>BSBM01000821.1:1557500-3957500 GCA_027924585.1 Larix kaempferi | reverse complement strand
CCTCTTCTGTATCTTGAGCATCTCTCCAAGATTTTCTTGGGTCTTGTAAATTGTTTGAAGAAGACTTTCAACCAATTCCAACAGCCTATGGTCTATTGCCATGGTCACTGTGCACAGCTGGCTCTCACTTGCTTACAAGCAACACTTGCTTTGCAATAGCTGCCACAAATTAGCTTCACTATCTCACCTGTGAAATTCATCATTGTAATTATGTTAGGCCAAGCATAATATAAACATTAAAATTAGTCAATTATTTTCCCAATTGGCATGGGTAGTCCATGCTTTATCCATGAGACTTTCATACTTTTCATGCTTGCCCACTGGGAACATGAGATCATTCATGCCCATTCTTTCACAGGGAATTAACTACTTCAGCATTCACAATTTATTTCAAGCAATTAACACAATCATTTCAAGTCATGACATGCATCAAACAATTTTATGTTTTTATAAATGCATCAATAAAAAGGAATGAGAGAGAGCAATAAGAGTTTTCTCCTCTTAGTCGTGTTCCATTCCGGAACCCACACCACCACTATGATTTTCATGCTCCTAGCCTCTTTCACTTCAACGTGAATGCTTGACCTGCCCTTCTTAGCTACGACACTTAGTGTCTATGGTCTATTTCAGACCTTTCAACCATGGAGTCCCTCTACATGGTTTGTCTACAACTCTTGGCTGTTAGGACTCACACAGTTCCACTAGCCCCATCTTCCATTACTGCTCATGCTAAGCTCTTTAGGACGGTTACATGTCCACGTGCATCCCTAGGATGCCTTCATAGTCCTTGCTTTCAACAATAACTACACTCAAATATTGAATCAATTCGCATGTTTAGTTTATTTTCATAGGATTTATCTTTAAACAAGAGTTTAGGAAATCCTAACCAAATCATATACACATGTATATTTATAAGCAAGAAATTACAAGATAACCAAATACTTATCTGCATTGGATGTCTTCACTTTATTCCATAGGGTCCTTCTTTGCTTTACAAGCCTTAGATCGCCTATGGACTTGGATGTTTGGCCAGTGCACAGGCTGCCCCACAACATCAAATAATCTTGTATGTTTGGCCAGCACGCAGGCTGCTCCACAACATCAAATAGTCTTGTATGTTTGGCCAGCATGCAAGCTGCTCCACAACATCAAATAGTTACTGCTCAACCAGTCACTCTTTGGATTTACCAAGCACTTATAGTCCTTTCGGGGTCCTTACTTCCTGCATTGACCAAGGATTCCAATAAAGAAACAATAGTGCATCAGCTTAACTGTTAGAGAACTTATACTTGTAACCTTCATTATTCCAAATAAGAAATGAATGAAATTGAATACTTATCTGTATTAGACATTTCCTCTTTGGTCCACAGGGTCTTGCTTTTACTTTACAAGCCTTGGGATCCTCCTGCGGAATGGGATGTTTGTCCAGCACGCAAGCTGCTCCAAAACATTAAATAATTATTGTCCAACCAGTGCACCTTCATGCCGACTTGGAAGGAAACTTCACCATGACCATTTCTAGGTCAAGGCTCTACTATGGAGCCATAGGCATATAACAACCCTTTTCATCAACACCTTCAAAACCATTTTATTTTGCTTCTTTAGTGTACAATACCAATTGTATATGTTTAGGCTGACAACACAAGTAGTATAAGCAAACTCATCAGCGTTATTATTCAAAAATTATAACCACAATCCATAGCATTCACTATCCAGTATTGAAACACCAGGAATGCGTCCATTCCCTTGGGGCGTAATCAATATTGGCATCCCTAACATAACTCAGCACCAGAAATGTGTACACTCCTCACTGATGTGAGCTATGTAGGCCCTAATCATACTCAAGCAGTCTGCCATAATGGAAATAAAATCAAAACATGCTTTGCATATTAACTCTAATAATTAGACATACATGTATGTATATATATCAGTCAGGGTTTACAGAACACTTATCCATTTGCAGATGTAGTCCTTCTTCATTAATGAGGAATGGGGGCTCCCTTCTCTGAGTTGACAGTCCCTCGGTTTGCCATCCCAACTCCTTTTGATGTTACATAACCTTCATATGTCTTACTGACATAATCTTTATCATCTCACTCATATTGTTTATCAATCATGCAGTGCAAATGGGACATTATCAAAATGTCCAATAGCGTTTGACCCAAAACCCATTTCCAAGATATGGGATCCTTCCCATGAAGTTTGGTTTCTGCAGGCCCTCTCTCATGGTCTTACTGCAATGTGTCTTCCTGGCACACTTATCAAATAGCCAAACAGTCAGCAACATTTAGCAATAAGCTTCAAATATGATTGTTCCATAACCAATCAATAGCATTAATAATTAATTCGACATGAATTTACAATTCTGTCTCCTACATAAATTGATTTTCTTAGCCATGAGGCTATCCTCATACTACTTGGCTCTTGTAAGTGGTATCACTTCTCCCATTATGGTATTATGTCTGCTGCCATACATGAACATCCACTTACAACATGTCCTCTTGACACAATTTATATAAGCAAAATAGTCATTAGTCATTTATTAGCAAAATTCCAAATCTGAGATTTACAATCTTTGTTTCTAACAGAACTTAGAGTTCTCAACCATGAGATTCCTTCTCATAAGCTCTAAATCAAAATTTTCAAATATGTCCCTACAAAAATTAGATTTTCAACCATGATATTATTCTCATAAACTTAAATCAGAATATTTTCGGATTTGTGTCATGCATAAATTAAATTTCACAACCATGAGAACCTTCTCATAACCTTTAGCTTTTGCACATGGTAGAGTTCGGTCTTTACTATGGTCTTATCCCCATTGTCATATGCAAGACATTTCTACCTGGAGTCTGAAACTTTCAATCAACCAAACATGCTGTGAGTCCCCATGCATATAATATTTCATTGCTGCAACAGTCACTGAAGCATTTCCAAAATTATAACATTCCATAATTCAAACACTTCTAGCTGTTAACATATCACTATCACCAAACTTATTTACTTCACGTAAATCATTATCATACTAAAATTGCAAGGTAGATTCACATCATTTATGCAATTTAAATGAAACTTTGGGATACTCATTATTTCAGAGTCATATCTTTTATACAACTCTGCCCTTCCACGGAGTATTCCAACAGTCCATCGATCATGACTACCTTTTTCATGCTCTTACTATTCTGCATTCATAACAGCCCATGAAATGATCATAGAATTATAATCCATTATTTAGTTTGTAATAACACACACACCATCCCCATGCATTCATGCAATGCATCACAACATGTGCACCCACACTTATGCATGCACATTTACAACATTTACTCAACCTTTTCATATACATTCACTCAATGCGTAATTGCAAGATTTATAAAATCTCTTAATGCACATCCACTCAATGATACCTTGCATTGTTTCATGGGTACTATGCATTCAAGCACATTATGGCCTAACCATGACTACCTCATATAGTATGCTTTACCATAATCAAGACCACCAGTCCTCACTTGCTTTGATTATTAAGCTTAGAACTGACATACACATGCAATGACATATTTTTATATGAATGTAGTCTAAATTTCTAAACAACCACATGCTATGAGGCCTCTTTCCTTCACCACTCCATGCTCCACCACACTATGGCAATATGGCATTCTCATGAATGCATTTCAACTCTAAATGCATACCATTTTATGATTACTAAATATGGTTCAATGGATTCTTACCTAATCCCCTTTCAACACATATGCAATCATCATAATTGAACCATTACCTGTATGGATCCCATTTACACCTTTGATGTTACCTGATCGGTTGGTCTCTTACAAAGGATTACATAATCCTTCCACCAATCTTTTGATCATGGATTTGTTTCCCTAGCCTTTTCTTTATGAGGTTGTTGGCCACATGCAACAACATCATCAACACATTTAGCCATGCTTCGGTTGTCTTTGGTCCTACAACCAATACCAACACCAATAGTGATTATCAACCACAATATTTACTATCAGTGGTTCATTGCATCTGTAAAATCTCACTACTTTTACCAATATGTAATGTCATATGCATGCAAAACATATACTCATGCAGTGTGCAATGTTTATTAATATGCCAATCAATGCATATTCATGCCACTCATCTAATCTCTTGCATTTCCAGCATTCTCATGCCATAATTTTATGCACATAAAGCTTATAAAATATAAATGCAGTTAGCAAGACAGGGGTTAAGGAATTATCCTTTTCTAATCCCCCATCTCTGCATAAACTTCTTCTTCCACATCGTAGCTGGTTCGATTTCATGGTATGCTACTTCCAGGCATGCAATTCTAGAAATTGCTCATATTGACAACAATTTGACAAAACAGTCACTGACACTTTTCTACTCTAATTATCTATGATGTCTGATGTCCCCATTCAAATTATGCCTATGCACCATTGTTCCCTACTAGATAAGATTTCCAATGCCTGTCCACTTGCTCCATTCCGACATCGGGTGTGGGAACTACAACACTTCAAAAATGACAACTTTTACCAATAATTCTGCACATTTTTATATAGTTGTATTTTGGTCTGGAAGGCCAACTTCAGTTACTTGTGGAAGAAAATCTATGGGGAATCACGAAAAATTTTCTACCGACAAAGTTAGTCTATATAGCAAGTAACGTTCAGCAACTCGCGGATCTATGTTCCGATGCACCATTCATCTTCTATAAAATTATGGGTTTGACTACTTCTTACTTTTGACATTTTTCCAAAATTTCAAATTTTGGGCCAAAAATGGCTATTTTCCAAATTGTGCATTTCTGGAAAATATTTGTCTAACGGAATATGTCTAGTTTACTGAGAATATGAAATGCTGAGTTCAGTAAATTTCTTGATTCCAAATTATAGGGTCACTTTCAACCACTACAAGCTTTTCAAAATCTCAAAAACGTGGCCCGGAATAGTGCTTTTCGGCCTTCTTGCACACCTCAACTCCACATCCTTTGGATTTTGGCTCCAAAACTCCAAAATTAACACCGTGCTTGCTCCATGACTGCCCCATATCAGTTTCGGCTCAATCCGACCTTCTGTCAAGCGTCGGGACACTGATTTGTAAAAGCCATTCATTCTGATTTTATGCTAGATCGGAGCATAACGGGCTCGAGATCTTCACTGCTTCATTCATGGCCTCCGTCAATGGCCTCAGAATGCCCCTGAACTCATCAAATTCCGACCTTGCATGCTCATGTTACCCAAAAATCAATTTTCGGGCTCCATATTTTTTATTTTTTTGAACCCGAAAGCCGAAACCCAACACCCGAAACTGCGGGTTCGAGGGGGACAGGGTCAAGTTGCGGTCACAGGGATGTAGCCATCCTGCAACCCGAAACCCAAAACTGCGGGTTCGGGAATTCAAGTCGCGGTCATGGGATGTAACCATCCCGCAACCCAAAACCCGAAACCCGAAACTGCGGGTTCGGGAAGTCAAGTTGCGGTCACGGAATGTAACCATCCCGCAACCCGAAGCCTGACATCCCGAAACTGCGAAAACACCTACGTTTCCTGTAACTTTCGGGGTTCATAATTCCCTTGTCCCTTGGCCAAATGAGGCGAGTCTGGTACTGTTGGAAAGCTGTTGGAGAGCTCTATGCAATGGTGTGATCTTCTCCCACACCTGAGAACTCTAACCCTGTCATTTTTCCACATCAAAATGACGCCCCAAACTTCTTCAATACCACATTAAAACATTCTGTCACTTGCCTGTAACTCACAGTTTGGCCCATGCAGCCTCAGTGCTGCAAGCTGGGCTCTGATAAGACTTTGTCACGTCCCTTTCCATCAACCCGATGCAAGGGAGGAAACATGACCAATCTGCCGAGCTTATTAGCAATCTCAGCCCTGTTCATTACTAAGAGATTCATAACAATTAAAAACTTCTGTGTGCAAATACATAATCAATATATACACACCGGAAATAAACATAATTGCACACACAAACTGAAATGCATCAGCATATTTATCTCAAGCAAATGATAAATCAACAGGCAGAGAATCCATCCCATTCTCATGCTATGCACAGACTTCATATCAGTTCCATTAACATGAACAATTATCATTCTGAATTTACACATTGCAAGAAACAAAATGCATATAATTTAAATCACAGAGAACACTTATCTGGGAGATGAAGTTGTCCAAACGACTGGCTATGTGAGAGAAATGTTCCACCCAACCATAGATCTCTGTCCAGCCTGTATTCTTTCAGCTCAGAGATCACCCCCGAGCTGGGTTGTGTATCCACTAAGGAGGAACTAGATGGGCTCACTCACAACCATGGTTTCACTCAACAGCTATGCTAAGCCAACACATAGTTGGGTTTATCAAGCATACAGAAGACAAATGAGGAGGATGTTAAGCCAGTGAATTCAACCACAGAGCTACAGACATATCAAGCTAAATTCAAGCAATCCAATCCTCTGTTCAAACATCCACACTTGGATTTCTCACCATTCTGTCAACAAATAACTCAATCCCGTCACTGGTTTTCTGGGCTATCAAAACTGGGGTTTCCAATGGATTTTGGGGTAGATAATGCTCCCAAGTTCACCCCAAGGTTCATACCTATGAATCCCTCATTGGATTTCACTGTCCAATACCAATTTTGGGTGTTTATGGCTCTTCAAAACGTGGGTTCTGTCACAGTTGCGATTTCTGGTTTTTCCTCACTGTTTGGAATTCGTTTTTTGGCTGGAACTCCTACTGCATGATCCACAATGGATTGGGAATGAGGAAGAAGCAATCCCCATGAGGTTGAGTGACTTGTGGTACAAGAAAATAGAGCCCATACTCTGCCATACGAATTTCTAGGCTACCCATGCCCCATTGAAGCCATGGACTAAAATCTTCAACTACTTCCTTACAACAGAAATAAATGTCATCAAGGAAGGTCAAAGGGGTTCTCACAATGACATTTGGCAGCATATGGTTCATCCCCACAACCCTCTCACCACTCCCTCGTGGATACACATGGCCCCTTCTCATTCGTTGCCTCCATAGCCAGTTTTGGTATTTTATTGCATGATGTTTATTTACATCATTTTCACAATATTCCATGGCTAAATACCACATGGGTAACGTAATGTCTAATACGTGCCTTTAAATCAAATTCAAGCTTCCACCAACGAGGCCTTGGCCTTGAGCTCCACGTTAGGAAAACATACATCATATGTATACAATATTTACATTAAAAGCTACTATATCCTAAGGGTCAAAATGGGGTATTACAGCTACCATCTGATTTGAAAATGTGAGCCATGGTTTGTGATGATGGCTCAAGGGACTCCAAATGTAGGGATAATATGATTACACATAAAGAGTGTGGAATTTTTGCCATCTTTTTTGTATGGAGGCATAGCCTCGACCCATTTTGTGAAGTAATCTACGACAACAATAATATAACTATGTCCCCCCGGTCGAGGTAGGCTTACAATGCATGAATTCAATGCCCCATTTTGCAAAGGGGCTAACGGTAATAACTGGATGTAGTGGGGGCGGGGTGTGTGCGCTTTTTTATGATGGAAAATATGGCAAGGAGGACACTTCTTGACTGCTTCCATACAATATTTGAATAAGGATGGCCAGAAGTATCTGGCGCGTGAAATATTCTTGGTTGTAGCCATCCCAGATAGGTGACTGCCACATGCCCCCGAGTGGCATTCATTTAGGACATGCTCGGCCTCTTCGTGAGTCAAACATCGTCGTAAGATTGAATCAATTCCACGAGGATATAGGGTGTCACTGATGATTAGATTATATTTTTCATGATGGCGGATACGAAGGCGTTCATCGTGGGATAAGTGAGGTCTGAAGTGTTGTGTTAGAGATACAAGGTGATATCTCTATACCATGGATCGGAAGTATTGATCAGGAACAATGAATCATTGGGAAGTGAGTCAATGGGCTTGGAATCTTGATCAATACGGGGAATATCACAAATTAGATCCGCAAATATTAATGACTATTCCAATTTTTCCTTTTCAAACTGTAGTTCGAATTCTTGGAGAATCACGATCCAGCGTGAATATTTCTCCCCTAGTACTTGACAAGTTAAGATGTGGCACATAGGGTTGGAATCAGAAATTATAGTGATAGTACGAAGCAGGATGTAATGACGAAACTTTTGGACAGCGATGACAGCTTCCAGAGCCAATTTCTGAACATGTGAATAACGAGTTTCAGAGTCCATGAGACCCTTGCCTAGGTAGTAAATCAAATGTTCTTGCACATTGCTATCCTCTTGCACTAAAAACAAACCAATAGTTGAGGTAGAGGAAGCAAGATAAAGGATATAATACTTGGTGTAATCAGGTGGATGTAACATGGGTGCGTGAGTAATGGCATGATTGAGATTGTTAAAGGCACTTTGGGCATAGTCATCCCAGATAAATGGGACGTCTTTCTTTAACAATCGCATATAACCTTGTGTTTTCTCCGCATAGTTACACACGAAACAACGCAAGTAGTTTGCCTTCCCCTGAAAACTTTGAAGTTCAGTGATGTCCGTAGGTGTGGGTAGGGATAACATGGCATTTACCTTGAGGGGATTGATGCAGACCTCGTATTTTGAGACGATGAAGCCAAGGAGACGCCGTCGGGCCTCCACAAAGAATATGCATTTATGAGGATTTAAGAGGATGTTATAACGTTGACATATGAGGAAAACAATCGTCAGATAATCAATGTGAAAATCACGATGATTGAAATGAGCAGGTAGATCATCAAGGTATGTATCCACAAAATCCTTAATATCATGAAAGGAATACGACATGGCTCACTGGAATGCGGCACCAACATTTTTTAGGCCAAAAGGTAATTTGCGGTACAAAAATGTACCCCATGAGCAGATGAATGTAGTCTTATGTTGATCTGTTGGGTGGATCTCAATCTGATTATATCCACAAAATCCATCCCTGAATGAGAATATGACAGTATCGGCATAGTTATCAATAATTTGGTCGATAAATGGGGTAGGATAATTGTCCTTGGGACAAGCCTTATTTAGATCCCTGTAATCAACACAAACTCTGATGGTTCCTTGTTTTTTTGTAACATGAACGATATTAGAGACCCAATCTGTCAAGGAGACAAGATAAATCAAACCATCTTTCAATAGCTTTTCAATATCTACCTTGATTGTCGCAGTCCTTTGAGGGTGTATTGGAAAGAATTTTTGTCTGACAGGTTTTGTATCGGGATAAGTTTTGATCTCATGGACCACAATCACAGGATCAATCTCGGGCATTTGTTCTTAGCTCCATGCAAATATGTCGCGGAATTGTTTGAACAAGGCCGTATAAGTTTTGATTTCTTCAGAAGAAGAGGTTTGGCCAATATGGATATGCTCCACGATGTCAGGTGTTATCACCTTATAAATTTTAAAGTTTGGCCAAGTTTGGTTTTTGGCAAATCTCCAAATGCTCAACACTGACCGAGAGCGCATGAACCAAGTACCTACACACAATTTTAAAGCAAGTTAAAGGTTCTTTTTCATTTTGGGTAAATATTTTTTAAAAAATGGCTCTTTATAGAAAAAGCTGTCTTAAACTTTTTTGATTTTATTTAGCCTAAACTTTTTTGATTTTATTTAGCCTAAACTTTGGCTTTATATAAAATAATTTTTGGTTTTTTAACCAAAATTGGCTCTCAGCCTTATGCAAAAGTTTTTGAATATTTCATTTTTAAATTTTTTATCGAAAAACATATCATTTTTAAATTTTTATAGAAAAAAACTAGCTCAAAGCTCTAGCTCCTCGCGACCTGCAGCCACAACACACAAGTTAAGTAACAAACACACAAGCCAACACCTAATTGCTAAGCGTCAAGTCACATGGTGAAAGTCCCCACAAGGGGGATGATAGTGCTCATATCATCAAACTGTATGCTATTGATCAGCGTATATAAACACAAAATTACTTGCTTTTGCGAGCTGTGTGGGATATTGATCAAGGACAGGGGGTAAAAGAAATGTAATTCTGAAACGCCATTTGTCCAAGAGCTTGTTGCCAGGAAGCTTGCTGTCGTGTTGATGATTGAAGAGGCGAAGGAATTTGCTGGCATATGGAAATAGTTTGGAAAGGAAACGTTTTCATCATCTGCAATCGTGCTCCCAATTTCAGTTTGCTCATGATAAATGCAACGCCAAGATTTCCCAGGGCTGGAGCATAGCTCTTTGTTGTATTTTGTAGTCAAGCATCACCGGTATCAAAGCTTGAAAGGAAATGCACATGTTAAGGAATGAGGTTCTAAAGATGGGTTTGAAGACTCCTTTTCGATGATTCATTGCTGAGACATGTAGCAGAAGATGTTTTGCAATTCGAAAAAGAAGGTCGAGTCAGAAGAATCGCAAATGACAAAGGAGGAGAAAGGTTATAAAGAATATCGCGTAGGTGTCTTGTGGATGGAGACATACAATTGAAAATTATAGACAAAAGTAGTGTATTTTCCTAAGGTAGGGGCATGGAGGTGTAATTTTGGGCCGTGCGTTTCAATTCAGATGGAAATTATTGCCTCAACTATGGTAAAGAAAAGCCTATTTGCCTCTGGAATTCTCACAGGGGTCTTCATATCAGAACCTACAAAGCACATACCAGAGATGTTCGGGATGTTCATGTTACTGGAGACAATTCTAAGACATGTTCTTGTGGAGGAGATCATTTATTTTCTTTCTAATTGGGACATGTCAACTGGGCATGTGATTCGAAAAATTCCGTGGATATGATAATGAGGTGAATTCAGTAAAATTCAATTAGTATGGTGCAACAATCATATTAGCTGGGTGTGATTGAATAGTTAGAGCATAGGACTGCAGGTCACATAGCCCAGAGTCTATTCAGGTAATTGACACTGATGTCAGTTTGTTTAACTAAAACTGAGATTTTAGCAGGGTGTGTGGATGGAACTATTCACACTTCTGATATTCGTATAGGACGAGAGATTGTTGACAACCCGGGACAATCAACTAACTGTATCTGAATTTCAAATGACAATAACTGTGTTTTGGCTAGCTGCTTGGATTCAAAACTTCGCCTTCTTGACAGGTCAACTGTGAAGCTTCTTCAAGAGTCTAAGGGCCATGTGTACAAGGTTCAGTTGTTTCATCATTCAGAGCTCATGTATCGGTGGTAACAAGTGCATGTTATCATCCAAAAGGAGAGATCGACGGCTCACAATGCTAGAGAGAGATGGATGGCTGACAAATTATTTCGCTAGCTTCACTAGCTCGAAGGTTAACATTCTAAAGTGGTTGTGAAATTGCAAACCACTTTCCACATGTCAACATCATAATATTTCACAACTCGAAGGAGTAGTAAGAGAAGCGCCACCCTTCACCATTGAGAAAACACCATCTTCACTCACAGAGATTACGCATGATGGAGGGTTCGCAGAATATGACAGTCCTACAATCCAAAGAAGGAGCAGATCTCTGGCTAGGTCACAACCATATCCGTGTTGTGGAAACCATCGATGAGAAGGGAATAACGTTGTGCTCAACACGGTGAAATGTTGATCAGAATTCACAGTCCAATCGCATTCTCTTAGTTACTATCAGTTAGCAAAGGTAATCAACAAATGTTCAGTTAGACAATTACTCCCATGATGAAAGAGATGGAGGTAACTAATCAACAGTTACAAGGTTTTTAGGAATATATCTCGCACATTTGGCATTAGAAGAATATGAGATAGCTGCCCAGGATTATAGGTAGATAGTTTGGAGGCTAGGTTGCAGATGTTAGAGAACATATCATCAAGCTAGACTCGGCAACCTTTAAATTCAGATTCTCAAGGATACAAACAGAAATTAAAAAAAATAAAAATCTAAAGAGTGAAGAGGTGTTACGAAAATCGCTTGCAAATAATATTTTCTCACACAGTTAGCACAAAATCAACAAGCAGTTAAAGATATGAATACAGATGGCAGGAAGATCCAGATTTCTAGGTACCAAATTAGCAGACAAAAGCTCATCTCCAGGACACTTGGCAGGTGGAAAACAAGTGGCAACTTTGAGCCCTAAAATTAGCATATTGAAGAACATTCCAAATTTCTCTAGATTCCTTCACTCGAGAAATTTTTCAGCCATTCCAGATTTGTTTTATTTATAGAGAATTAGTTAGTTCGTTGTTCCAAAAAGCTATTTTTAGAAATACAATAGGTTAGGGCTTGCTCATGGAGCATTTTAGTATAAATTTTGATTTTCAAAATGTAATGGGGGTTCGATTTTCTTTTGGGAGAAGATCCACTTTGGGTAATTGGATTATTTCAAGATTAATGGAAATTACAGAGCTGAGCAAGTTGTCTAGTCTATCATAGATTCTTGTGTTATTTACTTTATAGTCTGTATTTCCTCCTTCTCATGTGCATGTTTTTCCAGCAGGAAACTCTTCTAGGTTGCAATTCGAAGATGCCTGGTAACTTTATGATTTTCTCAATTGGATCAAGTCGGATGATTCACACAAGGTTTTACTAAGTCAAAGCATGCATAGGTATATCAATGAGAAAGGCTTTTAACCAACTCTGTTAAGGAATTTAGATAAATAAAGGGATGGACAGATCTTATATCATCAACAAAAACATACATAAGCAATATATATGAATGGTCAATATTATAAGCAAATGATACTTGCACAACTCAATCAATCAGTGTAATGAAAAGATGACAATTCTCAAATACTAGATCAACTTAAAGAAATGAAACGCTCATTTAAACACAAGCATAGAATGGACAATAAGTGAAACTGAACATCAAAGGCAAAAGACGCTTGGATTATGATATATAATGAGAAGTATGAAAACAGTATAGTATGTGTGCCAATCTCCAAAATCGAACCCTTTGTTCTACAACAGTCACAGGCTTTATAGCCTTTACAAATCAGTTCCAGATCCTAAGAAACTAGATCTAATTTACTAAAAATAGACAGTCAAAAACAGTTACAAGAAAATAGGAAAAGATCCTATTTTGAAGGTCAATCTCCTTATCCCAAATGATATTCCTGGTCTTTGAAATCTTTGACAGCGGCAGCAGGCCTTCAAAGGCTGGTTGATAAGGTCGAAAATGCCACCTTGGCAAACCAGGTCATTCTTTTACCACAAAAATTGGGCCAAACTGCTGAAAATTGGGGCTCAGAGATGGATTTGATTATCCCAATATATGACACGTGTATAAATAGAAAGAGGTTTTTGTGGATTGGTTTGTTCTGAGAAACAACCTCTCTCAGTTCTTTGAAATTCTTTTCCATTTTCCCATGATCTGTATTTCAAAAACATATGTCAAACAGGGAAATTCTGAGATCCGAAAATTAGGGTTCAGAGATGGAATTGATTCTCCCAATATACAACACTTGTAGGAAAACTGAAAGAGGTTATTGTTCTCTGACATGTTATAAACAAAAACCTCCTCCCATTTTTCAAAATGATCCTCCAGTCGCTCAGAATCGTCATTTAAAAATGATGACTTAGCATAGTAAAAACGCAACCTTTTTGTGCTTTCGGTGGCTTGTGAGCCAAAATTCTAATCTGTAAGCCACCGAAAGCTCTCCTTTCGGTGGCTAATGAACAGTTGAAATGTCCACCTAAGCCATGGAAAGCTCTGTTTGAAAACAACTTTCAAAATCTGCAAAACTGAATCCTTATTTATAGCTCGGGATCTTCTTCTTCTTCTAGACTTATGAGGATATGTTTATATACTATAGTACTAGTCAGCATTCGTACTATGTATCTATTCTTAGTTTATATATCACTAGTGTAAGCTTTTGGAACATTCATTTAGGCTTAACACATGTATTCAAATAAGTGATCTGAAAGAGTTTCAGTATCGTCCGACTTCTGAAGTAGATCTACTAATCCAAGTCTGTCATTCATGCTCTTATTTCTTCAAGCCAAAAAAAAAGAGAGTATGAACTATATAAGAGACCTAGGTCCGGTAGATTAAACTAACTGTTGACTGTGTATGAGAAAATTTAGAAATGGCCATGTTTTTATATGAGTGTCTCTCTAAATCAATGGTTGTATTCATGCTTCCCTTGATAAATAACTGCCATCAAAGATACACCTGCAATGATTAAATCAGTAACTACAACACCATCTTCCATCTTGGCTGTCACAACAGTTGGGTCATGACCACGCCATACATAATCACGAAAAGTCATTCCTTCAGCTATGCCAAACTGCGTTCACCATTAGACATCTGCACATGCTGTTATCTACTTGGACATCGGACATTTGGCTTTTAGCTGGTGCTCTGAAACTTTTTTAATCACCTGCTCTTTCACGTGGCATCTAGGTTTTACTTTGGCGGTTCAGGCTTTGAAATGATCTACTTTCATTTAAAATTTACTTTCACTTTCGGTGGCTAGGAGAGCCCTGAAAATTTCGTTTAAGCCACTGAAAGCAGAGCTTTCGGTGGCTTAAGGACCGTTTTAAATAAGCGCTTAGCAACCGAAACCTGTCTTTTTAGTTTTTTTGAAATAAAAACTTGACTCAAATTTTTTTTACATATTACAAATTAGAACCCATTAAAATGAGCCTAAATACAAAATTTAATAATGTGTTTTTCAAATGATCTCCTATCACCCAAAATAATAAAATTTGAAAAATTATTTGAGGAGATAACACTCTACTTCATTGTGTTCAAGTATTCACCAAACTTTTTCCACTAAAGTTATTACGGAATTCATCTTATGGTGCTTTGTATTAATGGATTGTTCTTACCTTCTTCTTTATAAACTAGACAAAATTGAATTTTGACTGTAAATGAACAACTACCCTGCATCTGTTAAGAATTCCATTGCAAAGCATTGCTATTTATCATTATATGTGTTCAACTCCGTGCCAAATGAATTGTTTTCCTTTTTCAAATCCAAAACCCATCTTTTAAATCTTGTTCTTATTAATGATCTAGACACTGTTCTTGAGTAATCAATCAATCACTGAGGTGACATTGGGTGATTGAATTGTATGAGAGAGCCCTGTATGAGAGAGCCCTCTTTGCATTGGAAGGGCTGGCTTCTAATCTTAAAGGTTGGTTTGAAAGAGTTACCTCGGGGTTTCCTTGATACAGCCCAAGGTAAAATCCGAGTGCTAACATTTTGGAGCCATTGCCGGGGAACGAAAGTTTCATTTTCTCTAGGAAGAACAACAAAGTTTCCAGCTCTTATGGTTGATGGTGAACAACAGTCAGATGTCAAGTAGGCTGTGCATCTTTCACCTGGCGACTCCAACCTCGAAGAATCCAAATTTCAAAAATTCCATGGCGTATCCACTATTAGAAAGCTTTAAAGTTTGAAGTGTTGATTTAGTTTCTTTATCAAACCAAGATGACAGGGTATGTGGCAAATCCTATTTCTATTGAAGGTTTTAAAGAATATTTTGACATGTTTGATGATGACCAAATCGAAGAAGCTTTCTCAAAAAATTTATCCATATATTTGAAGTCATGTAAATGTTCTTCCGAAGATAAGGTCAGTTTCTTAAAAGAATTTGTTGAAAAAATCGAGGAAGATCTTGAGTCCCTGGAGGATCAAATTCAGTCCCAAGACTTTCATTATCAAAGCTTGTATTTTGAAAAATCCTTTCAGCTTCCTTTAGTTGTTGAGGACCGGAAATGTTTTGTGTCTAGAGATAAGTTTTACAACCCAAAACAATATGTGCAAGTAAAAGATACATATGAAGAGTCGATGTATGATGACCAGGTTATAAACTGCTGTGGGAATCAACGGAATGTCCTTGATTCTTATGACCCTATAGGTGAATATATGGAAGGTTTTTTCAGTTTAAATTTGCAGCCATGTTTTCACTATGAAAATAAAGAGTATCATTGGTTTCCAATACTTTCATATTTTCTGTCATTGACTTATTTCCAGCACTATGAAGAAGTCCGATTGTTCGAGCATCTAATGGATTGGCTTCATTGGCATTTCCGTATTACTTGATTGAATAGAGACTTTGACATATTAGAGTAGGTAGGCAAGTTGAATAAGCTCGGCATGGCGAACATTTCTTTCAGTAATTTTTGAGTTCGGTTTTCAGTATGAATTTTGATTTCCAGCTTGAAGTTTTGAGAGCAGATTTGCAGTTTGTATTTTGGTTCCAGTTTTCAGGTGAAGGATTTGGTCAGCGGTATAGGTTACAGGTTGCAGTTTTCATGTTGGGATCAACCTGTTGGTCAGGCACATGGTCTACAGGGTTCTTTGCTACCTCGAAGGGAGGATAGCATCCTTAGTTGGGGCCAGTTGTTATCACCTTATAAATTTTAAAGTTTGGCCAAGTTTGTTTTTTGGCGAATCTCCAAATGCTCAACACTGGCCGAGAGCGCATGAACCAAGTACCTACACACAATTTTAAAGCAAGTTAAAGGTTCTTTTTCATTTTGGGAATATTCTTTTAAAAGAAGGGCTCTTTATGGGGAAAAGCTTTATCTCTTAATTTTTTTTATTTTATTTAGCCTAAACTTTGGCGTTATAAAATATTTTTTGGTTTTTTAACCAAAATTGGCTCTCAGCCTTATGCAATTTTTTTTTAATATTTCATTTTTAAATTTTTATCAAAAATATAGCCTTATGCAATTTTCTTTTAATATTTCATTTTTAAATTTTTATCAAAAATATAGCTCGAGGGCTTAGCTCCATCTCCTCGTGACCTGCAACCACAACACACAAGTTAAGTAACAAACACACAATCCAATGCCTAAGTGCGAAGTGTCAAGTCACATGGTGAAAGACCCCACGAGAGGTATGATAATGCTCATATAAATCAACTGTATATTATTGATCAGCGTATATAAACCAAACGTTAATTGTTTCTGTGAGCTGTGTGGGATATTGATCAACGACATGGGGTAAAAGAAATGTAATTATGAAACGCCATTTGTCCAAAAGCTTGTTTTTTGGCTGTGCATTTCAATTCAGATGGAAATTATTACCTCAACTGCGTCAAAGACAAGACTATTTGCCCCTGGAATTCGCACACGGGTATTCATATCAGAACCTACAAAGCTCATACCAGAGATGTTCAGGATGTTCATGTTACTCGAGACAATTCTAAGATATGTTCTTGTGGAGGGGATACAATTTTTTTTTTTTAAATTGAGACATGTCAACTGGGCGTGTGATTCGAAAAATTCCGTGGATATGATAATGAGGTGAATTCAATAAAATTCAATGAGAATGGTGCATCAATCATATTATCTGGGTGTGATTGAATAGTTAGGGCATAGGACTGCAGGTCACATAGTCCAGAGCCTATTCATGTAATTGACACATTTTGCAAACAATGTGATGTCAGTTTGTTTAACTAAAACTGAGATTTTAGCAGGGTGTGTGGATGGAACTATTCACACTTCTGATCTTCGTATAGGACGGGAGATTGTTGACAACCCGGGATAATCAGTTAACTGTATCTGAATTTCAAATGACAATAACTGTGTTTTGGCTAGCTGCTTGGATTCAAAACTTCGCCTTCTTGACAAATCAACTCGGAAGCTTTTTTAAGAGTCTAAGGGTCATGTGTACAAGGTTCAGTTGTTTCACCATTCAGAACTCATGTATCGGTGGTAACAAGTGTGTGTTATCATCCAAAAGGAGAGATCGATGGCTCACAATGCTAGAGAGAGATGGACGATTGACATATTATTTTGCTGGATTCACTAGCTCGAAGGTTAACATTCTAAAGTGGGTACGAAATTGCAAATCACTTTCCACATGTCAACATCATAGTATTTCGCAACAACTCGAAGGAGTAGTAAGAGAAACCACCCTTCACCATTGTGAAAACACCATGTTCACTCAAAGAGATTACGCATGATGGAGGGTTCGCAAAATATGACAGTCCTACAAGCCAAAGAAGGAGCAGATCTCTGGCTATGTCACAACCATATCCGTGTTGCGGAAACCATCGATGAGAAGGGAATAACGTTTTGCTCAACACGGTGAATGGTGATCAGAATTCATAGTCCAATTGCATTCTCTTAGTTACTATCAGCTAGCAAAGGTAATCAACAAATGTTCAGTTAGACGATTACTCCCATGATGAAAGATATGGAAGTAACTAATCAACAGTTACAGGGTATTTAAAAACATATCTCGCACATTTGGCATTAGAAGAATATGAGATAGCTGCCCAGGATTATAGGCAGATAGTTTGGAGGCTAGGTTGCAGATGTTAGAGAACATATCATCAAAGCTAGACTCGAGAACCTTTAAATTCAGATTCTAAAGGATACAAAAAGAAATTTAAAAAAAAAAAAATCTAAAGAGTGAAGAGGTGTTACAAAAATCGCTTGCAAATAATATTTTCTCACACAGTTGGCACAAAATCAGCAAGCAGTTAAAGATAGGAATACAGATGGCAGGAAGATCCAGATTTCTAGGTACTAAATTAGCATACAGAAGCTCATCTCCAGGACACTTGACAGGTGGAAAACAAGTGGCAACTTTCAGCCCTAAAATTAGCAGATTGAAGAACATTCCAAATTTCTCCAGATTCCTTTACTCGAGAATTTTTTCAACCATTCCAGATTTTTTTTATTCGTAGAGAATTAGTTAGTTTGTTGTTCCAAAAAGCTATTTTTAGAAATACAATCAGTTAGGGCTTGCTCATGGAGCATTTTAGTATAAATTTTGATTTTCAAAATGTAATGGGGTTCGATTTCCTTTTGGGAGAAGATTCACTTTGCGTAATGGAATTATTTCAAGATTAATAGAAATTGCAAAACGAGCAAGTTGTCTAGTCTATCAGAGATTCTTGTGTTTTTTACTTTATAGTCTGTATTTCCTGCTTCTCATGTGCATGTTTTCCAGTTAATTTCCTTTCATTGTGTTGTCTGTCATACTTGAATAAAGGCTAAAATGAAATAGAATTCATACTCCACTAAAGTTATTACGGAATTCATCTTATGGTGCTCTGTATTAATGGATTGTTCTTACCTTCTTCTTTATCACCAGACCAAATAGCATTTTGGCTGTAAATGAATAACTACCCTTCCTCTATTAAGAATTCCATTGCAAAGCATTGCTATTTATCATTATATGTGTTCGAATCCATTCCCAATGAACTATTTTCCTTGTTCAAATCCAAAACCCATCTTTTAAATCTTGTTCTTTCATGATCTAGACACTGTTCTTGAGTAAACAATCAATCACTGAGGTGACATTGGGTGATTGAATTGTACGAGAGAGCCCTATCTGGATTGGAAGGGCTATCTTCTAATCTTAAAGGTTAGTTTGAAAGAGTTACCTCGGAGTTTCTTTGATACACCCCAAGGTAAAATCCGAGTGCTAACTTTTGGCGCCGTTGCCGAGGAACGAAAGTTTCATTTTCTCTGGTAAGAACGACAAAGTTTCCAGCTCTGATGGTTGATGGTGAACAACGGTCAGATGTCAAGTAGGCTGTGCATCTTTCACTTGGCGACTCCAACCTCGAAGAATCCAAATTTTGAGAAATTTCATGGCGAATCCACTATTAGAAAGCTTTAAAGTTTGAAGTGTTGATTCAGTTTCTTCATCAAATCAAGATGACAGGGTATGTGGCAAATTCTGTTTCTGTTGAAGGTTTTAAAGGATATTTTGACATGTTTGATGATGACCAAATCAAAGAAGATTCCTCAAAATTTTTATCCATATATTTGAAGTCATGTAAATGTTCTTCCGAATATAAGGTCAGTTTCTTAAAAGAATTTGTTGAAAAACTCGAGGAAGATATTGAGGCCCTGGAGGATCAAATTCAGTCCCAAGACTTTCATTATCAAAGCTTGTCTTTTGAAAAATCCTTTCAACTACCTTTAGTTGTTGAGGACCATAAATGTTTTGTGTGTAAAGATGAGTTTTACGACCCAAAATAGTATGTGCAAGTAAAAGATACATATGAAGAGTCCATGTATGATGACCAGATTATAAAATACTGTGGGAATCAACGGAACATCTGTGATTTTTATGACCCTATAGGTGAATATATGGAAGGTTTTTTCAGTTTAAATTTGCAGCCATGTTTTCACTGTGAAAATAAAGACTATCATTGGTTTCCAATACTTTCATATTTTCTATCATTGACTTATTTCCAGCACTATGAAGAAGTCTGATTGTTCGAGCATCGAATGGATTGGCTTCATTGGCATTTCCGTATTGCTTGATCGAACAAAGACTTTGACATATTATAGTAGGTAGGCAGGTTGAATAAGCTCGACATGGCCAGCATTTCTTTCGGTAATTTTTGAGTTCGGTTTTCAGTATGAATTTTGATTTTCAGCTTGAAGTTTTGAGAGAAGATTTGCAGTTTGTATTTGGTTGCAGTTTTCAGGTGAAGGATTGGTCACAGGTACAGGTTAAAAGTTGCAGTTTTCATGTTGGAATCATCCCATTGGTCAGGAACATGGTCTACGTGGTTCTTTGCTACCTCGCAGGGAGGATAGTATCCCTAGTTGGAGCTAGTTGTTATCACCTTATTAATTTTAAAGTTTAGCCAAGTTTGTTTTTTGGCGAATCTCCAAATGCTCAACACTGGCCGAGAGCACATGAACCAAGTACCTACACACAATTTTAAAGCAAGTTAAAGGTTCTTTTTCATTTTGGGAATTTTTTTTTAAATGAAGGGCTCTTTATGGGAAAAAGCTTTATGTCTTAAATTTTTTTGATTTTATTTAGGCTAAACTTTGGCTTTATAAAATATTTTTGGTTTTTTAACCAAAATTGGCTCTCAGCCTTATGCAAATTTTTTTGAATATTTAATTTTTAAATTTTTATAAAAAATTAGCTCGAGGGCTTAGCTCCTCGCGACCTGCAGCCACAACACACAAGTTAAGTAACAAACACACAATCCAATGCCTAAGTGCTAAGCGTTAAGTCATATGGTGAAAGACCCCACAAGAGGTATGATAGTGCTCATATAACCGAAATGTATACTATTGATCAGCCTATATAAACCAAAAATTACTTGTTTTTGTGAGCTGTTTGGGATATTGATCAACGACAGGGGGTAAAATAAATGTAATTATGAAACGCCATTTGTACACAAGCTTGTTTCCAGGAAGCTTGATGTCATGTTGATGATTGAAGAGGCGAAGAAATTTGCTGGCATATGGAAATAGCTAGGAAAGGAAACGTTTTCATCCTCCGCAATCGTGCTCCCAATTTCAGTTTGCTCATGATAAATGCAATGCCAAGATTTGCTAGGGCTGGAGCATAGCTCTTTGTTGTCTTTTGTATTCAAGCATCGCCGGTGTCAAAGCTTGAAAGGAAATGCAGATGTTAAGGAATGAGGTTCCAAAGATGGGTTTGAAGACTACTTTTCGATGATTCCTTGCTAAGACATGTAGCAGAAGATGTTTTACAATTGGCAAAATAAGGTCGAGTAAGAAGAATCGAAAATGACAGAGGAGGAGAAAGGTTCTAAAGAATATTGCGTAGGTGTCTTGTGGATGGATACATACAGTTGCAAATAATATACATAAGTAGTGTATTCTCCTGAGGCAGGGGCATGAAGGTGTAATTTTGGCTGCGCATTTCAATTCAGATGGAAATTATTACCTCAACTACGACAAAGACAAGACTATTTACCTCTGGAATTCGCACACGGGTATTCATATCAGAACCTACAAAGCTCATACCAGAGATGTTCGGGATGTTCATGTTACTCGAGACAATTCTAAGATATGTTCTTGCGGAGGGGATACAATTTTTTTTTTTAAATTGAGACATGTCAACTGGGCGTGTGGTTCGAAAAATTCCGTGGATATGATAATGAGGTGAATTCAATAAAATTCAATGAGTATGGTGCATCAATCATATTATCTGGGTGTGATTGAATAGTTAGGGCATAGGACTGCAGGTCACATAGTCCAAAGCCTAGTCATGTAATTGACACATTTTGCAAACAGTGTGATGTCAGTTTGTTTAACTAAAACTGAGATTTTAGCAGGGTGTGTGGATGGAACTATTCGCACTTCTGATATTCGTATAGGACGGGAGATTGTTGACAACCCGGGATAATCTGTTAACTGTATCTGAATTTCAAATGACAATAACTGTGTTTTGGCTAGCTGCATGGATTCAAAACTTCGCCTTCTTGACATGTCAACTGGGAAGCTTTTTCAAGAGTCTAAGGGTCATGTGTACAAGGTTCAGTTGTTTCATCATTCAGAGCTCATGTATCGGTGGTAACAAGTGTATGTTATCATCCAAAAGGAGAGATCGACGGCTCACAATGCTAGAGAGAGATGGACGATTGACATATTATTTTGCTGGATTCACTAGCTCGAAGGTTAACATTCTAAAGTGGTTGCGAAATTGCAAACCACTTTCCACGTGTCAACATCATAGTATTTCGCAACTCGAAGGAGTAGTAAGAGAAACCACCCTTCACCATTGAGAAAACACCATGTTCACTCAAAGAGATTACTCATGATGGAGGGTTCGCAGAATATAACAGTCCTACAAGCCAAATAAGGAGCATATCTCTGGCTAGGTCACAACCATATCCGTGTTGTGGAAACCATCGATGAGAAGGGAATAACGTTGTGCTCAACACAGTGAAATGGTGATCAGAATTCATAGTCCAGTCGCATTCTCTTAGTTACTATCAGTTAGCAAAGGTAATCAACAAATGTTCAGTTAGACGATTACTCCCGTGATGAAAGAGATGGCAGTAACTAATCAACAATTACAGGGTTTTTAGGAACATATCTCGCACATTTGGCATTAGAAGAATATGAGATAGCTGCCTAGGATCATAGGCAGATAATTTGGAGGCTAGGTTGCAGATGTTAGAGAACATATCATTAAAGCTAGACTCGACAACCTTTAAATTTAGATTCTCAAGGATATAAACAGAAGTTTAAAAAAGAAAAATCTAAAGAGTGAAGAGGTGTTACAAAAATATCTTGCAAATAGTATTTTCTCACATAGTTGGCAAAAAATCAGCAAGCAGTTAAGGATAGGAATACAGATGGCAGGAAGATCTAGATTTCTAGGTACTAAATTAGCAGACATGAGCTCATCTCCAGGACACTTCGCAGGTGGAAAACAAGTGGCAATTTTGAGCGCTAAAATTAGTAGATTGAAGAACATTCCAAATTTCTCTAGATTGCTTCACTCGAGAAATTTTTCAACCATTCCAGATTTATTTTATTTGTAGAGAATTAGTTAGTTCATTATTCCAAAAAGCTATTTTTAGAAATACAATAGGTTAGGGCTTGCTCACGGAGCATTTTAGTATAAATTTTGATTTTCAAAATGTAATGGGGTTCAATTTCCTTTTGGGAGAAGATCCACTTTGGGTAATGAAATTATTTCAAGCTTAATGGAAATTGCAGAGCTGAGCAAGTTGTCTAGTCTATCATAGATTTTTGTGTTATTTACTTTATAGTCTGTATTTCCTCCTTCTCATGTGCATGTATTTCTAGTTAATTTCCTTTCATTGTGTCGTCTGTCATACTTGAATAAAGACCAAAATGAAATAGAATTCATACTCATATGCTCTACTTCATCGTGTTCAAGTATTCACCAAACTTTTTCCACTAAAGTTATTACGGAATTCATCTTATGGTGCTCTGTATTAATGGATTGTTCTTACCTTTTTCTTTATCACCAGACCAAATAGCATTTTGACTGTAAATGAACAACTACCATGCCTTTGTTAAGAATTCCATTGCAAAGCATTTCTATTTATTATTATATGTGTTCGACTCCATGCCTAATGAACTGTTTTCCTTGTTCAAATCCAAAACCCATCTTTTAAATCTTTTTCTTATTAATGATCTAGCCGTTGTTCTTGAGTAAACAATCGATCACTGAGGTGACATTGGGTGATTGAATCGTATGAGAGAGCCCTCTCTAGATTGGAAGGGCTATCTTCTAATATTAAAGGTTGGTTTGAAAAAGTTACCTCGGGGTTTCCTTCATACAGCCCAAGGTAAAATCCGAGTGTTAACATTTTGGTGCCGTTGTCGGGGAACGAAAGTTTCATTTTCTCTGGGAAGAACGACAAAGTTTCCAGCTTTGATGGTTGATGGTGAACAATGGTCAGATGTCAAGTAGGCTATGCATCTTTCACCTGGCGACTCCAACCTCAAAGAATCCAAATTTCAGAAATTTCATGGCGTATCCACTATTACAAAGCTTTAAAGTTTGAAGTGTTAATTCAGTTTCTTCATCAAATCAAGATGACAGCGTATGTTGCAAATCCTATTTCTGTTGAAGGTTTTAAAGAATATTTTGACATGTTTGATGATGACCAAATCGAAGAAGCTTTCTCAAAAATTGTATCCATATATTTGAAGTCATGTAAATGTTCTTCCGAATATAAGGTCAGTTTCTTAAAAGAATTTGTTGAAAAAATCGAGGAAGATCTTGAGGCCCTGGAGGATCAAATTCAGTCCCAAGACTTTCATTATCAAAGCTTGTATTTTAAAAATCCTTTTAGCTGCCTTTAGTTGTCGAGGACCGGAAATGTTTTGTGTCTAGAGATGAGTTTTACGACCCAAAACAGTCTATGCAAGTAAAAGATACATATGAAGAGTCCATGTATAATGACCAGGTTATAAACTGCTGTGGGAATCAACGAAACATCTGTGATTTTAATGACCCTATAGGTGAATATATGGAAGGTTTTTTCAGTTTAAATTTGCAGCCATGTTTTCACTGTGAAAATAAAGAGTATCATTGGTTTCCAATACTTTCATATTTTGTGTCATTGACTTATTTCCAACACTATGAAGAAGTCTGATTGTTTGAGCATCTAATGGATTGGCTTCATTGGCATTTCCGCATTATTTGATTGAACAGAGACTTTGAAATATTAGAGTAGGTAGGCAGGTTGAATAAGCTCGGCATGGCGAGCATTTCTTTCAGTAATTTTTCAGTTCGGTTTTCAGTATGAAATTTAATTTTCAGCTTGAAGTTTTGAGAGCAGATTTGCAGTTTGTATTTGGTTTCAGTTTTTAGGTGAAGGATTGGCCACATGTATAGGTTACAAGTTGCAGTTTTCATGTTGGGATCATCCGATTGGTCAGGCACATGGTCTACGGGATTCTTTGCTACCTCGCAGAAATGATAACATCCCTAGTTGGGGCCAGCTGTTATCACCTTATAAATTTTAAAGTTTGGCCAAGTTTTTTTTGGTGAATCTCCAAATGCTAAACTCTAACCGAGAGCACATGAACCAGGTACTTTCACACAATTTTAAAGCAAGTTAAAAGTTCTTTTTCATTTTGGAATTTTTTTTGAAGGGCTCTTTATGGCAATAAGCTTTGTCTTAAATTTTTTTTATTTTATTTAGCCTAAACTTTGGCTTTATAAAATCTTTTTTGGTTTTTTAACCAAAATTGGCTCTCACCCGTATGCAAATTTTTCTGAATATTTCATTTTTAAATTTTTATCAAAACAGCAGGCTAGAGGGCTTAGCTCCAATCTCAAGCTCCTCGCGATCTGCAGCCACAACACACAAGCCAACGCCCAAGTGCTAAGCGTCAACTCACATAGTGAAATACCCCACAAGAGGTATGATAATGCTCATATCATCGAAATATAAAATATTGATCGGCACATATAAAAGAAAGCTTACTTGTTTTTGCGGGCTGTGTGGGATATTGATCAACGACAGGGGGTAAAAGAAATGTAATTATGAAACGCCATTTGTCCAAAAGCTTGTTGCCAGGAAGCTTGCTGTCGTGTTGATGATTGAAGAGGCGAAGGAATTTGCTAGCATATGGAAATAGCTGGGAAATGAAACGTTTTCATCCTCCGCAATCGTGCCCCCCATTTCAGTTTGCTCATGATAAATGAAACGCCAAGATTTTCCAGGGCTGGAGCATAGCTCTTTGTTGTCTTTTGTAGTCAAGCATCGCCGGTGTCAAAGCTTGAAAGGAAATGCAGATGTTAAGGAATGAGGTTCCAAAGATGGGTTTGAAGACTACTTTTCGATGATTCCTTGCTGAGACATGTAGCAGAAGATGTTTTGCAATTGGAAAAATAAGGTCGAGTCAGAAGAATCACAAATGACAGAGGACTAGGAGAAAGGTTCTAAAGAATATCGCGTATGTGTCTTGTGGATGGAGACATACAGTTGCAAATTATAGACAGAAGTAGTGTATTCTCTTGAGGCAGGGGCATGAAGGTGTAATTTTGGCTGTGCATTTCAATTCAGATGGAAATTATTGCCTCAACTGCGACAAAGACAATACTATTTGCCTCTGGAATTCTCACAGCCGTCTTCATATCAGAACCTACAAAGATCATAACAGAGATGTTCAGGATGTTCATGTTACTGGAGACAATTCTAAGATATGTTCTTGTGGACATGTCAACTGGGCGCGTGATTCGAAAAATTCCGTGGATATGATAATGAGGTTAATTCAGTAAAATTCAATGAGTATGGTGCATCAATCATATTATCTAGGTGTGATTGAATAGTTAGAGCATAGGACTACAGGTCACATAGTCCAGAGCCTATTCATGTAATTGATAAATTTTGCAAACATTGTGATGTCAGTTTGTTTAACTAAAACTGAGATTTTAGCAGGGTGTGTGGATGGAACTATTCGCACTTGTGATATTCGTATAGGACGGGAGATTGTTGACAACCTGGGACAATCAGGTAACTGTATCTGAATTTCAAATGACAATAACTGTGTTTTAGCTAGCTGCTTGGATTCAAAACTTCGCCTTCTTGACAGGTCAACTGGGAAGCTTCTTCAAGAGTCTAAGAGTCTAAGTATCGGTGGTAACAGGTTTATTTTATCATCCAAAAGGAGAGATCGACGGCTGACAATGCTAGAGAGAGATGGATGGTTGACATATTATTTCGCTGGCTTCACTAGCTCGAAGGTTAACATTCTAAAGTGGTTGCGAAATTGCAAACCACTTTCCACATGTCAACATCATAGTATTTCGCAATTCGAAGGAGTAGTAAGAGAAACCACCCTTCACCATTGCGAAAACACCATGTTCACTCAAAGAGATTACGCATGATGGAGGGTTCGCAGAATATGACAGTCCTACAAGCCAAAGAAGGAGAAGATCTCTGGCTAGGTTACAACCATATCCATGTTGTGGAAACCATCGATGAGAAGGGAATAACGTTTTGCTCAACACAGTGAAATGGTGATCAGAATTCACAGTCCAATCGCATTCTCTTAGTTACTATCAATTAGCAAAGGTGATCAACAAATGTTCAGTTAGACGATTACTACCATGATGAAAGAGATGGCAGTAACTAATCAACAATTACAGGGTTTTTAGGAACATATCTCGCACATTTGGCATTAGAAGAATATTAGATAGCTGCCCAGGATCATAGGCAGCTAGTTTGGAGGCTAGGTTGCAGATGTTAGAGAACATATCATTAAATCTAGACTCGGCAACCTTTAAATTCAGATTCTCAAGGATACAAACATAAATTTAAAAAAAAAAATCTAAAGAGTGAAGAGGTGTTACAAAAATCGCTTGCAAATAGTATTTTCTCACACAGTTGGAACAAAATCAACAAGCAGTTAAAGATAGGAATACAGATGGCAGGAAGATCCAGATTTCTAGGTACTAAATTAGCAGACAGAAGCTCATCTCCACGACACTTGGCAGGTGGAAAACAAGTGGCAACTTGGAGCCCTAAAATTAGCAGATTGAAGAACATTCCAAATTTCCCTAGATTCCTTCACTCGAGATATTTTTCAATCGAGATATTTTTCAACCATTCTAGATTTGTTTTATTTGTAGAGAATTAGTTAGTTCGTTGTTCCAAAAGGCTATTTTTAGAAATACATTCGGTTAGGGTTTGCTGATGGAGCACTTTAGTCGAAATTTTGATTTTCAAAATGTAATGGGGGTTCGATTTCCTTTTGGGAGAAGATCCACTTTGGGTAATGAAATTATTTCAATATTAATGGAAATTGTAGAGCCGAGCAAGTTATCTAGTCTATCATAGATTTTTGTGTTATTTACTTTATAGTCTGTATTTTCTCCTTCTCATGTGCATGTTTTTCCAGTTAATTTCTTTTCATTGTGTTGTATGTCATACTTGAATAAAGGCTAAAATGAAATAGAATTCATATTCATATGTTCTACTTCATCGTTTTCAAGTATTCACCAAACTTTTTCCACTATAGTGATTACGGAATTCATCTTATGGTGCTCTGTATTAATGGATTGTTCTTACCTTCTTCTTTATCACCAGACCAAATAGCATTTTGACTGTAAATGAATAACTACCCTGCCTCTATTAAGAATTCCATTGCAAAGCATTGCTATTTATCATTATATGTATTTGACTCCATGCCCAATGAACTGTTTTCCTTGTTCAAATCCAAAACCCATCTTTTAAATCTTTCTTCTTATTAATGATCTAGCCATTGTTCTTGACTAAACAATCGATCACTGAGGTGACATTGAGTGATTGAATTGTACAAGAGAGCCCTATCTGGATTGGAAGGGATAGCTTCTAATCTTAAAGGTTGGTTTGAAAGAGTTACCTCAGGGTTTCCTTGATACATCCCAAGGTAAAATCGGAGTGCTAACATCAGGTTTCACCGAGATGTCGATGGTAGTAGTAGGCGTAATGTTTTCCAAATTCCCTTCGGTTACTGTATCCTCGGTAAGAATAGTTTTCAAGACCTCGTTAATGGCCTCTACTTGTCCATTCGATTGAAGATAGTAGGGCGTTGAGTTTTCATAAAGAAATCCCAGCTTGGTGATTAATTCAACAACCATATGATTTTGAAAATGTGAACCATGGTCTGTGATGATGGCTTGAGGGACTCCAAATGTAGGGATACTATGATTAAACATAAAGAGTGCGACAGTTTTTCCATCTTCTTTGTATCTAGGCATAGCCTCGACCCATTTTGTGAAGTGATGTACGACAACAATAATATAACTATGGCCCCCAGTCGAGGTAAGGCCCCTAGTGCATGAAGCCAATGCCAAATTTTTCAAAGGGGCCGATGGTGATAACTGGATGTAGCGGGGTGGGGTGTGTGCGCTTTTTATGATGGAAAAGCTGGCAAGGAGGACACTTCTTGACTGCTTCCATACAATATTTGAATATGGATGGACAGAAGTATCTGCTGCATAAAATATTCTGGGCTATTTCCATCACAGAGAAGTGACCGCCACATACCCCCGAGTGGCATTCATTTAGGACATGCTCGGCTTCTTTGTGATTCAAATATCGTCGTAAGATTGAATCAATGCCACGACGATATAGGGTGTCACCGATGATTATATTATATTTGGCATGATGGCGGATACGACGACGTTCATCATGGGCTAAGTGAGGTCCGAAGCATTGTGTTTAGAGATACAAGGTGATATCTCCGTACCATGGATCGAAAGTACTGATCAGGAACAATGACTCATCGGGAAGTGAGTCAATGGGCTCAGACTCTTGATCAATAAAGGGAAGATCACAAATTAGCTCCGCGAATATTAACGACTTTTTAGATTTTTCCTTTTCAAACTATAGACCGGATTCTTGGAGAATCATGATCCAGCGCGAGTATTCCCCCTTAGTACTTGACGATTTAAGATGTGGTACATAGGTTTGGAATCGAAAATTATAGTGATAGTACGAAGCAGGATGTAATGATGGAACTTCTGGACAGCGATGACAGTTTCTGGACAATTTCTCAACATGTGAATAAATAGTTTCAGAGTCCATGAGACCCTTTCTAAGGAAGCACATCACATGTTCTTGTACGTTTCCATCCTCGCGCGTTAAAACCATACCAGCACAGCATCATTTTATATCACAGAACAGAAACACCATATACAGAGCAGATACATAAATGAAATAATGACATGGTTTATTTACAGAAGACAAAACGATTTATATACACTGATGAAGAACCACAGGCTATTGAGGGGCCTGTCTCAACAAATAGAGGCTGAGCCTTAATCAGTTAATCACCACGCATGCTGACAAATTTCCATAAAACTGGAACATAAATGTATTAGTAAAAAGACAGAGTTACAGTGCTTTGGTATCCATTTGCAGCTGAAAAGATAGACAAATCTAAAGGTAAAGAGACTGACTGACTAATGACTAACTCGTCTCTGCTATGAGGACGTCTATTTATACAGAATTACAATGGAGGAAGCAAGTCGACCCTTTAATGGTCGACTGCTCTAATAATAGATAGTCTTAAAACCATGGAACAGATCTGTTTACACCTCATAGCAACACATAAGCCAAGAAACGGCTCTGCTCAACATTCTGTGACAACTCGTAAGCCAAGGAACGGCCTCGTAATGGTTCACGACAGCGCACAAGGCGTTTTCCAGGTTCTACGGCATCGATCCTCCATGCAGTCGTTAGGGCATTAATTCTCCTTTGGCGTGGGCAGAGATGGATGTGTTGTCGAGCTAAGCGCGGAAGAGAAGGGATCTTCCAGAACACCAGCTCACGTACCATAAGGACCACGTCCCGAAAAGAATCCATGTCGTGGTTTACTCTCTAACAGCATGAAAATATCTCAACCAACGATCTCGTGGGTTGAATGCGGGGCTGAATAACGAGATGAATTCGACTGGTCGTTTGAACTCCAACATACATCCAAATGACAACTCGTTTTGAGAGCCATAACCTGCAAGATAAAATATAGTTGCCACATAAGTCAAATAAACATCAATAAATCATAATATAACAATCTTTTACCCAAAATTCATATGATGTGTAAATAAATGCATACCTGCTCCATTTGACGGTTTGAATGGCAAGGAGAGTGACTTAGAACATCAAAAATAGTGAAATAAATTCCAATCAGAGTGTATCTAGTATTCAAAAATGGTGACAAAATGGACACCATCATTCCCCCAAACCGAAGATATGCCAGGTCCCACTAAGCAAACGGAACAAAAATTTAAGAAGAAGGTTGAGCTACGGTAGCAGCTGCCTTCGACTTAGACGGGGAAGTGGGTTTGGCTTTAAATTTATGGAGTTGCTCCTTCAAATTGTCATACTTCAAATGGAGAGAAAGGTTGGAAGCGGTTTTTGCTTCATTTAAATTTTCCAAACATTTTACTTGGAAACGCAAATCCCCGTTCTCTTGATAAAGCCCAGAAATGACCTCTTCATTCTTCGGATTCTGGCTCTTAAGCTCTGCTACGTCCTGGGTTAGTCTATCCACGGTCTGTTGGAGTGGAACAAAGACTTATGTTAAAGGCATAAGGTCCTTTTGTGGGCTTCATCCCTTCAAAGGTAGTTCGGGATCAGCAGATGTGATATGTGCCTCAATGCCCGTATCTTCAGTATGTGTAGAGGTAGACTCCAAGACAGGTTCCTTAAGTAGACTGGCTGATAAATTAGCCAATGCGAGGAGAGGAGAATCAGGGATAGATTCATTTGTTTGGTCACCGAAATTATCTAGGTGCATTGGCTCATTGACTGTCTGATCGATGGACTGGTCAATGGTCCGTTCATCAGACTAAATGATGGTCGGTTCAACTGTCTGGTCGCAATTAGCCCTTCTTGAATTCGTGGGTATAAGTGAGAAGAATGAGGGTTCTGTGGCCACATCTTCATGGACATGCTCAAGGGAAGATGCATGATCAGGGCGTATTTCTCCCACGACATCCTCACTAAAACTTACAGACTTGGGAAATTTTTCCTTTTGGGCAGAGTTTTGAGCCGATTCATTGCCACGGGATAGGAAACGATGGTTCTTTCGAGAGGTAGGGTATTTAGCAGTAGGTTTCTTGACTAGGTGAGGGTTCAGGGTTTCAAAGACAAAACACTCCCAGGTTTGCTCCTTTCCTTCCAGATCTTTATAAGGCAATGGTGGTACAAACTACTAGCAGGGTTAACAGTGTTCTTTCGAACCTGACTAGACATATTTTCTAGGATTTTTGGGAAATAGAAAGGAAAATTTAGGGGTTGATTATTAACAAAGTGTGCCGATAATTTAAAATGATAGGATTTGAAGACTGAGAAATTACCTTCGCAGGTGATTAAGTGAATAATGACAGTCAATGGTTTAAGATACTCGAACCTAACCCATTCTCGGTGAACCCCTTTTGCACCTTCAACATGATGGTATTCATCCTTGAGGGCAAACTGATGGGTAGTTCATGGAAGAAACGGGTGCTTGTGCCAACGGGCACCTTCCCTGGGTAGCTTCGTAGCCACAGCTATGGTTTCTTCTATTACTGGGAAGGTAAGCTGGCCAACCTTGGTTGTCTTACCATCAAACCCTTTTGCAAACAGTAAGGAGATTTCGTGGTCGTGACTATCAAGGAGGCGAAGGAACGGACCCCATCCTGCACGCAGAAATATCTCTCGGCAAGCCTTAAACTTGGAAATGCGAAGGAGATCCTGGTAATTACCAGGCTCATGTCGGGTAGGCATTTTGAACGGGGGTCGACGGATGTAGCTAGGTAGAGGGAATGCATGAAATTGTAGTGGATAGGGTCTGATGAACTCAAGGAGGATGAAAAATGAGCAGAATAAGGCAGGGTCTATGCAAGGGGTAGGTTTAAAACAAGGGTTGTTTAGACGACTGAACGATCGTGGAGGAAGATCTCACACGTATTAGTGATACGCCATAATTCGAGCTTCCTTGAGTCGTGTGCCACCTTAGCGCTATGAGATTATGAATTCATATGGTTTGTAATGTATTCAACCATGTCCAAAGTAAAACTTTGGACAGGTTGTTGAACATAAATTTTATGAGGGACATGATTACCCATGAAAGATCGTGATGCTTTTAGTGCATGGATGATGGCACAATAACTCTTAAATGGAAGATAAGGACCATAAGACAGCGCCCAAACTGTATGATTGGCCGATTTATTTGATAAGACAAGATGGGTATGCAAATATGATGTTTTAATTCGATCCTAGTTATGATTAATTGATTAGAGAAATCGAAATTTTAAACGTCTTATCATACTCATAGACATCAATATAAGATATGGTTTCATTCGGCACTTCCTTCAGATTGCTATTCATTTTCCTTGTTCGTTAGCTTATTCAGATCGTCATTCGACCCTTCATTCAACCCTTCATACAGAACTTTGTACAAAAACATGTTTTGATGGATCTAGCTGCTGCTGATTATGCAGGTAATTTTTTGGAATTTGTCAGCACACCAGAGATGTGTTAAAGCTTCTTTTCTGGAACTTTAAGTCAAGCTTTCTTCTGCTTTTTGCATTATCCTAAAAACACCTCATTATTTGATCAGAGATACATACAGTTTTTCATAAATAACTAGAAAGTAAAAACAATTCTGCATCTCCCCCAAACCAAAAATATGGCGTGTCCTCAGGCCGTCAAAGAAAAATTAATCAATATTCACATATTTTTAATTGAAAATTTTGCCAATAGATTCTAAAAATGTTGTAATAATAGAAGAAACAGAATATGAACTAGTAAAGGTAGATGATTCAGGTATGCACATTCATCAAAAGGAACACAATAGTGCTTAAGAGGAAAAAATGATGGGATAATTGTCATAAAGAGATTGCCATAGGAGAACTAGTCATCCATGATTCATTGTAAAGATTTATTGTCATCCGAAGAATATAAATAAGGTTCACTGTAGAGTTCATGAGACTTCTATAGTTATGGATCCCATTTCTAGGATAAGCATATCCTAGGTAATGTGTGAATTAGATGACAAGGTCCAAGTCCAACTTACAGCTATTCTCTAATGATAGTATAAATAACTAGCCTGAACATGTATACTCAGGGTTTTTTATATGAGCCATGTGCATAGCAATGCATTAACCAAACCTCTTTACCCAATATTGCCCTGCTGCCAGCAGGCCTGTTCAGTACCCCGACAGGTTTATCTTGGTACCATGCAAGCATAGCCCCACTGCCAGCGAGCCTGTTCAGTACCCCGACGGGTTTACTTGCACTTACCGAGTTCCCTTGTTTCAAATATTACTTAGCATGGACCCGCTGCCAGTAGGCCTGTTCAGTACCTCGGTGGGTTTTCCTCGTATAATGATATATGTGTATATTTTTTGTAAGGAAGCCGGTCGGTACTAGAGTGTGCTAAGCCTGCCAAACACATAATTCAAAAATTCCAGAATGACCCTTTGTGAGTAAATTTTTGTTAAAGATGGCCTAGATTATAGATCATGTCAAAAGATAATAACCTAAAGCTATTTTTCAACTTCTCTATCTATCTTCTTCATTAAAAAGTCAGTAACGTTCCCCACAAAAATAGAAATGTCATTCCTTTTTGAGCTTCCTTTTAAAGATGCTTTGAGAGACAAGTTTTGATAATGAGTCTAGGCCGACTAGTAGTCCATAGGTATAAGATAGAGCTTTTTGAAAACCATAGAATTTAAAGTAAGTTCTTAAGCAACTAATCTGATCAGAAATGTACATGTCTGAATCAAGTACCATATGCAGAATCACACAAGAAAGTGGTCAAGGATGATACTTCAATTTTCAATTTTCAACAATAATCAGAGAAGAAAGAGAATTTATAAGTATTTTTAGAGTACTTCCTCTTTCAAATATTGCATGAGCTACTTGTGAGGTTCTTCTAATCATACTGCAAAACCACTTGTTAGATGATTCAAATTTATTCAAACAACATATATGTACAAAAAGAAAGGAGAAAGAGTCTTCCTGTTTCAATTGGAAAAATCTCCTAAGTTTTATCATACCAATGAGCTTCCTGTAAGAATGCAATCAGTTGTTAGAAATGACTCTTTTTATTGAAAAGAAAAACATATATACATATATACAAAAGAAGATCACCCAAAATGATTCAAGGAGGAGGAGGAATGACTTCCCCTTCTACCAGCTTTATCTCTTTCTGTTGGAAAACATTTTGTACAAGATTTTGTTTAGATATCAATTGATGATGAGGTCTAAGTCTATGTCCATTTACAACAGGGGAGATTTGAAAATCATCAATTGTTTTAACTTCTTCATTCTCTTCTTAGATAACAATTGATGACTTGGGATTATCTTGCATAACCCTTCCAGATCGCAATTGATCCTCATGTATTGGTGTGGTCGAAACAGCATATGATGGAAGAGATAACAACCTAATGCTATTAAAGGCTTGGGTTGGTTCCTGGTTAGAATTTGGTATTGGTTGTGTCGGTAATATTATGGGCTTTGGAGAATTCTTATTCTGGAAATGGTGAGGTTGATTTGGGGTAGTGAAGGAGGCTCAAATATAGGTAGAAGTTGTTGGATGTTAGGTGGGTAACGAGCATAAGCTGGTCTTTTCCATTCATGTGGCCATTATTGTTGTTGAGTATTCTGAGGAGGGTACAGTGGTGGCTGATTCTGCCAACCTAAAGTATTCCACTGTCGAGGAGGTAGACAAGGATAGGGTGGACTTTGTGATGGACCTTGATATGATGGTTGGGCTCTGGGTTGCCAAGGTCTCCTAGATGGTACACCAAATTTTTCACCTTTGTATATAGCTTGCATTCTAGGAAACAATATATGGACAATTATCAATTGGATGTTTTTCTGTACAGAGGTGACAAACTGGGACATTATTCCATGGACACCCTTGTCGAGGATGTTCAATCCTGCACCTAGGACAGAAAACACTTGTTGCTGCCCACTCCTCATCTTGCCTCCTTTTAGCTTGTAGTGTATCTAGTTGAGAACCTATTACTTCTAGGATATCTGATTTGAAGTTTTCTAATAGGTTTTCCAACTCTACCCTTGTAACTCCACCGGAACCAGATGTGTTTCTTTTAGGTTCCTAGCATAAAATTCTCGAGAGTGTCTTCCACTTCTCACTCTGCTACTAGAGTAACTCCCATAAACATGTTCTTCATTCTCCATGAAGATTTGACTGTCAAAAGAGAATATCTAGGTGGTTCCTTTCTTGGTGAATATGGGATGTCCCAGTGTTCTGAATTTTATCCTTGGAGTTTCTTCTTGTCTAGGTTCAATCTCTGTATGAGTTTGAGGTTCTTTTTAGTGGAATTTCCTTATAAATAGAATTTCCTAATGTCCCTATGGTTCCCCTAATTGACCTCCAGAAAGTATTTCCTTAGCTTTCCGAATGGGACTACCCCCTTTTGGGTGTCTTCCAATACCTTAATGTTAAGTTAGAAGTTGGTGTGGCACGTTCCCCATATAGGTTAGTGAGAATTTTAGTAGGGGTTTTTACCTCGTGGTATTTCTAAACCTATTCATGAAAAACAAAATTATAACTGAAACAAATTCTAACTATAAAATTACTGTTACTGGGTTTTGGGGATGCTTGTTATAATAGATGCGCAGGTTCTTACCTCTCGTCTTACCACTCACCCACCACCAGCCTATCCAAAATAAAGAGAAAGTCAAAGCTATCCCTAAAAGAAAGTTATATCTATCTGCAGTTGAATTCTACCTATCTATCTACAACTCCCCGGGAACGGCGCCAAAATGCTGGGTGTGTAAACTGTCTCAAAGAAAACACCTAATATTTAATTATCGACCGGGGTTGGTAATATTAGAGTTGAGGCAAAGTATATGCTAAGGTAGAATGGTACCTAAGTTTCGGTTTGTCAGACCTTAAAAATATTTAATAAAGAAAATATCGAAAGATCTTCCAAAATGAAAAACCGAGTCAAACTTCAGAAAAGCAATAAAGGAACTAACCAAACCTATCTAAATTGCTAATGACTTCAACAACTATTCAAAACTACAATCGAGCATCTAATTCCATTCTCCTTGGGGATTCTGAGGAAGTGTATCAAATGTGATGGGAATAGGGGTGAATGTATCGAAGTGGCTTTCAAAGGTAACAAGAAAACAAAATGGAACTAAATCTAATTTAACTTCTACAAATAAATGCAAGCTGAAAATTATCCAACTACAATTAACTTTAAACATACTAACCTATCTTCTATAAACGAGAGGTTTGGAATTAATGAAGTCTAGAAGCAAGTAGAAAACTTGATAAAGATATTTAATTTCTGAACTAAATCTTATTTCATGAGCATGAGAAGAATAATTCAAGACTGAGGTGATATGGAGAATGAAATCACTAAACCTAACCTAATACTGATGTGATTAACATACAATAAACTGAATTAAGGCATTAATGAATCAAACATAGAGAAAAGATAACTTGTAAATAAGTACAGCAGAGTTAAGGAAAGAGGGAATGAGAACTAAGGAGGATGACAAAACTGGATTAAAACTTCATATGAAATGCAACAAGGTCTTAATGACTCCTAAAAATACTAATTGAGGGTAAAAGAGATTAGAATTTGAAAACAACCTAAAAACTGGATTCTAATTAAGCAAAACAATGAAAGAAGAATTGAGGTCCGAATGTCGGTCCGGCTGACTGTCTGAATGACGGTCCGAATAACAGTACGGATGGAAGAAAATGATTTAAACTGAAGGGAAGAGAAGATGGGATGATCATAACTACCAGCTAGCTGATGCATATGATCCTATAGTGCAGGGAAAGCAATGGATAAGCTAGTTAAAAGCTAGAATAAGAAAAAGCCATCTATGTTAATGATAATTTAGGAAACTAACTATTTATATTTTATCTTGAAATGAGATTGAGATGTAACTAATAGTTAATCTACTGCTACAGAAAAGAAACTACAGAATTCTAGTCTATGAGCATATTTGGAAAGCTAAGCTAACTAGATTCTAAGTTAATTAAGCAAACTAAATCTTCTGAACAAAACTATTTAATCTAAACTAAATAAACTAGATGCAATAAACTATTTAAGAAAATAAACTAAATATAACCTAAGCTAATTAAGCAAACCACATAAACCTAAGCCTAAACTGAAATGAACCTAAGTGTGGCCGATCACCATTTAACTTCTAAAACATTAATACAAATAGCAGCAAAATATACATAACATAAATAGAAACATTATTTACATAAACAGAACAACATCATTTTATATCATAGAACAGAAACACCATATACAAAGCAGATACATAAATGAAATAATGACATGGTTTATTTACAAAAGATAAAACGATTTATATACACTGATGAAGAACCACTGGCTGTTGAGGGGCCCGTCTCAGCAAACAGAGGCTGAGCCTTAATCAGTTAATCACCACGCATGCTGACAGATTTCCATAAAACTAGAACAGAAATGTATTAGTAAAAAGACAGAGTTACGGTGCTTTGGTATCCATTTGCAGCTGAAAAGATAGGCAAATATAAAGTTAAAGAGACTGACTGACTAATAAATAAATCCTCTCTGCTACGAGGACGTCTATTTATATAGAATTACAATGGAGGAAGCAAGTCGACCCTTTAGTGGTCGACTACTCTAATAATAGATAGTCTTAAAACCATGCAACGGCTCTGTTTACACCTCATAGCAACACATAAGCCAAGAAACGGCTCTGCTCAACATTATGTGACAACTTGTAAGCCAAGGAACGGCCTCGCAATGGTTCATGACATCGCACAAGGCATTTTCCAGCTTCTACGGTGTCGATCCTCCATGCAGTCGTTAAGGAATTAATTCTCCTTTGGCGTGGGTAGAGATGGATGTGCTATCAACCTAAGCGTAGAAGAGAAGGGATCTTCCAGAACACCAGCTCACGTACCATAAGGACCACGTCCCGAACAAAATCCATGTGGCGGTTTACTCTCTAACAGCCCGAAAATATCTCAACCAATGATCTCGTGGGTTGAATGCAGGGTTGAATGACAGGCTAAATGCGACTGGTTATTTTCACTCCAACATACGTCCAAATGACGACTCATTTTGAGAGACATAACCTGCAAGATAAAATATATTTGCCACATAAGTCAAATAAACATCAATAAATCATAATATAACAATCTTTTACCCAAAATTCATAGGATGTGTAAATAAATGCATACCTACTCTATTTGACAGCCTGAATGGCAAGGAGAGTGACTTAGAACATCAAAAATAGTGAAAGAAATGCCAATCAGAGTGTATTTATTATTCAAAAATGGTGACAAAATGGACACCAACAGTAGGATAACTATCCTTGTGACAAGCCTTATTTAGATCCCTGTAATCAACACAAACTTTGATGGTTCCTTGTTTTTTTGTAACAGGAGCGATATTAGAGACCCATTCTGTCAAGGGGACTGGATAAATGAAACCAACTTTCAATAGCTTTTCAATTTCTACCTTAATTGCCGCAATCTTTTAAGGGTGTAATGGACAGAGTTTTTTTCTGGACAGATTTTATATCGGGATAAGTTTTGATCTCATGGACCACCATCACAGGATCAATCCTGGGATTTTCTTCGTAGATCCATGCAAATATGTCACGAAATTGTTTGAATAAGGCCATATAAGTTTTGATTTATTCAGAAGAATGGATTTGGCCAATATGGATATGCTCCACGATGTTGGGTTTCACCGATATGTCGATGGTAGTAGTAGGTGTAATGTTTTCCAAATTCCCTTCGGTTACCGTATCCTAGGTAAGAATAGGAGACTGAGGGTTGGAAGCGACATTCGGTGGAAAAATGGTTTGAATTACAGTCTCTACTGTATCTAGAGGTGGGAGGAAGGACAATCGATGGTGATGGTATTCCCAGGGAAGCTCATCCAAGCTCATAATCTCCATGGTGGATTCATCGGAGGGGAATTTCTTGAGAAGATCATCTAGCGATGGCGAGGACGAGTTCAACCACGATGGTAGAGAGCATGGGTCTGATGCCACTAGGTGATGGTCATTAGGGGAATTAGATGTTGATTGGATGGCATCATAAGTAGCCTCAGTTGGGATGAGAGCCATCTGAGCTTCAATCGAGTCAATATCAATGGGATCAAGAACAATACAAGGATTTGTTGAGTCGAAAGAACATGGGGCCATGGAAGAGATCATGTTCACCATGGCAACGTGTGATGGGGGATCGACTGTTGGAAAGACTCCCATCATAGATGAGTATTTAAGGAGTCCTAACCCCACACTCTCATATATTTGTGAAGAGTGTCCTAAAAGAGGGACATTATCAACAGGATGAGTTGTGATGTCTGGTGTACAAAACTCTAGGTTGTCGATAGTGACAATTTTCCCTTGATGGGGAAATTGCACAATGCAGAAGACGGAAGAGGCGACCGCCATCATAGCATAAAACCAATTTCGACCAAGAAATAAGTTGTAATCCAATGGTGCTGCGAATAATTCCACATTATTGGAAATAGTCTTGCCTCCCAACTCAACGACTAAAGATTGTAGAATCTCATGGGGTTGGAATCCACGTCTGTCAAATGCTTTCAAGGTGGTAGGGGAATGGTTCAATTCAAGAGAGTCAATGGATTTCTAGCAAGACAAGGACATTAAAAAAGTAGAGGTTCCTCCGTCTAAGAAAGTACGATGGATGTTTTTCCCAGAGACATTGGTGATGATTTGCAATGCCAGTTGGTGGGAAATCCTCGGCTTAAAGTAGTCCAATATAAACATGATGGTGTTGGATGATTCTAGATCCACTGCTCCTATTGCAGATAGTAGAGTCTTACGCTGATTAGGGAAGTTTTTTAAGACTTCAAGGGTCGACATAGCACATGGTGGCTAGGCTATATCTTACACATTGTTGTAGTTTTGAGCGGCCTAGGCATTGGGGTTGACAATCGCTTTTCAGATTGTGCTTTTGGGTGGATGCAAAACTGCATCTGGTATAGGTTTGTATATGGTCAAAGGACCTTGTGACAGAGGGACAATGGATTCAGATGTGGAGTATTTTTTAGTATTAGCTCCATTAGATTCCTTATCGGGAATTGAATCATACATATGTGTTCTGGTGGATAAGTTAACGGTTTCACTACCCATCATGTCGTGGATGATTCTCCTTGAGAAGGAGTGGATTGTTGCGTGACCAACTATTGTTGTTGTGTGGGGAAGGAGTCCAATAAAACTACGGGTTGAGGGTTTCCTTTGAGGAAATTTTGTACTTCTTCACGATGTGGGAATTCTTTCATGGAGTGGTCGTCACTGCAAAGTAAGCATGGATACTTAGCCTTCTGTCTCGAATTGGTGTTAGGAGGGTCTAGATTGTTCTTGTGTTCCTGTTGGTTAGAATATTTCTTGGATTTACCTTTTTTTTCTTCTTCTTACCACTGGATTTCTGAGATGAAGCAGATTGGACTGAATTCAGCTCCATAGTGGAAGCAGGACTGGGTGAGTGGTTGGTGTTATTACCATCCTGGGACAAGGTTGGGGTTGAAACCATGTGGCTTTGTGATCCTACCGATTGAGTATTAGGCTGGGCATGAACGAAACCAATGATGCCATCGACATGTGATCCCGTGGGGGGTTTTGATGGGTCATGTGTGGGGCGAGGGGCATTGGAATTATGTCCTATAAAGTGCCATATTTAGCGTAAACTAAGTCTAAGTGTTGGGCATGTGAAAGAGCTTGTTCCTTTGTAATTTCCCTGCCCATAGCGACGTCTTTGGATATGATAGGAAACAATGATTTGGTAAACCAATCTGCCGATAATTGATCTGGAATGGGAGCCTTAATAAGCCGACGTCTTCTCCTCCATTCGTGAATATGATTGGAAATATGAGTGGAGGTAGATTGTCGGATGGAAGTTAAAATATCCGTGTCGGTTTCATAGTGGATCAGTAATTGGAAATGTGTAAGAAAATCCATAGCCAAGGATCGAAATTCGGTGAAAGAATGTGGTGGTAATTTGATGTTCCATTTGGCGGTTGTGCCAGTGAGGGTTCACTGAAATACCCTCAAATGGATAGAATTGTCCATTAATGAGTTCGAGGAACACCACAAATTATATGTCATTACGTGGTTTTTTGGATCCTCTCTGAGTTTGTTGTCAAACTTGGGTATGTCCGATGGTAACTTCACAGGAATGGGTGGCCAATTCATGCCATATTGAATGGGATCATTGGTCAAACATGATAGGTCCGACAGATCTAACATAGCCAGAAATGGTAACTGTCGGTTTGGTTGTGGGTACTGGTAGTATTGGTATGGAATTTGAGTACTAGTAGGACCATAGATCGATTGATCATAAGGTCCTCCCATAGAGGGTTGGCCATACAGAGGTGGTCCTCCCATGTTAGGAGGTGGACCCGATGGGGGTCCTCCTGATGATGGAGGTGGAGGTCGGACAGGTGGTGGAGGAGAGGGTGGGACAAGTGGTGGGGGTGGTGGTGGTGGTGGTGGAGAGGGTGGGCCACTAGGTGGGGGTCCAGTCACTAGAACATTATGATTCCCCCATGGGGTGTTCGTCTTTCCGAGGTAAGGTACTCCAGGATAAATATTTTCTAGGGTAGTTTGATATATTTGACCAATCACTATATTTTGATTACCCGGATATGTGTACCCCCATGGAGGAGAGGGTGGGACAAGTGGTGGGGGTGGTGGTGGTGTAGAGGGTGGGCCACTAGCTGGGGGTCCAGTCACTAGAACATTATGATGCCCCCATGTGGTGTTCATGTTTCCGAGGTAAGGTACTTCAGGATAAATATTTTCTAGGGTAGTTTGATATATTTGACCAGTCGCTATATTGTGATTACCCGGATATGTGTACCCCCATGGGGGTTGCGTCCACACAGATGGTCTCCCCACGTGACGAGCCAAAGGAAGTTGTCCCATGATTGGAGGTGGACCTCCAATCATAATATAATCCATAAACAAATTTTTTCCTCCACTTGTATTTTTTCCACTAACTAGAGGTTTCCCCCTAGTTATATTTTGTCCGCTGACTAGGGGTTGCGCCCTAGTTAAATGTTTTCTTCCAACCAAAGTTTTCCCAGTAATTTTGTTTTGACCACTGACTATAGACTGACCTGAAGTCATGTATTGACCACTAACTAGAGGGTGGCCTCTATTTAGACTTTGCATCAGAGGTGGTGTTCCAATTATGAAGTTAATAATGGTTGAAGGTTTCCCTCCAGTTGTTGGGGTCAAAAGAGGTCTAGAACTAACCAAATGATTTTGATGTGCATTAGGTGGGAAAGATGGTTGGCCTAGTTCCTAAGGGGTCATATTAGGCAAAAAAATTGCTGGTGAAGGGAGAGTAAACGAATGCATAGGGGAATGGTATTCGACATTCGCTACTTCTGAAGTGGATTGAGAAGGGAAACTATGGTTCCTTACCCATTCTCCAAGTGTCTGTAAGCGAGCCACGGTATCTTGACATGGTCCGAAAAAATCTATGTTCGGGACAATTCTAGTAGGGCGTAGAGGTGGTGGTGTCTCCATAATCATTGGTGAACCAAAATTGGAAGTAACGTGTCCTAAGGAGGTCCCCCAAAATGAAGCAGTTGGACCAAAAGTTGTTTCTAATGGATCATCTGGAGGCCAAGTGAAAATCCAATTGATAGCACCAGGGTGACCTTCAAGTGAGTGATGGAAATATGTGTGATGCGAAGGAGGTTGTTCCACCAACCATGGTCCCATATGACTAGTGATGGGCAGATTTACAGGAGGAGAAAATTTCGCTCCTGATTCAGTGGTCAGAATCTCTTTTTCGTGCGATCCAGTTGTAGTGGGTTGTTCCATGTTTTCCCCTGTGCTTCATTCCTCAGTGAGGGGATATTTAGGTGGCAAGTTTTTTTTCCCTACGAGATCTCATGAAGGGTTTTTAAGCCATGACGACTGATGAAAGTCTTCTCCTAATATTTTTTTAAAGAAATAGACACTTCAAATCTTACTCAAGCTAAATCATCAATCAAAATTATATGATAGGTGGGATGAAGAGCTGGAACCTCATAGGAGTTTCAAGGCGTTGTAATTCATGATATGCTACAGGGTCCAACAGTAATACTCAACCAAATATTTTAGAGCACTAACCAGGGAGGATTAGGACTGTACCCCTGACCGTATTACCCAACTACCTGGAAATACGTGCGTAGTAGCTCCCTGAGTGTTGTTCTCGGTGTATTGAAATGCCAAGATGGACAATGGTTGACTCAGATGGTTTCAAGATCCTAGTGGGGTCTCCTGATATACGCAAGGTACGTGGGAGATCCAATCCGTAGTAGTGTTGTCTAATGCACAACTATTCGACGTGAGCCTTCCTATATACCATCGAGTATGTCAAGTACCTTTCTATATACCCGTAGGTACGAGAAAGGCCGTTCGATATACTGACTAGTACGTGGAAGAATTGCAAGCCCCTGGGATGCAGTGCAAGCATATAACGATAGCTACTACGTTTAAAGATGCCAGAACATGTCTCTAACCTATCACACGGGTTTCTAAAAAATTTTGTTAGTTTTTTCAGCATTTAATTCAATCCGATCTAGGATCTTAACTAAGAGAACAACCTGTACATCATATCAAACACAGGAGACAAGAGACAAGAGACACAAAGCATTTCACTAGGGAAAACCAAGAAGGTGAAAAAACCCCGCAACTTCCTCAGAGATAGAATAAGCACCAATACAAAGATCAACAAGATGAATCCCCAAAAGATAAATGTCTGCAGTAGCTACTCATCCTCCACTTGTGAGCACTCCTCCTCTCTCTCACTAATGCGAAGTGAGTGAATGAGTGATTGTGTTAAATGAGGATCACACATCCTCTATTTATATTTTACTTCACCTGTCTTTTAACTCTAACTAGGTCGGCCCCAACTTAACCACTTAACATAATGTTGACTGGGACGACCCACTAGGGTGGTGTAATAACCCTTTAACCCACATAACTCATACAGGGCTGACCCCACCAAGGTGGTCAAATAACCCATCAGATATAAGTTACGACACTTACAATATAACTTGTGACACTTGCAAATACAAATGACGACACTTCCAATCGGAGGAATAATACATCTCCATTGGGGATACAATAAAGTACAAATGTAACACATACAATATACAAGTGAATATCTTCTGAAGTTACAAATATATCAACACTCCCTGTTAAATAGGAAGGTATTCTCTTGACACAAGTCATCAATACATGTCGGCACAAGTCTTCAATTCTGGAGCTGGATCATCGTCACTGGATTAGGGAGCATCATCGTCACTGCTGATGTACTCATCATCTCGATCACTGGTGCTATCTCTCAATTCTTCTCATCATAGGAAGTTCTACAGAGCCAGCCCTTTTTCATGCTGGATGTAGGCCTAGCCTCCTATAGGTCTTCATTATCTCTGCGAGCGATCCATCCTGTGGAATTCTCAGGGTTGATTACGTGCATCAACAAAACCTCGAAAGAGAATCCCAGGACTTTTAGAGCACACAGCTCAACCTATCGGATATCCCAAGATATTTTACATGTGACCACCACAAAACCTCGAAAGAGCATCCGAGTACTTTTACGAGCACACATCTCAACCTATCGGATCTCCGAGGATCTTTTACATGTGGTCAAGAAAAACCTTAAAAGAGAATCTTGCAACCTGTAAGATCTCTAAAGAGCATCCCAGGACTTTTATGAGCACACAGCTCAACCTATCGGATCTACATGACTGATTACATGCCTTCTGTAGCAAAACCTCGAAAGAGCATCCTAGGAATTTTATGAGCACAGAGCTCAACCTATCAGATTTCCCAGGATCTTTTCTATGCTACCTGTAGCAAAACCTCGAAAGAGCATCCCAGGACTTTTACGAGCACACAACTCAACCTATCGGATATCCCAGGATCTTTTCTATGCTACTTGCACAACCTGTCCATGGCCACGGAGTATCGACCTGATACTCATGATCCCAATGATCATCTTCTTCGCATGGAGCATCATCCTAATTCTCATGATCATACCGATCATCATCATACAGTACAGCCTCTTGATGCACAACATCTAGAGCATTGACCTGATGCTCATCACATATGATCGTCCTGATCATCATCATACAATACATCATCCTGATGTACCACATCTGGAGCATCGACCTGATGCTCACCACATATGATCGTCCTAATCATCATAGCATCATCCTGATACATATAATCACATGATCATCCTGGTCATTATCACGGCTCGTCCGGATGCATATCATCATCACATGATCATCATCTCATCGTCCATGGAGCACAGCCCATATGCACATCATACAACACTTACACCACCGACATGGGAGAACACATCTACCACCATTCGGGGAAGGCTCCAGCCCTTATTTTTTTTACCATGGGAGAACACATCTACCACCATGTGAAAAATGGCTCAGTAATTACATCACGACCATGGGAGAACACATCTACAACCATGTCGGTAAATCTCATGTGCATCTGCGTCTTCTGGACTCATCACTTCCCCTTTGGAAGGAACCTCGATATGAAGTACACCAAGCCTCTCTCTGAAGTACTCAAACCTCACTCTGGATAATGGTTTGGTCAACACATCTATAATCTACTCATCTGTCGCAACATACTGGAGCTTCACTACTCCTTTCTGCACCATATCCCTGATATAGTGATATTTGATCTCGATGTGCCTCGACTTGTCATGCAACACTGGGTTCTCTGACAACTTCACACAATTTTGGTTGTCACAATAGATACAAGTAGCATCCAACTGGAGATCAAATAAATCAGATAGTATCTTCCTTAGCCATACTGCCTCATAACTAGCCGAACAAGATGCGACATACTTTGCTTCGGGTGTACTCAGTGCTACGCAGGATTGCTTCCTGCTAAACCAAGAGATCACACCTGATCCCATACTGAAGCAGCACCTCGAAGTGCTCTTCCTATCTGCAGCACTGCCTTCCCAATATGAATCAACATAACCCTCCAGGTTAAACTTTTGATTTGCATCATACTTGAGCCCATAATCAACCGTACCTTTCAGGTACCTCAGAATATGATTTACAGCAATTAGGTGAACATGTCTAGGATTTGTCAGAAACTAGCTCAAGGTGTTCACCGCAAAGAAAATATCTGGTCTCGTGTTCATCAGGTACATCAAGGACCCAATCATCTGACGATACATTGTGGCATCAACCGAATCTGATGAAGCATCACTCAATAGCTTCAGGTTTGATGCCATAGGTGTGGCCATGGACTTGCAGTCCATCATCCCGAACCACTTCAGTATCTCTACTGCATACTTACCTTGTCCAAGGAAGATTCCATCTGCACTCGGCCACACCTCCATACCTAGAAAGTAATGCATCATACCCATGTCCTTCATCTCGAACTCGGAAACAAGATTCCTCTTCGTATCAGAAATCAACCTATCCTCATCTATCACAAACATGTCATCCATATATAGTAGGAGTATCACTGGATTTCCTTCCTCAACCTTGTAGTAAAGGTTGGAATCCGCTTTACTCTTGGTAAAGCCCAAACTAGATAGGAAGCTGTCTATCCTGCCATACCATGTCTTGGGTGCTTGCTTCAATCCATACAAGGATTTCTTCAATTTGCACACATGTGACTCCCTGTCATGTGTCTCAAATCCGAGTGGCTGCTCCACTTCCTCTTCGACTACATTGTTGATGTATATGTAACTTCGGAATGTATTTCACATATATGTATATTGTATTCCTATAGAGATGGTATTATTCCTCTATAAGGAAGTGTCGTCATTTATATTGTAAGTGTCGTAACTTATACTTGATGGGTTATTAGACCACCTTATTTGGGGTCGGCCCTGTATAAGTCATGTGGGTCAAAGGGTTATTAGACCACCCTATTGGGGGTCGGCCATGTGGGTCAAAGGGTTATTAGACCACCCTATTTGGGGGTCGGCCCACTCAGCATTATGTTATGTGGTAAAGTTCGAGCCTACATGAGTTAGGTAAAAAGGCAAGTCAAGTCAAGTATAAATAGAGTGTGGGAGGCACTCTATTTACTCACTCACTTCTCACACATGCACTTAAGGAGGAGTGGCGCACTTATGGAGGAGGAGGATCTGCTGCTAGGTGATGGCTATCTCTCTTGGTTGGTTGTATCATTGCTCTATCTATCTCTGAGGAAGTTATTGGGGTTTTTCACCTTTATGGTTTTCCCCAAGTAAATCTTTGTGTCTCTTGTGTGCTTGCATTATTGTCTCCATGATTGATATGCTGTAGATATGCTGTACATGTTGTTCTCTCAGTTAAGATCCTAGATCAGATTGAAGTAAATTCTGAAAATTTAACATACATCATTCAAGAAAGTTGTCTTGACATCCATCTGGTGTATCTTCCACTTCATCACTTGCCTTGTATTTCTCTATGCTACTATCTGCAGCATGCTTGATCTTGTAAATCTACTTGGAAGTCACAACAGACTTCCCTTCTGGTCTTGGGACCACATCCCAAACATCATTCTTCATGATCGATTGGTATTCCTCGATCATGGCATCCTTCCATTACTACATCCCTGATCCTAGGAACTTCAGATTCTTCAATATCTTCAATAGGTAGTTTTCTTGAACTTCGTCGCTGGAACAAATGTTGTTGTCCTTCTTTTGTAAGTGATTGTACACAATCTTTACTACAAGTCAAATTCAATTGCACGATTAGAAACTTCTCATAGTTTTTCAAAAACAAATTTTTACACATAAGAATGTATGTCATACAATCATGCAATTATCTTAGCCAATTCTTCAATACAACATTTATCCATATCCCGTAACTTTCTAGATGCCTTCCATCTCTACCAAAACATTGTTAAGAGTGTGCAAAACTCCCAACATGTCAACAAAGAGGTTTCATTCTAGATAAGTAGCAATGGAATGTTGTACAGTACCATAGGCCACTTACCCATTTCTTGCATATTAGTAGTATCTTGTTCATTAATGCAACTTTTCTATTATGCATAATATACATCCTAAATCTAGGAACATAAGCATGTACATGACTGGACAACATCATTTAATTAATCAAATATATAATAAATGACAATTCAAATACTTATCTCTGTTTGGTTGTTGGGTGGACTCCCTCTCAATCTTTGCTTCCTTGCAGGAACTACTGGAGTGTGCTCCCTCTTGATCTTTGCTTCCTTGCAAGAACAACTGGAGTGTGCTCCCTCTTGATCTTTGCTTCCTTTATGATATCATCATGATTATATGTCTTTGAACTTCTATCCATCCTGGACCACTATGCATACTTAAGTGTGCACTAGTGTCATCATTGTGTCATCCTCAATATCTCATACATCATATCATACATGCATTAGTATAATATCAATACTTATCAAAACATTATGATTCTAAATAATCTTAATCATGTATGGTCATGATCATTTCATACACAAGCGTTAGTATTCAAGGTTTCAGGGAGGACTTCTTTTACTTATGCATATTCTTATTTGACCATAGGACTCTTCTAGTTTGTCATATCATTAATCAAACTAAGAAGCATAATTTTCATAAACCCATGATTACTCAAACTTATAACTTCATGAATAATCATTATCAATCATACAACAGTATACTTATCTAAGATCCTAACACAATGTAGGATTCTAACTTGATACAGAAAAGCATATGTGGATTATCATGCTTGTCTAACATACCCAAACAATGTCTTCTTTGTTCTCTTAGATATCTTGTGCTAGCAACCTGCATATCTCATAAGTTAATCATTGTAGAACCGAGTTATACATACCTCGTAAGTAGAGCTTCTATGTGATCCATGACTATGGATGAGTCTTTGTCTTCATGTCACCATGGTCATATGTTCTTGATCTAGAACTTGATTTATCTTTCTTGATGTACCCTTCATGTTAGTGGACAACATCATCCTCATACAACACCACAGTGTATTAATACAATCATTAGTGTAATAACCCTAATCAATGAATGTCTTCTATCATTCACATGCATTCATACTTTTACTAGGGTGATAAGACAAGTCTAAAATTAATCAAGATTGTTACTAACCTCAATAATATGACGACAAACATATTATAAACTTAATCATGAACAGATTTCATATCTCCTCAAGTCATACCTGTCAGGATTGCTTGTAGTCTTCTTATGTAAGGCCTTAGCCTCATCTCCCTCTGGAATTGGAATCTCTTCACTTATGTAGGTGTCCAAATCATTCTCTTCTAGGATTAACCCAATCCACTTTGATTTGATGAATATGGATCTGCAGTTGGCTAGGGTTTGACAGAGAAACCCTAAAAATTCAAACTTTGAATTTCAAACTTCTGATTGGATGAAAAGATGAACCTTGCTAAGTTGATCAAGCTAGTATACTTCAATTTTGAAATCTCCAAAATTTGACCCCTCAAAATTGACTTTGAAAGTTTCATATCTGCAGCTTCTGTCAAATTCTTGTTTTCTAGTTCAAAACCCAAACTAGGGTTTGATAGAGCCCGGGGTTCTACCCAACCGAAAACTTCGATCTTGGTCTCTAAATTTCAATTTTGATGAGGATTATCCAACCATGGTCTCAGATTCAAAAATTCCAACTTTCTCTGAAACCCTAATTTCTCGCAGCAGTGATAAGCCAAAAATGAGAATGCTCATAATCCAATTCTATTTCACAGAAATATGTGCCTTATTATTTTTGGTGCATCTCTGAACTTTAGGATCTTCAGGGTCTGAAACTTCATCCTGTGGTAGCCTGACCTGTCTCCTTTCCAACCCCACATATCTTAACTCAAATGGATTCTCCATGAGAGAGATATTCTAAGTGTCACAACATGACCTGTTTATGGGATAAAACAGGATATTGAACTTGTATGGAGTACCATGTGTCACTAGTTCAACTTCGGCCTCTGAAACCTGGATCTGTGAAACTACAGTCCGTGCTCTTACTCTTACTTTTTATAGAATTTCATTTGGAGCTTCCTATCCCAAGTTGTGACCTTTTTTCCTAGGTCACCTGTTTATGACTGAGATCTGGAAGAGGCAGAAACCCTAAATTGTACGGATCATAAAACATAAATTACAGCGAATCAGATGTTGTGCTTCAGACACAAGGTACATCAGGATTTTATCTTCGACCTATAACATTTTCAGATCCTGATCCTTCACAGAAATGGATTTATAGCGAAAGTTCCATGATGACTGGTTTTTTCTATATCAAGCCCTAGCTTCCAATTTGTCGCAAGTGCAACACCTGTCATAAATTCCATACCATGCCTTCCTTCAGGCTAGCTCTGATTGTTAATATCCAAAAAGTGTTCACTACCTCATCTACCTCATTACATGGCTCATTTGTCCATTTTCCTACCATATTTTCCTTGAAAACCCTGAAAATCCCACTAAAAACCCTCCAAAAGGCCTAAAATGCCTCCAAAAGGCCACAAAACCATCAAAAAAGCCTCAAAAAGGCTAAAAACCCCCTTTTTTCCTCCAAAAATATCCAAAATTCCTCTAAAAATAGCAAAAACCCTCTAAAAAGGGAATAAAAAATATAAAATAATGAGGAAAAGAAGGAAAAAACCCTATACAACGGACCTAAACCATATGGTTCCCAAAACCATGGGCCAGCATTCCACCACCAAAAAACTATAAATAGGTGATGGAGACCCCTTATTTCACATCCACAGTCAAGTATACCCTTACTCTGCCAAAATCTCTCTTGAAACCCTAGCTCACCCTTGAGCTACTTTCACCTTGAGAGCCCCTTTTGGCCCATTCCCATCATTTGGAGAAAGAGAAGGAGCAAGTTGGAGCTTGGAGCAACCCTCTTGGACATTGCAAGAGCTTCACCAACCTTCACATTGGAGGTAAAATCAATACAAAAACCATTTTTCATATCTTGTTTTTCTGTTTCATGCATATGTTTAGAGTAATTTATATTTCTGTTTTAGCACTTTAATTTACCATTTACTGAACTGCTACTAAGGAGTCCCTTCTCCTTAGTAGGTGCTCATTTGCACAAGCTAGGGGTAAAACCCTAGCTACAGTTTTGGCGACTCCCCTAGGTTTGAATTTCTGGTTACAACTTTTAAATATTTTTTCTGTTCGGCTGTCCCTTTCGGCCGCCGTAAACTGCGTTTTTTCCCCCTGCAGTCGCGTTCCGACTGCGTCTTTCAGGCACTTACCTGTGATCCGACCGCGGCTCTCAGACTGTTTTCGGTGACCTGCCGTCCGTTTTTAGTCTGTTACCTGCGATCTGACAGCGGCTATTAGCCTGTTTGGGACGGTCCGACTGCGGCTATTTCCCTGTTTTCTGCGTCCCGCCTGCAGCTTTTGGCCATTTTCCTGCGACCCACCGGCGTCTTTCCTGCATCCCTCCTGCGGCTTTCGGCCAGTTTTGCGCAACTTGCCGGCGCCTTTCGGCGTTTTTCCTGCGTCCCGCCTGCGGCTTTCGGCCATTTTCCCGCGATCCACCGGCGCCTTTCGGCGTCTTTCCTGCATCCCGCCTGCGGCTTTCGGCCATTAACCCGTGACCCACCTGCGACTTTCGACGTTTTTCCTGCGTCCCGACTGCGTTTTTCAGCCGAAAACCCGCAACTTGCCTGCGACTGTTCAGCTGTTTTCCGCGATCCGACCGCTCAGATTTGCCAAAAACCCACGGTCTGATTTCTGCAATTTTTCCCTGTTTTGAACCCAACCCATTTTGCTGCAATATTTTCTGCATCTGCACAGCCATCTGTCCTACCTGCAGCCCTACTTCCCTACAGCCTTTTCTGCAACATAATTTTTGTACCATTTACAGAATCTTTTTAAAATTTCAGCATTTTAATTCAGAAAATTGTGCATGTTAAAGTTTCAAATTCATTATTATTGTTAGCTAGAAAGTTGCCCCCCTTGTGGCACTTTTATTTTGGATTCATCACCTCACGCACACACACTCTGTCACATAATTCAAGTGAGCCTTAAAAATTGCTTAACTCAACCAATATTCTAACCCCACTTGGGGAACACAAAAGAATTTTTGTAGTTAGGTAGGATCGGGGGGATAGGCTTCCAATAACACCCCTCGGTTACTTACACTTGAGACATAGTTGTTGTCCAATTAGGGAACCAAAATCCCCTAGTATTTTTTGGCACGGTCACGACCAGTTTATCAGAGGGCCTCTCCCCTAGGAGGGTTGAAGTCGCCAGACTGGTTCCGGAGGCCTGAGTGGAATACCGCACTCCATTCAGTAACCGAAGGGCTACCTTTCACAGTTCTCGGGATATCCCTGTATAGGGGTATTGCGGTAAAAGGACCAAACGGCAGATTCACCTTTCTGGACGTGTCATGAACGAGGTATCTTAGTTGCCATTCTTCTAGGATTGACTACCCGGTGTCCCTCCCGGTAGGGGGACATCTTAGCCACTTGGCTTTCCTATTCATATTGTCTGACTTGGATTTCATCGCCTTGCAGAGGATATGTCTAGTTGAGTCAGAATACTTTTTAGTTAGGTGTTTGCATGCTCCCTTACCTCCTTTTGGTCTAGTAAGTCCACCATTTTTATTTTTAGGAAACCTGCTGCTTGTTGGTATTCTGACCATTTCTGTTGACACTCCACCTATTGTAGCACAGTTGTTACAGTGGGTGTTTTGAGTTGGTTGTTGGCCTGAGTGCCCTATTTTTTGAGCTCTCCTTCTGCACACTCGGTTGCATTAGGGTTTTTGAGCTATTTTTTACTCACCTCAACCCACAGAGATCTGACACCATCTGTCACCATTGAGTCCCCGAGACATTATCGATGCCTCAGGGGCGAGCCCCCACAGCACGGTTCACTTAACACCACCCGTCAGAGACACATATCTTCCTCACTTGATACCACTTATCGTAGATCTCGAGCCTTGTCCCTTGACTCCACTCGTCAACGGCATAAGACTCCGTCACCAGATATTGACGCCCCTTACTTTACCTCCAATTCTGAGGTAGAGTCTGAGAACCCTATTTACACTGCCCCTACTAGACCCATGGATGGCGTGACTTCCACTCCTTTCTTGGTAGGGACCATTGGTGGCACATCCACCACTACACCAGCTACCACACCTGCTTTGGGTATTCCCTCAATGGGGCCCCCGTCTATCGTTCCCCTCACTGCACCTATTCCCGCAGCTGGAATACCTATTCCCACTCCACCAGTGGCTCACACTACCCATGGTGGTGCAGGACCATCCTATACCACCTTAGTTCCCCCCCTTGGGGGCAACATTCCACACCCTGCCCCTCCACTTGGGGGCATTGGCCCCAACTTGGTCCAACCCACTACTGTGTCACATCCTTCTTCCAGTTTTCCATTCATGGCTAGCCTCAACCTGCCGGACCTAGCCAGATTGACTAATGATCCCATTCGACACGACCCTGCATGGCCTCACATGCCCACCAAGCTCCCCTCTGACATCCCTAAGTTCGAGGGCAAGGCAGGTGAGGACCCTCAAAACCATATTATGTCCTTCCATCTGTGGTGTTCCTCCAACTCCATAGTGGATGACTCTGTTCGCCTTCGTCTATTACAGCGTACCTTCACTGGCTCTGCAGCTAAGTGGTATATCGAGCAACCCCATGGGACCCATGCCAGCTTTGCTTCCCTTGCCTCGACCTTCCTGCAGTTCTTCCAGTTACCTGTCCGCTATGACGCAGGCGTTGAAATTCTCTTGTCTTGCAGACAAAACACGGCTACCCACATCATGGACCACATTCATGAGTGGCATCGACGTCGTAGCTTATGCAAGATCAAATTAGACGACCGTATCTTCTTAGATTGGTTCCTCAAATCCCTTCTTCCTGTCATTGCTAAGGATGTGGCATCCGAAAGACCCCAGTCTGAAGAAGAGGCCATCCTTAAGGCCCAGCAATTCGACCTCATTTACGCCCAGTCAGGTTATCTCTATACCATTATACCTGACGCCCCTCGCGGCGAGTCCTCCCAGCACGATGCGCCGGGGGCATCCCATGCTGCAGACGGCATCATCGGCCGTGTTTATTCGCATCCCCAACCTTTTTCCATAGCACGTCCTAACCCTGGCCCCGACCTTTCGCGGGCTACCTCACAATCTGGAGCAACCAACTCGTATGCTCCTATGACACATCACCACCATTCCCATGGACCCACCTGTCCACCTCAGTGCTTCGGTCATGCGCCCCCTGCTTACACCCCCCTGATCGCACCTCAACCCGCTTATTACCACCAGCAGGCTGCACCAGCTCCTGTGCCTTCCCAAGCCCAACCCGCTTATTACCCGCCACAGGAAGCCGCTGCGGCAAACCCACCACTTGCTCCGTAGACATATCAGCAACCCCCTCAAGTTGCTACACCTGCGCAGCCTCCACCTACCTATCATCCACCGCAGATTGCTCTAGCACCTGCGCAACCCCAGAACCCACCTGCTGCTCAAGGGCAAGTTTACGCCCAACACAACCCGAAGCAAAATGAAAACAACCAACACAACCAGGGCCAAAAAAAACCGCGGTAAGGGCTGTAATCGTGGCAACAACCTTCCTCCAGACCAAGGTGGTCAATCTCCTAACCCCCCAGACAACAATAATGCGGCCCCTGCTAACCAAAATCCTGATCGCCCGACCAAGCAGGCTAAAAACCCCAATTTGCGAACAAACCATCCTTGTTCTATTTGTGGGGTCTATGGCCACTACACACATGCTTGCTCACACTTGGAGTGAGCTCGGCAACTTTGGGTTGATGATGCCCATCGCCAAGGGAATGCGGCTCCTCAAGCACCGCCCAACCACCCACAACCTCAGTAGCCACCTTTGGTGCTGCAAAACCCCTTACCAAACCAAGGCGTAGTGAACACTCAGTCGTTGGCTCCCCCTCAAGCCAATGCGCCACCCAACAACAGATCACTTACGCCGCTCCTGATCAACCCATGTTTGACTCAAGTACCCACCACTTGTTGATGATGTCTTTCGCTAATGTCAACCTCCAGACCCGTCGGAACCAATATGGCTCCACCTCTGAAGCCCCTCCCATCGATAAAACCACTAACGCTCATCCCACTGATCAGGCGTTACGTATACCTCCACCTCCACTAGATGGCGCTCCCAAAGCACCTCGTTTCCCACTTCGCCGTATCAACAATAACCCCAATGCGCGCGCTGCGTCTAACGACAACATTGTAGATGACTTAGCCCAATCTCCCGCAGCCATGTCTGCGTTAGAAGTCTTGAAAAACTGCCCTTCCCAGCGCAAGACTTTACTCTCAGCCATCGGGGCTATTGACCCAAATGATTCGAATTTGATGGCATTTGATTTGGACCAGTCTGAACCACGCCTGCCTTCCACTTTAGCATTCCAAGTTTCTGTTTCCATTCGGAATCTTGTCATCCATCGGTGCATCATCGATGAAGGTGCCTCCACATGCGTTATGTCCACATTCGTATGGCAGAAGTTGGGATCCCCTACTCTTCAGCAGTCCACCACTGCATTACGCGCCTACGATGGTCATTCGGCCCAACCCCAAGGCCTCCTAGCCAATGTCCCCATCCAGTTAGGTGGTAAAACTGTACTCATTGACATCGAGGTAATCAATTCCCAACTGGATTATAACCTCTTACTTGGCCGCAGCTACATGTATGCCATGCGGGCGGTTGCCTCTTCCGTTTTTCGCACCATGATGTTCCCTCATGAGGGACGCGTGGTCAAGGTTGACCAACTCATCTACTATGATCCCAATGCCCCCGCGGCACCCGAAAATGTTCTCCCCATGGTTGAACAACCTGTTTCGGGTGCCACCACCTCGTTTGTTTCCTCTATGGGACCCGGAGTTTAATCAAACGCGTCGATGACCTCCACCTTCCAATCTATTCCACCCCCGTCACTCGCCACTGACGTGTCTGACCTATGTACCCTGTCCCATAACACACAAACTCCTAATAATCAACCGCCCTTGTTGCCTAAACCACCATTGGTACCTAGTCACATTGGTGTTACACCCATCCACACCATCCCTTTCCTAATCCCTCCCTCGGGAGTAGTTAGCACCCCAGTTATGGCTACCCTTAGCCTCCCTGGGTTAACCTTGGGATTACCCGTGTGGTACCTTTCGCCTCCCGTTCCCCCGCCGACACCAGATGTCGTCCTGCAACCGGTGCAACCCATTGTCACTACTACTCAACCACCTCCTAGTGTCGCTACCCCTTCATCCTCCACGAACCCCCCTCCTCTTACCAAGCCCACTGGGGGCAGAGGCCCACAACCATACACTGCTGTACCCCCTCCCAAAACAGTCAAAAACCCCCCAGTGTTTCGTGCTCCTCCCAAATGCTTGTTGTGCGATGAGTTAGGTCATCCGACTCATCAATTCCCTCAGTTACCGGCATTACAGGAACACATGCAACTGCTTGACGACGACCCCAATATTCCCGTTGTCAAACTCGACCCCACCCCCAAGCCTAAAGATAAATCACTGCATACCAAACACCCCTGTGCCATATGCGGTGTTTACGGGCCTTACTCACACCACTGTCCCGATCTCCCAGATTACAGAGCAGCTCTCTATGAGATGAACAATCTGGACCTTGAGACGGCACCACCCACCATTGAGAAGATTCACCCCCCAGTCTCCTCCCCTTCCGGAGAGATTAATACCATTTATATGATCTCTTCCACCACCACTCCCTCGTCAACCGATTTGACGACTCTAACCTTCCGTTCTGATGAGGAGATTCTTGAGGCACTCACTGCCCCGGAGTATCCCTGGGATGACATGCACCATCATTCGTATTTCCTCCCAGAAGCATCTTCCTCTAGCACCGCTACCCAATTTGCGGTTGAATCCAAAGACTTCCTTCCTACCAAGGTCGACTAGTTTAAGGACCCTATTCCTGCTCCAGATGCCTTTGAGGAAGGTAACCTGGCCAATATTTCACCCGTCATCCAAATTGATATCGCTGCCCCAGGAAGTACACCAGAACTCATAACTTTAGGAGCCTCCTGCAGTGAGCATGAGATTGAGGAGTACAAAAAACTCTTCCAGGAATTCCGTGATGTCTTTGCCTGGTCCTATACCGAAATGCCTAGTCTGGACCCCGCCATTATAGAGCACCACATTGACACATGGCCTGATGTACCCCCCCCCCCCCCCGTTCGTCAGAAACAGCATCCCATTCATCCCTCAAAGCTCCCAGCTGTTAAAGCCGAGATTGAGAAACTTCGCACGGTAGGATTCATTTATCCTATTGCCTATACCACTTGGGTTTCAAACCCCATTCCTGTTAACAAAAAACAAGGCACCATTAGAGTATGCACTGACTTCCGAGATTTAAACTGCGCTTGTCCCAAGGACAACTTCCCCACGCCATTTATTGACCAGCTCATCGATGCGTGTGCGGGACATGAAGTCCTATCTTTCATGGATGATTTTTTCGGATACAACCAGATTCAGATCCGAAAGGAGGATCAATACAAAACTGCCTTTACCACCCCATGGGGCACCTTTGCCTATCGCGTCATGCCTTTTGGCCTCAAAAACGCTGCTACCACCTTTCAGCGGGCCATGACCTTTTGCTTCCACAACTTGGGTCCATATCTTGCTGGTCTACCTTGATGACCTCACAGCTTGTTCCCGGAAATGATCAAACCACCTTAACGACCTTCGGCAAGTTTTTTTGCGTTGTCGCAAATATCAAATCCGCTTGAACCCACACAAGTGTGTCTTTTGCGTTCCGGCAGGTCAATTGTTGGGTTTCATTGTTTCCCAGAAAGGAATTACTATTGACCCCCTAAAATTCCAAGCCATCCTAGACCTTCCCTCTCCTCGCACACTCCGACAGCTCCAAAGTCTGCAGGGGCGATCTAATTTCCTCCGTCGTTTCGTTCCCGATTACGCCACTACCGTTCATGGTTTCTTGCGCCTGCTTCATACCCACATACCCTTTGTCTGGGATGAGCAAGCAGAAGCTGCATTCGGATCCCTCAAGAAAGCTCTCACACAAGCCCCTCTGATCTCCCCTCCGGATTTATCTCAGGACTTCATCCTCTACGTCTCGGCATCCGAGCATGCTGTGTCCAGAGTCTTGGTTCAAGAAGACGCTTCTCACCAGGAGCATGTCATTTATTACGTCAGCCAGACCTTGTCTGGACCACCTCTATGTTACCCATATGAGGAGAGACTCGCCCTCGCTGTGGTCTTTTCCGTCCAAAAATTGCGACACTACATTTTATTTAGTCATACCACAGTCATCGCCAACTCTAACCCCATGGTATATCTCCTAAACCGGCAGCTACTGCAAGGTCATGTTGCTAAATGGGTCATTATCCTCCAGGAGTATGACCTCACTTTCCGAACCCCTAAGAGCACCAAAGCCCTCGCACTTGCCCAGCTCATCACTGATCTCCCCTCCCTTCTCCCGTACCCTCAAATCTCTGACGAGTTACCCGACAACCATTTGTTCACTATCTCGTCTGATGACCCATGGTACGGTGATATTTTGTTATATCTTCGCACATAGAAGTTCAGACCCAAAGTCACCCGTAATGGACGTCATCGTATCCGTCACCAGGCCTCTCGATATCTCCTCTTAGGCGATGTCCTTTACCGGTAGGGGGTCGACATAATTCTTCGTCGTTGCCTTACACACGAGGAAGCTAAAGACGTCCTCAATGACTGTCATAGCGGTGCCTGCGGCGGCCATTTCTCTGGGATGGCCACCGCCCAAAAGGTCGTCCGCGCCGGATATTTCTGGCCCACACTCTTTACTGACTGCATCACAGTGGTCAAACATTGCCATAATTGCCAACTTTTTTCCCCCAAGGCCTGGACACCACCTGCTCCGTTACACCCAGTCGTCACCGTTGGTCCCTTTTGTAAGTGGGCCATTGACTTCATGGAGTGTAGACCCCCGTCTGCCAATGGCCATAAATACATCATTGTCGCTATCGATTACTTTACCAAATGGGCCGAATCCATGCCTACTTTCAACTGCACCGCTGATACCGCTGCCCGTTTCTTTTTTAACCATGTTATCACTCGATTCGGGGTACCCAAACAGTTGGTCTCAGACCATGGTTCACACTTCGAAGATTCCGTTTGGCATGAGTTATCCACCCTCCTCAAGTTCGAACATCAATTTTCCACTGCTTACTACCCCCAAGGGAATGACCAAGTAGAGGCCATTAACAAAATCTTAAAAACCATCCTTCAACGCACTGTTGACCGGTATAAGTCCAATTGGCACCACATGTTGTTCCCTGCCTTATGGGCTTACCGTACCTCTACTAAGACTGCCACTGGTTTTACCCCATTTCACTTAGTTCACGGTGTAGAATTTGTCCTCCCCATCGAGTGTCAGATACCTGCCCTGCAAATCGCCGTCAAGCTTCTCCCCGACACCTCCCCACTCGAGCAACGTCTGATATCCCTCGAACAAGCCGATGAAGATCGTCGTGCCACTCTCTAGACTATTGAAGCCGCCAAGAACCATTCCAAAGCCGGTTATGACAAACATGTACACCCTCCAACTTTTCATGAAGGGGACCTCGTCCTCGCATATGACCAAGCCCACGACAAAACCAATAAAGGAAAGTTTGAATCTATGTGGCAAGGCCCTTACATCGTGCAGACCTGCCTCGGCAAGGGGGCATACATTCTAGCTAACTCAGAAGGTCGCCCTTTGCGCAACCCTCGTAACGGGTTGTACCTTAAACGCTTTTATCCCTAAATCACTCGCAACCCCATTGGTCCGTATTGTACAGTTTGTTATCTTTTTTGTTTTTCACCTTTTTACCCCACTCTCATATTCATCATTTTTGCATGACCACAGATGGACCATCTTCCACCTCATTACACTGGCTTCGCCGATGGAGTAGGCCGCTGGTCTCCCAACCTGGCTTCTGCAGCATGGGTCTTATATTCCCCTTCACATGAAATGATTCACCTTGACGGAATATGCATAGGCGCTGCTACCAATAACCAGGCTGAGTATGATGCCGTGACCGGTCTCCTGACTGCTGCTCTGCAGATGGGCATTCATCACCTTCATGTGTTCCTTGACTCCCAGTTACTTGTCTCCCAGCTCAACAACTGCTACCAGGTACGTGATCCCTGCCTCTTTAGAAAATTCCTGCACACAAAACAACTCAGTCGACAGTTTGAATCCATAACATTCACCCATGTCCCAAGAGCTCAAAACAATGTCGCAGATCAAATGGCGAACAACATCCTAGATTGGCACATCAATCACACCATGTAAAAAACTCCATCATGCATTATCATCCCATAACATCTCATAAAAAATATATAAACAACACAAAAAGATTGCAAGGGACATCCACGTGCCTAGTCCTACATACATAGTGTTGCATCCATGTGCAATACATTACATAACATACACAGGGGGCATCCATGTGCCCAACATCCTATCCTACTTGCATCCACGTGCAGTGTAAACATATCACAACCCATAAGCGCATCCATGTGCGTACAACCAAAACATCATCGTAAAAAGGTGCATCCACGTGCATATATATATATCAAAAAATACATGTTCATAGGCTATACATGTCATGAGTACCCCCGTACTCATCTATACACAAAAAATATCTATACATCTAATAAAATACATGCCGTAGCTACAAAACTCGGGGGGAGTCCCCTGTACTCCCTAATGAGAGTCATACCCTGCATCAGCTGCCTTTGAGTCCTCCCCTCGCTCCTCCTCCGGCAAATCCTCATCCCCTGCGGGCTCCTGTGCCCGAGCCCTGTCCGCCAAGATAGCCACCCGGATCACAATCGACCGGAACTCCCGAGGCGCCCTCATGCAATCCTGAACCACATCGGGATCCACATCCCGCCATCCCTCGTTGGTCACTCCAACTAGTAACCGATCCAGCAACACCCGTACAGACTCCAAAGTACCCTCTGCATCCCGCCGACGTACCTCCCCTCGACACGGTAAGGCTGGTACCAGCCACATGCCCCCTATGTGTGACGTGTCCTGGCAGTGGTCTCGGACCCACATCTGTAGATCACACATCAGTCAGTAGCAGTATATATCATAACACACATCATATATAAAACTTGACATCCATAACATGCAAGTAACTCAATACGTACCATCCGGTCCCCATGCCTGTCCTGGCGCCCGTGGTGCCTCTGGATCCCCAGTATAGTCCATGTCCCTGTACGGGTAGTCATCCAATGGCAGCGACATCTGTATCCACTGTAGGTACAGCTCCTGCGTAAAGTACCTACCCACCTCACCGCCACCCTGGCGGCGCATCATCTCTCCCCACCGCACCATCCGCGGCTCCCTCAAACCTCCTGCCCTGATCGGTACCCGCGGCCGCAAGGTGGGTACCCTCTCCATGAAAAACGCACATAAGAAGGACCCATAGCAAAACCCCTTGCCAGATTCCTTCGCCGCCGTCAGCTGCCGCTGCACGCAGGTGAGGAACATTTGGCCCCACGCATAGTAGACCCCGTCCAGTACATGCTCCACCAGCTGCATCTGGCCTCCAGACACCCGCTCCGGTGACTGAGACCCCAACACACGAACCACGCATGATGCAATAGCCTGCACTGTCGGCTCCTGTAGGTCTATCACCCGGAGTGCATTCCTATCCCTAGCCTCTGGATCACAGTATCGCTCCAGCATGTCCTCCATATCCACATCGGTGGATACTAGCAGCTGTGTATCCGCCACCCTACCCAGACAGGGCAACCCTATCAGGAAATATACATCTGTCAGGGTGAGGTCCACCCTCTCACCCTGCACTCTGAACGCCTGTATGTCTGGCTCCCAGAAACTAATCAGCCGGTTTAGCAGCAACCCTGCCGAACGCATCATAGGTAGCTGCACGAACTTCAACAGTCCGCACAATCCCAATACTGCCCTCACATGCTGATCCCCCTGGATGACCGTCACTATCTCATCCGAGATCTCCCGCTCCCTCCACAGTACCAGCGGCATCCTGTCAAACATGCAAGGCAAACTCATCAGACTCATGTCAAAGAAATCAACCCTGCCCTCCCCCCCGAGAGGTCCTAACAACTCGCTTCACATTGCGTCTTTAGGCCCCCTTGCCGCGGTTTCCGACCGCGGCTGTCTGACCCACAGTTGCGGTCCAAGACCGCGACTGTTCAGGCCGAACTCGCGGTTCCAAACTGCGACTGTCGAGCCCGAACTCGCGGTACCAAACCGCGTTTCCAGCCTCGAAACACGCAGTCCTAGACCGTGTGTTCCACGTCGAACCCCGCGGTCTCCACGCGCGTCATCCACCGTGGAACCTGCGGTCTCTGACCGCGGCTCCCTCCTACAAACCCGCGGTCCACCCCATGTGGACCGTACAAATAATCCCTGGGACCCACTACCCACCCCCCGAACCCAAAAAATATGCAGGTATGAGTTTTACGGAATACCTGTATCTCCCGGATCTGAAATCGGCTGGTCGGATCGTCCAGAAACGCCACCTCACCTCTGGTCCACTCTGATCACTAGTCAAAGTCAAATAGTACAAATGACACTTGTCATGTTGGACCCACTCACTATTTATAGTCCGTTGACTTTTTCTTGTTTTGGACATTATGAACCCATACGGAGTCCTTTTTTCGAACCGTTTCCACCATTAGAATCAGCATGACGAGACCGTCACGATGGTCACCTCGTTGCATTATTTTTTCTACGTCATTTTTTGCCCATTTTTTAGACACCACTAGTCGCCTCGGTTTGCATGCCACTTCGGCTGCTCTTCGTTTTTAGCATATTTTATATCATCGAAATCATTTTTCCAAGCTGGTGATGATGCTTGAGATCATTTCTCGCTCTCACCCCCAGATTTTTCAGGCATTTTTCCAAAACGCCCCCCGTCGCCTCGGTTGGCATGCCCCATTGGTCGTTCTCCGTTTTTGACACTCTTTATATCGTCGGATTCATTTTTCCAAGCTCGTGAGTATGCTTGAGATCATTTCTCCCTCTCACTTGGTACAATTTCAACATTGTGTCCTAACACCTTGCTGCCTCGGTTTGCACGCCACATCGGCCGCCATCGGATTGTTCCACTTTTTTCCATGAGCCATTCACTCCTGTCATACTGCAACCATTTTGTTATTTTGCCACCATTCATTACCCCGCAAGGAGGCCCATCATTGTTCCCCCCCACCCTCGTTCCTGGTCATCATAAATGTTCCTTGATTGAACACTTCCTCCTTGCCTGGACATTCCTTTGTTCGGTATAATTTTATCCCTTTTTCGGGCCGGACAAGTCCTTTACGAAAAAGGCACTTAGGGAGTTTCTGTTAAGCTCTTTTCTGACTCCTAAAACAATGAAAAGATCGTCGAGCAATCTTGCTTCCTTTCATGCTCGTTAAAGTACCTGAAAGGGCGTCTATCTGGTATAAGTTTAACCCTTTTCCGGACCTGGTAGACTAATTACGAAAAAGGAATACTCTAGTCACACCGGCTAGAAGAGTTCTTCATTGCATCCTTTTATGCTTCTTTGGGCCTTGGAGACTAACACACGAAAAAGCAACCCCCTGGAGTCTTCTTATTTGCTTTCAGACTCTCTAAAATTGAAAGCAACCACGAGCATGAACTGTCCTGGGCTCGTATAAATCCACACGACAGTACCATTCCATTACTTCAGAGTCTTCTTATCGCTTTCAGACTCCTTAAAATTGAAAGCAATCACGAGCATGAACTGTCCTGGGCTCGTATAAATCCACACGACAGTACCATTTTACACACACTTCTTCTTGTTCCTTAACTCATGAAGAAGTCCCCCCCTGTGCTTCCTGGCACTCTGATCGATCATCTCGGCAGCACCCCCAATCAGGTCGCCTTTGTTCAGAGTATTCTGCAGTCTCCTGCCATTTTACACCAGCTTGAGTCTCCCTCATCCCAGTCACTTCCCAGTATAGCTATGATCCCTTTCCCCTCAGTCAGTTTCATATGCTGCCCGATCATCCCCGCCATCATACTCTGAACAAAGGAAGTTTGAGTCCACCCACTCTACTTGCCCAGTCATTCCCCCCAATTTGTCAGTCCTACCATCAGTACTATCACATTTCGGTTCTCCACCTCGCGCTCCTGTCAAGGAAACATCATTGCGTTGATAGTTGCAGGTCTCCCTCTGTCGACGATAGCCCCTCTATTCCAGAGGATAGACCCAGAGGCCCCTGCGCCTTGGACCCATCACCATCTGTGGTGAGTGCCTACGGACCATTTTGGGAGGAGTCATCATTGCCTCTCCGAATGGTTGTTTCTCACATGCTCAACTTCAGCACCTTGATCGCATCGTTGAGAATCACGCAGGATTTGCATCCCTTCCATTATTTGTCGAAGACCCCGGATTTCCCCCGACTCTAGCACATTGGTGAGTCACTTCGGAACGACCAGTTATATGTTCCCGTGGATGTCCGGGCTACGTTGGCGATTGTATTTGGAATCCATCCAGTTCTATGCTTCCTTGAGTACCCAGTTCCGTCCCAGATCAGTTCCAGTTCAGTGTACCATTGAGAGTATGACCCCTTGTCACTCTGATCTAGCAGCTCATCAGTTCCTTTGGTACCACATTCAGTAGCACTGTTGTCATTCCAGTGTATCAGTTTTTCAGCTCAGACATGGTCAGCCCAACAGTATGTCCCAGATTTGGTGTCCCCTCTGGACTCTTATGATGTACACAGTGGTTCTCTATGTATCTTACAGGTCCCCATCTTTGGGCCTCACAGTTATTTTATGTATCTTGGTACGAGCATGGGAATGCCCGCCTCGTCCATATATTGAGATTATTCCTCATTCAGTACTTGAGGTCATGTATATTTCAGGTCCCCATTTTTTGGACCCCATTGTTATTATTATGTTATATCCTGATACAAGCATGGGTATGCCCACCTCGTCCATATGATCAGATGATTCCTCATCCTTTATTGAGGTTATGTACTTTTAGTTCTTGCAGTTTGTTTCTTCTCTTCTCCACGCCCCAGGAAAACCTTACATGACTTATGATGTCCATCGGCCATACGATGAGCTCCTGCCCTCACACATCAGGGGCAATCTGTTAACACCCAAAAAGTGTTCACTACCTCATCTACCCCATTACATGGCTCATTTGTCCATTTTTCTACCATATTTTCCTTGAAAACCCTGAAAATCCCACTAAAAAGCCTCCAAAAGGCCACAAAACCATCAAAAAAGCCTCAAAAAGGCTAAAAAACCCCTTTTTTCCTCCAAAAATATCCAAAATTCCTCTAAAAGTAGCAAAAACCCTCTAAAAAGGGAATAAAAAATATAAAATAATGAGGAAAAGGAGGAAAAAACCCTATACAGCGGACCTAAACCATATGGTTCCCAAAACCATGGGCCAGCATTCCACCACCAAAAAACTATAAATAGGTGATGGATACCCCTTATTTCACATCCACAGTCAAGTATACCCTTACTCTTCCAAAATCTCTCTTGAAACCCTAGCTCACTCTTGAGCTACTTTCACCTTGAGAGCCCCTTTTGGCCCATTCCCATCATTTGGAGAAAGAGAAGGAGCAAGTTGGAGCTTGGAGCAACCCTCTTGGACATTGCAAGAGCTTCACCAACCTTCACATTGGAGGTAAAATCAATACAAAAACCATTTTTCATATCTTGTTTTTCTGTTTCATGCATATGTTTAGAGTAATTTATATTTTTGTTTTAGCACTTTAATTTACCATTTACTGAACTGCTACTAAGGAGTCCCTTCTCCTTAGTAGGTGCTCATTTGCACAAGCTAGGGGTAAAACCCTAGCTACACTGATATCATGTTAGTTTTTTTAGCATTTAATTCAATCCGATCTAGGATCTTAACTGAGAGAACAACATGTATAGCATATCAAACACAAGAGACAAGAGACAAGAGACACAGAGCATTTCACCAGGGAAAACCAAGAAGTGAAAAAAACCCCGCAACTTCCTCAGAGATAGAATAAGCACCAATACAAATATCACCAAGATGAATCCCCAAAAGATAAATGTCTGCAGGAGCTACTCCTCCCCCACTTGTGTGCACTCCTCTCCTCTCTCACTAATGCGAAGTGAGTGAATGAGTGAATGTGTTAAATGAGGATCACATATCCTCTATTTATACTTTACTTCACTTGTCTTTTAACTATAACTAGGTCGGCCCCAACTTAACCACTTAACATAATGTTGACTGGGCCGACCCCACTAGGGTGGTCTAATAACCCTTTAACCCACATAACGGATACAGGGCCGACCCCACCAAGGTGGTCTAATAACCCATAAGATATAAGTTACGACACTTACAATATAACTTGCGACACTTGCAAATACAAATGACGACACTTCCAATCGGAGGAATAATACATCTCCGTTGGTGATACAATAAAGTACAAATGTAATACATACAATATACAAGTGAATATCTTCCGAAGTTGCAAATACATCAACAATTTCAACTTAGGCTACTGCTTGATTTTATCTTGTACGGTTAAGTGGATGCATGAAGTGTAGACTTGAACCAATATGCATGAATAAGATAAATGAGATTAAAGTCTTTTGTTTTTCGATGAAAACTATCTAAGGAAAGGAGATATCTTTCTTCTCCTAGGACAAATGAACAAAATACCCCTTTTTACTTTCTTTTCCAACTAAGCCAAAAGACTAAGAACAATCTCTCATTCAATCCAACAAACCAAAAAAATAACACACCAAACCAAAAGAATTATTTTTGTTCCTTTTCAACGAAGCTAGATCCACAGGCCAAAACGAAAAAGCTGAACTTCTTTTTTTTAATTGCAATATATCTGATTTTCAAACCAAGGAATAAAAGAGGTAAAGAGAAATCCAAAAAGTATGAGAGAATTCACTAAATTTTTCCAATAACTTTGCAAAGGCCTAATTCCCATTTAATATTTTTCGGGGGGATGAAGATGAAATTATTCAAAACCAAGAAGAAATAAGCATGAACAACTTTCATCTCTTTCAAAGTTTTTCAAACGAATAACAAAAGTACAAACGCTCTTTTCAACAACCTCAAGCAATGCACTCAAGATGAAGAGAGTATTTTTTTATTTTATTTCCTCCACTAATGCATTCAACAACTCTAAGAATGATATCACTTCCTTTATCTTGATTAAAAAATGAGAGATTATTCACTAGTGAAATATTTAAACAAACATAAGTTATTAAGAAATCAATCACCCAAAAATGGTGTAACAACTCAAGATTCACACCAAATTGCACTAAAACCACAAAAACATAGCTTCCTAAAGACTTAGAATTCAAAGAAAAATAGCTCAGGGATTCTTAAAGAGTCACAAGACTAGTTGCACTTGCAGGGGATTGGAATTACCTAAGACCAAGGAAGCAACTGCTTGACTACCTAAGACTCGCTAAGAAGTCCAATTGAGCTGTAAATCTCAAAGTAAATCAAGGAAAGAAGCAATCCAAATCTGAGAAAGACTATGGTTGAGACAAGTGGAACACAAATATCAGAAAACCAACAAATCTAATTTTTGTGGGAAACTTAACCCTAGATGCCAAGCTTTGCAAGGTGACGCAGCTTGCAGGTATACACCAGGGCATCAGAACCTCAGTGACGCGGTCTATACACAGGGAGAGAACGTCAGTGATGCTATCTGAACACTGACAAAATGCACCAATGACGCGATCTGACTTAGGGACAGGTGCGTCAAATTACAATGACGTAGGTATGACACTACCCAGGTGCATCAGGCGAGATCCAAGTTTGAAAAAATAAAAATCCCAAACCAAAAAGAGGTAACTAGCCAAGCTAAAGATCCCTAACAAAGACTGGATCACCTAGTAACTCACAGGAGGTCATATCCAAAAGAAAGAGGGAAGATCGAGAGGCTTTAGGAGGATACACCAAGAAATTGCAACTCACAACTTAAACAATCCAAAGACTATGGAATCTCCCCAGTATGGTTGACAATTTTGTTTCTAGACACTGCGTCTATGCGGACAAGGACAAAGATCTCTAGTCTAAATGGTTTAGATCTAGAACAAAACACAACAAAACATACAAACTTTCCTAGATTAATCAAATTACAACGTATACAAAGGAATTGTTTACCTTGCAACCTTAGTGATGTCTTCTTGCTTGATGTAGGCTTTGATCTTCAACTGCAAAACAATATACAACAAACAAGTGGAAACATACCAACAACAAAAATATGCACTATTGATTAATCCAAATTAGTGGTCAAGGAATCTAATTCTAGATACTTATAATGCACAATAAACCTTTATGGAAAGAGAATATATTTCTATATTAATGAATATAGAGAAGAGGATATTACAACCATTTCCATGACGTTGCAATTTCTTCCAAGTAGTCTTTGCCTCAAAGATCCAATCTTGCCTCTAATGGATCGAGGGATTTCAACTCTAGCAGAATTTCTCCAGCATTTAGGTGCTCTACTTCTTCCTCCCTCTAACCATGAAGAGGAAGCTTGTATATATAGGCCAAAGAGGATAGAAGGAGTTGAGAATTTAATGGATAAGGATAAGGGATCATCCCAAGAAGTAAGGGGTTCAACTGCCACCTTTACCAATTTGTTGGGATAAGCCTCCACGAAGACACTTGTTCTAGAAGGCTCTTGAGGCTTCCCTTCTTCCTTCCTAACTAATAGTGACGCGCTTTGTCAACTATCAATCTGTGTCATTGAAGGGTGAATCACATTGAACAAAGGCAAGTAGTGTTAGTGATGCGCTCTGTCAATGTGCAAAACACATCACCAGGGAACTGACGAACTTTTTCAATGTGCAAGGTGCGTCAATGTGACAACATAGGGAAAAAATATTCCAAAACCCTTCCTTCAGTCAATTCGACACTAATGCTTTAGGAATTAGGACAATTCAAGGACACATAACTCATGATGACGAGATTTTGGTGTAACAATAGGAATTATAATAAAAATTCTAAACCACATAATGAAGGTTCAAACTCTCACTCTTCTAATGATGATGCTTCTAGCATGGTGCCTAATAAAAGGAAAGTGTATAGTCCTTATAAGTATTGTGGAAAAACCAACCACCCTGGAAATATTTGAGTTAAACAGAGATGTGAACTTGCGAAAGCATAGAAGAATTCTTTCAAAGAATAGTCGGTATCCATGTGTGCCTATTCTATTCAACTTAGTAAATCGTGTTCTAATATGGAATGGATAAAGGATTTTGGTGCATCTAACCACATGATTGGTTCTGTTTTTTATTTAAATCTTATGACACTAAAACACACACAACATAGAAAGTATATATAAGTGATGGTAATAATTTTTTAGTAATATGATTTGGTAAGGTTAATGTTCCTAACAGTACTTTGAAAGATGTGTTTCATGTTCAAGGAAAGCCCATCAACTTGCTTTCTATTTATCATGCATATTAGAAAGGCTATAAATTTGAAACATGGACTAATAAATATGTGTTAAAATATATCAAACATAGCTTCAAATTGTTTCTTCTAGTCCTATTGATCAAAATGATAGATTATATAAGTCTATTGGTTTTAATTCAAGTAAAATTCAACATATTTATTCATATATTGCTCTCGTTGATGAATTAAGTAAATTATGGCATGAAATATTAGGTCACTTCAATTATGAAAACATGTAAATATTGTCTAAAATGATACATGGCTTGCCTTCAGTTTCTTCCACTAAAGGTGTTTCTGAAGGTTGTGTTATTGGTAAAAATCATAAGGAAATGTTTGATAAAGGTAAATATTGGTGTGCTAATAAATAATTGAAACTATTTCATAGTGATATTTGTGGTCCTCTTGAAACTCCTTCTTTGTCTCATGTAGTCTATTTTTTTATTGTTATTGATGATTACAATTGTAAATCTCAGGATTATTTTTTGAAGCATAAAAGTGAAATCTTGGTATATTTCAAGAATTTAAATCCATGGTTGAGAAAGAATCTAATAAAAGTATTAATACTTTGAGAACTAATAATGGGGGGGGAATTCATTAAAAAATAATTTAATGCACATTTAGCTAAGCATGGAATTCAACATCAAAAGACTATTCCCTTTGCACCTCAACAAAACGATGTAGTTGAAAGGAAGAATAGGACTTTGGTTGAAATGCCTAGATGTATGTTGTATTCTAAAGGAGTACATAAACATTTTTGGGATGATGTTATTTATTTTTCTATCTATATTTTCAATAGAGTCCCTACCAAAGCATTTTTGTAGGTTATTCCCAAGGAAAATTGGAATGGAAGAAAACATTTATATTAATAACTTTAAGGCATTTGGAAGCAAATGTTGGGCTCATATCCCAGATGAAAAATGGAAAAAGTTAGAACCCAAGTCTCACAAATGTATCCTCATTGGTTATTGTGAAGATTCCAACATACATGTTGTTTGATCCATCTACCCAAGGTGTTATAATTAGGCAAGATGTTCAATTCAATGAAGTCTCTCCTCCTCTTGAGTCTGTTGAACCTCATGTTACCTTGAATTTGACTTCACCTTCTATTAATCTATATCTATTACCCCTTCATATACTTTTGTGAGTGACCTTGATCCTATTTCACATTATTATTCAAGTAATCCTCTTGAATGTTCTAAAGATACTAGTGTGGTTCCTACCACTACTTATCTTCATGTTTGGGCCAGAAAAATCTTGAATCTGCAGGTTCTGAGATTGGTATTCCTTTGAATACTCATCGAACTAGATCTAAATTTACTCTTATGACTAAAGTATTGGCCATAGATGACCCCTCTACCTATGCTCAAGCTAAATATAAACCTGAATGGGAGAAAACCATGACAATTGAGTATGACTTGTTAATGAAGAATAAGACTTGGACTCTTGTTCCCCTTCCTCTTGGAAAGAATTTAGTTGGATGTAAGTGCATAAATAAAATAAAAGATTACTACATACAAATAGATTGAAAAACATAAAGCTCGATTGGTAGCAAAAGTATTTTCTCAATAAGAAGGTATAGATTATACATAAAATTTTGCTCCAATTGCTAAAATGAACACAATAAGAACTATTCTTTCTCTTATCGCATATTATAAATGGGAAATACACAAAATGGATGTCAAGAGTGTGTTTTTGAATGGTGATCTTTGTGAAGACATTTATATGCAACAACCACTTGGTTTTATTATTGTTGAAAATTCAAGTTTAGTATGCAAATTAAACAAGTATTTATATGGTCTTAAACAAGCACTTAGATATTGGTATAAAAAAATTGATGCTTATTTCTTGAAGAATGGTTTTAAGTGGTGTATATCTGATCCAAATATATATGTTAAGAAATTTGATGATGATGTTCTCAAAGTCTTACTCTATGTGGATGATCTTATCCTTACTGGAAGCCATCTTACATTTATACATTAAATGAAGAATAATTTAAAGAATGAATTTGAAATGATCGATTTAGGCCAGGGTATTTGTTAAGGGTTCTAAAAGTAATCCTAAGTATAGTATTATAGGCGATTATTTCAGATTGAAAAAATAATTTATATAGAATGGTAGGTGAATATTAAATATGAAACATACAATTTACTAATTAAATCTGTACATTTTGGCGAATATTATAATAAAAAATATATATTTTATGTAAATATAGGCGATATTTGAGAGTAAAAATGACCAATTGGCATATTTTTTGAAAAAGTCCAGAAAATAGCCATTTGGCGAAATTTCGCCCTTAAAAAATACCTTGATTTAGGCCTATTACATTATTTTTGGGGTCTACAGATATGGCATATGGTTGACAATATATTACTTTCACATCCTAAGTATGCGGCATATTTACTTGATCGTTTCATATGAGTGATTGTAAGCCTTCACTTACACCATTTCAACCCACTGTAAATTTAACTATTGATTGTGATACTCCTCTTGTTGATGTGACATCGTATCATCAACTTGTGGGAAGTTTGATATATTTAACACACAACATGCATGATATCTCTTTTGCAGCCTACAAGGTTTTGATATTTATGCCAAATCCTCATGAAAGTCATTAAAAAAAAGAGGATTCTCAGATATTTATAGGGGACATTGCATTATGGTATATTCTATTCTAGTAGGGATACAATTTCACTTCTTTGTTATACATATTCTGACTAAGCAGGGGATACTTCAAATAGAAGATCTATTATAGGATATATCTTTTAGTTTGGTTCAGGTCTGATTTCATTGTCTAGTAAGAAGTTGAGAACCTATTTTTCTTTCTTCTTGTGAAGTAGAGTACATGGTAGCTAAGGAAGCATCTAAAGAAGCAATGTGGATCCATCGTGCTCTTACAAATCTTGGATTTGTTAAGAATTCTCCTACTAAGTTAAGTTGTGACAATCAGAGTGCAATTCATCTTACGTACAATTCAGTGTATCACTCCAAGAATAAACACATTGAACTTGATGCTCGTTATATTGGAGATCTTATTGTGGATGGAATTATTTGTTTGAAGCATTGTCCCATAGAAAAGCAAGCAATATCTTCACCAGATCCATGACAAAAGCAAAGTTTGTGTCTCTTTGAAGCTTGTTGGAAATGTGAGAATTTGTCATCAAGGGGGAGTGTTTATGTAATGACATCTTACTCTATTTATGTGTGGTTCTCCTGGTCATCATTAACGGGGATTATTGGAATTTGTAGTTTTAATATTGCATGTGTAATGATGTCTAGTATGATGTCATAAGATGTCTTATCTAGCGGAAGGAAAAATAACTCTAATCTTAAGTAAAAGGAGTTATCCCACATGAATCATGGACAAATATTCAATTATTACCATTCATTATATAAAGAGGTGGAAAATCATTTATCGCACATGTAGTTTGGGATGTAATTCTTCCATGCCTCTTGGTATATAGTAGAGGTGAAGGAGAGCCTCTAGGCATATTATAATGTGATTTCATATATTGTGAATGATATTGTAATTCTATTATAAAGTTGTGAAGCATATGCGGAGTGTAGCTCAAGTGTAAGAATATTGGATATTTCTGAAGAATAAGAAGATTTTCCATTCCCATGGATGTTTCCCCATTTGGGTTTTTACCATATATATTCGGTGTATAATTTCTTTTCTCTTGTGTCTTGTTTCTTACATGATTAATTGTTGCTTGTATGGATAGAAGGATAGACTAGTAGTTTCTTTCTTTGCATGTTAGAAAACATATTGTTGTAGTTTATGCATATTATCAATATTCTAACAATTACAACAACTTTTTTGTAATCACACATGAGAAGATGGTACTCTAGGAGCTCCTTGTATCCTCCTCCCCAATAATGGATTTTGAGAATCGATGCTTTGGATGATGATCACGAAAGTTTTAGATTGGTCCACTTAGGTTTTGCATAGGAGGGATTTGAAGATATCATTGTGCATAACTTAGTTCATGCCCTAAGAGGATTATATGAAGATATATTAGAAATGTATTATAATAGATTTTGAGATTTGGTGGAGAGATGTTAAGTTTAGGAGTTGGAAATGTCATTTTGAAGTTGTAGATTGTAGATGTTTAAAATGCTCATCATGATGCATAGCAAAGAAGTCAAGCCCAAGAAGCGTTGAGTATAACAAATTTGGATTTGGAAACCCAATTAGTAGAGACAAGGAATGCACATATGGTAGAGAAGAATGCATGATGACCTACTGAGAGTAAGCAAAATAATCTTGCTAATATGTGTAGGACTTGTCATCGATGGGGCTCAACATATAGATTTGGAGAGAACTCTAGGACCATACTTGGAAGCAAGTTCATACAATTGGAAAAATAATGCTTCTCTTGTATTAGTATTCTTATTTGTTGAGGAAAGCTACATGGTTCATAGGATTTTATACCAACCTTCTGTTGGAGTACAATACTAGTAAACAATGTTCTTTGAGTCCCTAAACAAAACATCGCTTGTAAAGTGATGCTATGATTTGTCATTAGCTTTGAAGATGATAAAATGTATGGATGGCTAACGTCACTATTTTGGAGAAGCAACATAATAAATTGATTGCAAAATATGGACATCTTGCACCTAGTGAAGTGCCTATGAGTACAATGGTAATTAAGGATTTGATTACAATGCAACTTGCAGCATTGCACCAAGTTCTTGAAGCATTAATTTTGTTGAGAATTGAGGATGTTAGCAGCTCTCTCTATGCTATATTTATGAATGAGGAATACATTAAGTGATATTTCCAACACTATATCTAAACTTGTGTGACAAAGCATTCATTTGGTGATTCCTAGTACCAATAAGATAGCGTAGATTACAACTTGCATTTTTGGGATGTAAGAACAATTGCTTGCTCTTCACATCATTTTGGAGATTATGTTTTGGCCGATTTGATTAGCATGAAACTAACTCTTTATATGAATGTGTTGTTTCCATGATTAAATTGTAAATATGAATCATGAGCGAGCTTGTATAACATGTTCTATAACTAGATTGTAATAAGATATTAGTTCAGTGATTAACAATGGGTGCTATATAAGCTAAACCACATCCTTGCTTTTCTTGGACAACAACTTGATTCTTGTGTATTGTAGATGAAATTCTAGTAGGGTTAGAGGTAAGTGTTGTGAGGGGGAGAGGGAGGCAACAAGTGCCTCTCCTCCTCCTCATCTCCCATCCTACTACAAGTAACTTTGATTTCATATTTTTGTGATGCTTTCAGAACTTTTATCCTCTTCCTCATCTCCAATCTTACTATGAATAAAAGTGGCATATCCCTTGTTTAGGATTTTGTTCTATCTTAATATGATTGCATACCTTGGAACAATGTAATGGGTGTTGGATTCTCGGAATTTGATAAGGTTGATGCTTTCAGTACTTTTGAGATTGGATTTTGGAGGGCCCAACTTTCATAGGCCCTCCTTTATTTTTAGGCCCTCCTTTCTTGTTGATTCTTAGGATTCTCTCCATTATTCTTTACGCTAAATTTCAACCCAACAATATACATCAACCACTAGATAACACAGAGGAGGAAAATTAGGTTTGACCTTTAGGTCCCCCCTTAAAGGAGAGAGTATTCTTTGATATAGTAGGGGGGTGTTCCCAAGAAGATGGGTAACACTTTTTGGAAAGAGGAGAGCATGGACATGAAAAAAAAAGCTCGATCAAGATTTGGTTAAGCCATCGATCGAGCTTTTAAAAGATCAATCAAGGGCTTAACCAGGCACTCAATCTAGATTTTTATAAAAGCTCGATCAAGGGTTTAGATAACCCTCGATCAAGCTCAATAGCTCGATCGAGGGTAACTTTTTTAAACCCTCGATCAAGCTATTATCTATTAGCTCAAAAAAATTTAAATATGAAAAGAATAACTATTAACTCAATAGCTCGATTGAGGTATTGAGCTAATAGTTCTTTTCCCATAGAAAGTTTAAATTTTTTTATAAATCATATTTTTTCATTCATATTTAAACATTAAATAACATTAAATACATACTATTTAAAACCATATTTGTTTGAAATATTTTGTAATAATGTAATTATTTGAATTGGTCATGGTTTAGGCCCATGGTTTTGGTAATCCATGGGAAATTTTCCCATGGTATTTGATGTGATGGATTATATTTACCAATAATGGTAAATATAATTCATCACATCAAATAATTTCCCATGGTATTTGATGTGATGGATTATATTTACCAATAATGGTAAATATAATTCATCACATCAAATAATTTCCCATGGTATTTGATGTGATGGATTATATTTACCAATAATGGTAAATATAATTCATCACATCAAATAGCATGGGAAAATTTGCCATGGGTTACCAAAACTATGGGCTATTTCACCGATTCAAATAATCACATTAATATAGAGGAGTTCAAATAAATATGGTTAATTTTTCTATGGATATTTTTTAAAGAAAATTCACATATACATATACACATCTACATGTAAACATACAAATCAAGTAATATCCAAAATTTTATAAAAATAATAAATTCAATCAAATAATAAATTAATGAATAATTAGTGATGATCACAATATTTTGGTGGGACAAATATATCATTTTTAACTTTGGTAATTTTTCCATACTCGAAACATTTTACGATTTTGTATTTTAGAGTCATTTAAATTAAGGTCATTGTAAAACTAAAAAATTTAAAAGTAATTTTTTATGAGTTAATAGCTCGATCTAGTTCAAATACCTCGATCGAGGTATTTAAGTTAATAGTTATTTTTTATATAAAAATTAAATAAGTTTTTTAAAAAGCTCGTTCAAGTTTAATCCAAAAGCTCGATCAAGCTTTTGGATTAACCACACATAAACCCTCTATTGGGGTATTTAAAAAATGCATGCAAAAGCTCAATCGAGGGTTTTAAAAACCTCGATCAAGGGCTTTAAAACATGTTTTTAGCCCCCTTTTCTACAAATTTAATTTTACTGGCCTCTTTTCTAGGCCTAAACCCTGTCTTGGGATGGACCTTAAGTGGTGGAATTCATATCGATGGAATCGTCAATGAAGCATCTATCCATCGGCATATAATTTATGTGTTTCTGAGTTCATATGATATTTTTTTAATTTTCTTTTCAAACTTACAGTTACAAAACCATGTCCACAACTTTGAATCAGCGCAAAGAAAATTCAACGACATAAAAAGAACACAACAAAAAAATTTCAAAAAATATATACGCCCCACATCAACACATCCTCTTCAAAAGGTTATTTTTTGTTTTTCTATTTTTGTAACTAGTAAAAAAAGTTTGTGTACACACACATGTCTACGAAATGCGATTAAAATTTTCAACGAACAATTTTGAAAATTAATAAAAACTTAAAAATTTCAAAATAAATTTAAAAAATGTGTGCGCCCCAATGCATTTTGTGTAGATTATATTCATTTATTTTTTTCAAAAAAATATGCATTTATCACTAAATTATTTTATGTGCACACAAGACACTTGCTAACTTTTCCTGAAATTTACAAGAACAAACCTATCATTAAATGCAATTTTGACATTTTAAATCATTTTTTTTATTTTAAAAAAATATAAGTGGAAAGACAACATAATTTGCTACAATTTGTTTTTTTTTGCATGTTGGAATTCACAAGGCATGTATACGATTTGAGGGCTTCTATTTAATAAATGAGTCAAAAATCGAATTTTCACCACCACTTTTGGACAAAATGTGTTACCCATCTTCATGGATTCACCTAGGACCCATCATGGAATTTGAATCAAGTAATGGAAACATTCAGATAGACCACCCTCACTATGATGTACTCACAACCACACTAAATCATGTTCTCTTTCATATCCTTAAACACACTTTAATAAAGGTTTTGGCCCAAAACCTAGGATAATATGATATACAATTTTCAAGCAAAAACATTTTTCCAACTTGACAATAAGATGTGGAAGCAAAGTATATAGGAACATTGACATCTTAGGGTACTTGACCCATACTTGACATTCAAATGAAACACCATGGTCAATCAAAGAGTCAATGCCTTATCATTGGACACAACAATGTGGTGTTCCTCCAAAACCAAGGTCCGTTAGTAAGGATTTGATTAAGCGAGAAGCCAACCTCAAAAATAAAGGAAGATCAACTCTTTGCTCAGTTTTGTGTAGTCTTGTCTATCCAATGATTCATTTGGTACTTTGGTACTTGCCATATACTGATTACTTGAGCAAATCTTTTGGGAGGATTATACAAACAAAATAAGTGCTCTATATATCAATTACAACTTGCTCTAAAACAACAACATTAGGTTCCATAGGAGTGTCTCATCGTGTGCCTTTTGACACAAATTTCCTATCTCACTTCCCTCATAGCATTGTGTCACCTGACAATAAGTTAAAGATCAATTTTAAAAAAAAAATTTAAAGCAAACTGTGTCAAAGTATAAGTCTCAATATAATAAGATCCTTATTTCAATGAAATTGCCAACACAGATAATGTGATTGCTTGGTTGACCTTCTAACTATTTGATTGCTCACGGTATTCCTAAAAATATGAAAGCTCTTATGTTTTACATATATCACCATCCACATCCTCCTTTTTTATTGCAACAAAAGTAGCAAGGTGCTCTACAACTTAGTAAGGGGGAGATGTTGTCATGTTACTTTATGAAGTTAAACAAGGTAACATTCCCAAAATAATAATAAAAAAGCAATTACAAAAGTTCATGTTGGCTCATAAATCAATCTTAAACTTGGATCTATTAAGCACTCATAAATCGATCTTAAACTGGGATCTATTAAGCAACCAAAGAGATCCAATTTCTTGAGGTGTAAATTTCTTATCTTAAAATTTTTACACATCAAGAAAAAATTTACACCTAAGAAAATTGGATCATTCTAAGTGCTTAATAAATCCAGGTTTAAAATGGATCTATGCTCATACTATAGCTAAAGTGAAATCTGATTTGGTTAACAAAATAAGAAGTGCATGTATAAATTTCTTTAGATATAAATTTTTTATCTTAAAATTTTTACATATGAAGAAAATATTTACACCTTACAAAATTGGACCTTTGTAAATATTAAATAAATATATGTTTAAAATGGATCTATATCATAGGAAATAAAAGGTTTTAAATTTTTATTAAGCATTTTTTTTATATTGTAACCCATTCTTATCATTTATTTCATTAGCCCACAATTTATAGGAGATGTAATCTTCAATTTGCCTCATTTTCTAGGAAAAAATGAGTTACGGTCTTCAATAGCCCCCTATTTTAAGGAATATGGATTTTTTTTTTTTTAATGTTTTCTCCTTTTGCATCTACTGTGAATTGGGCTTTCAATTGCCATTTGCCCCAATTTCATGGAATGCAGATATTTTTTTGAGATGTATTACCCGGATTTTCTGAAAAGGAGGTTAGCGTGGAACAATGGAGCCCCTATTATGTAAATGGTATAAACCTAATCTTTTTGTCATTTCTCATATTTTGTCATTTCTGATCTCTAGTATGGGGACGCACATTTAGATTATTCCATTTTCGCTAGCTCCATTTCCATACTACCGCCCTGGTACTTCAAAGAATCCAAACCCTTGCTTCCATTTTTTTGGTATAAGTTTTGATTGAATTTAGGTTCATATTTCTAAAATTCATCAATTCAATGGTTTAAATTATTCCATTTTTGCTGGCTCCATTTCCATACTACCGCCCTGGTACTTCAAAGAATCCAAACCCTTGCTTCCATTTTTTTTATATAAGTTTTAATTGAATTTAGGTTCATATTTCTAAAATTCATCAATTCAATGGTTTAAATTAATTGTGTCAACCCATTTTCGTCTTTGGTACCATTTCATAATGTGACATGCCACTGGTTGACAACATTTGACGGGTGAATTTCTGTACATGAAGTCTTTAATGCTATGGATTATTAACAGCTCTTTCCAAGTCTATTTCAAACTTCTGTTATTTGCTTAAATGCCCAGTTCTTTGAAAATGCTTTGCATTGGAATGCTTTTTTTTTTGCACTTGTGTTGCCCCAAATTTAATCGATACTTTGAATTATCCATTCTTTGAAACACTACTATGTCATGGATCTAATCAATGCTGATAAAAACACTACATTGTAGCTATCTTGGACTATCGTATTTATGAGGGCGTTCATTTTTCAACCTCCTTTCAATTCAAAACATGGTTGTGAGAACATGATCAATATTAGAAGGTGTTTTGGCTATCCTCCAAAATAATTATTCTGAATTGATCACAAAGGCATATGGAGGCTTTTGCCAGTATCAACTCCAATTACATGCAGAATTCCATTCCAAATCAACAATTCCACAATGAATGTACTGATGAGGCCAATCAAAACATGCTCCAGAATTCCATATTTCGGCAGACCTTGTAAATCCAAGAAACAACGATGGAAGCTTAGGCTCTTCTCTAGGAGGCTCCACTCCTGTTGGGATTTTTGCTGCACGAACTACAAAGGAGGGCCAAGTGGCAATCCTGTTAGGGAAAACCTCATTTCCCTTCCATATCATGTTCAATGGAGAACAAAGGAAAGAAGATGAAGGAAGAGCAGGCAAAGCTACCGAGGAAATGAACTCCATGGCCATCGCAGCTGAGGTCTCCTTTGCTCTGACTTTGCTTATCAAAATTTTCAAAAAAAATAGAAATGTTTAATGTTAAAAAAATTATTGATTACAAACCTTAAGAAAAACTCCCATATTTATAAAGAAATTCTGATTTTTGAAATACAAGTGATACCATCACTTCTATTCTGTTGTTAATTGCATCAAACTATTTCAAGTAAACACATCAAAAAAATTTGAAATGATGAGTTCAATTTCTTGATTCCTATCAAGCTTGAACTGAACCAATGCCTTATCTATTAGGTTATGGATTCACTATTCTATTATTGGGTTAGCTTGGAGGAAACCACCCCAAAAATAACAAAAACCTAGACTTCTTCTTAACAATATAACTAGAGTCTTCTTCTTAACAATATAATTAGAGTCCAAATTGATTGATGAATATAATCAACTATCTAGAGATAGCTTGTTACCTTTGGACTAGATAGGCCTCCTGTAGCCTAAATAGTTATCATTTAAATTTTGAATTATTATAACATACTTCCTAGATTTGTTTAAATAAATTTAATAAGTTTTTCCAAAACATTAATTTATTGAATATATTGCATGGAAAAGAAAGAAATAGAATTTATTGTGTCAGAGTAACTACTTACTCCAAAATCTTTGAACAACAACAAATAAATCCATGAGTGACATATTCTATATTCTTTGTACTCTGTATTTCATCCCATATTATGACAAGAATTCAAATTCAAATTCATACTCAATGATCTTAAACATTTTAGTTTTTGAAGATCACATTTCAAAGAAACAACATAACAGATATTTTATCATACTTGCAATAAGTCTTTGTACATTAAAGAAGAAATCTGTGGTATATTATTGAAAATATAAGATTCATAATTCTTGAAGCATCCAACACAAGGACAAACTCGATAAGGACATAGAAGCCCACATATTTGAGAAGACGATTGATAGTTGGCAATGCCATGCAAATCATGGAGTTGATGAGAACAAGGCAACACACATGTATAAGATATTTGTGTGTCAGGGAAAATCCTTCCATGAATCCACTATAGTTGTGCTTTTTGAAAATTATTATTTTCATTATGAAACATTAAAGCATACTCTTGAGGTATTGAAATTTCTTTGACCATTAGGTGTTGGTATATAGTAGTTTGATTAAAGGATATATGTCCACTAGGAGTTGGTTGTGGTGAAATCTTTGAAGAATATGAGGTCAATGATAAGGACTTCGAATAGCTTTTCAATAAGACATTTTTGTGCATGTTTGGTGGATAGAATGCATGATTATCTTTCATTGGGTGTTTCATTCTACTCTTGGTGATCATGAGGAAATAGACTCATGGATCTACTACCACTCACCACCCTTTCATAAATACTTTTCAGATTTCCATTAAATATGTGAAAATTTCAAATTCATGTTAAAGACATCACACCAATTATTTTGTCATTCAAAATTACCCTATTATAATTATTTCCCATATCTTACTTTCTAGATTTCCATTAAATATGTGAAAATTTCAAATTCATTTTAAAGACATCACACCAATCATTTTGTCATTTCAAATTACCCTATTATAATTATTTCCCATATCTTCATTAGATCCATTAAATTCACTCAAAATAGATTGGATGATCCACTATTTTTATAATATTTACCATGCATGAAACTATATTCATGATGTTAGTGACAAAGATTGAGCCCTTTGTAGTAGCTTGATTTGTTTCATTTGACTTCTATTGATCCATGGGGTTTGGATTAAAATTAAACAACTTTGTTGAGTAAAAAAACTTTTGTTAATCTTGTATCATGCTTATTTGAGAAACATATTATATTAGGCTTAATATATGGATTTGGTTATGTTCCGGACATTCAATGTGTTTTTAATAATTATTATTGTTCTCTTTAAATATTTGATGGTTTGAGGAAAGATGTTTGTATTTCCTTTCACTTTGTAGAATGACTTAAGCATCTTCACTATTTAGAATCTACTATGTTTATTTTATATTTTCTTTGAAAATGCATGTCGGTATTTCGAATTTGAAAATGCATGTCGGTATTTCGAAAGAGAAATGAGATTTGAGTTGCTAAGCGAAGAAAAAAATGGTATATGCACCAGCTTACTAGGTTCCTACACATTCATTGTAGGAGACCTATTTCCAATGAGACTGCCATTTGTCTAATGAAATTATACTTTTTATTTCGTGACTAAACATCATTACATGTAGCCTCTAGGCATCTAGCTATATTCATAGATTCCTTGATAAACTTTAGTCTTTCATCACATAATAATGTTAGACCTCAAGTGGTATTGGTCACTAACACACCCTTGATTGTAAGGCATTTGAAGCGGAACTTGAAAGAATATGTTGAGGTGGGTGTTTCTAAAATTTAACCTAGTATGAATCATACATAAAGAGGATCATTGATATTATATGGATGTTTGTAAAATCGAATATGGTGTTATATTTCATTTTCATGTTTTGTTAGAGATAACATATTATCTTTCTCTTACACAACTTATTCACTTTGATTGCATGCCGTGCTAGAAAATGCGGACACATGCTAAGAAGATGCTAATGTCAGTGTGGATGCAATGTAACCATCCATTGAATTTTTTGAGAGCATTGAGGTAGAGATTGTGAAGCCTTCTATTTTAGGTATTGATTCAAACATGACTAGTTTTATTGTAGCTATATTTTTAGATTGAGGGGGATGGTTAGGTACCACATAATTTGTGAAACTTGACTATAGATTGAGTGTAATAGGATAAAAGAGTTCCGCACTTTGATCAAGTGCTCAATTGTATATTGCAAACATTTATGAAATCATCTCTATATTTTATCTCTAAGGAGGTTTGAATCTAGTAGCATGCAAGTAGTTGTGATGAGTAAAGTCAACAAATTATCTTGGATTTTGTTTACAAGGTGTTCTAGTGCAAGAGTACATGGAAAATCTGAAGTGAATACAAAATCATGTAGGAAATTCTATTAAGTCAAATTTCAACAAATTTGTCAAGACTTTACAAGTTTTTATTGTCCAATGAGAGATTCGCCAATATTTTACCAGATTTTCTAATTGTGTGAAACATTCACCAAAACTTTTACAAGGTTTTATAATTTTGTGAAAGATTCACCTAGATTTTACAAGATTTTATAATTCCATAAAATATTCGCCCAGATTTTACAAGATTTTATAATTTTGTGAAATATTCACCAAAAAATTATATATACATATCATATTATCGATAAAATAACCTTCACACTTTCCAATGTATCATGTGTATTGACCCATTTATTATACATAAAGTTAGGGGGGGTTCTTAAAAAAATTTCCAATCTATATTGATACTATAGCTAAAACAGAGTGTAATTGGGTTGCCAAAATAAGAAGTGCGTATATAACCAGAAAAATAAATTCCAAGGTAAACACCTTACCATGGGAGTGCATGCATACATGAGCCCTTTCTCGTGGACTTAAAAATTACCAAACCATTTCGACAATTTATTCAAAATATAATTCTCCACTATTTGGACAAATACCTAATCTAATATCTTAAAAGTTATCATACCATTTCAACAAATCCGTACTTTGATATCTCACACAATGGTCATATTCTCAAAGTACTTGGATTCATCCCTGAGATCTCAACTTCACTCTGGCAGTTGTTGCTACAACACTATTCCCTCTATTTCCACGCATTATTTTGGTGAAGCTATCATGGATTTCTAAATCTGTTGATGGTAATGACAAGCTCAAAGACCCTATTTCAATATTCCTACTCAGGGAATGTGGGGTATGCCAATCTGAGCTCTCAATTATCCTTAAAATAAGGCCATTCTTGGTTGCAACGAGATCCACTTATATCTACTAACAAGCAGTTCAATCATTGAGAAATTCATGATTCACATAAGGCTAGGTAAGGAGGAATATTATCAAAAACCCAGGTATTCTTTTTTTCAACATCAATCGACAGATTAAACCCAATATTGATTTCATGAAAAATTTAGGCTTCAATGTACAAGATTACGGAAACTTCATATCAAAAAGGACCCATATTGCTTACCTGCAGTCTAGAGAAAACTATGTCCCCCAACATTCAGTATTTTCAAAGGATATATCAAAAGCTAATATCTCCAAGGTTTTAAAATGTGCACCTCAGATTCTAGTTCAAAGTAACGGACATGAATTTTTGTAAAGGAAATTGAAACAGTTAGCAAGTTTTGGCCCTGGAAGATGAGATCAAAGAGCTTGTTAGGAGGCACCCACCTATACTAAATGTTTCCATGGATAAGATGCAAAAGAACATGGAATTTTTAATGCATATTGCACATATTCTTGCAAATTTTCTTTATCATATCCTAGGTTGGTTTCTTGTTACAGCTTGAAGTGTAGCATCAAGCACTGCCACAAGGTATTTAGTGTTGTTAGTGCAATGCAACCTTTCAAGTATCCTCCTAGTTTCATTAGTGTGATGAATTTAAGTGAGCAGAAGTTCCTTGAAAAATACGTCCAGAGTAGACCTCATGCCGCAAAGTTGCTTGAAATTTACAGTGGCAAGCTAGACCTCTTCTAAAAGACTAAATAATTGGGATTATTATTCTGGTTAGGGTCAGATTGTATCAAATTGCTCCTATTGTTAAATAAATTTAAGTACATCAACCAAGGGACCATTAGCCTTTTGTGACCCAGTGCCATAATCCCTTTAGTTCATGTGAGTAATGAGTGAGAATTAGTATATATAGAAGATAACCATTTTGGGTCATGGGTCATGATACCATCAGTACAAGCAAGTGATATTGTTTTGACCAATTTATTGTTGCATCACAATCACAATCAAAATTCATTATTGAAGAATACTTAGTCATAATACAATTGCATAGAAATGCCTCTTTGAATTGATCAAGTTACACATTTTTGAAAGATGAAAACATAAACTCTCATCACCAAAGAATTTTTTGTTTGCTAGTAATTTTGAAACAATTATGCATTGATCTCTCCCTTTTTAAATGTGACAGGTTAGATGTGAAGTTCTTACTTTGTTTGAGTCATGGTTAACTTGGAAAAGTAAATATTTAAATCCCATAGTTAAAGGCAAATGTAGGGACTCTTTAAATTCTTATGTCCTTTACAGTGGTATGATTTGTGTGTTTCTTGATCTACTATATCTCTAAAACTTAATTGGAATTAACACATATCTTACATCCAAGCTAAACTTTGGACACTAGTTATCTTTTTCTATGTTGAATTGAATTTGAGCAAGATTCACATGTATGCTTTCTCATTATGCTTCGTTAAGGGTCTCTGTTTGTTTCTTTTCTTGGGAAAAATGTTTGTGGCAATGAATTTTATTACTCCTATCAAAGACCATTTCTAGTGGTAATGGAATGAGATCCACTTCAATTATTCCTCTTATAAAATGGAACCCTAGCCAACACTCCAAAACACAATTTCTTGTGCATAATTGACTAGGCAAAAAATCATCGGCCCCTTCCCTTGTTTCAATGTGGTTGGAGCCTCACTAAGGTTTGCTCCAACAAATATTCATAAGAATTTCGTCCTCTTCTTCTTGCACGGTGTCTTCCAAATGGCCACTTCTTATGGATGCAACCCTACCTCTAGAGAAAGAGGAAAAAGAGGGAACTCCCCATAGAGATGAAGTATGGGAACCATTTCTATTTTTTGTCTTATAGGGTTTAAACTAATTGCATATATTTTCTTGTTGTTTTCTTCTAAGATTTTGGGTTTTCAGTACAACAAGTACAATAAAATTTGCACATCTAAGAGGTTCTAGCACATAAGTGTTTTTCCCTTCAGGGTGTCAACAAGAAGCATTCTAGGATCCTAACAAATCAGAATTGGCAACCTCGGGTTTTAAACAACTTTTTTTTTCAATGGAATACCCATCACGAGAAACCCATTGAGCACTTCCCCTCATTTCTAGGATGGTACCACTATTTTGGAAAGCTAACCTGGTGGGGAAATTGAGTGAGGCCCTCAACATTCACATAGATAGCTAACTAGGGGAATTGATCGCAAGACCTCTTACTTGCGGCTCACAAACTCAAACACTCGAATTAGTCCACAGGGCTACTCAGATTTTAAAGAACTTGGTAAGGAAGTAGCAATATTTCTCATGACAGGTTCAAATTTGTTGTCTTTCTCCCCTTCTATCACTTGGTTGATCTTTAAGGACCTTTTTCTAAAGTGAAATTAAATTTTAGGATGAGCTTATCCTTTTTCATAAAATTTAAAGTTTCAACTGTCCAACACCAGTCATGGTTAGCAGAAAAGTTTTAACTATCCAACATCGTCCTAGAAACATTCATAAGAAGATTGTCCTCTACTTCTTGCATAATTTCTTCCAAATGGCCACTTCTTCTGGATTAAATTCTACATATAGGAAAAGAGGAAGAAGAGGTGACTCCCGAGTCCCATAGAGAGGAAGGATGGGAACCATTTATATTTCTAGAAGTACAATGAGATTTGCACATGACGTGCATACACACAAAAAATGGGCGTGCATACACACACAAAATTATTGTAGGATTTATAAATAGTAGTAAGGGAAGGGACCCTACTGTAAGACCGAATTGTCAATTTGTTGAGGTTATAAATGATAAATATGGAGATATGGAAAGAGAGGTTGATAAATTGATAATGGTTGAGGCTATTATGGACTTGACCATTGGGGATGAGTTATTGATTGATTAACCCTTATTAAAACGCACTCCTGCGCAAAAGAAGAGGGAAGAACAAGGTCTCCCTAAGGATGCTATTAAGGATAGAAAACCAAAGAATAATCAATGAGTGTGGACTAATGTTCTATAAACTATGTTATGAAAATTGTGTTTTATTGTAAATTATTGTATAAAAAAAAACAATCTATAAAATAATGTTTCATTATTCATTGATGTATATATGTTCATACATTTTATATTTTTATTTGTTAAGACATATTTGATTATATTTCTTTGAAATTGATACATTTATGATTTATCTAGTTGTTGCCAAACATTAAATAATGCTTGTGTTTGTTGATAGGTAGAAGATATTGATGATACACCTACTAAAACCCAAGATCAAACTAGGTTATTAAGATTTAGATGAGATGATCCAAACCATCCTTTAAACCATACAAGGGTGAAAAGAGAAACATTGAAGAGAATACTACCAGCTGAGAAATTTGAAGAGCTAATGAGATTAGCATACATTGATGACATGCCACCTAGTCTTAATGATGATGATGATAGCAAAAACGCAGTGCATGAAGAAGGATTGAATGAAATTATTACAGGTTTCTTTGGGGATGGAAGCAATGATAAAAATAATGATCATATGGTTGGCAGTAATGATGATAGTAGGGGTAATTACCACCAACGTAATATTGATGATAACAACTTAAAAGACTCAATCAAGCAAGCAGCGAAGACACCAGTGTTCAAATCGGGTGCAAGTGGAACCTAAAAATTGGCATGTACATTAATATTATTAGAAATCAAGACACTATTTGGTTGGTTAGACAAAGGCTTCACTACCCTACTAAGTAAGTTGAATTATATTTCTCAATTTCCATTGTCAATTGTTGTACGTAATTCATTAATATTCATCGATTTCTTCTATACTTATTTAAGGGGATTTTAAAGCCATATATTGTATATAAACATTGCTAGTCTAGAATTACTTATCAAACATGTTCATCATAAGTCAAACATTCAATTGATTTAATGTTTGGAAATCTTGCAAGGCACTAAAAACTAAAATATTCCCTAAAGAGAATGTGTTTCCATCAACTTGCAGATCTAAGCATGTCAGTTGTTGGTAAAGTTGGGGATTGAATATAAGAAAATCCATTCATGTCAAAATGATTTCATTTTATACATAGATGAATATCAAAACAAGGTAGAGTGCCCTATATGCAAAAATAAGAGATATCATACATATGTACAAGTTACTACTGTTCCAAATAAGGTTTTATGTCACATGTCAATTATACCTAGACTTCAACGAATGTTTCGTTGCATGTCACTTGCACAATTGATGGAATGGCATGCAAAGAACATGAGTAAAGATGGATTCATGTGAATTATGGCATGCTACAAAGCAATGAAACACATATAGGAAAAATGGCCACGAAAATTCAAATATGAACCTCGTAGTAGTAGGTTTGGGCTTGCAATAGATGGAGTGTGCCCATTCTCTTTCATGAGCGCAAATCATATTGTATGGCTAGTCGGATTTATAGAATACAATATTCCCCCATGGATGAGTGTTAGAAATGAGCACCTTATGCTGACTCTCATTGTTCCAGGAAAACATCAAGTAAAACATATGGATGTTTACATTGCACCTTTTATTGATGAGATGAAATTGTTATGGAAATACATAATAATGTATGACATATCACGCCCTCCATCAAATAGGATGTTCATGTTGTATGTTGTGCTATGCTGGGCTATTCATGATTTCCCATAACTTGGTGTTTGTGTGGTGTTTGTTCAGGTAATAAAAAATATTTATGTATTTACAGCCATAATTTATTTTCAACCCAACTTTCATACTTACTTTTATATTATCATTTTGATGTCATTAACATTACTTATGAAATTGTAGGGTTTCAAACAAACGTGATATTTGCATGTCTAAGATGTGCAGAACAATTTCAGGGGTGGTATTCTAAAGATCTACATAAATTTATTTATGCAAACAACAAGGTTTTTCTACCACCAGACCATAAGTTCAGAAATCACCTTAAGAATCAATTTGATGGAAAAGTTGAAAATAGAGTCCCTCCCATGGTTATGGGTCCGGGTGATTGAATTAAGAAGTATGAGATGCTGAATTGAAAGCTTGGGAGGATTTTTTTTATCAAGGTGATTTAATTGAAAAGTTGAAAATAGAGTCCCTCCCATGGCTATGGGTCCGAGTGATTGACTTAAGAAGTATGAGATGCTGAATTGAAAGCTTGGGAGGTTTTTTTTTATCGAGTTGATTTAATTGAAGAACCAGAACAATTTGTAGTTAATATAGCAAAGGAATGAAAATAAAATCCATATTTTATGAGCTCCCTTACTGAAAGGATCTATCAATATATCACCTATTAGATCATATGCACATCTTAAAAAATGTCCCAAATTCTATATTTCAACACATATCAGGAAAACAGAATGACACCTTGGTTTCGAGGAAAGATATTTCTCTTTCGTGTACCAAATTGGATAGAATACATATGTGGCCAAATGGAGAAAATCAAACATACACAGAAGCTCTGTGGATTTTGAAGAAGAAAGAGCTAGACCAACTAAAAAAAGTCGTTCATTCAATAAGGACACCTACTAGCTATAGGTCATCATTGAATAGGGAATTTACAATAGATGGTCATATCACAGGATTTAAAACACATGATTTTCATAATTTTATGAAGGTATTATCATCATTTAACTTATACTATTAATATTAATTAAGTACTAAATATATTTTGATATTCTATTGTGTGATAAAAATTGTCAATGACCTTTGATAAATGTGTTTGATAGCATATCATGTCATTGGAAATTAGATGGGGTTCATGTCTTACCGTTGACTTAAGGAATGCCATAAGTTTATTGTCAGCATTTGCAAGGTATGTGGTATGAAATGGTCATGTGTGAGAAACATAAAGATATTATATTGTATTTTAATTTTGACTAAAGGTTTATACTAATTTAGTATTATTATATTAGTGGGTGACCTCCAAGGAGATCCACGAATGTGAAGTGCCTAGATGGAAGAAGGAAATTGTATGTGTATTTGAGAAGGAGCTCCCTACAAGTTTCATGGACCTACAAATCCATTTACTTATACACCTGGTGGATGACATTGAATTGGAGGGTGTCATATCAACGAGGTCAATTTTTTTCTTTGATAGGTATATGAAAACTCTAAAAAGATATGTTTGACAAAAGGCATGTCCATAGGGTTGCATGTATGAAGGTTATGTATTGAATGAAGCATTTTTATTCTTATGTGAATTCCTTGGTAAGGATTTTGAAGATGGGCCACACTACTGGGATGAAGAATGAGCATCCAATATTATTGATGGAGAAAAACCACAATCTAATGGTGTTCAAGTAGAAATTAGTAAGCAAATTCATGATCATTGTGGTTTTTTTCTTGCGATCATTAATTTACTTTGTAATTTATTTGTCAAATTAACAACATGACATTTGGATTTTGAAATAAACTTGTTGACATGTAATAGTTGTAGACGAAAGTGCTATACTCTACAAGTTCATTCTGTACCACATTGGATTTATGAACAAATGGATTGATTTGTATGATAAAAAGAGAGAAGAAGTGTTAGAAGCAAGGAGACAATTTAAGAGATCGAACCCAAGGAATAATCCTCTTCCCACAGATCTTCTTGGGAATGGGGCAAAGATTACACAATAGAATGGGTTGCTAAACAAATTCAAAATCAAATAGAAGATGCAGGTATAGATTCAAACATTATAGAAGATGAAATCAACATGTGTAGACTATGTGAAAGAAAGGTACAGTTGGAATTTTACAAAATATTGTTTCCTTAGATTTTTGACACTATTAACTATTTTAATATTTGTCCTTATATTTGTTTTCACTGAAATAAATGGCATTTCAAAGGCGAGGAAATATTCTGCAACGGTGGGCATATGGTCGACATTATCATGTAGAAAGTGTAGATACAAATAGACGATCATTTGATTGTGGCATCATGGTTGATTTCAAGCAATCCAACCAAGCAAGATCAAAAGATAAAAATATTATTCAAGGGAATCTACAATATGTTGGGAAAATACAAGAATTATTGAGTTGGATTACCGCTCTTTTAAATGTTGTATTTTTAAGTATAGATGGTATGAAGCATTTGAGAGGATACAAAGACATGATACCCATAGTGGATTACTTTCTATAAATTCATCAAGGTTCCTACCAGATGACAAGGATCCTTATGTTATACCAATTCATTGTGAGCGGGTATTTCTTTAACTCAAACAAGAAGCGATAATGATTATTATCATATTAAAATATAGTTTATTGTGAATATATACATGTGTTTATTAATCAATATAATTGTTATAGCTTATGTCTAATATATGTATGTCAATCATGTGCAAGTATTTTTCTATGAAGATATTTTGGACCCAAAATGGATATTTGTCATACATTATGATCCAAGATTAAGGCATGTATTTGATGATGCATTAGTGGATACTGAGGAAAACAATGATGGTCAAAAAAATGAGAGAGGGATTAGAGAACATCAAAGATATTGACATCAATGATGATGTTGAAGATGGTTATGTTCATGCACAAGAAGAAAACAATCCAGAGTTAGATGATGTTATGGAAGACAACAATATGGATGGTATAAAAAATGATGATCCAAATACATCTGGTAACAATATAGATGGTTTACAGTCAAATTTTAATGATGATGAAGATGATGCAAATCAAGATGAGGATGATGATAATATTAAATACTTGGAAGAACATATGAACATTGACAATGATACACTCGACCATTGTTGCATACAATAATGTTAATGACCAAGACTTCTATTTTTTCATAGTTATTTGTAATCCATGTTTAAAAAATGATTATTGTTATGGCCCAAAATTTGAAATGCTCAGTATTATTTGTGTAAATACAAATTACCTATTGCAATATCTTTAACATGTTCAAGCTTTAGTATGAATTGTTGGCAGAAAAAAATAGGATTACTTGGATAAGAGTTAGCATGATTAATGGTCATTTATTGGTGGATAATGGTTTATATGGGTTGTCGGGTTATTGGTTAGACTCAGACAGAACTAGAATGAAGAGCCTATTGAATAACAATACATTAAATATGAAATTGTTAAAAATTATAATTACATATATCATATATGTAAAACAATGTAAATCCAAACCATTAAGCTAAATATATGCAAAGTTTGTTCATTAATTTATATTATAAAACAAATTGAAATATTTCACTAATCCTCGGGCTAAGACCTTAATCTTTATACCATCTAACCCCTAACCCCTTGAAACGTGGATGTTCTAGAATATTATGTGGGGACATCATGCATCCTTGAGTCTTGAAACCATCACATACCATTAAGGCACGTGGCTAGTCTAACCATGTCAAATTTAAATGCATACAAGCACCATTTTAAGAAATTTCAATATGGCCCCATTCACTGCTCACCGTCGAAGGTGGATGGATGTCATTAATCCATTGACCCAATATAATCCCTAAGCAATTAACCATTAAACTAACTAACCCCGATTTTCAATTTCATAGGCTTCTTCCATTCATTTTGTTTCAACATGTTCATGAAGACACAAAAGTTAATAAAATATTAATGCACTTATCTCACAATGATTTAAATAAACAATTTTTTTAACTTCATTATTTTGATATTGTTTCCATTTTTATGTTGAACATAATTTTATAATATGTTTTATTAAGAATTATAATAAAATAAGTAAACAAAAGAAAAAAGTTAATCACCTACAATTAGGTGAAAATATAATAATTTAAAGCTCAATTTTAGCTTCCTATTTTATATCAAAACACGAATATTCAATATTAATGATATGTTTAAATTAACATATATAATAATCCAAATTAATCTAAATTAAAACACAATATAAAAAAAATACATCACATACTTTAAAATAAACTTTATAATAAGAAAATAATTATAAATTTAAAAAGAAAATGCCATTAACCCATAATAACTATGCACTTACCCTTTAAAACCCCCTAGCCCCTAATTCCTAATCCCTTGACGTTTAATCGCATAACCTCTAATCCCTAATCCTTGAACCATTAAGCCCTAAACCCTTAATACCTAATCCCTTAACACAAAAGCCCTAAATCCCCTAACCCCTAAGCCATTCACACTTAAAGCCTTAAGCACTAATTCTCGAATCCTTAATCCCTACTCCCTTAACACAAAATCCCTAAATCCCTAACCCCTAATCCATTGACCCTTAAACCCTTAAGCTATAATCCCTAATCATTAGGTTTCACTGCAAAGATGGGTATGTCGAGTTTGACCTTTGTTGGACTGGATGGAAAAATTGGGTCATGATGAATATGACGATGATAACGATGGAAATGAAAACCAATATGATGGTTATGATGATGAGAATGGTGTCCTTGAGTCTTAAAACCCTCCAATACCGTCAAGGCATGTGCCTAATCTATCCATGTAAAATTTCAATGCGTACAGTCACATTTTAAATAAATTTCAATATTGGCCCCATTCACTGCTCACTTTGTGGGGTTGGTGGATGATATTGGTGATGGGTGTGTTGGCATTTCCATGGCATTTCAAGAGAGTTCCAACAAAGATTCTATAGAAGGGAATGCTGAATGATGATAATGAGACGTGCATGATGAACGTTAATGCAAACATGGACAATCTCGAAGATTTTGCCTAATCCCTTAACACAAAAATCCCTAGATCCCCTAACCCTTAATACATTGGACCTTAAACCCTAATCACTGAACCCTTAATCCATAATCCCTTAACACTACCTAAATCCCATAACCCCTAAGTTGTTGACCCTCAAACCCTTAAGCCCTAATCCCTTAACACAAAATCCCTAAATCCACCAACCCCTAATACATTGACCCTTAAACCCTTAAGCCCTAATCCCTAATACCTTAATCCATAAACCCCTATACCCTAAGCACTTAAACATTAATCCCTTACCCTATAATCTTTAATCTATTAACCATTAAACTACCTAAACCCTAATCCCCAACTCCCTTAGATCTTGACCCTTAATCCCTTAAACCCTAACCCCTAATCCCCAAATACACTAATCTCCCCAAATCCCATATCCACTTAACCCCCAACACCTCAAAAAAAATACTATTTATTCACAATAGGCATTAATTTGGGTGTTAAATGTGGCGCTAAATTCAATGCTACGGTTGGCACTAACTTTGGTAGTAAACTAGGTGCTAAAGTAGGTGCTAAAGCAGGCGTTAAATTAGGCGCTAAATCTGGTGCTAGTTAGCGCCAAAGTTAGCACCAACTTGTTTTGATTGGTGCAAAAATGCAAAAAATAGCACCATCCTGATAAATAGCACCGAATTTTTCAAAAATGTGGAGAAAAATACATCAAAACAATTGGTGGAAGCAAAAAGGGGGCTAAAAAGGAATCTAATCACAGGTATTTGTTTTTGTGTGTGGCGGGTGTAGTCTTATGTCGATCCTCCTTAGTGATCTGAATCTAATGATAACCAAAAAATCCATCAGTAAATGAGTAGGCCTCCTGTCCTCCAACATTTTCTAAGACCTCATCTGTAAAAGGGGTGGGGAAAGGATCATGTAAACATGCATTATTCAGATTCTTTAAATCAACACATATCCTAACCTCCCTTGCCTTCTTATCTTGAACTACCATAGAACTAATCCACTCCAACTCTTCAACGAGTTCTATTATACCAACATCCCGCATTCTTTCAATTTCCACTTTTACTTTTTCTTTGTATCTCGGGTTAAACCTATAAGGTCTCTGCTTGACAGGCTTCATGCCAAGTTTCAATGGGATTTTTATTTCTCCCAAGTCACCTATGATACCATTCATTTCTAAAAACTTGGTTGGGAATCAATCTTGATATTTAGGCAACAAATCCGTAACTTTTCCAATAGTCTCGTCATCCTAGTAATCCCCTATGTTAGCAAATTAAGGATTTTCTTCAAAACCAATCTTCACTTTCCTAGTTTTCAACGATTATAAAAACTTAGCACAGTTTATCTCAGGACCCCTAATGTCGCAGTTCCCTTTAGTTTCTGAAATATATAGGTCTCTCGGGTCGTCATCTTCTCTAGTAATGTTATAACATTCCCAAGCTTGCTCTAATGTTGCAGACCAGTCTGGATGGTTATATATAGGTAGCAGTACTTCTTTAAATATTTTCTACTTCACAACTTGTAGAGTTGTATAGAAAGTCAGGTTTTAGTCTTCAAAACTAAAGGTTTTCTTAAAATATATAGCCATCTCTTCCCAATCTGTTGTCCCACTTCGCAGCTCCAATTCTGTATACCAATTTCTCGGAAATGCATCTAAGGTATTAATAAACATATGCATCCAATCTATCTTATGTATAGAACCCCATGATGGCAGACCCCCCTATATGATATGTTGGACTAGTCAACCCATTATATTTTACATTATAGTGGTTAATGTCCTCACTGAATCTGATGGCTAACACTGTTTTGTACTGCAACTAGACCCCTTCTTATAAGTATTCCACCACCTTGTTGGGCTAGCCTTCAGGGTTATATCTAATGTTAAGACTTGTTGTTTCTACGGAACATCCATCTCAAATTCAGCAATAAAAGATTCTAAATTTGTTAATCCATCATACACAAGTGGGTTACATACCTTGTAATATCCCAATTTTGACCCTATTGCATTAAAATTGTAAATGATGTAAATATCGTTATTAAATCATGGTGAGGAGCTCAAGGCCAAGGCCTCGCCATCAATTTAGCATTTTATGTATCAGCAATAAAAAATTGATGCATATGGTTCTTGTGCTAGCCACGCACAATAAAAATTAAGACATCATGTAACTATGAATTTTAATGAAATACCCACAACTAGCTATGCAATGCAACAAGAGATGGAGGCATGATTTTTACAAGGGATAGGGAGGGAAAATATTCAAACCTTTGAGCCATTAGTGTCAATCCAAGTGTTAATGAGAAAACCCATAAACCCTCAACTACCCATTTGACTTATGAATCATTTAATTCTTCCAAGAGTTGGTTGAGGTAGTTAATGCATTGGGAATGGAGAAGTATGGCAGCCAATTTCGTGTATGGGCAATCCATCAATTTGGGAAATCGTATTTTGGCTTCTTGGTCAAGAAAACACCCACGAAATTGTGCCCAAGCCATTCTACACCCATGGTATTTGATCCCTCACGCAGTCTGAGTTAGCTGGGGCGTTTTCCTTCACATTTTCCTTCATTTTCCTTCATTTTTCCATAGCTAGGAATTCTTTTTTGTGTTGCACAGTGGCTGGGAGGAGGAGAGTCACGATTTGGGGGTTTATAGAGGCCGTTTATGCCCCTTGAATGCCCATAAACGTTTTCTGAAAACGATTTTCTCTCCCAGGGTTGATTCCCCATCTAACATTTTGTTTTGGTTTCCCACGATTTCTGAAACTAATGGAAACCCCATTTTGGGAATCCCACTGTCAAAACGTTTTTTCTTCATTCCCAACACTTGTGTTTTGTTGTTATGTGCATCCCTGTTTTGGTTTGAATTTGTGAGTAAGAAGTTAGGATTGGAAGAGGATTAGAGTTGGCTTGATAAACCTAGTGAAGAGAGGAACCTCACAGACAGATCAAAAGGGTTGGCTACTCTTCTATGCACACCTTGAAGAGCACTAGAATGGAAGGTATGGCCCGAGGGACTGTGTAACAGTGAAGGGAATACTTCTTTGTGTTGGGTGTGTAGGTATTGTGGGGACCAATCTAGATAGATCTTGTAGAGGTATCCATAGCTCTATGTTTGAGCTCACTAGCTTATCAATTCATTCCCTTCCATTGCCTTAGCAGCCTGATAAACCCAACTGTGGATTGGCTTGGCTGATTTTGGTGTATATTTGGCTATGTGTGAGTCTGTTGTTCCATTCTTGCATGTAGAAATCATGCCCAGATCGGGGGTGGCAGCTGTGTTGAGAGATTGATGAGCACAACTGGCCTATGGTTGGGTGGAACGTTGCAGTTGCATAGTCAGTTGCTTGGGACTACTTTATTTCAAGATAAGTATTCTCTTGTGTTATTTATGTAATGTATTTATTTGATGACTATCATGAATATGTTGAATGCATGCTAGATGTGTAGTTGAATTTACTTCCGTTGTGTTTCTTACATTTATACATCTGCATATGTCTTTTTATATTCAATGAATTTTGTTAATGATCATGGGGCTAGATGCCCGATTTTAGTGTCATGTTCTCTCCCTTGCTCTGGAACGATGGGAGGGGACGTGACATACCTCTTTTCCGATCCAATGCAATGACTTCATGATATGAGCGCATCTTCTCATAGATATCTAATGCAATCGATTTTTCCAATTCTCTAACCCTTCATTTGAATTGGATGCACATGAGCTAATACTTCACGACCTCAGGTTTCCATCCGCTGTAGGATTAACATAATCATCTGTTCTTGAAGTCATTTTATAGATATTTTCCATTTCCTGAGGTTCATTTTCTTCTTTAATAGGTTCAAAATATCTCTATCCTGCTAATGAGTTCAATGTCTCAATAACCCGTATTTTCCCTCCTTCAAATGTCATCAGCCTCTTCTTTAGATTAATAATAGCTTGATTATCCATAGCCCAATATATTCCAAGTAAAGTTGGATAAGAGTTGGTATCATTTATAATTTAAATAATATCAAAATATGCAAAATTTCATAGTCCCTCAACCTTGATAGGTACCCCTACCAACCTACCAAACGAAAAACCTTTTTGCTGATTTTCCAATCTTAGTTGTATTGGTGACCATACAAGCTTCATCTTACCCATGGTTTCCCATGTTTGCTTGGTAACCACGTTAACATTAGACCCCATATCTAAAATAATAAAATCCATATCATAGTCTCCAATCTACACACTAAGTCGTAGCTCTCTACTTATCCTCTTTTTTTGTTGCAAATTATTAATGATTCTTTCCTCAATAGGTTCTACTACCTCTTGGTCACATTGGTCAAGTATACAGCGAAGCTCTTTGATAGCTTTTACATCTTTTAGCATATCTAGATAGCTTTGTAGAAAGTTCTTTAAGGGATTTACCTTTCCTGATGTCTTCTTTGGAACCATCTGATCATAATTCAAAGGCATGTCATATACTCGAGCTATGTCATAAATCAGTTGAGTTACTGAAGCAGATGCACCCTGGTATGTCGCAGTGAACTCATTCTTAGCTTTGACATAAATCTCGTTTTCCTTATGAGGGTTAAATGTTGGTTCTCATTCCATTGCTTTCCTTATCCAAGGCCCTCGCTAATTTCCTATTTTTTCCATATCACATCCCATCGCAGCTCCACCACGTGACACTATTGCTATGGAAGAATGATCCTCCCACCTTTTTGCAAAAATATTCTTGACATTCTAGTTTTGACTTTGATTTCCCTTAGTCTGTCGTTTTGCTATTAGCTACAGACAATCGTCAACAATATTATTAGATCTCTATAATACGTACATGTCAAACAAGGATTCATACAATCCTTTGCTAATTGTCCTGGTTGTTCACAATTGTAACAGATTATCTGTCCTCGTCCTCTTCTAATTCCTCCTCCTCCGCGTCCTTGGAATCCACCCTTTACTTGATTATAACCCCTTCTTTGGCCATGGAACTTTGTATTTCTTCCTTCACCTTGCTCTTCACCTTTAATTCTATATAAATCACTTGTGCGTTTGGACAACAAATCATATGCTCGACAATCTTTTCATTATGGCCTACAGACTTGCAAAATTTGCAGAATAAATTTCTAGGAGTTTGTACATACTTTTCAGCAAATTACATTCTTCTAGTCAGTGTCCTCTAGTCCTACAAACTTCACACCATGGTTCAGCCCCGTGATTCAAAGGACTTGGAACCCCCATTGCTAAATACTCATGAAACCTAGGGCATTGGTCATTATGATTGCCTTTTGTCTTACACTTGATACACTATACTTCCTCAAATTTTTCCCTCCCTTTCTTAGCATCTAGAATATGAAATGACAAATTCACCAACTATGTTTGAATCTAACCAATCCCTATATTAGTCTCCCCTATTGGTGATGCTTCTAGCTTCATTGCAATCTCGAGAGCTTTAGACTGCGGCAGAACCATCGGTTGCATCAATGGCAGTCGAATATGTGGCAACAATGCAACTATAAACCACTCTTTGTGTTGAGCATCCAAAATATGAAAGTTTATCTGATCCATTAAAGTTTTAAATCATTGGTCCAAGTCCCATACAAACTTGCTTAGGAGTTTCTTAATTTCCTTGAGCTCAGTGATACAGTGCAACTCATATTTGGGATTAGTAGACTCATCTTCCATCATAGTTTTAATCTCAGCCAAATTTTTATGCGGGGTTCCTTGGGGTACAATGGAAAAATTCATAAACCAATTTAGCACATGATCCTTGAAGGTCGTGATTAACTATGTTTTCTTTACATTATCATCTTATACTTTTTAACACTCCACATAGCTTCACAAAGAAAACAATGTTGTTTTGGATCCTCGAATCGTTTCCCATGGAAAATTGGAAACTTCATATCATCTCCTACCATATTTTGTTGCAGAGGTGCCGATCGATTTTGAACTATAGGGCAAATGCTCCCACTACTCTAGTTTTTTGAGCTATGAACTTTACTAGATGAACCACTATTATAACTACTTAGATAATTATTAGTTGTTATTACAAGATGTGATGGGCTATAAGTACTTACCTCAGTTTCAGGAGATGCACACGGGGTCATAGGTATGTCACATCGTCCATACTAATACGATTCAGTTGGTTCTTCCTCCGATATGAGTTGGTATTCCTCCTCTTCTCCTTCTTCTGTACTAACTAAATCTTCCTTGAGCTGCAGCACATCAATGTAGTCACAATCTCCAGGAACACTGCAAACCTCCTTTCTCCTTGTCGTAGTCCTTCTCCTCTTACAGTGTTGAAACCTTGTTCCACTTTGCAAACATTCGTACTCCCTGTACATTTCACTCTCTTATCCCCTCAGCATTTCATCTCACTCTTCTCCAACATATTCTCAGACCTTCCTCTGGTCGATACCCAATTCCCGATGTGCAACTCTGATCACTCCTCAGATTCCATTCTCATAATATCATTTTTGCAAAGTAACATCTTGATACAAAAATACATAGATTTCAAATACTTACCTCGCGGTCTGTTGAAAAAGTCTCTTTCAGCTGTGCTATAAGACTTCAAATTTTTTTATAGCAAACTCAGTGACATAACCCAAAAGTATATTTTCAAGCTAGTAATCAACAACACGGGAAATCTTATTATTAATACCCTTAAGCCTTCGGATTAACTCAGGAGTGAGTCCAAACTTTTGGTTCTCCTCCCTAGAAGCATCTATTATGTTTTGTTGACTTTAACAACCACTCAAATTATAATATAAGGAACTTAGAAAAGAAAACTTCATGTATATTTGAAAAAACATACCTTCCCAACCAATCTTGTGAGTTGATCCTGGGATTCCTATTTTGTTATTTGGCAAAATCACGCTTCTTCTTTTATATCCATTCCACAATATTTGTCTTAGTCAAATACCACATCCCCTTCAATAGCATATCTAGATCCCGATAATGGAACCATTTGTTGGCTCACTTATGGATACACCCATATTCACTACGACACAAACCAACAAAACCCAAGATATTGGCCCTTTCGGCGTTGCCTGTGACCAGACAACATCCCACTCAAAGCACCTATGGGAGTTGCAAGAACCAAGCTTCTGCAGTAGTGAAGAAGACCATGCTCTATTTTAACGCAATACACTTTAACCAGACTTGAAAATACATCTATTAATCCACAAAATCCTTATCATGCATAAATCAGCTACGCAGTATACCATAACAGATAACATTCACACTCCATTATAATAAACATTTGTTATTAATCAACATTTCGTAATCAACACAATCAAGCACATTCATAAACATTCACATACACAAGACACCATAGATTTTAACATGGAAACCCAAATGGGAGAAAACCATGGAAATGTTTCTTTTATTCATAGATCCCATTATAGAAATCATTTCATATTCTTATAGATCTGTGCACAACGCTGCGGATCCATCTCTCTTTTACAAAATAATATTATGTCATACAAAACAAGGCATGGGATCATATATTTCTCCGTTGCATTCTTTTCTCAATTTATCAACAACCTATTATCTCCAACCCATTACATATTTATACTCTTCAGCATAGCCCCACGACCCACTAAGTGGACCCAAAATCTAACTAACTTCCTAACTTACTTAACCAATTTATTGGTTGACTTAATAAACCACTACCCTTCCCACTACTTACAGTTATGATTTCCTTTATCCACTTCACCACGCAACCCCTATTGACATTAGCAAAAAACTGGTTTACAAAACACAAAACCTTAGGCCCAACATATAGCAAGAAATATTCAAACAACCAAAGGGGGTAACCCTCAGGTATAAGGTATTGAACATGCTCATTGTGTGTGAAAATAAAATAGAAAAATTCTTGTAATACTATGACAAAAATCACAAGACATAACCACATAATTTGTTAAATCCAAGAGGGCAAAATTACCCTGCATTCCAAGATATTAAGCTGAAAGGGATGGAAGAAGTAAAGGGGCTATTCAAATACTAGCAAGTAGCATTCAAAACATAACAAATAAAAGCATAAATGTTAATGGATGGAGGAATTCCAAGACACTAATAACTTTAGAAGAAAATCTTGCAAACATCAACATGATATTGCAATAGGACAACTATTCATAACATGCATCAAGAAACCATAAGAAATCAATGCCCATGATCATATACAATGAAGTACTAAATACTAAATCGCTATGAAAACATTCACTATTGAATGCACTATTACCATTTTTCTAGTTAAATTTCTATTGATATAGTAAGTTCTAGTCCCAAGTTCTAGCTTTCGTTCAGTTAGAGTATGCCAATTATATGCCTTAAAAGTATGCCTTAATCCTCCTAAACTAAATAGTCCCAAGTTCTAGCTTTCGTTCAGTTAGAGTATGCCAATTATATGCCTTAAAAGTAGAAAACTTGGATTGATTCTCATTATCCAAATTAAAATAGAAATTTTCTTTGATGAGATTTTATACAGAGGTTTGTAGATACCAATCTTCATGCTTCCATTGGATTTGATTTCTCTTAGAGTTAAAACCTTTGCTCTATGGATCAATGATCTTCATCTTATGCTAGTTGTCTTCCACAAATTTTAAATGGTGTCTTCATTTTGTTGCTCTATTATTTTCTTCTCCTTTACCTGCAATAGAAACTCCATTCTTTAAGCCCTCTTCACCTTGAAGTCTTATGTATGTCTCAAACTATTTCTTGTAAACTAAACAATTCCACATAATATTATAGCAGACAAGGAAAATGAAACATCCTTTTTTGCGCCAAGAATAGCAAGGTGCTTACAACCTAGTATGGGGAAGATGTTTCCATGTTTGTCACGTTACATTTCTATGTCGGCTCATAACTTATAAAAAAAATTATTTAAAAAATTCATGTCAGCTCATAAAAAATAAAATAAAAACCCGCATCTACTAAGCACCAAGAGGGATCCAATTTATTGAAGTGTAAACATTTTTAAAGATATTTTTTTCTTAATGTATAAAAAAATTAAGATAAGAAAATTACACCTCAAGAAATTAGATCCCTCTCGTTGCTTAATAGATCTGTATTTATGATGAATCTACGTTGGTTTTAAAAATACTTCATGGTAAGGGTTTCATGGCTAGGCTAATTTTTTAATTTTTCCTTTGAGTGAAAAAAATGTTGGATTCATGTAGAGAACTTGAAATCAATATAACAATATGTATTACTAACAATATGTATTACTAGATTGGGAAGCTTTTGAAAATATTCAATGATGATCAATAAATCTCAGTTCGGTATCAAAAATTCCTACTCTTGTATCTCTCCAACGGTGGTGATAGATTATAAAAGCCTAAAGATACTTATGGAATTCTTCAAAATTTTAAAATTTACAAAAACGTTTTATGGTTTTTAGAAATGTTTGTTCTTAAAGAAATTGCCATAAATAAGGTGCAAAGGACGTACAAGATCAAATTATAAGTAACTATCAGTCAAATGTTCGTATGTTTCATATTGTTGTTTGGACTCGTCTTATTTTTTCTTTCCACCTCTATTCAAATTAAAATGAAACCTAAAACAGAGTGCAAAATCCATCAATAATTGTTGTTTGCATTGCATTAGACCAAATGCAATGTCAAGGTGTTTGCAAAGCTTTATGTTCCTGTGGAGATTGCTACATTGGTGAGACAGGGCGCTCCTTCCAGGTTAGAATGAAGGAACATGAGGCAGACATCTGAAATGGAAGAACCCGCACCTCTTCATTAGCAGAACTTTCCATCAAAACTAGACACCATATATGCCTAGAAAACACAAAAATTCTCGCAAAGGAGAACCATTACTTCAAGCGTAAGATTAGAGAAGCCCTAGAGATAGCCAAACACTCGAACAACCTAAATAGAGACAGAGGCCTTGAGATTAGCAATACCTGGCTTCCCCTCATCAAGAAAGATTAATCTCATAATAATTTCATAATATCTTAAAATTAAAATAAAACAATTAAAAATTAAAAATTTAGAGCTACTAGTATAAAAGTAAAATTTAGCATCATTAGCACCATTGACATATGATAAAAATTTAAGTTTATATAGTTAATATTAAAATTTATATTTTTGACATCATCAACATAAGATATGGAAATATAAATATATATGTATAAACAAATATTGATGTTAATAATTCGATTAAAATACATATAGTTTTAGTATTATAAATTAATTTATTAATTTATTATTTATTAATTATTAATTATTACATTGAAATTAACATTTTTAATTCATTCTTGCAAAGATTATGAGTTTTATTATTTCATTCAAATTTAGTAAATAAATGTAATTTATTAATTATTGTTAAAAATGTTATGTTACTAATGATATAACTAATTAATTAATTACTAATAAATTACTTTGCAACAAAATATAATTAAAAAAAATTCTAAATAAACAATGATTAAATATTAAACATTAGAAATATCCATAACTAGAAAACCTAAAAATTATAATCTAAAACTATTTAGTGACAACAACTAAATATTTGACTATAATTAAATTAATTATAAAATCAAATTAATCAACAAAGACACTAAACAAACAAACTACACTTAGGGTTAGGGTTTTGGCCGACACCTTGGGTTCGTTCTCCCAATAAACAAAACACAAATGAATATTAATGCTCTGGAAATGCTATCCCTTACCTTGACTCATTGTTTTGATGATGAACCGTGATTAGGGTTCGAAACGTCGACTTTCATAATGGGTATTGCGTTAATCCCGAGCTATTCATTAAATGTTGTTACATGTGTCCAGTGAGCTCCAAAATAGTATGCCTTGGGTGCCTTTGACTTCAAAATACAAGCCACTCATGGCCACTTGGCTCCCTATCAGGTGTAGAGTTGAACTAATGATTATTTAATGTGTTCCATAATTTGCAATTGTGCAATGTAACAACTCGATCCATGACTAATCAAATAGGTGGATCCATCCTATTATCACAAATTATGTAGTGACCCAAATTAAGTGATCATGTCTAGGATGGCAGAGAACGATGGTCACTAAGACTCTGATACTCAGGAAAAATATCCTTCTAAAGATTCTCTAGGTTGTCACTTTGGTTACACTTCCTCTCTCCTTAGGCTTCTTAATCCTCTGAAAGAGAATCAAACTAGCTACGGGAAGTGTCCCAAGATGGACTAAAATACCAACCCCTTTTATTCACGGGATACTTCTAATGAATTTGATAATTGAAAGAGCATACCCTAAGAAGAGGATCTTAGGTCTATGAAAGACTAGTTAGCAATGTTTAAGTGGATTTATCTAGGGTTAATTTATATTTCAAGTGCAATTCAGTCCAAGGATTTTCTAGTAATTATGGTTAATTAATAGATCTAAGATAATGGTGTTAGGGTTTAAATGACCCAAATCACTACCATGGGAAAAATGGTTAATGTGATGATAAATTGGACAAGGTAAGAGACGGATAAAATTGAGATGATTCCCTAGCACGAGTTTTGATTTCTGGCAATGGAGGATTTGTCAAAATAAGAGACCACAAGCAAACTACATCACACTCTACACCAAACTGAGCTTGAAAACCACAAGTGTGAATTGACCGATTGACTAGTGCCATGGTTAAAGGCTTGATGGAGTGCCTAGGAAATTCCACCTAGGGGAGAGATTAGCTCCAAGGCACCTCAAGATAAAAAATCAATTGTCCAAATTCCCAAAATATGTAGTATGTGAGAGAGATAATTTTGTGATTATTTTGCAATTTATTTGTACTAGTTGAAAATGGTTTGAAAAGAAATTGCAAGAAGAGATATTAGTACTTACCTGGATCTATATGTTTGTAGTAGATCCTTTCTTTTCATTCAACATACCAAAAATAGATCTTATATTTCCATCCACAAACTTGCCACAATTTGTCCAAGTGCGTTGTCCAAAACCCCAAGAGGAACAATAGTTAGACAATGCAAGAAGTATGAACCAATTGAAACTCACAAAACTAATTTGTGAATACAAGAATGATAGAGAGAGATAGTAAAAGATAAATAGCATCAACAAATTTTATCTCGTTTGCAAGAAAAAACCCATGTCACATCAAGAGAAGTCTCCTAAGCAAGAGAAAGTCACCCCTCCAATGCGCCCATGTGAAGTCGCCCTTCCATGTAGACACAAAAATTTCAAAAGAAATTGCCCAAGTATGAAAAATATGCCAATGATATAATGGTAGAAGGAATTTGGCAAGAAATGGATTCTATTAACATCCATCAAAGATCCAATAATTTTGCACAAAGAGTTTTTCTATTATTATCTTCCAAGAGCCAAATTCCTCTACAAATAAGGGATCATCTCACTTTTATAGATAAGAGAGTGATCAAATCCCTAACCACTTTTTAAATCAATGGTTGAGATTAAAAGATAAAAAGTACATGATCAACGATGGAGATCTAATCTATCGCACATGGATCAAGATAGACAAGTCACTAATGAGGGGGGCGAATTACCTCATATGCCCAAGGTACAATGAAAAAATATAACAATCATGTAACATGTCACCTAGGGAGATCAACTCGTCCCTGGGGACATTACTTTACACTTTTACATGGAAGTACATAAGATACATAAAGTCACCAACAATGAAGTCGTTGTCCTAGGGAGAAAAGTCGCCCCAAGGGGAAAATGAAGCTCATGATAACCATACATGATGAAAGTGCCATGAAAAGTGTCCAAAATCATCCTGGGATCCTCGATAATAATACCCAAGCCATAATTTTCCATTCAATCATCCTTTGTTCAACATGACATGCCTTGGTCACTTTAATTATTTTAATTAATCAGTTGAAAAACCTCTATAAATATTCAAGAAACTCAAAATGACCTTTCCCATTCCCAAAATGATGATCTAACTGCATGAATAGATCTAGAAGCCTCAAATACTCATACACTTTGAAGTAATCTATGATAAGCTTTGTGAAGAATTTCCATTTTTTTTTAATTAAAATTGGCTTAATTATTTCCGTTGACTTTATAAAAACTTGTGAATTAAGCCAATATTTCATGTCTAAAGCATGGAATGGTCCAACTAGCCTCCAAAGGCACTAAGATGAACATCTAACAACCTATAGTGTGACCCCATTGCAGGTCATGATGGTTGACCAAGTCAAAATTGATCATAAAACTGAAGACTACTACATGTGAGAGGCATTAGTACACTTATCATACAAGTATTGAAAGACACCTAAATGTGAGGTCACATTGTACAATGGTGATCAGTTTGATATAGAAAAAAAGTAATACCATTACTCGGTACAATTAAGCAATAAAGGAGAGAGTTTTCAGTATATACTTCAACTCACATTAATCACAAATGTAAGTTATAGATCAATCCTTGATCACTATCATGGGTGTGGTGGAATTCAACAATATTTTGTTTAGTCAAGGTGTGACTTTCGGAGAGACTTAATTTACCTTCGAAGAACTAGGATTTCAAGGGACCAAACTGACATTTGTTGGACAAGCAGACACTAGGGAAGGGAGGTGTCTCACAGATGGATAAAGTGCTTGAAAGGAACCCTTTCGACTCTAACAAACCTCAATTTAACAACATTTCACTTTCATATTTCATTTTAATTTCATTTCATTTTGAATCTTCTTTGGATATATCATTGAAGCCCATTTTGATTTGATTTTACTTTAGTTAGCTTCATGACCAAAAGGTACCAGACTTGGAAATCCTTGCGAGCCCCAAAACTACTATGGAGTTAGTCTCTACTGCAAGAGAGCATCCATAGCCCTAATGGAGTTTCCACAGTAATGTTTTTCTTACGGGAAATCAAACGAAACATCATACAAAGGATGATTACCTACCCTTTTAGTCACTAACTAATTTCAAGGACTTTTAAGCATTTCACAATTTTGGGAGTACTTACTTCGAGTCTAGGGGATACACTTTCAGTGAACTATGCCAACCTAATTGCACTCAAATATCCCATGTGAAAGACAAAAGAGATTGACAAGACTGTAGACAAATCCACACACTTTAGAGCCGAGACACGGGAAAATTTAATGTACCCAATTAAAAATTTAGGCACATTAACTCCAACTTTCCAATAGAGAGTAAATTGATCCCCAAATTTATCCAACAATAGCTTTATTATGTTTACCAGAATATGAATAATATGGTGCAACCCAAATGTATATTATCAAATAATTGTAAGGTTCCCAATTAGATATGTTATACCACTATAATATTCCTGATCCAAAATCATATCTATTAACCCCAATGCAACCCCAAAGAATCATTGGATTTGAAACTAGGGGCACTAGTTTAAATTTTACCACATAGAACATTGGGTTTCCAACTCTTCCCAAATAGCCCCTAAATCACTCCAACTCTTCCCAAATAGCCCCTAAATCACTCGAATTTGAACCAAACAGCTTTTGAGTGACCCAAACACATCTAATATAACCATTAACAGACATCATAGAACTTTATCAAATCTTTGAACATTAAAACTCAAGACTACACTAACATTTCTAATTAGGGTGCGCAAGCATAAATGTACGAATTAACCGACTGAAAAAAATGACCATAACACGAGCATATGGAAACCTTTTTGAGTGAAATAAAAAGTGTTCCCTAGTGGAAACAACACTACTGACACAATGGAATGGTTCTCACATATCATAAACACTCAAAAATGATCTAACCAGAAGATGATTTTCGGCCCACTTAACATCGGCACGAGATTAAGATGACCCACAACTAGCTAGGATGGAATCTTTCACCACTGAAACTAGTTTACAATTGCAAGGGGAACATATCAAAAGATTGAAAAGCCACAAGATATCTCCTATTAAAAATCAAAATGTCCAAAATCCATTTCCCAAGAGGCCTACATCATTTTTATATACTGAAACCACTCAATCAACTCCCCGCTAAACTGATCTCCTAAGAGTCTCATCTTGTGAAAGCCAAGACTAACTCTCACCTCTAGGCATATTGCTGAAAATATACCTAGCACTATAACTCCAATATCCCCAACCAATATCATAAAGGAAACACCATGCTTCCGTTGTGCCACTTTGATCATAAACATCCCCTCAAGAAATAGCTCCATCTCCCCAATTATCCTATCACCAACCCAACTGAAACAACTGAGTCCAAGAATGATACCAATGTCCCAAATGAACCTGAGAAATGCAGATCTACTACATCCACCTCTACCATGTATATTCTCCACACAAATATCCTCATGTATTCTCTCAATCCACCTAGTAGGAAAACAGTGTTTCCCTCCATGATAAGGTCTCCCACCTAGGAAACTAATCCACTTCTCCACATTGACAGGCTCCTGAAAGTGATGGTTGTCTCTACCTCCTGTGCCAGCTGCTAAACTACTGAACCAAGTAATATCTAGATCCTGCTGTCTATGTTGAATTTCTCTGATCATCACTGTCATCTAAAACAATCCATCACTCTGAAGGATGCCAGGATCCCACCACCAAATTGGAAGTCCATCACTTCCAATGTTGATTCGAACATCTGTGAGCCTCTCCAATAGAATATAAAGCTTCTCTTGTGCACTCTACGCACTAGTCCTTTGGCTCACATCACCATCATCTGTCCCATCCAACTGAATCAAGTGAGACACCAATGTACTTCTATGTATAATGAAAGCATCAGATAACAACCATAGATGCCTCTATTGTTGCTCACAAGACTGAAAAGGCACTGGTGTGTTTGTCAACCCCATGGGTATGACCAACAAATCACAATCAAATCTAGAAGTAGATATTTGAGTATCCTACTCCTCATGTGGAACCATCACAAGAAGTCCCTCCATCAAACCATAAGTTCCATTTACATCCCCACATGTTATGGTTATCATAGATGTCCGGGATGGTGGAAAATATGTCTGCCTCAACTCCTTGCAAAGTTCATCCACTCAATCCACGGATGCATGTACTCATCTATTGGCTGGTCCACAAAGAAAATGCTCATCTTCCTCCTCCGTGACTAAGTCTCTCTCCCATATGGGTAGCTCTTGATCCTCCTTATGCAAAACAAGTGCTTGGTTAACATACTCCATGTTAATTTTCTCCTAAAGCACCTGCAAATATGAATGCTCCTTACGTGGAACCATCACAAATGGTCCCTCCATCAACCCAAAAGTGCCACCAACCTTCTCCCTGTCATGATCAACTTCTGCATATTCTTCCATTGGAAGAAATAATGGTTGAATATAGGTTTATTTTTGCTTCCTTGTTTGGGATTCCAACAAACTTTCCTTCATAGTTCTCGGAAACCACTCATTTCCCAAGTCTTGTGTCTTGTTCACATTTTCTAATGGCTGATATAAAAAATCAAAATGATTTTGGCATGGATTCACAACACATTCTTCATTTTCAACTTCCAAATCTAGAATGCCAAAATTAGAAAACTCTAAAATTTCATCCTTCTCACATAAAATGGCTTCTATCTCATGATGTTGCAAGGGAATATAATTAATGGAAAAACCAAAATTGTTTTCATACCTTGGTGTTATATTTCCATCCTTTATGCAGGTGACATTAGCTTCATAGTGAAGCTCTAATGGGGAATGGAAGGCTGATGTTTGTTCTTCCTCCAAATATGATCCGAGAGATGTCTCTCCATCGCCATTCTCACCCAAACCCATTCCTTCATCAAGTTCCTTAGCAGTGATCTCGAATTCACCAACATAGAAACTTGAGTACCCTGTAGTGGATTCTCTTTCATCCAATACCACAGTGTCAACAAATTCATGAACTGTAACTGGTCCTTCTCCTATGCACCATTCATCTGTATCACTGCGTGTAGGCTCTGTTTCTTGTTCTTCATGATCAACTCTTGCACATATTTCTTCCATTTTGAATCCATCATGAAGTGTATTGTGCTCCTCCTGGAGTGATTCTTCTTTAAGCTTATCACATGCAAGACTAGGTGCCTCAAATTTTTGGAAAATGGAACAACATGGTTATTCCCTCAATGAACTGAATCTTTCCTCATTTTCTTTCCTTGTGATTGAATATGGAACAACATAAGAGGAAACAAACTGTGATTTTTATTATAAATGGGACATTTTCAGAGAGCAGATAAATGGATGCTACAAAAGCCGAAATATAGAGAAATATATGCTACAATGAGAGTATAAATGGATGCTACATAACCATAGAGAAAAGAGGGAGAGGTACTGCTCCAAATGAGTGATTTCCTTCCACTGTTGCGCCCTCCACAAGCAAGATTTCAACCCCAACTCAGATAAATGACTTCTCCGGTGTGTCATCCATATATCAGTGATAATCATCCATTATAATATCCTTCTTGAATTTTGTATAGCCACGGGTGCGACTTCCTCAAGAAGAAACCACCACAAACAATACAGTCCCGGAAACACCACAAATCCACACTTCTACTAACTTGAACTCAAACACACCAACCAGATATTGAACCAGCTATTGAACATGGACATAAGAATTTGCAATTATATCTGTAGATAAATATGAAGGTGAATTCTCCTCTCAATAACCAACTACAATGAATCGCAGTGAAGAGATTAGGGTGATCTCCTCCTCTCTACTATCTACGGTGGAATATTTCACCACCGAAACTAGTTTATATTTGTAAGGAGCACATCTCCCAAGATTTAAAATCCACAAGAGCTCTCCTATTCAAAATAAAAAATGTCCAAAATCCATTTCCCAAGAGGATTGCATCCTTTTTATAGACTTCATTGAGCCCTTTCCTCCTCATTCTAGAATTCTCTCACAAAATATTAATAAATGTTATTTTCATGAGAGAATGATAACTCGGAACTCATTTACTTCCTCTCTAATTTTATTTTACCAAATAATACCTTCATCTTCCTTAGCAATTCAAGTTTGAGCATCTTAGCTTGACTTGGGGGGAGTTACACTATCATGTGGGCCCACTCTCTCCTCTAGTGCCCTCCTTAGTTAATTTTAGGACGTGCAACATGTCATAGGCTGTCATAAGTTGTCATGAGCTATCATAGGACCCGATTCTTGTCATAAGTTGTCATGAGATTCCTTTTTGGATTTACGCTTCCACAAGTGCATCCTCACTGGTTATTTTTAGTTAAAGGCCTCTTCGTGAAACTTCTTGGGAGTTAATCTTCCTTAGAATTCAAATTTTTGGGTGCTCTCCTTGATTTGGGGGTGTTACAACTTCCTTGTGGACCCACTTTATCCTCCTATGCGCCCTCCTTGGCTGATTTGGACCATTTCCACCTCAGTTATGAATATTTGGCCATTTTATTACAAAAATTGTGATCCACATCATCCCTTCTAGTCTTTGAATTTAAATTTGCAAAATGACTATACTCCATGATATCCCAAATTTAATTATTTTTCTCAAATGGTTAATGATCAAAATTTGGGGACATTACAGAAAAAAAATGGAGGTTGTCCAAACAAAGAGGTCACGATGGGGGAAGGTCCTCAAGTTCATCAGTCACGTCCAAGTCAAGGGATATTTTTAAAGTCGAAATAGAAATAATGGATGGTCGGAGTCAAAATGTAATGTGGAACAAAGATAAGGGGAATTGATCTGTATCTTACAAGAGGATTAACCCAAAGAAAATCATATAAATAAGACTTAACACCAGAGTCACTCTACCATTCCAAATGTAAATGCTACTGTAACAACCAAGATAGAAAATTATCATCAATGCAAATGATAACTTAGCATAGTCAGAAAACCAATACAAGTAAGAAAACACTGATAATATACCTCTAGCCATATACTTGTTCAGAATCTGTTGTTGAAACTGCAATCAATATGCACTTGAACTACATGGAAAAGGGAAAGGCATCATCAACTAACTGCTTTTCTCTAGTGAACCAAGGCATGAATATGTCTACCAAAAGAGGTCATGAAGAGGGCCCCATATGAAAAGGGTGGCTTTGATGTTACTTCCCCTGAATAGTCTAGCTGAACATATATATGATCCACCGATCACAATCTCTGATCTGCTCACCTCAAGTGTAAGGACTCGGGTCAAAAATGAAATATGGTGTGCAAAAATGAGTAGTATCTCCCAGCTACTAGAAATGCGATCACGTATGGCTCCAACTGGAAAAAGTGCTCTAAGGGAGAGAGCACTTGAGAATCTTAGCATCTCTGGTACGTAATAACTCTCTAAGAATCCAAGTATCATGCACATGTATCTCTACTCTACATCAACCAAGTACATGTTCCTTCATCACAGAGTGTTATACCAATCTTACAAACCAAGTGTCAAATCAACATGTGCATAAAGTAATAAAAACAATACTGAAATGAAAATGTTGAACTAAGAGGAACTAAAAATAAAATTCTAACTAGCAACTAAAATGAAAACACACAAACAAAACCAAGCTCACACATATGCATAAAAGAAAACTAACTAACAGAACTCAAAAAACAAAACAACACTCAAACTCCTACTTGCCCATAAATGAGCTTATTCTTCCTACCTACTCTAACTAACAAGACAAAAAATCCTACTAGGTAAGATCCAGGATATGTTCATGTAGGTGATGATCATGAATAGGTATTTTGAAACGATATCTATTTACAGTGGAAAGATAATACATATGTCCCTCAAAATAATCCATTGTAAATGGCCCTATCCACAAATTCTCTTGTGGCCTAGATATGTAGCGGTACGCAGGGTTCCATAGTATGACCTGATCATTGTACGTGAACTTTCGTTGATTTATGGTCGATGGAAGAACATTTATCTCACAATATTTTGTTAATGGTATGTTTGTGTTATATTGATCCACCGGATGCTCACCCTTGAGAAAATATGGCATTAAACCTTGCATGTCCTCCATATAAAGGGAGAGAAACTATGCCAACTAAAATCTCCCTAATTCTATCTCATGGCATAATTGTAACTCCACTTAACAATGATTGTTCTATATAGTGCATGTATGAAATGTCTCTTTGTCTCTCATTTGCATTCCAGAAATCCATTGAACCATCATCTTGGTTGTGTGAATGGGGTGAAGGTGTAAGTGATTTATCATTTCTCCTACTACATCCTTCTCTCGTATGGATAGGACCTATCTAGGAAAAGGGAAACCAAAAAGACTGTTCTTGTCGGGAGTGCGAATATTCAAAACTCTATGGCCCTCATCCTCTCATGTACTACTCACTATAACATATGAAGGAGGATCATAAAATTCAAGGACATGTTCTTGGGTTAAAGACAGTTTAATAGGAATTTCCTCATGTCCTTTGAAACATCGTCAGATCATTTCAGGAAAAATATTCCCCTGGTGAATCATGAGAAAGAGCACTTTCAATCCAAGTACTAGTAGATATTTCCTCCATTTGAAACACTAGATTTATTATCCGAGATGTGTTAATATCATCAATTCTCTCTCTCATATTTCGGAAAGTTCTTCGATTCCCGAGAGGAATTATTTCTTTAATTGTCCTTCTAGAAACAAATTGAGTACCCTTAATATGATGCATATTTTCTCCAATGATCGTCTCTTGACCTTGCGAGCTTGTAAGCCTATTAAATCCCATTTCTATGGTTGATACATTATTCCTTATGGGTACCTCCTCAACTAGATCATGTGGATTGGAAAAGTGTTGTGTTTCATGAGAACTTAATTCAGTGGTTGCATCAGTGGAGTAATTGGTAATTTCATGTGAAACCTACCACAATTCTAATCGATGATTGAATTCTCTTGCCGCATTAGAATCTTGGTCACTTTCCCCCGGCGAAATAAATGAAAGGTGCCTAGAGTTCCGATAATTGGTTTCTGTCCCATTGCCATTTAATTCACTTGACTCTCTGATCTCATTTACCCCTTCAATACTCTCACTGGTCATGGCCATAAATATTCCATGAGGCTTGAACTCACCCCTACCAAAAGTATTTTCCACACCATCTTTGAACTCTTCCAGATGCCCATCATAAAATGGTTCCCGGTATATACGAACTAGTTACCATCAGAATTTGGAACGGAAGCATAAGAAAAGTCCATTTGAATATGTCCACCCAAACCAGCTGCCCATTTTCTACTCAAAATCATTATGTAAACAGGAGGTAAGTCGATCACTACAACATCCATTAAAGTAGAGATTCCAGTGCATGCGAACAAATCTGCTCTCAAATTCTTAATCATTTCGTCAGCTTGGACTTGTCGTGAATATATCCCATAAACATTTCTATAAGGTATTGTAATGTATAATCCCATGGCTTGCATAACTTTAAGGGGCATGATGTTCATGGACGCCCCCCGAATCAAGCATACAATTATGCAGAACGATACCCTGTCTTCGGAGTGTGATATGAAATGGTTGATTCCCGTAGTTTTTCCATTCATATATCGCAATTTGGATCATGATTGGAGGATCCTCAAACTTTTTGTCCTTCTTTTTGGAGTTAAGGTTTCGACTATTTGATGCTTTGGTTTGCACACTCATAGAAGAATGACCATGGATACTATCAAAGAATTCGATGACTTGATCCTTAACAGAGGGGATTTTTATTTAATCAGTTAATGGGACACTCTAAGCAATCTTGCTAAGCTCCTGTTCTATGTCAATATTAAGGTCTATATCTAAAGGAGCTTCATTTTGATCACTCTTTTCATCATTAGGTTGAGTTTTGCTATATTTCTCAATGAAAGAAAGATTTTTAAGGTCTCCTCTTTGCCTCTAATAAACTTGGATCTTACGTTTGCCTTTATTCAAGAGCAGATATATCTTAAAGTTTGAGAAACTTTCTTCCATAAGCTCTTCTTCATTTTCTTGTGTAAACAAGACATGATCGAAAACATCATCATAATTAAAATCATTTACAAAGTGGATGTTTTCAAAAGGATCTTCCACACTTTCATGGTAAGGACAATCGAATTCATCATGATTTTCTTTACACGCCTCACACCAATTTATTCCATTGATATCCTGAGCATTAGGGGGAATAGGGGGTCTTTGCATTCCTTCATTTAGAGGCTTCTTCTGGTAATTCCATGATGGATTTTGGCCATATGGATTTCTATATATATCTTTCCCTCTAAGGTTTTTTTTAACTAATTCTCTAGTGAGGATTGTTAGGCTCTTCATCCTTTCATGCATTGACTCGTAAGAGGAATGTGGTTCACTAACATGTTATTTTCCCCTTCTAGGTTTAAACTAAGTTCTAGATGATGAGCCTTTAATTGATTCAAAAAAATTGGTTTTACCCATAGAAGAGATATTTGCCTCGTCAACCCTATCTTTAGTTTGGGCATCATTCAGATTCTGTAGATTTTTATCTTTGAGAGTGTAACCTAACCATCCATCAAATGAATTCAAATAATGTATCAAGATGGCTTAGTCTCTTGGTCTAATGTTTTCAGGAATGTTCCCTAAAACTTTGTTGAAGCGAAGATTGAGCTCATGGACAGTCTCGTTCTATTTTTTCTTGATTTCAAACAACTGATTGAGGAGAAATCTACCATCAAGTTTAATCGACCACTCACTTATCAATAAGTTGGAAAACATGTCTTAATCATTTAGAGACCCTGGTGCCAAACAAAAAAACCACTCTAGGGAATCCCCTTCTACAGAAAAAGTAAGGGCTCTCATGTAAACATATTCATAAGTAGATCCTAATACTTCCATATGATGCCACACTAGATCTATATGTTCTTCAATTGAAATGGCAGTGCTTCCAATGAAATGAGGCAATCTCTCAGAAAAATTTATCTGGCATATAATGTGGTTCCCTACCTATTAAAGCGAAATCAAAAGGGGATGGTTGCACTTGTATACCAAAATCCCTATGGCCTGGAGGAGGATTATTTTTTATTACCACCTGGATTCGCAGGTTTGATTTACACCAGCCATTAAGATAGGTTGAGGATTAGATGAGTTAATTGGAGAAGAGGGAAAAAGTGAACTCGAAGATCCTAGTGAATTAGTGATTTTCCAAAAAAATGTAGATGATTGGGTCTTAGGATATTATCTATTTCGATTCTGAGTATAAGTTACCAGACTCTCCACGGAATTATCAAAATTTTGTGAATTTCACAAATTATAAGAATGAGATTGTTTCCCATTGGATTTGCGGTGTGGAGTCTCCAGGTGAACTAATATACATGCTCACTGAAAGATAATGTCGTTGTAATAGCAGAGAGAGAAAGAGATGAGTGAAATTTGATGGTTGTGAAAAATGAAGCTATTAGCTAATTAAGCATTAGAATCAATGTCAGATGTGATATGATTGATATAATTCGTGAAAGGCACACTCGCAAATGCCCGAGGAAAGTCTCTAACTCCCCAAAAATGACCCCAAAAATGTTATCACAAATTCTGTAGTGACACAAATTAAGTGTTCCTATCTAGGATGGCAGAGAATGATGGTCACTAAGACTAGGATACTCAGGAAAACTATCCTCCTAAGATGCTCTAGGTTATCACATTAGATAGACTTCTACTCTCTTTAGACTTCTTAATCCTCTCAAAGAGAATCAAACAATCCACGGGAGGTGTCCCAAGTTGGACCAAAACCCCAACCCCTTTTATTCATAGGATACTTCTAATAATTTGATAATTGAAACAGCATACCCTAAGAAGAGGATCTTAGATCTATGAAATATTACTTGCCAATGTTTAAGTGGATTGACCTAGAGTCAATCTATGTTTGAAGTGCAATTCAATCCAAGGATTTTCTAGTAATTATGGTTAATTAATAGATCTAAGATAATGGTGTTAGGGTTTAAATTACCCAAATCACTACCCTAGGAAAAATGGTTAATCTAAAGATAAATTGGACAAGGTAAAAGATGGATAGAATTGAGATGATTCCCTAACACAGGTTTTTATTGCTTGCAATAGAGGATTTGTCAAAATAAGAGACCACAAGCAAAATACATCACACACTACACCAAACTGAGCCTGAAAACCATAAGTGTGAATTGATTGGATGACTAGTTCCTTGGTTAAAGGGCTAATGGAGTCCCTAGAAAATTGCACCTAGGGGAGATATTAGATCCAAGACACCTCAAGATAAAAAAAATAAAGTGGCCAAATGCCCAAAATATGTAGTATGTGAGAGATATATTTTTATTATTATTTTGCAGTTGATTTTTATTGGTTGACAATGGTTTGAAAAAGGTATTGCAAGAAGATATCTTAACACTTACCTAGATCTAGATGTTTGTTGCAGATTATTTCTCCTCATTCAACATCCCCAACATAGATCTTAGCTTTCCATCCACGAACTTGCCACAATTTTTCCAAGTGTGCCCTACAAAACCCCAAGAGGAACAATAATTAGGCAATGCAAGAACTATGATCCAATTGAAACTCGCAAAACTAATGTGCATACAAGAATGATAGAGAGAGATTGTAAAATATAAAAATCATCAACAAAGTCTATCTCACTCACAAGTAAACCCCTTGTCACATCAAGAGAAAGTCGCCCAAGCAAGAGATGGTCGCCCCTCCAATGTTCCCAAGTGAATTCGCCCTTCCCTATAGACACAAAAATTTCAAGAGAAATTGCCCATGGAAAATATGCCAATGATCTAGTGGTAGAAGGAATTTGGCTAGAAAGAAAAGCTATTAACATCCATCAAAGATCCAAGAATTTTGCGCAAAGAGTTTTTCTATTATTTTCTTCCAAGAGCCAAAGTCCTCTACAAATGAGGGATCATCTCTCTTTTAAAAATAAGAGAGTGATTAAAACCCTAACCAATTTTAAATCAATGGTTAAGATTAAAGATAATAAGTGCATGATCAACAGTGGAGATCTAATCTATCTATAGCACATGGATCAAACTAAACAAATCACTAATAAGGGGGGTGAATCACCTCACACTAATAAGGGGGGTGAATTACCTCATATGCCCAAGGTACAATGCAAAAATATAACAATGATGTAATATGTCACATAGGGAGCTCTATTTGTCCCTAGGGACCTTACTTTACACTTTTACACGGATATAACATAAGATACATAAAGTCACCAATAAGGAAGTTGCCCTCCTAGGGAGAAAAGTCACCCCAAGGGGAAAATGAATCTCATGATGACCATACATGATGAAAGTGCCATGAAAAGTGTCCAAAATCATCCCAGGAGCCATGCCAATAATACCCAAGTCATACTTTGGCATTCAATCATCCTTTGTTCGACATGCCATACCTTGGTCGCTTTAATTATTTTAATTAATTAGTTGAAACCTCTATAAATCTTTGAAAATCCCAAATTGACCTTTCCCTTCCCAAATTGATGATCTAACTGCATGAATGGATCCAGAAGCCTCAAATATACTTAAAACCACTACTCACACACTTTGGAGTAATTTGCGGTAAGCTCTGTGAAGAATTTTCCATTTTTTAATTAAAAACTAGATTAATTATTTTCATTGACTTTATAAAAACTTATGAATTAAGCCAATTTTTCCTTTCTGAAGCATGGAATGGTCCAACTCGCCTCCAAAGGTACTAATATGAACATATAACAACTTGTAGTGGGACCCTACTATGGGTCATGCCGGTTGACCAAGTCAAAACTGATCATAAAACTAAAAGACCACTGCATGTGAAAGGCATTGGTATACTTATCATACAAGTATTGAAAGACAACTAAATGTTAAGTAACACTGTACAATGGTGATCAACCTGAAATAAAGCAAAAGTAAGACCATTACTCAGTATAGTTAAGCAACAAAGGAGAGAGTTTTCAGTGTATATCACATTGATCACAAATGCAAGTTATAGATCAGTCCTCAATCACTATCTTGGGTGAGGTGGAAATCAACAATATTGTGTTTGTTCAAGGTGAAGTTTGAATTTCGGAGAGACTTAATTTATACCTTCAGAGAACTGGGATTTCAGGTGACCAAACTAAAATTTGTCGGACAAGCAAACAGTAGGGAAGGGAGGTGTCTCACAGATGGATAAAGTGCTTGAAAGGCACCCTTTCAACTCTAACAAGCTTCAATTTAACAACATTACAATTTCATATTTCACTTTCATTTCATTTCATTTTGCATCTTATTTGGATATATCATTGAAGCATGCTTTTCATTTTATTTTCCTTTAGTTGGCTTCGTGACCAAAAGGTACTAGACCTGGAAATCCTTGTTGGCCCCAGTATTGCCACGACGTTAGTCTCCATTGCTAGCAAGTGTCCATAGATCTAACGAAGTTTCCACGGTATTTTTTTTTACGGTCAAGTAGGAGGAACATCATACAAAGGATGAGTACCTACCCTTTTAGTCACTAAATAATTTCAAGGACTTTTAAGCATTTCACAATTTTGGGAGTACTTGCTTCGAGTGTAGGGGATACACTTTCAGTGAACTATGCCAACCTAACTACTCTCAAACATCCTGGGTTCAAGACGAAATATATTGATAGGACTAAATACAAAGCCACACACTTCAGCGCCGAGACATAGGAAAAAAATGGAGGTTGTCCAAACAAACAGGTCACAGTGGGGGAAGGTCCTCGGGTTCATCAATCATGTCCAAGTCAAGGGATGATTTTTAAAGTTGAAATGGAAATAACAGATCGGCAGATTCAAAATGTAATATGGAACCAGGATAAGGGGAACTAATATATATCTTACATGAGGATTAACCCAAAGAAAAGCATATGAAGAAAACATAACATCAGAGTTACTCTACCATTCCAAATGTAAGTCCTACTGTAACGACCAATGAAAATGATAACTTAGTATATCAGTCTACCATACAAGTATGAAACATCCATAATATACCTCCATCCATATACCTACCGAGAATCTGCAGTTGACCCTGCAATCAATCTTCACTGGAACTGCATGGCAAAGGGAAAGGCATCATCAATTGACTACTCTACTCTAGTGAACCAACGCATGAATATATCTACTAAAAAAGGTCATGAAGAGGGATCCATATGACAAGGGTGGCTCCGATGTTGCTGCCCCTGAATAATCTAGCTGAACATATATATGATCTACCAATCACAATCTCTAATCTGCTCATCGCAAGTGTAAGGACTTGGCTCAGAAATTACATCCGGTCTGCAAAAATGAGCAGTAGCTCCCAACTACTAGAAATGTGATAACACATCCATGAAACAATGAACTAATAAATAACAAACAACCTTACCATGATAATTTGTCCATGCCATAGTCAATTACCGCTAGCTCACTCGGTTAAGGTGTGGGTCTCGTCAGCAAGGCGACCCGAGTTCAATTCCCCTTAGGGGTGACTTAGTTGGGAGGCGACACCCAAAAAAAATCCAGTCAAGTTGAGGCTAGTGCGGTCCAGGCCAGGTGCGGTCCATGAGTGATTTTGACAGCTTAGATGCCCCTGGGTCGTGGTTTCTCAGACCACGGGTCACTCCCGCAAGTCAGGAAGATTCGAGCAAACAAAAAAAAAAGATAATTTATCCATGACATAAAGTTTGAACCACCCTTTTTCATGCCACAATTTGTGAGTGAAGGTGAGGTCCCATGATTCCATAATGAAAAATCCATCCCATTAAAAGGTGTATCAACTTCTCTTAATAATTTAAACAACATGCCATAAGGTGCATATAAGACATGTGAGCTCCACATGAGATGTAAAAGGGATGGCCCCGTCTAGCATTTACATAACACTAAACTACCTCCAAATATATGCCATTGTAAAGGACCACCTCCACATATGTGTCGTTGTAAAGGTTCATAAAAAGAAAGGGACAACTCATAAGAGATGGATCATTTCCCTAACTTCACATGAGAATACCCTTGATTCCATAATGAATAATCCACCCCATTAAAAAGTGTATCAACTTCACTTAATAATTTAAACATCATGCCATAAGGTACACATAAGACATGAAAGCTCCACATGAGATGTACAAGGGATGGCCCCATCAAGCATTTAAATAATACTAAACCGCCTCCACATATGTACCATTAAATAATACTAAACCGCCTCCACATATGTACCATTGTTAAGAACCACCTCCACATTTGTGCCATTGTAAAGGTCTTCAAGGACAACCCCTAAGAGATGGATCACCCCCCTAACTTCACATGAGAATGCTTCAACCTGTGTGCCCACCATGGTTACATTCTAATGGAAATGTGGTTTAAGGTGTATTGTGACAAGGAGGACAGCCACATTTACATATTAGCTAGAGTTCCATAATAACCACTACAAGTGATATAAGTTCCCACCATAATCCAAGCCTAGTCAAGTGGTGACTAGAACAAAATAATAAAGGGAGACCACCTAACAAATAAATATAACACTTTTATGTCATGTCACTCTCAAACCTTCAATAATCACTAGGGAACTAATCAATAAGATTCATCTTTGATCATCAACATATAAACCTTTAAGGGGATAGATACATGTGCTTGGAATTATACCATTTGAGCAATATACCATGATGAAAATATAAGTCACACGAATTAGCAAGCATCACCATCAACTATCCACTAATATGCCACTCCATCCACTAAGATATGCAACCTTGAAGAGAGAACCATGACCATCCATCATAACTAAGTCACCTACAACTAAGGCAATTAAGCAACCAATTGAAAGCACCATCTTCAAGTCAAGCCAAAACTCATTAAGTTGTCATCTTACAAATCCCTACAACTTGAGATGCAAATCACAAGTGTAATCCTCATGCAATGTGAGGGGTCTTATGCCCCGAATTCTTTGCAACGCACAGGCTACCAAATGTGCCAAAGAGGGGTTCTTTTTGCCATTGTAAAAGGCCAAGTTGGGGCTTTCTTTATGTAAAAGTGTTGGTCTATTGGATTCCAAAGCCTTTGGTCGATCATGGTAGGTCCTCTTGGTCCTCATTTCAAGGTGTGTCAGTTGAGTGGCCCTGCTGACTACCCCTTTATAAGTGGTAACTCCTCATCATGTCGAGCATTTATGCATTGGGTAGGTATAGGTGCATCTTGGGGTGACTCCATTAGGACACATGGCTTAGAAGACCCTAGCCACACTTATGGTTTTATGTTTTGTAAAGGTGACTGCATTTGTAAGGGTTGCTACACCCGCTCTGGCACACCTCATTTATACCCACTTGGACCTTATATTATTGTATTAACCATCCCCTTTGGTCATCTTGGTCAAAAAGATCAAATCGTCCACCTCAAAAAAACATTTTTGGAGGTTGTACCAACCAAAGGAGGGCGTTGCAGGCAAAAAACACTTGTTGGGGTTGCATGTGGCATGACATCCTTCTAAGCCCAACTTTTCATCTTGTTGAAGCTATCATCTTATTTTATCATTGTTTTATGTTTGTATGAAGTTTAGTCCCCAGATTGTGGCGACAAACCCTAAAAAATCATTTTAAACTCAAAATTGGTAGGTCAACTTAGAGGAGGGAAAAGTCGGCCATTTTTTTATAAATAGGATGCTCTTCTCTCATTTGTAACCAAGATCATGGGATCAAATATCACTGAAATTTTATTCTTACTTGTGTACACGAGAATCTAAGTGGTCTGCACCTCTCTTCTTGTCCCTTCTAGGGTTTCTAATAATCAAATCTTGATGTTTGAGGTTTGTTTAGATCATTCAGGGCTATTTTAAGGTGAAAGGATTCTTAGGTTTCTTCTCTTCTCCTTTTCTCTCTCAATTATGGTAAGATCTTGAACCTCTTGTCTTGCACCACTATTGGCATCCAAGGTAGAGCAATTTAGGGTTTTATGCATGATAGCTTAGTCTTGTTGGTGAAACATTTTTCTTGAAGGATCTCTCTTGTTTTGGGCCTTGGCATCTTGTTTGCCCTAATTAAGTCAAGTGCTACACAACATAGGGTTTCTTAGCTTTGCCCTAATTCATCAAATATTGAATTGCCCATTCTTAAAATAAATGTTAGCGTCAATTTTTCATTGCCAAGAGATACAAGACCTAGGTCTATTTAACTCATCTTCACCATTTCAAACTTACAAAATCCTTTGTACGATATTTAAAATACAAAAAAAAGCCAAAGATATGAAAAACCCTAAAATTTGAATATTTTCAAAAATTCCCCCAAAAGTTATTGTCTTTGTACTTTGACTTGTATCGAATTTACTTGCAAAAATTCAAAAAAATATTTTGTTATTTATTTTTGAATTCTTTATCTAAATTGAAAATCCATAAAAAGCCAAAAAAGTGTGTTTTGCAACTTGTTGGAGGCCTAAACTAGGGTGGCATCAACCCTAGAAGTGTGACATCAGCCTTTAGGGTTGGTTGCAGCCCTAATGCAAGTCTAGCATACTTATTTTGCAAAGCCATTTTTAACAAAGAACAAGCCCTAGGGGTTGGAGAAGGCTTATACTTCATCTCCAAGCATTGTTTGGTGCCTTACGAGGGTTTTGAGGTGCCAAATCAAGCCATTCATCAATTTTTGCAGGCTAGTACAGACTCGAAGTGTTTGAAAAGCCATACGTAGCAACAAGTATTACCAACCTTGAGCTACAATAAAGGGTACGAGTCTTGTCATTGGTTCGTAAGAGGTAAGAGGTATCTATCAGTGACTTTTTAAAGGGTTTGATTGAAGTTCCATATAAGTTATTGGTGCTAGTTTGTACTGTAGTTCATTGATATACCTTAGGGACAAAATAGTACCTAATCATATTGTTCCTAACCTCCTAGTCATTGAGTATTTATCGAATATCTTATTGACTCCATAAGACACTAATTAACTAACCTAGTAGGAGGGTAATGTTGGAAGTAGATGGTGCTGGTTTGTACTGTAGTTCATTGATATACCTTAGGGACAAAATAGTACCTAATCATATTGTTCCTAACCTCCTAGTCATCGAGTATTTATTGAATATCTTATTGACTACATAAGACACTAATTAACTAACCTAGTAGGAGGGTAACGTTGGAAGTAGAGTTGTTCTCATTGTTATACTTTACAAGGCTACTTATATCCAGTTGTGGGAAGCCTCTTGTGGCCAAAGAAGCAAACCTAAAGAGAGGAGAGTGCATTGTGGTGACATTGGGTGCATCTCCTGAAAAGTCACCAATCTTAGCACTGGCCCTCGTGACCTATCAGAACGGTGCTAATTTGTGCAATAACAAGGGGTAACAAATTTTTTTCATTAAACATAACATGAGAAAAGAAAAAATGACCCACATCCTAAATAGTTTGCAATAGACTTAAGATACCGTTAGGTTCAATATAACTCACTTCCTCCTTGTGTTAACGTAGGGCAATTTTATTCACATTATTCTCAATGGCATGGGTTTTTTCCATTGGTTAAAGACATTGATAAATAGGCCATAAAAATACTAGAAAGTAAGAACTATTCATAACTATATTAGACAAAGGATAGACTAGCATACATTGGATCCTACGAAAGGTGAAGGGTTGTCCGCGAGGTAATTTCTAGTGTCAAAAGTGATAATAAGTATGGCGGTTGTCTTGAGCTGGTTATTGATTAGTTTTGAGTGATGAAAACAATTTTATAAATGTACAAGTAGTACCAAATTTATCATTGCTGTACAATCTTATACTTAGTGAGTTTTAGTTTGTATTTGGATCGAATAGCTAGTTGTAAGGTCGTCTTTTATATTAAGTACACACACAATGTTCTGAGTTGCTTAAAATACTTTGTTAGAATCAATAATATCATGCCATTATATACACCAAATAGGTGTATGAAGTATAGTAGCATAATTTGAGTACGAATATGGATACAGATACAATTCGATACAGAAAAAATACGTAACGGAAAAATCCAATACGAATAAAATATTGTAGTAGACTTCTTATATATAATACTTTTAATCAAATATACAAGAATATACCATAAATGTACATCTTACACATGTTATTTACAACCAAAATTACTATTTAAAAAACAAAATATTGTGAGAGACGACATTTAGTTATTAATAATTATTTTAATAAGAAAGTAAAAACATATTTTTCCAAAAGGATTAATGCTTAGCAAATATGATATTGAATGTTATTTATATTTTATAGTATTTAAATAATTAAATTGTGACTTTAAAATTGATTTTAAAACTTAATTGTCCACTAGTAGGAACCATATTTGTATTACACCTTTATCGAATATTCGATGAATTCCGAATTTCCATACACGAAAGTCCAATACGGCCGAATTATGATACTATGGCATGAGGAACTAAAATCTACAGAGATGTACATACCATACCCCTCTGAATTTGAACTTGTAACCTTCCAAGAAGAAATACATGTTCTTAACCATTAGGCCCACTCAAGTTGTCTAACAACACAATAGCAAACCCAAGCACTCTCTGAGAACCTAGGAGATGATCTTGAAGCTAATACTATAGAACTTCCATTTTCTCTGGTGTAGTTTATGAACTTCATTTAACTAGATTTCTATGAGGTCTACATTTTAAACGAGCATTCTACAGGGCTAAAGTATCACACAGATGTAGAAACACGAAGAAATAATATACGATGAAAAGCATTTAAGCTTAAGATGACATCCAAAAATTGAAAAGAAGTGATCTGAAACATCCGATATAATAGTCATACATCCAATGACTTCCAAGAGGACCTGTCCCATCCTTAAAATCCACAGTAAATAATTGAACAAAAGGGTGCACAATGCAATACCGATTATATCAGAACAAAATCTGGAGTCAATGACTGTTCTCACTTAAGAATTTTTGCACCTCTAACTTGAACAAAATAAACAGAGGACACTGCACTGCCATTTACTCCTTGTTGCAACTTGCAGGTCTTAAATACAAAAGCCAGGAGCCTAACTCCTTCCAAAATATGAAAGTAGTGTTTGTTGTTTGTCTCCTGCGCCATGAGTCTTGTTCTTTTTCTTCATTTGAATGTCAGGAGAACCGATCCTGTTAGAGCCACTTTCATTTGAAGGATCTATAGATGGATTGTTTATTGATGCTTTTGGTTCCGTTCTAATCTCTAGAGGATCGAGGCCCTTCTTATCTTTATTCTCGAAGGACCTTTTTGTACCACATTGTTCTAAGTTGTGCTCTTCGTTTATGCAAGGCAAAACCTCCTCAGTGACTTCTGTGTCTGGTTCAAGACCTGCAAGAAAAGCTTTCTGTTCCTCTACAGTTAAATGATCCGCGAAAATTTCAGATTGATCTTGATCAGTCCCAGCTTCAGAAGTTTTACAAACAGAACTTTTGACCGGTGTACCCCTTCTTGAAAAGAAGTCTGATATAGAATTGATTTTCTCAGGTTTCAACTTGATCTGTTGAAAGAAAAAACAGAGCAGCTATTTTCAGCATTTTTAACTACACAAACAATGAAGAACTTCAAATAATATACCTCATGCCTGATGCTTCTTCAAAATACAGCTAAAAGTAGAATTGTATTGAGCATGAAGTTACCTCCTTAACGCATTCCGGCCCATCAAATTGCATTCTACCCATTGCAGGAGTCACTGGATACCACACCTGTAATTAAATGAATCTGCAATATTTATTATATGAACTAATGCAAAACTAGCATAGAGGTACACAAATATGACTAGGTCAGCTTTATTTTGTGCACTGTATAAACTAAAGATAAATATTCAAACATTAGTTTTAAATTTTAAATGATCATATCATGCGTGATGTATCGCTGATTCAACATTTCATCAAAATGAATAGAAGATAAATAAATATGGAATTTATTGATCCATTAAAGGGCTTCCAGCGAATACACACATTAAAGGATGTGGACATAAACTGTAATCACGCTGTCAAAAAAGGAAATATATTTTAATGTCCACTAGTCGTCAAAGATAGGTCAATGGGACTCAGGAATACATCACTTATTAATACCCGAATGAGGAGTGCTCAAGACTTAGAACAATTCCTATCTAGGAGAAAACATAAGCAAAAAACAATTCAAAAATATATGTAGAAGTGAGAGTAAACCCTCAATCATGCAGCAAAGAAAGATGGAGAACATGTGGTCACAGTGAAAACAGCAAGTCATCCAAGCAGTCTCTAACCCCTCGTCTGAACCAGAGCAGTAGCCTGAATCATCAACCACAATGAAATCACTAATAATAAATCAATGTTACCAGACCCAGAATCAGTAAAAAAATGGCAAGGCAAAAGAGCGAAGAGTTTGAATCGGATCGGAAAAAAATCAGGAAAAAATCGGCAAATACAAAAAATACAGATATATACATATTTTGAATTAAAATAAAGTTTTCCATTAATAGTCACTGTTTATGACTCCTTTATCACTGCTTCTAAGTTCTAACTGCCCAAAATGGCAAGCAAAACAAAGAACAACAAATGAGGAAAAACCCAGCAAAAATCGGATTTTATAGGAAATCTAGGTGCAGATCCGAGTTGACTTACGAGTCAAACTCACCGAGCCTAGTCAAACTCGCGATTTTGACTCGGTCAAACAAGTCAAACTCAATCAACACGAGTTTGACTTGGCCCAAATTGAATCGGCTCGTTTTGAGAGTGATCCGAGTCAAACTCACGATTTTCCGAGTTTGACTCGCGATTCCTGTTACTATGCTGCAAATAAAATGGAGGTTGGAGTGCACATACACCATCTCGACCTTGGACTGCTCAAGCCTGCTATTCTTCAAATTATATAAAATTCCATGTGTTCTCTAATTCCTTTGACAACAAGAGGATGAAATAACTAGAGAGAGGATCCTCATGGCTATATGTTGTAGAATAGGACATGCTGCCCCATGAGTTGTCCACCAAACATAGGGCTTCTTAACCCCAATGTCTCTGAGCACATCATGACCTCAAAATCTCCTAGTGCCAATGGGAAAACTCTACGAAGCCCTCCACCTCATCAAGGGATGCTCTATCATGATATATCCTTCCAATACTTCTTTCCTCCCCTATGAAATCTCTCATCCTTGTGAGGAGGGACTCTATGTGAAGGCCCACCACTGAGCCAATCATTACTATAGTACTTAGGATACAATGAGTGAGCCAAGCAATGCAAAGACGTGCAATTCTAATCCCACCTGTTGATGAGAATATCTTGTATGGTGATGAATATCTCGTATGCTGATAAGAATAGCTCTCTGCTAATGTCCCATTACTCAGGGAACTCATTCTGTAAGAAAATGGTCTTCATTGCCTCAATCATGGAATCCCACCCATCATAAACATCTCCTAAAATGGGCTAATCCATGTCTACAAACCACAACAAAGAAATGATAGGATCCATGATCTTAATGGTAAGATCTACCCTCTCCCACCAACAATTATCTAGCATTGTATCCTTGACCTTTTTTGAAGTAGTTTGATCCGACTTTCTCCAAAAAGACCAAAACTCTGAAATAACCATGGAACCAAGAGCGGTCTTGACCTTCCTCAGCCTCTCAAGTATAATGAATGAGGAGGCAAACCAAGTATACGCAAGCTTCAACAATGGTAGATGTGTGTACTCTTTATAGATTGTGAGGGCATTGGTATGCTTTTGTACAAAATTGCAGATATTGAATGCATAATTAATAAGACTTCCCATCCATGTCACATCGAAAACAATAGATTTAAGTGCTAAATTCAAAGAATGAACAATGCATGGGATCCAAAATATCTGTGAATGTTTAGCTTCCACAAGCATACTAGCAGCCTTGCAAACAGGTGCATTATCTATGATGCACACAATAATCAACGCCTACCTCCTCAATAACTTAATGAACAACTCACCCATATATTATGTATCCTTGTATTTTCCAAGAGCATCCACCACTTTTAAGAAGACTGGTCCATTTAGGGAAAACACCATGAAATTGATGAGTGGATGGTGTTCTCCATCTATCCATCCATCAGAAACAATAGTGACACTTGATGAAGGCCATGACGATTTAATGGATTCTAGGATTTTATCTACCCCTTTGTCTTAACCAACAATGTGGTTCTAAGCTTCTCAAAACTGAGAGGCACATACCTTGTTGGAGCTTCAACTAGAACTTGACACATCTCAATGAAAAAAGGCAATCATGCAACATTTAATAAAATGAAGTTGAAAGAACTAAATGATAAGATCAATCTCTGCTTGCCTCTCTTGTTTAAGATCTTGTGCATTGGATTGACACTTGGAGTTGGCCTCTTTCTTGGTGGCTAACTTGCAATCCCACTCCCAAATCTACTAGTAGGTTTCCTAAAAATGGAAGAGGACCTCATTTTTTTGTTTCCAACTTATTATTGTCGCCTTCCCCGAGCCAACTTTATCTTCTCTTTTCATTTATTTCCATTTGGTAACACTCGTTCCTTTACATGGTCCAAGACGACATTCAGTGGCCAACAAATGGCCCTTAACTTGGAATTAGGTGCTCTTGTATGTATTCTTGCAGAAACTACATGTCCAAAGAACATTCTCTCCTCCAACAAGCTTTTCCCTAGGCCCTTGTTGTCTTGTTACATACTTCCATAATGGATATTTCTTTTCCTGAGCTTGCTTTCTTGCCACAACAAGGTTTCTTTCAAGATTGGAAGTAGATCCACTTGCGGCAGATGGAGCACTAGCAACAACATAGATAGATGAGCTTGGAGGAGGGGAGGCACATCAACAGAGATATTCCTTCCTTTCCATTGACCTTTACCAGTTGCCTTTGATGATTGAGCCATGAAAACTATGGAATAAATGAAGAAAATGACAACTTGGAAAAGTTGTTTGCAAATCCTTCAAATGCACTTGCAAATCCATCAAATCCTTTAACCAACACAGTACAAACCTGTTACAGCTTTCTCCCTCAATAAAAAATGTGAAAAATGAATGCCAAATCGTGTTTTAAGTCACCCACGAGTCCCCTTTTTTTCTATTACATGTGTCGGACATGAGGAACACTTCGAGGGTATGTATTTGACATGGATTTGGCACGTGTCTTGTCATAGGACACTTGCCAAACCTGTGTAGGACACGTGTCCTTACTAATTCGTGCTCAACATGTGGGATACAGACATAGAGCCCCCAGGGGACGTGTCCTATTTCCCAAGAGGTAACATTTTGTTGTCGGTGTTGGGGATAAAGTCCTTTCCCCCTACCTTTGATGATCGAGCCATGAAAACAATGGGATAAATGAAGAAAATGACAACTTGGAAATGTTGTTTGCAAATCCTTCAAATGCACTTGCAACAACAAATCCATCAAATCCTTTAACCAACACAGTGCAAACCTGTTACAGCTTTGTCCCTCAACAAAAAAATGTGAAAAATGAACGCCAAATTGTGTTTTAAGTAGCCCAAGGGTCCCCCTTTTTACCTTACATGTGTTGGACACGAGGAACAATTCTAGGCATGTATTTGACATGGATTTGGCACATGTCCTGTCACAAGACACTTGCCAAACCTGTGTCAAACATATGTATTACTAATACACGTTCGACACATGGGATACAGACACAAAGCCCCCAAGGGACGTGTCTTGTTTCCTAGGAGGTAACATTTTGTTGTTGTTGTTGGGGATAAAGTGCTTTCCCCCTATCTTGAATATTAGATTCATTGATTGATGAGCATTAGATCTAATTCATCAAGTTGTAGTTAAGCTCACCTAGTGACTCCATCAAGGGAAATCGTTCCTAGAAAATATTTTCCAAGAACATATTCACAAGGATTAGTTCATTCGATCTTGCAACCAAAAAAGTATTATAGAAGAAGCCTTAGAAGGTCCCATTGATCAAACAATTTCAACCTTGCCATTGTTGAAGATCCCAAGGGTTTGTTTGAAAACAATTGGTGCATGCCCACAGCTTTAAACATTTCTGCACCACGGGCTAATGATATATACAAACCATTGAACATAACTTAGAAAAATGGAGCCCCACGTGACATGCATGAAAAGATCATAGATAACCTACCCCCTTTTTAAGGAAATAACACAATGTCAGCTACTGATCATGTAATCAAGTTCAAAACACTGATTAGCAAGTATGATGATGAGAAAACTATGGATGTTGTTATGAAGCTCTTTGCACTAACTTTGGAGGATGATGCTTTTGATTGGTGGAGCAATCTTCCAGGTAGTAGTTTCAACACCTAGTAGCGTCTAAAGAAGGCATTCCTAGAGAAATGGGGAGAGAAAGTACACAACAAATTTCTGTTGCCCTCATAAGCAATGCTAAAAACCATGAGAATGAGATGGTGGAAGAGTTTAATTGTAGGTTCTGTTGATGCCGGATACGCACCTCAGGAAAGTTAGCGTGGTAGAAATCTTCAAGCCATTGGGTGCGTCCTTAGGGGCAAGTCTCGAGTTGAGATACTGTCACTCAACACTCAACTCCTCCGTCTAGGCCAACTCCTAGCGAAGCCAAGGGGGGTAGTCCCTAGGAAAATAACTAAGGCTCTGGTTTATTTAGTTATTAAGATGAAAGATGAGATTAATTATCTAGGAGTTTGAAGTAAACACTGATACGAGATATTGCAAAACACAGATTTAAATCAACATCATAAAACAAATTATTCCATCAACCTATGAATTCACTTAAAGATGCTTGTAATTGTTGCAGGTAGATCATTGCCAATGGAGTCGGAAAAAAGTGTTGTTGTGTCGGGAAAGTTTTGCAGTTGTCTCATTGGTCAGTTTTAGTTTATTACTGATGAGTGGATTAGGGAGTGGGTTAATTTATTGTTTGGCCCAAAGAAAGTTTATTCATTTGAACTGAGTGCTTATTGCAACAGTACCAAGTGTCCAACGGGGCAAGGCATAACCTACTTAAAGCATCCCCTTGACTCCGTCGTATGTCCAATACAACCTCCTGAGTTCTCGAAAACAAGTTTATTTGGATTTCCCTATCATACTAGCCACTCTAATCCCTTTCTGGTGTGACCAACTGATCAGACGAGCCGCAGATGTCCAGAGCATATGGCGAAAAAGAGTCTTGGTTTATTTTAATTGAAATAAACAAGTTGTAAAAGTAAATTATTAACGGTTGAGAATCTTTGTTCACCTACTTGAGCAAGCTAATTCGGTTTACTTCGGGAATACACAACCGGATATATTCCTTATGATTGTTACTTGCAAAAACTAAAATTGTAACGGAAAAGTAAATGCAAGAAAGGAAATGTTATTATAATTACTAACCACGAATCTCTTTTCCAAACACTGCTTACTCGAGCAAGCCCTTTCAACTAGTGTTGTACTTCGGGAATGCTAAGCAAATCAGTTACTTTGCAAAAATGAATGAAACAATAAAAAGCAAAAGCAACTAATTTAATCTACTTTAGCAAAATTAAATTTACTCTACTGATTAGTGAAAAAGAAACTAATCTAAGAAAAAGAAGCAAACACAATCAAGGATGATACGAGCTCCCCCAAGGGGGGAGAGGGGGTGTGGGTGTTGTGTAGCCCACTTGCTTCTTTTATTGAGATTATTACAATGCTTTTAAAGAATGAATACCTTTGATCCTTTAAAACTAGGATCAGGGAGGCTTACAATGCAGAAAAAGAGCTAGAGGAGCTATAAGCTTGAAACCAGCGCTTTGAAAGGCTCAAATGCTCAAAATTTTGCCAAAATTTTTGCTTACATGTTCATCAAAATGCAAAAATCAGCAAGCTACTTTATTCAAAATGTGATGATTTAAACAAATAAAAATAGAAATAAAATTAACTACTTAGTACTTGGTAAAAATTAGGAAAAATTCAAAGTGCAAGTACTAGTTATAACAAGCCTAGATCTAAAGATAAAATGAGACTTTAAGCACTTATAGATATAGCTAATATATGCAAAAATAAGATAGATGTATAAAATGTAACTCTTTGGATCAGATCAACTTATTAAGCATAAAATAAACAAAGGTAACCAGAAGAGAGATTGAGTTATAAGAGATGGATGAAAAACTTCAATCTCAAGCTTGATCTTTTATGAGAACTCAGAATTGCATGCTGGAAACAATATCATTAGATCCAACAATATACTGAAGAGAGAAGAGGAAGCAGTCGAGCTCAACTCTTCCTTCAGATTTAGTAGCCTGCACAGCTATAAGAAACCTTGCACAAGAGAGAATAGATCTAGTATGGTTTATTAAAAGAAAACAAGAGTCCCACCCGTCGTCCTTCGATGAACGTCTCGTCTGTGACATTTCCAGTTACGCTTTTTTTTCGAGGAAAAAAAAAAAAAAAAAACAAGAGAGCATCAGTATCTCCGACTATAGTTTGCTACTCCTATATCTCTAATAACAAAATATAAGTAAGCAAATTGTGACTACAAATGCTTACTCTATGGGTTGGTAGAAACCTTCTAAGTTAGATAAATGAACTACTTATAACAAAGAAACCATAGCATGCATTATATCACCTCAATGAAAGCACATCATTCACCACAATGGAAAGTTGCACAGCGTGGACCTCCAAAGTCTTCAAATTTTATTCAACAAATAAGCAACAAAGATTACAGGAGCAGAGGTTCCACACATCCCCCCAAAAGATGGAGAATGGCCTTGCTTAAATAGGAAAACCAAGCCCACAGGGCGCCTTTGTTAACTGAAGCTCAACTAGGGCGAATTGGAGCTCAAGAGGAGTCATGGGCGAGTTTTAAGAGAGAATCAAGGGATTTGATGGTGAATTATCTCAAGAGGATGGTGCTACCTCACAAGAGGTGTGCCCCTCTTCATAGTGATTATCTTCCAACAAATAGAATGCTTCCAATTCATGAAATGTTGCCCCTCGTGAAGAGAAATGTGTCTACCTCAACCTCTCTTAACTCGCCCTCAACTGTATTTGATCCAGATCACCTCCACATAGCTTTTGGTTAACTCAATTTGATGCCCAGTTAACTTAGTTGAACTCTGGACATGTCAATTCCACTAATTTAGGAATTGACATTTTTGTCTTTTTTGGCCATTTATTTATTCGTTTTGGCCTTTTTGAGAGAAAAATTAATTTGAGTGATAAATAATCACTCAAATTAATTCCAAAGTGGGATTAGGGATATAGTGGGTGCTCTGGGTTAGAAAACGAGCACCCCCATGGCAAATTTCACCTCCTAACCACTTTTTTATGCATTTTTTTTTATTTTACATAAAAAACATTAAAACATTGACCCGTTTGCGGAAAAAACATTTATTTGCGAAACTTAAAAATAAACCTAGGGGAACCTAGTACATGTTCATATGACTCGTTATTGATGACTAGCATGGTAATATACATAGACACCTAGACTTTAATAACCTCCAAAGGTTTAGCCACCAAGGCGAATACTCTAGCTTTGAAGGTGTGAGTGAAAAGCAATGCATAATTACCAAGGAAAAAACACTCTAGAGTACTGCATTGAGGTCGAAGTCTTAGGCAAGTGAAGTCTATTAAAAAAGACATCATGCTAAGCCAACTTATTACAATTCCCCGTGGGGTATGAACATGCAAAAAATTGAAAAAAGGGCCAAAATTGGTCGACTGAACTTCTGAACACTAATGTTGAACAAGTGAGTTGTTCAAATCTTTGGTGGTTCATGGATAACAAATTCAATCACATTATTACAAAATTAGATGTATATATCAAGCCTTTGGAGAAGTCCACACTTCTACATTATAGAAAGGCATTCAAAGGAGAACTCAACTTCCAAATAGAACAAAAGGACCCCCCAAAATCTCATCTCAACCTAGGAATCTACAATGAAAATGGAAAGAAACATGATCATAGTCGGTAAACCAAATTATCCAAGTTTGTCGAGAGAAAATCGCACCAAGTCAGAAGCAAGAGACAAAATGATGAACATAGTCGAAACAATTGTTGATCCTATGACAACCTTAACAAAAATTATCAAGCGCATGGAGATTAATGTGACTCAGCAAAGCACAACCCAAAAAAATATAATAGTACAGTTGGAAAGGGTTAAGCAGTATAGGCCTCTACATAGAGGAAATGTGGGTTGGGGCAGGCAAAGAGGTTTGCAGAATCAACATAAAAACTAGAATTAGAGGATACTTGATCCTCTGAGTAACAAGAATAATGTTGTAAACTCGAACACATTATATTAGTGTGGTCTGTGTGATGATGCGCATGACCAAGATACATGTCCTACAACCGGGGAGTTCAGAAGATAAGCCAGAGAGGGAAGCAGTGAAGGATCAACTAGTTTGGACTCCTTGAAGTTCGTACTAGAAGGGACTTTGTGAACAATGTGATGGGAAATCCTTTCAATGGATCTCAAGATCAAATGAAGTCAATCAAAGGGTGAAGCATTGGCACAAACATCCTAGCAAAGTTGAACGAAAGGTCATCCCAAGAGAAAATAAGAAGAAGGATGCAAGGGAAGGAAATGATCACATATCAAAGAAGAAATAAACAAGGATTGCAAGAAGCACCAATGATCCAGCATACAATTTAGGCAACTACAATTTTAGGTGAAGCATCTTCATCTTCACTAACTTCAGCCAGTGTACCAAAAGATCTAAATTTTTGCCTAACCCAATTCCTTTCCAAGGCAAATGTATCGACGCCTTTGTTAGAACTTTTGAAAATCCCTTCAGAAAAGGAGAAATTCAAGAAGTTCCTTAGGTTTGATGAAATGCCAGAGGACTATGTCGCACGGGTACCGCTCTTGGGGTTTGGCCAGCCCATACCCACTGTTTTCCCTCTCCCGAGAGATTTGGAGTGGGTATGAAAATCCTAAATGTATAGGTATGATGGTGGATACTTGGGAACGTTTAGCAATATTTTTAGGAAGGTTTGATCCATTTTGAATTGGCGTTTCAAGGTTTAGGGAGTTGTTTCAAGTATCCAACACATCATATCTATGGATTTTTTTCAAATTATTAGTTTCCCACAAAATCTTTCCATGCAATCTCAAGAGGTCTACTGTTGGAATGTGTCTATAGAATACCCATATACAAAATTACTCAATGTGCATTACTTTTTAAAATTCTTCATTTGTACGTTCACTTGTCATGACAATAACTGATCGGAGGTCTTATTCTAAAGGTTATGTGACTGAAACAATGAAATAGGTATATCAATGTGAAAGATGTCAAAGTAATTGCAATTAATACGTATAGTTTGTAGCAGCTTCAGCATCATCTTTGGAACCCTAAGTCAATCAAATGGCCATCAGTAGCATTAGCTCAGAAAAGCAAGCAAGCAAGCAGTGACAAGGTTGTGTTCTAAAGAAAATCTAAAGAAAATCAATACATTAACATATACTAGGAATAAGTCATTCTGGCACTACCGACAACAGTGACAATGATAGTAACTATGATACTGAGGCAAAAATACAAGGGGAAGTAGGGTAGTGAATGAGCATTTGCATGGATCAAGATTTGAAGTCAATCCCGACCTAGCAAAAGATTTGTCAGAATATGTGAAGGGGTCATTCAATTCTCAAAAAAACCCTTCTAATAGATGCAACCAAACAAGTGAAAAGATATTCAAAGGTTGGTGGCGGCTCACATGATTGGAAATGCAATATTTGTGGCCATCCCTGGGTTGGCAGCTGTAGTAAGATTAGGAAACATCTTTTGAGGATTCTAGGTAAAGGAGTAAATGTATGCCTAAAGTTGACAGTAACTCAAAGATATGAACATGTGAGTCTACAAAGGGCAACATATGCAAAAGGAATGTTTTCTAGTAGAAATGTCACCTCCCAGCCTGACCCATCCACAATTATGCCTTCACCATCAATAGTTGGGTCACTCGGGACAACTACATCAAAGAAGAAGGGCTCTATATCTCATTCTTATGCAATAGGTGCCACATTGAATGGGATGTATAATATTCAACAATGAGATGACATAGATGATGCCATTGAAATTTTTTTCTAATGGAATTCCCTTCCATGTTACTTGTTATCCTTATAAGGAAATGGTTCGATCAATTATAGAAAAAAGACCCTTATATGAACCTCCTGGTGAACATAAGCTAAGAAAAACAATTTTAGAAAGGTAAGTCTTAAAAATTAATGTGCAAAAGGAGCATATGAGATAGACGTGGGTGAGGGCGGGGTGCTCTATTGTTATGGATTGGTGGAAAGACATTAGGAAGCGCACACTAATCAATATCATAATGATATTTGTAGCAGGTCCATTCTTTCTTTGAGCTATTGCTTATCCGAGAAAGCACAAGGACGCAACTTTCCAATTTGAGCTTCTTTAGGATGTTATAGAGGATGTTGGGCCTAACCAATTTGGTGTAAGTCTATGGCAGAAACATCATCAGTTTCTAGATATATTGGGTTATTACTTCAGACCATATATAAGCATATTTATTGGACTCATTGTGTGCATGTACTCAATAATGCACTGAAGGACATTGGCAAGATTCAATGGACATCAGACTTGGTGACAATTGCTAGAGATGTGCAGATGTTTATCTACAACCACCACACCTCCTCAACCATGTACATGGCTTGCACAAGGAAGAAATTCCTCAAGACTATTGTTACTAGTTATACTAGCTATTTATCTTATTGGAAAGGATGATTGAGGTACTCATTGGTTGTGAGTTTGGAGTGGGAAAGGTGGTTAGAATCCAAGATAGACTTGGAGAAGGTTAGGCTTTAGGTGTTGGACAATTATTGGTGGGAAGATTGTTGTTATTTGGTGCCATTCCTGGCCCCTATTGTGAAGGTCATCCATTAAACTTATTTCAATGTTCCTAGTCTTGGAGAAATCTATGAGACTTTTGATAGCATGTTGGCTCATGTGAGAGCAATTGTTTGTCAAAGGGAGCCATCATTAGAGTTCTATACGGCCCAGATTTGACCCATCATTCAACGTAGATGGGACCTCATGAACACACCTTTGCATGTGGTAGCATATGCACTTAATCCAAAATGGTATGTGGAAAGGATTGGAATAGTTCCTCCTGTTACCAACTAATTTGTACATTAGTTGGATTTCTTGTGAGCTGCCAGAGTTGTGAACATTTCCAATGTTCATCATCAGTGTTCAAAAGTCCAGAAGTCATTTTCAAGGCCATTTTGGCCCCTTTGTAATAATTGCATGTTCATACCCCCTTGGGGGATATTGTAAAAATGTGCTAGCATGACAATCTTATGTAAAGAACTTGGCTTCCTAGGACTTAGACATCAAAGGTGATCATTCCATGGTGTTTTTTTCTTGTCAATTATGCAATGTTGAATAAGCGTTGTATAATCGACGAGCTTTTCACCGCTCCTCCAAAGTTGGAATGGTCATCTTGAGGTTTAGGCCTTAGGAGGTTATTAAAGTTCATGTGTCAATGTTTATGAGCTTGCTAGACATATAATTGAGTCACTATGAACATGCACTAGGTCCCCTAGGAGTTTGAGTTAGTTCGGACAAAAATATTTTTTCCCATTTTACAAGCTTTTTTAATGATTTTAATTAAAAAATCAAAAATATGATAAAAGTGTGGTCTAGGGGTTGTTTTTACCATGGGGGTGCTCGTTTTCTAACCCGGAGCACCCATAAAACCACAAAACCCACTTTTCCTAAGTTTTAAGTGATTATTTATCACTTTAATAAAAATTCTCTCCAAATTAATAAAAGAGAATTATTTAATTAAAAATAATGAGATATGGAGAAAATCAATTTCTCTAAAATCAGGGAAATTTGTCCAAATAAAGTGCCAGTCCAGTTGGCAATCAGCATTGGAGGTGATTTCAATCAAGACTTGGAGCTTTTTGTTCAAGATTAGATCACTATGAGTGGATCTCCATTGGGAAATGCGCCCTCCTCCTAAGATGGGCAACTTCTTCCTTGTTGCAATCTTTTGGTTTGTGGTTTGAGTTTCCAAAGCAAGTGATGCACCCCTCTTGTGAGGTGGCAGCCACATCACTCTTCCAAACGTTATTCAAGGCTTAGTTAAGCCATGGTTCATCCTATAATCACTCCCTTGATTGACTCATGCACGCTCCTTGCCCTAATTGGGCCATGTGCACCCCCTCTCTCTTGTATCTCTATATAATGAAGGCTCTTGCTCCACTGTTTAGGATGGATACAAGGGACCTCTGCCAATATGTGTAATGCTTTTCCTTTTGTGCAACTATTTGAATAAATTTGAGGCTTTGGAGGTCTAATGGTGCATGTCTGAGATCAATGATTTCTTATGAGGTAATATTGTTTTAAGTTTATGCATGCTAGTTTAACTTGGTAATCAGATCCGACTTAGAAAGCTTTTTCTTAAGCACATAGGGCAAGTATTTGTAGTCTTCAAATTACTTGTTTACGTTTTACATTTAAAAGATTTGAAAGTAGCATGCTTTAGTCAGTTATAATTCATGTTCTCTCATTTTTTTATGTGCTAATATACCAAATCTAAGCCTTGTTTACAAGTGTGTATAAGTTTCAGGGTTGCTTTGGAGTAAGGGGCAGAGCTCAGCTACATCTATTTCTTCTTCAAGTTTCAGAAGAATCACTCCTCAGTGTGTTTCCATTGGTTTCCACAAATCTCGAAAGAGATTCATCATTGAACAGGATTCCCCTTCTTCCTCACTCAAAATCTAAACTCTTTCTTCTTGGTTACATTGTTCTTTACAAGTAAACTAGATCCATAAAAGGTTTCATTATTAGTGAGTTGCTTGTTTACATTAGATCTAAGTGCTACAATCAATATCTAGATAGATCTTATGTTTTTGTTTTAGATCTAAGGCATTAAAAAGATTCGATTTTTATTAGATCTAGAATAGCTAGTCTACTACTTTGCAACTAATTTTTGATCTATTTTGAAGGGCTTGAAAGGTAGATTAGTTTATGAGTTTTAAAAGGTTAAATCAAGCATTGTAGTGCTCTTTATTGGCTGCCCTATAAAGGCTGTCCAAGACCCTAAGAAAGTTGGTCTAAAAATCCAACATCTCTTAGTTCTTGCTTTCTTTTGATTTATCTTAAACTTAGAATAAATTTTTGCATCATTTTCTAACTTTGCCTAAACACTTTCAAAGTGATTTTGGGCATTTTCCTATAACATTTGTTTGCTGGTTTTTTGTCTTTCAATGTAGGAAAGCGGAAGAAGTCAAGCAATTTTGGGAGATTTGAAGCCTCGAAGAGGGCTTGCTTCAAGTCTTTTTTCATACTTAGCTTTTTCAAGCTTTTAAAGTCTCTTGAATCTCGTTTTTACAGATCAAGAGCGCTCTCTGTCGGAGAGTTAAAAATTTGTAATAATTTAATAAAAGAGCAAGTGGGATTACGGCTCCCACACCCTTCTTCCCCCATTTGGGGGAAGCCTGTATCTGTCACTTTTAATTTCCTGCATTAGATTAGTTATTTTTCTTACCAGAATAGTTCTTTCATTTTTGCAATTAGATCTAGATTTGCTTTTAAGTTTTTACTTTATTTTCATTTATTGGCAAAACTGGATACTAACCTAGCAGTGCTCTACCAAAGTGCCCGAAAGGAAAAAAGATATCCCTTGTTGTAGTAATTAGAAAATCTTTCCATTTCAGTTTTATTTTACATTTTGGAATTAACCCCCTTGCTCTCCCGAGTATGGTCTTCCGACCTGAAAGAGATTCTTGGGTTTAATAATCAAGAAAACACTGCTCTAAAATTCGTAAAATTTGGACTCCATTCCGTATGCTCTGCACCCCTGCAGTTCGTCCGAACAGTAAGGTGCATCAAAAGGAATTGGAAGTGGCTAATAATTGGTTTAAAAAACATTTCAATTAATTCCCGTAAAAAAAATACGGCGTTACTTCGATTTGATCGAAAGTGGGCAAATTTTGCAAAGGAAGCAGGAGCTACTGGAAAGTGACCTCGGGGCCCCGTTAGACTACATCCTTGTTGGTGTAGTGTTGAACACCCCCCCGAGACTCCGTTCCATCCCACATATTCTTGTGTGGAGCCACTTAGACCAAAATCCGGACATATTCCCCGTACCACAAGGTATATCGGGAATTCCCTTTTTTCCCTTTAATCAACTCATCCTCTCATTTAATTTAAAATAAACCAAGTACACTTGCAAAACATCTCGTATTTTACAACAGCATTATTTGTATTTCACGACTCCATTGGCACTAGTTAATTATTCTTTCAAGTATTTACTTCCCAAGTCATTTATAAATTATGGATGCCATATATTTTGCTTATGCTGTGAATGCTTAAGGAATCATCAATTTTGTGATTGCTTGTTTTAATCAATTTTCACTAAAAACTCCTAAACAACACTCATTCCCATTTGTAACAATTAACAAATTAAAAATGCTTAGAAACTTTTTCAGTAGGGTCTACCCCCCTTGGCTTCAGTTAGGGGTTTGCCAAAACGGAGGAGTCAGGATCAGGTGACAGCACCTAACTCGAGACTTGCCCCCAAGGACGCACCTAGCAGCTTCGAAAGATTTATGATGCATTTCCCCCCAGGTATGCTTTTCGATGGCAACACCTCCCATTGATGTTCTTTAGGTAAAGAATGGTTTTTGAGATGCAATTGAAAAGATGTATAATGAGGAAGGGACAAAACTTCATACATAATATTTTTAATTTGCAAGTCTTAGCGACCCCTTCAACAAGCCTAATGATTAACTAATGGCATAGACCTAGGGCAAGATGATCGGATTGGTTGGTGCAAGATGCATGGGGATGATGCTCTAGAGCATAGTAACAGGAATCGCGAGTCAAACTCAAAAAATTGCGAGTTTGACTCAGATCGCCCTCAAAATGGCTCGATTCAGTTTGGGTCGAGTCAAACTCGCGTTGACCGAGTTTGACTCATTTGACTGAGTCAAAATCGCAAGTTTGACTCGGCTCAACGACTTTGACTCACGAGTCAACTTGGATCAACACCCAAATTTCCTATAAAATTTGATTTTTGTTGGGTTTTCCCTCATTTGTTGTTCTCTATTTTGCTTGTTCTTTTCGGCATTTAGAAGCAATGACGAAGTACAATCATAAACAATAACTATTAATGGAACAAGCTTATTTTAATTCAAAAATGTGTATATCTTTATTTTTTGTATTTGCTGATTTTTTCCCAATCCAATTCAAACTCTTCACTCTTTTGCCTTACTGATTTTTTATCGATTTCGAATCTGGCAACATTGATTTGCAAGCAAAAGGAGAAATGGTTGAAGGGAAAGAAAAAGATGTGGGATGTGTTTCCTAATGATATGGGTTTGGACAACGATGTTAGGTTGGCTTTAGCCAACTTGGATCTCAATGAACACATGCTAGAGCCGGTCACTTTTGATGATTGTGATCTTCTTGAGGGGTCATCCTCCACACCAGCAGATGCAAATCTCATATCGGATATAGTAGATGGGGAGGAGGAGGATGGAGGAGATAACAATAGTTGTGATAATGATTTGATGACAATGACATGGAGAGGACTATTGAGTCCTGACAATGACGACTTCGACCTATGACATTCTTCCATCTATGGTTAGGGCTACATTTTCTATCTAACTCAAGGGGGTTGTCTCTTCAAAGATCTATGTCCAATAAAAGAAGAATGTGGGAGGTACTATACGGACTTAGGGTAAATTTGTTCTTGAGGTTCAGTTGCAATGTGTTTAATTCTTAATTTAATCATTCATTTAATTCAACCAATAAAAGATGATTAAATAACAAAGTTTGATGGCTAGAAAGACAAATCTTAAGTCATATATTAATCAAGAAAATGCAGATTTATACATAAGCAAATTAGGTCCTTTTAGAATGGAAACAAGGGTTTTAGGACCTGTTACCCCTTAACATGTAGGGGTGACTTGATGATCATTTCCTATGTGATCTTCCATCACATCCAATAGTTCCACAAATGAGATCTATCGTTTGCCCATAAACATTTGTCAAAGACACTTCCAGCCTACTTAGATCGCCATGATGTTTGCCACAGATCAATGGGGACATTAGTTGACACCAATGTTATGACATATTCTATCTTGTTGAATCGTGGTAAATGCTTTCTTATGTGTGAAAATGACCATAAGGGGTCGATGATGGCATCTTCAAATATTTGAAGGCATGATGGCGCATATGGCTTCTTGTCACCCTGTTGGAGACATCATTCATAGAGTTTCATGCAAATTTGATCGCTTGAGGAGACATATCACATATCCCTAAGCATAGGCACATAATTCATTAGGGTCTAGAGTTTGTGGAGAGCCTTGCATCATTGGCCTACACTCGTTTTCACGTTGCCACATCATATGGATGGATAAGTTTGTTTAGTAAAGTGTTAGAGTATAGGACCCTCTTTTGACCACCATGTGTTCACATTTAGATGAGCGCTTGGCATGTTGATGGTTGATGGTTGATTTGACTCTTAGATGCATTCACACATGCCATAACACACCTTTTGAGTGGAAATCCCATCAAATAAGGTGCTCCAATGTGGTTTGGGTGCATTGTTTAAGGGTTTACACATATTTTGAGGAGCGCTCTCTCTCACCAACAAGCGGCCTAGCATCATTTGATCCTTTTCATCATCCCATATGTCAGTGAAAGCTTGCTTCTATCCCACTTTTACTCTTTAGACCACTCTCACTTAGGTGATTCCTTATACAACGGTGGAGTAGGCATCCATGACGTAGGATTACCCAAACTAGCAAGACACGAATCTACGAATTATTTCAATACTACCACTTAAATCTTCTTTAACGAAAAAGTGCTTACCCATTCATTGAAAATAGATTTTTCCTTACAACTCCTTTATGTGTGCAAAACAACTCAATAAAAACGAAATTGCAATTCTTTGTAGTTGTCAACATATTCCTCCCATGTAGCTATATCTAGGTACTTGGGATTTACGACACCCTAACCCCATTAATTAAACCAAGGGTGGGTTTGGGATAAACCAATCCTAGAAAAAGGTTGGTTTGGGCCTGTTATCACCTAAACTGTAGTTACCCCTGTGGATGTATCTATTAATGGATGGCAATAGGGAAGGGCAACTCAAAAGGTGCAACCACGATCACCTCGACCTCCAATAGATGGTTGTCACGCCAGTCGAGGTAACCTTTGCTTTATGTTATCTAGCCCAGAAAACAAAGGGGGAGACCCGATCTACTCCCGACAGGAGAGATCAAAACCAAGACACCAAATCAAGTTAATACTAAGTCAAGTAAGGTGGATGGTTTATCCTAGACCTAAGGATGAAGTCACAATATAAGTAAGGGGTTCAATGAGTATAGCTTTGGTTCATTATTGATGTGAGAGTGACTTATAGTATTTGAAATGGGATCCAGGATTGAAATACTAGTTCAATGTGAGAAAATCCACTGCCTTGGGAACCGTGTCCAATGCAAGGTAGTTAAGGGGTTGAATTGGGGCTAACTAGTACAAATGACAAGTTTGATCATGATACATGATGACATCAAAGAGTTTAGTTCACCACACAAGGGTCAAACCACAAGTTAATCCAACAATCTAAGAAAGTCGAATTGACTTGGAGAGAGACCAGTGCCTTGGGAATTGGGATAATGGAGTCAAAGTAAAGTTAACTTGTGGTTAAGGACTCCTATCGCATGAGACAAGTGGGCAATTAAAGTCTTGATGGATGAATAGGTCTAGATCTAGAGATTTGATGTTTGACCTAAGTGGACCACAATCCCTTAAAACAAGGACGGCTATCCCCAAGCCAAGATTTGACAAGGTGACCTACTAGACCTAGGTTTTGAATTATGCCCGTTCCAAATCCACAAAGATCTCATGTACCCATGTCCTAGAAGTGGACCAACTCATTTCTCCAAGGTGGTGCAACTTTACCCAAGGAGGCTAAAAAGTGGGATAAATGACTCAAGACAAGTCCAATGGCATCCAAACTTTAGATCCAAGTGGTTTAAGCAAGTGAGAGTGTGGATCTATAATTTCATGGCAATCCAATGGCTAGATCTTACTAGATCTAAGTTTAAAGATACCAAGTGGTCCAAAATGGGGATTAAATCCCTCAAAATGTGGAATAGGGCCCACAAGGTAGAAATCAGAAAAGTGACAATCTAGGGGTAGGTTATTGGATGTGTATATCATGAAACAAGCGGGATCTCAACTACCCACATACTAGATCTAGGTCAACCCACCAAACTAGGAAGTGCACCTTTGCTTGGAGAGGTTGAATGCCTTGGGAAGAGGGTCAAATGGAGGCCAATCCTCACCAAACTATAGATCCGAGATGCCGTGGATACTATAGAGGTGGGTTTTAAATATCTTACTCAAGAAGCCACTAGATCTTAGTAGATCTGAAAAAATGTAAAAATGAAGGTTTGAAGAAATAAGGGTTTTATCAATTTATGAGTTATGTCAATGGATTGGATCAAGGTAAGAGAAACAAACCTGTGGATCTTACCTGGGTAACCTTGTAGATGCCTTGATGATGATGATCTATGCAAACCCGATCAATTTGAGAAGCTTTGAGGTAGTTTTCTATGCAATCGATTTAGTCCAAGAAGCTAATGCGCCCTCCCTCCTACACAACAAACGTCAATAATATCAGATTTGATGTAATCAAGAGATAAGACTAATGCCACAAGAGAAGTAACAGAAAGATAGCATAGATCACAATGATACTAATGATAACCCCCTGATACAAGCAAATGCCAAGAAAGTCGATTTGAAGAAGCCTTGCAAAATCGCCCTTGTTGAAGTCGCCCTCCTGTAGACAAGACAATGATTTCCAAAATAGATAGATCTTACCACAAGTTCCAAATGCTAGGTTGCAATAGACTTTCCCATCACCATCTAAGAACACCAGATGCAAAGGAGACCACAAGAATTTCCACAAGAAATTTTTTCTATACCAATAATCCAAGAGCCAAAGACCCCTTACAATGAGAAGCTCTCTCCTTTAAATAGGAAGGAGAGGCATCAAAATCCTAACCACTTTTTGAATGAGTGGCTAAGATTAAAAGATACAAATGTCTAATCAATGGTTGAGATGAGCTCAACAATAAAATACATGGATCACTAATAAAATATAACATAAATGGACAAAATCGCCCTAGGAGAGGGAAATCCCACCATATCATGATGACAAAATATAATAAGAAGCTTATGGTGGGTCCAAGGGGTAATTTTAGCCACCCTTGGTCAATCCCCATAGCACAATAATAATAAAATAGTCATCAATATACCAAATCGTGCCTCTATGGACAAATCCTGGGCCTCAAAAGGCCTCAGAAATCATCAGAAAGTGCCATAAGTGATGGATGCGGGTCTCGATGAAGCTGAAACTGCTGGAGGAGGTGTGGAAGACATCAATCCATCACCACTGATCATCCCATGCCAAAACATTGCCTCAGTAGCCCAAATCGAATTCCTCAATAGCCATTTCTACCAATCCTGAAATGCCTCGAGAAGCGTGAAACTGCCCCAAACTACCTCTTGGAGTGCCTGCGCTGTCAAGGTGAGGGCACCAGTGTGTCCGGGAGGGGGGTAATATGGTAAAAACAAGTCGTTGGACCACCCCATCCATGTACAGCACCCTAGGCCAACCAAATAAAAATCCTCTCTGCTCTGACAGGGTCTCCAACAGACCAAAACTGCACTGGGTTAGCCTGCTGAGGCTCAATCATCATTGTAAGTGCCCGGAACTGAAAACAGACTGTCTCATTAGACTCAGAAGGTCCAAATCCATCCAAGATGTGTACTCATACACCATATGAGTCTCTGCTTGATCATATAATATATCCAATATACCGGAATAGGTGAAATAATAATAATCTGTAAATGATCAAATAATGCTGTAAACCATGAATCATCATCATAAACCTATATCTGATGCATAGAATCATCATGTACATGTACATAGACCATATATCGTGTATCCATATCATCACAAGGTCCGACCATCTCATGTCCTATGGTTGACCTTGGTCAAACTAGGTTTGAGCAAGTCAACATGACCAAATATAACTCAAACCATCATCAGAAGCTGCTGCAAAGTGTCAAAGGTTAATGTATGCTCTACAACTTATTCAAATAACAATTATAACACAAAGTAATCATTACTGGCGATCTAAATCCAAATATATAATGTCATTAATTATTATTATTACTCAGACTAGACTTTCAAGACCATACTCACTTCATAGCTGTGATCAATTTGCTAGTGAAGGGTGAAGGCTAAAATAACTGGCTAGGCTAAGGGATGACTTGACTGACTTAACTTTGTGACACTTTGGCAAAGGGAAAGGGAATACACACCATAGTATATACTGAATGAGCAACAACACAGGGAATGGCAGTGTCTCACAAATGGATGAGTTGTTCAAAGAGGGTTTATTCACCTTTAACAGATGCACACAATCCATAATACAAATGAGGCCAGCAATAATTTAGATATAGCATTTAAGTTCCATTGCTTTTTGGGCCTGAAGTTTCCATAGCCTTGATCTATGTGTGTTTATAAACACATTGCATAGATTTACATTTATTTTAGGCTTTCTACTGCAGGTGTGTTTTTAAGGCACTTATTTACCTGAGCACTTCAAGGTGTGTCACAAACAGCTTGTTTACCTAGGTATTTACATTTCCAAAAGATATAACATTTTATTTTCATGGCCATTTTCATTTGGCATGCCTTTCATTCATGTGTGTTGAAAAACACATTGCATGAATGGGCTTTTCATACAAGATATAGCATTTCATTTTTTCCAGATTTTGTATTCATGGCAGCACTAAAAGTTTCAGGTTTAGCCAACACAACTTTAGTGACTAGGGGGAATTCACAAGGAACTCCAACTCACCATAGGTAAGTTTTGTCACCAACTCAGAGCCGAGACACAATAAACAGGGAAGCTCATCCAATACAGAGGCTACAGTGGGGAAAAGATCCTCCATGTCACTAGTCAAGTAGCAAGTCAGGGTGATAAACTAAAAGGTAGGCAATGGATGGATGAAGACAATGAATAATGGAGCCAACACTAGCAAGCCAAGGTATGGTGGAATGATCACCTCTATTCTCCCTAAGGAGGGTAAAACCAATGAGTATGAATAGTGAACTTCTAAGTCTGAGTAGGGACAATATAATATATATAATAAGATCAACCAGGTCCACATATCTATATGATTGCCAGATCATGACACTAAGTGCTAAGACATGCTATAAGAATAAGTATAAAAGCAATATAACCATAACACAATGATATACCTACTGAGTCATATACCTGAATGCTCATCAACCTGTACCATCATTTGTCCTCTGAAACTGCTGTTGTAACTCTGGGCACTACTAACTGCTCTGTACCAATGGTATAATGGCTACATCGGTCATCTCTCTGAGTGTCCTGAGACTCAGTCATGGCATGGGGAATACAACTGCTGTCCAAAATCTGATAGTGATCCAATATAGATGCTCGTCTCAGCATCTCAAATGTAAGGGAACTGGCTGAATAGTGTATTGGCATCAGAAAAACAATGTATGGTAGCCCGACTACTATATATGTGATAACAGGGCCATTCCAAATTCAATAAAAACACTTGGCTTGAACAAGAGCTTCATCCCTAGCTCAAACAAGAGTGTAATTAGCTAGTCATTTCATTCACCCTTCTCTAGCCATTATATTACAGTGGTTTGATGGTTTTGCACAAGGTTCTAGGTTGTTGGCACATGGTTTTGGATATCATACACTTTTTTCTTAGAGCACTCCACCATTCATGCACATATCTCTAGAGCGCTCAATTCTTGGCTCTTGTTTTGAGGTGATTTGGTTGCTATGCACAACAATCCACTCTCTTGGCACAAGGTTTGAGGGATGCATGCCTATTTTGAGGAATGTTCCACTTTTTGTACACTTTTCTCTAGAGCGATCCACTTCTTATGCACTTTTCTCCAAAGCACTCCACCTTTGGACCTTGTGTGGAGCTATTTAGGGCATCTTTCACATGGATGTATTGGGACATATTTTGAGGACACTCCATCATTGAGGAGGTTGTTTTAACAACCATTAACCATTCTTGCACATTGCTCTTTATTAGATCCATTTCTTGAGGAGGTTGTTGAGCACCCTAGCTTTGAGGAGCATTTATAACATCATTTCATCATTGCAAGGATAAGGCCTTATCTTGAAGAGTGCACCACCTACAATACTTCAATTCCCATGATATGAGGAAGAATCTTCATTAAGAGATGAAAATCCCCCATTTTGAGGAGCACCCCTTTTGCAAGGTGGGTAAGGTTGTTATTAAGTACACCTCTTGAGAAGTGTTCCATGAGAAGAGGTCCAAGTAATGCTTGGCTCAGTTATTGAGGAATCGTGAAAATATAGCTAGCTTTGTACATCTATCTAGGGCGACCACTTTTGGAGAAGTATTTTAGTATTTTTGTGGTCCCAAAGCCTCCTCCTTGCACACAGTTCAAGAGCGCACCTATTCTAAGGATATTTTAATGTTGTATGATTTGGTCAAAGACTTTCGTGGAGAGAACCATAACATGGGTCGTAGGCACTTGGCATCTTAAGGAAAATTAACTCCTCTTGAAGAGTGCTCTCTTCCCATTGACATGGCATATATTCATATTTTATTAGAAGTGGTTCTTGAAGGATAATCTTGAAGGGTGTTCCAAAGGAAAGAGAAGACAAGTGGAAAGAGGAGTTGCTTGCATGATCAAAGAGGCTAAATCCAAGGAGGTATTTTGCATAAACAGAGGGCACCCCACTTGTCCCTTTTATTTTATTATTTATTTTGACTTGTCTTTAGCAAGTTGTTTGGACATGTATTATTCATCCTAGGAGAGATCATGGATCTAGAACATGTTTAATATTATTTTATGGTGGAGGGTTTAGAGCTAGATCTCTCTGTAAGAGAGGCTCCCTCAATTGTAATGGTTACTGAAAGTTTAAGGAGAGAACTCTATTGGCTTTGCCTGTTCTTGATTATTTTATAATGGTTGATTTTAAGGGTTCATATACACGTGTGGCATCCTATTCATTTGATATTGCTCATTTAATATCACTGGAAATCACTTCAAATGCTGCTACAATAAGGGCTTCATTCTAGGACAAAATCTATCATTGAAGAAGAGAATTGGATGAGGTGCATCCTATTCAATACTGTTGATGTTTTACATCTAAGATGAATCATTATTGTGATGTCATTTCAGTGAAAGGTGGAACATTAGTTTTCAGCTTGGAGTAAATTCACCCTTGGTTGTTATTGCATGTCCATAAGTACAGCACCTTAGTAAGGGCCTACCTTCTATCATTTTCCACCAATTTGATTTAGCATTCATAGGTAAACTTTTGCATGTTAAAACAGCACCTTTTACCATCCCCATTCATCCATTTTCAGCCCCCTTAGTTCCCTTGAAACTCCATATGCCCAAGTGAATTTCTGACATCAGTCCATCCCCTTTCAACCACTTTGAAAATAGAATTAATAAATCATTTAAAATTTCTTTTTTAATAAGCTAATTCTCCATCTAAGCTTAAGCCTCCATTGCCTAGCTTTAGTAATCTTAATTGTAGGGAAACCCCATTATGTCAGAGAGCCTGCCTAAAAAGAGTGAAAGCATTACCATGGTGACATTAGGTGACCCTTCCTTCTACATTGCCATTAGGGTTTCAATTGTGTTTTAGGGATTTTACCACATAAAGTGAAGGTTTGGGAGGCAATAGCCTCTAAAAACATTTCTGTGCTATTTAATAATCATATATTTCATGTGTATATGGCACCTTCTATTTTTTCTTTCAATTGTTTGAAAATTTAAAACCTTGTAAGTCTTAAAACCCATTACTCCATCTTTTAATTAAATTAATCATTCAAATTTCAAATTTGCCTTTCTATTCTTTCATAGTGATGCCTTTTCTCTCCTCCTTGTTACCCATAATTTTTGGGGGTCGCATTTCCATGTCATGCCCATTTCAAAAACCCACATATATTTCCAAGTTTCACGCAACTTAGCTGTAGGAGCATCCTCTCCTTGACTCCTTCCTTGGCCTTCTCAAACATACTGTCCTTGGTCCACAGCCTCACCCTCCCCACCATTAATGAGATATAGATTTGACTTGATTTCCTCCTCTCATAAATGTTGCCAAATTAAGCTACCTCTCCCTCGGCCTTCGCTTCTGCTTCAGAACTTTCCTGTGCTGAATAGGAACCCTCCTCCTCATTGTCGCTCTCTTTTGTGTGTGGGCTGAGGTCCGATTTGGAAGAAAAGTTCAATGCCAAGCTGGCAAGTTCCTTATTGTTTAATTTTTTCTAAACATTCTCCAGAACAACTTCCTCAACAAGATGGGGTTGTACTTGCTGTGCTACAATCTTTGCATAACATTGTAGTCCTTGCAGGCATCAATTCACAATGGCATGTCCAAAAATGGAATTAACAAATAAAAATGAACAATGAGAACAGAATTTCCACATAGTTGAATGATTCATATGCTGTCCAAAAGCATCAGATGTCTTTGGATTGTCTCGAGTCATATGCACACAACCATAACCAGGATAACTAGATGCCTCATCTTTCCAAACAGTTTGCATCTTCCCATCAATTTTCTAGACACGCCATTATGCACATTTTAAGAACTTCATAAACTCCGCCTTCATCCTGATTGTTCCCCAACAAACAGGGAATCCCCACATTGTCAAAATTTAAACCTAATAATCACACCAAAATGTTGAACATGAATTTCTCAAGGTAAACAGAAAGTATGTGTGCTCACATGACTTGAAAAGAATAAGAGAACAGAATATCAAGTTTCATAAGAACACAGAAAAGAACTTTATACTCGTTCAATGTAGCAGTCTATTGTCCTTTTTGGATACACATGAATATATATTTATTTTTTGAAAATATGAATATTTTATGTATTTTTGTTCAACTGGTTTTTTTACCGGTTTTTGTCCGGTTCCGGTCCAAGTCTGGGTCCTGGGGCTGGCCGGTTTGACCACCAGTCCAGTTCTGATAACATTGACATATACATAAGTGATCAACAAAAAGGGCATAAGAAACATGGTACACAAGAATACCTCCACTGAAGATAATAACCTTATTAGAAAAAGGGGGCCCTTTTGTATCTGCACATAACAGTAAAGGGAACAACTGTCCATTCCCAAATAACTAGGATTTCTTAACTATGATCTCCTAATGATAACTCTTAACTTCACAACTTCTTTATGCAACTCATAAAAATTAAGATACAATTCAAGCACATTTAATTTTATCAACTTCATGTGCTTTTAGTGCAATGCCAAGCCACTACATGACAAAATAGACTAAAAGGAGAAATCTAATTCCTGAAAAACTAAGGGTAACATACTGCAATAATTTGCCTGCTATAAGGAGCTTACATAAGAGACAATGAGCATAATAGTCAGCTAAAGAAAATAACATAGAAGGCAATATTAAGTGAAATTATGCAAACAATTCGACCATCCATATATCTCTTGTTGAAAAATGTAAGACACATACTGTACCAGATCAGATTTTTCGTACGGTTCAGTAACTGTTTCAAATGTGAGGGAAGAAAGGTCAGACAGCCAAGCATCAATTGCACCCTCGGTCCCTAATATAACAGGCATTCTATCTGCAAAATACCATAGAAAGCATCCTTAGCAAGTTTGTCCAATATCTATAAGGACGAATAAGGACTGATACAAAAATTTAAAAAAATAATGTCCTTGTGAAAACAGTGAGGACAAAACCTTGAATTTGAAAATGAGAATCGACTACAGTTCTCACTATTGGGTGGCCCTCTTATACTGAAAAACAAGTTTCTTAACCTATAAATGAATCAAGCATTATTATAGAGAAATTACTCTACACTATTTTGGGCATCTTGATGTTTGCACACCAGATGGAATCAAGCAATATAGTTCAACATTCAAGACTTCCACTAGTTTTATTCCCAAAGCAATATGTCTATCCCTAATAGGAAAACATAAAGACCAGAATAATTTCATAATAAAACTCTCAGTCACTGGCATAAAACATGGTCCATCTTAAACTAGCATCTTTCAAGCACCGAGAGGGATCAAATTTCCCCGGGTGTAAATTTTTTATATTTAATTCCATGTCATGTATTAATTCCTTCCTATTAAATGATAAGAAAATTTAAACTGGGACAAATTTGATCCCTCTTGGTGGTTGATAGATCCGAGTTTAAGATGGATGTATGCTGGTTTTAATTTTTTTGGCTTTTGTGTAAAATTTAAAATTGAGTCAAGTTTATTTTAAAAAGTCTTGTATGTTATGTACGTGACAACATCTCCCTCATACTGGACTGTAGAGCACCTTGCTACTCTTGGTGCAAAGAATCATTTTATTTTCATTTTTTTGTAATGTTCTCTAGACTCATCTCTGTCCCACGCAATTAAACTTGTGCTAAACTCTTTGTCAGTTCCTTCTCTGTGGTGGAAAAATGTTCTGCACTGGCTTCACTGGAGACAAGAAGGAATGTGTATATGAAATTTGTCTAGCAGTTACCAAATATTTCTTCACTATTTCTTTCCTGTTCAAACAAGTTCAGATAACTTTCAATGGAGTCGTCCAAAACAGATGTGGTCACAAGCGCTCTGAAACCACATTCTGCTGTGAAATTATACATCGGATAAAAACTGTGAAAAGCAATCGCAATAAGCTAGAAGTGAATTCATGCCAAAATACAACCTGAACCAACACTATACCAATAAATGATAATATTCTTGTTGATTGTAAACTATTCAGTAAGCAGTGTTCTGTGTTACACTTTAGACAGTAACCAAAAATAAGAAATGTGGGTGATTTGCTCCTGGTTTTACCAGAAAACCAAAATAGACATGAATTCTTGGAAATGGCATTCACCAAAAGGTTTAGTTGTGAGCAAAGTAAATTGTCGCAATATAGCGTTCTTTATCAATAACCCAAGACAAATGGTGACAAATGGATGGCCATGGCAGCATTCAGAACTATGTTATCCCTGAAGCCTGCTTGTGGTGAAAGTTGAAAAAGAAAACATGGCTATATAGGTCCAAAATTTCATAGTATGGCATGACGAATTGATATATGCACACAAACAGCAAAGAGACTGCTTGCACAAATAAGACAGAATCCAGGAGAAAAATGACAAACTGTACACACATGTTGTACACTCTGTTATCCATCTTTCAGCAAGGGGTAATATGTTGATCAGATGTGGTTTGTCATCATATCACCGACAATTTGTGTCGGAGTTGAGATCCGTGGCTTCCCCATAGATCATTGGTCCTTCAACATGGTTAGATAGTTCCTAGCCAGATGTAATATGCCAAGTAGTGGAAACTACTCTTGCATGTGTTTTATAGTTGTGAGTTTAAAGGACTGGTTGGTTTTGTGCAATATTGTGCTTTAACCCCAGATTAATTGCATGCAGTGTTAACAATATAATCTAAGAGAGTTGAAACTTGATAGTTTCAAACTTGGAACCCAAAGAACTTAATAAAAGTATCATTCAATAGTAAGCAATAAAATTTACTTCCAACTGTCTAATAAAATTCAGATCTCAGATAGGATGTAATTCTGACCTCAAGCAGTGAAGTTAAGGAGTAAAGGCTGTAGCAACTGTAGCGAATCCTTGAAGCTGATATTAAAGTACTGAGAATTCAAATAATGCCCAGCAGAGAGAGAGTAATATTTCATGAGCAGATCATGCCCCTTTTAATGCATGCATCCTCTACATATGAAGATCACGACTTCTAAATGGCTTCAACAGAATTCTGGGAGTGAGATCATGGGCTCTCCCCTCCAATACAATCTTCAAATGATATCACGTCCACCTTATGTCAGATTTGGCCTCCAATTAATACGTCACTACTGTTATGAATAGGTGATGCCAATAAATGTTGGAGGCTGCTATAACTCAGATGTCGCTGCCCTTGTATAATTAAATAGTGGTCTGAGAGGTCCACACTCCAAAGTGCCCACGCAACAGTTCTGAGATAAATCGCTGCTCTTTCCAAGGAGGGGTGCACCCTTCTTAATGAACAGCTAACTCAGGCTAAGTAACATGACACTTCAAAAGAGGGCCCGTGTCACGTATTCCACGTGTCAGACACAACACATGCCCTAATACGAGTCCGACACGAATTTTTACGTGTCCAGAAATCAGGACACGATCTGGCACGTGTCGAACACGTGCCATGATCGTGTCCCGATTTCTGGACACGTGTCCTATCAAAACAGTCACTGCCGCAGATAAAGCACGGGCTTTGCCCTTTTCCGGCCCCTTCTTTGTTGGCTATTTGAGAAAGCTTTCATGCCCGTGGAGAATAGAGGTCGTGACTCGTGACTGTTGCTGAGATCGTGACTCGTGACTGTTGCTGAGATCGTGACTCGTGACTGCTTGCTGAGAGGTTGCCGGTGGAGAAGTGAGGTCATGAGGGTGCCGCCGGTGTGGGAGTTGCCACTGCCCATTTGTTGAAGCCACACAGCAGTTACAGGAACTGTTGCAGCAACAAACAGCTTGGGGCAGAGGCACATTAGGGCATTCAACAGAGCATAGAGCAGTCCAGGGCAGAGGCACGCGAATAGAGCACACAGAGCAGCTACACCCGCGGCCTATGTAACAGCAACGAACAGAGATTCGAGAACGAACAGAGCATCTACTGGACAGGTGACAAAGTTTTAAGTTTTTAACTTTTAAACTTTTATAATTTATCTTTTTTCAATAAATGTAAAAAATCAACAAGTTAAGATTGTTGTTCACTGGATTTCAGGCAGCCATTGGATTTCTCATTTCAGTTTGTGAAGGAAAGGAATGGCTCAATCTTCCAAGGTGGCAGGCAGAGGTCAAACTCAAAGAAAGAGCAGAAATGTATCTATTGGTTCCTCCCATGGTAGTGGCAATATTTCTGTGTCTACTGGTGGCAGTGCTCCAAGTGTTTCAAGTGAAGTTTTGGGAGCTGCTATGCCCTCAGGGCCCTCACATAACCTTGCTTCTGTAGCAAAACAACAAGCACAGGAAAAAAAATACCCCCTATGGAAGTATGTAACAAAGAAAGAGGGGCCTGGAAGTGGAACAAAGAGGGCTACGGGAGGAAATATTCCTTGGTCTTGCAATTTCTGCAAGGGTGATTTCAAGAGCACTTACTTCAGAGTTAAGGGCCACTTGTTGGCCCTTCCTTGTGGACTTGGACCATGCAAACAGATCACTGCCAGCCAAAGAAAGCAGTTGGAAAAGGAGGATGCAATTGGGTTGGGGAATGTGGCGGCAACAAGCAAACAAATGTCAAAAAAAGATGATCCTCTTCCATTCTTGAGGAATACATCTAACAGGTTTGGGAGTGGGGATGAATTTCAGCCAACCAAAAAAAGGGCAGCCCAAACTTATGGTCCAATGGACAAAATTTATCAGAAAGAGGCTCGAGATGAGGTAGATCTTACTGTTGCATTCTATTTCTATCTCAACTTCATATCATTCAATGTTGCACGATCACCTTTGTTCATTGAGAAGTGTCGAGCTTTAGTTGAAAAGGCTCCAAGAGGGTATGTACCTCCAAGCTCAGAGAAGCTTAGAACCACATTGTTGGTTAAGGAAAAGAAGGAGGTGGACAAAATCCTACAACCTGTCAAAAAATCGTGGATTTCATCTGGTGTTAGTATTGTTTCTGATGGATGGACAGATACAACACGCCATCCACTCATTAATTTCATGGTGTCTTCCCATAATGGACCAGTCTTCTTGAGAGCAGTGGATGCTCTCAGAAAATACAAGGATGTGCAATATATGGGTGAGTTGTTCATTAAAGTTATTGAAGAAGTAGGTGTTGATAATTGTGTGTAAATCATCATTGATAATGCACAAGTTTGTAAAGTTGCTAGCATGATTGTGGAACTACATATCCAACCGTGCATTGTTCATTCCTTGAATTTAGCAATTAAATTTATTGCTTTGGAGGTGACATGGATTGGCAATGTTATTGAGGATGCACGTTATGTTAAATTAATGTAACTCCAAAGAATATTCTACTTGTACTTTATTATTGTAACTCTGTCGGGGATGTTTTACCTCCGTTCGGAGATGTCATTATTATATTTGGTCATGTAAAATTCATGAGGTAAAGCCTCGTGTTATCACACAACTTGTAATTGTCCCTAAAGGTATCCCATCCGGGATGGCAGAGGTGATCGACAACTAAAGAGGTGACCCAAGAGATGCCACGGTTCCCAATGCAAGCTAGGTGTCACGATAACCGAGGCACTCTTCGCTTTAGATCAGGACAAATCAAGATCAAGGGGGAGACCCTAGCCAATCAACGAAGACTTAGCTAACCCAAAGACTCCTAGGGAAATGTGAAAGTGAAAAAAGGAGATCAATGGTGAGTTAGATCTAGGAAAGATTAAGTGGACCCAAGGGTTAAGGTATGGTTGAAGAGGCTTATGTAGTGACAAATGGTTCAACCAATGAAAGACAAGGTCCACCTATGAGGTTTAATCAATAGATCCAAAAGATGAATTAGTATCATGAAAATTAGCCAAGTGGAACCCACTCCTTAAAAAGTGCAAAATTGGTCCAAGTTGGGTCCATAAGGTTAAAATTGAAAATGGATGGTACTAAGGGTATGCTATGGCATGGATCTATGGATAGCCCAAGAATTAGCAAAACCCAAATGTGGGATCTAGGAAATGGCCACCTACCCAAGGAGTGTGAATTGCCCCAAGGGTGACTAGTGCCTTAGATCAAGGGCCAAATGGAGTCGGATGTCCACCAAATTATAGATCGGGGCAAGTGAAAGGATAAGCAAGGTGGGTTTTCAAGATCAAGTACAAGCCATGGCTAGATCTCACTAGATCTAAAGCATCACTAAGTGACCCAAGTGGGGCACAACTCTCTCAAAATGAGGAATGGGGCCCACAAGGTGAAAATCACAAAAGTGAAGCACTAGGGGTAGGTTTAGAACGTAGATCTATTGAATGCACTAAAAATCTCACCTACCCACTTTTTGGAACTAACCAAACTAGCCTCTTCAAGGGGATGCGAATTGCCTTGGAGAGGCTAATGTGCATTGGGAAATGGGTCAAATGGAGGCCAATCACCACCAAACTATAGATCCGAATTGTCATGGATGCTATAGAGGTGGATATTTAATTTTATACCCAAAAGCTTGCTAGATCCAAGTAGATCTAAAAAAATGTAAAAATGAGGGTTTTAATCAATTAGGGTTTTATGATCTAAGAGAATAGATGGTCAAGGTAGAAGAATATCATACCTCCTTGAGTGTACCTGGAAAATGAAGATGGAGATTGCTTGTGACGATGATTACTTTCCACAAAGATCAAATGCCAAACTTGATGAAGCCCTTCTTGCCAACGTTTTTGCCTCCTTCAACCAATTCGGCCTCCCTATTCCTGTCAATCAACGACACAAAGATCAAGCAATTAACAAGAATGGAAGTAGATGCAAGCAAAAGAGATGAAAAACATGAAATTATTGGTACAAAGACAAAACAACTCCCTGTAACCCAAAACGACTTGTTGAAGCTTGTACGGTAGGCCTCCCCACCAATACACACTCCTCCAAAACGTCTTATTTGCCTGCAAATCGTGTTCGTGAAGATAAAATCCAAGATGGCCACCAATGTTTGTCAGTGCAGAGGAAAAGGCATTTACAATCACCACAAGCATTCCAACACCAAGATCCAAGATGCCCAAGAAAATATTTTTATTCCAATAGCCAAGAGCCAAAAATCTCTAGATAGATTTTACAATAGGGAGTCTCCTCCTTTTAAAGGATAATAAACACAAAAACCCTAAGCCACAAAACCACTTTTTAAAACTAGTGGTTGAGATCAAAAGATATAACAATCTAATCAACAACTAAGATGAGCCAATACAATATATCACATGGATCACTTAACTAAGTGATGATGTCATGGCTAAAAGTGACTCAATGAGGGTGACATCACACATGGGGGTGGCTAAAAATACATGTGCCACATCATCAAGATCTAGACAAGTCACTAAAAGCACATGGTGGGGCTAGGAGGCATTTATCTCCTTCACTAGCATGTCCCCATGGCACAATAATATAAAATATAAGTCTATGACATGTCCAAGTAACATAAATGATCAAATCCTGTCCCCAAAATATGAGAGAGACATGTAGTAAAAGACCTCGTGTGACCATTGTGGACCCCACTGACTAGTGCAAACTGATCTGGAAGAAGGGGGGTTCACCATGGATGACCTCAAAGCAGACCAAGTGCCAAAACCTTGCCTCAATTGCCCAAATCGAATTCCTTAGTGACATTTTTATTCCATTTTTTAATCCTCCTGAAAACCCTAAAAGTGCCAGAAACTGCCTCTATGGTGCCTGTGTTGTCAAACTGAAAGTGCCATCATGTCCGGAAGGGGGGTAAAATGGTAATAACAAGTGGTTGGACCACACCCTTCCTCTGTAGTGCCCTAGGCAACGACTTGCCTCCAATGCCTCTATTGGACAGGCTAGATCAACATGCCCAAACTAGTCAACAGGTGGATAACTGCAACTATCATGCCCAGAAGTGCCCAGAACTGAAAGATAAGTGTCTCAATGGATCCGGAAGAGCCAAATCCACTAGAGATGAGTTCTCATACACCCCATGATAACCTGTAGGGTCATTTGTAGGGTCCACCATACCTAGACAGTGTAAAATATGATAATCTAGAAATAATAATAAAATGGCAAACTGCATCAATCATCATCTGAAGCATATGTCCAACATATGGAATCATCAATAAGTGTATGTGGGACCATAGATCATCATTCACAAGCATAAGTGGTCCATCTCATCACATATCCCAATAATGACCATGGTCAAACTATGTTTGACTAGGTCAAAATACAACCAAAGACTAAATTACAACAAAAGGACTAAGACATGTTCCTTTAATCACATTCACAGCTTAAATTAAAGTATAAACATCATTCAGTGGCAGTTAATACATATATATATCAATGTTTATAGTTTACTTGCACAAAAACTTTAAAGACATACTCATCCAATGGACATGGTCTAACTACTAGCAAAGGATGAAGACTAAGGACAAAGCTAGGCAAAGGGGGTGACTTGACCAATTCAACTAAGTGACACTTTGGACGGGAAGAGGGGGAGCTACACTCTGTGTTGGACAAAATAACAAAGGGAAGGGCAGTGCCTCACAAATGGATAAGTTGTTTAGGGAGTGCTTATTCAACTTAGGCATCATGTCTAGAATTTTAAGTTCACGGGCTTTTATAAGATATTTCCAATATAAGTAGTACATGTGCTTTCAGTTTTAGCCAACAACAACTCATGTGACTAGAGGGAATTCCGCACAAAGCCAAACATCGAGACAACCGACCAGAATGATCTAGGCATAAAATCCAACTCACCAAGGCAAGTTTTGTCACCAACTCAAAGTCGAGACACAAAACAAACGTGGATGTGGTCCAACACAGAGGTAGAAATAGGGAAGTCCTCCATATCAAAAAGTCAAGAAGGCAAGTCAAGGTGGAAGCCAAATAAGGAAGGTTATGGATGGATGGAGTCAAGTGAATGTGGTGCCTAGGCTAGCAGACAAAGATGTCAAGAAAGACCATGTCTATGCTCATAGGAGGGTAATGAAACCAATAAGTATTGTAAGAAAACTTTAGAGTGCAAGTAATACATCCAATTTTATATTTATAAGATCATCCAAAATATTTTATTTAATTATTTAAATAGTATTGCCACATCATGAGTTATATACCAAGTCAATGCTATGAAGATGACTAAAACAACAAAATAATAGTCCAATGCTAATAATCACAAGTCTAATGGTCACATCTTTGTATATCACAAATAGTCATCATTAAGAACCACTGAAACACTGCTGCAACAATACAACTAAAACTCTGGGCACTGAACTGAAACTGTATGGAACAAAAGGTCACAATGGTCATCAAATCTAAGCTCTCAAGGCTTAGCCTTGGCACAAGGTCTACTCAATGTCTGATATATATATTGCTCTGATCTGTAAGTGATCTCAAATAAATATGCTCATCATAGCTGATCTCTGTAAAAGCAAAGCTCTGAAAAGTGCAGATATCTGCTCAGCGAGAATAGTAACCCAGCTACTATGATGTGATAACACCTCCATTGTAAGTCGGGTCGTTAGTACCCTAAAGAATGTAATATAATATTATTTGAGTCTTTCTAGGAGAGGTCGGCCCAGTCAGTTAAAGTGAGGTCTATCTAACTGGGATAAAAGTCAAGTAAAAGGTAAAGTATAAATAGAGAGTGAGTTCCTCTCATTTGTACCATCACTCACTTGTGCAATTCGCATTAGAGGAGAGAGAGATATATCTACGAAGGAGGAGGAGGATTGGCTTGGGTCTAGAGTTTGGGTTTGTCTCTCTTATTTGTGAGACCTATTTTGGGCATTGTACTTTGATCATCTATATTGAGGAAGTTCTTGTTGGGTTTTCTTCCCCTTGAGGGTTTCCTAGGGTTAATTGTTTTGTGCTTTGTGATTGTGTATCTTTCAGAGATCCTTTTATGCTGCTATTGTGAATAATGTATTGAATGCTAATGAATTGTGAATAATGTATTGAATGCCAATGAAATTGGAATCTAGTCTATAGTAGCATATAATCTTAACATGGTATCAGAGCTAGCCTCAAAAGAGCAACTTTCACAAGGTAAAACTCTCTCTCTCTCCGAAGTAAAAAATTAGGGCTTCTCACAGAAGTGGAATTTTTTAGTGCAATTAACATAGGGAAGTGCACCTCTCCAAGATCGAAATTTTGGCACCGAAATCGAAGTTTTTCAGTGGGTGAAACTCCCGAAAAGTCAAACCCTAGTTTGACTCTCGACTAGAAAAACCAGAAAACCAGAGAAAGCCAGAAACTACAGATCAGAATTTCGTAAGTCAATTTTCAAGGGTGAAATTTTGGAATCTTCAAAAACCAAGTGTACCAGCATACTCGCCTTAGTCAAGCGCATCTTTTGGTGAGTTCAGCTTTTTATTTTCAGAAACTTTAATTTTTGGTTTTTCTCTGCTCTCCGGGATAAGATGGCCCCAAGCACTAAGCTTGATGACAAGTTGGAAGGCATAGAGAACTTCTGTGCTTGGAAGTATAGGATTGGACTCATTCTAGAAGAGAATGATCTTTCAAAGTTTATTAAAGAAGTTGTACCAGAACCTGCAGAAGCTGAAGCCAAGGAAAAGCATAAGAAGGATATGATTAGAGAAAAGAGGATCATAGCAGATTCCATTAAGGATCATTTGATTCCACAAGTCTCCTCCAAGAAAACCCCAAAGAAAATGTTTGATGCTCTATCAAGAATGTATGAAGGGAGAAACATAAATCGAAAGATGAATTTGAGAACCCAACTCAAAAGCACGAAGATGAATCCAGGTGAATCTATCCAAGATTACTTTACTAGGGTTTCTCAATTCAAAGAACAACTAGAAGCAATTGGAGACAAGCTTGACAAATATGAATTAGTGATGAGTCCTCCAAGAAAACCCCAAAGGAAATGTGTGATGCCCTATCAAGAATGTATGAAGGGAGAAACATAAATCGAAAGATGAATTTGAGAACCCAACTCAAAAGCACAAAGATGAATCCAGGTGAATCTATCCAAGATTACTTTACTAGGGTTTCTCAATTCAAAGAACAACTAGAAGCAATTGGAGACAAGCTTGACGAAGATGAATTAGTGATGACTGCTCTCAATGGTCTTAATAGACCTTGGGACTCTTTTATGCAGACAATGTGTGCAAGAAAGGAAAGTCTACTATTTGAAGTTGTATGGGAAGAATGTATCCAAGAGGGGGCTAGAGTGGCAAATCAAGAAGCACTACTCAGAGATGATGAACAAGCTCTAGCCACCCATACTAAGAGAGGAAAGGGAAAACCTCATTTCAAGAAGGAAAATCATAAAGAATCTCATCCTCCAAAGAAGTTTCAAAAGCATAAGAAGGGAAACTACAAGCGAAGAGACTTCTCTTCTTATCAATGTTTCCGTTGTGATAAGATGGGACATATTGCCAAAGATTGTCCAGAGAGAAAAGAAGAATACAAGAAGAAGAGCAACAAAAGACATCATGCTCATTTTGCCGAAGATGAAGAAGAAGAAGAAGAAGGACCTCCCAGGAAGCTACCAAAGGAAGAAATCAAAGATTAAGTCTTGTAATAGTGGTGCTTCAAAACACTCTCTCAAGCTTGATTCAGGAACTCTAATGATGGAGTAGAGTTCACCATCAGACATTCCAGTAATCCCTGCAAGAAGACTAGGATCAAAAGAGATCCTACCAAACAAACAAAGATAATTATTTGAATTGTCATTTCATCAAATTGTTTAAATGATAGTGTCCAGTTGTGTACACATTTATTTAGGATGTGTGTTAGAATGTTTGCAATGATATGCATGTGATGGGTAAGTAGCCTATGGTGCTACACAACATTCCATTGCTACTTATCTAGAGTGAAACCTCTTTGCTGACATCTTAAGAGTAGTGCACGCTCTTAATAATGTTATGGTAGAGATGGAAGGCATCTAGAAAGTTACTGTTATCACATTTATAGTAGTTGGGGCTACCATATATTTATTCCAGATTTTAGTATATTTTTCAACCAGTCCTTTACATTGAGATGCTTGAGATGAGCATTTATCTTGATCACTCTTATTATGATGAGCAGCAATATATTCCTTTGCCATGACTGAGTCTCAGGAAACTCAGATTTGATAATCGATGTAGCCATTTTGCCATACAGAGCAGTATGCCTTTCCAGAGTTGCAACAGCAGGTTCCCAGTAGACAGATGATGGTTCAAATGGTTCACACAAATATATGATCTAGCAGGTATTATCTTGTGTATTGGTTTATATTGCTTTCCTGGTCATTCTAGTACCATGTTGTAGCATTAGTGTCATGATCTAGCGATCATATATATATATATATATATATATATTGGACTTGGTTCTTAATATGTATTTATCTAGTGTCCTGCTCAGATGATAGAGGTTCTTGTCTATACTCATTGGTTTCACCCTCCTAGGAGAATGGAGGTGATCACTCACACCATTGTTTGGCTTGCTAGTGTTGGCTTCATTTTCACTATCTCCATTCATCCATTACCTTCCACTTATTGTTTTACCTTGATTGACTACTTGACTAGTGACATGGAGGACTTTCCCCCACTCTAGCCTCTTTGTTGGATGAGCTTCCCTGTTATTTTGTGTCTCGGCTCTGAGTTGCCTCAGTTGTGTTGGCTAAGCCTGAAACAAATAGTACTACCATCATTACATGTATCTGGAAACTTATGGTATATCTTAAATGAAAGCCCATTCTAGAATGTGTTTTTCAACACAAGTGAATGAAAGGCCATGTGAAATAAATGTAAAATCCAAGAATGTGTTTCTTAACACACACGGATCAAAAAGCCTAATAAATGTAAATCCAAGAATGTGTTTTTCAACACACATAGATCAAGGCTATGGAAATGAATGAAAAGCCTAAAAAAGCAGTGGTTAAATGTATGCTATATCGAATGATCTGCTGGCCTATACTGTAATGATTATTCCTCATTAGCCTGCGGGTTGTGATATGAGATGGAGCTTGGGACAGCTAATTCTAAGTGTTCCCTAGAGTCTTGAGTTACAGTTGCCTGACACCTGGTCATGGCGGCTCTAGAAAAGATCCTCACGGAGTTGTATTAGCTTGGATGTGAGTTGTAGACATTTGTCAAGGTTGAATAAGCACTTCTGAAACAGCTTATCCATTTGTGAGACACTGTCATCCCTTGTGTTATTGCTTGTTCAGCATATGCTTTAGTGTGTATCCCCTTTCCCACTTCCATAGTGTCACAGTGTTGAGTAAGTACAGTCATCCCTTAGCCTAGCCTTGCATTTATCCACCTTCACCCATCACTAGCAAATTGATCACAGCCATGAAGTGAGTATAGTCTTGAGATTCTAAGTTTGAGCTATTATTATTATTAAAAATCTTGAATATCTTGTTTTAGATCGCCAGTGAAATGATAACTTTATGTTTATATTGCTATTGGAATGATTAATGAAGCATGCTTTAACCAAATGCACTTGCAGCACCTTGATGTTTATGGTTTGGATCATATTATGGGTCAGTTTGACTTGGTCAAACCTAGTTTGACCAAAGTCAACCACATGACATGAGAGGGGTTAGACCCTGGATGATAGCTATTGATGATATGTGATCCTAATTTGGTCACCAGATGGATCCATGCAACAGTTTCTGGTTCAGATAGTGATTTGCAGCATTTCTAAGGATTTTGATCATTTGCAGATTATTATTATTTTTATTTATCTGAGCATGGTGATGATATTATATGATTATGCAGCCATCCACATGGTGTATGAGTATGCACCTTTAGTGCATTTGGGCTCTCTGAGTCCATTAGGACAGAAAGTTTTCAGTTCCGGGCAGTTTTAGTTGGGATTTCTCTCAGTTTATCACTTCAGTGCAGATTTGCCATTAAAAATGGCCTGTCAGAGCAATGTCAAGATTTGATCGGTTCACCTATGGCGCTATAGAGGGGGTATGGAGTGTAGCCACTTGTTTTTACTACATTGCTATATTCCCAGACACATTGGTACAGTCAGATTTGGCCTCGGGTGACCAGGCAGTGAGTCACATGCATTTTTATACTTTTCAAGTGATTTACAGAGGCATAAAAAAAAGGTGAAATTGGCTACAAAGGAAATCGATTTGGGCTACTGAGGCAAGGAAATGGCATAGGAATGGTTTTGATTATGTGTATGATGTCTCCCACACCCTCCAGAGTAGTTGCAGCAGTTAATGGGGCCCACACATTTTTCTCGAACACATTTTGAGGTTTCATAGAGCCTTTGGAGGCTCACAACTTTCCTAGTTGGGCATGATTTTATGTTTAGACGATATATTTGATGATTACTGTGCCATGGGGACACACTAGGGAAGTTATATGTCACTCCCTAGACCCACCATGAGCTTTATCTTATGTTCTCCTAGTCACGTGGAGTGGGACATCCCTTTAGGGCGATTTTGTCCATGTCATTGTTATATTTTTTAGTTGATCCATGTACTTTATTGTTGAGCTCAGCTCAACCGTAGATTATAACTTTTGTTTCTTTTAATCTTAGCCATCCATTCAAAAGGTGGTTAGGGTTTTGGTATCTCTTCTTCCTATTTAAAGGAGAGAGCTTCATTGTAAATGGACTTTTGGCTCTTGGCTTCTGGAATAAAAATACTTCTTTGCAAACTATTGTCTTGTGGTTGTGGATGCTATTGATGTTGATTGAAACTATTCTTCCTCTGCACTGAGGATCTTGGTGGTTATTTTGCACATCTTCTCTCTACTTTTCATCTACAGGTGAAGAAGGCGAATTGGTGAGGAAGGCACATTGGTTGGGGAGACTCTCCCTACTCTCTTCGCTTCTCTTCGTCGGTTTCAGGGAGTATTATTGTCTTTGTACCTCTTACTTCTTGTCATCATGTTCTTTCTCTGTATTTCTTCCATTCTTGCTTGAACTGATTGATCTCTTGTTGTCCTTGATTCATCAAGAAGAGGACGGCGCACGTGTGGAGCTGGGAAAATCGTGGGGGCAAAATACATCACTAAATTCTCATTTGATCTTTGCGGGAACAATCCTCGGCATCATAGAAAACATTTCCATGACTCAGGTATGCTTGAGAGCTAAGTAATTTATTCTTCTAACCTACCCATCTGTCATTTCATCTTCAAACCCTAAGTAAAATTAATCGAAAAATTCTCTGGCTCAAAAGACTTGGTTTACTGGCAAACCATTTCTAGGTTTTTGGTCTTTTGCAAATCCCGATTCTCCAAGGCGTCATACCTGGAGGACTCCATTGGCCCAAATCCCAAGGCACTAGTCTCCTTGAACCCTCACGCATTTCCTGAGAGAGTCGGTTTGCCTGTCTTTTGATCCTGTTTGTTGAGCTTGTGTGCTTTGACACTGTCACATCCATCTACCAAGCTGTGCCAGAAAGCCCTAATCCTCAGATCCACTCTTTGGGACACTTTCCCTGTTTTAAGGGTCACGTTTCCCAAGGCAGCTGAATTTGATTATTTTAACTGGCACCTGAATCCTAGAATCATACTTAATTGTTGAATCACTGTGTGTAATCAATCTTTGCCAAGTCAGATCTTCCCTAAGCCTCCACAGTGATCCTAATTCCTTAAATCTAAGGTTCCATACCTATCAACTTACGTACCCTATTGTTATAGCTTGATCCGGTGATCTGGGTAGATCTCTCCTGTCAAGAGTAGATCAAGGTCTCCCCCTTTGTTATCTTGGATTTTGATAGCATAAAGCGAAGGGTGCCTCGATTGGTGTGACAACCATCCTTTTGGGAATCGAGGCTCTCGAGGTTTACCACTTTGGTTGCCTATCCCCTATACCATCTTGTATAGGATTCATCATTTAGGGGCAACTACAAGATTGGTGATAAGAGTTACCATATGAATGTAGGATGTGGATGAATGTTGTGTTAGCATTATGACAGTGTGACTTGTGTTTTATGCATATGTTTTGACAGTGTGACTTATGTTTTATGCATATGTTTTGGAAACTATGAAATGTTTCTAACCATGCTACTGAATTTCACTTGTAGGAAGTATCGTACACGATCACCTACAAATGAAGAATGATGAGACTTGTTCCGTAGAACAAGTGACGAAGGTTCAACTATAAACAAGACTTATAAAATCAAGCAGAGGAAGTCCACTATGACGAGATGTTGCTCTAGTAGCCAGACTCATGGTGTAATCACAGTAGAAGAAGATATTGAGCAACCTCTAGGACTCAGAGAACCACATGTATGTAGATTGAAGAAGACTTTGTATGGGCTCAGAAGTCACCCATGGATAGAATGATGAGATCAAGGATCACCTAGAGTGATGAGACATCAACCTTTTCTACAAAGTTGAAGATGAGAAGCTCATAGATGAGTGCCAAAGAGAACTTGCAACAGAGTTCAAGATCTTGATATCCAATGACTTAGAAGGATGAAATAAATGGATATACAAGACGAAAGTATTGTGGCTCGTGGATTCTCTCAAAAGGAAGGAATTGATTATGAAGAAACGTTTGCTCCTATATCAAGGTACACTTCAATTAGAACAGAACCATCATGGCACTTGCAACCACGATGAAGTGGAAGTTACACCAAATGGGTGTGAAAACAGCTTTCTTGAATGGTGTCATTGAAGAAGAAGTGTACATAGAACAACCACAAGGTTTTGAGGTTGAAGACAAAGAGACACATGTCTGCAAACTGAAGAAGGCTCTGTATGGGTTGAAGCAAGCTCCAAGAGCTTGGTATGGAAGAAGCGATAGTTTTCTGACGAGCTTGGGCTTTACCAAAAGTAAAGTTGATCCTAACCTTTACTTCAAGGTTATGGATGATGAACCAGTCATATTATTGCTATATGTGGATGACTTGTTCTTCACAGGTAATGAGAAACAAATCTCAGAGTGCAAGAAGAAGCTCGCTGCAGAATTCAAGATGAAAGACCTTGGCTTAATGCATTATTTTCTAAGTCTCGAGGTATGGAAGAGCCCATAGGGAATCTTCCTTAACCAAGGGAAGTATGCAATAGAAATCTTGAAAAGATTTGATATGTTGGAGTGTAAAGCCATGGCCACACCTATGGATACCAACTTAAAGTTATTATCTGATACTTCGTCAGAATTAATGGATGTGACTCTATACAAGTAGATTATTTTGTCGTTGATGTATCTGACAAATACTAGGCCAGATATATGCTTTGTTGTGAACACCTTGAGTCAGTATCTGCTTGAGCCCAGACGTGTTCACCTTGTAGTTGCAAAGCATGTGATGAGGTACCTAAAAGGTGCAATAGACTATGGATTAAATTATTCTAGAGATCATGAGCTCAGACTGTATGGGTATACAAATTCCGATTGGGCAAGAAGTGTCTGTTATCACATTATAGTAGCTAGGCTACTATATTTTTGAGATTAGATTCCAGTCTTTCTTTCAGCCAGTCCTTTACACTGAGATGCTTGAGATGTGTTGATGTATATGTAACTTCGGAATGTATTTCACATATATGTATATTGTATTCCTATAGAGATGTTATTACTCCTCTATACGGAAGTGTCGTCATTTATATTGTAAGTGTCGTAACTTATACTTGATGGGTTATTAGACCACCTTGTTGGGGTCGGCCCTGTATAAGTCATGTGGGTCAAAGGGTTATTAGACCACCCTATTGGGGGTTGGCCCAATCAGCATTATGTTATGTGGTTAAGTTAAGGCCGACCTAGTAAAGGTTATTAGGCAAGTCAAGTCAAGTATAAATAGAGTGCGGGAGGCACTCTATTTGATCATTTTATTCACACACACACTCTTTGGAGAGTGGCGCACTTGTGGAGGAGGAAAAGCTGCTGCTAAGAGATGTCTATCTCTTATGCTTGGGTTGTATCATTGCTCTATATATCTCTGAGGAAGTTATTGGGGTTTTTCACCTTTATGGTTTTCCCCAAATAAACTATGTGTCTCTTGTGTGCTTGCATTATTGTGTCCATGATTGATACGCTGTAGATATGTTGTACATGTTGTTATCTCAGTTAAGATCCTAGATTAGATTGAAGTAACAGAGCTAGCCTGAAAGAAGGCATGGTATGGCATGTATGACACTTGTTGCACTTGCGATGCTAGGGCTTGATATAGCAAAAACCAATCATCGTAGCACTTTCGCTATAAATCCATTTTGGCGAAGTTTTCGGATCTGCAACTTTTACAGGTCGAAGATCAGATCCCCATGTACCTTGTGTCCAAAGGACAACTTCTAATTCGTTGCACTTTGTGTTTTATGATCTGTACAATCTAGGGTTTCTGCCTCTTCCAGATCTGAGTCATAAACAGGTGACCTAGGGAAAAAGGTCATAACTTGGGCTAGGAAGCTCCAAATGAAATTTCGTAAAAAGTGACAGGTAGTGCACGCACTGTACTTTCTCAGGTAACGTTTTCAGAGGCCGAAACTGAACCAATGACACATGGCACGCCGTACAAGTTCGCTCTCATGTTTTATCCCATAAACAGGTCATGTTACGAAACTTGGCATAACTCTCTCTAAGAGAATCCAATTGAGGTCAGACCTGTGGGGTTGGAAAGATGACAGGTCAAGTTACCATAGGTAGAAGTTTCAGATCAGTTTCAGACCTGTGGATCGGAAAGTTCGGAGTTACACCAGAAACAATCAGGTGCATATTTCTGTCAAAACAGAATTATTTTTTAGCACCTTCATTCATGGCTTCGGGAATTTAGGGTTTCGGAGAAAGTTGGAATTTTTGTAATCGGAGACCACAACTGGGTGCTACTTATCAAAATCGAAATTTAGAGACCAAGATCATATTTTTTGGTTGGGAAGAAGACCGGGCTTGATCAAACCCCAGGTCGAGACTTTGATCGGAAAGATGGAAAATTAGGGCTTCTACAAAAGTTGGAATTTTGGAAGTCTGTGACCACGGCTGGAAGCTCCTCAAAAAAATTGAAATTTAGAGCTTTGGATCGAACCTTTTGGTTGGGCAAAAGGGTGGGCTTTATCAAACCCTAGTTCGGGATCCTGTCCAGAAGATCCAGAAGGTTCAAAGGCAATTTTGAGGGGTGAAACTTTGTAGTTTTCAAATTCTGAGTATACCGGCTTGATCAGCTCATCAAGGCGCATTTTTCTATCCTTTCTGAAGTTTGAAATTCAAAGTTTGAATTTTTAGGGTTTCTCTGACAAACCCTAATCCAGCTCCAGATCCAGTTCCTGCAAATCAAGTGGATTGGGTTAATCCCAGAAGAAAATGGATTGGTCACCTGCATAAGTGAAGAAGTTCCTGTTTCAGATGGAGATGAGGCTAAGGCCTTACATAAGAAGATTACAAGCAATCTCCACAAGTATGGCTTACAGGTATGTTTCGAGATTTGTTCATGATTAAGTTTATGGTATGTTCGTCTTCATATTATTACGGTTAGTACAATCTTGATTAAATTTAGACTTGTCGTATCACCTTAATAAAATTATGAATGCATGATAGAAGATATTCATTGCTTAGGGTGTTGACACTTATGATTGTACTAATGCATTATGGTGTTGTATGAGGTTTATGTTGTCCGCTAACATGAAAGGTACACCAAGAAAGACAAATCATGTTCTAGTTCAAGAACATATGATCATGGTGACATGAAGACAAAGATTCATCCATTGTCATGGATCACATAGAAGATCTATTTACGAGGTATGCATAACTTGGTTCTATAATGGTTAACTTACGAGATATGCAGGTTACTAGCACAAGTCATTGAAGAGAACAAGAAGACATCATGTGGGTATGTTAGACATAACTAGCTAACATACTAATCCAGGTATGTTTTTCCTATATCAAGTTAGAATCCTACCTTGTGATAGGATCTCTTATATAAGTATACATGGCATGATTGATAATGATTATTCATAGATTTGAATAATCATGGGTGTATCCATATTATGTTTCTTACCTTAATTGATGATATGACTAACCAGAAGAGTCATGAAAGTATAGGTTTGAGTAATCACGGGTTTAGGCATATTATGTTTCTTACCTTAATTTATGATATGACTAACTATAAGAGTCCTTGAATACTAATGCTTATTATTTCTGTTTGAAATGATCATGAGTATACATGCTTAAGATTATTGTGTTTTGATAGTATTGAGAATATACTAATAAATGTATGATTATGTATGAGATCTCGAGGATATCACAATAATGATACTTGTAAGCATGCATAGTGATCGAGGATGGATATAAGTTCAAGGACAGGTAATCCAGGAAGCAAAGATCGAGAGGGAGCACACTCCAGTAATTTCTGCAAGGATGCAGATATTCAGAGGGAGTCGACCACTTCTCACAATCCACATCAGAATGGAATTGCAAAGATTCAGAGGGAGTCCACCCAACAACCAAACAAAGATAAGTATTTGAATTGTCATTTCTTGCATATTTGTTTGTTTAAATAATATTGTTCAATGATGTATATGCTTATGTTCCTAGACTTAGGGTGTGTATTATGCATATTAGAATAATTGCATTAATGAACAGTATACTACTAATTTGCATATGATGGGTAAGTGGCCTATGGCACTGTACAACATTCCATTGCTACTTATCTAGAATGAAACCTCTTTGCTGACATATTGGGAGTTGTGCACACTCTTAACAATGTTCTGGTAGAGATTGGACGGCATCTAGAAAGTTACAGGATATGGATAAATGTTGTATTGAAGCATTGGCTAAAGATAATTGCATGACTGTATGACATATTTCTTCAGATGTAAGAATTTGTTCTGAAAACTATGAGATGTTTCTAATCATGCAATTTAACTTGTTTTGTAGGAAATATCGTATACCATCACCTACAAAAGAAGGACTACAACATTTGTTCAGCAACAAAGTTATCTATTAAAAGGATTGAAGATATTGAAGTTCCCAAGATCTGGGAAGAATGCCATGATCGAGGAGTACCAGTCGATCATGAAGATGTTTGGGATGCAGTCCCAAGACCTTAGGGGAAGTCTGTAGTGACTTCCAAGTGGATCTACAATATCAAGCATGCTATAGATGGCAGCATAAAGAAATACAAAGAAAGATTTGTAGCTCATGGAAAGAAGGAATAGACTATGAAGAAACTTTTGCTCCTGTAGCCAGATACACTTCCATCAGATCAGTACTTGCTCTGGCTGCAGTGATGAAGTGGAAGATACACTAGATGGATGTCAAGATAGCTTTCTTGAATGGTGTAGTCGAGGAGGAAGTGTATGTGGAGCAGCCACTTGGTTTTGAGACACATGACAGAGAGTCATATGTGTGCAGACTAAAGTAAGCCTTGTATGGCTTGAAACAAGCTCCTCAAACTTGGAGATGATGCACTATTTTCTAGGCATTGAGGTGTGCCAGAGTATAGATGGAATCTTCCTTGGACAAGGGAAGTATGCAGTGGAGATCCTGAAGAGGTTCGGGATGATGGACTGCAAGGCCATGGCCACACCTATGGCATCGAACCTGAAGCTTCTGTGTGATGCTTCATCTGATCCGGTTGATGTCACAGTGTATCGCCAGATGATTGGATCCTTGATGTACCTGACAAATACGAGACCAGAGATTTGCTTTGCGGTGAACACATTGAGCCAATTCCTGACGGATCCCATAGGTGTTCACCTAGTTGTTGTAAAGCATATTCTGAGGTACCTAAAGGGTACAATTGATTATGGGCTCAAGTATGATGCAAATCAAAAGTTTAACCTGTAGGGTTATGTTGATTCAGATTGGGCAGGTAGTGTTGCAGATAGGAAGACCACTTCTGGGTGCTGCTTCAGTATGGGATCAGGTGTGATCTCTTGGTTTAGCAGGAAGCAGTCCTGCATAGCACTGAGTACAGCCGAAGCAAAGTATGTTGTAGCTTGTTCGGCTAGTTGTGAGGCAGTATGGCTCCGAAAGCTACTGTCTGAGTTATTTGATCTCCCACTGGAGGCTACTGGTATCTTTTGTGACAACCAGAGTTGTGTGAAGCTGTCTGAGAACCCGGTGTTCCACGACAGGTCGAAACACATTGAGATCAAATAACACTATATCAAGGATATGGTGCAAAGAGAATCAGTGAAGCTCCTGTATGTTGCGATGGATGAGCAGATTGCTGATGTACTGATGAAACCACTAGCCAGAGTGAAGTTCGAGTACTTCAAAGAGAGTCTTGGTGTTCTTCAGATTGATGACACTTCGAGGAAGAAGTGATGGACACATTTGCAGGAGCCATTCCGAGCATGGTGAGAGGAGGATCCTTCCATGGCTGTGAATATAAGTGTTGGATGATGAGCATCAGGACAATGCTCCAGTTACTGCTCTATATGTGTATATATACATCATGTTGGATGCTTGATATGATCGGTTGGATCATTTATATGTATATGTATGTACGCATCATGTTGGATGCTAGATATGATCAGTTGGATCATTTATATGTATATGTATGTACGCATCATGTTGGATGCTGGATATGATCAGTTGGATCATGTGTATGTATCTGTAGATGTATCAGGTGGATACATTATATGATCAAGTAGATCATGTATGTTGATATGTATCAGGTATGATTAGGTGGATCATGTATTTGTATATGTATCAGGTGGATACATTGTATGATCAAGTAGATCATGTATGATGATATGTATCAGGCAGATACTGTGTATGCATCAAGTGGATGCATTGTATGATCAGGATGATCATGGATGACGAGCTTCAGGATGTTGCTCCAGATGACATGCATCAGGACGATGCAGTGATGATAATCAGGATGATCATGTGTACATCAGGATGATGTATGGTGAGTATCAGGTTGATGCTCTGTGGTCGTGGAACAGGTTGTGCAGATAACCATATAATCCTAGTCCTGGGAGGTTTGCAGATAGTCTTTCGAGGTTTTTCCTATGGCATGTAATACTGGCCCTGGGATATCTGGCAAACGCTCTTTCGAGGGTTTGCTTTGGAGGACATATAATCCTAGCCCTGGGAGGTTTGCAAATTCTCTTGATAGGTTTTGCCGCTGGCATATAATAGCTCCCTGGGAGATCTGGCAAATGCTCTTTCGAGGTTTTGTCCTATGGCATGTAATCCTAGCCCTGGGAGATCCGATAGGTTGAGCTGTGTGCTCGTAATCAGTCCTGGAATGCTCTTTCGAGGTTTTCCCATGACCACATGTAATAAGTCCTGGAGATCTGGACAGGATGAAAAAAGCCTTAGATGCTCTTTAGGGTTCTTGCTTGGCAAGACACTCTTTTAAGGTTTTGTGGTGGGGGTCACATGTAATAAGTCCTAGAGATCTAGACAGGATGAAAAAGGCCTCAGATGCTCTTTAGGATTCTTGCTAGTCAAGAGACTCTTTTAAGGTTTTGTGACAGTCACATATAATACTAGCCCTGGGAGATCCGACAGGTAGAGTTGTGTGCTCGTAATAGCCTGGGATGCTCTTTCGAGGTTTTGTGACGCACGTAATAAGTCTTGAGGATTCCACAGTATGGCCAGTGATGATGAAGACCTGCAGGTGCTGGGCCTACATCCAGTATGAAAAAGGATTGGCTCTGTAGGACTTCCTATGACGAGTAGATTCAGAGATTGATTGAGATAGCAGCAGTGACGATGACGATTATCCAGTGACGATGATCTAGAGAAGAAGACTTGTGTTAGATGACCTGTGTCGAGAAATACCTTCCTAGTTAAGAGGGAGTGTTGATGTATATGTAACTTCGGAATGTATTTCACATATATGTATATTGTATTCCTATAGAGATGTCATTACTCCTCTATACGGAAGTGTCGTCATTTATATTGTAAGTGTCGTAACTTATACTTGATGCGTTATTAGACCACCTTGTTGGGGTCGGCCCTGTATAAGTCATGTGGGTCAAAGGGTTATTAGACCACCCTATTGGGAGTCGACCATGTGGGTCAAAAGGTTATTAGACCACCCTATTGGGGGTCGACCCAGTCAGCATTATGTTATGTGGTTAAGTTAAGGCCGACCTAGTAAAGGTTATTAGGCAAGTCAAGTCAAGTATAAATAGAGTGCGGGAGGCACTCTATTTGATCATTATATTCACACACACTCTTTGGAGAGTGGCGCACTTGTGGAGGAGGAGAAGCTGCTGCTAGGAGATGTCTATCTCTTATGCTTGGGTTGTATCATTGCTCTATCTATCTCTGAGAAAGTTATTGGAGTTTTTCACCTTTATGGTTTTCCCCAAGTAAACTCTGTCTCTTGTGTGCTTGAATTATTGTGTCCATGATTGATATGCTGTAGATATGATGTACATGTTGTTCTCTCAGTTAAAATCCTAGATCAGATTGAAGTAAATTCTGAAAAATTAACAAGATGAGCATTCATTCCAGGATCACTCATGTTTCAAAGCAGCCCATTTGCACTATGATCAACCTAATGCCATGACTGAGTCTCAAGAACTCAGATTTGTTGACCGATGTAGCCATTGTTGCCATACAGAGCAGTATGCAGTGCCCAGAGTTGGAGTAGCAAGTTTACAATTGACAGATGATGATTCAGGTGATCGGTACAGGTATATGGACAGGCGGGTATATGGTTGTGTATTGGTTTATTATTGCTTTGTTGGTTATCCTTATGGCTTGATTTAGCATTTAGTGGTTGTGACCTGGCGGTCTATTTTTATATTATGGACATGATTGTTAACTTATATCTATATAGTCCTGCTTGCTCAGAATGTATGAAGTTCTTGTTTATACTCATTGGTTTCACCCTCCCTAGGAGAATGGAGGTGATCATTCCCACCAGTTTCTGGCTTGCTAGTGTTGGCTCCACCTTTTCACTTTCTTCATCCATTCATCACTATCCAGTTTCATTGATTCCTTGACTTACACCTTAGCCTATGATATGGAGGATTCCCTCATGCTTGGAGGATTCCCTCATTCTTGCCTCTTTGTTGGATAGCAACCCTGTTTAGTTGTGTCTCGGCTTTGAGTTGTGTAAGTTGTGTTGGCTAAAACCCGAAGCAGATAAGACTACCATCATTACATGTCTGTGGAAACTGTTGTATATCTATTGTAAATGCTCATTGAAATGAAATTCAAAACCTGTGTTTCTAAACACAATGAAATAAGGGCCATGGAAATGAATGAAATGTAAACTCCCCAATGAAGGGAAATGAAAGGACAAATAAAATCAATGGTTAAATGAATGTGAAATCCAAAGATTGTTGGCCAGTGAAATTAAATGAATGAAAAGGCCCATAAAGCAGTGGTTAAATATATGCTATATCCAATGATCTGTTGGCCTTAGACTGTAATGATTTATTCCTCATTAGCCTGCGGGTTGTGATATGAGATGGAGTAAGGGACAGCTAATTCTAAGTGTCCCCTAGAGTCTTGAGTTACGGTTTGTCAGGCACCTAGTCATGGCGGCTCTAGAAAAGATCCTCACGGAGCTGTATCAGCTTGGATGTGAGTTGTAGACTTCTGCCAAGGTTGAATAAGCACTTCCCAAGCAACTTATCCCATTTGTGAGACACTGCCATCCCCTGTGTTATTTTTATCCAGCATACACTTGAGTGTCCCTATAAAAAGTATCATGGTGTTAAGATTGTTAGTCATCCCTTAGCCTTTCCTTCCATCCATCCATCCCATAACTAGCAAATTGATCACAACCATGAAGTGAGTATATTCTTGAAGTTTTGTTCTGAGCTATAATTATTATTATTAAAGTTTACATTGAATATCTTGTCTTAACCGCCAGTGAATGCTACTTTATGTTTATAGTCTTGCTATTAGAATAACTTATGAAGCATGTTATATCCAATTACACTTGCATCATTTTTTATGATAGCCTTGGTCATATAATTGGTCAATTTGACCTGGTCAAACCCAGTTTGACCAAGTCAACCATAGTACATGGGATGTATTAGACCAGTGGTGATAGAGATTGATAATATATGGTCTAACATTGTCCACCAGGTGGTTCCATGCAGTAGTTACAGGTTTCAGATGATGATTTGGTATATTTTTATGATTTTGATCATTTACAAATTATTATTTTTAATCTGTCTGGGCATGGTTATGATATTATATGATTATACAGTTATCCACATGGTGTATGAGTACACATTCTTAGTGTATTTGGATCTTCTGAGCAAGGCTATTGGGAGCGCAGAGCGGGAGCGGGAGCGGGAGCGGGAGCGAAAAGCGAAATTTTCAAAAGCTTCCGTTTTGGGAGCGTTTCGGGTGCGTTTTTTATATAATATATATTTTGATACATATATATTAAAAAATACATGTATTATGCCAAATTAGCTATAGAAAACATGAAAACATAGATATTCAATTTCATATAACCATTTAGTACACAATGATATAACATCAATCATCTAGGAGCTATAACTTATAACATTGTCATTAAATGATCAAATCATCAATCATCAATCATCAACAATATCAACCTTCAAATTTCAACATATAATATTTGCCATCAAACTAGACCATAATGTTTACAAAATAGGCCACAAATTAGTGATGCAACTTAGAAATTTTAATCACTTGTTTATGATAAATATTTTATGTGAGCTTGTTGAAGAAGGCATTACTAGGCTTTGTTTATCGTTGAAATTTATGAGGTAGACTAAGCATTAGATGTTCTAGTTTGAATAATAGATTTATGGGTGATTAATGATCTGCTGTTTACACCATTTGACTCTCCGGAATGCATGGTTGAGGTTCCCTTTACCCACGGATTTATTCAAAGATGGGCATGTGTTGTTGATCTAGGGCCCAGACTTCAGTTTTTTCAAAGTTTAGTGTTGTTTATATGCACAGCACTGCCAAAAACATGCCCAGATTTGCTTTTGACGCTGCTTTTATCCTCAAAACATGCCCAGGTTGAAAGCTTAAAGGCTGTAGGAGTGACCAGGAATGAGATGAGGTTGCTTACTATTTCTCCTTTATGCCTAGAATCAACCCAAATTTGCCTTGGACAGCCCTAGATTAATCTTTGTTGCTGCCCAATCTGCTTCAACAATCCACGTACTTCATATCAACCTTCCAATAGCATCAACACTAGGGAATGCCTTCAATCTCCCCTTAAATAGAAGCCTTCAATCTCCCCTTCAATCTCCCCTCCAAGCTCCCACAAATTTGTTCTCAAACAACTAGCAAACCCACTCAAAGCCCTAGCAAGAGAAGTGAAATCAATGAAATGAGGAATAGAATGAGTCCAAATGGAGTCCAATAGACTTTATAGTTTATTTGCCCAAATTAACCCTAGCCAATCCCTAAAAAACAAAAAAAAAATGCGAAAATGAAAAAAATCGAACTCAAATCCGCCAAGCCCATGGAATCACTCAGAAAGCATTTTCGGGAGCCTTTTTTTTGCCCGAGATCGCTCAGGAATCGATGAGGAATCGATCCGGAAGCGTCAATTCCAGATCGATTCCTAAAATTCCAGGGATCGTTTTTTTTCTCCCCGGAATCGCGAATTGAGAAATCGATTCCGGGAGGAATCGATGAGGAATCGCGATTCCAAGATCAATTCCTCCGGAATCGCGAATTGGGAGCGAAGCGGAGGGGGTAGAGCGATTCCCCGCAACTTAGCTTCTAAGTCCATTGGGATGCTCAATTTGCAATTCCGGGCAGTTTCAGTTGAGTTCTTCTTCAGTTTATCATTTTGGTGCAGATTCGCCATTTAAAATGGCCTGGCATAGCAGTTTGACTTTTTATTCCTTTCACCTAGGGCGCTACAGAGAGAGTATGGGGTCCAACCATTTGTTTTTACTATATTGCCATACTCACAGACAGTTTGGTGCAGTCAGTTTTGGCCCCGGATGACCAGGTGATGAGCTACAGGCATTTTTATCTTTTACAAAGGATTTCCAGAGGAATAAAAAATGGTAAAATGGCTACGGAGGAATTCGATTTGGGCTACTGAGGAAAGGAAATGGCATGAGGTTGGTTGATATGATGTGTGTGATGTCTCCCACACCTTCCAAAGCAGTTGCAGCATTCAGTGGGGCCCACACTCACTCTCCGGGCTCATTTTGATGATTTTATTATGTCTCTGAGGGGCCACGATTTGGTCTTGTGGTCACATTATTGTACTTTGATGTTGTTATATCTTGATGTTGTGCCATGGGGACACACTAGGTGGGATTACATCACCCCCTATACCCACCAGAGGCTTGATGTTATGTTTCCTATTCACTTTATGTGGGACATCCCCCTTAGGGAGATTTGTCTATGATGCCCTCTTATATTTTTGAGTTGATCCATGTACTTTATGTTGAGCTCATCTCAACCGTTGATTATCACTTATGTATCTTTTAATATTAGCCACTCATTAAAAAGGTGGTTAGGCTTTTGGTCTCTCCCATTCCTATTTAAAGGAGAGACCCTCTCATTGTAAAGGGACCTTTGGCTCTTGGAATTTGATAATAGAGGAGATTTTTGGAGAGATTCTTGGATCTTCTTTGCTGTGATATTCTTAGATGTTGATTGTAAATTCTATTGTCTCCTAGCATTTGAGGTTTTGTGGTGAATCCAAAATATTTGTGGAAACAGTGTTTGTCTACAGGAGGGCGACTTCACTTGGGCGTTTTTGCAGGGGGCTCCTCTACTCATCTCACTTGGATTTGCTTATATCAGGGGGTTTTCAATAGTTTCATTGTGATCTTTGATTTCATCTTGATATGTCTCTTGTTGCTATAGTCATTTTCTCTTGATGCTTCAAATCTAACTCAGGTAGTTTGTTGTGCAGGAGAGAAAGGTGCATTAACTCCTTGGGGAAAAACGATTTCACTTGGACACTCATCTAAATCACTTCAAATTGATCGAGAAGGCATAGATCATCATCATCAAGGCATCTGCAAGATTATCCGGGTAAGATCTACTCTTATTTCAGCTATTTTGGGTTCCAATCCATTGGCCATTCTTCATTTACTGTTAAAACCCTCACTTAAATTAATCGAAAAATTCTTTGGCTCAAATGACTTGGTTTACTGGCAAACCATTTCTGGGTATTTTAGCTTTGGTATATCCCCAGGTGGGCTCTCCTAGACGTCATGGTTGGAGGACTCCCTATGGCCCAATTCCAAAGGCACTACTCTCTTAACCCTTGCACATTCCCTTCTTTGACTGGTTTTCCTGTCGTTTGATCCATGTTTGTGAGCTTGCATACCTTGACACTGTCAGATCTTTCACCCAACCTATGCTAGAAAGCCATAACCATCAAATCTACTCTTTGGGACACTTTCCCTGTTTTAAGGGTCACGTTTCCCAAGGTAATTGATTTTGATCATTTGTACTAGCACTTGAATCCTGGAATCATTTCTAATCATTGAGTCATTGTGCCTAAACAGTATCCTATCTTTCTTAAGCCTCCACAGTGACCCTATTTCCTTAAATCTAGGGTTCTTTACTTCTCACCTTACGTATCCTATTGACATAGCCTGATCTGGTGATTTGGTTGGATCTCTCATGTCGGGAGTAGATCAGGGTCTCCCCCTTTACTATTTGTGGCTTTGATAGTATAAAGTGAAGGGTGCCTCGATTGGCGTGACAACCAATCCTCTTGGGAATCGAGGCTCTCGTGGTTCACCTCTTTGGTTGCCTATCCCATCTACCATCCTGTATCGGATCTATCATTTGGGGCAACTACAAGCGTGATAACAGATACCTTTCTCGATTTCCCCAAAAATCTTAGTATGCAATCTTCTACTTGGTAGTGCAAACTTTACCGACACAACAATGCAAACATTAAAGGAAACAAATCCATAACCATAAATAACAAACTAGAATTGTATAAACTAATCACTAAACCTATCACTGATTATTTTGATAGGTTTACTCTAGAGATCTCTACGAATATTTTAATGGCACTTCCACGTAAGAAATTTCAAATAAACATCTTGCATTATGATATATCGATGTCTGACTTTCATCCTAATAACAAACAACTGTAAAATATTTTTAGTAGTTTTAGAATAGGACAATTCTGCAAAGATAATGAGGTAGACAACTACCTAAATTATTTCTACAAGGTATGATTGTGTACAACCTCGTAAGAATTCTACTGGGAGAAATTTTTTAAGAGCAAATACAAACACTACGCTTTCAATGTAATCATGAATGAATGATAATACAGAGGTAAATTTTGTAACTATCAAGAAAGAGAAACAACCTGCAAGCAAATTTACAATACAATAGCAATAGAGATTTCAATGTTTTATATAAGCAACCATTTTTTACCATGAAGCCACGCCAATGCCTTAGAGGAACATGTAGTCAAAATAGTAAATGTAAATAGCAGTCCTCCTGTAGGATAAAACTTTTGCAATATCAGTACACATAAACACAAAATAGATAAAAAAATATTATATCTGCCATTGACAATATATAATTTCTAGAGATCATGATATCATGCATAAAAATAGTTTAACGAATGTATCAGCAACTAGTGCGTTTAAAAATAAAAATGAATTCTTTGATCAACATGAGAGAGTTTCATCACATTATGAAGGCATCCACAACTAGACACCAATTATGGTGTCGATCATCCCCATTGTTCGGGCATGGTACCACAGTTCCATGTTGGCAAGGTGTCATTGGTATGGTCATTTACCATGCATGGGTGCATCAACATGGAAAGTGTTTGAATTAAGGACCAAGTTACGTTATACAGATCCCACATCAGTCTTCATTTCTTCATGCATTTTATTCATGTACTTAAGAATTATTATTTGTTGTGCTTGATGGTATTATGAAATAGCCATGAACACTGAATTACAAAACCCTAGCTGGGGTTTAGATGAACAAATCAAGCATTGATAAAGATAAACACAACATTAGATATTATCAATGATAAGCTTGTGCATCTATTAAAATTAGATTCACCTCCTTATATATGATTGCCTAGTCATTTCCACTTATGAATGTGGGATTGACAGCTTTACACAAAAAGTGAACAAAAGTATAAACCATAACCTAAAGTTATAAAGTGACCTTATTACAAACATAAGCCTTATATTCTAACACCCCCTCTTAAGGCTTACAGTACGGAAAGCAAAACATACTAACTGAAGATAAAACACACTAACAAAAATCTAAAACATCAGAACCAAACATTCTTAAAAAGCTTCTTTGAAAAAAATTCTTGGACCAAGTAGAGCTCCAACAAGCTGCCTTGTAACAAAAGTTATTTCAAATTGATGTGACTACTACCCATTACAAAGACATCATTTTGGAAGATACCCCTAAGTTGGAGATTGTTGACCAAACTCCCACGCAAAAAGTGGAAATTGAAGTTCATCAAGAAGAACCACTCATCTCTCTTCATGCTTTGTCCGGTATTTCAGCCCCGCAAACCTTGAAACTTCTGGGTTACATCAAGCACTGTAAAGTGGTAGTCCTGGTTGTCAGTGGCAGTACCCACAATTTTATCAGTGTTACAGGAAACGCGTTTCCGAGATCCGGAAACACAATTCTGCGACCCCACAAGTTTCCGAGACATGGAAACATGGGTGGAAACATTTCCCTCACATACCCAAATTTGGAAACGCTAGGAAACACAACCATTGGATATTTCCTCAAAATCATGAAACATTTCTCGAGTTTCCTCCTCCCACGGTCCAAAATGAAAAAGTGGTCGCTTTTTTAATTGATTTTGGTCTTTATGAGTCTTGCGTTAACCCTAGGAATGTTTTTTATCATTTACCCACCGATTTCCATAGTCGTCAACTTCCATAATCCAATTTGGCATTTTCCCCAACGCATTGCCTTGAGCAGTGATGCTCATTTGTCATTTGACATGTTCTGATTATTTCTATTTTAGTTTATATTTCCGTTAATCTTGATATAACAGCCTTGACTCTTTAACTTTTAACTTTTAAGTCCCAAGACATTTAAAAATATGAATCTTGGTGTATAAGATTGAGATTTCACAGTTTTAAGTTTTATTTCATTGTACAAACTTCAATATGGTTGTATTTTCAATTTTGTTTTTAATATTGATCAATACTAATTTTAATTTAAACTTATGTATGGTTGTAAGTTGTAACCTATATTTCGTTTTAGATTTAGTTTAGTTAGATGATTTATCATTTATGAATGAACTGTGATTTATGGCCTAAGTGGTTTAGTGTTTACATGATGACAAGCACAATACAAGATGTTAGTGTAACTATTTTGTTACTATTAATCTTTAGAATCTTAAATTATAAAATAATAAAATTTCAATGAAATAAATTTTGTAGTATTCCTAGTGGGGTCCCCTATGTTGAAGACCCCGACGTCCCCTTTGATGTTTCCTAAAATTTGGGGGGATACTTCTGCATATGCTGCTCCTGCATCCCCACATCCCGGAAACTTGGGGGAACATTGAATTTTATTCACCAATGAGTGGCCAAAGAACTCCACTATTATGTCCACCTGGTGCCCAACTTTCAAATCATGATAGCCAATGGCAAGATGATGAAATGTGAGGGGCATTGTGAAAGTGTGAGGCTACAATTAGGTGATTATCATCTCAAAACTCATATGTTGGCCATAGATATAGGTGGTTGTGATATAGTTTTCATGGCAAAATGGCTACTCACATTGGGGCCAGTTACAATAGACTTCAAGGAATTATACTTAAGGTTCACTCGGGACTCTCATACTCGCACCCTCAAAGGGATCCATGCAAGCTCCCCTAAAATCATAAGTTCTCATCAGATGGAAAAATTATTGAAGAAAGGGCACTCTGGAATTATTACTCACTTCCATTGTAAGATTCCGGATCTGATCTTAACTTGGTTTTTGCAATTGGTTTCGAGTTGGTTTGTCAATTTTTGATTCAGTTGCATTCACCATAACAATGGAACATAGAACTGCACATAGAACAATGATTGCTTGCAATTTATTTCCCAAAAAGCAGCTCACAAACACTTAAAAATAACAATGGTAAACTACAGCTGTAATAACCTCATTAAATGCATATCAAATCAACTACATTAAGCTTGTCATACCTGAGAATGACAGCGGAAGTTGCATGATTTCCATGGCTGTAGTGGCTAACATGCAATGCCCAAAACTGTAGTATATGACTGTGATAACATGTCAATCATCAAGGAAAGCACCCAGCTGCTAGATATCAATCTTATCCTCACCAAAGATATCCGAGATGAATGTTTGAGGTTGTTCCTCGGGATCTTGGCATTCCCAAAGCCATGCTCTCAAATTAAACATATCCAATTGAATACATGCAGCCCCAGGAGAATAAACACAACTCCTTCATGCATTACTCGGACCCTACAGGTGTCCACACAACCATAGGAGGTAAATCGCTGCGCTAGGGAGTAGATCTGGCCTGTAGAAAAAAGATCACGGCCTCCTCAAGGTAAAATGTCCCTCTCCCAGTCAAGTCGATGCCTCAAACAGTGGGTCGCTGTCTGCTACAGTGAAATTCTGATTTTATTATCAAATACCAATCTGGTTAAGTAGATCGCAGCCTTTCATTAATGAAATCGCTGCATTAAGTGGTTCACTTTGCCTTTCCCAGAAATCAAACTATCTTTTGGAGAGAAAAGCCAATAGAATACTGCTTGGACCCAATAGATTTTGACCCTATTGACCTGGTCTCAATGTTATTTAATGGATCGATGCTTATGGAGGAGTTATGCACTATCAAGAGAATCGATCTACTCAGAAATCGCGATTTCTTCCATTATTTATGATTCCATGAGATGAGTCGACCTCCCTTAATCATTCCACTGCTGATCCGCAACCTAATCTCTACAAATCCAATCAATCTTTCTTCAGAAATGAAGCACAATGGTAGATTTGGATGATCTACCCTCTGGAATTGCTAGGATGGATAGATTTCACCAGCGAATCCAATCTGGTCAAGGGTTTCCATCCTCAACACCCAAAAAGCTCAGAGAGCTCTCAAAATCAGTTTCTCAAAGGGAATAATAATAATGGCTGCTCATAATTTCCTTTTTCCATCTTTTATTACTCGCTTGACCTTTTTCCGTCTTTTAACTGCGCATGCCACTTTAATTACACATGCATGCCACTTTAATTACGTATGGATGCCCTTTAACTACACATGTCACTTTATAATACTTAAGTGACCCCCTCTCTTATTTTTTAGGTGACATTATAATATTATTTTATTTAAGTCACTTTAAATAAATGGGACATTGTATCCATGCCATACAAGCTCTGGACAAGACCACATCCAACCTGACTTACAAAAGGTTCTGGATAAGCATCAACAAGGCTTTGAGACACCAAAGGGTTTACCCCCATATAGAGGTGAGAACGATCATGATATGCGCTTGATTTCGAGTAGTCAACCACCAAATGTACACCTGTATAGGCACCCTATTGCACAAAAGAATGAAATTGGAAGGATCACTCAGGAGCTAATGGAGGTGAGAATCATTTGTACCAGCACTAGCCCATATTCATCACCAATGATCATGGTTTTAAAGCAAGAAGGCAGTGTGCATATGTGTCCTAATTTTTGTGCCTTTGCATGGAACAAAGCAATAGAAAAAGCCTTTGCAGTTTTAAATCCTGTCATGTGCACCACTCCAGTCTTAATATTGCCTGATTTTACTAAAACCTTTATATTGGAATGTTATGCTTCCAAAAAAGGTTTGGGTGCAATCTTAATGCAATATGGGCGACCCTTAGCATTCACCAATAAGCAATGGGGTAAAAGGAATTTGAACAAGTTTACCTACAAGGAAGAAATGACAGCCATCCTACATGAAGTTGACACATGGGAACAGTATCTCCTCGGGCAGCGTTTCCAGATAGATCACCACAGCTTGAATTATTTTTTAGAACAAAGGTTGTTATCCCTGAAGCAGCATAAATGGTTCATTAAGATGCTTGGATATGACTACGCGATCATCTATAAAAAGGAAAAACTTAAAAAGATAATATTGTGGTAGATGCTTTACCGAGGAAATATGAGGAAGAGGGCTCCCTCTTTGACTTGTCTTCTCTGGTACAAGAATGGGTAAAAAAAGCACGACAAGAATAGCTCACTAATGTTATTACCTCTCAGCTCATCAAGCAACTTATGGAAGATCCCAACATTCACCAACTATCCAGGACCCCTTCACCAAAGTTTTATAGCCGATATCAGATCGTTCAAGGCATGGGTCAGGTGGCTTACAACGTAGCACTCCAAGCACACTCCAAGATCTACCCAGCATTTCACGTGTTTTAATTGAAGAAGGGTGTGTGCCAAAATTGTCAAGTTCAAATTCCATTACCAAAACTCAATGCAAAAGGTTCCATTTGGCTTCATCCTGCAACCAATTTGGCCACACGAGAGCATCACCTACACCAACGCATAGTCAAGGAATTTCTACCCCAGTGGAAGGATATGCAGCCAAAAGATGCTACTTGGGAACCATCAACCCTTTTACAGCAATTTCCCATCTCCAACCTTGAAGACAAGGTTGCTTTTGAAAGGGGAGGGCATGTTAGGGTCCTACCCTAACCCCCCTACTTTAACAATGTACAAGGCCATAAGGCCCATTAGTTAGTTAGAGGGTAGAGTCTCAATGTAAAAGGGTCTTCCCTATTGAATAAAGGCCCATTAGAGTAAATTTGGGATATAAAATGGGCCTCATAAAAAAAGAGCCATTGACGAGTTGGAATTCAAGAACCAATAGAATTTCAAGAAAAATAGTCAACCATAATGGTTGACTTGGCATATTTGTCATTAAAAACTATTTTTTTTAATTCGTATATTCAACTTATCTCCCTGTGGTTTTACTCAAATTTCGAGCAACAACACTTATTGGATGTGGAATTCAATTCTGCATCCAACAAGTACCCAATACCCACACTGCAAACTTTTGATGGACCCTGTTACCAACTATGTTGCACTACAGTTGGACTTCAGTGAGCCGCCAGTATTGCACATTTACTTGTGCATTTTTCAGAGTTCAGAAGTTCTAAGTTTGGCCTTTTCAGGGCCCATTTGTCAGTTCTTTGTAGTACATGACTGTGCCCCACAGGGTTTGTAATAAACGTACTAGCATGGTGGTCTTTGAGTGACTCGGTTCCCTAGGACTTGACAACCAAAGAAGGTATTCCAAGGAGTTTTTTCCCTTGTTGATTATGCCTTGCCTTTAGCCGAGTATAATCGATGAGGTTTTCTCCTGCTCCTCCAAAGCTGGAATGCCCAAAGTGGAGGTTAGGCCTTAGGGGATTATTAGAGCCCATGATGTAACATGTATAAACATGCTAGGCGCTAGAATTTTATCGTTTTGTTATGTACTAGGTTCCCCTGAAGTTTCAGTCGATTCCGAGAAAAAGTATTTTTCCGCATTTTTAAGCCATTTTTTTAATGGTTTAATTTAAAATTTTCAAAAGGTGATAAAAGTCTTATCCGAAGTCGGAATTTGACGTAGGGATGCTCATTTTCAAGCTCAGAGCATCCTCTTTACCCCGGGTACCCAGTTTTCCTACATTTCGGGTGACCGAGAACCCTCGTGGAGCAGTTTTGTCTATCAGAGCTACAGAATGGCACTTTAATGCCAAAAATGCAACAAAATGCACCATAATCCAATAATTAAAATATTCAAAAAATGGCAATTACCACATGCCAATTGAGGTGGCATAAGTCAAAGTAAGGTGGGCGTTTATAGTAAAGAGCAAACCATATGATAAAAGTTAAGATCAAAGTCAAACGTTGAATATTTCTTTCCAAGGTTCGTCCTCCTCACGTGGGACCTCACATAACATGGCCGTGAGCATTTTGGTTGGATGATAGCCCAATGGATAGGCGACTAAATGCATGGTTAAAGCATATATTATAACTTGGTTTAAAAATGAGATTTGTTTTAACTTATGCGCCCTCATCCCATCACGTGGGCCTCTACCCTCACGGCCGTACGGATCTATTGTTGGGCAAGTTGGTTGTGAGGTGGCCCACATCATATGACATGGCATAATACCATGAGGATGGGCGAATACTTCATGGTCAACTCTCAAATTTTAAAGGTTGAACAAAGTTTGAATATTTCCATATGCTCCACATATCTTCACGTGGGCTGGCCGTACAGTTTCCATGGTGGACGGTCTAAGTGGTGGGCTCTCCCATCTTAGGAGGTGGCATGATCCACGTAGGATAGCTGCTATATTAATCAACCTTTCGAACAGCTCATACATCAAAGTTGAAACATCATGCTACGGTTTAGACTTCCTCACGCGTGGGCCAGCCATTCCTCACGACATCCATTTGATTTGGTTGTGGATAAAGCATGAGGTGGCATTAAGTGTGGCTTGGTTGCTATTTTAAAAACCAATCAAATATGCCCATGCACCAAAGCGACCAGCCTGCTGTTTATTCCAACGAATTATGGAAACATCACTCAAGCACTCGCCATCGTCATCTCCATGCATGGGCAGCTTTCAACAGTTTCCTTCTTGAAGTGTTTTTGTCCAAATGGAATGGTGTAACACCATTGGATGAGAGCTTTTCTTGCTCTACAATCTAGGAGCTTCGTCTCTTAGGGTTTTGCACCCTAGTTGGGTTGGCATTTTCTATAAATTGAGGAGCTTAGCTCCATTGTAAGGATCGGAAGGTGGAACCTCTGCTCTATTATTGTTGTATTATTTCTGTGTTCTTGAGAATAAAGTTAAGGCTTTGGAGGCTATATTGTGGATTCGTGTTAAATGTGTGGATGTCTAATGCTTAAATCCCATGGAGGTAATCTGTGTCTCTTCATGAGCTTTGTTTATTGTTCGGATTCATGCTGACCTTTGAAGGAAATTTATTATTTCAGTAGGGTAAAGAGTAGAATCTATATTTTATTCTTTATTATCAATTGTATGAATTATATCTTAAACATTGTTCATATCTTGTTTGAATGTCCATGTTTCAGTTTATCTTTTATATGATTTATATCGGTGTCTCTTAATCCACTTGTGCAAGGTTTGTTGTGAGGTTTCTTGCAGGTAATCTGATCTCATTGAGAAGGCATACATGCTAGTTTGCCAATCTTTGAAGTTATAAAAGGAAGCGTAGTCCCTCGCGTGTTCACTTGCATATGGTCTCCATCCGCCCAGTCTTTCTCACTCAAAACCGGTTATATCACCTTCGTTCAAACCCTCATTTATTCTATCTTGGTTACTGTTTCCATATTGTTCTAGATCTAGTATTTTGATATCCTACGAAGTGGATCTAGTATCCTTTCTAATGCTTTCATTTTATCAAAGACCAAATCTCAAAGGTTCATTAGTGAAGAAGTGCTTGTAAAAGATTTATCTAGCATTGTTAGGCTTGTAATTTGGCTTGCAAACTCGAAAGAGAGAAGCCAAAGATCCTAGCAAGGCAAGCTCCCTAGCTTGTCTTCCTAGTTACCTTTTGTCTCGTTTCATTGCACCTTTTAGCTTCATTTTTCAGACTTAGTTTGCATTTCGAAAAAGAGTAATTTCTTAGTTGTTTTTAGGCATTTTACAAACTTTTTAGCTCGCTGGTTTTTTGGTTCTGCACATAAAAAGTCATTTGAAAGTTAGTTTAAAAACCCAAAAAAGTTGCACAAAAATACGTTTTCACATACTAGTTGCATTAGATCTCATTCTGATAATTTTCTAGCATTGTCAGAACACTCTAAGAGTGTTATGATTGTCATTTTCTAACTTATATAGCTCGCTGATCTGTTTTGATTTCATCACAGGTTGGAGTGAAAATTTTTAATAAAACTTGCATTTGGAGCTTCCTGAACCACCCAGAGAGAACCAGTTTCAAGCACCATCGTTATTTCTCTTAAACATTGTAAACTGACTTGTTCCCTAATGATAAAGGGCAAGCAGTATTTCTCTTAAATTTCCAAGTTGTAATCAAAAAAAAATAAAAATAAAAAGATCACAGCAGGCAATTCCAGCGCCTGAACCCAATCCCCCCAGGGGGGATTCGTACCCTTTTTATTTTTTTTATTTTTTTTTTCGTTTTAGATTAGTTTTCATTCAAGCAGTAGTAATTAAATAACACACTCGAGCACACAACGTCCTCCAAGGACCCGTTTTTTCATTTTATATGCTTTTGTGTTTATTTCAAATTATTTTTCTGTGCTTAAAATTTAAATCCTAAAATTAACCCCCCTTGCTTTATGCTTGGGGTTTAGTGTAGATTAATCATCCACTCATACCTATTTAATAAAACGAACAACGCCCCAAACTCGGAGTATGCTCTTGACCACTGCAGCTTAGTCGGAACAGTTGGCTCAATCAGAAACGGGTGTAAGGTATTTAGTGTTAATAGGACAATCCATTAAAATCCAATTCTAAGAACTCGGGAGGTTGCATGGACTGAATCCACAGAGTCAGCAGGTTCTTAAGCGGGTTCATCCTCGCCTGGTTGGACACTTGGTAAGGTTGCCAGAGCACTCAGTTCGAAGTTTAGTTTTCTTTTGGGCCAAACCAAGAATCAACCCACTCCTTAACTACTCATCTAATAACTACAAAATTTACCAACCGAGCCACTGCAATACTTTCACTGAGACTACACAAGCAACCCCACACAATAGTACTTACAAGCATTTTTACATTCTCGGCACTGGTCTTTAATTTTCTGTGTTTAAGTATCAATCATAAATGTCGTGAATGTTTATTTATCTTATGTTGGGTTAGCTATATGATTTAATTCACAAGCAGTGCTTTGTTGTAATATTTTATCATCTCGTCATCTTTAACTCCTAGAATAGACTTTTGTCTTTTGTTGTAGATTAAAAGCCTTAGATTATTTTTCATAGGGACCACCCCCCTTGGCTTCGCTAGGAGTAAGCCTAGACGGAGGAGTCGAGTAATCAGGTGACAGCACTTAACTCTCACTTGCCCCCAAGGACACACCGAGCGGCTTGAAGGTTTCCTGCCGCGTCCCCCCCAAGTGTGTATTAGGCGGAAACAAACCCCACCCCACAAAAAACGAGAAATACAGTAAAACCACAGGGAGATATGTTGCAAAATACGAAGAAAAAAAGTAGTTTTTTTCTCTTTTCCCCCAAAATTCATAAATATTATTTTATTATTTTCCTTCGGAGGCCCATTTTAGACCCCAAATTTGCTCTAATCCCTAGGTGGTTGACCCGAATTAATAGCACGGCCACAAGTAGTAGGTCTTTGGCTATTGAAACATTATATATAGAGTAGTAAGTTAGGTAATGTGAGTCAAGAATTGCCATTGTATTTATAGCTTGCTCTTAGAGGTTGGCCCCTTGAAGAGGCAAGTGAACATGGCTATCTATCTTATATATTCTCTCTTGTGTTTTTCTTTCTTTTCTTTGAATTTATGGTTTTAACTTTTTAAGTATATTATATAGGTGGAGCACTCTATCCAAGTGACAAGCAAATACATCAAGAATGTCACCATAACATTGAGATATAACATATAACATCGGGCACCCCAAGATCAACCCAAGCTACATCAACAATCAACCACTGAAAATCCTAATATGCTCTCGGCTCAACAATTTAATGAATGTGCAATCATAACTTTCATGTAGACACTGTGCACCCACCAATGGTTATGATCAACAATGTCATAAGGAATGTGCCAAGGAAAGATGTGCACCAATAACAATGCCCCTATCTCCATCATGTGTTCCTACAAGTCTTTGACATGTGCAAAGATAATCACAAGTGAAACTAGACTATGGTGAAAATCATCGTGATCGTGGCGAAAATCACATGTGGGACCTCATGCAGAATGAGGGGTGACATGCCTTATTACAATTGAATGATCAAACACTGAATTGTAATGAATGTAGTCTCTCGGATATTAAATTACTTTATATTTTATTAATGTGGGTTATTGTATCCTGAACTTAAGGCAAAGTTTGCTGCCAAGGGCACTCTAAATACAAAAGATACAAAGGTTTGAGATCTTCAAGCTTAATTTATTATAAGGACATTTTTGTTGTGCTTAAGATAGATGTGAGTTGATTTTTCACATTGTATATTTAATATCAATATAAGAAGCATTTTCCAACAACAACAAAAAATTATCTAAAATAGCCAAAGAAAGCTTGCTCATTATAGTTGGAAAAATCAACAAAAATGCTTCACCTTCATAATCTTGCCATGTGTCGTAAAGAGCAGCTAAAACAATGGGTCTTTCATCCTGAAAATGAATATAGAATGGTTGCTTCTTCGCTCCATCCTTTTTCCATTCATAAAACCTATAAAACAATCAAAATAGCATCCCATTACAACAACATATGAGATAAAAAAATTATAAATAGTATGAAAACATAGCCAAGGAAGAAAATGTTGATATAACAACTAAACTAGGAAAAGAAAACTAATGGAGAAACATAAGCTCAAATGATTTGAGGATACTGCCAACAAATAGCATAGTAGGCTTGACAATAGAATAACCCAATAAATTACATCTAACAACATTTAAACAAACTAATCAATCAATCCAAACTTGGATAGTCCTAGGCGAGTATATGCCTTTTATTTAGTTGAAGTGAATGAAAAGACCAATGATGCATAAGAGGGTTGTGTTACCCTCCACTTTATCATGGGTGTCCAAATGTAATTTTTATCACAACTTCAATAGGAGGTGACATGTTGATGGAGATTTGGATGACCAAGGTTAATGCTTGCCTTTGTGATGATGCCTTGTGTTCTTTATGATGTTGATCTAGGGTTGACCCTAGAAGATGATGTTGATCTAGGGCTGATGCTAGAAGATGATGTTGCACTCATGTGTTACCTTGATCATCCTCTTCATGAGCACCCTTGTCTCTTGTCACTTGGATGGATTGTATGGTTTTGGCACCCTCCTAGTGCTCTTGCTCAGTGGATGATCTTCATGCTTATGGATGCCTTGTGATGGTTTTTCTAGAGTGCTCTTGGCCCTAGGCCCTTGTTTGGGATCTTAGCATGGTTTTCCATCACTTTCTTGTGGAGCATTCTTGTTTCTTAGCATGAGGATGGCATCTTGAGGTTGTTCCCCACATAATGCAATATTGCATGTAGATCTATTGGTTGATTAAGGGTTTGACCCTTGATGTATGGAAGCAACCTCTTGCACTTTTTGACTTATTCTACATTCAATGGTTTTCCTTGATGAGTGTCCCCCCCTTTGGAGGGTTGTTTACAAACTCATCTAGGGAGAGTTGTTTACAAACTCATCTAGACCAGTTTTGATAGGACATTTTCGGAGGGGCATCCTACCTTCAGGAGCAAATATATATTCACAGACTACACATAAATGTGCCATCTCAATGCCATTAAATACCATGTGACCATGATATTTCCAAAAAAGTAGTCATGATAGAAAATCTAATAAATATTGAGGAAAAACCATTTTTTGCCGTGCATGCCTTTTGGAGCCTTTTCATAAAGAGTGTTCATCTTACTGAGGAAGCGCTCCACATTTTGAGGCCTTTTTGTTGGACCGTGACCTTTAGAGAGCCTTTCAAGTTTGGAGGCTAGGTTTGACTTCTTGTCATCATTTGCCCATGCATGAACCCCCTTCTTGGGCATTTCTTCTCTTGGATATTGTACTTGTGGCTTTGACCACCATATTTTATGGATGTTGTTAGAGTTTGTTGGGGTTTGCTGGAATATTTTGATTTGTTTACTCCATCCTCAGATAGATCTAGGGTTTTATGATTATTTTACTATAGAAGGAAGAGGAGCTTAAAGCTATATAAGGCTTTGCTCTTTGCTTAATTTCTCATGGTTCAATTTTTGAAGCTCTCTCTCTCTTGAGCTTAATTGATACATCTTTTCTTGGAGAAAATATTGTTGTAAGGGTTCCCTTCTTCATTTGGCACTTTGATCTTGCTTAGAGCTTCATGGTTGTACATTGTAATAGGTATTTACATTGTCATTTCTATGAGTTTACTCCCACCATTGAAAGGGTATTGTTACCTCATTGGAGAAAGGGGTTTTAAGTTACTCTCTATTTCATCGTTTCTTTGCATGTTATTTATACAGGAGTTATGCGTTGTATCTCTACCTTGATTTGGATTGTGGAACCTTGAGCTTTTATTTATACAATGCAACACAAAGAGCTAGAAAGGAAAGGGATTCTTCATTTCAATGATGTCAGACTCGAACTCTACAAAGACTTGGTTGGCTTGGGACTCAACAAGACTTAGTGACACATGAAAGACTCGACAAATACAAAAAAAAAAACTCAAAATATAGTCTAGGCAAGTATGGGCCAATCTGGCCAGTCTGGTCGAGCCTTGCCTTGCCGAGTCTTGGTCGAGTCTGGCCAAGTCTGCCGAGTCTTAGCGAGTCTTGACAATTGGCGAGTTCATGGCTGAGTATAAGCCGAGTACTTGGCCCAGCTAAGACTTGGCAAGACTTGCGAGTCCTGGGAAAGTCAAACTACATTACTTCATTCGACTCCTTCCCTTGTAATCCCTAGTTCACCTTCAACTTCACCTAGTCGAGTTTGGGTTAGCTCATGAAATTCTACTCTCTTTGTGATATATTAAGCAAGGGCCTCTTACTTGGTGATGCTTTCACTCCATTTTCCCTTGACTGGATTAGGAGTAGTCCTTGGAGTGATCTCTTTTGTACTCCCATCACCCCTATTGTCTTCTAAACTACAAAAAGACAAATGTTTTCCTAGAGCTACTCTTCACATCACCATGTACTTCATTTTTATAGCCCTAGTAATCCTATCTTAGGGAAGCCCCCTTGAGTTGGAGAATAGCCAACCAAAAGTGTGAAGAGGATTGGTGTGGTGACAATAGCCTCCCCTCTTGAGTTCCCCTTGGGCTAGCATAAGCTTATTTTGGACTTTAATCACAATTGTTGGTTTGGGAAGTTTATCGCCCTAAATTCTCTGCAATGCACCCTACCAAATGTTGTCAAAGAGGGGTTTTTTTTTCCATTGTAAAAGGCCAAGTTGGGGTTTCTTCATGTAAAAGTGTTGGTCTAGTTGGGTTCCAGACCCCTTGGTTGGTCATGGCAAGTCCTCTTGGTCCTCATTTCAAAGTGTGTCAGTCTTGTGGCCCTGTTGACTATCCCTTGATGGGTGGTAACTCCTCATCATGTTGGGCATTTATTGGTGCATCTTGGGGTGACTCTATTAAGACCTAAGTTGCAGGAAACGCGGGTCTAGCACCCATTTCACCCTTGGAAACTCGGAAACCCATATGGTACTTGACGGAAACTTGTTTCCTTCCTTGCAAAACACGTTTCCTATATGGGAAATGCGTTTGTACGACGGAAACACATTTCTGTCACGTTTCCTCTCTTGTACGGTGCGTTTCCTCTGAAATAAAAGTCCGTCACGTAAAAAACCAGCCCGTAAAGTCTCTTTCTGCCCATGGATTTCAGTAATTAAGGGTTAATACATTAAATTTTAAAATAAAATTTAATTCCAGATGCTTCTAATTAGGTTGAAGAAATTTATAAAGAGAACATCACTTCATTCTCTCCTCACACAAGCGACTTGAGCACTCAGGTCCAAGAATATAGCAATAGGCCTTGTGTAGATTGGGATGTCGAGTCAAAATTTGCTGACTTGGACCTCTCTCTTGTTGCACTAAGTATTGAGGAACCTAGAAGTGGAATTGGAAATACTTCTTCCACTCTACATTTTATTGTTGAGCGTGTTTCTTGTTCTATTTTTGAGGAAGACTATGAAGATGAGGATGACTATTAGTATGAGCTCATGTTTTACTTTTATTTCTATGTTAGTATGTTCATTGTTCACAGTTTGATATATTGTACTTGTAGCCTCATACATAAAGGCTAATTTTGGATATATAGTATATAGCCTCGTTTATAAAGGTTGTTTTTGGATATTACTACTTGCATGAATGAAATGATATAGACTTGGGTTCATGAGTAAAATGTGATGTTACATGTATGATTTTAATTTTATCTGTATCAATTAACATTTATCACTTGACAATGTTGCTTGCACCTAAATGTAATTAATAATTTATGGTTTATGTTTTATAATAATTTTGTCCTTGCTTATATATATATCACGTTTCCCCATTTCCAAAATTTGGTGGGGTTGCATTTCCAACGTTTCATCATTTCCCCGTTTCCAAAATTTGGTGGGGTTGCATTTCCAACGTTTCATCATTTCCCCGTTTCATCCTCGTTTCCCCGTTTCATGCAACTTAGATTAAGACCCATGGCTTAAGATCCTCTAGCCACACTTATGGTTTTATGCTTCGTAAAGGTGATTGCACTTGTAAGGGTTGTCATACCCACTCTAGCACACCTCATTCCTACCCTCTTCAACCTTATTTTATTGTATCACCCCTCCCTCTCAATCATCGTAATGAAGAAAGCAAAATTGTCCACCTTAAAATCAAGCTTTTGAAGGACGTACCATCTCAAGAAGGGGGGGCATTAAGGGAAAAAGACACTTGTTGGGGTTATATGGAGCATGACGTCCTCCTTCCAAAGCTTAACTTTTCATTGTGTTGAAGCTATCATCACTTTTTATCATTATTTTTATGTTTTATGAGGTTTCGTCCCCAAATTGTGGGTGAAAAACCCTAAAAATTCATTTAACTTAAAATTAGGTAGGTTGGCCTAGAGGAGGGAAAAGTAAACCTTTTCTGTTATAAATAAGGTGCCCTTGTCTCATTTATTAAGAAAGATCATGAGATCGAATATGACAGAAATTTTATTCTTACTTGTGTATATAAGATCTTGATGTGGTGTGCACCTCTCTTCTTGGCTCTTCTAGGGTTTCTAAGGATAATACTTTGATGTGTGAGGCTTCTTTGCAATCTTTCAAGGCTATTCTAAGGTGAAAGGATTCTTGGATGTCACTCTCTTCTCATTTTCGGAGCAGCCAAAGATCTATTTGGAGCTTCTTCCCTTCGACCTCGATTAGTAGGAGAATGCTTCCTTGCTTCTACATCTCCCCCAGAGTCGTACATACGAACCCCACTATGGTACTTAAGGACTCCAATCGCAAGCCAGTGACCCAGTTGCTCCCATCGCTCTCTATCAACAGACCTTAACCTCACTGGCCTTATCTTCGTTTCCAGATCTCTCTCTCTCTCTCTCCCTCTCTCTCTCTCTCTCTCTCATTGACTAGTATCAAGTTGTCTAGTTCAGTCTGGGATACTCACTTTGTACTACTGCACCTATGATATTGATATATACATTTTCTCTTTTGGTGTTGACCAGGGCTAGCAAATAGCTAAGTCAAATACTTATCTAGGCAATACTTTTACTGCATGTATCTTTCCTTATCTTGCTTTCAACATTCTCTAGGAGTTGTTTTCGCACTTCCACATTGTACTTGTTATCACACCATAGTAGCAAGGCTACTATTCTTGTTTAGCAGATATCTGCACATTCCAGAGCTTCCATTATTCAGAGCATGGCTATGATGATGGTATATTTTGTGATCACTCATGATCAGAGCAGTGTATTATTCAGACTTATGTTAGACCTTGTGTCAAGGCTGAGCCTTGAGAGTTCAGATTTGATGACCGATGTGACCCTTTATCCCATACAGTTTCAGTTCAGTGCTTAGAGATGTATTGCAGCAGTGTTTCAGATGGTATATGATGTTTATTACTATGATGATGTTGTATGATCTATGGATGTTTTATCATTGACTGTGGATTATTATCTTGTTGATTTAGTCATGATCACAGCATCTGCTTGGTATATTATTCCTGATGTGGCAAACTGTTTAAAATGAACTATAAATCATAAAAGGAACAATTGCTTGCACATTTAGGTCATTTAACAAAACCCACTAGTTTTCCACCTTACATAGATATGGTCTTTCCTGACACCAGTTGTATGCTAGTGTAGGCTCCATATTCACTTGACTCCATCCATACATGACTTTCCTATTTGACTTTAAACCTTGACCTGTCTCATTTGACTTTCTGATACTGAGGACTTCCCCATTTTTCTACCTCTGTGTTTGAACCGCATCCCTGTATGTTCAGTGTCTCGGCTCTAAGTTGGTGACAAAACTTGCCTTTAGTGAGTTGGATTGTAGGCCTAAATCATTCTGGTCAGTTGTCCCGATGTTTAGCATTGGCTCGAACTCCCCCTAGTCACTTGAGATGTTGTTGGCTAAAACTGAAAGCTCATGTTCTACTTATGGAAACTTATAAATTCGCCCATGGAAACTAAAAAGGGCAAGAGCGATGAACAGCTAAAAATACTCCTCGAAGAGTATAAGAAAGGTCCAAAAAGCAATGATTCTTGAAAGCTATATCTAAACAATTGCTGACCTTATATGTATATGAAAACATGCCCTGGATGCAAGCTTCAACTAGTTGTGCTTTTCAGCACACCTGAGATCCGAAGGGTTATGTAGGCCAAAAAGGCCATGAAATGAAATTGAATGATCCTAATGAACCTGGATCAACTTGATGTAGACATGATGCCTAAGGTGAATAAGCACTCTCTAAACAACTTATCCATTTGTGAGGCACAACCATCCCCCGTGTTATTTTGTCTAGCACAGAGTTTGTAGCTTCCCCCTTCTCCTAGTCCAAAGTATTTTTGAATTAAGTTAGACAAGTCAACCCCTTGGCCCAACCCTGTTCCTAGCCTTCATCCTTCACTAGCAGTTTGACCATGTCCAATGGGTGAGTTTGTCATTTGAACTATTGTGCAAGTAATTTTATATAACAAAGGAATATGCTAACTTGATTAATGCCACTGAATGGATGTTATACTTTGAGCTTGGCTGTGAGAATGATTAGAGACGCATGTCTTAGTCTACTGATGTGATTTATCCTTGGTTGTATATTATTGGGATCCGTGATGATGTGGGCCATATATATATACCTATTGATGATGATTGATGGTCCCACATACTTGATGATGATATCATATGATGGGAACATGATGTAGATGATGATTGATGCAGTTCAGCAGTTTTATTTATTACTTCAGATCACCAGATTATACACTGTCCATATATGGTGGACCCTACAGCTGGCCCATTAGGGCAACCCATGGTGTATGAATACACATTCCTAGTGGATTTGGGTCTTCTGGATCCAATGAGACACTTATCTTTCAGTTCCGGGCACTTCTGACAGTGATCGATGTAGTTTTACACTTGTATACCAGATTTGGGGCTAATTTCCCAGCCTCAGCAGCAGGGGCCAAGAGAGGCCAGTTCACCTAGGGCGTTGTATGAGGAGGGGGTGGTCCAACCATTTGTTATTACCATTTACCCCCCCTTCTGGGGAGCCTGGTGGGCTGAGTTGGACAGCATAGATGCCCTAGGAGGCAGTTTTGGCACTTTCACAGTTACCGAGGCAATTAAAAAATGGGATAAAGTGGTCACTGAGGAATTTGATTTGGGCAATTGAGGCAAGGTTTTGGCATTTGGTTTTCATAGAGGTCTTCCAGGGTGATCCCACTATCTTCTAGCCAGTTTTCACCATGTGGGTAGGCCCACAGTGATCACAGGAGGCCTTTTACTGCTTGTCTGTCACAGATTTTGAGGACAGATTTGATCATTTATATTATCTTGGACATATTTTATTATTTTATTGTGCCTTGGGAATGAGCTAGTAAGGATTGATGCCTCCTAGCCCCACCATGTGCTTCTTATGTCATGTCTTAGTCATTATGAGGTGGATTTTTGTACTTTTACCCCTCTAATGGATGACGTCATCCTCACTTTGTACCATTTAGTTAGGGCGTCATCATTATATTAGGTGATCCATGTGATATATTGTTATGATTCATTATTAGCCATTGATCATGTATTGAGATCTTTTAATCTCAACCACTCATTTGATGTAGTATTGTAGAGTGGTATAGGGTTTTGGTCTTTATTATCCTATATAAGGAGGAGACCCCCTATTGTATAGCTCACCTTTGGAGCTCTGGAATATTGGAATAGAACACTTCTTTGTGGAGCATATCTCTCTTGTCTTGTGGATTCTCTTGCATCTTGAGTATACAGTATCTCTTCTATGTATCATTGTGGATTTTGGTGCTTCTACTAGTTTTCTTGCAGGAAAGTCGAATTGGTAGAGAGGAGGGCGATTTCTTGAGGGTTATTGTTGGAGGGATCCACATATTCTCCTGCGTTGCACGGGTACCGCTCCCTACCCTTAGAAATGGCGTACCCTACGTTCCTGCGTACCTGGGAGCTTTGGAGCTGGTACGAAACGCTCCAAAAGAGCCGGGTACTTCATCGGGTACTCGGGAGCTTTTCGGGTACTTCGCAGAAGGTAAATGGAAGCTCCCGATACGAGTTCCTTAAGGTACTTGTGACTGGGAGCTTGTAGAAGCTCCCGATCCATCGAGGAGCTTTGAGAGGCTCCCGATGGATCGGGAGCTTCCTCAAGCTCCCAACCACGAGTACCCAAGCCATAAAACAAGGAAAAGGCGTAAAAAAAATCGCGGGAAAGAAACCCTACACGTGGAGGCAAGGAAGAACTGGATGAAGGCTTTATAATCAGCCATCCCCTTCTCTAAAAATCACAGTCGAGCTAAGTGAATCTCAATCCATTGCTGAGTGAGTGAGCCCGCGTCCATTTCTGAGTGATTCGAGTTAATCTCAGTCCATCACTGAGTGAGCCCGCGTCTATTTTTCAGTGTAGTGAGCCGAGCCATTGCTGAGTATGCTGAGTGAGCCCTGTTGCCAACTAAGTTGCACTTGGTTGGATTATCAAGCGAGCGGGCAAAGTAGAACATGACACATGTTCAGTTTTGGTGATTTGATGTCCAGCTGGCCTTTTAAAAGGCCCCCGTTTTTTATTTTTCCACATGTCCATGGCCCTGCGGGGTTTGTAATAAAAACGTGCTAGCATGGTTTTTTGTAAAAGACTCGGTTCCTTAGGACTTTTGGGCCAAGTCAGGTATTCCAAGGAGTTTTTTCACCTATCTATTATGTTTTGCATCACTGCATTCCATAATTAATTGGTTTTTCTCCTGCTCCTCCAAAGCTGGAATGCCTGGGGAGGCTGACGGGCCTTAGGGAATTATTAGAGTCTATGGGTCAATGTATATGAACATGCTAGGCGTTAATTTTGAGTCATATGGACATGTCTAAGTCCCCCTAGGTGTTTTTTTTTAATTTTCGGCAAGTTTTTATTTTTCCGTAAATTGGGCCATTTTTTAATGGTTCAATTAAAAAATTTGTAATTGGCCTATCTGGGGCGTTTGGAGGTTTTTTTTGCCTTAGGGGTGCTCGTTTTCTAACTCAGAGCACCCCCTAAACCCCTAAACCCACTTTTCCTAATGTTTGGATACTTCTACCTTGGTCAAAATCAAAAAAATCCAAAAATCCAAAAAAAGTCATAAAAAAATTGAAAAAAGTGAAAAATGACTTAAAAAAATTATTAAATTTTTGGAGTTATGACAACTCTGATTTGGATCAGCATGTATTATGGAGCGTATTGGGCTGATTTGTCATGTTTTGGCAGCCCCATTTTGAGGAGAGAACCCATGCTAAATAGGAGGGGCGCATTTATCCAAGGGAGGGGCGCACTTGCTATTGTGGGCAGCCCATAAACTAAGGGAGGAGCAGCACTTTATGTGCTGATATGTTAGCACGTTTTGGGCTGCATATTGGGCAGCTAGAATAGGGGATGGCAGCCCCATTTCCCTCCACCATCTATGCCACCACTCTTCCACCCATTTTGGCAAGTGCGCCCTCCCTCCTTAGCCATTTTCTCTATAAAATGAAGCATGCTCTCCATTGTTCACTAGTGAGACTTGGAGCAGCTAACTTATGATTGTAATAGTTTTATCATTTTGAATAAAAGAAGACTTTGGAGGTCAACTTGTGGTGTCTTGGTTACATGTGGATGAAGTATCTTGATCTTTTCTCCAAGGTGACTTGTGCATAAGTCTTATTTTTCAAGGATGTGGTTTGCTCATCTATGAGATAAGTTGTTTGTCAAATTTGTTTATTTGTAGCAGCTTAGTTTCTTATGAGTATATATATCTACACTTAATCTTTGTTTGGTGAGATTTGTGATGTGCAGGTGTTTTCTTGAGTTGGGCAAAAAGTAGGATCTTGCTTGTTTCCACTTTTTACTAACAATTATTTGCAGATATAGTCCCTTCAAACATCACTGGACCATCTTCAAGGCTTCTATTTTCAACAAGGATTTGTTCCATCTCTCTCTCTCATTTATAAAAAATTCAAATTTTATGATTTACTAGTACTTTCTTTACAAAAAACTAGTCTAAAGTTGTCGAAATCTTTCAAATTTTTCTAAAGAAGTATTAGATCTGATTGTAAAGTGTTATCTGGCTGCCATAGAGCTGATAATTTGCAGCCATTAAAGGGCTAGCAAAGATCCCAAGTAGACAAGCTCCATAGCTTGTTTTACTTGGTTATTTTTGTCATTTTTTACTTAGTTTTTAACTTAGAAAATTTTGGGTTTCTTAGGAGGTGTTCCAAAGACACTCTTAAAGTGTTTTTGGGCATCTTGTTCTAATTATTGCTTGCTGGTTTGCAGCAGAAGATGAGCAGGTAGGAGGAAGTGCTGGCAAAATTTCGAGCATCCAGGCAATCCGGAACACATATTTCCATATTTTTCAAAACCGGGCATATCTTTCTATAATTTTGTAAGCCACCAAGTCACATTAAGTAGACTTGGGGCACTTCTCTTTATCATTGTACACATTTTAAACGAGAGCAAGTGGGCTAGCCAGCGCCCATACCCCATCCCCCCAGGGGTGGCCTGCGTCGTCTCATTTTCATGGCGTGAATGTTAGAGTAGTTTTATTTCTTGTTTTTCGGCATTAAATAAAATCAATTAGGATTAAAATAAACCTTGTTGGTCCGTTTCACTAGCGGGCCACAAGCTCACTCACAACCTAGCTTTTCACATTTTTTTTTACAAACTCATAACGCCCCCCTTGCTTTCCCGAAGTAGGGTTTTGTATGAGGGCTTGCCCGAAATGCATGCCTGAAAAGAGACTCTTGGGGTTATAAAAAGATAAAATTTGGGTTCTTAAAAATTTTATAAAAATATACCAAGGTCTTCTCCCGTATGCTCTGTGGCCAACTTGCAGCTTAGTCTGATCCAGTTGGTACACACCAGAAAGGAGTTGATGACTAGTAATAGGACTTAACACCACCCCAATAAAAAAAAAAAAACCCTTTGTGAAAATCCGGCACAACTCGCAATTTGTTGTCGTGGGCAAATTTCCCAGAAGGCTTGGGATAAAACTGGATAGCGACCTCTTGGAAACCGTTAGGCTTGCCCTCGTTGGTATAGCATCTGAACACCTCCTCGAGACTCCGATCCAGCCTAAAGCCTGAGAGGGAAGCCACACTTCAAATTTCCGGACATGTTCCCCCGTACCTTGCGTATATCGGGAACCCACATGCCTTAATAAAAAAGATCACCATCACATTAAATTTTAAAATAAACCAAGAACACTCCACAACATTTACTTTTCTGTCTATGCATTTGTTATTTGACTCCATAGCAAGGCACTGGTCCTGATGCAAATTTCATTTTATTGTTGACTAGTATGCAGTTGAAATGATGATTATTCTAAATGGGAGTAAATGATAAATGATGTTCTTTATTTGAAAAGGGTATATGTTGTCTGTCTTGGTTGCAAAAGTATTTTTTCTAATTCCTAGATTAGAGGCTTTAGTTTCTTTTAATTTTAGGGTCTACCCCCCTTGGCTTCGCTAGGAAAGCCTAGACGGAGGAGTCGAGTCCCAAGTGGCAGCACTTGACTCTGACTTGCCCCCAAGGCCACACCAGCAGCTTGAAGACTTCTGCTGCGTTTTCCCAGGTGTGGAACCAGGCGGCAACATTTTGGCGCCGTTGCCGGGGATAAGTCTTTCTATTCCCGGAATACGACTTTTGAGTTTTCCTTTTTTGTTTTCGCTTTGTTTGATGTATGTAGTGAATTTTTTAAATTGACTAAGAACATCTGGCGACTCCACTGTCAACAAATCTACCAAGGCGTTTTACAAGAAGGAATCCTCAGAACTTGCTTCAGTTCTTTCCTGAGCCTGAAAAGGTCTATCATAGGAGGAAAAGCAAGTTATCTTCTCGAAAAACCCTTGAGGATCTTGGTTCTCAGTCAATTTCTGATATTCACCTTTTATTCACAGAAAATAATTTGAATAATCTTATTGTTGAAATGGCTGAGTTTGGTCCTTATGATTTTACTGCTATAATTGGTTACCCTCATGATATCCCTGAAAAAGCCATTGATAAGTTGCCATCTTTTCAAGGAAATAATGCTATTAGTGCTAAATCCCATATAACTCGTTTTTGCCATTGTTTTGACAAGTGGTGCTTGGGTGCCAAGCATGAAGATGTAAAAATGAAGTTGTTTGCTTTATCTTTGGAAGAAAATGCTTATGAATGGTTTAACAAGTTGGAAGCTGACAAGTACAAGACCTACAAAGAAATTGAAACTGCTTTCCTGGCCAAATGGGGGGACATCAAAGAAGACCGCTACCTTCTAGCTGCCTTGACCAATACTAAGAAAAATGAAAATGAGACAATGGAAGAATTCAACAACAAATTCAATGAAATTGTGGGTAGACTTCATGCTGATATCAAGCCACCTGATAATTCCATCCTCATTTACTACATGGAAGCTTTTAGCGGAGAGTTGAAATATCAATTAGCTGATAAAGAACCTACTGATCTAAAGAAGGCCATGGAATTGGCCGAGAAAATTGATAAGAACATGTTAAATTGTGGCAAGTCTCATCTTCTTGGTTTCACAAGGGCCAATGTTCCTATGAAGCAAAGCGAGAGTAAAGATAAAACCATTAGCACGGAAATCAAGGATCCTTCAAAGGAACCTTTGAAAGAAATCGCCCAACTCTTAAAAGAAGCTGTGTCAAATCAAGCCTCCAACATGACTGCCATACAGAACAGGTTGATCTCCATTGAAAGATCTCAAAACCACCAAGTCTCAAATCAGTATGTGCCTAAGCCCCAATATGCTCCTAGGCCTCAATATCAGAGAAAAGTTCCATTTCAAGATCAGAGGACCCCAAACCCTTTGGAAACTGTAAATACTCTTTCAGAAGAAATTCCTCCCTTTTGTAGGGCATGTGATAGTTTCCATGAAGAGTCTACTTGTGCTATATTTAAATGGTCAATGGAACAGAATCCGTCAGAAGCCAGTAGCAGTGTCAGATTAGCAAGCGAGCCTGAGAACCAGCCTGAATATATAAATGTTGTGGGTCAAACTCACCCTGTCTCTAAAGAAACTTGGGAACAAGCTAGATGTTACAGCCAAGACTTGAAAGATAAAGCTACCCTTAGATTTGGTGAGATGCCTCCACCAGAGAAGATTCTTGAGATGTCAAAGTTCAAAGGCCTAACATATCAAAGAAAGAACCATGTCGGGACCTCAAACTCAAATCAGAATATCCCTAAGGTAACACCTTCTTCCAACTCTGAAAGTCTTCATATCGATTTGGCTCAATGGTTATCTTCTGCAAAGATTCCTGTTCTTGTTACTGACCTTATCAAAATCCCAAGCTTGAAAGAAAATCTTATGAAAGTGATAGATCATCCTCAACATGAAAAAGGCAAGGCTCCTATGGAATCAGAGATAGTTAATCTTAACCAGACTAGAGAAGAGCCTAACCATAAAGATGACCCGATTATTTTGCATAGTGTGGACCCTCACAAGGAAGACCACCCTCCCTTCTATGTCTCCCTGCTTGTCAATAATATGCTTGTGCACAATTGCATGTTGGACTCTGGTGCTTCCTCAAATGTTATGACCAAAAGAGTTATGGATCAATTGGGCTTAAAAACAACTAGACCCTATCACAATGTGTGTGCCATGGATTCAAGGGAAGTTGATACTATTGGTATAATTATAAATCTGCCTGTTAGGTTGGCAAAGTATCCTGATGTCCATTTAACCATGGATGTCGTAGTAATTGATGTACCAGACAATTGGGGAATGCTCTTATCTAGAAAGTGGGCTGCATCTTTAGGGGGAGACATAAGGATGGATTGGTCATATGCTACTATCCCTGCATCAGAACATACAACTGTTAAGCTATACAATGAACAAGCTCGAAAACTCCATGTTGAAGACCCACAGAATCTGGCCAATGAATTTGTGCATCAAACTGACAACTTTGGAAACTATTCTATATGTTCAAATTTCATAGCACCTTTTAAACAAGCATCCAAAGATGAAAAGAAGGATGGGGTATGGAGGATGAGTTTTGATGGGGCATCTTCAAGATATGGAAAAGGAGCTGGAATTGTCATAACTTCTCCTTCTAAACAAACCTTCAAATTTGCTTTCAGACTTGAGTTTGATGCATCAAATAATGTGGCTGAGTATGAAGCCCTTTTGCAAGGGTTAGAAATTGCCAAAGATATGGGGATTAAGATTTTATCTATTAAAGGTGATTCTGACTTAGTGGTTTCCCAAGTTAAAAATGTATTTGCTTGCAAAAGTCGAAGATTGAAACAGTATAGGAATGCTGTCTGGGATACTATGGAGTGGTTTGATGCTTTAAATATCATGGCAATTCCTAGAGAAGAAAACATTGAGGCAGATGAACTAGCTGTGGCAGCTTCTACACTTCAACCAACTGAGGAAATATTAAAGGGGAATGGAAAATTTGAAATCAACTTTAGACCTTTAATCCCTGACAACATAGATCATTGGCAAGTGTTTGATAGTGACAAGCAAATTCTCAACTTCATCCATAACCTTCAAGAATTTTCTGATTGTAAAATCACTTATAAGGAAGAAGGGAAAGATTATCCTGAAGAAGAGGACCAACCTAGGAACAAAATTCCCAAGGGCATCACCCGGTTAGAGCAGCTTTTTGACAGGCAAGATGGCCATAAAAGAAAGAAGGGTTCAATAAAACCAGGGGACTATATTGAAGTAAACATAGGAACTGAGAAGGAACCAAAGATGATAAAAATTGGAAAGGGAATATCTCAAGAAGAAAGAAAAGGCTTGATTGACTTAATCTATGAATATAGGGATATATTTGCTTTCAGCTATGATGAACTTAAGGCTTATCGTGATGATATTTTTCAACATACAATCCCTTTTAAACCAGGTATCAAGCCTTTTCGCCAAAAACTGAGACGAATAAACCCCAAGTTGGCTCCTATGGTTTACAAAGAACTCCAAAAGATGTTAGCAGCAGGAATCATCACTCCAACAAGACACTCTTCTTGGTGTTCTAACTTGGTGGTTGTTAGAAAAAAGAATGGGGATATCAGATTGTGCATTGATTTCCGAAACTTGAACTGGGCATGCCTAAAAGATAACTATCCTTTGCCAAGCATGGACACTTTACTTCAGAAGGTGACTGGATCAGGCTTGATGTCTTTTCTTGATGGGTTTTCGGGATATAACCAAGTGCTAGTCAACAAAGAGGATCAACATAAAACTACTTTTACCACACCTTGGGGCACTTTCATGTACCTTAGAATGCCTTTTGGTCTTACTAATGCTGGTGCTACCTTTCAACGTGCTATGGATGTTGCTTTTAATGGATTGATTGGTAAAATTATTGAAATATATCAGGATGATTTAACAGTATATAGTAAGGAAAGATCAGATCATGTTGGCCATCTTAGAAAAGTTTTTGAGAGATGCAGAAAGTATGGCATATCTTTAAATCCAGCTAAATCTGTGCTTTGTGTAGATGAAGGCAAACTGTTAGGGCATGTTATCACTAAGGATGGTGTAAAAATTGATCCTGAAAGAGTTGAGGCCATTAAAAGGGTTCCTATCCCCACCAATGTCAAAGCTCTCCAATCCTTCAATGGCCAGATTAATTTCATTAGAAGATTTATTCCAAATCTAGCTGAGCTAATGAAGCCTTTACAACTCTTACTTAAAAAAGATGCTAAGTTTGAATGGAGTAAGCAAGGAAGAGAAGCTTTTGCAGGTATCAAGGATGCCATATCTAAAGCCCCTGTGTTGATAAGCCCTAATTATTCAAAAGAATTCCAAATTTTTTCCTTTGCTTCAGAGCATACTATTGCCGGAGTCTTGCTTCAGAAGAATGACCAAGGCCAAGAGCAACCCATAGCATTCTTTAGTAAAGCTTTACAAAATTCAGAGCTTAAATATACTATAATGGAGAAACAAGCTTATGCCCTTGTTAAGTCTTTGAAACATTTCAGGATATATATTGGGTATTCCAAGGTTGTGGGTTATGTTCCTCATACTGCTGTCAAAGATATATTAGCTCAACAGGATTGCCTTGGTATAAGGGGAAAATGGGTGTCCAAAATACAAGAGTATGACTTGGAGATAAAGCCTACCAAGTTAATCAAAGGTCAAGGTCTTGCACGCATGATGACAGAAAGTAATGAGAAAGCTGTAGGAATGATTTGTCAAAATAATGAGTCAGCACCTATCATATCTGAAGAGCTTCAAAGATTAAGTCAAACTCAATGGTATTCCGACATTATCTACCTTCTTAACAATTTTACTTGTCCTGAACATCTTGTTGGTCATAAAAGAAGGTCTCTAAGACTTAAAGCCACTAAATATTGCATAACTCAAAATGGATTAGGTTGGAGAAATCCTGATGGCTTAGTTCTTAGATGTGTTGATGAACCAGATTCCAAAAAACTTCTGGTTGAGTTTCATAATGGATTTTGTGGTGGGCATTATGCAGCAGACACCACAGCCCACAAGATCCTTAGATCAGGTTACTATTGGCCCACTTTATTTGCTGATGTGCACAAGTTTGTCAGATCTTGTCCCCAATGTCAGTTGTTCACTGGGAAACAGAAATTGGCGACTTTACCTCTTGAGCCAGTAGTTGTTCAAGCCCCTTTCCAACAATGGGGTCTTGATTTTATCGGTCAGTTTAAGGAAAACTCAAGCAATGGATATACCTGGATCCTAACTGCCACCGATTATTTCACCAAGTGGGTGGAAGCAATCCCTACTAAGTATGCCACTGATAAAGTAGTTATGGATTTTCTTGAAAATCATATTATAACTAGATTTGGGGTGCCATCCAAGATAACAACTGACAATGGTCCTAGTTTTAGTTCCATGGCCTTTTCAGCATTCTGCTTCAAGTATGGTATAATCCTTTCTCACTCATCCAACTATTATCCCCAAGGGAATGGATTGGCTGAATCAACCAACAAGACCTTAATGAACATTTTAAAGAAAACTGTGGGTGATAACAAAAGGTCTTGGGATTCTAAGATAAAATTTGCCATATGGGCCGACAGAATAACACAGAAACGTGCTACTGGGAAAACCCCTTTTCAGTTGGTTTATGGTTTGGAAGTTTCTGTTCCCATTCATATTCAATTGCCAGTGTATCAGATGTTGCATGATTATGAGTCAAATGATGATGGTATGCAGAACAGAATTGAGCAAATTATGAAATTAGATGAGACTAGAAGAAAGGCTTTAGACCAAAGTATCAGAAATCAGGACAGGGTTAAAAGAACTTTTGACAGGTCAGCCAAGCCAAAAGATTTTCAGCCAGGGGATTGGGTTCTTCTATGGGACAAGCGAAGGGATAAGCCAGGAAAGCATGGAAAGTTTGATAGCCTATGGTTGGGACCATATATTATATCTGAACCAGCAGGGGTTAATTCTTTTTTCCTTTGCACTATGGATGGAGAAAGGTTGACTCTCCCAGTCAATGGGCAACATCTCAAGCTGTTTTTCAAAGAAGATTTCCTAATGCCCACAGGGGCAGATTGATAGCAGGGCCATCTCTAAACCTTTGCCTTGCATTTTTGTACATTATGTTTTGTATATTATTGATGTATATTAGTTTCATTTACTTACTTTAGTTTTGCTTTGAAATAAATGTTGCAACTTATGTTTCATTTGGCAAAAATATGGGACTGATGCATTTTAATTTTGTGGCAGGAACCAGAGATTCTTGGATTCTCGCATACTCTATTTGATTGAATCAGATCGAGCACACGTCCCGCAGTTGGAGCCAGATGTTGCCAACTAAGTTGCACTTGGTTGGATTATCAAGCGAGCGGGCAAAGTAGAACATGACACATGTTCAGTTTTGGTGATTTGATGTCCAGCTGGCCTTTTAAAAGGCCCCCGTTTTTTATTTTTCCACATGTCCATGGCCCTGCGGGGTTTGTAATAAAAACGTGCTAGCATGGTTTTTTGTAAAAGACTCGGTTCCTTAGGACTTTTGGGCCAAGTCAGGTATTCCAAGGAGTTTTTTCACCTATCTATTATGTTTTGCATCACTGCATTCCATAATTAATTGGTTTTTCTCCTGCTCCTCCAAAGCTGGAATGCCTGGGGAGGCTGACGGGCCTTAGGGAATTATTAGAGTCTATGGGTCAATGTATATGAACATGCTAGGCGTTAATTTTGAGTCATATGGACATGTCTAAGTCCCCCTAGGTGTTTTTTTTAATTTTCGGCAAGTTTTTATTTTTCCGTAAATTGGGCCATTTTTTAATGGTTCAATTAAAAAATTTGTAATTGGCCTATCTGGGGCGTTTGGAGGTTTTTTTTGCCTTAGGGGTGCTCGTTTTCTAACTCAGAGCACCCCCTAAACCCCTAAACCCACTTTTCCTAATGTTTGGATACTTCTACCTTGGTCAAAATCAAAAAAATCCAAAAATCCAAAAAAAGTCATAAAAAAATTGAAAAAAGTGAAAAATGACTTAAAAAAATTATTAAATTTTTGGAGTTATGACAACTCTGATTTGGATCAGCATGTATTATGGAGCGTATTGGGCTGATTTGTCATGTTTTGGCAGCCCCATTTTGAGGAGAGAACCCATGCTAAATAGGAGGGGCGCATTTATCCAAGGGAGGGGCGCACTTGCTATTGTGGGCAGCCCATAAACTAAGGGAGGAGCAGCACTTTATGTGCTGATATGTTAGCACGTTTTGGGCTGCATATTGGGCAGCTAGAATAGGGGATGGCAGCCCCATTTCCCTCCACCATCTATGCCACCACTCTTCCACCCATTTTGGCAAGTGCGCCCTCCCTCCTTAGCCATTTTCTCTATAAAATGAAGCATGCTCTCCATTGTTCACTAGTGAGACTTGGAGCAGCTAACTTATGATTGTAATAGTTTTATCATTTTGAATAAAAGAAGACTTTGGAGGTCAACTTGTGGTGTCTTGGTTACATGTGGATGAAGTATCTTGATCTTTTCTCCAAGGTGACTTGTGCATAAGTCTTATTTTTCAAGGATGTGGTTTGCTCATCTATGAGATAAGTTGTTTGTCAAATTTGTTTATTTGTAGCAGCTTAGTTTCTTATGAGTATATATATCTACACTTAATCTTTGTTTGGTGAGATTTGTGATGTGCAGGTGTTTTCTTGAGTTGGGCAAAAAGTAGGATCTTGCTTGTTTCCACTTTTTACTAACAATTATTTGCAGATATAGTCCCTTCAAACATCACTGGACCATCTTCAAGGCTTCTATTTTCAACAAGGATTTGTTCCATCTCTCTCTCTCATTTATAAAAAATTCAAATTTTATGATTTACTAGTACTTTCTTTACAAAAAACTAGTCTAAAGTTGTCGAAATCTTTCAAATTTTTCTAAAGAAGTATTAGATCTGATTGTAAAGTGTTATCTGGCTGCCATAGAGCTGATAATTTGCAGCCATTAAAGGGCTAGCAAAGATCCCAAGTAGACAAGCTCCATAGCTTGTTTTACTTGGTTATTTTTGTCATTTTTTACTTAGTTTTTAACTTAGAAAATTTTGGGTTTCTTAGGAGGTGTTCCAAAGACACTCTTAAAGTGTTTTTGGGCATCTTGTTCTAATTATTGCTTGCTGGTTTGCAGCAGAAGATGAGCAGGTAGGAGGAAGTGCTGGCAAAATTTCGAGCATCCAGGCAATCCGGAACACATATTTCCATATTTTTCAAAACCGGGCATATCTTTCTATAATTTTGTAAGCCACCAAGTCACATTAAGTAGACTTGGGGCACTTCTCTTTATCATTGTACACATTTTAAACGAGAGCAAGTGGGCTAGCCAGCGCCCATACCCCATCCCCCCAGGGGTGGCCTGCGTCGTCTCATTTTCATGGCGTGAATGTTAGAGTAGTTTTATTTCTTGTTTTTCGGCATTAAATAAAATCAATTAGGATTAAAATAAACCTTGTTGGTCCGTTTCACTAGCGGGCCACAAGCTCACTCACAACCTAGCTTTTCACATTTTTTTTTACAAACTCATAACGCCCCCCTTGCTTTCCCGAAGTAGGGTTTTGTATGAGGGCTTGCCCGAAATGCATGCCTGAAAAGAGACTCTTGGGGTTATAAAAAGATAAAATTTGGGTTCTTAAAAATTTTATAAAAATATACCAAGGTCTTCTCCCGTATGCTCTGTGGCCAACTTGCAGCTTAGTCTGATCCAGTTGGTACACACCAGAAAGGAGTTGATGACTAGTAATAGGACTTAACACCACCCCAATAAAAAAAAAAAAACCTTTGTGAAAATCCGGCACAACTCGCAATTTGTTGTCGTGGGCAAATTTCCCAGAAGGCTTGGGATAAAACTGGATAGCGACCTCTTGGAAACCGTTAGGCTTGCCCTCGTTGGTATAGCATCTGAACACCTCCTCGAGACTCCGATCCAGCCTAAAGCCTGAGAGGGAAGCCACACTTCAAATTTCCGGACATGTTCCCCCCGTACCTTGCGTATATCGGGAACCCACATGCCTTAATAAAAAAGATCACCATCACATTAAATTTTAAAATAAACCAAGAACACTCCACAACATTTACTTTTCTGTCTATGCATTTGTTATTTGACTCCATAGCAAGGCACTGGTCCTGATGCAAATTTCATTTTATTGTTGACTAGTATGCAGTTGAAATGATGATTATTCTAAATGGGAGTAAATGATAAATGATGTTCTTTATTTGAAAAGGGTATATGTTGTCTGTCTTGGTTGCAAAAGTATTTTTTCTAATTCCTAGATTAGAGGCTTTAGTTTCTTTTAATTTTAGGGTCTACCCCCCTTGGCTTCGCTAGGAAAGCCTAGACGGAGGAGTCGAGTCCCAAGTGGCAGCACTTGACTCTGACTTGCCCCCAAGGCCACACCAGCAGCTTGAAGACTTCTGCTGCGTTTTCCCAGGTGTGGAACCAGGCGGCAACAAGCCCACGTGAGTCCATCGCTAAGTGAGCCAGCGTCAATTTCTCAGTGGAATGAGCCCGTACAGGATAAACACATGTATTTTAAAAAATTAAATATATTTTAAAGCATTTTGGTCATGCAAATTATCAATACCCATTCCACTCTTATGTTAAACTGCAGCATACACCGTGGTAACGTGCTCACAAAGTACAATGGCCATTGTGCTTTTGAAATCCACTTAAATAAAATCGGGTTGTATGTTAGAAGTTAGAACTAAGTTATCAATACCTGAATTATTTGGTTTGGAGTCTGGACAAGGTAAAATGCAGTGGAAAATGAGAGCCCAGAATTGCTGCTTGTAATATCATGACTCAGCCCAGAACACGACCAACGCAGCACAGAAACAATGTAGCGGTCAACCCATGAACACGTTGAGATCAAAAAAAGATAATTCGGTTCCTTGAAACGGCCCTTGAGACTATATTTATAGGTTTTTAAATTAGTTTTTTATATGATTTTTTAAAAGTTTTCAAAGCAGTTTTCTTTATTTTAGTGGTCGAGCCATATTTGGAATTGACTTAGTACAGAATAGGTCAATACTGCTGAATCTTGCCACTATATTTTAACACAATTCTTTTTGTTTTGAAGTAAATAAAAACAAGAAAATTTTCTAAAAGCAGCCCACAATTTCTGGCAGCTTTTGAAAACGATTGTAAAACTGCCCAAAACGTTTCCAGAGACTGCCGGTACACGTTTCTGGAACAGTTTCCAATATTCCAAATCGATAAACGATTTTCTAATGTTCTAAACCCATAAACGCTTTTTGGGATTCACAGCTGCTACCAAAACCCAGAAATTTGAGAAAAATAATAACAATATAGTACAGAAGAAATGGAAAAGACTAGGAAAGCATTGGGAAGAAAGTTATAATGGACATCGACCCCCATGTACCCCACGTACCCTCGACCAATGTTGATTTGTGTGGTTTTTTGTTTTTAAATTTGTACTTGTCACTTGAATAATTTGACTTTTTAAATTTTAAGTAATAAATTTCAAATTTCAAATTTGTCATACATAAATTAATTAGAATTTTAATTGACAATGTCCATTATGCAATCTTTGAACATTATAGTTAACTTTTAAAATAGACAAAATGACAAAAAGTTAAAAAATTAAACTTATAATTTAATAAATTTATGTTTTTTAATATATATTAAAATTTAATATATTATATTATTGCTGCTCCCAACTTGACGTTTCCTGTAAATTTGTACAAAGCTTCTAGCCGTACCGGATACTCGTGTCCACGTACCCCACGTACCCGCGTACCGGAAACTTGTGCAACATTGATATTCTCTCTTGGGTTGATCTTGTGACAGGGAGTATCATTATTGTATCTTCGTGACATAGTTGATGCTTTCTATTACATCTTTCTATCATTTTCATAATCATCTTACTTGACTTGTTTCTTTGATCTTGTCTTGTAGGAAGAGGACGACTTGGCTATCTTGGAGGAGGACGTTTTGGTTGGAGCTCTTGGATCTCACTCTTGAATATACACATAGGAGAATGCTATCAATTTGAAAGGTGGCCATAAGCAATTGAGGTAAGATCTACAAGGTATGTGCCTCTTTCCATCCATTCTCTCTTCATTGGTCACAAACCCTAATTAATCAAAACCCCAATTTTGGTTTTTCTTAGATCTACTTAGATCTAGCCTTGCTTTTGAAAAGATCTTAAGAACCCACCTCTATAGCATCCACCCCTAGTTGGATCTATAGTTTGGTGGTGATTGGGTTAAAATTAACACACTTTTCAAGGCAATATAGCCCTCTTGAACCAAATCGCACTTCCCTGGAGAGGCTTGTTGGGTTAGATCTAGCATGTGGGTAAGTGAGATCCCACTTGATTTGCAATCTACACACTTGATAACCTACCCCTAGACTTGTACTTGGGTGATTTCTACCTTGTGGGCATCATTCCACATTTTAAGGGATTAAAACCCCCTTTTGAACTACTTGGCACCTTAAAACTCAGATCTAGTAAGATCTAACCCTTGGATTGGCTTGATTTTCTAGATCCACATAGATCAGTGCCTAAACTACTTGGATCTACATTTTGGTGGCCATTGGGCTTGATTTGACACACCTTATCCACCTTTTAGCCCTCCTTGAGCAAGGTCGCACTTCCTTGGGTGATTGAGTTTGCCCACTTCTAAGACCTGGGTAGTTGAGATTTCAGTGGATTTGGAACGGGCATACCTTGAAACCTATATCTAGAGTATCATTTTGTGACGATCTGCCTTGGGGATAGCATTCCCTATTTTAAGGGATTGTGGTCCACTTGGGTCATTTCATGAAATCCTAGATCTAGCAAAATCCAACCATTCTATCTCAATTAGCCCACTTGACTTGACCTCTAAGTGTCCCGATCTACACTTTGACATATCTTTTGACTCCATTAACCCATCCAACAAGGCACTAGTCCTCCTTAAGCAAGTCGCACTCCTTGGGAATTGTGTCAAACCTTAAATCCAGTAAGTGGGTACTTCTAATTTCAACTTAGATCCATAGATCTACTCATTACATATCCTCTAGTGCCAATTGCATCCCTTAATTTCACCTTGTGGGTCCATTTTAAGCCATTTCACATATCCCAAGAAAGTAGGACCCACTTGTGTAACACATAGTACTATACCTTGTCATTATAACTAATCATGTGGCCTAAATCATACATTGGTTGAAACACTAATCATTTCTCAAACCACCTTCAACCATACTTTAACTTCTAGGTCCACTTAACCTTGCATTGGTTTCCGTAACTCATTGTCTACTTATCCCTAGGAACCTTTGTTTGGGTCCAATCATCTTTGATTGGTAATAGGGTCTCCCCCTAGGTCTTGACTCATCTAGATCTAAAGTGAAGAGTGCCTCGGTTGACGTGACTCCCACCTTGCATTGGGAACCGTGGCATCTCTTGGGTGACCTCTTTAGTTGTCCATCTCCTCTACCGTCCCGGATGGGATACCACTAGGGGCAACTACAAGTTGTGTGATAACAATACTATTACTAGATGTATCCTCTAGTCCCATTGACCTACTTTTGTGGTCATTCAGTGGACATTAATACAATTATCTTATCTCTCAATTGTGGAAAGATCTTGAAACTCTTGTCTTGCATTGCCAGAGATATCCAAGGTAAGAGCAATTTAGGCTTTTATGCATGATCGCTTAGTCTTGAATGGTGAGGCATCTCCAGTGAAGAGTCCCCTTTCTTTTTGGCCTTGGTATCTTGTTTGTCCTAATTAGATCAAGTGCTAACATAACCTAGGGTTTCTTAGCCTTGTCCTAATTCACTCAAATATTGAATTGCCAATTCTTGGGAGAAGACACTAGCCCCAATTTTTCTCAGTGCCTAGAGGAATAAGACCTAGGTCTATTTCCCTCATCTTCTCTTTTTCAAATTTCCAAAATTATATATTTTATATATTTAAAAATACCAAAAATTAAATATATGAAAAAACCCTAAAAATATAAAAATATAAAAAATACAAAAATATTGTCATATTGAAGAATCTAATCTGTCAAAGTAGTGCACCCTTCTTGATTTTATGGTAGACCCTCAACGACATCCTCTTCTACTAGTTGGTTTGAAAGATTAACAGTTAAGTGCAAGTGATATGTTTGTTTTTCATATCTCATTTGATAGGTATAGCCATCTAAATTCATCTTTGAAGGGATTTACAAGCTGGAGATAAGGTCTATTATCATCCCTACACACTTGGGTATCCATCTAGTGGTTCAAGTTGATATTCTTGTGTTTTCTAGGGGTTGGTTAGAGCATAAATGAGATATGATAAGCCATTTCCAGCTTTGTCTTACTCATTCATTGGCTGCCCCAAAGGTGTGATTCCTATCTCTCTCCATTAGGGGTACCTTCCTTGGAATGTTCGCATTGTTCCAAGTGATTTCCATCGATCTTTGAGCATATTTTGTTGGTTGTCCACTTAAACAGCAGTAAGGTTTTAAATCATTTGCCCTAGTTGTGAGTATGTATTGCTTCTAACTCCTATCCTCTTGAAGTACTTGGTAAATGTGCTTGTGCTCATTACTTTGACTCGCTAAAAGGTTGATCTTTCTCAAGAGGTTGCTTGTGAGGTATTCTTGTTGTACAAGTTTATTTCACTTATATTAGGGACTCCCCCTTGGCCTTTAGGAGTTGGCCTAAAGCATAAGGAGATAAGATAAGATAAGATAATTTTATTAATGTCCAACTAATGACCACAAAAGTAGATCAATGGGACTGCCAAGTAGAATGATGTCGTTACAAAGCAAGACTACCAAAAGGTCTCCTATAAAAGGCAATATGCAAAAAAGAAAGTAAAGTTAAGTAGAGAAGAGAAGAGAGGAGAAATCTATGACGAGGCATGGAAAGCCCTCGACCCCAAGAATGAATACCGCATTGGGGTGGAGAAATACATGAGGAAAGGATCCAGGAACAAGGAAATTCAAAATAAATGAGGTAGGTCTATCAAGGGATATACCGATCTCTCCTAGCATCTGAGGCCAAATGAAGGAAACTAAGAATAGTACCTTGTCCTGAGGAAGAACTAGTGGAAGGTCTAGGATGCCCTATGCATTGTCTAGAGGAGGTGTTGCCTACTAAGTTGTACTTAGTTGGATTTCAAGTGAGCCAGCAAAGTTTGAACAAGGATACTTATTCATGATCAAAGTTCAGAAGTCCTTCAGGCCTTCTAGGCCCTTTTTTATTTTTTTCCACATGTTCATACGTCCTTGGGGGAGTTGTAATAAAGTGTGCTAGCATGGACCTTTTTGTAAAGAACTTGACCTTCCTAGGACTTAGACATCAAGCCGAGTATTCCAGGGTGTTTTTTCTCTTGTTAATTATGCACTGTTGAACAAGTTGTGTATAATTTATGAGTTTTTCACCGCTGCTCCAAAGCTGGAATGCCCGTCTTGGTGGTTAGGCCTTAGTGTTGAATTTTCATCAAGTTAGGGTTAAATGCGGAAGAAAACAGTTCAATATACTTTTAATAAACATTTACAAACATTGAATATGAAATAGTGCAGTAGTAATCTCTAACATAACATCTCTTTCAACTTCACACCTGTAGCACTATCAAATCGGTCAATGTGTTAAAGTAATTTTAATACTACCAGTTAGATCATTGTGTTGAAGTAATCTTCAGTAACATGTAATATAAAATAAACATATTGATAACATAATAAAGTAGATAGAGTTGAAGATACTTACCTGGGTGTGAAACCCTTCCAAGAAAAATACTCAGGAGAGTTACTTTCACAGAAGGTTGTGCCTCAGAGAGGCCAGTCAAATCTAGGAACTATTTGACCCTACAAGCGGGTGTGTACAAACTAGAGAGAGAGAGAGATGACAGGTGTAGTACAGTCAAACAGAGATGGTCAAATACAGTCAAAACATACTACGAGACTCAGTACCATAGGTCTGAACACCAAGCAAATATTAAAGCTTCAGACAGGTAACACTGGGAATCAAATCACAATTAACCTTTAGTTCAAAGATAAACCCTAATTAGTTTTCAGCATAAAGATCAAATAGAGATCTGGTCCAGGGTAAGTCTCAACAAGTCTCCGCAGATCTCAACATTATAAAAACAAGTCTCAGCAATAGATCAGGTCTCAATAGTATAGATAAGATCTAGGGCACCCCATAGATCTAAGATAACACAGTCAACAAAAAGGCTGCGGTCACAGGACAGCAGACCTAGCAAGTGGAATAAGGGTCATGGTCTCCTTAAATCAACCAATAGCAAGCAGATCTGACCCTCGGGCCTCACGGCTTCCACAAGGCAGGCTAGATCTGACTTCCAGGCCTCACGGCCTCCACAAAAATGCACCAACGGACAGATCAGACTTTAAGTGACTTACGGCCTCCACCAAAGGACTCTCAGCAGGCAAATCGGCGTTCAAGAAGGTTAACGGCCAGATTTAGAAAACTCAGCACAAAGTCACGGCCTCTCCAATAAGTATGCATGAGGCAAATCAAAACCCAACAACACCTCAACAGTCAGATGGATAACAGATCGGACCTCAATAGGGGTTACAACACGCAGATCGAAGATAGCAGTAGTAAGATCAGCCCTAAATAAAAGTCCACAAAACAGATCTGAGATAAAAGATGAATTTCAGCAGGTGGATGACCTCAAAGCAAGTGAACGAGCAGCAGTAGATAAACCATTAACCCTTGACGTCAAGCAGGATAATAAAACAGAGCTAAGATGTTACATTGTGAATGAATCAAATGAGAAACAATAGATCTCTATAAATAGGATTTTGATCTTCTAAAGAGATCATAAATTAATCCTTTAAATTAGGATTCCATAGATTTAGGAAAGATGTCAAAAAAAAAAAACATAAAAATATAAAATATAAAAAAAATAAAAAGAAAAAATAAAAAATAAAATAGAAGATAAAAATAAAATATATATAAAATAAATAAATAAACATAAAATATAATTAAAGTGTCTTATGTGGTTGTCAACCCATAAAATATAAAAGTGGGTAACTTAGGTGGGTAGTAGGGTACAAAGACCAATGAGATGGTACAAGTCAAATCATACAACAAGGATGGATACATGACCCAAAACCCTAGTACCAAGGGGTGTACCACAAAGGTGGGCACACAACCCTAAAACCCAAAAACATCAAAACAACTCAAAGTGGGTAAACAACACAAAGTACCACAAGACCAAGAACAATAAAAAGTAAATCAACCAGGGTGTAGAAGGTACAACAAGTCATCTCTCTCTCAAATGTACAAATGTTCCATATAACCTGAAAGTTCATCATCACTGTATAAAGGAAGGGTTCACACGGATGATGTGATCATGTGGTCCTCTAAACTACTCCCAAGGTCAAATGTCAGTGACTTCATCAAGGGGTGGCCAGTCCCTTGAGAAGACCAACTAACTCATCCATCTCGAAGACCTAGGAGAAGAGGACATCACACATCATAATCTTGGTAACTGACCAAGTGCCTCCATTGTCAAGGAATGGCTCTCAGCCCAAGGCTGAGCTTCAGTCTCAGACTGAGTCATGTTGATCAACCTCTGGTCCATGACCAGATCCTCCATTCTCTCAGAGAATGGTCCTCAGCCTTAAGCTGAGCTTTCAGTCCCAGACTGAATGTTGATCAACCATCTGCAGGACCTACTTGGTTTTTGACCAAGAATCTGCCTGGTCCTAGACCAGGATGTCTCTGTCTCAACCTGCAGGATCTGCTTGGTCCTCGTGACCAAGAAACTGTTTGGTCCCAGACCAGAATACCCTGGAGACAAATAGGGGCCCTAGACACATGCTAGGGACTTTGCCATGGCATCAACCTGCTTGGTCCTCGACCAAGAACCCCAGGAGACAGCTAGGGGCCCTAGGGTACCTTCTAGGGTCTTACTCATTACTTTGCCTGGTTAACATGACCAGGAACCCTAGTTAACTGACTAGGGGTACCATTCTCTCTGAGAATGGGTCTCGCAGCTGCACTAAAAATTAACACTTAGGAGGCTATTAAAGTTGACGAATCAATGTATATTAACATGCTAGACACTAATATTGAGTGATGTGGACATGTGTTAGGTCCCCTAGGATTTTTTTTGAATTCAAAGAAAAATAATTTTTTCTGTAAAATTAGGCTATTTTTTAATATTTAATTGGAAAAATTAAAAATGTAATAAAAGTGTGGTTTGTGGGCATAATTTGTCAAGTGGATGCTCGTTTTCTAAGCCAGAGCACCCACTAAACCCATAAACCCACTTATCCTAAGTTTCGAGTAAGTATTTATGTCAAATATTATTTAATTGAAAAATGCCAAAAAGACCAATTTAATTGGCAAAAAAGACATAATAAAGGCAAAATCTCAATCCCATAAATCAAGGAAAGTTGATTGAGACACAATCTCAGTTAACTAGAGGTATTCAAGATTGGATTGATTGAAAAATCAAGCGAGATTGGCATCAAATCTCTCAAGGGCGAGTTGGCTCCTAAGTAAGAGGGGCGCATATCTTGGTAGGTGGGCGAATTCATGGATGTGGCAGTCCCCTCTTAGTTGATGGAGAATCCAAGGAAGGCATGCACCTACCTCTTAAGAAGTGGCACATCCTTCTTGGATATGAATCCTTTTGCATATCAATCACAAAGATTCAAGTGTGAGTGGATCCCTCAATCAATGGAATGCGCCTTCTCTGGTAGTTGCGCCCCCCCTCCTCTCATACTCTATAAAAGCAAGAGCATTCCTCATTCTTCATCATGAACTGTGGAACATTTGCTCCCATCATAGTGCTTTCTTTTGAATATTGTTAATGAAATAAAGGCTTTGGAGGTCTCAATTGTGTCTTCTTCCAAGTTGGATGATCACTGCTCCATGTACTAAGTGAGGTAACTATAGGATTTAATCTTTGCATTTGTTCTTGCTTTGTCAATCTTTAGCCTAAAAATGATTAATATTGATCAATAGGATTGAGTACTGTTGTTTCATTGCTCATTTAAAATTTCTATTTTAAAGATTTAGGATTTTGCATGCTTGTTTGCTTACGGGTATGCTCTCCTTGTTTTTAATGTAGAATTTTTCTATAAGATTTTACGAGTTTTGTGCAAGTGTGAAGGGATCCATAGGTGCTTCGTTGGATTTTACAAGAGATATTGCTTGCTTCTCTTGTTCTCCAACTCTTTGAAAGAAGCATAGTCCTTCTCGAAGCTACAAAAGTGATTCCATTGGACCATTTCTCAAAGGGGGCACTTCTTCACCTTCTTCTCTCATTTTCTCAAACAATTTCTAGTTACTTCCTCTTATGCTTTAGATCTACTTTACTAGAAAGCCAATACTATTCTAGATCTAATTTATAGGAGTGTTTTGCTTAGATCTAAGAGATTATAAAGTATTATCATTCAAAAGGATAGATCTAGCTCAGGGACTAGTTTATTTTGCAAGTATTATCAAAGTAAAATTTTGGCTTGCTAATCTAATAGTTCCTTTGATCTTAAAGTGTTTAAATCTAGCATAAGAGTGCCTCATTAGCAGCCCTTTAAAGGCTGTCCAAGATCCTAAGAAATTAGGTTTCACAAGCCCAAGTTTCTTAGTTATTTATTGTAGTTTAGATCTATTTTTTGCTTAGTCTTTTTCCAACAATTTTTTGGGTTTGTCCAAGTCACTTTCAAAGTGATTTTGGGCATTTTTAACCACTAATAAGCTCGCTGGTTTTTGTATTTTATAGCAGACTTTAAGTCTTTTTGGGCAAAATTTCGATAAATCCAAGATCTCAAGAGCCTTTGGGAACATTCCTCTTTGCTATAACGCTTTTCCCAAAGCAATTGTAAACTTCCTTTCTCCAAAACCATAAGGAGAAAGAAGTATTTTTCTTTTAGATCCCATTGTAAACTTGTAATAAAAATTGCTTTTGAAGTGAGCTCATAAGAGCTTACTTCCCGCGTCAGTGTCCTTTTTCATGGTTTTTACTTCTTTAGCTTTCTAGTCTTTACTTTAATTTTATTTGGCTAAAATTAACTTAGATTAATTAAAATTTACTGTAGTGGTCCAATCCAAATATTGGGCCATTGACTTCACTCGAGACATAAGAACCTTTTAATTATTGTTTGCAGGTTGTATACTTTAACTATTACAATTTTCATTTATCTTTTGAAAAAGTAAACAGATACTAACCCACTACTTCAGTAGTGTAGTAATTAGATAACTTTTCATTTTTCAGTCTTTCTTTTCAGTTAAAATAAACCCCTTGCTTTCCCGAAGTACAATTTACAAGATAAGAGCTTACCTGAGTACTGGTCGGAAAAGAGACTCTGGGGTTGTTAAGCAAGAAAAACATTTTAAAATCCTTAAAATTAACAAGGCTTTGTCCCCGTATGCTCTGGATCTCTGCAGCCTCAACTGAACAGTTGATCAAACCAGAAAGGGACTTAGTGACTAGTAATTAGTCTTCACATTATTCAATTAACCTCCCAAGACGAATATCCAGCGTCTCCTTTTTTTGCTTCTGTGTGGGCAAATTTCACAGAGAAAGCGGAAACAACTAGAACGTGACCGCGGGGCCCTGTTAGGCTACACCCTCGATTGGTATAGTGTTGGACATCCCCCCCGTGACTCCATCTAGCCCACATTTTCTCGTGTGGAGCCACACTTAGTGAGTCTGGACATATTTCCAGTACCTTCGTGGTATATCGAGAATCCCCCTCCCTAATAATCCACTCATTTTTTACAATAATCTAAAATTAACCAAGAGCATTCGCAAAACATTTTCAAGCACTACAACAACACTCCCTTTCAACTCCATTTTTCAGCACTGGTCTTTTGCTTTATTCATATAAGCTTTGTTTAAATTTATCATGTGTTGAATGACTATGCGATTTATGTGATATTTATGTTGATATATTAATTTCCATATTGCTATCTTGTTTCATTTTGTTTCCCATTAAACTCCTAAAAAACTTACTCATCCACCCAAACCACTAATTAGCTTAATCAGCCTTAGTAACCTTTAGGGTCCACCCCCCTTGTCTTCGTTAGGAGTCTTCCTAAACGGAGGAGTCAAGAATCACGTGACAGTACTTGACTCGAAGCTTTCCCCCTACGACACATCGAGTGGCTTGAAGATTTCTAACACACTAACCCCTAGGTGTGTGAAAGGCAGCAACAGGAGGTAGCCCACCACTTAGGCTTGGGGGATCTCTTATGCCTCTTGGGGAGAGATCTAATCTAGTCATGCCACTGAGATCTCAAGGGACGGGGGAAAGTCCTTAGCACCCCTCCCTGAGGATAGCACCGTGAAAAAGGAAGTGATTCATTGGGTAGAATCTACTCTAGTAGGAGGATGAAGAATATGAGCTTGAAACCTTAGGGCCTCCTGCATGTATAAGGGCACGCACCTCTAATCAAGGTATCTAAAGAAGTTGGTGAGGGTCTAGGTCCCTCTAAATAGGCAATGGAACCTCCATCTGATCTCGTAGTAGATGGGGCAGCAGAAGATGAAGTGCTACTAAGTCTCAAACTCCTGGAGATGGCATAGCTAGCAGGTACTATCAAATCGGTAAACCTGGTGGTTTGTCTCTACCTGAAGTCTATGAGAGCCCACTCTGAACAATCCTAAGGGAATGCGAAGAGAAGGCAACAAGTGGCAAAGAGTATACCGAGGCCGAACAATGAATCCGTCCCTCAGCTCGAAGAAGTGCTCAGCGTAGAGGGCCATATTTGGGAATAATCTGCCCCAATGGTTAACCCAAGTGATTTGGATAAATTGTCTGTAGATGTCATCCCTAATGATCATGTTCAACTCCTATTTGAGGGGTAGGAAGTGGCCAAGTGTGTCTAAGGAATATCTAAACGAAAGGAGTCGATCCATTTGAACGCCCAATGACTCTAAAAGATCTATGACCCCAGCAAACCATCCTCAAGCCTGACCGCAGGGGCTAGATGAGGCTAAATTCTCTAAAGAACAATATGCCAAGTATGGGTATCAGTCCCGCCCATTTTTTGAGTCGGTGAAGCTCCAAATGCAATGCAATTAAGAGACCAAATTGAACACCGTCTCAAGTCGGAAGGGTTGGGCTCCAAAATTTGCTAGGGTGATGTGCTGAGGGACTATCTAGTTGCCAATCTTAGCACCAACCTTCATGATCTATCGAAATGGGGCTAATTTGTGAGGTAACAGGAGGTAGTAGGTTGTACACTAGAAAACTTTATACAATTATAGCTAACCTTTTCCTTTTCATATCATCACAAAAGTAATACACTCCAAGATGGAAATGCCTTGGATAGATTATGAGATATTGAGTATCTTATCTAACTATTGTTAATGTACTTGTTGGTAAACACAAAAAGAAAACAAGCATGACCTTCATGTTCACAAGGACTTGAAAACCTTCCACAATTCTTATGGTTTTCTCATTAGAAAGGTGGATTTTCCTTGCATAAAGTCTAAAGTTATAAGCCACTTTATAATTTAACACACCCCTAATTCACAAAAATTGTTGAGCAATCTACCATCCATTGGTGAAAAAGAATATAATGGAATACATATGGCATTTCTCTTTCACTATTGAGTTTTAACCTAATTAAAGTAATGAAACCACACATTACCAAACATGTGCAACTCAATTTGTGGGATCACAAGCTGATTTTCAAAATCAAACTTTTCTTGTATACATGTTGGATTCAACACTTGAGTTGTTTTCACAAAACATCCAAATCAATCATTCATAATGCTATATCATGATGCATAACGTGCGTGATGGAATGGAGATAGTAGACCAAAGCTTTTATCAAATAATGTAGGCATGAGAGTATGAAGAAATTTGAAGTCCAACCAATGGAATTGTGGCATTTATTTTCAACATTACAAAATAAGCTCATTGTCATTCAGTACCCAACTAATCTTGCAACCCCATTACAACTACATTAACTACAAAATTTTGTGGTTTTAGTAACAATTTTAATAGTTCCTTGGGTCAATTATTAGTATGTATCAATAATGTGAGGGGCCTGTTGCCCGTCGATGTGCACACAGCAGCGGAAATCTTTCGAAGCTGCTTTTGGGAACATGTGGCCCTAGGGGCAAGCAAAGAGTCAGGTGCTGTCACCTGATCCCGACTCCTCCGTTTAAGCAAACTCCTAACGAAGCCAAGGGGGGTAGACCCTACAAAGAGTTACTAAGGCTCTTAAGTGTTTTTTAGTGTTTTTATGGATTGGGATGAGTGTTTTTTAGGAGTTTTTAGGCAATTTGCAACAAAATTATATCCAAGTATAGATTTACAAGATAAAGCACATCCACAATATATGATGATAACTTATAAATTTAAAGAAGCATCCACAGCATGATATGATAAAATAAATGACAACAAATTCAAGATGGATAATAAGCAAATAAAAAGATTGAACAATTGTCGTTGTTGAATGACCAGTGCCAATGGAGTCACTGTCTTTGGAATGCTTGGAGTGCTTGGAAATGTTTTGCAAATGTATCTTGGTAAATTTTATTGTAAATTTTGAAAGTGAGGTGGATTATTGTGGGAAGGGGGATCTCCAAGATATACCTTTCGGTACAAGAGATATGTCCGGAATACAGTCTAGGCGGCTCCGTACAAGGACATGTGGCCTGGAACGAAGTCTCAAGAGCGGTGTTCAACACTACACCAACAAGGATGTAATCTAACTGGTGCTCTGAAGTCTCTTCCCAATGGTTGTCGCGTCCCCAGGCAGAATTTGCCCACTTTTGACTGTAGCGATCAACGTCGGATTTTTGTTGGTTTTCTCAGGATTTTATTTTAGTAGGTTAAAGTTGGATTAAATGTGAGGAAATTAAATAAGCTACAATTGTTTCTGGGTATCCCACAGCTCTGAAGGACTGCTGATGGGTAGAGCATACGCAGTGTAGTAAATAGGTTCGTTCCAATTTTATTTATTAAATGATGAACATGAGAACCATTGACTCTCCGATAGAGAACACTCTTCATCTGCCTTATGGCAAGATTCAAGAGATTTTGAAATAAAAATAAATCTAAAACAACTTAATGAAATAAAGCTCTTCGACAGAGAGTGCTCTTGATCCACTTTGCAGTGAGATTCAAGAGACTTTTGGTTCTTTTTAAACAATTTATATCAAATAAATCTAACTAAGACAGAAAAAGCAGTAAAAGCTCTCCGACAAAGAGTGCTCTTGATCCACTTTACAATGAGATTCAAGAGACTTTTTGTTCTTTTTAGCAATTTATATCAAAGCAATAAAATCTAGATGAAAGCTTGAAATGAACTAAAGTAAAGCTACAAACTTGAAACTAATCTAGCAGTTTATAAAAATGAGACTAATCTAACATTCTATTCTACTCTTGCAGGTATAAAGCAAATAAATGACGATCAAAGGGCGATACAGGCTTCCCCCAAATTGGGGAAGAAGGGTGTGGGAACCGTAATCCCACTTGCTCTTTATTTATACTTTACAAATGAAATGGTGTTAATCCTCTTGAAGGCACAAGGATAGAAATGGGAATGAAGAAGGGGGAAGATAGAATTTTTTGTGCCCTTTAGGTTTGCTTTGCTCTTCTTGTTTTCACTTTAGCCTTTGGGCTTTTTTCTTGGCCTTCTTGCTTTCCTGTAGATAAGAGCTTTGAACAAAAGGCTAAGTAATGGATTAGTATTTGTTAGTTATAAACAAATAAACAAAAACTAGATCTAGAACAAATGACACTTTAGGAATTAAGATCTAATCATCAAGTAGATCAACAAAGAATGAAACTTAAAAACTTTGAACTACTTAAGGAAGATGCGCGAAAGGATCAATAGGATAAAAATACTTAAACAAGCAGATCCAACTCTAGATGAGAGAATGCAACTCAAGATGAGCGAATGCACTTAAGACAAGCGAATAGATGAAAGATGGATAAAACATTAAGGTTGCAACCTACTAGCTTAAAACAAGAGCGAATAGGCCTAAATGATGAGACTTGAAGCTTAACTACCTATTGCATGCACAAGAGCAAAAAGGCTAGATGATGAAACTCGAAGCTTAACAACCTATTTGCACTTGAGGAGCAGATGCATGAAAGAAAGAACCTCTTGAAGTAGATTTCATAACCAACAGAAAGGGAAAAAGTTTGATTTTAAGTTTGAAGAGGTGAAGAAGGGAACCAATCCCAAGTTTGAAGAAGCTGAAGGTTTGTAGAGATCTGCAAAACAATATTAGATCATGATCACTTGTTGGAGAGGAGAGAAGCCAACTTAGGTTCGCTTCCAAATCAACCTGAGAGATCCTGCATCAAACATTCATACACTTGCAAGACGAAGTGGATTAAATCTAGAAGATATGGTTAATAAAAAAGTATGAAGAGTACTTTGTATAACTGACTACACATACTACTTCTTATTCTTTTAAAAGCATACCAAAAGCATACAACTCAAAGCCTATGAATGTATACTTCTATGGGCTCAAAAGCCTTCCTATCTAAACCATCCACAATAATCAAAATAGAAAATGCATAAACATGAGATACCAGATTACCTCAGATGAGAACATACACGATAACACAGATCTTGCACACCTCTTTGACCTCCAAAGTCTTCAACAAATTCTCATTAAAAAATTAAGAATTTAAGAGCAGAGGTTCGAAGCTAATCCACCTTGAATGATGGAGCTTGAGCCTACTTAAATAGAGTTCATGAGGAGAGAGCGAGAGCTTGGAAGGAGAGCGAATGGTACAAATCGTGGAGTGATCTACGCTTGAATGAAGAAAGATATGCGTTGGATCTTGGGTTGGTTGGTAGATGGATGAGGTGGCTACCACCTCATGAGAGGGGCACGCCTCTCCATCGTAACTCACGCCCACCACTTAGGAACCCTCGCCCACCAAACCCGTGAGTTGAATCCGCCCACGTGAGGGAGGCCCACGCTTTTCAAACTTTGAATCTTCATTCACTTATCCTAAGTTTTATTTTAGCATGTGCTTTATCACTTAATGTGATCATGCATCACACTAAACAACTATGCCACCCTTTCCCTAATGATTTTTTAATCATTTTTTACTTTTTTTAATTTTTGTCAACTGTGCAAATTGGGTTTTTTTAGCAATTAATTGTCAATTTGATGCATCCTTAGCAAATAATGCCCCCAGAGGCGACGTAAATGCCCGGAACATGAAGAAAGTGGGCACTAGGGTAAAGAAGATGCTCTGAGTGTCAAAACGAACCTCCCCATGCCAAATTCCGCCTCCAAACGACACTTTTATTACATTTTGAATTTTCCATTTAAACCATTTAAAAATGGTCTAATTTACGGACAAAAAATATATATATATATATATATTTTTGTCGGAACCGACTCAAACTCCTAGGGACCTAGTGCATGTCCATACGACTCAATTTAAACGGCTAGCATGTAAAAATCCTAGACACAAAGACTTTAATAACCTCCCTAGGTTCGACCACCATGGTAAATACTCCAGCTTTGGAGGTATGAGTGAAAAACTTAGGAATTATACGTCACTAAATAGTAATGTATAATTCCTAAGGAAAAAACACTCTAGAGTATCACCCTGATGGTTAAACCTAAGGTGAGCCAAGTCTTTTATAAAAGGACCATGCTTAGACCAACTTATTACAATTCCCCCAAGGGGGTATGAACATGCAGTTTATTACAAAAGGGGCAAAAATTGCCCTGAAAATGACTTCTAAACTTCTGAACTCTGAAGATGAACATGTGTCATGTTCATGAAACTGGCGGCTCACAAGAAGTCCAACTATGGTATAAAATAGTTGGTAACAGGGCCAGCGATAATCAAGTGAAAAAGATAAACATTTACGAGTTAGAAATATACAAAATTCATTACACTTCCACAATTTCCAAATCCAAGCCACAAAATGCATTGTGTCTAGATCTTGAAAAATTAATATTTGACATTTTGGTCCTCTTAACAAACATTTAGGAGGTAGCCTTTATGGTGTTTTTCCCATACTACATCAAACATTTTGAAATTGTTGTATAGCATAACCAATCTACTAAAAGGGAAAATAGTCGCAAAGCACTTCCACAAAATCAAGTCCAAAATTTTATAATCATTTCTTGCCACTTCAAGAAGCTTTTGCCTAAGAAAATCCATTTAAAACTAGCAAACATTTTACTTTATTAAAATTTGCTAACCACTTTTGTTTCACGTATGTTCAACCATTAACTTTAGCTAACCAGCATATTAGTTATCAATTCTTTATTTCGGGGGATATATGGGTTGGGGGATGCAAGGTGCATCCTCTAGCAACCGAAGGGATGATGCCCAACAAAATTGCAAGACTAGAATTACACTAGATACACGGGTCACCTCCCCACTCCAAGTTCATGTTTCCTAATTAAAGGGACACAAACACTTGCTACCTTGGTTATCCCCCATTTTCAACAAATTTTAGAACAATATGAAATTCCATCTTGTCGATTGTGGACAAAGAGCATACATATGCAGTTGTAGGCAAAAGGGTCATTGTTGACTAAGGATGGCAACCTATTACATTCTGGAACCTATTCTAATTTCATAGTTGTTCTAATTGGCTTAAGGAAGAGGATGTAGTTTTCATTGTATATACCCTTCCCCTTTCAATTTTATCTTGTTGTTGATGCAGATATTTTTCTATGAACATAAGAAACATATTTTACAAATAAAAGGGAGAGGCCATTACCTTGGAGCACAAACCTTAGTTCTTACTCATATGTACGAGGCTCAAAGACACTAAGATTATAGCATCTTCTATGCATTGTTTTACCCTGACTAGCGACAATCATAAATGAAGCATCACTATGATCATCGCCTAGGGATGTGCTAGGTCCTTGACCCACTAAGCATTAGAGGAAGGCTTTTGTCCACAAGATTTTGAATTCAACATAAAACATTCCCTATAGTCAAAACTATTGATTATGCTAACAACAATAAACTTGATCATCACTTGCCCTTATTTCTTGAGAAATTCTCCTTCACATTAAACCTTTAAAGCCATGTAGCTTATACTTATGCTGGGGATTGGTTTCAATCTTGGATATCAACTTAAATTTGCATGGTAACCTAGCAATGAAATGGACCAATTATATCTTTCTTTTAAATTGCAATGCAATTATTTTACAAGATTATGAGGATGAATTGAAATGGACATAGAACAAATCCACAAGTACTTTTTTTGATAAATTAGGATATAGTGCTTTGATAGCCCAAGACATTTCTAGGGATAGGCTTTGGTGGTGGAGTTTGGCTTGGAAGCTAGTATCCCCACTCAAGGTTAGAATCTTCATCTTGCTTGCGTTGTACAATAAGATTCTTACCTAGGGCAATGAACATAAACAGACCCCAAATTGATGTATTCTTTGCAAGGTAGAAGAAAAAATTGTTGATAATACCTTTGTTTCATGTTCTTTCTCTAAAACAGTCTACAATTATATATTGCAGATAGTGGGTGAGCCTAATAAGTTGAGCAAGAATTCACTTTTAGAATGTTTTGAGATCTAGATGGCAGACCCCTCTATCAAGACTCATAAAGCTCTACCATGTTATGTTCTATGGCGTTTATGGTTGTGTAGAAACAAAATGATTTTTCAAGAGACTATCATGACTATCATTTGGAATCACATAAACTAAGGCTCTCCTATACAGAAGGTTGGAAAGCTCCTAAAATGAAGGCAGCTAGGATTTTAAAGAGCTAGTAGTCATTGACTTCTCAATATCCTAGGGATTCTTAAATGGTGGTTAGCAAGGAACTCCAAAGATGTGTGGAGTCGGAGCACTTCTTTTTATCGATAATCATCATTTTTTCTCCATCAAACATGGCACTACACAAGGAACAAATAATAGAGAAGAATATTTTGCACTTTGGGTTTTGATGAAATTTGCCACAAATCAAGTTTTAAGGGACTTGCAAGTGTTGGGCGAGTCCAAGTTGTTGATGGACTAGTGCAATGAACAATGTCATATCATCAATTTGGCTCTAAGCTCTATTATGAACAAAGTTCTGGAGGTCAAATCCCAATTTGTTATCATCTCTTTCACACGTATCTTCAAGGAATTTAATCAAAAAGCAAACTCTCTCAAAGGATGCTCTTATTTTTCAAGAAGGTACTCTGATATATCAAAAACTCAAGTGTGATCAAGCCTACCCTAAGTATTTCTATCCATTTTATAATCAATGAGTTAGGCTGAAGCAAGTGAGGCTATGGGTTTGTGTTGTCTCTTTCTAGAATGCTTCATGATAGCCGGTGGATGTTTTTTCCATGATATAGATAGGTTTGTGGAAAATTGTATGATGTAGCTTCAATTTAAGTTGGTGGACATTTCCCCCACTGCGGGTGCACACCGAGACTAATGGCGCCAACTGGGGCCCGCATGAGACAGGTCACTCTTCCAACAGGCAACCTGCTGATAGCACTCCACTTGCTCATGCTCCCAGAGTTAACCACGTGCCTGAGGCTACCTCTAGCCCGGCACATGTCCTCATCCCTGCCCACATGCCCACTGCTGATCTCCACGCCACTGCTGCATGTGCCCACCACCTGCCGATCCATGTACCACCTACCTCCGAGACCACCTTCCCTCGCCCCCCTGATGATGCAGCTCACCATTTTCGCTGATTATTGCTCTACCGCTCCCGCTGACAGGAGCTCGGCCACCCTCACCTATCATAACACCTCCTGCGTGTGTAAAATCTTGTCACATGTACGCCTCCTGCTTGGCGTTATGACTCTGTCCTTAAGCTTGATCTCTGATTATTCTCTCGGTCACTTCACACTTATGATTCCGACCGGCACCCAGGGTATTCATACCAGAACTTCTACGCATTATCAGCTTCTTCTCCTCAGACCAGTTGATGCTCGGCTGATTGCTCAACTAAGGAAGGGTTCCACCGCTGTAACTTGCTTTGAGGGTTGTTACACTGCTCTGTGGTTTGTTCCATTGGGTTTTCTCTGTCCCACCGTTCATTCCAGCTGCTCCTGCTCCGCAGCAGGCTTTGAGTTTCTCAATTCTGGTGTCGGCCCGATTCTTAAGACCTTGATTCGCTGGTCCGCGCATGGTTCAACTTGGGGTGCATTCGTCTCGCAGTCCCATTCCTTACTGTGCAGCCTGTTACTGGTTCCTCTGGCCACTCCAAGACGAGTCCGCACCCGACAGGACGCCCGGTTGATGAATGCTGGGGATTATAGTTCCTCCTCCACTCCCCCTATTCGCCTGATGAGAGGGGTGGTGGACAAAGCCCACAAGTTCCACACGATAATTCCCAAGCAAGCTCAGGAGGAATTTATGATGCTGAGGAGGATGCGAGGGTTTCCAGAAGATGCACCACGGATGAGGAAATCCGGCAAGAGTTTGAAGCCCTGGTGCCCGACTCTGGCAACACCCGTGGTAGAAGCACCCTCTACCAAAAGACGTTGGACCTGCACTGGTCGCATAAGCTCATTCTTGGTAAAACTCTAACCGACCGCAATGAGGTGCAAGCTGGAATACTGATGCAGCTCGATGATCTCCAAGACATGATGAAGCAGCTGCTCTTCAACCAGCAGCAATCCGCCCGCAGACTTGACATCACTCTCGCCAAAGATCCTACCACTCAGCCCGAGCAAAAAGAATATCATAGCGACTAATGAGTACTGTCTATGCTCTTTTTTTGCTTTTTTGCTTATGTTATAGGTTACACAGTCAGCTGGTTTATGATAGTTCCATTAGTTGGCTCAAAAACAATCCTCTGTTGGTTTTATTACAGTACTATTAAGTGTGTTTAGTCGTTAATCTCGGTTTCTAAAATAAATTTTCAAACTGTTATTGGGTCTGTTTTCTCCGTGGTGAGAGGACCCAGCTACATTATGACTCTGTACATTTTGCCTCTGATAATATAAGGACCTTCATATAGCTTATAAAAAAAAAGAAAATTGGTTGACATTTCTAGAACTATCATTTCCAAAAGGATCTATGAGTCTAGGTAATCTATATTTTGATTTCATCTTGAAATAAAATATATAATTTTTTTTTCATGGAAAATAAGTCTTTATGCAATTCAAGTGTGAAATTGAAATCTACAATGCTATTAATTTCTAATTGGAAAGGCAAAAGGATCATTATTCCAAATGAAATACAAGCACACTAAATACTTCTTGCCATTCTTAGTTGATTAGAATGGCAAAGGTATAAGTAAATCGTAATGCAAAGAAGAATATCAAAAAAATTCATGAAAGCGTGTGAACAATTGCTTGAAGTCGAGTATAAGATGCATCTAATTTTAACCTTGATTCATTTAGAGACAACATAAAAGGGGCCTGAAAAAGGATCAAAGGAGAGAGCTCCAAAAAAATTAAGGGCATCCATTATGACTATGAATGAAGAGGCATGTGTTGGTCTTTGGTGCACATAAGAAAGAGAAGAAATACGGTAACTTACTCACATAAAAACTAATCATTTATTACAATAAAACTCATTTGATACAATGGGAGTAAACCATTTATATTTCATTCACAATGTAGTTGTAATTTTAACCTTGATTCATTTAGAGACAACATAAAAGGCCTGAAAAAGGATCGAAGGAGAGAGCTCCAAACAAATTAAGGGCATCCATTATGACTATGAATGAAGAGGCATGTGTTAGTCTTTGGTGCACATAAGGAAGAGAAGGAATATGGTAACTGACTCACATAAAATCTAATCATTTATTACAATAAACTCATTTGATACAATGGGAGTAAACCATTTATATTTAATAACACTTTCTTAATTATTTCCAAAAAAAATTGCTATTAAATCCACCATTGCATTTATTACATCAAATAAAGGACTCACAACAATTAGTTATATTGGAGAATGACACCCCACCACTCTCTTTTAATGCTACAATATCAATCATTGACCGATAACATAAGCATAAAAGAAAACTCTTCTGGAGTAACGTCACTCCACAATTCTGAAATCACATCAATAGTCCATCAAACTATCTCATCAACCTCGGTAGTATTACCAAGTTCCCGAATTCCCAAATCAATGGGACAACAATTCATGATGAGTTAAACCTTCTATGATTGCCTTCTATCTTAGAGAATCAACCACATAATCAACCCTTGTTTTATTGTCATCATCTTCATCCTTTGTTTTTCATAGGGTAAATTCCAACTTTTTCTTTGTTTCATAAACTACAAGGGTAAATTCTAACATTTTGCCATGATTTACAATTTTATGCTCCTACCAAGAGCTTGTCAATGTTACACTCCTAATCTAGAAAGAGTGAACCATAGTTGATGTGCAACCATTTTTCTAATATATATATTAAGTTAATTTCATGCAAACACAGATAATCTCTAGAAAATAAATTTCCTCTTTCCTTTTAAAAGAACAACTTCTAAAAATATACCTGGCAATATTCTCGTTGTTTAGAATTTGAATTTCTCTATATAAACAATGTCTTCCGCTCTCTTTGTTTAGAAATGATCCCCTTCTTCATTATTCTATACTCGCAGGCAAGTTGGATGTAGGTTAAATATTAAAATTCAATAATAATAATAATAATAATAATAATCTAATTTTAAGGTCATGGTCAAGCCAGCCACATAATAAAATTAGATGGTGTAGGATAGAAGATAAGGTATATCTTTGATCCTAGTGACGACAAGTTGAACATGCCAATATTTTAATTGTAATGTATTTTCTTTTTTCTTTTTTTGTAAGGCTCGTACCCACAGATTTTCGAACCAATGACCTTACGCAAGGAGTGCCTTAACAATACTGAATACACCCATTCACCATATATTCTACACCCCGTGGACATTTTTTTAATTTATTTTTTACGCTACCCTGTTATTCCCCCTTGTTGGATTTTGTGCAACTTTGGAAGATATTATTATCACTCTCATTGTACTTGATTGTACCTCCTAAGGGAGATGAACTTGATGTAATTACTTATGTAAACACATAAAAAAATCAATGTAAAACTTGGGGTGCAAAGAAGCAAAAGAAAAATATTAAAATTAAATTATTAAATTGCCCCCAAGTGAAGTCGGCCCAGTTAGGGTATTTTTCATGTCAGCGCTTGTATAAATAGAGGAAAAGTGCTCCTCATTATTCACTCACTCATTCAAGTGAAGTTCGCATCACCCAGAGAGAGAGAAGTTCGCACAAGCTGGAGAAGGAAGTTGTTTTGGGGTTTCTACTTGTGGAAAGCATTTTCACACATTTTCTCTTTTATCTTTGTACTCTGATCTCGGGAGTATCATCTCTATACGAAGGTGGTTGGGTTTTCTCCCATTTGGGTTTCCTAGGATAAACTCTGTAGCATAGCCCTTGTTTCCCATACGCAGATGGTTTGTGCTTTGGAGCATTTGGCGGAACCCTACACTTCTTTGGGATGGCCTCACACCCTTGCATATGATGGAGATTGGCATTTGCATATGTTGCTCATGGTTTTATTCAACCATGCTTTGATGAAGCCCATGTAGATGTGGATCTTGAAGACATGAAAACTTCTTGAAGACGGTTGAGATGCCCTTATGCCCCTTGCATAAAATAAGGTTTGGCATCTTACTCTTGGTGGTCATGATTTGATGCGAAGGATCATGGTTCTTTTGCTTTGAAGGTTTGGGCCTTGAAGCCCCACACACATAACCCTTTGACTTAATGAAGACCATGGTTACTGTTATCACACCATAGTAGCGGGGCTACTATTCTTGTACAGCAGATATCTGCACATTCCAGAGCCTTCCTTTATTCCAGAGCATGGCTATATATTTTGGATCACTCATGATCAGAGCAGTACATTATTCAGATTTTATGACCTTGTGTCAAGGCTGAGCCTTGAGAGTTCAGATTTGATGACTGATGTGACCACTTATCCCATTACAGTTTCAGTTCAGTGCCTAGAGATGTATTTCAGCAGTGTTTCAGATGATGCATGATGATGATTATTATGATGATGTTGTATGATCTATGGATATGTTCTCACTGACTGTGGATTATTATCTTGTTGATTTAGTCATGATCATGGCATGTGCTTGGTATATTATTCCTGATGTGGCAAACTATTAAATGAACTGTAAATCATAAAATGGACAATTGCTTGCACTTTTAGGTCATTTAACAAAACTTACTGGTATTTCACCTTACATAGACATGGTCTTTCCCCGACACCAGTTGTTTGCTAGTGTAGGCTCCATATTCACTTGTCTCCATCCATACATGACCTTCCTGTTTGACTTTAAACCCTGACTTGTCTCATTTGTCTTTCTGATACTGAGGACTTCCCCATTTTTCTACCTCTGTGTTTGGACCGCATCCCTGTTTATTCAGTGTCTCGGCTCTGAGTTGGTGACAGAACTTGCCTTTGGTAAGTTGGATTGTAGGCCTAAATCATTCTGGTCGGTTGTCCCGATGTTTGGCATTGGCTCGAACTCCCCCTAGTCACTTGAGATGTTGTTGGCTAAAACTGAAAGCTCATGTTCTACCTGTGGAAACTAAATAAATTCGCCCATGGAAACAAAAAGGGGCAAGAGCAATGAAAAGCTAAAAATACTCCTCGAAGAGTATAAGAAAGGTCCAAAAAAAAGCAATGGTTCTTAAAAGCTATATCTAAACAATTGCTGACCTTGTATAAATATATGAAAAACATGCCCTGGATGCAAGCTACAACTAGTTGTGCTTCTCAGCACATCTGAAATCCGAAGGGTTATGTAGGCCAAAAAGGCCATGGAAATAAAATTGAATGATCCTAATGAACCTGGATCAACTTGATGTAGACATGATGCCTAAGTTGAATAAACACTCTCTAAACAACTTATCCATTTGTGAGGCACAGCCATCCCCCGTGTTCTTTTGTCCAGCACAGAGTTTGTAGCTTCCCCCTTTTCCCAGTCCAAAGTATTTTTGAGTTAAGTTAGACAAGTCAAACCCTTGGCCCAACCTTGCTCCTAGCATTCATCCTTCACTAGCAGTTTGACCATGTCCAATGGGTGAGTTTGTCATTTGAACTATTGTGCAAGTAATTTTATATAACCACGGAATATGTTAACTTTATTAATGCCACTGAATGGAATTTATACTTTGAGCTTAGCTGTGGGAATGATTAGAGAAACATTGTCTTAGTCTACTGATGTGATTTATCCTTGATTATATATTCTTGGGATCCGTGATGATGTGGACCATGTATGGATGATTATTGATGATGATTTATGGTCCCACATGTTTGATGATGATATCATATGATGGACATATGATGCAGATGATGTTTGATCCAGTTCAGCAGGTTTATTATTATTTCAGATCAGCAGATTATACATTGTCCATATATGGTGGACCCTACAGTTGGCCCACTAGGGCAACCCAGGGTGTATGAGCACTCATTCCTAGTGGATTTGGGTCTTCTGGATCCATTGAGACACTTATCTTTCAGTTCCGGGCACTTCTGACAGTGATTGATGCAGTTTTACACTTGTTGACCAGATTTGGGGCTGATTTCCCAGCCTGAGCAGCAGGGGCCCCGAGAGGCCAGTTCACCTAGGGCGCTGATGATGGAGGGGGTGGTCCAGCCACTTGTTATTACCATTTATCCCCCCTCCCGGAGAGCCTGGTGGGCTCAGATGGACAGCGCTAGCACCCTAGGAGGCAGTTTTGGCACTTTCACAGTTCCCGAGGCAGTTAAAAAATGGGATAAAGTGGTCATTGAGGAAATCGATTTGGGCAATTGAGGCAAGGTTTTGGCATTTGGTTTTCACAGAGGTCTTCCAGGGTGGCATCACTACCTTCCAGCCAGTTTTCACCATGTGGGTATGCCCGGATTGATCACAGGAGGACATTTACTGCTTGACTGTCATGGATTCTGAGGACAGTTTTGGTCATTTTTATTATATTGGACATATTTTATTATTTTATTGTGCCTTGGGGATGAGCTAGTAAGGATTGATGCCTCCTAGCCCCACCATGTGATTATTTTATTATGTCCTAGTCATCATGAGGTGGATTATTGTACTTTTTACCCCTCTAGTGGGATGATGTCACCCTCCATTGTACCATTTAGTGAGGGCGCTTTTGTTATTTTGAGTGATCCATGTGATATATTGTTATGGGTCATCTTAGCCATTGATTGTATGATGAGATCTTATAATCTCAACCACTCATTTGATGTAGTATTATGAAGTGGTATAGGGTTTTGGTCTTTATTATCCTATATAAGGAGGAGACCCCCCATTGTAAAGCTCACCTTTGGAGCTCTGGAATATTGGAATAGAAGATTTTTTGTGGAGCACATCTCTCTTGCATTGTGGATTCTCTTGCATATTGAATATACAGTATCTCTTCTATGTATCATTGTGGATTTTGGTGTTTTTGCTAACCTTTGACAGGAAAGTCGAATTGGAGAGAGGAGGGCGACTTCATGAGGGTTATTGTTGGAGGGATCCACATATTCTCTCTTGGGTTGATCTTGTGACAGGGAGTATCATTTTTGTATCTTCGTGACATAGTTGATGCTTTCTATTACATCTTTCTACCATTTTCATAATCATCTTGCTTGACTTGTTTCTTTGATCTTGTCTTGTAGGAGGAGGACGATTTGGCTATCTTGGAGAAGGGCGATTTGGTTGGAGCACTTGGATCTCACTCTTGAATATACACATAGGAGAATGCTATCAACTTGCAAGGTGGCCACAAACAATTGAGGTAAGATCTACAAGGTATGTGCCTCTTTCATCCATTCTATCTTCATTGGTCATAAAACCCTAATTAAATCAAAACCCCAATTTTGGTATTTCTTAGATCTACTTAGATCTAGCCTTGCAATTGAAAAGATATTAAAAACCCACCTCTATAGGATCCACCCCTAGTTGGATCTATAGTTTGGTGGTGATTGGCTAAAAATTGACACACTTTTCAATGCAAAAAGCCTTCTTGAACCTAAATCAATTTTCCTAAGAGAAGCTTGTTGGGTTAGATCTAGCACATGGGTAGGTGAGATCCCACTTGATTTGACATCTAGACATTTGATAACCTATACCCATATCTTTACTTTGGTGAAAACTACCTTGTGGACATCTCTCCATGTTTTAAGGGGTTGAAACCCCCTTTTGACCTTCTTGGCATCTTAAAACTTAGATCTACTAAGATCTAGCCATTGCATTCACTTGAAACTTTGAAGGAACATAGATCGGGGTACTAACATCCCGGATCTACATTTTGGTGGCCATTGGACTTGGTTTGGTCCACCAAAACCCATTTTTGGACCCTCCTTGAGCAAGTCGCACCCCCTTGATTTTTTGAGTTGGTCCACTTCTAGGAAGTGGGTGTTGGAGATTTTCGTGGATTTGGAATGCCCATGCCTTGAAACCTAGGTCTATACTGTCCTTTCGTCAAGATCCGCCTTGGGGATTGCATTCCTTGTTTTAAGGGATTTTGGTCCACTTTCGGTGGTCTTTTAAAAAACCTAGATCTAGTAAGATCCAACCATTGGATCTCATCCAATCCACTTGACTTGGCTTCTAGGTGTCCCGATCTACTAATTGACATACTTTTTGACCCCATTAGCCCACTTAACAAGGCACTAGTCCATCACCAAGCAAGTCGCACTCCTTGGGATTGGTGTCAAATCCTAGATCTAGCACATGGGTATCCTTGAAATCAACTTCAACTCATAGATCTAGCCTACATATAACCTATAGTACCTACCTCACACCTAACTTCACCTTGTGGGCCTACCTAGAATCACTTCACACTTCCCAAGAAAACTAGACCCACTTGTGTAAACACATGGTACTATACCTAATCATCATACCCCATTATGTGGCCTAAACCATACATAGGTTGAAACATTGACAATCTCTTACACCTCCCTCAACCATACCTTAACCCTTAGGTCCACTTAGCCTTGCATTGGTTTCCGTAACTCATTACTTACCCTTAGAAACCTTGCTTAGGTCCAATCAACTGTGATTGGGGTATAGGGTCTCCCCCTTGGTCTAGTTACACCTTGACCTAAAGAGAAGAGTGCCTCGGTTGACGTGACTCCCACATTGCATTGGGAACCGTGGCATCTCTTGGGTCACCTCTTTAGTTGCCTGACTCCTCTACCGTCCCGGATGGGATACCTCTAGGGGCAACTACAAGTTGTGTGATAACAGTTACATATGAAGCTTGTAGCTTAGGATCCACACAATTGATGGCATGATCATATCCTTGCATTTGGCTACAGATTGACATAATGACCCACTTATATATAGTATGACGCCCTGGTTGATGATGAGATTCATGGAGTTCTTGATTATGATGCCCCCATGCATGTTGAATGATGATATCATCCTTGGCTCTTGCTTGATGATGTGGAAAACCTCTAGGAGAAATGCATGTGGGTCTTGAAACCAACGTATGTGGTTCAATAGTCTTTGAAGCCACTACATATTTGATGATGATGGAACCCACATAGCCCTCAAAGAAGACCTCTCGCTTGATAACGATGAAGTCATATAACCCTTGTGCATGGCCTTAAAGCCCTTATAAGTGCCTGAAGAAACATTCCAAAAGTTATCAAGTCAATTCTGACGTCCTGTACAAATTGAAGAATTTAAGAATGAAGGACCCTATATTTGCAAATAAGCCCCTCATAAGATGAGGGGCCTCATCATGCCGTTTCCAACGGTAGGTGGCATGTCACGTGGTTCTTTACGGTTGAAGAGATATAAATTTTTTAAGTCGACAATGTTTTTTTTAACCCCATCCTGAAGTTGGCCTGCCTAAAGAAATAATTTTTAATTGAATTTTGTATACCTATGTGAGGTCGGCCAGCTAAAATTAAGCCATTTTTTTATTTTTTTTTAACCCTCACGACTTGTATAAATAACAAGCATTTCACTCTCAAAATAAAAACGAATTCTCTATTTTTCTTGTCTGATTTTCGGGTATAAGCATAACAGGCAGTTGCAAACATATGTAAAATGACCAAGTTCTGATTTTTGGGTGTTCTGAGGCAGCAGCAGGCATATATAAAAGGATCAAGCTTTGTTTTGGGTATCCTGAAGTAGCCACAGGCATGTATGAAAGGTTTTTAAGCTCTGAAATTCGTATGACACTGTAGCAGCCGCAGGCACAGTAAGTGTGGTCTGAAATTCGGGTAGACTGTCCTACTGAGGTAGCCCCAAGTCTTCAAAAAGGTTGAGCTCTGAAATTTCGTCCACTGTAGCAGCCGCAGTAGTATTTTGAAGTTTTTTTTATTTAAGCTCTGAATTTCGGGTTATAATGCACTGAGGAAGCCGCAGGGGTAAAAGAAAAGGAAAGGGAAGTTTTTAAGTCTGATTTCAGCTCTGAAAATTCAGGGAAACTAATGAGGAATCTGCAGGTTACAGTCTGATTTGATTTTTTTTTCTGAGGCATCCGCAGGTTACAGTCTGGTTTTTTCTGAGGCATTTGCAGGTTACAGTAGAAGTATCCGCAGGTTACAGTAGAAGATTTATTTTGGTATCTAAAGCACCAAATTATTTGATCTCTTGGGAATCCGAGCAGCAGGTTGACTTCTTACCTCTGTACACAAAATCTGAACTAATGAAGGCAGTCTGAGAAGATCTAGGAAGTTTGCAGCATTAATCATGCTGTAGAATAGTGTGATCTTTTGAAATCAAGCTCATACAAGAAGCACACAGAGCAATTGGGTTTTCTACAGGAGTCATTCTGTACAATCAATGCTTGGGAAAGTTTCTTTAATCTCTTCTATCAGACAATGCCCTACAGTCATCTGGTAAGAATTTCCTTTGTTTGGTTTGTGTGGTTTGTAAACTGTCCTTGTTTGTACTTATTGTTTTACCTCTTAGTGAAAGAATTGATTCAGTTTGACAATGATCTTTTGATCTAGTGATTTACAAGTTGACTGTACATATTGAGAGATTGTTAGTATTGAGTGAAAGTCTGCATTGATTGAGTTTGACATTTTAACTTTGTATGATTGGACAAGTTGCAAGTATTCTTTGACAAGTATGTTTTGACAAGTTGACTATATTTACTAAGAGACTGATAGTATTGATTGAGGTTGACAAGTTGACTGTAAGTAAGAGACTGTTTTGATAGTATTCTTTGAGAAGTCGACAGAGTTCCTTGACAATGTTTGACAAGTTGTGTTGATCTAGTATGATTGGATGAGTTGACTGTAAATGAGAAATTTGACAAATCTTGACAATGTTGACAGTGTTCTGATAGAGAGTGGTTGAATCTATTTGGTCTAATTGTCTACTTGGTTAATCCTTAGTCTGTGGTATTGTGTTGAATTTGACTATGAAGCCTTATGGTTGAGTTGTTGAGTTGAGTCTTGTGTTTTGCTTGAGGTCTGCTTGTGTGAGAGTCATACTTGATGAGGTAGGCCCAAATTGAAAGGGAATGAATAACTTCCAAAGCAGATGATCAGATTAGCACAAGTTCTTTGGTTAGATTGACATGGGTACAGGTTGGTTTAGTTGAGCAGGAGTAGCACAGGTTGCTATATGTGCAGTTGGTCTAAGTTAAGTTGGCTGAGTTGTATGAGTAGTTGGTTTGACCCAGGTGGTCTGGTGTACAATTGGTTAAAATCAGATTGACTGAGTGGGATGATGTATACAACTTGATTGGTACAGCCAGATTGGACAGGTTGACGAGCAGTGTTGCACAGTTGAGGTGCAGTGGTCAGTGAATAGTTGATGAGCAGTGAATGAGAAGTGAACAATTGATGAGTAGTGGTCAGTTGATGAGCAGTGACAGTGGTTGAGCAGTGTGGTGCAGTGTGGTACAGGTGTTGGTTAGCAGGTCCGCAGGATCAGTGCGGTTGTGATTCAGCAGTATCTATCTTCATATCAGGGTGGCAGGACGGGGCAAGGAAATATAGGGAGCTAAGGCTTCCTTCAGGTTGTAGCCTGTAAACCAGGGGGTTGTATCCTCCTTCCAGTTGTAGCTGGAGAATTGAAGTCTATGTAACAAAGGGGGTTGTTGCCTCCTTCCAGTTGTTGCTGGTAAATTATTATTATAAAGGCTTCCATGGTTTTTCCCCCAGGACTTGGGTTTCCACGTAAAAATATTGTGTACTGTGTTTTGCAATGCTTCCTATGTGATGATGATATGATGATATGTGATGATGAGCTGTAGTTGTTAATAATGCTGATGATGATATAATGAAATGTGATAATTACGTACTCTGCATAATATTGAAAAAGGTGCCAATGATTGATATAGTTGAAAAAGTAATAAAAGCTACACACACTGTTCACCCCCCCCTCTCAGTGTGCTCGGTGTGTACAACAATGTTTTGTGCTTTGTCTTTCTTCTAGTGATCTTGGTTATGCATTTAATTATTATGCTATGAATGGATGAATTCTAACACCCCTGGAATCAAGGGTAGCCTAGGCCCCCAACAGGAATGGACCCCAGGACCTATGGGCCCCCACCCCACCATAGATACCATTGCACCACTCCATCAAGCCTAATTGTAACGTATTTTCATAAATTTAATACAAAACTCTTTCTTTTCTCAACAAGAGAAATTATTTTTCCACTATAGTAGGTGAAACCGTTGCAAAATTGTTATATGGGAGAAAAACACCACCAAACCAAACCAAATACAAAGTTTATTACTAGGATATAAAGCAAAAGATTCTATGAATTCAACAATCAGTCCAAATCTCTCTTAAGATTCAATGGAAGGGACTTTGCAATGCCTCAAAACCTTTGGTAGGGACAAGGGTTAGTAAATTAATATTATTGGACAAGAAGATTCTCATGAAAAACTCCTAGAGAAAATGGAAGATCATACAACCAAGCCAAATCATTCTGTTGTTTGGCATTGCCTTTGAAAAAATATTACATAAAGGATCTATCATGACATTGTTTTGAATGGAAAACTCACAATTTGATAAAATTCTAGTAATTAAGCATGTATGTTAATAACTTAATCCTCTTGCCTTTTAGCGAGATAAAAAAACCAAAGTTGGTATCCAGAGATTTCTTCAGGAGAAGCAAGGGGAAATAAAGGTCCTCCTATTGTGTTCTAGGATGCCTACAACATGTTGAGGAAGAATGTAAGCATCAACTTGATAGAAATCTCGAACTACGATTTAGTGTTAGCAACAAAGTCAATGGTATTGATGGGCCATGGGAAAAAGGAATTAAAACCATATGGAAACAACCACACATTATGGTCGGCATTAGAGGACCTTTTTGGATTTGTGAAGTTCTAGAAGAAACCAATCAATTTAAGTTGCTAAGATTAATGATTCTTAAGAAGATTTGGCATCCATTGTGGACCATGTCCAAGAAGTTGTGTCAAGATTTTTAGGGGCAAAGAAATGCTTAGGGATTTGCAGAAATATTTTTCTCGGATTTTCCCTCCCCTCTAGTAGTCAGTAGACTTACTAAATTCATCAGCGAAAGAACTCTCTAAAAGAGGATTCCACACTTGGGTATTTGTGGGACATATAGTTGTGCTTGTGATCAAATTTGGTGCAAAGCATTTTCAATGCCTTAGAACTCCGAACAAATCCATCTATCTTGAGTTCTATAACTTTCACAAACATGTTACTGTCAAAATGCAAATAGAAGCACGGGGTGTATTTTGAAGCATTAGAAATGGAGCTATAATAAATCCCTTTTATGTAATGAGGCAAATAATGTGAAAAAATATAGCTTTTCTTCAATTGGCATCCTCTTATCACAATTTGGCTAGCGCCTCTTACCCTACCTAGGAGAAAGTGCAACTAGCACCATTTAATCCAAAGTCCTTCAACTAAGAGGTCACAAGTGGGGCATATATATTCCACTGAAGACACCTAACCTCAACCATTGTTGTGTGCACTAGTGCATCCACGAGCACAAGCACGAGCTTGTCACTAGAGAGAATTGAACCTTGATGGGGGAAATATTAACACCCTACTTTCACCAACTTGACAAGCCACTCTTAACTTATATATAAAAAGAGAGAGCAAGAGAGAGAGCTTTTAATCCTCCAACAGTAAAATGAATTAAGAGAAGGTGAGGACTTAAAGATAAGGAGGACAAATGGATTAAAGGTGTCAAGCCATATGGAAAACGAGAGCAAGCTTCATGTTCAAAGTCTTAGGCTAAATGCCTATTAACCAATGTCTACTATTCATAGCAAGGCTCCAAAAGTTGATAATAAACAATATGATCTACATAATACACAGAATAGGAGAAACAAAGAAACATTTATTTTGGGGTTACAGTGCAGCTCAACAACTTTATGGGGATGGATCTTGTTAGAATGTTTGGATCTCTTGGTTGGATCTCTCAACTCAAAGCAAGTCAATGCTTCAACGAATGGCTGTTGTTCAAACAACAGGGTACAACAATATCAAACATTTTCACACTTACAAAGATTACCTAACTTTAGAGACAAAGGTGCAAAGCAACCTTTAATCTATCAGCGTTCATTTTTAGGGAGTTAACAACATTTAAAAATAACAAAGCCACACAAACTTCAAATAAAATGGGCATGTATAAGAAAGACATAGATTGTCATCAATTTGGTGTTAAATTGGATAAGTTTTCTCTACTCGCCTCTGTTGGGAAAGGAAGCCTACTTGGAAACTACTTACCCAACCAATTGTATCACTATTGTAATCAAATTGTTTCTAATGTATTATAAGATGCACGTTTGTCAAAACAAAAAATGGGTTCTATGAAATCTTTAGTAAAGCAATGTGTAGATGCAATAATAATCTAGGCATCCAATAAATACTTAGAAACACATTAGTCATTGGTAAAGAGTTGCAAATAATGCTAATGCTAACCAACCAAAAGGACATTGCATTCACACAACATAATATTCAATCAAAGATTCCATAAAATCCTTGTGAGAGCAATCTGTAAATGTCAAAGTTGCTAACAGCAGCGTTCATATTATTTTTCCATGGAACCAAGCTCCTCACATTCAACAAGAATTGGCCCACGAAGAGCAAAACATGTCACAAGTGGGACTTGAACCGGAGTGGGCTGGCTAACACTTCTCCTCCCTAACCACCCAAGCTAGACCTAATTGACACTAGTAGAGCTAATTATGACCAATCAATTGACATTACACATCTGCTCGATGCATCCCTTCACTTTGATAATATAGCATATGTTCAAGACAAGGTACAAAATATGCAACACCAAACAATTTAGAAGATTTCTATAACATGCTTCTTGGTGAATTACAATAATACACATACCCTTCTATTGTGACAAGGCAACGAGAACTAGGAATAAGACGACGAAAAGAAGCCTTCTCATGCACTGATTCTGATCGAGCATTGAACTGCAAGGAAAAACAACGTATTGAGTGCCAAAAAATTCAACTTGCTTTGAAAGACAAATAAAATGGAAAACTTTTTCCCAACAATATAACCACATTCAAAATCCCAATATGCTTTATAAATCTTTTCAAATGTTTGTCATGTCGTACAACAAGAATAAAGTAAACACTAACATATTTCCAATGGCTAGGATAAAATGGTACCTAAGAGAAAGATTTTACAATCTCTAATCCAAGCAAATATTTCAGCCATATTCATAGAATCACAAATTGAAACATTGGAAAAACAAAACACAAATATTAAAATTTCATGTAAGCCTTAATACCAACAAACATTCAACTTATGAAAATAACATATTGAGGTTTATGAGTTGCAATGATTACAAATTTAGCTTGCCAACTTTAAGTAGCCCTTAAAGGAGCACGACATTTACTTGGAACTTCAGGATACCAACTACAAACAATATGAATAAAATGAATAACTTCTCAATAAAAATCATATTAAAAGTGTTTCCCATGATGACTCTACCATTTTTCCATACTAAATCTCACTTTGATCAAGACCCTTTGTAGCGTAAAAGTAGTGCCCCTCCTTTTAAAGTTGAATAGGCATCACAGTGCACAAATAGGTAAACTCATAAGTTACATGATATAAGGAAAAGCATAGGAGTTTCCAAAACAAGTACACACTTGAAATATGAAACTCCAAAACTTTGGAAATGGGGAAGGGCAATATATATATATATATTGAAACTTTGAAATAAGGAACAAATGAGCAAGAGCATTTAAATGACTATATATATATATATATATATATATATATAATTCGCTAATTTATGAAGAGCACATTATATTGAAACTTTGAAAGAAGGAATAAATGAGCAAGAGCATTCAAATGACAAACATAAACAACAAATTATTAACAAACCCATCTCTATTTTATTTCTCATAGATGATTACATTATGCAAACATCAATATCCAAAAACAACATTTACAAATGAGGCTATATGAGTCCAAAATTATCCTTTATACTTGACCTACATATGCACTAATATCTACACTATAAATGAAAAAGATAATTAGAAAGAAACTATTTCTCTGCAATCATCATCAAAGGAAACACTATTAAGATCAGAAAACCTAAAGCAAACATTAAGCTCAAACCATTATCTTTAGAAATTCAATAGAGTATACCTAGAAGACCTATAGCCAAGAATAACTACCAAAAGAAACATATAACATCAAATAAACTTAGAGCCAAACAGTTGACCAACTGATGAAGCTCGTATTACCTCATCATTCATGCCTAATTATGTATTGACCCCCTCCTAACTGAATTGGAGGTAGAGCAATGTGCATAACATGCAATTTTCAAAATAAGCATAGTAGGCATTGTTATCACATCCATAGTAGTTGGGCTACCATGATGTTGCAAAGCATTTTTGTCCCTGACAAGAGCCAGTCCCTACTGAGATGAGCCTATTTTGAGCACAGTGATGATCTGTAGCTGAGTACTTTCAGAGACAGCCAGAGCCCCAGAGCAACGTTTCCAGCTTGACTTGTCACTTTTGAGCCTTCATGATCCCTAAGAGACGCTTATTAGATCATGGTTCACTCGGGCAATACAGCTAATATGCTCTTCCTTGCCCTTCCAGACAATCAAAGGCCTTGCAGATCCAGATGAAGACACGGGGATGACTGAGCAGATATATGGCATGAGGTTTGCACATATTGTTGTCTTTTCTGATTATCTTAGTAGATGTGACTAGTCATATGTGATAGCAGTGTGGTGATTGTTGGCCTATTGTGTGCTTTTGGGACTAACAATTGAATGGTTAAGCAGCGGGATGTTAAGACTTGAGCATATGCTCAATAGTAGGGTTACCCCTTGTACAACTTAACCCATTCCCCGCTTGTCTTTGTTGGGTTTTGTGGAACTTCGGAAGATATTATTCATTGTATTTTATTGTACTTTCATTGTACTTGATTGTACTTCCTAAGGGAGATGAACCTGATGTAATTACTTATGTAAACACATGAAAGAATCAATGTAAACCTTGGGGTGCAAAGAAGCAAAAGAAAAATATTAAAAATAAAATTATTAATTGCCCCCAGGTGAAGTCGGCCCAGTTAGGGATTTTTATGGTTTTGCACTTGTATAAATAAGAGGTAAAGTGCACCTCACTATCTCATTCACTCACTTGACATTTGCGCATCACTTGGGAGAGAGAAGAAGTTCGCATAAGCTGGAGGAGGAAGTTGTTTTGGGTTTCTACTTGTGGAAAGCATTTTCACATTTTCTCTTTTATCTTTGTACTCTGATCTCGGGATCATCATCTCTATACAAAGGTTGTTGGGTTTTCTCCCGTTTGGGTTTCCCAGGATAAACTCTGTTCTTATGTTTTGTGCTTTGTCTTTCTTCTAGTGATCTTGGTTATGCATTTAATTGTTATGCTATGAATATATGAATTCTAACATGATTTCAGAGCAGTTCTAGAAGAAGTCATTGTCGGAACCCTATCGGAACTAGGGTTTCATCTTGTGAAGTCTTCACCCAACATTTTGGAGAAAAAGAGCCTTAGGAATTTCGTTTTTGGGAAGGCGCATCTTTTGGTGAAGATAGAAGTCAATTTCGAGAATTTTGAATTTTGCACCTATCTCTGCAGCTGGAGCAGAAATTAGGGTTTTGGTTTTGACCTACTTCTCTCCACATAATTGGATCAGCCCTACCTCAATTCAACTCGCCTTGGCAAGGCGCATCTACCTGTGGTTTCAGTTTTTCAAATTATCAACTTTCATTTTTGACCTAGCTCCTGCTAGGGTTTCTGAACCAAATCTGTAGTCAAGATGATTGGTATGAAGGTTGAAGATCGTTTGGAAGGAGCTTCCAACTTTATCTCTTGGAAGTCTAGGGTTCTTCTACTACTAGAAGAAAATAACCTATTACAAATTGTAAATGAGAAGGTCCCTGAACCAGAAGCCGAAGAAGACAAACCCCGATGAAGGAAGAATGATGCCAGAGCAAGAAGGATTCTTGTCGATTCAGTAAGAGACCATTTGGTTCCACAAATTTCAGGAAAGAAGGCTGCTAGGAAAATGTTCAAGACCATAAAGAAGTTGTTTGAACACACTAGCCTCAATGTATCCATGACTTTGAGAAACCAACTCTCAAATATGAAGATAGCCAAGTCAGAATCCATTGCCTCATACTTTATGAGGATCACATAACTCAGGGACAAGCTTAGCACCAGTGGAGATCCTATTAATGATAAGGAGCTTGTCCTCACCACTCTGAATGGTCTTCCACTATCTTGGGAGTCCTTTATCCAAAGCATAAGTGGTAGATCCAAACTACCAAAGTTTGATAAGCTTTGGGCAGATTGAACTCAGGAGGAGACCAGGATTGCAGCACGTCAAAGACTCCATGGCACTCAACCTGAGGAGAACCAAGCCTTTGTTTCCCATGCCAAGAAGGGTAAGGGAAAAGGTAGGAAGTTTCATAAACACAAGCACCAAGATAGGAGATCAAGTCCTCGCCCATATCAAAAGGAGAAGGACATATCTCAAGTTCAATGCTATGGGTGCAGAAAATATGGACACTACGCCAATAGCTATCGAAGTTCAAGTAAAAGGAAGCATGAAGCATCCACTGTTGATGTTGAAGAAGATACTCCTCACAAGAAGTCAAGGAATGATGATCGTTCGGAATTCCTCTTCTAAGACATGAAGATCCATATTGCAAGAACAAAGATCTCTCTTGGTTCCCACAAGAAGGCAGTGGGGGCCCACACACAAAAACAATAAGAGATAAGTATTTGTCTTTCTTGCTTACATAGATCTATTTTGTCTTATCTATCTTCATTATATAGAGATCTAATGTATTGAGCAGTTGATATAGTTTACCTTGTTGTATTTATTAAGCATATGAGCTACACAACATTTCATGAAGCTAGTTTAGAAGATATCTCCTTCCTGCATGCTTAGGGTAGTGCACACTCTTGATGGCATGTTCTAGTGGAGATAGAAGACATCTAGATAGTTCCCAGATGTGTTTGTTAGACGTGTTCATGATTTTTGTGATAAAGTATTAGCAAAGATGCATATGTAAACTATTGCTATTACATTTGATTATGAAATGTCATTGATCATCAGTCGAGATTTGACTTGTAGGGAAAAGACCATGTGATTTGGCCTACAAGAGAAAACTTGTTCCAATGGACATATGAATCTCGTTGATGTTCAGCAAGAAGCTTTCTGGAATATGAATCTCAACCTAGAAGGATGACCTCGGAGGAAGCCTTCACAGAAGTAAAACTAGAAGTGAGCCACCTTCGCATATTTGGTTGTCCAGTCTATATACATGTGCCCAAGTTGGAACCTTCAAAAAAGAAGGGAACCTTTGTGGGATACAATGAATCTTCAAAGACTTACAGAATCTACATCCCATGATCCAGATTCTAAACAGATTGAAGTCAGTATGGATGTGACCTTTGAAGAAGAAATGGTTGTCAGGAAAGGCAGAGGATCAGACACAGAGATGGATCATGAAATGCTAGAACCAAAGGAGGTGAGATCATCTCCCCCTCCATTTCAAGAGGGAGTTAGTAGAAAAGGATGAACCTATCGATTCCATGGATCCGGTTGATATCCCCAGAAATGTTGCAGTAGGTCGGAAAAGACCTAGATGCACAACAAACTTAGCATGGAGCATATGGGAAATACAAGGCCAAATTTGTTGCCAGAAGATTCTCTCAGAAAGAGGGAGTCGATTGTGATGAGACATTTGCTCCCGTGGTTCGATACACTTTCGTCAAATCGATCATTGCTATTGCTTCAGCTATGAGATGGAAGGTGCATCAGAATGATGCAGACCCCAACCTTTGCTTCAAGGTTGGAGATGATGAGCCACTGGATTTGGTACTATATGTTGATGACTTGTTTCTCACAGGAAATGAGAAAATTATTGTATGGTGTAAGAAGAATCTTGCCTCTGAGTTTGAAATAAAGAATCTTGGATTGATGTACTACTTCTTGTGATTAGAAGTATGGCAGAGGCAGAAAGAGATTTTCCTAAGACAAGGAAAATACACCACTGATATATTGAAGAGATTCGGAATGTTGGATTGCAAGTCCATGGCTACTCCGATGGATGCAAATTGGAAGAAGTTGAGAGATTCTACTTCAGATTCTAATTTGATTTATCCCACCATGTATCGCCAGTTGATTGGCTCATTGATGTATCTGACCAACCCCAGACCAAATATATGTTTGCTGTGAATACCCTCAATCAATTCATGTGTGAAGCAAGGCAGATTCACTGGATTGCTGCAAAACATGTGCTGAGATACTTACGTGGCACTGTGGGATATGGATTGAAGTATACTTCAGATTGTGACCTGAGAGATTGCAGGGGTTTACAGACTCAAATTGGGTCGGATGTGTTGCAAATCGGAAGAGTACTTCTGGACATTGCGTCAGTTTGGGTTCTACAGTTATTTGCCGGTGCAGCAAGAAGCAGAACTCGGTAGCACTCAGAACAGCAGAGGTCGAGTACATGGTTGCTAGCACAGTAGCTCGAGAAGCAGTTTGGCTTCGTAAAAACCTGGCAGGATTGTTCGGCGGGATTCCAGAGCCGACCGTGATTCACTGTGATAACCAGAGTTGTGTGCAAAAGTCAGTGAATCCTGTATTTCACGACAGGTCGAAGCATATCAATATTTGATATCACTTCATTCGTGATATGGTGCAGAAAGGTGCGATCGAGTTACAGTACGTGTCAGCAGACAACCAGACTGCAGATGTTCTCAAGAGGCTCTTCCCAGGGTGAAGTTTGTATACTTTCGCGGAAGACTTGGAGTCAAAGAGAACGTGTCCCTCCTTGAGAGGGAAAGATGACATTGAGATGCTTGCCCTGCTTTGCCCAGGTACCTCTGCAGTCCGATTACTTAGCCAGATATGAGAGAAATCCCATAGGCAGATGAGTAGGACAGTCAGCAGTTGGTCGGGTTCGCATAGGTGCCTCTGCAGTCCAGTTACTCAGCCAAGTATGGGAGAAATCCAATCGGCAGATGAGTAGGACAGTCAGCAGTTGGCCGTGTGATTGCACAGGTACCTCTACAGCAGTCAATCAAGTGAATGTGGTACCTAAGCTAGCAAACATAAAAGTCAGGAAAGACCAAGTCCATGATCATAGGAGGGTAATGAAACCAATGAGTATAGTCTGTAAACCTTAAAGTGCAAGTAATACATCCAATTCATTATTTGCATCCAACCAAGATAGTTCATTTCATTTATTAAATAATACTGCCACATCATGAGTTATATACCAAGTTAATGCTATGAAGATGACTAAAACAACAAGATAATAGTCCAATGTTAACAATCGCAAGTCTAATGGTCATATCACTGCATATAAATAACCATCATCTAGAAACACTGAAACACTACTGCAATAATACAATTGGAACTTTGGTCACTGTTGCCGCCTGGTTCCACACCTGGGGAAAAACGCAGCAGAAGTCTTCAAGCTGCTGGTGTGGCCTTGGGGGCAAGTCAGAGTCAAGTGCTGTCACTTGGGACTCGACTCCTCCGTCTAGGCTTTCCTAGCGAAGCCAAGGGGGGTGGACCCTAAAAATTTAAAAGAAAACTAAGGCCTCTAATCTAGGAGTTAGAAAAATAATTTTTTGTAACCAAGAATAAACACTACATACATTTGCCAAATAAAAACATCATTTATCATTTACTCCCATTTAGAATAATCATCATTTCAACTGCATACTAGTCAACAATAAAATGAAATTTGCATCAGGACCAGTGCCTTGCTATGGAGTCAAATAACAAATGCATAAACAGAAAAAGTAAATGTTGTGGAGTGTTCTTGGTTTATTTTAAAAATTAATGTGGTGGTGATCTTTTTTATTAAGGCAGGTGGGTTCCCGATATACGCAAGGTACGGGGGAACATGTCCGGAAATTTGAAGCGTGGCTTCCCTCTCAGGCTTTAGGCTGGATCGGAGTCTCGAGGAGGTGTTCAGATGCTATACCAACGAGGGCAAGCCTAACGGTTTCCAAGAGGTCGCTATCCAGTTTTATCCCAAGCCTTCTGGGAAATTTGCCCACGACAACAAATTGCGTGTTGTGCCGGATTTTCACAAAAAGGGTTTTTTTATTGGGGTGGTGTTAAGTCCTATTACTAGTCATCCACTCCTTTCTGGTGTGTACCAACTGGATCAGACTAAGCTGCAAGTTGGCCACAGAGCATACGGGAGAAGACCTTGGTATATTTTTATAAAATTTTAAGAACCCAAATTTTATCTTTTTATAACCCCAAGAGTCTCTTTTCAGGCATGTATTTCGGGCAAGCCCTCATACAAAACCCTACTTCGGGAAAGCAAGGGGGGCGTTATGAGTTTGTAAAAAAAAATGTGAAAAGCTAGGTTGTGAGTGAACTTGTGGCCCGCCAGTGGAACGGACCCACAAGGTTTATTTTAATCCTAATTTATTTTATTTAATGCCGGAAAACAAAGAAACAAACTACTCTAACATTCACGCCACGAAAATGAGACGACACAGGCCACCCCTGGGGGGATGGGGTATGGGCGCTGGCTAGCCCACTTGCTCTCGTTTAAAATGTTTACAATGATATAGAGAAGTGCCCCAAGTCTACTTAATGTGACTTGGTGGCTTACAAAATTATAGAAAAATATGACCGGTTTTGAAAAATATAGAAATTTGTATTCCGGATCGCCTGGATGCTCGAAATTTTGCCAGCACTTCCTCCTACCTGCTCATCTTTTGTTGCAAACCAGCAAGCAATAATTAGTACAAGATGCCCAAAAACACTTTAAGAGTGTCTTTGGAACACCTCCTAAGAAACCCAAAATTTTCTAAGTTAAAAAAAACTAAGTAAAAATGACAAAAATAACCAAGTAAAACAAGCTATGGAGCTTGTCTACTTGGGATCTTTGCTAGCCCTTTAATGGCTGCAAATTATCAGCTCTAGGACAGCCAAATATATCTTTTATAATCAGATCTAATACTGCTTAAAAAAAAAAAAAAACTTGAAAAAAAAAATTTGACAACTTAAAACTATTTTTTTTTTTGAAAAGCAAGTACTAGATAATCGTAAAATTTGATTTTTTTATAAATGAGAGAGAGAGAGAGATGGAACAAATCCTTGTTGAAAATAGAAGCTTTGAAGATGGTTCAGTGATGTTTGAAGGGACTATATCTGCAAAACAATGATTAGTAAAAAGCGGAAACAAGCAAGATCCTGCTTCTTGCCAACTCAAGAAGACACCTGCACATCACAGATCTCACCAAACAAAAGATTAAGTGTAGATATATATATTCATAAGAGACTAAGCTGCTACAAATAAACAAATTTGACAAACAACTTATCTCATAGATGAGCACACCACACCCTTGAAGAATAAGACTTATGCACAAGTCACCTTGGAAAATAAATCAAGATACTTCATCCACATGTAACCAAAACACCACAAGCTGACCTCCAAAGTCTTCTTTTATTCAAAAAATGATAACACTATTACAATCATAAGTCAGCTGCTCCAATTCTCACTAGTGAACAATGGAGAGCATGCTTCAATTTATAGAGAAAATGGCTAAGGAAGGGAGGGCGCACTTGCTAAAATGAGTGGGAGAGCGTGGCATAGATGGTGGAGGGAATGGGGCTGCCATCCCCACGTCTTTAGCTGCCCATAGCAGCCCCAAAAAGTGCTAACATAGCAGCACTAAACGTGCTGCCCATTCCTCAAACCAAGGGCTGCCCACTCCATGAATGCGCCCCTCCTCAAGTGAATGCGCCCCTCCTCAATGGGCACAAGTTTCTCCTTGTTTGGGGCTGCCAAAAACCTTCCAAATCAGCCCAAAACATTCCTATAACCATGCTGATCCAAATCAGATTTGTCATTACTCCCAAAAATTAATAATTTTTTAAGTCATTTTTTCACTTTTTTGATTTTTTTATGACTTTTTTGGGATTTTTTGATTTTTTTGATTTTGACCAAAGTAGAAGCACCCAAACATTAGGAAAAGTGGGTTTAGGGGTTTAGGGGGTGCTCTGAGTTAGAAAACGAGCACCCCTAAGGCAAAAAATACCTCCAGACGCCCCAGATAGGCCAATTACAAATTTTTTAATTGAACCATTAAAAAATGGCCCAATTTACGGAAAAATTAAAACCTGCCGAAAATTAAAAAAAACACCTAGGGGGACTTAGACATGTCCATATGACTCAAAATTAACGCCTAGCATGTTCATATACATTGACCCATAGACTCTAATAATTCCCTAAGGCCCGTCAGCCTCCCCAGGCATTCCAGCTTTGGAGGAGCAAGAGAAAAACCAATTAATTATGGAATGCAGTGATGCAAAACATAATAGATAGGTGAAAAAACTCCTTGGAATACCTGACTTGGCCAAAAAGTCCTACGGAACCGAGTCTTTTACAAAACACCATGCTAGCACGTTTTTATTACAAACCCCGCAGGGCCATGGACATGTGGAAAAAAATTAAAAAACGGGGGCCTTTAAAAGGCCAGCTGGACATCAAATCACCAAAATTGAACATGTGTCATGTTCTACTTTGCCCGCTCGCTTGATAATCCAACCAAGTACAACTTAGTTGGCAACATCTGGCTCCAACTGCGGGACGTGTGCTCGATCTGATTCAATTAGATAGAGTATGCGAGAATCCAAGAATCTCTGGTTCCTGCCACAAAATTAAAATGCATCAGTCCCATATTTTTGCCAAATGAAACATAAGTTGCAACATTTATTTCAAAGCAAAACTAAAGTAAGTAAATGAAACTAATATACATCAATAATATACAAAACATAATGTACAAAAATGCAAGGCAAAGGTTTAGAGATGGCCCTGCTATCAATCTGCCCCCGTGGGCATTAGGAAATCTTCTTTGAAAAACAGCTTGAGATGTTGCCCATTGACTGGGAGAGTCAACCTTTCTCCATCCATAGTGCAAAGGAAGAAAGAATTAACCCCTGCTGGTTCAGCTATAATATATGGTCCCAACCATAGGCTATCAAACTTTCCATGCTTTCCTGGCTTATCCCTTCGCTTGTCCCATAGAAGAATCCAATCCCCTGGCTGAAAATCTTTTGGCTTGGCTGACCTGTCAAAAGTTCTTTTAACCCTGTCCTGATTTCTGATACTTTGGTCTAAAGCCTTTCTTCTAGTCTCATCTAATTTCATAATTTGCTCAATTCTGTTCTGCATACCATCATCATTTGACTCATAATCATGCAACATCTGATACACTGGCAACTGAATATGAATGGGAACAGAAACTTCCAAACCATAAACCAACTGAAAAGGGGTTTTCCCAGTAGCACGTTTCTGTGTTATTCTGTCGGCCCATATAGCAAATTTTATCTTAGAATCCCAAGACCTTTTGTTATCACCCACAGTTTTCTTTAAAATGTTCATTAAGGTCTTGTTGGTTGATTCAGCCAATCCATTTCCTTGGGGATAATAGTTGGATGAGTGGGAAAGGATTATACCATACTTGAAGCAGAATGCTGAAAAGGCCATGGAGCTAAAACTAGGACCATTGTCAGTTGTTATCTTGGATGGCACCCCAAATCTAGTTATAATATGATTTTCAAGAAAGTCCATAACCACTTTATCAGTGGCATACTTAGTAGGGATTGCTTCCACCCACTTGGTGAAATAATCGGTGGCAGTTAGGATCCAGGTATATCCATTGCTTGAGTTTTCCTTAAACTGACCGATAAAATCAAGACCCCATTGTTGGAAAGGGGTTTGAACAACTACTGGCTCAAGAGGTAGAGTTGCCAATTTCTGTTTCCCAGTGAACAACTGACATTGGGGACAAGATCTGACAAACTTGTGCACATCAGCAAATAAAGTGGGCCAATAGTAACCTGATCTAAGGATCTTGTGGGCTGTGGTGTCTGCTGCATAATGCCCACCACAAAATCCATTATGAAACTCAACCAGAAGTTTTTTGGAATCTGGTTCATCAACACATCTAAGAATCAAACCATCGGGATTTCTCCAACCTAATCCATTTTGAGTTATGCAATACTTAGTGGCTTTGAGTCTTAGAGACCTTCTTTTGTGACCAACAAGATGTTCAGGACAAGTAAAATTGTTAAGAAGGTAGATAATGTCGGAATACCATTGGGTTTGACTTAATCTTTGAAGCTCTTCAGATATGACAGGTGCTGACTCATTATGCTGGCAAATCATCCCTACAGCTTTCTCATTACTTTCCGTCATCATGCGTGCAAGACCTTGACCTTTGATTAACTTGGTAGGTTTTATCTCCAAGTCATACTCTTGTATTTTGGACACCCATTTTCCCCTTATACCCAGGCAATCCTGTTGAGCCAATATATCTTTAATAGCAGTATGAGGAACATAACCCACAACCTTGGAATACCCAATATATATCCTGAAATGTTTCAAAGACTTAACAAGGGCATAAGCTTGTTTCTCCATTATAGTATATTTAAGCTCTGAATTTTGTAAAGCTTTACTAAAGAATGCTATGGGTTGTTCTTGGCCTTGGTCATTCTTCTGAAGTAAGACTCCGGCAATAGTATGCTCTGAAGCAAAGGAAAAGATTTGGAATTCTTTTGAATAATTAGGGCTTATCAACACAGGGGCTCTAGATATGGCATCCTTGATACCTGCAAAAGCTTCTCTTCCTTGCTTACTCCATTCAAACTTAGCATCTTTTTTAAGTAAGAGTTGTAAAGGCTTCATTAGCTCAGCTAGATTTGGAATAAATCTTCTAATGAAATTAATCTGGCCATTGAAGGATTGGAGAGCTTTGACATTGGTGGGGATAGGAACCCTTTTAATGGCCTCAACTCTTTCAGGATCAATTTTTACATCATCCTTAGTGATAATATGCCCTAACAGTTTGCCCTCATCAACACAAAGCACAGATTTAGCTGGATTTAAAGATATGCCATACTTTCTGCATCTCTCAAAAACCTTTCTAAGATGGCCAACATGATCTGATCTTTCCTTACTATACACTGTTAAATCATCCTGATATATTTCAATAATTTTACCAATCAATCCATTAAAAGCAACATCCATAGCACGTTGAAAGGTAGCACCAGCATTAGTAAGACCAAAAGGCATTCTAAGGTACATGAAAGTGCCCCAAGGTGTGGTAAAAGTAGTTTTATGTTGATCCTCTTTGTTGACTAGCACTTGGTTATATCCCGAAAACCCATCAAGAAAAGACATCAAGCCTGATCCAGTCACCTTCTGAAGTAAAGTGTCCATGCTTGGCAAAGGATAGTTATCTTTTAGGCATGCCCAGTTCAAGTTTCTAAAATCAATACACAATCTGATATCCCCATTCTTTTTTCTAACCACCACCAAGTTAGAACACCAAGAAGAATGTCTTGTTGGAGTAATGATGCCTGCTGCCAACATCTTTTGGAGTTCTTTGTAAACCATAGGAGCCAACTTGGGGTTTATTCGTCTCAGTTTTTGGCGAAAAGGCTTGATACCTGGTTTAAAAGGGATTGTATGTTGAAAAATATCATCACGATAAGCCTTAAGTTCATCATAGCTGAAAGCAAATATATCCCTATATTCATAGATTAAGTCAATCAAGGCTTTTCTTTCCTCTTGAGATATTCCCTTTCCAATTTTTATCATCTTTGGTTCCTTCTCAGTTCCTATGTTTACTTCAATATACTCTCCTGGTTTTGTTGAACCCTTTTTTCTTTTATGGCCATCTTGTCTGTCAAAAAGTTGCTCTAACCGGGTGATGCCCTTGGGAATTTTGTTCCTAGGTTGGTCATCTTCTTCTGGATACTCTTTCCCTTCTTCCTTATAGGTGATTTTACAATCAGAAAATTCTTGAAGATTATGGATGAAGTTGAGAATTTGCTTGTCACTATCAAACACTTACCAATGATCTATGTTGTCAGGGATTAAAGGTCTAAAGTTGATTTCAAATTTCCCATTCCCCTTTAATATTTCCTCAGTTGGTTGAAGTGTAGAAGCTGCCACAGCTAGTTCATCTGCCTCAATGTTTTCTTCTCTAGGAATTGCCATGATATTTAAAGCATCAAACCACTCCATAGTATCCCAGACAGCATTCCTATATTGTTTCAACCTTTGACTTTTGCCAGCAAATATGTTTTTAACTTGGGAAACCACTAAGTCAGAATCACCTTTAATAGATAAAATTTTAATCCCCATATCTTTGGCGATTTCTAACCCTTGCAAAAGAGCTTCATACTCAGCCACATTATTTGATGCATCAAACTCAAGTCTGAAAGCAAATTTGAAGATTTGTTTATAAGGAGAAGTTATAACAATTCCAGCTCCTTTTCCATATCTTGAAGATGCCCCATCAAAACTCATCCTCCATACCCCATCCTTCTTTTCATCTTTGGATGCTTCTTTAAAAGGTGCTATGAAATTTGAACATATAGAATAGTTTCCAAAGTTGTCTGTTTGATGCACAAATTCATTAGCCAGATTCTGTGGGTCTTCAACATGGAGTTTTCTACCTTGTTCATTGTATAACTTAACAGTTGTATGTTCTGATGCAGGGATAGTAGCATATGACCAATCCATCCTTATGTCTCCCCCTAAAGATGCAGCCCACTTTCTAGATAAAAGCATTCCCCAATTGTCTGGTACATCAATTACTACGACATCCATGGTTAAATGGACATCAGGATACTTGGCCAACCTAACAGGTAGATTTATAATTATACCAATAGTATCAACTTCCCTTGAATCCATGGCACACACATTGTGATAAGGTCTAGTTGTCTTTAAGCCCAATTGATCCATAACCCTTTTGGTCATAACATTTGAAGAAGCACCAGAATCCAACATGCAATTGTGCACAAGCATATCATTGACTAGCAAGGAGACATAGAAAGGAGGGTGGTCTTCCTTATGGGGATCCACACTATGCAAAATAATTGGGTCATCTTTATGGTTAGGTTCTTCTCTAGTCTGGTTAAGACTAACTATCTCTGAGTTCATAGGAGCCTTGCCCTTTTCATGTTGAGGATGATCTATTACTTTCATAAGATTTTCTTTCAAGCTTGGGATTTTGATAAGGTCAGTAACAAGAACAGGAATCTTTGCAGAAGATAACCATTGAGCCAAATCGACATGAAGACTTTCAGAGTTGGAAGAAGGTGTTACCTTAGGGATATTCTGATTCGAGTTTGAAATTCCAATATTGTTCTTTCTTTGATATGTTAGGCCTTTGAACTTTGACATCTCAAGAATCTTCTCTGGTGGAGGCATCTCACCAAATCTAAGGGTAGCTTTATCTTTCAAGTCTTGGCTGTAACATCTAGCTTGTTCCCAAGTTTCTTTAGAGACAGGGTGAGTTTGACCCACAACATTGATATATTCAGGCTGGTTCTCAGGCTCGCTTGCTAATCTGACACTGCTACTGGCTTCTGACGGATTTTGTTCCATTGACCATTTAAATATAGCACAAGTAGATTCCTCATGGAAACTATCACATGCCCTACAAAAGGGAGGAATTTCTTTTGAAAGAGTATTTACAGTTTCCAAAGGATTTGGGGTCCTCTGATCTTGAAATGGAACTTTTCTCTGATATTGAGGCCTAGGAGCATATTGGGGCTTAGGCACATACTGATTTGAGACTTGGTGGTTTTGAGATCTTTCAATGGAGATCAACCTGTTCTGTATGGCAGTCATGTTGGAGGCTTGATTTGAAACAGCTTCTTTTAAGAGTTGGGCAATTTCTTTCAAAGGTTCCTTTGAAGGATCCTTGATTTCAGTGCTAATGGTTTTTTCTTTACTCTCGCTTTGCTTCATAGGAACATTGGCCCTTGTGAAACCAGGAAGATGAGACTTGCCACAATTTAACATGTTCTTATCAATTTTCTCGGCCAATTCCATGGCCTTCTTTAGATCGGTAGGTTCTTTATCAGCTAATTGATATTTCAACTCTCCGCTAAAAGCTTCCATGTAGTAAATGAGGATGGAATTATCAGGTGGCTTGATATCAGCATGAAGTCTACCCACAATTTCATTGAATTTGTTGTTGAATTCTTCCATTGTCTCATTTTCATTTTTCTTAGTATTAGTCAAGGCAGCTAGAAGGTAGCGGTCTTCTTTGATGTCCCCCCAGTCTTCTTTGATGTCCCCCCATTTGGCCAAGAAAGCAGTTTCAATTTCTTTGTAGGTCTTGTACTTGTCAGCTTCCAACTTGTTAAACCATTCATAAGCATTTTCTTCCAAAGATAAAGCAAACAACTTCATTTTTACATCTTCATGCTTGGCACCCAAGCACCACTTGTCAAAACAATGGCAAAAACGAGTTATATGGGATTTAGCACTAATAGCATTATTTCCTTGAAAAGATGGCAACTTATCAATGGCTTTTTCAGGGATATCATGAGGGTAACCAATTATAGCAGTAAAATCATAAGGACCAAACTCAGCCATTTCAACAATAAGATTATTCAAATTATTTTCTGTGAATAAAAGGTGAATATCAGAAATTGACTGAGAACCAAGATCCTCAAGGGTTTTTCGAGAAGATAACTTGCTTTTCCTTCTATGATAGACCTTTTCAGGCTCAGGAAAGAACTGAAGCAAGTTCTGAGGATTCCTTCTTGTAAAACGCCTTGGTAGATTTGTTGACAGTGGAGTCGCCAGATGTTCTTAGTCAATTTAAAAAATTCACTACATACATCAAACAAAGCGAAAACAAAAAGGAAAACTCAAAAGTCGTATTCCGGGAATAGAAAGACTTATCCCCGGCAACGGCGCCAAAATGTTGCCGCCTGGTTCCACACCTGGGGAAAAATGCAGCAGAAGTCTTCAAGCTGCTGGTGTGGCCTTGGGGGCAAGTCAGAGTCAAGTGCTGTCACTTGGGACTCGACTCCTCCGTCTAGGCTTTCCTAGCGAAGCCAAGGGGGGTGGACCCTAAAAATTTAAAAGAAAACTAAGGCCTCTAATCTAGGAGTTAGAAAAATAATTTTTTGTAACCAAGAATAAACACTACATACATTTGCCAAATAAAAACATCATTTATCATTTACTCCCATTTAGAATAATCATCATTTCAACTGCATACTAGTCAACAATAAAATGAAATTTGCATCAGGACCAGTGCCTTGCTATGGAGTCAAATAACAAATGCATAAACAGAAAAAAGTAAATGTTGTGGAGTGTTCTTGGTTTATTTTAAAAATTAATGTGGTGGTGATCTTTTTTATTAAGGCAGGTGGGTTCCCGATATACGCAAGGTACGGGGGAACATGTCCGGAAATTTGAAGCGTGGCTTCCCTCTCAGGCTTTAGGCTGGATCGGAGTCTCGAGGAGGTGTTCAGATGCTATACCAACGAGGGCAAGCCTAACGGTTTCCAAGAGGTCGCTATCCAGTTTTATCCCAAGCCTTCTGGGAAATTTGCCCACGACAACAAATTGCGTGTTGTGCCGGATTTTCACAAAAAGGGTTTTTTTATTGGGGTGGTGTTAAGTCCTATTACTAGTCATCCACTCCTTTCTGGTGTGTACCAACTGGATCAGACTAAGCTGCAAGTTGGCCACAGAGCATACGGGAGAAGACCTTGGTATATTTTTATAAAATTTTAAGAACCCAAATTTTATCTTTTTATAACCCCAAGAGTCTCTTTTCAGGCATGTATTTCGGGCAAGCCCTCATACAAAACCCTACTTCGGGAAAGCAAGGGGGGCGTTATGAGTTTGTAAAAAACAATGTGAAAAGCTAGGTTGTGAGTGAACTTGTGGCCCGCCAGTGGAACGGACCCACAAGGTTTATTTTAATCCTAATTTATTTTATTTAATGCCGGAAAACAAAGAAACAAACTACTCTAACATTCACGCCACGAAAATGAGACGACACAGGCCACCCCTGGGGGGATGGGGTATGGGCGTTGGCTAGCCCACTTGCTCTCGTTTAAAATGTTTACAATGATATAGAGAAGTGCCCCAAGTCTACTTAATGTGACTTGGTGGCTTACAAAATTATAGAAAAATATGACCGGTTTTGAAAAATATAGAAATTTGTATTCCGGATCGCCTGGATGCTCGAAATAGTGACAGCACTTGACTCTGACTTGCCCCCAAGGCCACACCAGCAGCTTGAAGACTTCTGCTGCGTTTTCCGAGGTGTGGAACCAGGCGGCAACAGTCACTAAACTGAAACTGTATGGAACAAAAGGTCATATCGGTCATCAAATCTAAGCTCTCAAGGCTCAGCCTTGGCACAAGGTCTACACATTGTCTGATATAAGCTGCTCTGATGTGTAAGTGATCATAAATGGTGTTGCTCATCATAGCTGATCTCTGTAAAAGCAAAGCTCTGAAAAGTGCAGATATTTGTTCAGCAAGAATAGTAGCCCAGCTACTATGGTGTGATAATAGTCACAAAAACGAATTTGGACAAATTCTAGATAAGATTTCCTTGGATTCTGTCTGATTTTATTCTATTCCTGAATTAGAAAGACACTTTCCTAATTTAGACAGCTTTATCCTGTTTTTCTCTTTCTAGTAGATAAGGTAAAGCTAGTTGACCTAGAAACTCTCTCCACTTGACCAATTCAACCTCCACATCATATCTTCTCTCCTAAAGCCATAAATACATTCCATTTACCTCACTCATGAGTTGCCATACCATATTTAGCAAATTCGTGAGCCTTTAGATAGTTTTGGAAACAGCTTTTGCCACCTAAGGGGTTTTTATGCTTTTAGTAAGCCTTACTTTTTTGTGCTTTAGAACTTGACTTTAAGGCATTCTATTTTCTCTCTTGAGATGTATTATATATTGTATTCATATTGAGAAATAATACATGAGATGATATTTCCATCCATTGAGTTCCTTCTCTTATGTTTCTGTCTCAATATTTCTTCTTCTTATTCTTATATCTTCGAAGAATTCTTGTGAGGACTTCTTTGCTTCAAGATTCTTGGCTATTAGAATTCTTTCATGTTATTCAACCTATATAGAATTCTCGCATGGTATCAGAGCCTTGGAGTTCTTAATTAAATTAGTCTTCCAGTATAAGTTTCAGAGAGTTTTTTTTGCAGGTACTGAAGATCAAATGGCAGAAATTTATTATTGAAGAAGAATTCAGATTTTTCCATCTCTCATCATTGTTCTCCTCTTACACTTCAAATATTGAGGATCCTTTGTTGGTCAATGATATCCAAGAAGGTGATCTATAGTTATTTGGAAGTCAATATACAGTTGAGGTTGTTGGTTGCACCTTCACTTCCTATGTCCATGCTCCTGCCCGTTCCTACATGATTGCCAAAACGTTTTTCAAGAAGTTGGAGACATCTCTCAATTCTCTCATATGTCTTCTAATTCAAATCATCAGCCAGTTGTTGCAACTGATACACCCTCAAAACCTCTCTTTAGGTTGCTTTTTGGTGTGTTATTGAATTCTATGAAGGAAAAATTACAGTTTGGAGTGACTAGTTTCGCTTTCCCTGTCATGCTTCTGATTCACTGCATGATATTTGGCACTTATTGCACAGAATATGGAGAACATCATCAAGTCTCATTTGGATCTGATCTCAAGAAGCTCAAGTCTAGTGTGCACATTCCACTTCTTCCCAAGAAGAATATTCCTCCAGACATTTGACTAAGTTCTCACCTTCTTGGAGTTTGGAGAGCATTATTATGGTGTATTCCATGATCTTGAGGGGAGGTTTTCTTCCCAAGTGGTTTTCCTTCTTTCCTCACCTACATGGACTAATAATTTTTTGCATTGGGGTGACCATAAGCCTTGTTGCTTGGGCCCTATATTTCTGATATTTTACCTCTTAAAGTCAGGCTTAAGGGGGGGTGTTGGAACATTTAAAAAACCCATCCATACTTAGGATATATTTTACTAGCCATCTAGATTAATTTCCTAAGTTTTGACTAGCTAAACAGGGTCAATTTTGTCTTTTAGTGGACCGCTTGCCATCCTAAGTCACAAAAACGAATTTGGACAAATTCTGGATAAGATTACTTTGGACTCTGTCTGATTTTATTCTATTCCTGAATTAGAAAGACACTTTCATGATTTAGACAGCTTTATCATATTTTTCTACTTTCTAGTGGATAAGGTAAAGCTAGTTGACTTAGAAACTCTCTCCACTTGACCAATTCGACCTCCACATCATATCTTCTCTCCTAAAGCCATAATTACATTTCATTTACCTCATTCATGAGCTTCCATACCATATTTGGCAAATTCATGAGCCTTTAGACAGTTTTGGGAACAGCTTTTGCCACCTAGGGGATTTTTATGCTTTTAGTAAGCCTTACTTTTTTGTGCTTTAGAACTTGCTTTTAAGGCATTCTATTTTCTCTCTTGAGATGTATTATATACTGTATTCATATTGAAGAATAATACATGACATGATATTTCCATCAATTGAGTTCCTTCTCTTATGTTTCTGTCTCAATATTTCTTCTTATTATTCTTGCATATCTTTGAAGAATTCTTGTGAGAACTTCTTTGCTTCAAGATTCTTGGCTATTAGAATTCTTTCATGGTATTCAACCTATATAGAATTTTCACACCTTATAGAAGACTTTAAAAGGTTATAAATACAATTCTATCCATTCATTATGATATCACCTCGTGGTGACAATTCAGATCTGATTACTGTCCTAGGGTTTGATGATGTGTTTGAAGGTGACGTCAAGGGTTTCAAGTTGTCTTGGGCTGTTGTTTTGCTTGTGAGACTGTTCTAGGGCTGCCACCATCTTATTGAAGTCTGCCTTGTCTTCCTAGGGATATCACGTACTCCCTGTGGGTATCATCAGTTGTTATAAGTCTGTGTAGGGTTGCCTGCTTCCCACCGAGGACCGTTATTGACTGAGAAGGGTGGTCGATGCCCATGTGGACTGTTTTAGGGCTTCCATTTGTCATGTGGGGCTGCCACCTGTTGTGTAATGCTACCAGCTACCTGTGAGAACTGTTTTGAGGTTTCCTTCTTCCATCTTGGGTAGTCGTTGCCTGCTTGGATTGTGCTTCTCTCTCCCACGTGTGAGTCGTGGGCTGTTTTGACTGTGGAAAGGCTGCTACCAGTTGTTGGTACCTACCTAGGGCTACTATTTGTTGTTGTTGACTATCTTAGGGCTGCCTAGGGCTATTTGGGAGCTACCTTTTGCTATTGTGGACTGTGTTGGACTGTTTGTGTGGGTCGATGCCCAAGTTGCCTGCCTTGAGGGGGAGTAGAGGCTTGTATAGCCTGTTGTTCACTGTTTAAAGGGGGTCGAGCCTATGTTGAATAGGCCGCAGCCTGTTTAGGGCACCCTCAACCTACCAAAGCCTGGTTGTAGAGCTGCCACCACTGTTTAGGCCTACTGAGGCTTATTTAGGGCTACTACCACCTCTAGTGAGAGGTTTGTCCACTGCTATGAGAGTCTGAAGGGTTTTACTATTGCTAGGGTCTGCTATGAGGTGTACTAACACTGTTTTAAGGGTTTTGTGACCGCCACTTATTGTTGTATACCTGTTGGGTCTGATCTTGCGGTTTATACTATAATTGTCTAACCCTATACTACAACACTTTATCTCTCTCTCTTAGGTTTGTACACACCCTCAGGTAAGGATCAGTTTGTGTTCCATTTGATTGACTTGCCTCTGAGAGGCAAAGCAAGACCTGAAAGTTAAATTTATGAGTATAAGGAAGTACCATTTTAGACTTGTTCTTTTGTGTTGCTAGCTATGATTTTTCTAATTATATTTTTGTTACTTAGTTTTATTATTGTAGTTGTTTTACTGAGTAAAAGTGTGCTTCAAACCCCAACTTTAACACAATGATCCTTGGGGAGTCTTAAAGTTGAAAGAGATGAAAATTATGTCTTAATTTGTCTTACTATTGTACTATTTTGTTTTAGTACTAATTTTAAATTTAGTTTTGCATTAAAGTACAATTTTTTAAATTTTCTGCTTTAAACCCTAATCTAACCCTAATTTTAACAAGTACCTCCCTACTACTATGGATGTGACAACATGCACACTTCATCTTGGTGTTATCTTCTTCTAAAGAGATTTTCCTTGCTAAAGGGGAGGGCGCTAAGGTATCTGCTACATTGTTGGGGTTAGTTCAAGCATGACATCCTCCCTTGTCTCATCACTTCGTTCGGATGAAGCCTGTTACAATGGTACCAGTACCAGTGCACCTGCAGAGGTGCCCCAGGGAGAGGGTGTCATTTTTCTCGCTAGGAGGGGTGTTTAGCCAGCTTTTTCTGAGTAGGGATTATGGCCAGACCCTCTGATTTCTCTCTGGGAAGTACTATGGCTTAGTGGCATTGCTGACTTACTCATGAAAGGGCTTGAAGCCCTGAGGTTGGTGTCTGGAGCTTCCAAGGGTGGATCACTGGGTCACATGACCCCAACTTTGTTCCACCACTCAAGCGACAGATGTTTCAGCACTGAGACACATTTTTATCCTCTAGAGCATCTCCAGTACCCTCCTGGCCCTCCAGCTCACCAACGCCCTCTCTCTGGGCCCTCCTACAAAAGATGATGTCATCTATGAGAGCTGACTCTGGTGCTTGATAAAAGGGGGCATTGAGGGTTTCTTCACTTCTATTAGGGTTAGTTGGGGCATGACGACCCCCCCTCCAAAGTCTGGCTTTCAGAACGGGCTATTTTGCTCATTTTTAGGCATTTTAGTCATATGTGGGTAAAAACTGGGGAAAACACCCCAAATTACCCACAATTCTGATTATTTTATATTATTTTTGTTTTAATTTTAAGTTGACATTTATAATTTCAAATTGACATTTTAAAAAGGCATGTCGGCCTGGATTTTAATTATTTTTGTAAAAGTGAGTGTGAAAAGTATAAATAACTTTCCCTCACTTCATTTTTACACATCAACTTTATGGGATTACACTTTTATTTCTGATTTTTGCCCTCGCTAGGGCTCTTTGAGTGATGTGCACCTCTTGAGGATGATCATGCTTGCTAGTTTGGGGACAAATATTTGAAGTTTTTGCTCTTGTTTCTTTGCTAAGGTGATGCTAAGAGTTGTTTGCTTGACACATGCACAAGAAGGTATCCAAGTCTTTCTCCTGATGTCTTTTTGTTAAATGTTGGATGTATTCTTGTCTAAGGTTGAATGGTAGCCATTGGAGTTACATTTTTCCCTAGCATAAGTCATTTTCTAGCCTTTAGTTACCCTAGCATTGTTAACTTGAGTTTTAGGTCTCCAAAGTTTGTCTTAGCTAAGGTATCATCAACCAACCCTTGTAGTTGTTGAAGAAGCCCTAGATTTCCAAACTTGGCAAGCACCATCTCAAGAGGAGGGTTATCCTCTTTGATGCTTTAGGGTTAGGTGAATGTCATTAATGAAACCTATACTCTTCAAAACTAATTTCTAAGTTTGTACCTATTGTAAATATTATTCTTTTAGCTTTATTTTCATGTTTTAGGTCTGATTTTTTAATTATTTGCATTATTTTGATTATCAAAAACCCTAACCTTTAAGTGTTAAAACCTAAAAACTATACCCTAAGACCTGAGTTTTGCCCTAACTGCAGATTTTTCTAACCTAAAAACCTAACGACCTCCCTTGGCAACCCTCCTTCATCTTTGCCCTCCTCTCCATCTAACTCGGACTCCTCACATTTCCTTGCCAAGACCCTCGGACCTCCTCTTATTCCCTTTCGCTGCACCCTTCTCCAAAACCCTCGAACTGTTGCTCCTGCTGCCTTCGGTCTCCTTTGCTGCCTGCCCCCGTCCACCCTCGCAGCCTCCTATCTTCGCCCTTTTCCATTATCTCCCTTGCTCTTCCATCTCCCTTCACCTTTCTGCCCTTCCTTCCTTTCACTCCTCCCTCTTCCTCGCTATCCTTGCCTTCTCAAGCTCGCATAGCTAAGAGAGAAAGTGGCGCACATGTGGAGGAGGAGGAGCATCTGCTAGAGACATCTTATTGGGTTTGATCATTGTGATCTTGTACTTGGGTTTATTCTATCTCTGAGGAAGTTGCGGGGTTTTTCACCTTCTTGGTTTTCCCCAGTGAAACTCTGTGTCTCTTGTGTGCTTGCATTATTGGGTTTATAATTGATATGCTTTTGATATGTTGTACATGTTATTCTCTTAGTGATCCTGAATGATAATGGAATGAAATTATCGAAAAATTAACATGGTATCAGAGTCGACCTAAGAAGAAGGCACTATGCAGCTACGGAAGCTAGGGCTTCTTATTATTTGGGTTTCTCTCCACATTTCATCAAAGGCAGAAGGCTAGATTGACTCTACTAGCAAGGGCGCATCTTTCTGTCGAAACAGAATTCAATTCTGAGCACTTTCAGTTTTGGCCCTAAAAATTAGGGTTTCCACAAAATGTGGAATTTCTGAAATCTGAGACCATGGTTGGAATCTCCTCAGAAAAATCGAAGTTTAGAGCTTTGGATCGAACTTTTTGGTTGGGTGAAGCTCCAGGAAAATCAAACCCTAGTTTGGGGTCCTATCTAGTGAAGCCGAAAATTAAGGCTTCTGCAAAAGTTGGAATTTCTGAAATCTGACACCATGGCTGGAAGCTCCTCTAAAAGATCGAAGTTTAGAGACAAAGATTGAACTTTTTGAATGGATGAAGCTCCAGGAAAATCAAACCCTAATTCAAGGTCCTCCCCAGTGAATCCGGAAGTTTGAAAAGCAAATTTGAGGGGTGAAACTTTGCAGTTTTCAAATTCTGAGTATACCAGCTTGATCAGCTCATCAAGACACATCTTTCTATCCTTTCAGAAGTTTGAAATTCAAAGTTTGAATTTTTAGGGTTTCTCTGACAAACCCTAATCCAGCTCCAAATCCAGTTTTCAGCAAATCAAATGGTAAGACCTAAATCTCTTATTTCCATTTGAGTTTCTCATTGAAAATGTCTCACCACACCAAGCTTGAGGACAAGCTACTTGAAGGGGCTGATAACTTCCAAACCTGGAAGTAAAGGATTGGGTTAATCCTAGAAGAGAATGAGTTGGACACTTACATAAGTGAAGAGGTTCCTGTCTCAGAGGGAGAAGAGGCTAAGGCCTCACATAAGAAGAACTTGGTCAAGGCAAACAGGATCATTGTTGATTCTATCAAAGACCATCTCATACCACATGTGTCATCTCTGAAAACACCCAAGGAGATGCCTGATTCCTTGACCAAGCTATTTGAAGGGAAGAACATAAATTGAAAGATGACCTTGAGGAATCAATTGGAGAATATCTAGATCCAGAATGCAGAGACTAGGCAGTCTTATTTCTCAAGGGTCTCCCAAATAAAAGAACAACTTGAAGTTGTGGGAGAAGATATAGAGAATGGAGAAGTAGTAATGACCACTCTTAATGGCCTTCCAGGGTCATGGGATTCCTTCATCCAAGAAATTTGTGCTAAGAAGAAACTTATCTCATTCAGTAGGCTGTGGGAAGAATGCTCACAGAAAGAAGCTCGGATTGTAGCTCGAGAAGAAAAGATGGGGAATGAAGATCAAACTCTCACAGCACATACCAAGAAGATGACACTTTTCCTCAAATTGTCCTATAAGAACAAAAGGAACAACAACAACAACTACTACAAGCAATCTGACAGGTATGACTTACAGGTATGTTTTGAAATCTATTCATGATTAAGTTTATGATATGTTTGTCTTCATATTTTTGAGGTTAGCACAATCTTGATTAATGTTAGACTTGTCTTATCACCCTAGTAAAAAATATGAATGCATATGAACGATGGAATACATTCATTGATTAAGGTTATGACACCTATGATTGTACTAATGCACTATGGTGTTGTATGAGGTTTATGTTGTCCACTAACATGAAAGGTACATCAAGAAAGTTCTAGTTCAAGAACATATGACCATGGTGACATGAAGACAAAGACTCATCCATAGTTATGGATTGCATAGAATCTCTACTTACGAGGTATGTATAAATTTGGTTCTACAATGGTTAAACTTATTAGTTATGTAGGTTACTAGCACAAATCCTTGAAGAAGAACAAAAGGACATTATATGGGTATGCTAGACATAACTAGCAAGCATGACAATCCAGGTATGTTTTTCCTATACCAAGTTAGAATCCTACCTTGTGTTAGGGTCTCTTATATAAGTATACCTTTGTATGAGTGATGATTGTTCATGAAGTTATAAGTTTAAGTAATCAAGGGTTTATGCATATTATGTTTCTTACCTTGATTGATGATACGACTAACCAGAAGAGTTCTATGGTCAAATACGAATATGCATGAGTAAAAGAAGTCTTTCCTGAAACATTGAATACTAATGTTTATTATCTGTGTTTGAAATGATCATGAGATTATACTAATGAATGTATGATTATGTATGAGATCTTGAAAATGGGACAATCATGACACTAGTGCACACTTAAGCATGCATAGAGATCTAGGATGAATATAAGTTCAAAGACAGGTAATCCAGGAAGCAAAGATCAAGAGAGAGCACAAGGAAGCAAATATTGAGAAGGAGTCCACCCTACAACAAGCAAACAAAGATAAGTATTTGAATTGTCATTTCTTATAATTACTTAAATAATGTTGTTTATTCATGTACATACTTATGTTCCTATACTTAGGTTGTGTATTATGCATATTAGAATAATTGTATTAGTGGACATGTTATCACACCATAGTAGCAGGGCTACTATTCTTGCTAAGCAGATATCTACACATTCCAGAGCTTCCATTATTCGGAGCTTGGCTATGATGATTATATATTTTGAGATCACTCATGATCAGAGCAGTGTATTTTTTTTTCAGACTTATGTTAGACCTTGTGTCAAGGATGAGCCTTGAGAGTTCAGATTTGATGACCGATGTGACCCTTTATCCCATACAGTTTCAATTCAGTGCTTAGAGATGTATTGCAACAGTGTTTCAGATGATATATGATGATTATTATTGTGATGATGTTATATGACCTATGGACGTTTTATCATGTGACTGTGGATTATTATCTTGTTGATTTAGTCATATTCACAGCATCTGCTTGGTATATTATTCCTGATGTGGCAAACTGTTTAAAATGAACCATAAATTATAAAATGGACATTTACTTGCACATTTAGGTTTTTTGACAAAACTCACTGGTTTACCACCTTACATAGATATGGTCTTTCCTGACACCAGTTGTCTGCTAGTTTAGGCTCCAAATTCACTTGACTCCATCCATACATGACTTTCCTTATTTGACTTTAAACCTTGGCCTGTCTTATTTGACTTTCTGATACTGAGGACTTCCCCATTTTCTACCTCTGCGTTTGGACCACATCCTTGTATGTTCAGTGTCTCGGCTCTAAGTTAGTGACAAAACTTACCTTTGGTGAATTGGATTGTAGGCCTAAATCATTCTGGTCGGTTGTCCCGATGTTTGGCATTGGCTCGAACTCCCCCTAGTCACTTGAGATGTTGTTGGCTAAAACTGAAAGCTCATGTACTACTTATGGAAACTTATAAATTCGCCCATGGAAACTAAAAAGGGCAAGAGTGATGAACTGCTAAAAATACTCCTCGAAGAGTATAAGAAAGGTCCCAAAAAAAGCAATGGTTCTTAAAAGCTATATCTAAACAATTGCTGACCTTATGAAAACATACCCTGGATGCAAGCTGCAACTAGTTGTGCTTATCAGCACACCTGAGATCCGAAGGGTTATGTAGGCCAAAAAGGCCATGAAATGAAATTGAATGATCCTAATGAACCTGGATCAGCTTGTTGTAGACATGATGCCTAAGTTGAATAAGCACTCTCTAAACAACTTATCCATTTGTGAGGCACAGCCATCCCCCGTGTTATTTTGTCCAGCACAGAGTTTGTAGCTTTCCCTTTCTCCCAGTCCAAAGTATTTTTGAGTTGAACTAGACAAGTCAACCCCTTGGCCCAACCTTGTTCCTAGCCTTCATCCTTCACTAGCATTTTGACCATGTCCAATGGGTGAGTTTGTCATTTAAACTATTGTGCAAGTAATTTCATATAACAAAGGAATATGCTAACTTGATTAATGCCATTGAATGGATGTTATACTTTGAGCTAAGCTGTGAGAATGATTAGACGAACATGTCTTAGTCTACTGATATGATTTTTCCTTGGTTATATATGTACCTAGTCAAACCTAGTTTGACTATGGTCATTTCTTGGGATCCGTGATGATGTGGGCCACATATGCTTATAGATGATGATTGATGGACCCACATACTCTTGATGATGATGCCATATGATGGATATATGATGCAGATGATGATTGATGCAGTTCAGCAGTTTTATTTATTACTTCAGATCATCAAATTATAAACTGTCCATATATGGTGGACCCTACAGCTGGCCCATTAGGACAACCCATGGTGTATGAGTACACATTCCTAGTGGATTTGGGTCTTCTGGATCCAATGAGACACTTATCTTTCAGCTCCGGGCACTTCTGACAGTGATTGATGCAGTTTTACACTTGTTGACCAGATTTGGGGCTGATTTCCCAGCCTGAGCAGCAGGGGCCATGAGAGGCCAGTTCACCTAGGGTGTTGTATGTGGAGGGGGTGGTCCAGCCACTTGTTATTACCATTTACCCCACCTTCTGGAGAGCCTGGTGGGCTCAGTTGGACAGTGCAGATGCCCTAGGAAGCAGTTTTGGCACTTTCACAATTACCAAGGCAATTAAAAAATGGGATAAAGTGGTCACTGAGGAATTCGATTTGGACAATTGAGGCAAGGTTTTGGCACTTGGTTTTCACAGAGGTCTTTCAGGGTGATCCCACTATCTTCCAGCCAGTTTTCACCATGTGGGTAGGCCCACAGAGATCACAGGAGGTCTTTTACTGCTTGTTCGTCACAGATTTTGAGGACAAATTGAGTCATTTATATTATATTGGATATATTTTTTTATTTTATTGTGCCTTGGGGATGAGCTAGTAAGGATTGATGCTTCCTAGCCCCACCATGTGCTCTTTATGTCATGTCCTAGTCATTATGAGGTGGATTTTGGTACTTTTACCCCCTCTAGTGGATGATGTCACCCTCCATGATTATTTTTAGACTATGACGTCATCACTTTATGAGTGATCCATGTGTTATGTTATTATGGTTCATCTTAGCCATTGATTGTATGATGAGATCTTTTAATCTCAACCACTCATTTGATGTAGTATTGTAAAGTGGTATAGGGTTTTGGTCTTTATTATCCTATATAAGGAGGAGACACCCTATTGTATAGCTCACCTTTGGAGCTCTAGAATATTGGAATAGAACACTTCTTTGTGGAGCATATCTCTCTTGTCTTGTGGATTCTCTTGCATCTTGAGTATACAGTATCTCTTCTATGTATCATTGTGGATTTTGGTGCTACAACTAGTTTTCTTGCAGGAAAGTCGAATTGGTGGAGAGGAGGGCGATTTCTTGAGGGTTATTGTTGGAGGGATCCACATAGTCTCTCTTGGGTTGATCTTGGTGAAAGGGAGTATCATTATTGTATCTTTGTGACATAGTTGATGCTTTCTATTACATCTTTCCATCATTTTCATAATCATCTTACTTGGCTTGTTTCACTTGATCTTGTCTTGTAGGAGGAGGACGATTTGGCTATCTTGGAGGAGGACGTTTTGGTTGGAGCTCTTGGATCTCACTCTTGAATATACTCATAGGAGAATGCTATCAGTTTGCAAGGTGGCCATAAGCAATTGAGGTAAGATCTACAAGGTATGTGCCTATTTCTATCCATTCTTCTTCATTGGTCACAAACCCTAATTCATTGAAAACCTCATTTTGGTTTTTCTTAGATCTACTTAGATCTAGCCTTGCTTTTGAAAAGATATTAAAAACCCATCTCTATAGTATCCACCCCTATTCGGATCTATAGTTTGGTGGTGATTGGGTTAAAATTTACACACTTTTCAAGGCAATATAGCCCTCTTGAGGCAAATCGCACTTCTTTGGAGAGGCTTGTTTGGTTAGATCTAGCATATGGGTAGGTGAGATCCCACTTGATTCATTAACTACACACTTGATAACCTACCCCTAGTGTGTCACTTCTTTGATTTTTGCCTTGGGAGTATCATTCCTCATTTTGGGGGGTTATGCCCACTTGGATCAATTTGGTGACCCACCTTCAATCTCAGATCTATGGAGATCTAGCCATTGGATCCCCTTGATTTTCAAGATCCACATAGATCAGTGCCTAAACTACTTGGATCTACAATTTGGTGGCCATTGGACTTGTTTTGACACACTTTTTCCACCTTTTAGCCCTCCTTGAGCAAGGTCGCACTTCCTTGGGTAATTGAGTTTACCCACTTTAAGGACCTGGGTAGTTGAGATTTCAGTGGATTTGGAAAGAGCATACCTTGAAACCTACATCTAATGTGTCATTTTGTGACGATCTTCCTTTTGGGTAGCGTTCCTTGTTTTAAGGGATTGTGGTCCACTTAGGGTCATATCATGAAACCCTAGATCTAGCAAAATCCAACCATTACATCTCAATTAGCCCACTTGATTTTCCTACTAGGTGTCCTGATCTATACTTTGACATATCTTTTGACTCCATTTACCCATCCAACAAGGCACTAGTCCTCCTTAGGCAAGTCGCACTCCTTGGGAATTGTGTCAAACCTTAGATCCCATATGTGGGTATTCCTAATTTTAACTTAGATCCATAGATCTACTCACTAGATACCCCTTAGTACCAATTCCATCCCTTAAATTCCACCTTGTGGGTCCCATTTGAGCCATTCACATATCCCAAGGAAGTGGGTCCCACTTGTGTAACACATGGTACTAGATCTTGTCTTTTTAGCTCATCATGTGGCCTAAATCATATATTGGTTGAAACACTAATCATCTCTCAAACCACCTTCAACCATATTTTAATTTCTAGGTCCACTCTACCTTGCATTGGTTTTCGTAACTTACCATTTACTCATCCCTAGGAACCTTTGTTTGGGTCCAATCATCTTTGATTGGTAGTAGGGTCTCCCCCTAGTTCTTGATTTATCTAGATCTAAAGTGAAGAGTGCCTCGATTGACGTGACTCCCACCTTGCATTGGGAACCGTGGCATCTTTTGGGTCACCTCTTTAGTTTTCCATCTCCTCTACCATCCCAGATGGGATACCACTAGGGACAACTACAAGTTGTATGATAACAGGACAGATACTACTAATATGCAAGTAATGGGTAAGTGGCCTATGGTACTGTACAACATTCCATTGCTACTTATCTAGAATGAAACCTCTTTGCTGACATGTTGGGAGTTGTGCACACTCTTAACAATGTTTTGGTAGAGATTGGAAGGCATCTAGAAAGTTACTAGATATGGATAAATGTTGTATTGAAGCACTGGGTAAGATAATTGCATGATTGTATGACATATGTCTTTATGAGTAAGAATTTGTTCTGAAATATATATAAAGTTTCTAATCATGCAATTGAATTTGATTTGTAGGAAAGATCGTGTACAATCACCTACAAAAGAAGGACTACAACATTTGTTCCAACAACAAAATTCAAAGAAAACTATCTATTAAGGATATTGAAGAAACTGACGTTCCAAGGATTCGGGATGCAGTATTGGAAGAATGCCATGATCAGTCGATCATGAAGAATGATGCTTGGGATATGGTCCCAAGACCAAAAGGGAAGTCTGTTGTGACTTCCAAGTGGATCTACAAGATCAAGCATGTTGCAGATGGTAGCATAGAGAAATACAAGACAAAGTTTGTAGCTCGTGGCTTCTCTCAGAAAGAGGGAATAGATTATGAAGAGACTTTTGCTCCTGTAGCCAGATACACTTCCATCAAAACAGTACTTGCTCTGGCTGCAGTGTTGAAGTGGAAGATACACCAGATGGATGTCAAGACAGCTTTCTTGAATGGTGTAGTCGAAGAGGAAGTGTATGTGGAGCAGCCACTCGGTTCTGAGACACATGACAGGGAGTCATATGTGTGCAAGTTGAAGAAAACCTTGTATGGCTTGAAGCAAGCTCCTAGGACTTGGTATGGTAAGATGGATAGTTTCCTATCTAGTTTGGGCTTTAACAAGAGTAAAGCAGATTCCAACCTTTACTACAAGGTTGAGGAAGGCAATCTAGTGATACTATTATTGTATGTGGATGACCTGTTTGTTACAGGTGAGGATGGGTTGATTGCCAACACCAAGAGGAAGCTTGCTGCCGAGTTCGAGATGAAGGACTTGGGAATGATGCACTATTTTCTAGGCATGGAGGTGTGGCAGAATGCAGATGGGATCTTCCTTGGACAAGGGAAGTATGCAGTAGAAATCCTGAAGAGGTTTGGGATGATGCACTGCAAAGCCATGGCCACACCGATGGCATCGAACCTGAAGCTTCTGTGTGATGCTTCATCTGAGCCAGTTGATGTCACTGTGTATCGTCAGATGATTGGGTCCTTGATCTACCTGACGAACACAAGACCAGATATTTGCTTTGCGGTGAACACATTGAGCCAGTTCCTGACGGATCCGAGTGTTCACCTGGTTGGTGTAAAGCATATTCTGAGGTACCTGAAGGGTACAACTAATTATGGGCTCAAGTATGATGCGAATCAAAAGTTTAACCTGGAGGGTTATGTTGATTCGGATTGGGCAGGTAGTGTTGCAGATAGGAAGAGCACTTCTGGGTGTTGCTTCAGTATGGGATCATGTGTGATCTCTTGATTTAGCAAGAATTAGTCCTGCGTAGCACTGAGTACAACCGAAGCAGAGTATGTTGCAGCTTGTTCGGCTAGTTGTGAGGCAGCATGGATGAGGAAGCTACTGTCTGAGTTATTTGATCTCCCATTGAATGCTACTGGTATCTTTTGTGACAACCAGAGTTGTGTGAAGCTGTCTGAGAACCCAGTGTTCCACGACAGGTCTAAGCACATTGAGATCAAATATAACTATATCAGGGATATGGTGCAAAGAGGAGCAATGAAGCTCCTGTATGTTGCGACAGATGAGCAGGTTGCAGATGTGTTGACGAAACCACTAGCCAGAGTGAAGTTTGAGTACTTCAGAGAGAGGCTTGGTGTTCTTCAGATTGATGACACTTCAAGGAAGAAGTAATGGACACATCTGCAGGAGCCATTCCAAGCATGGTGAGAGGAGGATCCTTCCCATGGCTGTGGATGTAAGCGCTGTGTGATAAGCATCAGGACGATGCTCCAGTTCCTGCTTTGTAGATGCATCAGTTGGATGCTATGTATGATTAGTTGGATCATGTATATGTATATGCATCAGGTGGATGCTTTGTATGATCAGTTGGATCATGTATATGTATATGCATCAGTTGGATGCTTGGTATGATTAGTTGGATCATGTGTTTGTATATGCATCAGGTGGATACATTGGATGATCATGGATGATGAGCTTCAGGATGTTGCTCTGGATGATATGCATCAGGATGATGCAGTGATGAGTATCAGGACGATGCTCTAGATGACATGCATCAGGACGATGCAGTGACGATGATCAGGATGATCATGTCTGGTGAGCTTCAGGATGTTGCTCTGGATGATATGCATCAAGACGATGCTATGATGGTGATCAAGATGATCATGTACATCAGGATGATGTATGGTGAGTATCAGGTTGATACTCTGTGGCCGTGAACAGGTTGTGCAGGTAGCATAGAAAAGATCCTCAAGATCCGGATAGGTAGAGCAGTAAGCTCGTAACAGCCTGGGATATAGAGATCCAGACAGGTTGAGCAGTAAGCTCGTAATTAGTCCTGGGATGCTCTTTCGAGGTTTTGCTACTAGAGGCATATAATATGCCCTAGAGATCCGAGAGGTTGAGCAGTAAGCTCGTAATCAGTCCTGGGATGCTCTTTATAGTAGCTGCAGGTTGCAAGACGCTCTTTAAAGGTTTTGCCTAATCACATGTAATATGACCTAGAGATCCGAGAGGTGAGCAGTAAGCTCGTAATCAGTCTTGGGATGCTCTTTAGAGTACTTGCAGGATGCAAGACGCTCTTTAAAGGTTTTGTGGTGTGTGGGTCACATATAATACGTCCTGGAGATCCGATGGGTTGAGCAGTAAGCTCGTAATTAGTCCTGGGATGCTCTTTAGAGTTCTTGCAGGATGCAAGACACTCTTTTAAGGTTTTGTGACAGTCAACATGTAAAAGATCCTATAGTCTGAGCTAGGTTTTGTTGACGCACGTAATATGTCCTGGGATCCACAGTATGGCCAGTGTTGATGAAGAACTACAGGTGGTGGGCCTACATCCAGCATGAAAAAGGGTTGGCTCTGTAGAACTTCCTATGACGAGCAGAATTCAGAGATAGCCCAGAGATCGAGATGTCGAGTACAACAACAGTGATGATGATTGTGCTTCGTGATCCAGTGATGATGATCCAGCTCCAGAATTGAAAGACTTGCGCCAATATGTATTGATGACCTGTGACGAAAGAATACCTTCCTAGTTAAGAGGGAGTGTTGATGTATTTGTAACTTCGTAAGATATTCTTCTATGTATTACATTTGTACTTTATTGTATATCCCATAGAGATGTATTATTCCTCTGATTGGAAGTGTCGTCATTTGTATTTGTAAGTGTCGTCATGTGTATTGACAAGTGTCGTCATTTGTATCGATGGGTTATTAGACCACCAGTGTGGGGTCGGCCCTGGTTAGCACATGTGGTTGGGTTATTAGGCTTCATTGAGAAGTCGACCCCATTAGTTTATTGGCAAGTCAAGTCAGTGTATAAATAGAGAGGTTGTGTCTCTCATTTAGATCATTCACTCACTTCTCAAGCTCGCATAGCTAAGAGAGAAAGTGGCGCACATGTGGAGGAGGAGCATCTGCTAGAGACATCTTATTGGGTTTGATCATTGTGATCTTGTACTTGGGTTTATTCTATCTCTGAGGAAGTTGCAGGGTTTTTCACCTTCTTGGTTTTCCCCGGTGAAACTCTGTGTCTCTTGTGTGCTTGCATTATTGGGTTTATGATTGATATGCTTTTGATATGTTGTACATGTCATTCTATTAGTGATCCTGAATGATAATGGAATGAAATTATCGAAAAATCAACAGCCTTCCCCTTTTGCTGCCCTATCCGAGCCCCTTTCCAACTCTGTACCTTAGCCACAGGTCTGCAATAAAATTGAAGACCCTGTGTGCTTTCTTCGCTGCCCTTTCTCTACACAAGGAACCAACAGAAAATTAAATTAGTGAGTTAGAATTCTATTGTGTTATCGTTATTAAATGCTTGGCGTAGTAAAATCATTAGATCAAATAAATTATAATATTAACACAGTTATTCAGATCTGAAATCTCTATTTTGGGCTATTGTTGAAGTTAGATTTGACACCTATTGGGAAGCACTTAATGCTGATATACAACATTGATAGTGTACTGAAGTTGGCATCTCAGTTGGTTGGATACTTGTGAACATTCCCTCTTTGGCATATACATATTGACTAACACACATGTCCTAGAGTTTTATGATTACCACCTGTTATGATATATGATATTAAATGCTAAAACTGATTTGGATTGATATTTGTACTTACCTGGATATTGGACTCTATTTTTGGTAGAATACTTTGACTGGGATTGGTATATTGGATCCACTTACATCTGGCAATGATACAAGTGAATTGGTTCTTGAATTAAATAATTTTGGTGAATGATTTTTATAAAAAAACTCTTATATTTCATTAGTGATAGTTATAATATCACAGTGTAGTCATTGGTTATGAATTGTCATGATACATGCTTAGTTGCTGATGTATGCTTACATGATAAATCTGGTTGACAGTGATTACTTTGCTAATTATTCTTTGAAGTGTTGCGATTATGTTATGCTGATTGGTTACACATTGCTATGATACTTGCTTATGATTTGTTATTTTCATGGATGATAGTAGAATTGGCAATTTTTTATCATATCTCTTGCGCCTATTGATATTGGATAATTGATTGTTCGGTTATCCTCATTGATCATATTGACTCCATTTAGGCACTGGTCTAACTATCGATTGCATAGAGAACCTAGTCTTTTGGTTGTATCAGTGTTCTATAGGTTGTCATAAGGGTACTTCTCCTTGGAGGTTATTGGCTTCCGAAGAAGTTAGGATCGTGATCGAGGTGACAATGGATCACTTTTCCTTATTTTTGCTTATCGAGAACTAGCCTTGCTAGTTTGCCCGGTAACAAAGCCAATCATTATTTTTAGTCTTTTGTGGTTTAGTCCCCAACTTGTATGTGACAAACCCTAAAATTAAATTATTTTACTTTTATGTAAGGTAGGATCTAAAGTTAGATAAGTCTAGGAAGCCTCATATAAATAAACGCTCTTAGCATTCATTTGTAACAAGACAAGGGTTCTAATCATGTACTTTTTTCTCTTTATCTTGGTATATTGGAGCACTTGAGTGAGGCTCGCCTCTCTTTTTGGCATGATCTTTATGTGATGAAGGTTGAATTATGATATTTCTAGGGTTTGCTATCTTGCAAGATTGATCCAAAGAATAGTTGTAATAATCTGTGGCTAAGGAGGACCTAAGAACTCTCTCTCTTGCTCTTTCCTTGGTTGATGTTGGTAAGATCCCTCCATTTTCTTGTTTGACGTTGCTTTTGCACCTTAAGCAAGGTAAATTAGGGTTTTATTGGTATCTTTTCAGTCTTGTTTCAGGAGACTTTCCTCTTAAAGGAGCTCTCCACTATGGGCCTTGGGATCCATTGTTTGCCCTAGTTAGGGTTTGTCTACTTCGACCTAGTATGGGGTTACTAGCCTTTGCCCTAGTTGGTAAATCCTGAATAGCCAAATTGAGTAGACACATTGACCTCGATCTCTAATTTCCCTAGGGTTGAGGACTAAGGTCATAACCCCTTCTCTTCATATTTTTTTATCAAAATTCTCTCGTATATGTATAATAAAAATCCAAAAATAATACAATATTGGAAAAACCTTAAAAATTATAAATTAAAATCTCAAATAATATTTGCAATTTGGAATTTTTGTTCAAATTGAAAAGTGTGCCCTAGTTGAATTAATGGTGAATCCTTAAGGGCATTTTGCTCCTGCGGTGGATTTATGAGATTCTTGGTGGCATGTGCTTGCTAGGGTTTGTTTTTGCAGATCAGTTATTGCAGATACAACAGGCATATTCATCATTTCAGCCAAGTTTGAAGGCCTAAACAGTAGGGTTTTGGGCCTGGATTGACCCCTTGGAGGTTGGAAGTTCATTGGGGAATGTGATAAGTGGGACCACCATCTAATTGAGGGTTGTTCTAAGGCATATACTAGATCTGATTTCACATTTTCAGATCTGTTTTAAGGCCCCTTCCTCATCCTATTGCATATCCCCCTCACCTCCTTACCTCAAGGTACATCCCGTGTGGTGAGTTGGTATTGTTTTGATTGGTTTTTATCAAGTGTTTTTTTATCATTATTAACTAATGTAATATTATAACAGCAGTAACCTATTCAAGTAATATTTCTTGGAATCCATAATTAAGTGTTATAACTCCTACCCCTCTCTTTGTGTTGTTTATGCTTCATTGTGTTGACTCCATGCAACACTGATCTTTGCTGTGAGGTTTCTTGGGAAAGGTGTTTGTGGGTTATCTAAGCAACTCCATATATCTACCATTGACATCAGGGATTCCCACTTGGTCTTAGGAGTTGACCTAAAGTGTTGAGGAGCTAGATTGTGGTGACATTGGGCTCTGTCTCCTACCGTGCTTACCACTTGTCACACTGTGATCCATGACCTTGGTCGTGGTGCTATTTTGAGCGGTAACAAATGGAAAGGAACTCAAGGGAATTTGCAGTCTTGATCGCTCCGCAACCAACAGAACACAGAGTAGCAGTCAACAAGGAGACGAGCAGTGCATGGTCACCACATCCAACGAAGCAATGGGGGTCTAAGGTCGTATTCGTCAACATTGGTATACCCTCACTCACATTCTCGATCTTCAATTTAATTCTTTTGTCTGCAAATATGGTATGCAATAGAAGGTCGAGGAGGACTCCCATTATGCAGACTCATAGTTACAACCATAAGCCGAGGGTGAAAAACGAGATTGAGGAGGCAGAAGCAACCTACTGGCTTTACATTTCTAAAAATCATTAAGGGAAAATTGAAATAGGCTAAAGCCTGGGTCAATAGAGAGCAGGACTCTCTTCTTGCTGAAGCAGAGCAACAAGATCTGCATAATTGGGTTCAGGATGCTAGCACCTCCCGCACAAGGGAGACCAAGCATGCAAAAATTGTTCTTTCATATTGGCAAACCAAAACACTGTTAGGTAAAGTCCTAATGAACAGTCAGGCAAAGCAAGATAGAAGGGCAGAGGAGGTCCAAGCTCAGGTTTAGACCCTCAATGACAGGCTAGACTATCTCAACCACAGATTACACCTACTAATAAAGGCTCTGACAAGTGACAAGCCTAAACACAAAGCTGAATATCTTGGCTAAGAACACAATAGGAATGGTCTTTGAGGTGCATCCTGCACCATAGTCAAAGCAACCCCTGTCCAGTAATCTGAGGTTCTAGTCATTCAAATCACAGATGATAACTAGAACAGATAGTTTTTTTGCCATAGCTCAGATAGTTTTTTTTCATATAGAAAAGTAAGTAGTTTTTTATTACAGTAATATAGTAAAACTCTTTACTGCCTATGTTAACACTGAGACTGCTATATGGACAAAAACAAAGACAATATTGCACTGTGACTGGTCTGGTTTCCCAAGCGATAAACCAATCTAGTGTTGTGCTCTTACTATTATCTTCCTTTTGATATCATATAATATAGATAAGTTTATAAATAAATAAAGATATTACCTCCAACAAGAAGCATGAAGCAAGTAATGAGCCACACATACACAACCAGATCCCAAGAAATTTTCCTCCAAAGCCATTAGATTGATAATCAATGAAGCTCTCCAAATAGTACAAGATACACCAACAACAACCAATAAGACAAATGAGAGAGGAAGTCTCTTTTTATAGGACTTGAGACTCAACTTCCTTCTCATTAAAACATTATTTCTTTGTCTAAAACCCTAGATCTATCCTAGAACCAAGTAAACAAGACCTTTTTCCTCTTGACATGATCAAAAAATTAATAAAATAATGAAGTGATTTTAACAAACACTTGGAAAATTCAAGAGAGAGAGGGCACCTCACCAAGAAGAGGGACGAATTAGTTAAAAGAGGGATGAATTGGTTAGGATAGGAGAATATTCCAGAAATAGAGGCATGTGTGAGAAAACTACAAGGCGACTCTTTAAACAGCGGTTCTGGAATTCCTAATGTGTTCAATATTTATCGGATTTTCTATTATAACCACTTTGCAGCCACTTTGCATCTAATGGTATTGCGATGGCACAATTATGGGTGCTCTATCAAAAGATAACTACTCCCAAAGCTAGTGTACAAGCCGTCCAAGTGCCATGCATGGATATACGTGAGATTGCATAAAAATATATTAGGTTCTAACATGAGGAAAAGAAGAATGAGTTTTAAAATGAAATTAAAAAATAGATTATTAAACACAAAGTTTGAGCTAGGGAAAGCACCTCTAATTATCCAACTTATGTTTAACCACCGACACACCTTAATATTCATGGCCAAGTTCAAGAGGGACCCCTAAAAGAATCTATCCAAACTAGGACTAACTTGACACATGTCCATGGTGACTCAAAGTGAGATGTAATAGACCAAAGGCTAAGGAAGGTCAATGACTAGGTCAGGTGTACTAGGATGTTCTCATGGCTTTGCAGGATTTTTCCAAGTGAAAAAGCTTCAAAATATTTAGACTATCAGGATCTAAACCTTTCTCAGTAAAGAAAACACTCATGAGTCACTTACAAAGTACAACTGTAATAGGCGGGCCTATTATACATTACATGCTGGCCCTTTATAAACAATTACAAAGTGCTATCTCACATTTTACAATATTTTACCACATTACCATAGACACACATATACAATGATGACCACAAGACTTTAAAAATTTTGCTTGAAGAAGCCTTGGAAGTGCAGATCTTTGGTACACCATTGTCTTCAATCTTTGTATTAACCCTCCCGCAAAGTAAAGGATAACACGGGCCACATTATTGCTTATTGACTTCATTTGCCCGACTTGGATAGGCACTGGTCTTGAAACTCCAAAACCTTGTATTTTCCTATGCTAAACTTCTTGGTTTGTTAAAGTTAACTTGTCACTTCACCTTGAGCCTCCATTGCATAGCTTTAGCAATCCTAATCTTAGGGATACCCCCTTGTGCTGGAAGAGAGTCAGCCTAAAGTGAGAAGAGGGTTTGTGTGGTGACATTTGCATCCTTCTTGAGTTTCCATTTGACTAGCACCGATCTTGGACTTTGCTATCAAGTGCTAGTTGCATCAATAACAAACGACATATTTGAGAAACTCATATTGAAGCCCTTTGCAATCAACCCCTCTACTGGTATTCAACCTCTAGATAGCCCTCTTAATGTCCCTTGAGGTAAATAAATGGCAAGAGAATGGAGGGGAGAAGGTAAGAACATAAGATCAACGCACAAACAGGCCATGATTAGAGATACAATGCAACACTCATAAAAAAATGAGATGAACAAAAGTACAAACAACGCATTATTACACACAATGATTGGATCTCGGAATATCAGTTCTTGAAAGATGCAATAAATTATTGGTTCATTAGTATTCATAGATTTTGTAATCATTTCTTCCACAGTTAACCAAAAAATCGTGTGGCATACAACCAACATTCTTCTTCTCCCCTATGTTGTGGTCACCCACATAGGGAGATAACTTCTTCAACATATTAGGCTCATTTAGGACCAACGACACCATATGCTTTGTGTACATCCAGACACAAAAGATTAGACAGAAGACATCGTTTAGAAGCAAGAATGGTAGATAAATTCATAATATATTGAGTGACAGATGGTTGAGTATTCCCAAAGGGCCGCCAACATTGTTACATTCTTTCTCCAAGTCGCCCAAGCTCTCTCATAAGTTACATATTTACTTATATAATTTGAAGTTGTAGGTACTCCACCTACCTATTATACAATAGTATAACAATATCATAATCACATATGTGATTAATATTTTACCCATCAAAATCCCACGTGTGATTAATATTTGCAAACTTAAGGATTTTATGTCTCAAGTACTCAGCTTAAAGCACGAAAGTCACATAAGGGCAGCAGCAGATATTAGGTAAACAAGAAGTTTGCTTTGCCTGCAAGAAGTGCAGCACTCAGAGTTCATGCTTGTGTAAAAGAGTGCTAAAAGAGCAAGTGACAACAAAGACAGATCCTGGCAAGGCTTACTTTTCCTCCCTAACATCTTGGGCGGAAAAGTAAGATACATTATTAACCGGTCCCACCTGACACTTCATCTCATAGTTATGTCTAGCATGCAGTTTCATTATTTCTCACTTAAACCAACTTCAACATCTTTGCTTAATGATAACCAGATCTAAATGGTGAAATTTTACATATTTTGTTCATTATCCAACAGGACTGTCGCAGAAGCTAAAAAAGTTTGCGAAGTCATTCCATCATGAAAATTTGATGTCTACCAGATCAAAGTATCTATAGCCAAAAATTGTTTGTGGCATGTGCTTTCATTACCACTTTCCTGCAACAAATTCAGGAGCATTTGTAGTTAAAAGTAGAAGAAAGTGCCTAATGTTGAAATATTGTAACTTCTAAGAATATTCTATTTGTACTTTATTATCCAAAGATGTTTCATTCCTCCGTCAGGACTTTATTATATATCTGGAGATGTTTATTCCTTCGTCGGGATGTTATAACTAGGGTTATTAGATTTCCCTAGAGGGGTCGGCCCTGAGTTAAGTCTTTAGGGGTTATTAGACTCTCCTAGGAGAAGTCGGCCCAGTTAGGGTTAAAGTCAAGTGAAGTAAAGTATAAATAGAAGAGGTGTGTTCCTCATTTAAACACACACTCACTCATTCACTCACTTGTGAATTGCGCATAGGAGAGAGAGAGATCTACGAAGGAGGAGAAGGAGCTCTTGTTTGGAGATTACATCTTTGTATTTGTTGGTCATCTATATTGAGGAAGCTTTGCTGGGTTTTCTACCCCATGAGAGTTTCCCAGGATAAATCTGGTTCTATCTTGTGATTGTGTTTCTTTCATTGATCCTTATTATGCTCTTGTTGTGAATTTTATGCTAAACTTAACATGGTATCAGAGCTAGCCTGAATAGGACATCTTTCACAAGGTGAAAAATCTCTCTCTCCTCCTCCTGCGAAAAATTAGGGTTTCTGCAAAAGTTGGAATTTTTGGAATCTGATTGCATGGATGGATACTCCTCCTCAAAAGTGAAATTTTGAGCCCTGTATCGAAGTTTTTGAGTGGGTAGAACCCCAAGACAAGTCAAACCCTAGTTTGACTTTTGGACTAGAAATTGCAGAGAACCAGAAAACTGCGAACCAGAATTCTATAGCAGGTCCAAATTTTGCAAGTCAAGTTTGAAGGGTGAAAAGTTGAAGTTTTCCGAAACCAAGTATACCAGTCAGCTTGCCTCAGTCAAGCACATATCCTGGTAAGGTCAGTTTTGCATTTTAAGAATTTTCAATTTTTGGTGACCTCCTGGATAAGATGGCCCCAAGCACTAAGCTTGAGGATAAGCTAAAAGGCATAGAGAATTTCCGGACATGGAATTATAGGATTGGTCTCATTCTTGAAGAGAATGATCTTGCCCAATACATCAAAGATGAAGTTGCAGAACCTGCAGAAGATGAAGCTAAAGAGAAGCACAAGAAGGACTTGATTAGGGCAAAGAGAATCATTGTTGATTCTATCAAAGACCACTTGATTCCCCAAGTGTCATCCAAGAAGACCCCGAAGGAAATGTATGATGCCCTAGCCAGAATGTATGAAGGGAGTGTTAAAAATTCAAAAAAATGATAGCAGTAGCAGACTGTAAATAAAAAATGCAGAGATAGCTAACTGTAGATAAAACTAGAACAACATGCAATCGCAAGAACACAATTGTTTACCCTGGGGAAAACCTTTTAAGGTATAAAAACCCCAGCAAAAAAATATCTTCCTTATGAGATGTCTGAGTTTTACAACAGCAGGCTAAACTAGCCTGTCCAACAATTAGAATTGTTTTATTTACAAAGAAGAACCCTGTTGAAACTGTAGCTGAAGCAGTTTCAACCTTGTTTGACCAAACCTGCACCTGTCACTGTTCACTGATGTCTGATGTAGTCTTTTCTGGGCTGTAGTGACTTGTAGATTATGTTGTAATGGCTGGCAAAAAGATTAGGGACAGACCCACAGCTGTAATGAACTATGAACCAAAAAAAAACCAGCAGGAACTGTAGTGTGAAAGAACCCAGCAGTAACCAGCAGAGAGAATACACCAGCAGTAAACCCAGCAGTAGAATACACCAGCAGTAATATGGTGATAAACCAGCAGTAATCAGATCACCCTGAATGCACAGCAGGAAGTATATTTAACCCAGCATTCAATGAAGAGAACCCAGACATCAAATGACACCACTGTACTGTCTTTTTAACACCACCGAACTGTCTTATTGGTGCCACCGAACTGTTCTCAGAGCTGTCTTTTAAAGCATACGAATTTATTTTGTAATAATGAGTTTTCTTTTTGTATTTATAGTGGATAACTCCACACAAAATATAATGGGGCCGACTTGTATATTTCAGCCCATAAATCAGTGAGGCCGACTTGCATGTTTGCCATTGAATATTTTATTTAACCATTGTGGCCGACCTTCAATAAATAGCCATTAAATTTTATTTAAATTGTTGAGGCCGCCCAACATATTACATAGATGTTTGTTTTCCATTTAATAAAATAATTTGTGGCTGTCCCATATGTATTTTTACAACATTCATCTTTTAATTTTGACTTTCCACCAATAATGAGTTGACCCAAAAAATACATAAATAAATACATATTTATTTTCCCTTCTTCTTTAGCTGGTGGGTTCACGGACCAAGCCAAGTGGTGCTTGGGTTCTATAAATCATCCAGGTGTCCTTCAGGGTCTTCATGTCCACTCCAAGTACATCATCATAGGAAGATATTTAATTTCTTTACTTCACCCATCTGTGGTCAACAAGTCCAAGTGGAGAAGTACACCACTTGCCCAGACCCGGTCTAGGGCTTACAGTGAAATCCTGGTAACTGACCAGGTGCCTCCATTCTCCCAGAGAATGGCTCTCAGCCCCGGGCTGAGCTTCCACTCCCAGACTGGATCAATATCCTGGTAACTGACCAGGTGCCTCCATTCTCCCAGAGAATGGCACTCAGCCCCAGGCTGAGTTCCCAGTCCCAGACTGGGTCAATATCCTGGTAACTGACCAAGTGCCTCCATTCTCCCAGAGAATGGCTCTCAGCCCCAGGCTGAGCTCCCAGTCCCAGACTGGGTCAATATCCTGGTAACTGACCAGGTGCCTCCATTCTCCCAGAGAATGGCACTCGATGCTGCTCAAAAAAATCAACAGGGAGGAACATCAACAAGAAGATGAACTTGAGAGCTCAATTAAAGAGCACCAAAATGAGTCAAGGAGAATCTATTCAAGATTACTTCACAAGGGTCTCCCAGTTCAAGGAACAACTAGAAGCCATTTAAGAGACCCTTGATGAAGATGAACTAGTCATGACTCATGACTGCTCTCAATGGTCTCTCTAGACCTTGGGACTCATTCATCCAGACCATGTGTGCCAGAAAAGAAAGCATGAAGTTTGATATTGTATGGGAGGATTGCATTCAAGAAGAGGCTAGGGTAGCCAATAACGAAGCCTTACTCAAAGAAGATAATCAAGCATTAGCCACCCATACCAAAAGAAGGAGACAACCCTACTTCAAGAAGGAAAGCCACAAGGAGTCCCAACCTCCACAAAGGTTTCAAAAGAAAAGAGGAGCTAATCCAGAAAGAGACCACTCTTCATACCAATGTTACAATTGTCACAAAATAGGACCCATTGCTAGAAACTATCCTTCAAAGAAAAAGAAGGGTTTCCACCACAGAAGACATCAAGCACATCTAGCAGAAGATGATAGTGAAGAAGAAGAGGAGGAAAGACCTCAAAAGAGAAGAGCTAACGTAGAAGAAGAAGATGCAAAAGAGTATGTTATATTCTCTGCACTCTCTGGGTCTGTAACACCTGGAGAAGATACATAGCTTATTCATAGTGGTGCTTCAAAGCACATGACAGGACAAAAGAAAACTCTTTCAAGACTTGAAGAGAAGAACTCTCCACAGAAGGTATCATTAGGACATGACTATCAATATCCCATCAAGGGAATTGGTGCTACAAGCTTGATTCTGGAACCCCCTTGAAGATGAAGCAAGTCTTATATGTACCAGGTTTGAAGAAGAACTTACTTTCTATCTCAGCATTAGAGAAGAAAGGTTATAGGGTTGCATTCATAGATGGACAAGTACTCATGTTGCCTGTTACCAGCTATTTTGTACAATAGTTGGAGTTCCGACGAGCCGTCATTTGATGAGCATGATTTATGTTCATATCCAGTGTATCAGAAGTTCCAGTTGTGGTGACTAGCCAATTTTGGCTTGCCAGTTTTGTTTTTCTGCTGAAATGACCATGGCCCGGTGAGGTTTGTAATAAGTGTGCTAGTAGGGTTTTGAGTGATTCGGTTCCCCGTGACTTGACTATCAACTAAGGCATTCCAAGGAGTTTTTTGCCCTTGTCAATTATGCTTTGCCTATAGCCAAGTAATAATCGACGAGGTTTTCTCCCGCTTCCTCCAAAGCTGGAATGCCCGATTTTGAAAGTTTGAGCCTTGGGGGGTTATTAGAGTCCAACTGACGTATATGAACCTACTAGACACCATGTATGTCTTAGATGGTCATTTTCCTAGGTCCCTCGTCCATTAAAAACAATATCCGAAAAAAATTTACCAGAGGCGTTGGATGAGTTTTTATTTTTATTATTTTTATTATTATTTTTCCAAATATTTAATTGGAAAAATTCAATTTGTAATAACTAAGTGGTTTGGGGGTGGATTTAAATGATTGGAGGCTTAATTCCTAAACCAAAAATCCCAGTTAAACCCCAAACCCACTTAGCCTAAGTTTCAGAGAATTATTTGGCCTCATAATTAATATTTTCTCAAAAAATCAAAAAATGAGAAATATTAATTAAAATATTTTAAAAATATTAAATTGGAGATAATCCAATTTGCTCCAAAAAAGGTCGAATTGAATAAAGTCAAAATGACATGGCAAGAGACATTAATGATGTTTCCAATCAACACCAAACTCATTCAGTTGACTCTCAGAGCACTGGAAGTGTTTACTACTTGGGATTTTCGCCCTCCTCATGCAAGCTCACGTTTTTGGTGATGTGGCGCTTGGTTAATGGTTGGATGATATGTACAAGGAGCTAGGGTGGGCGCCTTGCCTAGGTGGAGGCCACCTCACCCTAATCACACCTCACAACTCCATGTTAACCATTCAATCAAGTGTTGTGGTCTCTCCTCATTGGCTCTCACGTTTTGGCTTGGCTCCTTCTATGACAATTCCAATTAGGGGTTTGGCATCTAGTTTTTGTATAAAGAGAAGCCATTTGGGCTCTCTTAGGGTGGTTATTTTGTGCAAGAAACCTTTGCCCGTTTATAGCGTAATATTTTTTTTCTTTGTGCAACTTGGAATAAAGTTGGAGACTTTGGAGGTCAAATTGGTGCATACATGGTTCATGGTGCTTTGTTGAGGTAACATTGTTTCAATTTTTAATATATGCTTATCATTTGGAGTTGGATCTAGCTTAGAAGGCTTGTTTTCTCAAGCACATAGGGCAAGTATTTGTGGATCAAGTTACTTGTTTATGATTAGTATTTAAATTTTTTGAAGTAGCATGCTTTAGTTGGACTCAATACATGCTCTTTGATTTATTTTTGCACTAACATACTAAGATCTCTCTCTTCTGTTTAAGTGTATTGTTTAACAAGTTTCAGGTAGATCTTGGAGTAAGGGATGAGCTAGTTTGCATCTCCCCCTTCTTCAAAGACTTCAAAGGCACCCTCATCCTTGAATGCAAAATGGCTTTCAATTGATCTCATCTTCATCCAAGGATCTAAAAAGAAGGGCTTGGATTCCTCTCATCTCCACCGCAAAAGTTAAATCAATCTTCTCTCGGGTTACCACAATTGGATCTCAAGCATAAGGTTTTTATCTCTTCTACTTCCACTTTTTTGTAAAAGATCTCAAGTCATTAAAGGTTTCATTTCAAGCTTGTCTATCTTTTACTAAGGTAGATCTAGGCTTTCTAACCTTAGATCTATTTTTTAAAATCTACTCTTCAAGTTTCACTTTCAAAAGCTCTAGTTTCATTCCCAAAGCTTGTAAATCCATTTTTCGAGATCTAGTTTTTTGTTTACCTTAGATCTATTTTTCAAACTTTGATTTTAAGTCTTTTTACCAAAGTTCTGCCTTGAGAAGTACTTTGGGATTTGCTCTCAATTGACGCATTGTTTTGCGTGCCACTTCTCCTTCCCCACTATCTCTTGCGTATTTTCAGCTAGCTGGAAATTTCAAGACTAGAGTTAAAAAATCATCGTTTTACGTTGGAAAACGTGCACAAGTTTTATTGAAAAACGTACAAATTTTCCACTTTTTTAGCTTACTAATTTTTTCTGAGTTTTACATATTTTTTCAATTTTGGAAATTCATTAAAAAACAGTAAAAATTTCGAAAAAAAATTCCAAACATCTTTACATATTTACCTTAGATCTATTTTTCAAACTTTGATTTTAACTCTTTTTACCAAAAATTTGCCTTGAGAAGTACTTTGGGATTTGCTCTCAATTGACACATTGTTTTGCGTGCCACTTCTCTTTCCCCACTATCTCTTGCGTATTTCCAGCTAGCTGGAAATTTCAAAACGGGTTAAAAAATCACCTTTTTACCTTGAAAAACGTGCACAAGTTTTCTTGAAAAATGTGCAAATTTTCCACTTTTTAGCTTGCTGATTTTTTCTGAGTTTTACATCTTTTTTCAATTCTGGAAATTCATTAAAAAACAGTAAAAATTTCCAAAAAATATTTTTTCAAGTTTTTCACTTTTTCTCGAAAAACGTGCCATTTTTTTGGCACTTTCCAGCTTGCTGATTTTTCGCTGTTTTTTGACATTTTTCTGCTATTTTCCAATTATGGAAATTAGCCTAAAAATTTTTAAAAAATCGAAAAATTTTCAAAAAAAAAATATTTTTTAATTTTTTCATCATTTTCTCCAAAAACGTGCTTTTTTCAGCTTGCTGATTTTTTGCTGATTTTTAGCATTTTTCTGCTATTTTCCAATTCTGGAAATTAGCATAAAAATTCAAAAAAAAAAATTCATCATTTTCTCAAAAAGCGTGCTTTTTTCACCTTAAAAAAGTGAGCATTTCTCAACTTTTCCAAGGTTTGATTTTTGGCTTTATTTTCTTGTTTTTGGCCTTTTGTTCGTCTCATTTGGCATTTTTCATCCCATTTACTTTCATATTTTCGAGTCATAAGTCGAATTTGGTTTTCTAACACTCTAATTAGCTGTTGTTTAAAGCTCTTATCTACAGATGAACGAAAAGTAAATCAAGCAAGAAAAGAGCCAAAGGACTAAAAGAACCAAGGCAAGCAAAACCTTTTTTTGACAAATTCCAAGAAAACCAAAAAAGCAAGTAGGGTTTTTTAAGCCCCCACATCCAACTTCCTCCTCTTAGGGAAGTGTGTCTTGTCTCTTGTTCATTTCTGCTTTAGTTTAGTTCCCTTTTGCATTTAGAAACTAGTTGCTAGTTTAGCTTCATTTTCCAAATAATTGCTAGTTGTTTCATTGTTTGCCTAAGTAGATTCATTTTGATATAAAATTGTTTAAAGTAGAAATCTCTTGAATCTCACGAATAATGGATAAAGGGTGCTCTCTGTCGGAGTGTTGTTTTTGCTTTCGTTTTACATACCCCCATGCTCTCCCGAGTCTGGTCTTTGACCTGAAAGAGACTCTTGGGTAGATTAAATTTTACTTTCAGTACAATACTTTATTTCCGTGCATCATAAGACTCTTGAACTTTTGTCATAAGACAAGTCAAGAGCGCTCTCTGTCAGAGAGTTTTTCTTGTGTTGTAATAAAATCATTCATAACTCACATTCCCCAAAATAAAATTTGAATTTATTCGTTGTTTCCTTGCTGGAGTATGCTCTGACCAACCTTGAAAGGGGTTGGAGTACTCAGAAACGGTATTGGACTGATTAATCTTGCAAGATTCAAACATAATAAAATTTTCACCCCATAACCAACGAATCGGCGTTGTTCGATAAGTACATCAGAAGTGGGGATGCCGGATCGCCCAATCTGAGACACAGTGGCTGGTTAGCATTGCGCGCCTCGCTGTGATCCAAACCGACCCGTCATGCCCTTGAATAGCGCCACCTAGAGTACTTCCGGTTAGGTTTCCAAGACACCTAAAACAAGATTACATAAAATTTACAATAAAATAAACCAAGAACAATTTCAAAACCATCTCACGAACATTTATATTTGAGACTTGTATTTCCAGCATCCCCAAGCACTTATTGACTCCATTTGGCACTGGTCTTCAAAACTTACATGTATCACCTTGAGTTCGACCATTTGTCCTTTATATTTGCTTAAATCGTTATCTATCTGTGGATGCTTTTAATTTCCAAGTCATCAATATATATTGTTATCTGAATATCATTGTGTTTTGTAATTGCAACGTGGATTGCTTATATTATTGTAAAACTGTGATCATCATAAAAAAACTCCTAAACAACACCCATCCGCATCACCTCACCTCAAAACATCTAAAAAACACAAGAGCCTTAGAAATTCTTTGTAGAGTCTACCCCCCTTGGCTTCGTTAGGAGTTTGCCTAAACAGAGGAGTTGGGATTCAGGTGATAGTACATAGCTCATTGCTTGCCCCCAAGGCCACACCTCTCCCACTTGTAGTGAGGAGACAGCTTTCGAAAGATTTCTGCTACTGGTGTGCATCTCGGCGGACAACATTTTTGGCGTCGCTGCCGGTGACAAATCTTTTTGTTCCTGGACGACCTTAGTTTTTTCTAGTTTTTACCTTTTTGATAGATTTTTTAGTTTAATCAACCCTCTGATATTAGATTTGAAATCCATTTGGCGACTCCAATGTCTTTAAATTTACCAAGGTATTCAACTAGGAGAAACTCTGAAGACTTACTTAGTTTCATCCTTGAACCTGAAAAGGTTTATAGGAGGAGATTAAATAAGCTTGATTCTCGTAGAATCCTTGAAGATCTTGGATCTCAATCTATTTCGGACATCCATAGTTTGTTTTTAGAAAATAATTTTGAAAAAAGCAATAACACTTGTATTTCCGACATAATTACTGAATTTTTCAATCCCCTTGACATTACTCAGATAGCAGGTCAACCTCACGATATTCCTGACAAGGCTATTGACAAACTTCCTACCTTCAATGGCACTGATGCCGTTTCTGCTGCACAACATCTCAAGAATTTCTCAAAGTGTATCTGTGGTTATGTCAGAGATCCTGCTCATAAGCATGACGATGTGTATATGAAGCTTTTTGCTTTATCCTTAGACGGGGATGCTGGTGATTGGTTCACCGGATTGCCAAACAATGCCTTTGCAACCTATGTTGCTTTCAAAACTGCTTTCACCAACAAGTTTGGTGAGAAGAAGGAACCTCGGCATCAATTCGTTGCATTAACAAACATCAAGAGAAGTGAAATGGAGACCATGGAGGAATTGAATAAAAAATTCATTGATTTATCTAATGCAAGCCATACCGATTATAGGCCAACTACATAGACTATTTTGGTATACTACATTGAAGCCCTGAGTGGGGAGATGCAATATGAGCTTAGAGACAAAGAGCCCACCACTCTTCTACAAGCCCAAGACATGGCCTGCAAAATTGATAAGAACGTGCAATCTTCCGGAAAATCCAACATTCTCAGTTTCTCAAGAGCTGCAACTCCTTTAAAACCAATAGTACACAAAGAAAAAGATCCTTTATCTGCAATGAAGGAGGCTTATGAACAACACATGTTGGAAATGAAGAACAAAATGGAAGAAGTTGAACTAAAACACCTTGCACAAATAAAGGAAATTCAAAACAAGGTGGTAACCATAGAAAGAACGCAAACTCAACCTGCTCCTAGAACTTTTCCTGCAAAACCAACTTGGCAAAGAAAGGCTACTAACCATGAACAGAGGCCTCCTCATCAGCTAGAGGTTGCTAACATGGTGGAAAATTACAAGCCATTTTGTAGGGCATGCAAAGACTTCCATGAAGAATCTGGTTGCTACTATGCATGTTAAATTCAAGAGCATGGTCATCCAAAAGGTTGTGGTCCTAGTACATCAACAAGCAAGCCTGAATATGTCAATATGGTAGGTGACATCCATAGCATTCCTAGAGAAAATTGGACACAAACCAACCAATATCGTCAGAAGGTTGATAACTTGACTCAGTATTATGGTGAGATGCCTTCGAACGAACAAATCAACAACATTCAAAATTTCAAGGGGGTAACTTACCAAAGGAAAGCAAGGGATGGACCTTCCACACGGAATGCACCTAAGGTAATAATTCCTATTGCTAAAGAAATAAATGATGTTAAAGAAACTGTTGATTTAAGTTTTGACTTGGGTAATTGGTTAGACAATTCAAAGGTTCCTGTTCCTTTCTTAGAACTGTGCAAAATACCTGGGCAAAGAGAAAAATTGTTGAAAATCTTAGATCCTCCAACTAATATAAATCATCCTACACTTTCAAGTCCTCCAAAACCTTTGGGAACTCCCCCCCCTGTGAGACCTTCTACCCCTGAGAAGGTGACTTTCTCAGACACCATGCAGCAACCTTCAACAAGCTATAACAGTGTTTGTGAAGACCCTCCTGTAATTCTACATACTAGGGACCCAAGAAGAGAAGATCATCCCCCTTTTTATATATCATCGATGATAGGAGATCTTCTTCTCCATAATTGTATGTTAGATTCAGAATCTGGTTCCAACTTGATGACTAAAAAGGTTATGCAACAGCTTAACTTGAAAACCACTAGACCTTACTAAAATGTATGTGCCATGGATTCTAGACCGGTTAAAGTTGAAGGAATGATTGAGAACCAGATTGTGAGGTTAGCTAAGTATCCCGACATCTATGTTGCCATGGACATACTTGTTATTGATGTTCCAAATAAATAGGGAATGCTGCTTTCTGGGAGGTGGGCTGCCACTTTAGGAGGATGGATCCAAATGGATTGGACCTATGCTACTGTCTGAGGATTCTGTGGTTAAATTGCACAATGAGAAAGAAAAGAAATATCATGTTGAGAATCCCAAGAATCCATTTAATCAATATACTCATAATACTGATGATATTGGGACTTGTGCAATTTACTCTACTTTTCTAGCACCTATTCAAAGAGAGGATGAAGTTGAGGAGGATAGACATAGCTTGGAGGATGGCATAAGTGATGATGAGTCCATCATGGATGACATAGATATTGATAATGATGAATGGACCTTTTTAGAGAATCCTATCTATGCCATGTCTAAAGAAGTCAATAATGAACAAAATTCCTTTGGAAATATTGTTGATAATCCCACTTATGAGCATGAGGATGCATATAGCTAGGAATATGACAAAATTCATGAAGACTCCCCCGTATTTGACAAAGATGTGGATGATGACTATTGGACATGTTATCACACCATAGTAGCAAGGCTACTATTCTTGCTTAGCAGATATCTGCACATTCCAGAGCTTCCATTATTCAGAGCTTGGCTATGATGATTGTATATTTTGAGATCACTCATGATCAGAGCAATGTATTATTCAGACTTATGTTAGACCTTGTGTCAACGCTGAGCCTTGAGAGTTCAGATTTGATGACCGATGTGACCCTTTATCCCATGCAGTTTCAGTTCAATGCCTAGAGATGTCTTGCAGCAGTGTTTCAGACGATATATGATGATTATTCTTTTGATGATGTTGTATGACTTATGGATGTTTTATCACTGACTGTGGATTATTATCTTGTTGATTTAGTCATGTTCACAGCATCTGCTTGGTATATTATTCCTGATATGGCAAACTATTTAAAATGAACTCTAAAATGAACATTTACTTGCACATTTAGGTTGTTTAACAAAACTCATTGGTTTACCACCTTACATAGATATGGTCTTTCCTGACACCAGTTGTCTGCTAGTTTAGGCTCCATATTCATTTGACGCCATCCATACATGACTTTCCTTATTTGACTTTAAACCTTGACCTGTCTTATTTGACTTTCTGATACTAAGGACTTCGCCATTTTCTACCTCTGTGTTTGGACCGCATCCCTGTATGTTTAGTGTCTCGGCTCTAAGTTGGTGACAAAACCTACCTTTGGCGAGTTGGATTGTAGGCCTAAATCATTCTGGTCGGTTGTCCCGATGTTTGGCATTTGCTCGAACTCCCCCTAGTCACTTGAGATGTTGTTGGCTAAAACTGAAAGCTCGTGTACTACTTATGGAAACTTATAAATTCACCCATGGAAACTAAAAAGGGCAAGAGCGATGAACTACTAAAAATACTCCTTGAAGAGTATAAGAAAGGTCCAAAAAGCAATGGTTCTTAAAAGCTATATCTAAACAATTGCTAACCTTATATGTATATGAAAACATGCCCTGGATGCAAGCTACAACTAGTTGTGTTTATCAGCACACCTAAGATCCGAAGGGTTATGTAGGCCAAAAAGGCCATGAAATGAAATTGAATGATCCTAATGAACCTGGATCAACTTGATGTGGACATGATGCCTAAGTTGAATAAGCATTATCTAAACGACTTATCCATTTGTGAGGCACAACCATCCCCCGTGTTATTTTGTCCAGCATAGAGTTTGTAGCTTTCCCCTTCTCCCAGTCCAAAGTATTTTTGAGTTGAGTTAGACAAGTCAACCCCTTGGCCCAACCTTGTTCCTAGCCTTCATCCTTCACTAGCAGTTTGACCATGTCCAATGGGTGAGTTTGTCATTTGAACTATTGTGCAAGTAATTTCATATAACAAAGGAATATGCTAACTTGATTAATGCCACTGAATGGATGTTATACTTTGAGCTAAGCTGTGAGAATGATTAGAGGAACATGTCTTAGTCTACTGATATGATTTTTCCTTGGTTATATATGGAACTAGTCAAACCTAGTTTGACTATAGTCATTTATTGGGATCCGTGATGATGTGGGCCACATATGCTTATAGATGATGATTGATGGTCCCACATACTCTTGATGATGATGCCATATGATGGACATATGGTTCAGATGATGATTGATGCAGTTCAGCAAGGTTTTATTATTACTTCAGACCATCAAATTATGCACTGTCCATATATGGTGGACCCTGTTATCACCTATTTTGTACAAATAGTTGAACTTCCGATGAGCCGCCAGTTTATTGAACATGATTCATGTTCATCATCATCATTCAGAAGTTCAGAAGTCAATTTCAGGGCAATTTTGCCCCTTTTGTAATAACTGCATGTTCATACCCCCATGGGGAATTTGTAAAATGTTGGTCTAAACGGGGTCCTTTTATAAAAGACTCGGCTATCCGTAGGTTTAGCCATTTGGGGGATACTCTAGAGTGTTTTTTCCTTAGGAATTATGCGCTACTCACCAGTGGCGTATAATCCCCGAGTTTTTCACTCAAACCTCCAAAGCTGGAGTATTTCCCATGGTGGTCAAAACCTAAGGTGTTTATTAGAGTCTTGTGTCTAGGATTTTTTACGTGTTAGCCACATCGATTGAGTCGTATGAACATGCACTAGGTCCCCTAGGAGTTTCGTTCCATTCCGACAAAAATAATTTTTTCATAAAATTAGACCATTTTTTAATGGTTTAATTAAAAAATTTCAAAAAGTGATAAAAACCTCATCCGGAGGCAGAATTGGGCGTGGGGAGGCTCGTTTTGACGCTCAGAGCATCCTCTTCACCTTGGCACCTTCATTTTTCAGTTTCCGGGCAGTTACATCACCCCAGGAGCAGTTTTGGCTAATAATGCATCATTTTGGCACTTAATTGCTAAAAATGGTGAAAATGCACTTTGACCAAAAAATTAAAATAAGTCAAAAAATCAAATTTTGAACTTTGGAAAAGGTGGGTTATATTTTTATGATGTGTACGACCATGTTAAAAATATAAAGTACATGTCATATCCAAAGTTTGCATTAAATTTTGATTTATGGAAGGATGACGTAAGCATGGAAAGCGTGGGCCTCTTCACATTTGCGAATTCTCCAAGCTTTGAAGCTAGTTGGTGGGCGAGTACCTAAAAGTAATGAGCACATGTTATATTAAAGCTTGAAGTTACAAATGAGAGAGAGGTGACGTGAGCCACTTTGGCCGTACGGCTAGCTCTCGTGATTTTGTGAAGTGGAAAACGTTGAATGGTTTGGTGGTCATGCATTAAATTAAAAGGTGGGCGGATTCCTCAAATTTGTGGCCACATCACAAGTTTCAACAACCATCAACTCCGAGCTATCTCCTTAGGATTCACGCACTCCCTCATGAAGCTCACGCGTATGCCACATGGAGCTCACGCATTTGGTTGATGTACATTCTTATGTTATGGTGGAGATTACTATGCAAGAATGGGGGCGCCTTGCCAAGGTGGAGGCCACCTCCCCATTCACCATTACTTCAACTCTTTGTTGCTGGTTCGATCACACTCCAAGCTCATCATGAATTGGAATTCGACTCTCCTTTGATTGCTATTTGGCACTCTTGATTGCCAATTCGAATTTACTCAATGGATGGCTAGTTTTTTGTATAAGTAGAGGCTCTTTGAGCTCTCTTCTCATGGATTTTTTGGTGCAACATTACTCTGCCCATTTTGTAAGAGCTCATAGCTTTGGCTATTTTGGAATAAAGCAGACTTTGGAGGTCTACATGGTGTGCCCTACTTGTCAATGAGAAATGCTTCACATCTAAGGTGATTTTGTTCCTTATATTTTCTCATATTGTAAATGCTTGATCACTTCTTAGCTTAGAGGTCTTTATTAAGAATGTAGGATGAACATTTGATGGTACAATTTGTTCATTGATGTGAGATATTATGTGATTTAGAAGTGCAAAACGTAGTCGGTAATACTTATGCGTCTTCTTATCACATCTTGTTTAGCATACTATGATTTGATCAAATATTTTTATGAGTTGTATATTGTGCAGATCTTCAAAGGGTAGAGTGAGGTTTGAACTCGGTTGTCTCTCTCTCCACTTCACCAAATATTTTTCTAACAAACTTGTGCATTTCAGGATACTCCAAAGGTCTAATCCCGTGCTTCAAACGGAGCTTGAGAAGCTTGCTACATTATCCATCTCTTATTCAAAACTTAAAACTTTGTTACTGGTTACTTCTTAAGAGGCCCTAATTTCCAAGTTCATCCATTGGCTTCTTCCCTTGCCTTGTTTGGCTTTCTTGATCTTCCATCCTCTCTTCTCGTCTTCATCTTTTCGTTTTCTTCCTCCTTTCAAACTCTGATTTTTGCTTTGACTTTACTCACTGTCTTGAGGGCTGATTTTTTGCACTCATTGGCAGCTCCTCTCCCCACCTTCTTCCACTTCTGTTTGCTGCCCTATTTTCTGAGTTTTAGTGTCCTCTTACCCTTTTTTGCATCACCTTTTTTCCTACCTTTCTCTTCTCCTTACCCCTGCTGCTCCCTTTCATTCGCTGCTGCTCCTTTCTTGCTGCTGTCCATCCTCCTTTTTTGTTGCTGTCCACTCTTTGTTGGCAGCCTCTTTCCTTCCCTTTTTCTTTCGCTGCCCTCTTCTCCTTCTCTCTGTTTTCTCTTTTCATTTTGCCGCTGCCCTTTCTTCCTAACTGTTGGCAGCCTTCTCCTATCCTTGATTGGCAGCCTCCTCCATCTCCTCTCCTCTTGTTTTCCCATCCTCCCTTTCGTCCACCTTCCAAAAGACACAAAAAGAACAAATCTTAAACTTGTTTGTGGTTAGTCATTTTAGTAGTTAGATCCATATTTTTTGCATTTTTATGAATAGTCTCATGCTTTTCAAAAGTTAAATATTTAGGCATTTTTTGAATTCATACTTTGCATTTGTCTTGGTAGGAGCTAGTGTGTATCTAGGTTGTTAGTGGCATTTTCTAGATCTTACATCTAGTCCCATTCTAGTTGCATCTAGTCTACTTTGAATAGTTGCATCTAGATCTCATTGAAAAATTGCATCTCATTTAATACTTAGATCTAAGAGCATCTAGTTTCATTTTGTTTGATTTATCTAATGCCAAAGGGAGTTTTGAGTTGAATGTTGTTGTAGGTGCTTTTGAAGAAGAAAAGGGGCTTGAGAAAATCTTGAAGTGAAGAGGTCCAAACGAGCAAAATTCAAGCAAACCATAAGGACGATCCAAAACATAACATTATCTCGTATTATCCTTTGTAATAGCTTATAGGAGTTAGCTTTGTTTTCCAAGTCTTATCATCTCAAAAGACCTTGCAAGGTTATAAACCCAAGGCATCTGTAACAGTTTAATAAAAAGTTTTCAAGTGGAGGGGTCCTCCACCTTTGGTTCTTCTTCCCCATTTGGGGAAGGGTGTTGGGTCTTGTGGTTGTTTTTAGCTTAGATTTACATTTTTATGTTCTTAGTTTAAATTTTGCTTCAATAAGTTTATCTTGATTATATCTCATATTTTACTTACCCCCATGCTTTCCCGAGTAGGGTCTTGAACCTGAAAGAGATTCTTGGGTAGCTTAGTTTAATTTTTATCATTATATTGTTTCTCTTCCAATCCTTGACCAGAGAATAGCTAACTTTGGGATCGTATCCCAAAGGCCACATAGTTTTGTGGTAGCTTCTCGCCCCCCCATCAACTTCTTGTGGACATCCAGCTAGCTGGAAGGTTTCCAGGATTGGTGGTTTCTAGTGGTTGATACTGTTTCGGGGATCAATCCCACCTAGTAGATTAGAATTTGTATGGTAGAACACTAGTTTTAGTTTTATCTCATATTATTTGGCAAAGTAGTTATTGTTAAAAGCATTAGTTATATCTTTCAAGTTATCAAGTGGTTTCATCTTTCTCAAGTTATTTTACTGCTTTTCACAACACAACTGCTCTTGTTTGCTTAAAATAAACCAAAGTCTCTTGAACTTGGCCAAATCCAAGTCAAGAGCACCCTCTATCGGAGGGCATTTTTAGTCTTGCATCATTCCCTGCATTAGGCATTGTTAATTTAGCAAGTCTCTTGAACTGTGGTCATAAGACCGAGTCAAAAGCGCTCTCTGTCGGAGAGTTGAACTGGGCTTTCTTAATAATAAAATTTTCCAATCACACACCCCTAATTAATTTATCTTGGTTTGTCCTACACCCGTATGCTCTGCCAACTGGAAACGGTTGGGCTAGTACTCAGAAAGGTGGAAGACTTGATAATAACGATCGATAAACTTAATTAAAATTTTTTCCCATAACCTCAACCAAGGCAAAATACTGTTCTTCCCACGAGGGGTGGCGCCGGATTCCCACTGTCAGACTCAGGGGCGGTTTAAACATTGGACACCAATCCTTATCGAATCTGGGTGCTTCCGACAGGTCATTCAGGGTTGCCAGTATCTTTCTTGGGTAGGGTTCTACCATCTCTTGATACCTTTGGTCTTAGCCCTAATAATCAAGACAACTAAAACTTTGAAATTTACCAAGATAATTTGCACAACGATCTCACAAACAGTTACTATCAAGACTATTTTTTCAGCATCCCCCAGCACTACTTTTGTTATTTTTGACTCCATTACCCATTGGATAAGGCACTGGTCCTTTTGTCATTTAATTTTTATCTGTGGATGCTTCTTAATTATATCAAGTCTTTATATACTGTTTCGCAACGTGGATTGCATTTTATCTTGTGTTTTATTTTTCAAGCTTTATATTGTCTCTCAATTTCACAAAAAACTCCTAAACAACAACCATCCGCATCATTACACAAGAAAACACTATAAAAACAAGAGCCTTAGTGAAACTCTCTTTTAGGGACTACCCCCCTTGGCTTCGTTAGGAGTTTGCCTAAACGGAGGAGCTGGGATTCAGGTGACAGTACCTGGCTCATTGCTTGCCCCCAAGGCCACACCTCTCTCACTTGTAGTGAAGAGACAGCTTTCGAAAGATTTCCGCTGCTGGTGTGCATATTGGCGGACAACAGACCCTACAACTGGCCCATTAGGGCAACCCATGATGTATGAGTACACATTCCTAGTGGATTTGGGTCTTCTAGATTCAATGAGACACTTATCTTTCAGTTCCGGGCACTTCTGACAATGATAGATGCAGTATTACACTTGTTGACAAGATTTGGGGTTGATTTCCCAGCCTGAGGAGCAGGGGCCATGAGAGGCCAATTCACCTAGGGCGCTGTATGAGGAGGGGGTGGTCCAACCACTTGTTATTACCATTTACCCCCCCTTCTGGAGAGCCTGGTGGGCTCAGTTGGACAGCACAGATGCCCTAGGAGGCAGTTTTGGCACTTTCACAGTTATCGAGGCAGTTATAGAATGGGATAAAGTGGTCACTAAGGAATTCGATTTGGGCAATTGAGGCAAGGTTTTGGCACTTGGTTTTCACAGAGGTCTTCCAGGGTGAACCCACTATCTTCCAGCTAGTTTTCACCATGTGGGTAGGCCCACAGAGATCGCGGGAGGTCTTTTGCTGCTTGTCTGTCACAGATTTTGAGGACAGATTTGGTCATTTATATTATCTTGGACATATTTTATTATTTTATTGTGCCTTGGGGATGAGCTAGTAAGGATTGATGCCTCCTAGCCCCACCATGTGCTCCATATGTCATGTCCTAGTCATTATGAGGTGGGCTTTGGTACTTTTACCCCCTCTAGTGGATGATGTCACCCTCCATGAGTATTTTTAGACTATGACGTCATCACCTTTTTGGGTGATCCATGTGTTATGTTATGTGGCTCATCTTAGCCATTGATTTTATATTGAGATCTTTTAATCTCAACCACTCATTTGATATTGTATTGTAAAGTGGTATAGGGTTTTGGTCTTTATTATCCTATATAAGGAGGAGACCCCCTATTGTATAGCTCACCTTTGGAGCTCTGGAATATTGGAATAGAACACTTCTTTGTGGAGCATATCTCTCTTGTCTTGTGGATTCTCTTGCATCTTGAGTATACAGTATCTCTTCTATGTATCATTGTGGATTTTGGTGCTTCTACTAGTTTTCTTGCAGGAAATTCGAATTGGTGGAGAGGAGGGCGATTTCTTGAGGGTTATTGTTGGAGTGATCCACATAGTCTCTCTTGGGTTGATCTTGGTAAAAGGGAGTATCATTATTGTATCTTTGTGACATAGTTGATGCTTTCTGTTACATCTTTCCATCATTTTCATAATCATCTTACTTGGCTTGTTTCATGTGATCTTGTCTTGTAGGAGGAGGATGATTTGGCTATCTTGAAGGAGGACGTTTTGGTTGGAGCTCTTAGATCTCACTCTTGAATATACACATAGGAGAATGCTATCAATTTGCAAGGTGGCCATAAGCAATTGAGGTAAGATCTACAAGGTATGTGCCTCTTTCCATCCATTCTCTCTTCATTGGTCATAAACCCTAATTAATCAAAACCCCAAATTTTGGTTTTTCTTAGATCTACTTAGATCTAGCCTTGCTTTTGAAAAGATCTTAAAAACCCACCTCTATAGCATCCACCCCTAGTTGGATCTATAGTTTGGTGGTGATTGGGTTAAAATTTACACACTTTTCAAGGCAATATAGCTCTCTTGAGGTAAATCGCACTTCCTTGGGAGAGGTTTGTTTGGTTAGATCTAGCATATGGGTAGGTGAGATCCCACTTGATTCATAATCTACACATTTGATAACCTACCCCTAGACTCTTACTTTGGTGATGTATACCTTGTGGGCATCATTCCACATTTCAAGGGATTAAAACCCCATTTTGGACTACTTGGCACCTTAAAACTCAGGTGTAGTAAGATCTAACCCTTGGATTGTCTTGATTTTCTAGATCCATATAGATCATTGCCTAAACTACTTGGATCTACAATTTGGTGGCCATTGGACTTGTTTTGATACCCCTTTCCCATCTTTTAGCCCTCCTTGAGCAAGGTCGCACTTCCTTGGGTGATTGAGTTTGCCCAATTTGATGACGTGGGTAGTTGAGATTTTTGTGGATTTGGAACGGGCATACCTTGAAACCTAGGTCTAGAGTATCATTTTGTGACGATCCGCCTTGGGGATAGCATTCCTTATTTTAAGGGATTGTGGTCCACTTGGGTCATATCATGAAACCCTAGATCTAGTAAAATCCAACCATCATATCCCAATTAGCCCACTAGGTTTGCATACTAGGTGTCCCGATCTACACTTTGACATACCTTTTGACTCCATTAACCCATCCAACAAGGCACTAGTCCTCCTTAAGCAAGTCGCACTCCTTGGGAATTGTGTCAAACCTTAGATCCCGTAAGTGGGTATTCCTAATTTCAACTTAGATCCATAGATCTACTCATTACATGCCCCTTAGTACCAATTTCATCCCTTAAAGTCCACCTTGTGGGTCCCATTTGAGTGATTCACATATCCCAAGGAAGTGGGTCCCATTTGTGTAAAACATGGTATTAGATCTTGTCTTTTTAGCTCATCATGTGGCCTAAATCATACATTGGTTGAAACACTAATCATCTCTCAAACCACCTTCAACCATACTTTAATTTCTAGGTCCACTTTACCTTGCATTGGTTTCCGTAACTTACCATTTACTCATCCCTAGGAACCTTTGTTTGGGTCCAATCATCTTTGATTGGTTATAGGATCTCCCCCTAGGTCTTGATTCATCCAGATCTAAAGTGAAGAGTGCCTCGGTTGACGTGACTCCCACCTTGCATTGGGAACTGTGGCATCTCTTGGGTCACCTCTTTAGTTGTCCATCTCCTCTACCATCTCGGATGGGATACCACTAGGGGCAACTACAAGTTGTGTGATAACAGGACATACATTGGAAAACCAATTTTTGATGTATCTAGAGAAGGGAGTGTGAATTTTGAGCAATTGAACATAGAGGAAGAGCATGATATGTTTGCATATGAGCAATCAGAGCCACACGTGATTATCAGCAAAGATGATCTAGAGAAGCAATACAGTGAAGGGTCAGGTTGGCTCCAGTTAACCAAGCATATATCTCAGCCTTTGGATGTCCCTTGTATATTAGAGCAGTTCGAGGCTCACACTTTTACAGAGAATTATTTTCAGAACAACCTTTCATATCAGTATGATGAGGTACCGAGACTACCCTATCATCCGGAGTTTTTTCACCCTATCCTATCATGGATAGAGGAGGCCTACAGGAGGACCTACTATATTGGGAAGCACTTCAAATATTTATCACATACTTATGATTTCCCATCCAGCACTTCCATTCAGAAGATCCAAGCAGGTTTTCACTTTCTAATACGCATGCCCTTGCTCTGGCTGGTAACCAGAGACAAGGTAAAAAATTGTTTTTATATTGATCACATGCTTAGATAGTTACATTGGATTTCAGATTATACTTAATGCTTTCTTGTGTACTATGTTAGAATAGGAAAATTGTCAAAAAATAAGCATTTATTTTCTGCATTTTCTCAGAGTTTATTTTCAAAATAAAATATAGTTGGTATTTCATTCGGTTTTTTCATAACACATGTGCTACTGAAGGTTTTCTGTCAAGTTGAGATGTTTTTACAGGTTATATAAAAACCAGAGGTTCTGGTGTTCTCGTATCTTCTCCTTGCATGAATGCCAGATTGAGCACATGTCCCGCAGTTGGAGACAGATGTTACCAACTATTTTGTACAATAGTTGGACTTTCGACGAGCCGCCATTTGATGAACATGATTTATGTTCATATCCAGTGTATCAGAAGTTCCAGTTGTGGTGACTAGCCAATCTTGGCTAGCCAGTTTTGATTTTCTGCTAAAATGACCATGGCCCCATGGGGTTTGTAATAAGTGTGCTAGTAGGGTTTTGAGTGACTCAGTTCTCCATGACTTGACTATCAACTAAGGCATTCCAGGGAGTTTTTTGCCCTTGTCCGTTATGCTTTGCCTATAGCTGAGTAATAATCGACGAGGTTTTCTCCCGCTTCCTCCAAAGTTGGAATGCCCGATTTTGAAAGTCTAAGCCTTGGGGGGTTATTAGAGTCCAACTGATGTATATGAACCTACTAGACACCATGTATGTCTTAGATGGTCATTTCCTAGGTCCCTCATCCATTAAAAACAATGTCTGAAAAAATTTTACCAAGCGCGTTGGATGAGTTTTTATTTTTATTATTTTTATTATTATTTTTCCAAATATTTAATTGGAAAAATTCAATTTGTAATAACTAAGTGATTTGGGGTTGGATTTAAGTGATTGGAGGCTTAATTCCTAAGCCAAAAATCTCAGTTAAACCCCAAACCCACTTAGCCTAAGTTTCAAACAATTATTTGGCCTCATAATTAATATTTTCTCAAAAAATCAAAAAATGAGAAATATTAATTAAAATATTCAAAAAATATTAAATTGAAGATAATCCAATTTGCTCCAAAAAAGGCCAAATTGAATAAAGTAAAAGTCAAAATGACATGGCAAGAGACATTAATAATGTTTCCAATCAACACCAAACTCATTCAGTTGACTATCGGAGCACTGGAAGTGTTTACTACTTGGGATTTTTGCCCTCCTCATGCAAGCTCACGTTTTTGGTGATGTGGCGCTTGGTTAATGGTTGGGTGATATGAACAAGGAGCTAAGGTGGGCGCCTTGCCTAGGTGGAGGCCACCTCACCTTAGTCACACCTCACAACTCCATGTTGACCATTCAATCAAGTGTTGTGGTCTCTCCTCATTGGCTCTCACGTTTTGGCTTGGCTCCTTCTATGACAATTCCAATTAGGGGTTTGGCATCTAGTTTTTTAATAAAGAGAAGCCATTTGGGCTCTCTTAGGGTGGTTATTTTGTGCAAGAAACCTCTGCCTGTTTATAGTGTAATATTTTTTGCTTTTGTGCAACTTGGAATAAAGTTTGAGACTTTGGAGGTCAAATTGGTGCATGCATGGTTCATGGTGCTTTGTTGAGGTAACATTGTTTCAATTTTTAATATATGCTTATCATTTGGAGTTGGATCTAGCTTAGACGGCTTGTTTTCTCAAGCACATAAGGCAAGCATTTGTGGATCAAGTTACTTGTTTATGATTAGTATTTAAATTTTTTGAAGTAGCATGCTTTAGTTGGACTCAATACATGCTCTTTGATTTATTTTTGTACTAACATACTAAGATCTCTCTCTTCTGTTTAAGTGTATTGTTTAACAAGTTTCAAGTAGATCTTGGAGTAAGAGATGAGCTAGTTTGCATCTCCCCCTTCTTCAAAGACTTCAAAGGCACCCTCATCCTTGAATGCAAAATGGCTTTCAATTGATCTCATCTTCATCCAAGGATCTAAAAAGAAGGGCTTGGATTCCTCTCATCTCCACCGCAAAAGTTAAATCAATCTTCTCTCCGGTTAACACAAGTGGATCTCAAGCATAAGGTTTTTATCTCTTCTACTTCCACTTTTTTGTAAAAGATCTCAAGTCATTAAAGGTTTCATTTCAAGCTTATCTATCTTTTACTAAGGTAGATCTAGGCTTTCTAGCCTTAGATCTATTTTTTAAATCTAGATCTACTCTTCAAGTTTCACTTTCAAAAGATCTAGTTTCATTCCCAAAGCTTGTAAATCCATTTTTCGAGATCTAATTGTTTGTTTACTTTAAATCTCTTTTTCAAACTTTGATTTTAAGTCTTTTTACCAAATTTTTGCCTTGAAAAGTACTTTGAGATTTGCTCTCAACGGATGCATTGTTTTGCATGCCACTTCTTTTTCCCCACTATCTCTTGCGTATTTTCAGCTAGCTGGAAATTTCAAGACTAGTGTTAAAAAATCACCTTTTTACCTTGGAAAACGTGCACAAGTTTTCTTGAAAAACATGCAAATTTTCCACTTTTTAGCTTTGCTGATTTTTTCTGAGTTTTACATATTTTTTCAATTCTGGAAATTCATTAAAAAACAGTAAAAATTTCGAAAAATATTTTTTCAAGGTTTTCACTTTTTCTCGAAAAACGTGCCATTTTTTTGGCACTTTCCAGCTTGCTGGTTTTTTGTTGTTTTTTGACATTTTTCTGCTATTTTCCAATTCTAGAAATTAGCCTAAAAAAATTTTTAAAAAATCGAAAAAATTTCAAAAAAAATTATTTTCTATTTTTTTCATCATTTTTCTCGAAAAGCATGCACTTTTCAACGCGCTGATTTTTTGCTGATTTTTAGCATTTTTCTGCTATTTTCTAATTCTGGAAATTAGCATAAAAAAATTTTAAAAATTCAAAAAAAAAAAAATTTTAATTTTTTCATAATTTTCTCAAAAAACGTGCTTTTTTTCACCTTAAAAAGTGAGTGTTTCTCAACTTTTCCAAGGTCTGATTTTTGCCTTTATTTTCCTGTTTTGGCCCTTTTGTTTGTCTCATTTAACATTTTTCATCCCATTTACTTTCATCTTTTCGAGTCATAAGTCGAATTTGGTTTTCTAACACTCTAATTAGCTGTTGTTTAAAGCTCTTATCTACAGGTGAACGAAAAGTAAATCAAGCAAAAAAAGAGCCAAAGGGCTAAAAGAACAAAAGCAAGCAAAACCTTTTTTTGACAAATTCCAAGAAAACCAAAAAAACATTGTAACTTATTAATAAAAAGCAAGTGGGGTTTTTTAAGCCCCCACATCCAACTTCCCCCATTTTGGAAAGTGTGTCTTGTCTCGTTCATTTCTGCTTTAGTTTAGTTCCCTTTTGCATTTAGAAACTAATTGCTAGTTTAGCTTCATTTTCCAAATAATTACTAGTTGTTTCATTGTTTGCTTAAGTAGATTCATTTTGATATAAAACTGTTTAAAGTAGAAATCTTTTGAATCTCACCAATAGTAGATCAAGAGTGCTCTCTGTCGGAGAGTTGTTTTTGCTTTCGTTTTACTTACCCCCATGCTCTCTCCAGTACGGTCTTTGACCTAAAAGAGGCTCTTGGGTAGATTAGATTTTACTTTCAGTACAGTACTTTATTTCCGTGCATCATAAGACTTTTGAACTTTTGTCATAAGACAAGTCAAGAGCGCTCTCTGTCGGAGAGTTTTTCTTGTGTTGTAATAAAATCATTCATAACTCATATTCCCCATAATAAAATTTGAATTTATTCGTTGTTTCTTTGCCGGAGTATGCTCTAACCAACCTTGAAAAGGGTTGGAGTACTCAGAAACGGTATTGGAGTGATTAATCTTGCAAGATTCAAACATAATAAAATTTTCACCCCATAACCAACGAACTGGCATTGTTCGATAAGTACATCAAAAGTAGGGAACTCCTAGTGGGGACGTCGGATCGCCCAATCTGAGACACAGTGGCTCGTTAGCATTGCGCGCCTCGCTGAGATCCAAACCGGCCTGTCATGTCCTTGAACAGAGCCACCTAGAGTACTTCTTCCGATTAGGTTTCCCAAGACACCTAAAACAAGATTACATAAAATTTACAATAAAATAAACCAACAACAATTTCAAAACGATCTCACGAACATTTATATTTGAGACTTGTATTTCCAACATCCCCAAGCACTTATTGACTCCATTTGGCACTGGTCTTCAAAACTTACATGTATCACCTTGAGTTGGACCATTTGTCCTTTATATTTGCTTAAATCCTTATCTATCTGTGGATGCTTATAATTTCCAAGTCATCAATATATATTGTTATCTGAATATCATTGTGTTTTGTAATTGCAACGTGGATTGCTTATATTATTGTAAAACTGTGATCATCATTAAAAAAAACTCCTAAACAACACCCATCCACATCACCTCACCTCAAAACATCTAAAAACACAAGAACCTTAGAAATTCTTTGTAGGGTCTAACCCCCTTGCTTCATTAGGAGTTTGCCTAAACGGAGGAGCTGGGATTCAGATGACAGTACCTGGCTCATTGCTTGCCCCCAAGGCCACACCTCTCCCACTTGTAGTGAGGAGACAGCTTTCGAAAGTGTTCTGCCGTTGGTGTGCATCTTGACAGACAACATGGCCCAAAGGAAAATCAATTAAGGATGCAGTTGTTATTGGTGAAGAGGAAGGTGGGCTATCTAAACTCAAGGGACATTCAGAAGCAACCCTTGTTCATGAAGCCACTAGCCCAAGTGAGCTATGGCATAGAAAGCTTGCTCACATCAATTACAAAGCACTACCCTATGTGAGCAAAGTAGTAACAGGATTACCCGATTTGAAGGTTGATCATGAAGGCACTTGCAAAGGATGTGCAAAAGGGAAGAATATCAAGAATCAATTTCCAAAGAGTGAAACAGAGACTAAAAGTACTTTGGAATTGATCCATTCAGATGTATCTGAACCAATGCCCTCCACATCTTTGATTGGATATGAATACTACCTTACATTTATTGATGACTATTCGAAAAAGACATGGATATATTTCCTAAAAGGAAAAGATGAAGCCTTTGGAAAATTCAAGGAATTCAAAGCCTTGATAGAAAATCATTCAGAAAAGAAAATCAAGACACTCAGGACAAATAATGTTGGAGAATATACTTCAAAGGATTTTGAAGTCTTTTGTAAAGAAGCTGGAATCAAGAGGGAACTAACCACTCCCTACAATCCTCAACAGAATGGTGTTGCGGAAAGAAAGAATAGAACCATTATGGAAGCAATGAAGACAATGATACATGATCAAGATCTTCCTATGCATATATGGGCTGAAGCAGCAAGGACGATGGTCTATGTCCAAAATAGATTGTCTCATAGTGCCCTTGGATTCAAGACTCCAAAAGAAATGTTCACAGGGAAGAAACCTGAGGTAAGCCATCTCAAGATATTTGGGTGCCCTATATATGTTCACATACCAAAAGAGAAGAGAACTAAGTTGGACCCTTCCGGAAAGAAGGGATTATTTGTTGGGTAATGTGAAGCATCCAAAGCATTCAAAATATACATCCCAGGATTCCATGGAAATTTGTAGAGATGTAACATTTTATGAAGAAGCGGCTCTCAAAAGATGTAGAAAGAGCCAGTGTGAAGAAGTATATGAAGAAGATATACCTCCTAAAAATACAGAAGTTGTTTCTCTTCCTGAAGAAGAAACACCAGAAGACCATGATATGATAGAACCTCGAGAACCCCCACCTATGAACATATCATGAAAGAGAAAGCCAGCATTAGCAAGAGAAATTATACAAGAAGCAGAAAGATATGGAGCTCCAGAAGGATCCACTAGAGCAAACAAGAAACCAAAGCCATTTTCCAGCTATGTGGCTTTGATGTGTGATCTTGTAGATCAAGAACCTACTAGTTATGAAGAAGCAGTTCATATGAAAGAATGGGTAGAAGCAATGACGGAGGAGTACCAATCAATAATGAAGAATGATGTTTGGGATGTAGTTTCCAAACCAAAAGACAAGAGTGTGGTATCCTCCAAATGGATATACAAGATAAAGCATGTTGCGGATGGTAGCATTGAAAAGTATAAGGCAAGGTTTGTGGCCAGAGGATTCTCTCAGAAAAAGGGAATTGACTATGAAGAACCATTTGCACCAGTTGCAAGGTACACTTCCATGAGAACCATCATGGCACTTGCATCCATGATGAAGTGGAAATTACACCAGATGAATGTAAAGACAGCCTTCCTGAATGGTGTAAAAGAGGAAGAAGTGTACATAGAACAACCACAAGGATTTGAGGTTGAAGATAGAAGAACTCACGTATGCAAGTTGAAGAAAGCTATGTACGGATTGAAGCAAGCTCCCAGAGCTTGGTATGGAAGAATTGATAGCTTCTTGACAAGCTTGGGCTTTACCAAAAGTAAAGTTGATCCTAACCTTTACCTTAAGGTTATGGATGATGAACCTGTCATACTATTATTGTAGTGGATGATCTCTTTCTGACAGGGAATGAGAAACAGATCATGGAAAGCAAGAAGAAGCTAACTGCGGAATTTGAGATGAAAGATCTTCGATTAATGCATTACTTCCTAGGTCTGGAAGTATGGCAAGGCCCAGAAGGAATCTTTCTCAACCAGGGAAAGTATGTTGTGGAAATCTTGAAAAGATTTGATATGTTGGAATGTAAAGCCATGGCCACTCCCATGGATTCCAACTTGAAGTTGTTGGCTGATGAATCGTCAGAATTGGTGGATGTAACTCAGTATAGACAGATTATTGGGTCGTTGATGTATTTGACGAATACCAGGCCAGATATATGCTTTGTTGTGAACACCCTGAGTCAGTATCTAATTGAGCCTAGACGTGTTCACCTGATAGTTGCAAAGCATGTAATGAGGTACCTAAAAGGTATGATAGACTTTGGTCTATATTATCTTGGAGATCATGACTTCAGATTGTATGGTTATACAAGATGCAGATTGGGCTGGAAGTGTCTCAGACAGAAAGAGCACATCGGGTGGATGTTATTGTTTGGGATCTGCTATGATCTCGTGGTTTAGCAGGAAACAGTCCAGTGTGGCTCTCATAGCTGAAGCGGAATATATAGCAGCTTGCTCTACTAGTTGTGAATCCATATGGCTTCGGAAGTTGTTATCAAGACTATTTGACTTAGAGATGGACTCCACTGTGATCCTATGTGACAACCAGAGTTGTATCAAGATGACGGAGAATCCAGTGTTCCATGATAAGTCAAAGCACATAGAGATCCGATATTTCTATATACGGGATTTGGTGCAGAAAGGAGCTATAAAGCTCGAGTATGTGAGTACTGATGAACAAGTTGTTGATGTATTAACCAAACCTCTGTCTCGAGTAAAGTTTGAGTATTTCCGAGACAAGCTTGGTGTAGTTCAGAAGGACCCTCCTCGAAAGGGAGAGTGATATGGTCGATAATGATATTTGGATCGACGATGAGGATACTTGTATCGATGAGGAGGATACCTGTTCCAACGATGAGGTCGATGAGTGGTCCTTAAACTTGGTCTAAGTTGACGAGTGGATTGTATCATCCCTGGACACATGTCCTAAAAGGATCCATAGACTCTTGTCTCCGAGAAAGATGTTGGTAAATCCTAGATTTGTTCTAGGTCACATCCAATATGAAAAAGGACTGGCTTTGTGGTGGTAAATCCTAGATTTGTTCTAGATCACATCCAGTATGAAAAAGGACTGGCTCTGTGGTGGTAAATCCTAGATTTGTTCTAGGTCACATCCAATATGAAAAAGGACTGGCTCTGTGGTGGTAAATCCTAGATTTGATCTAGTTCACATCCAGTATGAAAAAAGACTGGCACTGTGGTTGGGATTGCATCATCCCTAGACATGATATGGTGTCTTAAATTGATAGGGATTGATCATCCCGTAAGTGGATCAGGATTGTATCATCCTTGGCTGTATGTCCTAAAGTGATCGGGATTGATCATCCCGTAAGTGGATCAGGATTGTATCATCCTTGGCTTTATGTCCTAAAGTGATCGGGATTGATCATCCCATAAGTGGATCAGGATTGTATCATCCTTGGACTTATGTCCTGAAGTGAGAGGGATTGATCATCCCGTAATTGGATCATGTGTATTGCAGGTGATGATGTTGATCAAGAGATCCAGATGATGTTGTTGATCGGAAGATCCAGATGATGATGTTGTTGATCAAGAGATCCAAATGATGTTGTTGATTAAGAGATCCAGATGATGATGTTGTTGATCGAGAGATCCAGATGATGTTGTCGATCGGGAGATCCAGATGATGTTGTTGTTGTACCTGATCAAGTGATCGAGTGCTGCAGAAGATGAAGACTCGGTACTGAAGATGTTGATGTTCCAGTATTGAAGATCTTGAAGATGTTCCAGTAGCTGTTTGAGTTACTAATGATAAATGAAGAAAGCTTCCAATGATTTATAGATGTATCATGTATCATGTTGTTGATGACTCCTTGCTCCTACAGATGTTGTTAGAATATCCTTCTCGTTAAGGAGGGGTGTTGAAATATTGTAACTTCTAAGAATATTCTATTTGTACTTTATTATCCGGAGATGTTTCATTCCTCCGTCGGGACTTTATTACATATCCGAAGATGTTTATTCCTCCGTCGGGATGTTATAACTAGGGTTATTAGATTTCCCTAGTGGGGTCGGCCCTGAGTTAAGTGTTTAGGGGTTATTAGACTCTCCTAGGAGAAGTCGGCCCAGTTAAGGTTAAAGTCAAGTGAGGTAAAGTATAAATAGAGGAGATGTGTTCCTCATTGTAACACACACTCACTCATTCCCTCACTTGTGAATTGCGCATAGGAGAGAGAGAGATCTGCGAAGGAGGAGAAGGAGCTCTTGTTTGGGGATTACATCTTTGTATTTGTTGGTCATCTATATTGAGGAAGCTTTGTTGGGTTTTCTACCCCGTGAGGGTTTCCCAGGATAAATCTGTGTCTATCTTGTGATTGTGTTTCTTTCAGTGATCCTTAATATGCTCTTGTTGTGAATTTTATGCTAAACTTAACACCTAACAACAGCTGGGTAGGGTACTTAGCTTTGAAAAACTGTATCTTGCAACTACTAGAAAACTCAACCAGATTCATAAATCTATAAGAGAATGATTCATTCAGGTTTACCGTACTCATTCCTAAGTAATACAAGTCTAATAGTTTAATGGTGGCATGCTATGCTGTGACAGAATTGTAAATGAACACATTCAACGAAACACAGATGGAACTAAAATCTATAATGACCCTACCAACATTACTATTCAAACCCTTTATAAGCAAAAACCCATTTTCCATGCATATTCATTTGATTAAAGTCAGCTAATATTGAATATTCATACTAACAATTCTGTAAGAATAGAGAAATTGACAAACAAAAAAGAATGCAAATAATTCATCAAGCATTCAACGAACAAACCCATTATCATATATCACCAACTGAAATTCACACCATCCACTAGCTTCAACCTCTCTAATATTTTGACCTTGTCATATTCAACTCAACAAGTGGCATGATGATCAAAAGCATGAAACAGCACAAACATTAATACATGGAACAAAATAAAAATAAGCCTAATTCAACCTGAATCAAATCCAAGCATATAACTAAGACAACACAATAGAAAGAGGAGTTAGAATGTAATACAAGAAGCTCACCATGCGAAAATGGTCGGGTTTCTCATTCTTCTTAGTGAAACTAGGAACAAGACCCCATTTCATGCAGTGCACAACCGGCTCCCTCTCAGTGCCCTTATTTTCTTTGCGTACAACTGGCATGTATGATCCAGGTGAAACATTGTATGATGGACGATATCTGCAAATCCATCCTTTTAACTTCAAACATCATATGCTTGATTTTATAATGTTTATGATTGTCAAGCAAAGTAATATGAGTGAACTTACCCTCTATGGTATAGAATCAAAATATTTAGCAAAGAGATGATACACAGCTTCAAACCTGCTATTGACATCGCTATACAACGAGTGTCCATCGTTCTTGTCAGCATTAAGCTTGTCATTAGGAAGTATCCAAATATATGTATTTTTATGATAACATGTTTCCAGTTATTTAAAAAATACTTGTGGAGTCATGCCTTATGAATGAAAACTTCACAACCTAATAATATTTGACAGTTATTCACTTATAAAGATGTTTAGAAGATATGAAGAAAATCCAACTAATGAATTCACATCAACCTTGGTTACACATTAACATCAGTGAAAATATATACCACTTGAAAGTACTTAAAATGTCACCGGAACTTGCAAATTTGCGAAGCTTATCTAGATCACCAAGAGGGTAGACTTTTGTTGGAGAAAATGATTCTTGCTGCATTATTTTTATACTATAAAAGTTACTTTTCATCATAGTAAATAGCTTTCCTATCCAACAAATTGTGAAAATCCAGCATGAAGACCCCTAGCAGTGACCCACATTCAAACAAACGTGTTGACAATCAAGAAGACACTAATTACAATTCCCTCATCCATGTTGGTCTAGAGAGTTCTTTGTTATCCACAGCCTCTTTGATGGCTCAATTGAAGGTAGAGATCTCTCACCAACTACCAATCACAAACCATCCATAAGCAGCCTTGCCCTTACACAGGAAGAGCTCTCATGTCTCAAATTTATCATAAACTGAGCCTTCAGTCCATTACACACAACGTGGTTTGTTACCACATACATTGTATGAGCTCCCACACTTGTGATTTTTCATCACAAGGCTTGATTGACAAGTTCATGGACCTAATTTATGCCTTGGGTTCTTGATGCCCTAATTGATGATCGATTGATAGATACTCATAAAGTTGTTGTTGCTAGTAGTTATTGGATGGGATATCTCCATTGATGTTTGATATTGATGTGATCTTATTTGCATGCTTGGAATATCTTGTTTAACATTTGTCTACCACTTGTTACTTTCATGGAATGGGAACCCATCAACTTAGGGTCTCCCTGAGTTTTAAAAAGTGTTAGTAAGTGCTCTTTGATGAAGTATTGCCAATGAGATGATTAGGCTTCTCTAGGAGATCATGTTGCACTTGTTTATGACATATTGTTCATCTTCTTATGGGGCACCCTAGTACTCTTGGTTTCATTTGGCATCTAAATGACATGGACTCTCATTTTGATGGAACACTCTAGGTCTTTGGGTATGTTTCACACTCACATATGGCTTAGGGTTGATATTCTCTGGAGCGCTCTAGCTCATATGATGTACTTCACGCTTGAGGATGCTTTGTGATTGAACTTCCATGCAGCACCCTCCTTTTAGCACATATATTGGGACATACAATCATCTCCAGTTGGAGCACCTTAGCTCTTAGACATTTCATAGACATCTTTGCGTGACTATCTATCACTTTTGGACGAACGCTCTTGCTAATTTGAAGTGGCTTATGATTGAAGGTGAGTTAGGGTTGGAGCACTCTAGCTTATTGGGTGTGGTTTGCACTTAGGAATAGCTTATAGTTGATTTTCCTTGAAGTGCTCTAGTCCATGTGGCGTGTTTCATGTTTGGGGAGGCTTTTTTATTGGTTTTCCATGGAGCACTCTCCCTTTTAGCATTTGTTAGATGGCATAACACATATTTCCTATGCAGCACTTTGACTTATTTGGCATGATTTGATAACATGAATGGCTTATAATGGGTATTCCTTGGAGCACCCTTGTTCCTAGACATTGGGTTGTACTCTTGGCATGATTGGTTATCATGATTAATGAAATGATCCACTTGTTTCCCTCTCTTGGCACATGTGGAGGCTTGTTCATTACTTGGAGAAGGGGTCGTCCCCTTCCTCGTGGAGTTGGTTAACTATTATGCCACCTTGCTCTTGGATTGGAAGCTTTTATTATTGGTTGATGGTTTCCTTACTTCATGGATCTATCTTCCACAAATATATTGATGAGTTGGTTGATATGTGGACATCATTTAGTGGATGGGATTCATTACACATTGATGAAGTCAAAAGAAAGAAAGCGTCCACCTTTGGAGGTTGCTTGCAATACTTTCTATGCCTTCTAGGTGGAGCATTCAAGTCTATTGGATCTACTTTGCACACCTTGGATGGAGTGTTCCACCTTTTTTGAGCCTATTCACTAAGATGTCTACCTTGGAAGCATTTCAAATGAGGATTCATGCCATATTTTAACGAGCGTCCACTCCTTTGAGGTTCCTTACACACTTATTCAATGTGATGATCTCCCCAAGGAAATTTTTCATGGGAAAAATATGTATAATAAAGATGAATCCATGTATCTATACATCTAGCTAGCCTTGCCACTCTATTTAACTGCATTTGTCAAGACAGTGTCCATATACACAATAAGCCTTGTGAGCCCACATGCGTATTGCAAGGAACTAAGAATGATCCAATGATACACTCTATCCAAGTGCACTTACGAAGACAATAGGTCCACAAAGAATAAGCCTTGGGGTCCACGTAATATGAGTTTTCTAAGCCTATAATATCCAAGGAGGCTACACTCCATGGCCACTACAAACCTACAAGACACGAAGGCCAATCCAACTATACACTATTAACCTTAAAATAGATGACACTATACATACAAAATACCATATTGTGAAATATTTAACAAGTACTAGCATATATACAAATGTGTTTATACATGTCAATCTATGTAAACACACACACCCACACATGTGTCTCTGTGTGTATTATTCCACCATTTGCCTTGTTTTTGTTAATTATAAGTTCCACATAGGCCAAGAGAAATTCTAAATTTGAGATAAAACGTAATCTTTTTATATTGCCTTCTTAATTAAAAATTATTTATAATTTAACAATGATCATTTAGTTTTTCGATTAAGAATAATTGTTATAGTTCGTTTCTTTTTGACATGTTATATCTGGATCACACAATATCGTATTCAAGGCAATGTAGGAGTAAGTGTCAATCATCTTCTACTTCATTCATAAGGGGTGCACTCTGTTTTACTAAGGAGTTTTGGGCATAGAACATATATAATCCTTGCAATGTACATTGTTTAAGCCTATCCTTGGGTTTTTTACATCCATTTTTCTCTTCCACTTACTCTATCTAAATGTGCTGATGACAATAAATTGGATATATAATTGATTTGTTCTTTGTAGTATTTCATCAATTGTATTTAGCAAATTTTTTTCTCATTCTCAAAAGCTTCTAAGGATAAGTTTTTAACAATGCTTGGCCTAATGGGAAGAACAGATTTCCTCATTTATCTAGCCATCTTATCTTATCTCTCACTCATTATTTCGATCAATTGCCTTGTTATCTTCCAACCAATATTTCTTCAGCTACTATGATTCTTTGTTCTAAGCTTCTTGTTGCTACAGCTACAATGATTCTCTTTGTTTTCATCTTTTATTTTTGTTGATATTGGATGACAAGGATTTGTGGATTGCTTCTATCTTGGCAGAATCGTGTTTGAATCATGGTTCAGACTTTGTATTTTCTATTTGAAATATTAGATATGAAGCTTTTTTGTTTTCTCAATTCTGGGGGACTTCTTTAAATTACTACCAATTTGCATCCTTGTAAAGGAAGTGAAGTAATTATGACTTCAAAGACAACCTTCTTTTTTACCAGGAAAAAATTCAGCATTTCTACACATATTTTTTAACTAACTGAATTTCTTAATTTCCAACTTCTTTTTACAATTTTCTATGTTGTGATGCAAATTAGATTCATTTAAAAGTCAATTTCAAAATAATTTTTGGACCCATCAAAACCATGATGATTTAGAAATAATTTTCTTAAAGTTTTTCAAGCGCAGAAATAAAATTATAAAACAAATCAAGTAATTTCTTACCTTTCTTAAAACCTAATAAAACAAAGTCGATCTCACTAGAATGTTATTAATCATCATCCTCATTATAAATAAAATGTCAATATGAAATAATACATATTTTCATGAATTTAGCTTGGCAAATGTCAAAGTTGCATTGTAATATTGTGCTTATTAAAAACCAACATTCTCCCATGGCTTGGGAGATATAGTACTTATGAAAATCCAATTATCGCAATTCACCCACTTCTCATAGCAATCCCAATGACCCAAGGGGCACTCTCCAACCCATAGTTTTAAAAAATCGGCCAAACCGGTTTCGAAATCGGCCGATTTACTGGTTTAAGGGGTAACCAAGTCAAACCGACGAGCAAATCGGTTCCGTGACCGGTTCGGTACCGAACTGGTCTGATCAACCGAGTTATGTCAAAAATTGGTCGATTTTTGTGTGGATCCACACACTCTGAAAACAGAGTTTTTTCATGTTTTATTTCATTTTTTAATTTTTTTTCCTAACCTAAGTTACCTAACCCAACCTGTAACCTATTTAGTAACTACCACCAGGCCCCCAACCTTTATTTCCTTATGTTGTTGGCATCGTGGAAGTCTGGAATCTTGGAGAGTCAGCAACCATGTGAACATTGAAGTTGAACCGTGAACGGACTATGGAACTGGAACTCGAACTTGAACAGTGGACTATGCAATGTGGGAGTGGCCCGTGTGTGGAGTCTGGAGTGGACCAAATTATGTGGACTGACTGAGACAGCATCACAGCAGTGGACTGAGAGTCTGAGAGTCGAGACAGCAGTAGAGTCGTGGACTGTGGGAGTGGCCTGTGGGTTGACTGACTTGACTGATGGAGCACTTGGAAGTTGGGAACTTGGAGCCTGAGTCTGCCTTAGAGCCAAATTACTGGAGGTAAAGTATAAAGTTGTAAACTACTAAACAACGAAAGTTGAAACACTAAAATTTAAACAGCTAACTGTTAAACAAAATGGCAGAACCTATAAATAGTTTAATTTTTTCTCATTATATTTGCAATTTCACTTCTATTTTTATTATGTGCATGTTCAGATTTTTCTATTTTTTTCTTTGCATGTTCAAACTTCAAGGACAATCAACTTCAAGTTCAGAATCCAAATCTGCATTCTATTACTCATATAGTACCTGACACATATACAATGGCCCCAAAAGCAAAAGATCCTGCATGGATCCATGCAGATGTTGAGGGGGAGATGTATTGCACATACTGCAAGAAACTGATTAGGGGGGGGATTTTTAGGTTTAAACAGCACTTGGCTGCCATATGTGAAGCTCCATTAGAAGATATTGGACATATTAGAACTGATTTGCAACAACACTTTCAGAAGTTTGAAGAAGGTAAGGCTAGGCAAAGAGACAAAGAGGAAGAAATAGGGAAGAAGAGGAGGCTTGTTGAAATGATGGGTGGGACCTATGCTCCTAATTCAAATGAAGGCTCTTCATCTATCTATAACACCGAATCCAAGTGTTATGAGAAAATCCGTATCCAAATGTTAAAGAAGAGAGTGCATCTTCAGCAGAATAATATATATATTGAATAATTGTGAATGAATAGATGATGATTATATGAAAGACATAGCGGAACTTTAAATAGTCCTCTCGTGACTATATGTGAAAGGATGCAACCTTTCATTTAATGTTTTATAATTAATCTATTTATTATTATTAAGTATATTTATTTATTAATTATTTATATTAATTTTATGTATGTAACATTGCCACCCTCTTTAAGGCAAACTTTGTGTTAGTTTTTCTTACTTGTTTAGCATAATAACATTAAACAATCTATCACTGAAAGAAAGACAAGCACAACATACACAATGAACACAATATTTCTCTCGGGGAAACCACAAGGGAGAAAACCCCGGCGAAACTTCCTCAATATAGAATTCACAAAGTACAAGATAAACCCCAAGACAAAATCAGCTTCTCTTCTCCTTGTGCGAGTTCCTCTCTCTCTCCTATGTGAACTTGTGTGAGTGAGATGAGTGTTCCAAATGAGCAACTCAATCTCCTATTTATACTTTACATTTGACTTGACCTTTTACTAACTAGGTCAGCTCTAACTCCCTTAATTGGGTCGACCTGTATTCTTTATAGATCTTTCCAGGCCGACCTAATCAATTAGGGTTTACATTGACTCTTTCAATGACTCTTACATTATCAATTACATCAATGACATGTCCCGAAGGAGGAATACAATAATACAATAGACAAATACATTTAGAATATCTTCCGCAGTTACATTTCTTTAACACTCCCTCTTAACTAGGAAGGTATTATGCGGGCAACATCAACAGCTGCACAACTGACTTATGAATCTCTATATGTCGTAGGAAGTTTTTGGATCATCATATGTTTGGGGTATCATCTGTTGGAACATCCTCATCAACATCAACATCATCACCATCGGCAACATCCTCTACTGGAACATCATCGTCAGCAACATCCTCTGTTGGAACATCATCAGCAACATCCGCTGCTGGAACATCATCATCAGCAACATCCTCTGCTGGAACATCATTAGAAACATCCTCTGCTGGAACATCATCATCAGCAACATCCTCTGCTGGAACATCATCAGCAACATCCTCTACTGGAACAACAACATCAATTATCAGTAAACAAAAATACTGGAACTCTATCAATCAACAAGTACTGATCTTTAGTCACCTCAAGATTGAATTCAGTCCCCTAAGGACAGGAACTCTATCAGTCAGCCAGTACTGATCTTCAATCAACTCAGGACTAGCATCAGTCCCCTAAGGACTGGAACTCTATCAATCAGCCAGTACCGATCTTCAATCACCTCAGGACTGGCATCAGTCCCCTAAGCACTGGAACTCTATCAGTCAGCAAGTACTGATCTTCAGTCACCTCAGGACTGGCATCAGTCCCCTAAGGATTGGAACTCTATCAGTCAGCCAGTACTGATCTTCAGTCACCTCAAGACTGGCATCAGTTCCCTAAGGACTGGAACTCTATCAATCAACCAGTACTGATCTTCATTCACCTCAGGACTGGCATCAGTCATCTAAGGACTGGAACTCTATCAATCAACCAGTACTGATCTTCAATCACCTGAGGATTGGCATCAGTCCCCTAAGGACTAGAACTCTATCAGTCAGCCAGTACTGATATTCAGTCACCTCAGGACTGGCATCAGTCCCCTAAGGACTGGAACTCTATCAATCAGCCAATACTGATCTTCAGTCACCTCAGGACTGGCATCAGTCCCCTAAGGACTGGAATAACATCATCATCACTCCCTCTTTCGAGGGAGGTCCTTTCGGACCACACCAAGCTTGTCTCGAAAGTATTCAAACTTTATGCGAGACAGAGGCTTAGTCAACACATCAGCAACTTGTTCCTCTGTAGGAAAATACTTGAGCTTTACAGCTCCCTTCTGCACCATATCCCAGATATAGTGAAACTTGATCTCGATGCGTTTTGATCTATCGTTAAACACTGGATTCTCTGTCATCTTGATGCAACTCTGGTCGTCACGGAGGAATATCAGTCACATCTATCTCTGCATCGAACAATCCAGGCAACATCTTGCGAAGCCACACTGCTCCGCTACAAGCTGAACATGCTGCTGCGTATTCAGCTTTTGTTGTTCTGAGAGCAACACAGAGCTGCTTTCTATTGAGCCATGAGATCATACCTGATCCCAAACTAAAGCAACATCCTGAAGTGCTTTTTCTATCTTCGGCACTTCCAGCCCAATCCGAGTTTGTGTATCCGTACAGTCTGAACTCACTATCAGAAGCATATCTGAGTCCAACGTCTATCGTACCTTTTAGGTACCTCATCACATGTTTTGCTGCAATCAGGTGAACATTCCTGGGCTCCACCATATACTGACTCAAGGTGTTCACAGCAAAACATATGTCTGGTCCGGTAGTGATCAAATACATCAATGACCTAATAATCTGTTTGCACATCGTGACATCTACTATCTTTGATGAAGCGTCATTCAAGAGCTTCAAATTTGTCACCATCGGAGTAGTCATGGCCTTACAATCCAACATCCCAAATCTTTTTAGGATCTCAACTGTGTATTTTCCTTGACGCAGGAAAATCTCATCTGGAAACTGCCATACTTCAAGACCTAGAAAATAGTGCATCATCCCAAGGTCTTTCATCTCAAATTCTGCAGCGAGCTTCTTTTTACATTCAATGATGGGTTTGTCTTCTCCTATCAGGAACAAATCATCCACATATAATAGTAATATCATAGGTTCATCATTCATGATCTTATAGTAAAGATTTGAATCTGCTTTACTCTTGGTGAATCCTAAACTCATCAGGAAGCCATCAATTCTTCCATACCATGCTTTGCGTGCTTGCTTCAACCCATACAATGCTTTCTTCAGTTTACATACATGTGTTTTTCTATTTTCTATTTCAAATCCTTATGGTTGTTCAATGTATACTTCTTCTATCTTTCCATTTAGGAAAGTCGTCTTTACATCCATCTGATGTAACTTCCATTTCATCTTGGCTGCCAAGGCAAGTATGGTTCTAATTGAGGTATATCTGGCCACAGGAGCAAAAGTCTCCTCATAATCAATTCCTTCCTTCTGAGAGAATCCCCGAGATACGAACCTTGCCTTATACTTTTCGATACCTCTGTCTGCTAAGTGTTTTGTTTTGAAGATCCATTTTGACGATACAACTAACTTATCCTTCGGTCTTATTACCACATCCCAAACATCATTCTTGATAATGGATTGGTATTCTTCATTCATGGCATCCAACCAATCCTTCTTCTTTTCTGCATCTTCAACACATGTAGGTTCTTCTTCAACAAGGCTACACATCAAGGCTACATAACTGGAGTATGGCCTTGGTCTTTTGCTTTCTCTACTGGTTCCTTCCGAGGCACCATATCTTCCTGCATCTTGTATTAATTCTCGTGCCCAAGCTGGTCTTCTCTTTCGTGAATTCTCCTCATGAGGTGTTTCCTCAGGTCTCTGAGGTTCTGCCATGTCATGATCCTCTGGAATAGGTTCTTCTTCAATGGTTTTGTCTGGTACATTATTAGTTTTTGCAACTCTAGGAACTTCATGCTCCTCTTCATCCTCATGGGTCTTCTTAGACTTGTTGAAGGTTGTGTCTTCATCAAATGTAACATCTCGGCTGAGCTCAATCTGGCGAAATCCTAGGATGTAGATACGGTAAGCCTTTGATTGCTCACTGTAACCCAAAAATATTCCCTTCTTTCCTGAAGGTTCCAACTTCGATCTCTTCTCTTTTGGACTGTGAATAAATACTGGACATCCAAATATCTTTAGATGACTGACTTCAGGCTACGTACCGGTGAACATCTCTTTTGGGGTCTTGTTGCGAAGAGCACTGTGAGAGATCCTATTTTGTACATAGACTGCGATTCTAGTTGCTTCAGCCCATAGATGCATGGGTAGGTCTTGATCATGGATCATGGCCTTTACTGCTTCCACGATAGTTCTGTTCTTTCTTTTAGCTACAGCATTCTGTTGTAGATTATAGGGAATAGTAAGGTCCCTCTTAATCACTACTTGTTTACAGAAATCTTTGAAATCCCCTGAAGTATATTCCCCTCCATTATTTGTCCTTAGTATCTTTATCTTCTTGTCGGAGAGGTTTTCTACAAGAGCCTTAAACTCTTTAAACTTTTCAAAAACTCCATTCTTATTCTTTAGAAAATAAATCCATGTTTTGCGGGAGTAATCATCAATAAAGGAAGCATAATACACATACCCGCTTAATGAAGTGGTAGACATAGGTCCACAAATGTCGGAATGAATAATGTCCAATGTACCTTTAGTTTTGCTGTCACTGCTTGGAAATGGATTCTTTGTACTTTTTCCTTGTGCACATCCTTTGCACACTCCTTCATGATCAACCTAGATTTATGGTAATCCAGTCACCACCTTACTTACTATTGGTAAAGCTTTGTAGTGTACATGAGCTAGTCTTCTATGCCATAGTTCACAGGGGCTCATGGTACTGGTCACCAGTGTTGAATCTGCATGACCCTTAAGCTTATAAAGTCCTCCTTCTACTCCAATGATGACTGCATCATTGATAGTCTTCCCTTTTGGCCACATAAGAACTTCACCATCACAAATGCAATTCTAAGACCTTTCTTATCTAATGCTGAAATAGATAGAAGGTTCTTCTTCAAACCTGGAACATATAGCTCTTCCTTCATGTTCATGGACTTTCCAGAGTCCAATTTGTAAGTGGCCTCTCCCATTCCTTTGATAGGATATTGGTAGTCATCTCCAAGCTTTAGTTTGTGTGGAGAATCTTTCTGCATGAGATGTACAAGAGATTCTTTGTATCCCGTCATATGTTTTGAGGCTCCACTAGCCAAGTATCACTCCCATGAGATACTGAACCAATGAGTGCTGAGATTAGCACATATTCTTCATTGGAATCTTCATCTTCTTTGGTTTTGTTTTCGTCATCATACTCACTATCTTCCGCTGCATGAGCATGAAATCTCTTCTTTTGCTTCTTAGGTTGTCCGGATTTGGATGGACAATTTCTTGCTAGGTGTCCTGTCTTGTGACAAGAGTAACATTCAATTGAGGAGAGGTCTCTCTTGACCCTTTTGTTCCTATGAGATCTTTGAGATCTTTTGGGAGAGTGGTCATGGGTACGTACATCACTCCTCCTTTTCCTTCCACCTTTGGCATGAGTTGTCAAAGCTTGATCTTCATTGTCATTTAGTTTCTCCTCTCTTACCGTTATTCTTTCTTCCTCTTGTACACACTCTTCCCATAGTTGTCTGAACTGGATCAATTTCTTCCTAGCACATATTCCACGAATAAAGGGTTCCAAATCTCTAGGGAGACCATTCAGAGTGGTCATTACAACTCCAGCATCTTCCACCATATCTCCAGTAGCTTCTAATTGTTCTTTGATTTGGGACACTCTGGAGAAGATGAGTGCATAGTCTCAGACTTTTGGATCTTCACTCCCTTGAGTTGATTTCTCAAGGTCATCTTCCTATTGATATTATTTCCATCAAACAAGCTGGTCAAGGCATCGAACATCTTTTTTGGAGTCTTCTTAAATGATACTCGAGGAATCAAGTGATCTTTGATAGAATCAACTACGATTCTCTTATAGCCTTGATCATATTCTTCTTGTGTCTTGCTTTGGCCTCATCTCCTTTTGGTTCTGTAAGTCCCTCTTTTATAAACCCTTCTACGTCATGTTCTTCAAGAAGGAGCATGACCCTATACTTCCATGCCTTGGAGTTCTCATCTCCTTCAAGCTTATCATCAAGCTTGGTATTGCTTGTCATTTTGATAAAATGAGAACCTCAAATGGAAATAGAATAGATGTAGGACTTACCAGTAAAAGTTGTTCTTCTGGAGACTACTTCTTCCTTGACCTAGGGTTTGACAGAGAAACCCTATTTTTCCAACTTCGGGATTTTGGAAAACTAATTTGATGAGCAAATTCGCCTCCTCAAGGCGAGTTGAGTAAAGTACTCCTCATGATTCTATGAGAAGATGATCCAAAAACTTGATGCCCTAGTTTATTCTAGCTGCACTGGGGGAACCAAAAATGAAAATTCTCAGAATTGAATTCTGCTTCGACAGAAAGATGCACCCTAGTGAGGCGAGTTAGATGCACCGTCTTTTTCAATTGATCTATGGAGAGAGCTCTCGGAATAAGAAGCCCTAGTTTCTGCAATTGCGGAGGCTGCACAATGTGTTCTTTCAGGCCTGCTCATGTTAGTTTTTCTTACTTGTTTAGCATAATAACATTAAACAATCTATCACTGAAAGAAAGACAAGCACAGCATAAACAATGAACACAATATTTCTCTCGGGGAAACCACAAGGGAGAAAACCCCGGCAAAACTTCCTCAATATAGAATTCACAAAAGTACAAGATAAACCCCAAGACAAAATCAGCTTCTCTTCTACTTGAGCGAGCTCCTCTCTCTCTCCTATGCGAACTTGTGTGAGTGAGATGAGTGTTCCAAATGAGCAACTCAATCTCCTATTTATACTTTACATTTGACTTGACCTTTTACTAACTAGGTCGGCTCCAACTCCCTTAACTGGGCCAACCTGTATTCTTTACAATAAAATATTCTTTCTAGATCTTTCCAGGCTGACCTAATCAGTTAGGGTTTACATTGACTATTCCAATGACTCTTACATTATCAATTACATCAATGACATCTCCCGAAGGAGGAATACAATAATACAATAGACAAATACATTTAGAATATCTTCCGCAGTTACATTTCTTTAACACTTTGTCCTCAAAGCTGAGTTTGTTGGTGTCGTCTTTTATTTTGGCTCTATGTTGAACTAATGACTTGAGACATGCAATTTTGATTACGACCATTGCTTCATTTTGCTTCTTTTGCTTTGGAATCTGTATTAAATATATATTTGGTGAAGTTTCCTTTACGCTTTTTCCGCTTGCATGGTTGTTGCTTTCAACTATTTTTGTCGTCAATTGAATAGACTTGACAACAGTAACCCTTTTTTTTATGACACTCCTATTACCACATTCATAGTAGCTGGGGATACCATGTCTTCAACCCAGTTTTCAGTACTTTTATGAGCCAGTCCTTTTGCTATGAGATGCATGAGATCGACAGTTGATGAGCAGCTCTTCTATGATCACTCATATTTTCAGTGGACCCAGAGCACATACTTTCAGCCTTATGTCATGACTGAGCCTCATGACCCCAGATTTGATGAATGAGGTAGCCATTTTCTTTCATGCAGAACAGTCATGATATCAGTGCCTATGGTTATACATCAGCAGTGTTCCAGTGACAGTTGGTGTTTCAGATGATGGTTTGTGCAGGTATATGACCCAACAAGTATATTGTTGTGCATTGGATATCTACATTGTGCTCTTTTACTTATCTTGGTAGCTTGACTGAGTATTTAGTGGTCATGATCTGTCGATATCTTTATGTAGTTATTGATTGACTGTTTAGAGTAGAGGTGATTCAGTTGCTTAGAATTGGAAATTCTCGTTACTCATTGGTCATTCCCTCTTAGTAGTATGGACTTGGTCATTTCCCCGTTATGGCTTGCTAGTCATGGCATCACCTGTCCCTTCCCCCATCCATCCGTTGTCATCCATATTTGATTGTATCCCGACTTACACTTTAGCCTGTGATATTGAGGACTTCCCCACTTATGCCTCTATGTTGGATAGACTCCTTATTGTTTTGTGTCTCGACTCTGAGTTGTGCGACAAAACTTGTCGAAGCCTTGATCCTTCTGGGCCAGGAGAACTCGCTGGTCTTGGTTCCTGAGATTAGGTGAGTTGGGATTTTGAAGCCTTGACCTCTCTGGTTGGTTTCCCAAGATATTTGGTCCTGATTGTGGATGGTCCCCTCTAGTTGCCTGAGTTGTGTCAGCTAAAACTTGAAGCAAATTGTACTACCATCATTACATGCATTTGTAAATATTTGATTCAGAGATCACTACTCCCTCTTAATCGCCCTGAGATCTCAAGCGGTATGAGTCTCGATATCAATACAACATTAATATAAACTCAAACAACTAGATCTACATTTACCAACTGAAAAATATAAATGCAATCACACATAAACAACAGATGTACCCTGGAACCCTTTTGGGGAAAAAACCAACAAACTGTGGGGCTATCTTCTCTCTCGAGCCCAGAGCATATAGGAAAAGAGACAAGTACAATACAGGGTTACCTAAGAAATTTCTTCAGGCAAACTCTAGATTTGCATGCATCCAGCTGATGCATGCACTAAAGAGATGAGCCCTAACTGCAAAACTGAATCTGAGTATCCCTGCATCCGCCTCTGCCTGATCTATCTGTCTCTATCCTCTACTCTGTTATGCTCGCTCTGAAGACTGCCCTCTACCTGAAAACGTCCTCCTCTGCATGCACAAGTGCGCCCTCCCTCGAATGATGAATGACTCGTACTGAATCAGATCTCAGCAAATCTGAGCTCTGATCATCACTGATCTTCCTCAATCTCTGAGACGAAGATACTCTGCAATTTACAGACACTCAAACGCTCTACCAGATGCAGTACGAGCTTCTTCCTCGTTGGGGAATGTGCCCTCCTACTCAAGGAAAGTCGTCCTCCTCTCTCATGACCTATCTCAGATCAATAGTCTCTCTGATGAAGACAGACACCTACTGTCTTCCTTATAACATCTCACTGTGAAGTTAGGTTTACCAAAAACCTAAAAATAATTTCATGCAAAACTCACTTTTGCATGCATGCATTTCTCTCCGATCATTTTCCTGGTTAATATTTTAACACTCCCTCTTAACCAGAAAAGAATTCTGTACCACTCCCATCTTCTCCCTGAAGTACTCAAACTTAGTTTTCATCAAGGACTTCGTCAGAATGTCTGCAACCTGCTCATCTGTAGAAATGTACTAGAGCTCAATTGCTCCCTTCTCAACATGATCACAAATGAAGTGATATCTGATCTCAATATGTTTGGAACAATCATGAAACACTGGATTCTCAGAGAGTTTGATGCAACTCTGATTGTCACAGTGAATCACCGTAGGTTCCAACTGTTGATCAAATAGACTTACCAACATCTTGCGAAGCCAGATGGCTTCACAACTGGCTAGGCTAGCCGCCATATATTCTGCTTTAGCAGAACTCAATGCAACGGACTTCTGCTTCCTGCTGAACCATGACACAACTGCCGAACCTAAGCTGAAGCAACACCCGGAGGTGCTTTTCCTGTAACCTGCATTACCTGCCCAATCTGAATCTGTGAACCCCACAAGATGGACTTCTCCCTTCCTCACGTAGTTCAACCCATATTCTGTTGTCCCACTGATGTATCTCAAAACATGCTTTGCAGCCACCCAATGCACATCTTTGGGTTCTACCATGTACTGACTCAAGGTGTTGACTGCAAAACTCAAATCTGGTCTGGTGTTGACTAAATACATCAAGGAACGGATGAGCTGTCGCTACCTTGTGGAGTCAGCCAACTTACTCTCAGAAGCCACCTGCTTCTTCCAGTTGGTTGTCATAGGGGTAGTCATGGGCTTGCAATCCTACATCTGAAATCTCTTTAGAATGTCCATTGCATACTTGCCCTAACTTAGGAAGATATGCCCATCCTCCTGCCAGACTTCCATACCTAAGAAGTAATGCATCAACCCTATATCCTTCATTTCAAACTCAGATGCAAGATCCTTCTTGCAATCACTGATGAGTTTCTCTAGCCCTATAATAAACAAGTCATCTACATAAAGCACAAGAATAAGAGGATCCCCTCTCACCACAATGAAGTAGAGATTTGGGTATGCTTCACTCTTTTGAAACCCTAGTTGCTGCAAATAGGTATCTATCCTAGAGTACCAAGCTTTGGGTGCCTGTTTCAAACCGTACAGGGCTTTCTTCAATCTGCATACATGAGACTCTCGCTCACGTACCTCGAAGCCCTCTGGCTGCTCAATGTAGACTTCCTCCTCGATGAGTCCATTGAGAAATGTCGTCTTAACGTCCATCTGGTGAATCTTCCATCCCATTTCTACTGCAACAGAAATCACAGTCCTGATGGAAAAATACCTGGCCACAGGGGCAAATGTCTCATCATAGTCAACTCCTTCTATCTGTGAGAACCCTCTAGCAACAAATCTGGCTTTGTACTTCTCAATGCTGCCATCTTCAGCATACTTGATTTTGTAGAGCCATCTAGAGGTGACCACGGATTTTCCCTCAGGTCTGGGTACCACTTCCCAGACATCATTCTTCATGATGGAAGCATACTCTTCCAACATGGCATCTCTCCAGGCCTGCTTACCTGCTGCTTATTCGTAAGAGGATGGCTCTGACTCGCTGATACTGCTTACTAAAGCTAAGTAATTGCATAATCGCTGTGGAGCCTTTCTTTCTCTTACGTCTTTCTTGGGAGTTCCCACTGCCTGGGTGTCCTTAAAGGTATCTTGAAGCCACTTGGGCTTCCTCTTGCCTGAAGTGACATCTTGTGAGGAGAACTCCTCATCCTCATCCCAATGTCCTGTATGAGAATGAGTGCCTCCTGTAGAGGTACTTGTAGCCGTTGATCCAGTAGCTCGAGTACCTGTAATCTGAGCTCCTGATCTCAGTTGAACACCAATCTGAGAACCTATGCTGGATCCTGCTCCTGTGCCTGTGGAACCTATATCCTGTGCATCAGTCACTCCTGACACTTGGGACCTTGTTGGCTGTTAAACAATACTCTAACCTGTGTGTCATGAAGGAAAGTGGCAACCTGTTGTTTTCCCTTTTCTGACTCACATGATTTTCGAAAGGCTCGATCCTCCTCGAACTTCACATCTCGCCTCACAACAGTCTTTTTGAGTGCAGGGATGTAAATGCGATAGGCCTTCGAAGTCTCATCATACCCAACATGAATTCCTCTCTCTGCAGTAGATTCCAGCTTTGTCCTTTTCTCCGAAGGAACATGAGAGTAGGTGAGCATCCAAAAATTCTGAAATGCCCAACTTCGGGCTTCTTTCCAGAGAAAACCTCCTCGAGGGTCTCGTCCCCCAATGCCTTATGAGGGCTCATGTTCCGAATGTAGGCTGCAGTGTTGCATGCTTCAGCCCAAAGAAAGAATGGCAATCCCTGATCATGCAACATGGATCTCGCAGCTCCAATGATGGCCCTATTCTTCCTCTCAGCCACCCCATTCTGTTGAGGTGTATAAGGTACAGTCAACTGCCTCTTGATGCCTTCCTGAGTGCAAAACTGATTGAACTTGTTGGAGGTGTACTCTCCCCCATTATCTAATCTGAAGATCTTAATCTTTCTTTCTGTCTGTTTTTCCACAAGAGCTTTGAACTCTTGAAACTTCTGCAAAACTTCCTTAGACTCTTTGCCTTTCAAGAAGTAGATCCAGGTCTTCCTGGAGTAGTCATCAATGAAAGATATATAGTACTTGTATCCTTTCAATGATGTGGTGGACATCGGACCACAAAGATCAGAGTGAATCAAATCAAGAGCTCCCGTAGCTCTGGTATCGCTCTTAGGAAAAGTTGTCTTGACATACTTCCCGAGATCACACCATTTGCACACATCAGTGTGCTCAGTGCCGAACTCAGGTACTCATGTCACAATCTCCCTCAGAATCTTTAGGGCAGGATGGTGCAGATGAGCCATCCTCCTATGCCAAAGCTCACAGGGGTCACATCCCTCATCACAGCTGCTATGACTTAGAGCATGATGTAGTTGGAAACTCAGTTTGTATAGTTTCCCACTGTGGACTCCAATCCTCTCAGCTGAGGCAACATTGGATCCCTTAGGATGAACTAGTACATTTCCATCTCTGAACATTACCCATAGTCCTCGATCTTCAATAGTAGATACGAAGATCAAGTTTTTCGTGAGACCTAGAATGTATAGGACATCACGAACTCTCATCTATTCTCCAGAGTCTTTCTGAAAAGACACAGTTCCTCGACCTATAGCTTTGACCATGGAGTTATCTCCCAGGACAATCTCAAGATCTATCCCATCCTCTGCTAGGTCAAAAAAGTATCCTCGAACACCCGTCATATGACTAGAAGCTCCACTATCTATGTACCATACACTAGAAGTGGAGACCATCAATGATTGACAGGAGTTAAGAGCCATCTCCCTGTCAATCCCATCGGTAGCACACTCATCAATATCCATAGCGGAGCAAGAAGTGCAAGCAATATGATCCTCCCCCATAATTGCAGATCTGTGTGTGATGCTCTACCTGACCCTTACCAGGCCTCTGATACCATGTAAATATTTGATTCAAAGATCACTACTCCCTTTGAATGGCCCTGAGATCTCAAGCAGTATGAGTCTCGATATCAATACAACATTAATATAAACTCAAACAACTAGATCTACATTTACCAACTGAAAAATATAAATGCAATCACACATAAACAACAGATGTACCCTGGAACCCTTTTGGAGAAAAACCAGCAAACTGTGGGGCTATCTTCTCTCTTGAGCCCAGAGCATATAGGAAAAGAGACAAGTACAATACAAGGTTACCTCATAAATTTCTTCAGGCAAACTCTAGATTTGCATGCATCCAGCTGATGCATGCACTGAAGAGATGATCCCTAACTGCAAAACTGAATCTGAATATCCCTGCATCCGCCTCTGCTTGATCTGTCTATCTCTATCCTTTGCTCTGCTCTACTTGTTCTGAAGACTGCCCTCTAGTTGAAAACGTCCTCCTCTGCATGCACAAGTGCACCCTCCCTCCAATGATGAATGACTCGTACTGAATCAAATCTGAGCTCTGATCATCACTGATCTTCCTCAATCTCTGAGACGAAGATACTCTGCAAGTTACAGACACTCAAACGCTCTACCGGATGCAGTACAAGCTTCTTCCTCCTTGGGGAATGCGCCCTCCTACTCAAGGAAAGTCGTCCTCCTCTCTCATGACCTATCTCAGATCAATAGTCTCTCTAATGAAGACAGACACCTCTTGTCTTCCTTATAACATCTCACTGTGAAGTTAGGTTTACCAAAAACCTAAAAATAATTTCATGCAAAACTCACTTTTGCATGAATGCATGCAAACCCTTGCATGCATTTCTCTCCGATCATTTTCCTGGTTAATATTTTAACAGCATTTATATGATCTATTGTTATATATTTTCAGATGCAAGCCCATAATAAATATAAAGTAAAACTAAGAGGGCTATGAAATGAAATGTAAAGCACCCTGGATGAAAGTTGTAATTAGTTGTGCTTTTAAGCACATGCAAAATCCGAAGGGTCATAAGGCCTAAAGAAAGCAGTGGTTAAACAAATGCTAAATCTAAAGATTGTTGGCCATGCTATCTGAAATGTAATGATTAATTCCTCACGGAGCCCACAGGTTGGGATGTGAGATGGAGCAAGGGACAGCTAATTCTAAGTGTCCCCTAGAACCTCAATTACGGTTAACTGTGCACCTAGTCACAGTGGTTCTAGAAAAGATCCTCACGGAGCTTGATTTAAGCTTGGATGTGAGCTGTAGACATTTGTTAAAGTTGAATGGGCACTCCTCAAAACGACTTATTCCATTTGTGAGACATCGCCATTCCCTGTGTGATTTATGTCTAACATATGCTTATTAGGTGGTCTTCCCTTTCCCTTTAACCGAAGTGTCACAGTGTTGAAGTTGTAAAGCCATCCCCTGGTCTTAACCTGGTCGTTTTTACCTTCACCCATTTCTAGCAAAATGGCCACGTCCATAAATGAGTATACACTTGTGGGTCTTCTTTTAAGTAATTGGTCACTTTTAATCTAGACTTGTATTAGATGTTTTATTGCTTAATCGCAAGTAGAATGCCACTTTATGTTGATGTATTTGTAACTTCGGAAGATATTCACTTGTATATTGTATTTGTACTTTATTGTATCCCCAACGGAGATGTATTAATCCTCCAATTGGAAGTGTCGTCAATTGTACCTGCATGTGTCGCAAGTTATATTGTAAGTGTTGTAACTTATACTTGATGGGTTATTAGACCACCTTGATGGGGTCGGCCCTGTATGAGTTATGTGGGTCAAAGGGTTATTAGACCACCCTAGTAGGGATCGGCTCAATCAGCATTATGTTAAGTGGTTAAGTTGAGGCCGACCTAGTTGAGTAAAGGTCAAGTGAAAGTTAGTGTATAAATAGAGAGTGTGTCTCTCATTTTACACATTCTATTATTCACTCACTTCGCATTAGTGAGAGAAGAAAAGGATGCGCATAAGTGGAGGAGGAGCATGCTGTTGAAGATGTCTATCTCTTGGGTTTGATCATGGTGATACTTGTATTGATGCTTATTCTATCTCTGAGGAAGTTGCGGGGTTTTTGACCTTCTTGGTTTTCCCCGGTGAAATGTTTTGTGTCTCTTATCTCTTGTGTCTTATGCTTGATATGTTGTACATGTTGTTCTTTCAATTAAGATCCTAGATCTATTGAATTAAATGATGAAAAATCTAACATGGTATCAAAGCTAGCCTGAAGGAAGGCATGATTTGGCATTTATGAGACTTGTTGCACTTGCGACAAATTGGAAGCTAGGGCTTGATATAGCAAAAACCAGTCATTGTGGCACTTTCGCTATAAATCCATTTTGGAGAAGGTCAAGGATCCGAAACTTTTACAGGTCGTAGATAACATCCCCATGTACCTTGTGTCCGAAGCACAGCATCTAATTCGTTGTACTTTGTGAGATATGATCCGTACACTCTAGGGTTTCTGCCTTTTCCAGATCTCAGTCATAAACAAGTGGCCTAGGAAAAAAAGGTCACAACTTGGGCTAGGAAGCTCCAAATGAAATTTCGTAAAAAGTAACAAGTAGGGCACGGACTGTAGTTTCTCAGGTAAGTTTTTCAGAGGCAGAAATTGAACCAGTGACACGTGGCACGCCGTACAAGTTCGCTCTCCTGTTTTATCCCATAAACAGGTCACGTTGCGACACTTGGCATAACTCTCTCTCAGAGAATCCAATTGAGGTCAGACCTGTGGGGTTCGAAAGATGACAGGTCAGGCTACCACAGGCCGAAGTTTCGGACCCTGTGGATTCGTAATTTCAGAGATGCACTAGAAACAATCAGGTGCATATTTCTGTCAAAACAGAATTGGATTCTAAGCACCTTCATTCTTGGCTTGTCACTGCTGCGGGAATTTAGGGCTTCGGAGAAAGTTGGAATTTACGGAATCGCAGTCCATGGCTGGATGCTTCTCATCAAAATCGAAATTTAGAGACCAAGATCAATTTTTTTGATTGAGCAGAAGGTCGGGCTTGATCAAACCCTAGTTCGGGATTTTGATCGAAAAGATGGAAAATTAGGGCTTGTTATCACATATATAGTAGCCGGGCCACCATATATTATTCTTCTGATTCCAGTACACTATTCAGCCAGTTCCCTTACATTGAGATGCTGAGATGAGCATCTATATTGGATCACTATCAGATTTTGGATAGCAGTATGTATTCCCCATGCCATGACCGAGTCTCAGGACACTCAGAGAGATGACCGATGTAGCCATTATACCATTTATACAGAGCAGTTAGTAGTGCCCAGAGTTACAGCAACAGTTTCAGAGGACAGATGATGGTTCAGATTGATGAGCATTTAGGTATATGACTCAGCAGGTATATCATTGTGTTATGGTTATATTGCTTTTATACTTATTCTTATAGCATGTCTTAGCACTAAGTGTCATGATCTGGCGACATATAGATATGTGGACCTGGTTGATCTTATTATATATACTATATTGTCCCTACTCAGACTTAGAATTTCACTATTCATACTCATTGGTCTTACCCTCCTTAGGGAGAATAGAGGTGATCATTCCACCATACCTTGGCTTGCTAGTGTTGGCTCCATTATTCATTGTCTTCATCCATCCATTACCTACCTTTTAGTTTGTCACCCTAACTTACTACTTGACTAGTGACATGGAGGATCTTTTCCCCACTGTAGCCTCTGTATTGGATGAGCTTCCCTGTTTATTGTGTCTCGGCTCTAAGTTGGTGACAAAACTTACCTTTGGTGAGTTGGATTGTAGTCCTAAATCATTCTTGTCGATTGTCCCGATGTTTGGCATTGGCTCGAACCCCCCCTAGTCACTTGAGATGTTGTTGGCTAAAACTGAAAGCTCATGTACTACTTATGGAAACTGATAAATTCGCCCATGGAAACTAAAAAGGGCAAGAGCGATGAACTGCTGAAAAATACTTCTCGAATAGTATAAGAAAGGTCCAAAAAAGCAATGATTCTTAAAAGCTATATCTAAACAATTGCTGAGCTTATATATGTATAAAAAACATGCCCTGGATGCAAGCTGCAACTAGTTGTGCTTATCAGCACACCTGAGATCCGAAGGGTTATGTAGGCCAAAAAGGCCATGAAATGAAATTGAATGATCCTAATGAACTTGGATCAACTTGATGTAGACATGATGCCTAAGTTGAATAAGCACTCTCTAAACAACTTATCCATTTGTGAAACACCGCCATTCCCTGTGTTGTTGCTCATTCAGTATATACTATGGTGTGTTTTCCCTTTCCCATTGCCGAAGTGTCATAAGGTTAAGTCGGTCAAGTCATCCCTTAACCTAGCCAGTTATTTTAGCCTTCACCCTTCACTAGCAAATTGATCACAGCTGTGAAGTGAGTATGATCTTGAAAGTCTAGTCTAAGTAATAATAATAATTAATGACATTATATATTTGGATTTAGATCGCCAGTAATGATTACTTTGTGTTATAATTGTTATTTGAATAAGTTGTAGAGCATGCATTAACCTTTGACACTTTGCAGCAGCTTCCGATGGTGGTCTGAGTTATATTTGGTCATGTTGACTTGGTCAAACCTAGTTTGACCAAGGTCAGCCAGAGGACATGAGATGGTTGGACCTTGTGATGATATGGATTGATGATATATGGTCTATGTACATGTACATGATGATTCTATGCAGCAGCTACAGGGTTATGATGATGATTCATGGTTTACAACAGTATTTGATCATTTACAGATTATTATTATTTGACATGTTCCGGTATATTAGATATATATTTTGATCATGCAGAGACTCATATGGTGTATGAGTGCACATCTTGGATGGATTTGGACCTTCTGAGTCCAATGAAACAGTTTGTTTTCAGTTCCGGGCACTTACAGTGATGATTGAGCCTCAGTAGGCTATCCTAGTGCAGTTTTGGTCTGTGGAGACCCTGTCAGAGCAGATGTGATTTTTATCCAGTTGACCTAGGGCGCTGGGCTTGGAGGGGGTGGTACAGCCACTTGTTTTTACCATATTACCCCCCTCCCGGACACACTGGTGCCCTCACCTTGACAACGCAAGCACTCCAGGAGGCAATTTGGGGCAGTTTCACGCTTCCCGAGGCATTTCAGGATTGGTAGAAATGGCTATTGAGGAATTCGACTTGGGCTACTGAGGCAATGTTTTGGCATGGGATGATCAGTGATGATGGATTGACGTCTTCCACACCTCCTCCAGCAGTTTCAGCTTCATCGGGGCCCGCATCCATCACTTATGGCACTTCTGATGATTTCTGAGGTCTTTTGAAGCCTACGATTTAACCATAGAGGCACGATTTGGTATATTGATGACTATTTTATTATTATTGTGCTATGGGGATTGACCAAGGGTGGCTAAAATTACCCCTTGGACCCACCATAAGCTTCCTATTATATTTTGTCATCATGATTTGGTGGGATTCCCCTCTTCTAGGGCAATTTTGTTCACTTATATTATATTTTATGAGTGATCCATGTATTTTATTGTTGAGCTCATCTCAACCATTGATTAGACATTTGTATCTTTTAATCTTAGCCACTCATTCAAAAAGTGGTTAGGATTTTGATGCCTCTCCTTCCTATTTAAAGGAGAGAGCTTCTCATTGTAAGGGGTCTTTGGCTCTTGGATTATTGGTATAGAAAAACTTTCTTGTGGAAATTCTTGTGGTCTCCTTTGCATCTGGTGTTCTTAGATGGTGATTGGAAAGTCTATTGCAACCTAGCATTTGGAATTTGTGGTAAGATCTATCTATTTTGGAAATCATTGTCTTGTCTACAGGAGGGCGACTTCAACAAGGGCGATTTTGCAAGGCTTCTTCAAATCGACTTTCTTGGCATTTGCTTGTATCAGGAGGTTATCATTAGTAGCATTGTGATCTATGTTATCTTTCTGTTACTTCTCTTGTGGCATTAGTCTTATCTCTTGATTGCATCAAATCTGATATTGTTGACGTTTGTTGTGCAGGAGAGAGGGCGCATAGGATTCTTGGACTAAATCGACTTCATAGAAAACTACCACAAAGCTTCTCAAATTGATCGGGTTTGCATAGATCATCATCATCAAGGCATCTACAAGGTTACCCAGGTAAGATCCACAGGTTTGTTTCTCTTATCTTGATCCAATCCATTGACATTACTCATAAATTGATAAAACCCTTATTTCTGCAAACCCTCATTTTTACATTTTTTCAAATCTACTAAGATCTAGTGGCTTCTTGGGTAAGATATTTAAAACCCACCTCTATAGTATCCACGGCATCCCGGATCTATAGTTTGGTGAGGATTGGCCTCCATTTGACCCTCTTCCCAAGGCATTTAACCTCTCCAAGCAAGGGCGCACTTCCTAATTTGGTGGGTTGACCTAGATCTAGTACGTGGGTAGTTGAGATCCCGCTTGTTTTCATGATCTACACATCCAATAACCTACCCCCAGATTGTCACTTTTCTGATTTCTACCTTGTGGGCCCTATTCGACATTTTGAGGGATTTAATCCCCATGTTGGACCACTTGGTATCTTCAAACTCAGATCTAGTAAGATCTAGCCATCGGATTGCTTTGAAACTATAGATCCATATCCTCACCTGATCAACCTACTTGGATCTAAATTTTGGATGCCATTGGACTTGTCTTGATTCATTTATCCCACTTTTTAGCCTCCTTGGGTAAAGTCGCACCACCTTGGAGAAGTGAGTTGACCCACTTCCAAGACATGGGTACTTGAGATTTTGATGGATTTGGAACAAGCATAATTCAAAACCTAAGTCTAGTAGGTCTATTTGTCAAATCTTGCCTTGGGGATAGCGTTCCTTGTTTTAAGGGATTGTGGTCCACTTAAGTGAAACCTAGATCTAGACCTATTCATCCATCAAGGCTTTAATTGCCCACTTGTCTCATGCAATAGGAGTTATCAACCACAAGTTAACTACACTTTGACTCCATTATCCCAATTCCCAAGGCACTGGTCTCTCTCCAAGTCAATTCGACTTTCCTAGATTGTTGGATTAACTTGTGGATTGACCTTTGTGTGGTGAACTAAACCCTTTGATGTCATCATGTATCATGATCAAGCTTGTCACTTGTACTAGTTAGCCCCAATTCAACCCTTAAGTTACCCTGCATTGGATGCAGTTCCCAAGGCAGTGGATTTTCTCACATTGAACTAGTACTTTAATCCTAGATCCTATTTCACAAATCATAAGTCACTCTCACATCAATAATGAACCAAAGCTATACTCATTGAACCCCTCACTTGTCTTGTGACTTAATCTTAAGGTCTAGGATAAACCATACACCTTACTTCATTTAGAATTAACTTGATTTGGTGTCTTGGTTTTGATCTCTCTTGTCGGGAGTAGATCGGGTCTCCCCCTTTGTTGTTTAGGCTAGATAACATAAAGTGAAGGTTGCCTCAACTGGCGTGACAACCATATATTAGAGGTCGAGGTGATCGTGGTTGCACCTTTTGAGTTGCCCTTCCCTATTGCCATCCATGAGTGGATACATCCTGTGACCACGGCTGGAAGCTCCTCAGAAAAATCGAAGTTTAGAACACAAGATCAAACCTTTTGGATGGACAGAAGACCGGGCTTTATCAAACCCTAGTTCAGGATCCTGTCCAAAAGATTCAGAAGCTTCAAAGGCAATTTTGAGGGGTCAAATTTTGCAGTTTTCAAAATTGAAGTATACCAGCTTGATCAACTCAGCAAGGCACATCTTTTCATCCAATCAGAAGTTTGAAATTCAAAATTTGAATTTTTCGGGTTTCTCTGACAAACCCTAATCCAGCTCCAGATCTAGTTTCAGCAAATCAAAGTGGATTGGGTTAATCCTAGAAGAGAATGAATTAGACACCTGCATAAGTGAAGAAGTTCCAGTTCCAGAGGGAGATGAGGCTAAGGCCTTACATAAGAATGCTACAAGCAATCTCGACAGGTATGACTTGAGGAGATACAGGTATGTTCATGATTAAGTTTATGATATGATTTGTCTTTATACTATTTAGTTTAGTACAATCTTGATTAATGTTAGACTTGTCTTATCATCCTAGTAAAAGTATGAATGCATGTGAATGATAGAATACATTCATTGATTAGGGTTATGACACTTATGATTGTACTAATGCATTGTGGTGTTGTATGAGGATGATATTGTCCGCTAACATGAAAGGTATATCAAGAAAGACAAATCATGTTCTAGATCAAGAACATATGACCATGGTGACATGAATACAAAGACTCATCCATAGTCATGGATCACATAGAAGCTCTACTTACGAGGTATGTATAATTTTGGTTCTACAATGGTTAACTTATGAGTTATGCAAGTTACTAGCACACGTCTTTGAAGAAGAACAAAAAGACATTATATGAGTATGTTAGACATAACTAACAAGCATGATAATCTAGGTATGTTTTTCCTATATCAAGTTAGAATCCTACCTTATGTTAGGATCTTATACTTTTGTATGAATGATTATTCTTGAAGTTAGAAGTTTAAGTTATCAACAGTTGATGCATATTATGTTTCTTACTTTGATTGATGATATGACTAACTAGAAGACTCCTATGGTCAAATAAGAATTTGCATGAGTAATAGAAGTCCTCCTTGAAACCTTGAATACTAATGCTTGTGATAAATTACCTGTGTGTGAAATGATCATGACCATACATGTTAAGATTATAATGTTTTGATAGTATTGAGATTATACTAATGTATGTGTGGTTATGTATGAGATCTTGAGGATAACACAATCATGACACTAGTGCACACTTAAGCATGCATAGTGATCCAGGATGGATATAAGTTCAAAGACAAGTAATCCAGGAAGCAAAGATCAAGAGGGAGCACACTCCAAAAGTTCCTACAAGGAAGCAAAGATCAAAAGGGAGCACTCTAGGAAGCAAAGTTCAAAAGGGAATCCACCCAACAGCCAAACAAAGATAAGTATTTGAATTGTCATTTATTATATGTATGATTACTTAAATGATGTTGTTCATTCATGTACATACTTATATTCCTAGATTTAGAATGTATATTATGCATATTAGAAAAGTTGCATTAATGAACAAGATACTACTAATATGCAAGTAATGGGTAAGTGGCCTATGGTACTGTACAACATTCCATTGCTACTTATCTAGAATGAAACCTCTTTGCTAACATGTTGGGAGTTGTGCACACTCTTAACAAATGTTCTGGTAGAGATGGAAGGCATCTAGAAAGTTACCGTGTGAATACGGGATATGGATAAATGTTGTATTGAAGCATTGGCTAAGATAATTGCATGACTGTATGACATATGTCTTTATGCATAAGAATTTGTTCTGAAAAACTATGAGATGTTTCTAATCATGCAATTGAAATTGACTTGTAGGAAAGATCATGTACAATCACCTACAAAAGAAGGACTACAACATTTGTTCCAACAAACGAAATTCAAAGAAAACTATCTATTGAATATATTGAAGAATCTGAAGTTCCCAGGATTCGGGATGCAGTAATGGAAGAATGCCATGATCGAGGAATACCAGTGGATCATGAAGAATGATGTTTGGGATGTGGTCCCAAGAACTGAAGGGAAGTCTGTTGTAACTTCCAAGTGGATCTATAAGATCAAGCATGCTGCAGATGGTAGCATAGAGAAATACAAAGCGAGGTTTGTGGCTCGTGGCTTCTCCCAGAACGAGGGATAGATTATGAAGAGACTTTTGCACCTGTAGCCAGATACACTTCCATCAGATCAGTACTTGCCCTGGCTGCAGTGATGAAATGGAAGATACACCAGATGGATGTCAAGACAGCATTCTTGAATGGTGTAGTCGAAGAGGAAGTGTATGTGGAGCAGCCACTTGATTTTGAGACACATGACAAGGAGTCGAAAGCCTTGTATGGCTTAAAGCAAGCTCCTAGGACTTGGTATGGTAGGATAGACAGCTTTCTATCCAGTTTGGGCTTTACCAAGAGTAAAGCGGATCCAACCTTTGCTACAAGGTTGAGGAAGGAAATCCAGTGATACTACTATTATATGTGGATGACATGTTTGTTACAGGTGAGGATAGATTGATTGCCGATACGAAGAGAAAGCTTGCTGCCGAGTTCGAGATGAAGGACTTGGGGATGATGCACTACTTTCTAAGCATGGAGGTGTGGCAGAGTGCAGATGGAATCTTCCTTGGACAAGGGAAGTATGCGGTAGAAATCCTGAAGCGGTTCGGGATGATGGACTGCAAGGCCATGGCCACACCTATGGCATCGAACCTGAAGCTTCTGTGTGATGCTTCATCTGAGCTGATTGATGTCACGGTGTATCGTCAGATGATTGGGTCCTTGATGTACCTGACGAACACGAAACTAGATATTTGCTTTGCAGGGAACACATTGAGCCAGTTCCTGACGGATCACAGAGGTGTTCACCTGGTTGCTGTGAAGCATATTCTGAGGTACCTGAAGGGTACGACTGATTATGGGCTCAAGTATGATGCGAATCAAAAGTTTAACATAGAGGGTTATGTTGATTCAGATTGGGCAAGCAGTGCTGCAGATAGGAAGAGCACTTCTGAGTGTTGCTTCAGTATGGGATCAGGTGTGATCTCTTGGTTTAGCAGGAAGCAGTCCTGCGTAGCACTGAGTACAGCCAAAGCAGAGTATGTTGCAGCTTGTTCGGCTAGTTGTGAGGCAGTATGGCTTAGGAAGCTACTGTCTGAGTTATTTGATCTTCCGTTGGATGCTACTAGTATCTTTTGTGACAACCAGAGTTGTGTGAAGCTGTCTGAGAACCCGGTGTTCCATGATAGGTCGAAGCACATCGAGATCAAATATCACTATATCAAGGATATGGTGTACAGAGGAGCAGTGAAGCTCTTGTATGTTGCAACGGATGAGCAGGTTGCAGATGTGTTGACGAAACCACTAGCCAGAGTGAAGTTTGAGTACTTCAGAGAGAGGCTTGGTGTTCTTCAAATTGAAGATACTTCGAGGAAGAAGTGATGGGACACATTTGCAGGAGCCATTCCAAGCATGGTGAGAGGAGGATCCTTCCCATGGCTGTGGATGTAAGCGTTGTGTGACGAGCATCAAGACGATGCTCCAGTTACTGCTTTGGATATGCATCAGTTGGATGCTTTGTATGATCAGTTGGATCATGTATATGTATATGCATCAGGTGGATGCTTTGTATGATCAGTTGGATCATGTATGATAACATGCATCAGGACGATGCAGTGACGATGATCAGGATGATCATGTGTGATGAGTATCAGGACGATGCTCTGGATGACATGCATTAGGAAGATGCAGTGACGATGATCAAGATGATCATGTGTGATGAGTATCAGGACGATGCTCTGGATGACATGCATCAGGACGATGCAGTGACGATGATTAGGATGATCATGTGTGATGGGTATCAGGATGATACTCTGGATGATATGCATCAGAACGATGCAGTGATGATGATCAGTATGATCATGAGTATCAGGATGATACTTCACGGCCGCAAACAAATTGTGCAGATGGCATGTAAAAGATCCTGAGAGATCTGATAGTCTGTGCTCGGATACTCTTCGAGGTTTTGCTACAGATTGGCCATGGGCAGATTGTACAGGTAGCATAGAAAAGATCCTGAGAGATCCGATAGTCTGTGCTCGGATGCTCTTCGAGGTTTTGCTACAGATTAGCCATGGGCAGATTGTAGATGTAGCATAGAAAAGATCCTGAGAGATCCGATAGTCTGTGCTCAGATACTCTTCAAGGTTTTGCTACAGATTGGTCGTGGACAGGTTGTGCAGGTAGCATAGAAAAGATCCTGGGAGATACTATAGTCTATGCTAGGATGCTCTTTCGAGGTTTTGCTACAGGTAGCATAGAAAAGATCCTGGGAGATCCTATAGTCTGTCCTAGGATGATCTTTCGAGGTTTTGCTACTAGAGGCATGTAATCAACCCTGGAGATCCTATAGTTTGTGCTAGGATGCTCTTTAGAGTTATTGCAGGTTGCAAGACACTCTTTTAAAAAATTTCCTAACCACATGTAAAAGATCCTGGGAGATGCTATAGTTTGTGCTAGGATGCTCTTTCGAGGTTTTGTGGTGGTGGTCACATAGAAAAGATCCTGGGAGATCCTATAGTCTGTGCTAGGATGCTCTTTCGAGGTTTTGTGACGGTCACATGTAAAAGATCCTTGGAGATCCTATAGTCTGTGCTAGGATGCTCTTTCAAGGTTTTGTTGACGCACGTAATTAGTCCCAAGGATTCCACAGTATGACCAAAGACGATGAAGACCCACAGGATGGCCAAAGATGTTGAAGACCTACAGGAGGCTAGGCCTACAACCAGCATGAAAAAGGGTTGGCTGTGTAGAACTTCCTATGACGAGAAGAATTCAGAGATAGCCTAGTGATCGAGATGTCGAGTACAGCAGTAGTGATGATGATGATGCTCCATGATCCAGTGATGATGATCCAACTCCAGAATTGAAGACTTGCGCCAATATGTATTGATGACCTGTGACGAAAGAATACCTTCCTATTTAAGAGGGAGTGTTGATGTATTTGTAACTTCGGAAGATATTCACTTGTATATTGTATTTGTACTTTATTGTATCCCCAACGGAGATGTATTATTCCTCCGATTGGAAGTGTCGTCAGTTGTACTTGCATGTGTCGCAAGTTATATTGTAAGTGTCGTAACTTATACTTGATGGGTTATTAGACCACCTTGATGGGATCGGCCCTGTATGAGTCATGTGGGTCAAAGGGTTATTAGACCACCCTAGTAGGGGTCGACCCAGTCAGCATTATGTTAAGTGGTTAAGTTGAGGCCGACTTAGTTGAGTAAAGGTCAAGTGAAAGTTAGTGTATAAATAGAGAGTGTGTCTCTCTCATTTTACACATTCTATTATTCACTCACTTCGCATTAGTGAGAGAAGAAAAGGATGCGCACAAGTGGAGGAGGAGCATGCTGCTGAAGATGTCTATCTCTTGGGTTTGATCATGGTGATCCTTGTATTCATGCTTATTCTATCTCTGAGGTAGTTGCGGGGTTTTTCACCTTCTTGGTTTTCCCCGGTGAAATGTTTTGTGTCTCTTGTCTCTTGTGTCTTATGCTTGATATGCTGTACATGTTGTTCTTTCAGTTAAGATCCTAGATCTATTGAATTAAATGATGAAAAATCTAACACTTTGTTCTTTAGTTTTGCTAATAAAATATTTAAATGAGCACATCTTATCCATTTGCACTTGTAGCATCAGTCAGATTTAGACTGGGTCATCATTTTGTTCAGTTATGACCTGGTCAACCCAGTTTGACCAAGTCAATCACAAGTTCCAAGATGAGTTGGACCGATGATGTTCGAGATTGATTATTTGTGGTCCTATGGTGCCCATATGATGGTTCCATGCATCAGACAGAGGTTTGATGTGATGGTTTGATGGATTTTTATTGTTATTATTATTTACAGACCATTATTTTTATTGTCTGGGCATGGTTGAGCTTACAGAGGATTATCCAGATGGTCACATGATGTATGAGTACTCATCCTTCATTCATTTGGTCCTTCTGAGTTCATTGGGACACTTAGTTTTCAGTTTCAGGCACTTACAGATGATGTTATGGTCATATTATCACTTTACAGCACATTGCCATGTAAAAATCGCTTGTCAACATTTTTTGAGATCATTTTGGTTCTCCTAGGGCGCTACAGAGAGAGTATGGGGTCCAGCCACTCATTATTACCATATTACCATACTCCCAGACATTTTGGTGCAATCAGTTTGGTGCCCGAAGCACTTGGAAGAGAGTTACAGGCATTTTTATATTTTACAGGTGATATTCTGGCCGTACAAAATGGAAGAATTGGCTACTAAGGAAATCGATTTCGGCAAATGAGGCAAGGAAATGGCATGAGGTCAGGTCAGAGATTTATTGTGGTGCATCCCACACCTTTCGACACAATTTACAACTTCAGTGGGGTCTACATTTCCTCTAGGTCATTATTATGGGGTTTTATATTGTATTATTGGGGCAAAACATCCTAGTGATTTTTATCACTTGTTGATGTATATTATATTTGATGTAGTTGGGGCATTAGTCTAGTGAAGACGTTATCTCCTAAACCCCCCCAACATGTTTTTATGTTGTGCTTCCTAGTCACTTTATGTCATACGTCCCCCCTAAGGTGTCATTGAGGAAACACGTCCCCCTCTCTTTGAGTGATCCATGTGTTATGATTCTGGCTCATCTTAACCATTGATTATTATTGATGTATCTTATGATCTCAACCACTCATGTAAAAAGTGGTTAGGGTTTTGGTCTCTCTCACTCCTATTTAAAGAAGAGACCCCCCTCGTTGTAAATGGACTTTGGCTCTTGGAATTTTCATAATAAAGAGAATATTTGCAAAGACTCTTGGATTTTCTTTGTGGGATGTTCTTAGATTGTGATTGGAAAGTCTATTTCTCTTAGCATTTGAGATATTATTGTGGATCCAAAATATTTGTGTGGAAACAGTGTTTAACTGCAGGAGGGCGACTTCATCTTGGGCGTTTTTGCAGGGGCTCCTTAACTCGTTTGCTTGAAGTCGGCTAATATCAGGGGGGTTTCAATAGTATCTTTGATCTTTGATTTTCTCTTTGATATGTCTCATGTTTTTATAGTCATTTTCTTCTTAGCATCAAATCTAACTTAGGTAGTTTGTTTGTGGAGGAGAGGAGGGCACACTTGCTTCCTTGGGAAAATCGATTTCACTTGGATACTCAGCAAAATCATCTCAAATTGATCGAGAAGGGATAGATCATCATTCTCAAGGCATCTGCAAGATTTTCCGGGTAAAATCTACACTTAATCTTTTTATTTGAAGTTCTAAACCATTGGCCATTGGAATATACTATTGAAACCCTAACTGTTACTACTTCTAAAAATTCTCTAGCTCAAACAACTTGAAATCATGGCTAACGATTTATGGGTTTTCACCTTAAGGCCTAGCCCCGGGTGGGTCTCCTTGGGTGTCACCCCTAAGGGACTCCGTCTTGCCCAATTCCCTAGGCACTGTTCTTCTACCCTAGCGCACTCCCAGACTTAGCCATTCTTTCTGAGTTGTTTGATGTTGGTTTTGACTTATAAGCTAAGACATTGTCATATCCTTCACCAAGTCTTATCCAAAGGTACTAGAAAGCCTCATTTTGATATTAATCCCTCTACCTTGGACACGTTTCCCAAGGTGGAAGAAATCTTTCTCATTTGCTAGTGCCTTGATCTTAGACCTAATCTGTGCATTCATCAGCCACTGGTGCATTTCATATTAGGTCAATATTTACATCCTTTAAGCCTCTTGATCCAAACTTAAACCAATCCTGTGGCTTCATCCATAGATCTTGGGATTATCACACCTTACACCTTACGTATTCTAGCATCCTGGTTTGATCTGGTGTTTTGGTTAGATCTCTCTTGTCAGGATTAGATCTGGGTCTCCCCCTTTGTTATTTAGGGCTTGGATAGCATAAAGCGAAGAGTGCCTCGATTGGCGTGACAACCAATCCATCTGGGGATCAAGGCCCTCTTAGGTCACCTCTTTAGTTGACTAGATCCTCTATCATTCTGAATAGGATCATCTTTAGGGGCAACTACAAGTTATGTGATAACAACTCCCAACATACTCTGTGTTCGTTCCTTTGGAAGGGATCTGTGTACTTATAACGCTCACAAAATCACCATTCTTATCTTGTGTCTGATTAATCTTATAGATGTTCTCATTGTAAATATTTGATCTAGAGATCACTACTCCCTCTGAATCACTCTAAGATCTCAAGTGGTATGAATCTCAATGTAAGTAAATACTCATACAAACATAAACTCAAACTACTAGATCTGCATTTACCAACTGAAATACAAATGCAATCAACCACATAAACAATAGATGTACCCTGGAACCCTTGCGGGAAAAACCAACTAACTAAGGGCTATCTTCTCTCTCAAGCCCAAAGCATATAGATGTATAAATGACAATACAATACAGGATTACCTCAGCTGATAACTCAATCCCTCTGAAACAGGATAGACCTCAAATCTGCATGCATCCAGCTGATGCATGCACTGAAGAAGTAAGCCCTAACTGCCAAACTGGATCTGAGTGCTCTGATGGTGCCTCTAACTGATCTGCCCTCTCTAGATCTCTCTGCTCTGATCTGCTCGCTCTGAAGACTGCCCACTGATGAAATCAGCCTCCTCTGCATGCACAAGTGCGCCCTCCCCTCTGGATGTCAAATACTCGTACTGGTCCAGATCTCAACAGATCTGAGCTCCGATCGTCCCTAACCTTCCTCAAATCCTGAGGCAAGGCTATCCTGGAAGTCACAGACTCCGAATCAGTCAATCTAGCTCACAACAAGCTTCTCCTCCCTCAGGAAAAACGTCCTCCTCCAAGAGAACTCGGCCTCCTCCAATCTCCACAGTAATCACACTGTTGAGCTCTCTAAGCTCACAGTAATGGGTGTCTAGCCTCTCTGGAACTGAAGGTCACTGATCTAGCTCAGATCTGACCTTCCTAGCTCCTGCAACAACTCCTCTCTATCTTAGAAAGTCGCCCCACATGTGCATATTTGCCCTCCTCACTCTAGCAATATCTCTCTCCGACAATGCAACTGAGTAACGTCATCTGGGGACCCCCTGCCTCTATAAATAATCTCACTGATGAATTAGGTTTTCCGAAACCCTAATTCCCGGTGCATGCAAAAGGTCACTTTTGCATGCAGTCACTGAATGCTGACAGGTCATGCAAAACTTATGCATGCAAAGGTCAATCTCCCATGAAGCTCCGCATGCAGCCCCTGCTGGACTCACGCCACTGAGTAGAGTGCATCTCACTCTACTCCATCTTGATGCCTATGCAACTAATGTACCTCCATGTAAGGCATCTGAACCATGGAGGACATCCCGAAGTTACCATAATCTAACACTCATTGATGTTCTTCATAGCGGTCCTTGTGATGACATTTGCCCTTACTGCATTTGTTATTGTGACTTCTTGTTGATGCATTGATCATCAATATTGTCTTTTTCATTATTCTCTATCATAGGTTCCTTTATTTTCTCTTCCTTAATTTTTATGTATACGTCTTCCGTCGGGTACTTAACAACATTATTGGCTTGACTCTCATCACAATCTTGATCAAGATCATTTTCATCCTTATCAAATATTTTATTGCTATTTTCTTTGTCAATATGATAATTTGTATCATTGTTTTGCTTACTATCTTGATCGATATCATTACTCTCATCCTTGACAACTTCTCTTGCATGACTTTCACATACATCTTCATTTTCTTTAAATGTTTCATCAATAGACCTTTTTATTTCATTTATGTCCTTATGGATTTGCTCAAAAAGCTTCATCAATTCTTCACTAAACGATGTTAGATTTTCACAATTTACTTCAATATGATCTAGGATCTTATCTAAGAGAACAACATGCACAGCAATTCAAACACAAGAGACAAGAGACACAAAGAGTTTCATCGGGGAAACCATAAAGGAGAAAACCCCACAACTTCCTCAGAGATAGAATGAGCAACAATACAATAACCCCAAAAGTAGAAATGGTCTCCAGCAACTTCTCTTTTCTTCACTTGTGCGAACTCCTCTTCTCTCTCACTAATGCGCAAATGAGTGAGTGAGTGAATGTGCAAATAGAGATGAGCACTCTCTCTATTTATACTTTACCTTTCACTTGACTTATTCACCTAACTGGGCCGACTTCTCTAGGAGAGTCTAATAACCCATGAAAGACACAACTCCAGGGTCTAATGCCCCGTCATTCAATGTAGGGTTAACCTCCCTTACTTTACATGACTCAAATACAATAATGACTCTCCCGGCCGGAGGAATAAACATCTTCATTGGAAGTACAATAATAAAATACAAATACAATATAAAATATACAAGTGAATATCTTTCGAAGTTACAATTACATTAACAAATGGTGTCGTGGATGTTGTACAAGGAAGGAATTTTTTTTGCTAGGTCTGAATATAATAATCAATGATTACTATATTTAATAATAATAATTTGTATACAAGCCTGCACGGGTGTGGCTCATTGGCGATTCGCTTGATATGAAGTCACATGTTGTAAACAGAGGTCACGAGTTCAAATCACACCCGGGCTTACCCGTGTCCCATGCTTGCAGGCGATTGTGGGGCACCTAGGGGTATAGTGGTAGCGGGATTGGATCCCTGGACCCCGTGTCACGCGAGTACCAGCCCAATCTCCAGTTGTCGATTCCCCTAGTTAAAAATAATAATAATAATTTGTATACATATATTATTAATAACAATAATTTCCACTTAATTTAGTATTCTCCCAAGCGTTATGATTCTACACAAAATGGTGCTTGAATTTACGATTTGATTTCACCCAAATAAAACCACGTGTTGTTTTCTTTAAAACCACGTGTTGTTTTCTTTAAAACCACTTGTTGTTTTCTTTAAAACTACTCGTTGTTTTTATACTTCTCCTTTTCTTCTCGTCTCTTTTTTTATTTTACTTTCTTTTCTTTTCTTTTTTTTTACATTCTTTTTCGTCTCTCTTTTCTTAACTTTCCTTTTATTCTTTTCTCTTTTTTTTCTCTCTTTTACTTTATCTAATGTTTTGGTTAAAGACCACAATTTAAGGGAAGCCCTGAGATAATGGCTAAAAGCCAAATTACACAAAGTGTAAATAATGGCCAAAGGCCAGATTGCTCTAATACCAATGTAACACGGAATCCAGGTGTTATGGGAAAATTTGTATCCAGATGTTAAAGAAGAGAATGCATCTTCAACAGAATAATATATATATTGAATAATTGTGAATGAATAGATGATGATTATATGAAATACACAGCAGAACTTTAAATATCTTCTCGTGACTATATGTGAAAGGATGCAACCTTTCATTTAATGTTTTATAATTAATCTATTTATTATTATTAAGTATATTTATTTATTAATTATTTATATTAATTTTATGTATGTAACACTATCCCTTCTACCACTATTAGAGATCCTTTTCAGTATGTTCCGCCCTCCAGAATTACACAAGATAAGGATAAAAAGAAGACTAGCATTCAAAGCTATTTCACACCTCCCACCACCTCTGCTTGTTCCATTGCTTCTCAGTTGACTCCAACATAAGCTCAACGCACCTTAGATGCCCACTGGAAGAAGCAGTATAAAGAAGTTGCCTATGAGTACACAGCTAGATGGTGGTATGATGTTGATCTCCCCTTCAATGTTGCCCGCTCTTCTTAATATCCAACCTATGTGGGATGTTGTTGTAGTTGCTGGTAAGGGCTTCAAAGGCCGTAATATGCATGACTTGAGGGGATCTCATTTGCAAAAAGAGATCATTTCCATAGATGAATACCTGAAGGAATTCAAAGAATCGTGGGTCAAAACAGGATGCACTATCATGTCAGGAGGATGGACCGATGCAAAGAACCGTACCATCATAAACTTTCTTGTCTCTTGCCCACGGGGAACCATATTTTTGAGATCATGTGATGCATCTAATATGGTGAAAGATGCAAATCTGTTATTTCATCTTTTGGATGAGGTTGTTGAGGAGGTGGGACAGCTAATGTTGTGCAAGTCATCACAAATAATGCCTCTAACTATAATCATGCTATTAAAATGTTAAAGGAAAAACATAAAACCATATTCTAGACTCCATATGTGGCACATCGCATAGACCTCATGCTTGAGGACATATGCAAACAAGATTGGATCAAGGACACTATAGAGCATGCCAAAAGCATCACCAAGTACATCTACAACCACGGTTGGGTATTGAGATTGATGAGGAGACACACATAGGGCAGGGAGCTTGTTAGGCCTGCAATTACTAGATTTGCAACTCACTTCCTCACGTTGTGTAATGCCCCTTGTTAGGAATTTTATTAAAATGGCACTTTTTCACTTTTTTCCCTAGTTTGACCTTTGACTAGTTTTGAGCTCTAGGTCCCTAAATTGCTCCAATTGCTCCCAAATCTTCTGAGAAGGTATATGGATGATGTTAGAACATAAAGATGTATTTCAGGGATGCTTTTGGACCTTTAAAATACTTCTGCAAATCCTCTTTCAATTCTGGCCAATGTAGGGAACTTTACTAGTAATTTCCCTTTGACTAGTATTGGTCTCTAGGTCTCGAATTGACTCCAAATGTCTTCAAATCTTCAAGGAAGGTGTATGAATGATATTAGGACTTGAATATGATGTTCAGGGATGATATATGGCCACCAAAATACCTCTGCAAACTCTCTTAAGATTCTGGACCAAGTATGCAATTTTACTAGTAATTTGGGGTTCAAATCCCCCTGGGGTAAGTACTGAAAATGGCTTCCCAAATGCCTCCAAAGCCACTCAAATTTCTGAACAGAGGTAGGGAATGTATTAAGGATGTTATTAAGGTCTCACGTGCACCATTAATTGATTATTATATCTGTTCCAACCCTCTCCCATTCAACTGCAAAAATCACCAATTCGACCCTTGGGGAAATGGCACTATTTCTTCTCCCAATGCAATTAAACTGAGTAAAAATACTTCAAATGCTCAAGTACAGTACATGAAACTTGTAAAATACATCCATGGCAGTCCATTAATCACAAATGCATCAGAGAATCATCCATTCATTCGAATTCATTGGCATTACATTGATTCACAACAAGGTAGTGGGGAAATGGCACTGCCTTTCATTAAAATTGAGATTTATACATTTCTACTTGGAATTTGACCTGAAACTTTCTGGAGATGAAGAACAGAGTATTTACTTCATATTACAAAAGAAATGGGGCATTAAAAGCTCCCCCAAAGAGTACAATAGCTCACCAAAAACGCCCTCCCTCAAGGATCAAGAATATGCCATCAAAACTGGAAATGGTTGAAGGAGTGAGCTGCAATAGAAGAAACCATGAGCTGCCCTGTAGCTTACACCTGCAAATAAAGACTCCATTAAAGCTCCAAATGAAAGGTCTGAATGGCCTTTCCAATTGCCAACTTGGATGGGAATCTTTCACCCTCAAAATTGGCTAAGGTAAGCAACTAGTCATCCACTAGCTCTCTCTCTTCACAAATGCAATTGCAAATTCTACAAATGATCAAAAGCTGGTTTCATTCTTTGTTATTGACATTTATAAAGTTCTAATGTCCTCCATGGGTCGAATTCCTTCCAAGAGACTCATGCCAACTCAAGTTGGGAAGAGATTCCAAAGAACGCCACTTGTACAATAATTCCTAGTCTCCCACTTCCACCAAATCACATGTGGAAGCATCTTAGCTGCCCTAACACCTTTGAGCGCCCTCTTAGAGTCTATTTTTAGCCCTGACATGTCATATATGTCATATGTCAGCCTTCAGGTCTGATTTGTGTCATAGGTGTCATAGCATCTTCATCATTGTTGTCATAGAGCTAGGGAATCTAGCCCAAGTGTCTCACTAGCTCCAAATTGCCTCTTCCTCTTCCATGGGAGTTACTCTTCCTCTATATTTCGACTTTGGATGAGTCATGCCATGAATAATACCTTTTGGACTCCCCCAAGTATGTTACCATTCACCTTGAATTCGAATTGGTGAGAGAATGATGCCAAGTGTAGTGGAGAAATCTAGCCATATGTGGGTCCCACTTCCTCCATGTGTCTTCATGATCAAATGCCACTTTGACTTTCACTTGTATATATTTATTTAGCTCCTTTATTAAATATTTATGCCATTCTAATGTTCAAACATCATTTATTATCCCCATTATTCCAAATCCCAAAGCTTCCATCCCAAACCTAGGAAACTAGTAATTTTCCTCCTTGGCAATTATTTGACCTTTAGCATCAATTTGACAAACTCTAATGAATAGGGCCAATGTGATTAGGCCATTGTGACCCAATGCCATATTTGGGACATGACACGTTGCAATCTGTCATTTCCCAAGCATAGAACTTGAAGCAAATGTTTTCAAGTGATGAATGGAATTCAACTCAATGGGCTCACAAACAAGATGGAAAAGACACCAAGAAGAGAATTGGAAGCTCTTCATTTTGGAAAAAAATAGCAAAGGTTGTGGCGATTACTGAGCCACTTGTTAAGGTGTTGCGGTTGGTAGATGGGGAAAAATTGGCCATGGGCTACATTTATGAGGCTATGGATCAAGCGAAGGAGAAAATAAGGGAAACACAAGAATAGAGTGGGTAAGTATGGGCCTATACGGGATATCATTGACAGGAAATAGAACAATCAACTCCATCACCCTATACATGTAGTTAGGTATTTCCTGAACCCAAGGTATCATTATAGAGATCAGTTTGATCAAGATCCAAGTGGGGAGGTGAATGATGGATTGTATTCTTGCATTGAGCGCATGGTCCCAAGTGAGGCAAACCAATTGGAGATACACCAGCAGATCACCTCTTACAGCGTCGCCACGGGTACCTTTGGCAAAAATGTCGCTAGGATTGCAAGAGATGTGGACCAACCAGGTAAACAATTCCATTGTTTTATTAAATTATGTTGTTTAACTTGAAAGTTTAAACTTTAAATTGTAAATACCTCATTTCTTAGCCAAATTCACAATCTAATTTGTTGAATTAATTGTTTTCACTCTTTGCATTTGCAACACAATGGTCGAAGGCATTTGGTGGCCAATGTAAACAATTGCAAAAGTTTGCAATTCGGGTCCTGAGTCAAACTTGCAGCTCTTTTGGGTGTGAGCGCAATTGGTCTTTGTTTGAACGGATTCACACGAAGAAGAGAAATCGTTTAGAGCAGAAACGATTAAATGATCTAGTCTTCATGCAGTACAACCTCCAACTCAGGCACAACCAATTGATGAACAAAAGACCTGATACATATCCCACTATGTTGGATGATATAGATCCAACCTCAGATTCAGTAGTGGAGACCCAAGTGCCAAAGTGTGGTGATGATCTGGATATTGAGCGAGAGGACTTGTTGGAGGTTTCGTTGGATGCAAATCCTCTATTGCCGATGCCATCAATTCATACAGTTGTAGATCCCGAGATTCCAAGCATGGCAGGCATTAGTCGACTAGGACCTCGTACTTATAGGCGACGACAACGTAGGCATTCAGCCGGTACTACTATTGTAGTAGCAGATGACCTTGACCCTGAGGAGTCCGAGCCTGAGCTAGATGATGTTGCCTTTGCTAGTCCTTTTGGTTCTTCTTCTTCTAGTTCTAATTCTACTTCTAGCAGTGGTGATGAGTTTGATCATTGATGATGTATGACAGATGACTATGTAGTTGACTATGTAACATGTTGTTTTTTGGACTCTACAGGCCATGTAGCCTATAGGCCTCATGGATTATGTATTTTGTTCTAGTTCCAGTTTCCTAGATATGTATTACACAATACACTTTGTGGCATTTTCATATATTGACTCTTATATGGTATATACATGAGCAAACTTTGAATATTTTGTCTCTAATGGTTTGGAATCATGGATTAGGATCTTGAAAATGTTGTTTTTTCTTTAAAATTTAAATATTTTGTGTAATTTTGAGTAAACTGATTCATTAAATTCAAATCAACTGATTCATCACCGATTCCGATTCCGATTCGGAGTTGACCGTCAATTGATTTCGAGTCCGATTCCGATTTTTTAAACTATGCTCCAACCCCACAAGGGAGAAAGGAAGCGCAAACTGTGAAATAGCGGTAGTTCACCTCTTCATGCCCAGAAGAGAAGACACGACCTGTCCATATGGGCATCCACTCATCACTTACATAATGAACCAAGGCTTTATAGAAAATCACTGTTCATGAATAACTTAGCTCTCAAATACTTAATATCCTCCTTCAGCTCTTCGAATTGGTTCAATGTTTCTAAAATTAGCTAAACCGTGGTTTCTCTAAGGGTTTAGCTTAACTAGTTGCCACTAATGTTGTTGGGTATTTGGCTAGTTTGGTACCAACAAGTGTTGGTTGAGGCACCAGTCTACACAGACGAGTTTACTAAAGCATCCCTTCGGTTCAGCCGCAATGTTTTTTTCGAAATAAAATTACAGAGCAGCAGTTATGTGATTTCACAATTGCGGATATCCTCTTCAGCTTTCAGCATATATTCCACCTTCCACCAGGAAGCCATCCTTTTATGCTAAGGTCTCCGTCTCAGACTCTAGCTTAAGAAGACCAAAACTCCGGGGCTTCGTCTACTTCTGCCGTGTATAAGATATAAATGACATAATTCAGCAAGGTGACCTTAAGAACCATGGCTACCATACTTGGTTTTTCTGCAGATTTTATTTTTTCACTATAAATGTTAAATGTCCAGCCAGGGCCACAAGATGTTTCCAAAAAAGCTCAACCCTCACAGACTTTTATGTTATGTATATAAGTTGAAGCGTATACTTAGTTGAAGATAGCTAGTTGAAATTGATCCTCAGTGCTCGCTATGTGAAGGTTTGCGGAAATTCATAAAGAAGAATGGGTTTCAAAGAAATTGAAGAGTACCGTTCGGCGTCAATTGTGGAAAGCGGACGCTGAAAACCACAGGCTCGTGAAACGTCCTCCGCCCTCAGAGTACAACGAGCTCTTCCGCACATCCTTTCTGCTCTTCCTCAGTAGCCTGCGCAGCGGAAATTTTCTAAAACGAAAATGGAAAAAGAGCGCGGGAACGACCGGACTTTATAAGAAAATTCCCACAGTCGGGACTCGGAACAGTGTTTCGTTTTCTCGGTTAATAAAATGAATTAGATTATAATTTTCTTTTTTGTAAGTCACCGCCATTGGGAAAATATAACCGGAGCCCGTATGTAACATCTTGGTCTGATTTTGTTTTTTTAACCATTTAAAATAACAAAAACAAAAATTGGTATTTTTCATAGTAAAAAATATTTCATGGGGAAGATGTTAGGGTTTCGGGAAAATTAGCTATTGAAAACCTTAGTTGGAGGCTAATGGATTGATTGTAGTAGACTTGGAGTGTAGTTGATCGGTTTTGATTGGCCTAGTACCAACCAAGAGAAAAAAGTATAAATTTGTTTACTTCTGCTATTGCAATTGCATTGTCTTCGATTACGGGTTTGAGAGTACTCTTTTTCCTCCTCTATACTAGATAAGTGCTTATTGGATCTGCTGGATGTGATGGGGATGGTCAGTTTTGTCAAAAGCGTTTAGGTCGTTTGGACGCATGGTGGTAACCTTTTTGGTGGGTTGTACCGATGGAGTTGGTTACTGTTGATAGCAAAAGGGCTATGGAAAACCCAAATTCCCTCAATGAACACAGAGATGAGCTGGGGTTATGGTCAAGGGGATTATATGCTCTGGACTCGGTTTACAATGGTGAGACATCTGAGCTTGGTTTTCTCCAGAATAATTGAGGATCAAATGACAAGCTCACTATTGAACGAGCTAGATGAAGGAGAAGATTAAAAACTTATAAGGCTCAAGAGGGTTTGGACCAGTTCGTTCTGGGTGTTGATGTGAATATGGAAAGGGTAGATGTGTTGTCGAGACGAGCTTTGGTGGGTCGAATTGAATTTGCAAAGGTGAATAGAGTGGAGTTGACAAAATGGGTTAACAAGCAATGGGTGCCGGTGTTTGGACATGCGTTGAGGGTAAACCCGCTGCTAAATGGCTGGATTATTTTCATATTCCCGAATGAAGATCATATCGATTTGGTTCTCAAAGGGGTTTGGATGTATAAGGAAGGATCGCCCTTACTCAAACATTGGCATATTGCATTCAACCCTGAAAAGGGAAAACAAACACAACGTCATTTGTGGATGTTAATGTCGGGGTTCCCCTTGGAGTTATGGACCCAAAATGTGTTTGAGGGTTTAGCCAATTCTGTTGGAAAATTTATTAGGGTTGATAAAAAATCCCTGTATGGAATGGATAAGAAGGCGGCAAGGGTAATGGTCGAGTTTGATATCATTGGAGGGCTTCTGGCTGAGGTTGAATTCGTTTGGGGTGAAAAGTCATTCTGACAGAGATTAGACTATTTCCAAATACCTTTTCGATGTTACTTTTGCCATCATACGAAACATGTCAAAGCTCGTTTCCCTTATCTACTCTTTGGATCGTCTAACTTGTCGGATGAAGATGCTGCAGAAACCCCTTTGGAAAAAAAAAAGAGAATTAGATCATAGAATGTCTTATGGGGGACTGGGGCTCTTTTCGTGTATGAATCCCACAGTTGGGGATGTCAATGTGCCTTTAGGTCGGGATTCTGAGTTTAATACTCCCTCTTGGAACAATTGGGGGAGGGTTTCATTGAGCAAAATAAATTGTTAAGATTCTTGTGGAGAACTAGGACGCCAAGATACCTGCTGATAAATTGCCTATGGACTCTACTGAGAAAAACCTTAATCCTGTTGTTAACAACCCCAATGATTCCACTACTCTTGTCACCTCCCAGTCTGATCATTTTTCTTCACCTAAATGTAACCTTTTAAAGGAAAGTGGGTATGGGATAACTGAAATACAAAACATTAAATCTCCTCTGCAGATATATTCCAAGAACCATTTTTCGAACCCTAAGGTTAATACTATCCAGTCCATTAGGTTGCAGAATGTAACCATTAGAAATAGGAATAAAAAACACAAGGATCCCTATTTTGTTTCAGAAAATCTGGATTACAAACCCTTATTTGCTAGATTGGAGGAAGCAACTACAGATAACATTGGTTGTGTGGAAATTGTATCCCCTAGGGCACTTAGACACAAAAGCCCTCAAACTCTGTGCGTTAATGTCGATTATGTCTTTGAATATGCGGGGTTTGGGTAAGCCTGAGAGGGTTAGGGCCTTATCCAAACTTATTAGAGATACTAGCCCAAATATAATTCTCCTACAAGAAATGATGTGTTTAGATTCTTTTGCCATTGAAACCATGGCAAACATGCTTCCAAGGTGGGAAAAATCAGCTATTAGTGCTTCAGGTATGTCTGGTGGCTTATTAGCATTCCGGAACCCTTAGGCCTTACAGTTTAGATCTTACAGAACAAATTGGGGGTTATTAATGGAAGGAAGAATGTGTAATCTCGATGAAAATGTTACTATTTTAAATGTTTATGGGCCATACAATAATATAGATAAATTTTGGGATTCCTTAGCAGTATCTGGTTTGCTTTATATTGATAATATTATTATTGTTGGGGATTTAAACTTCACAACCTCTCCTGCAGAAATATGGGGGCAATCAGCTAGAGTAGATGTGATGGTTGAGTACTTCACAAGCTTGTTGGGGAGGTATGACTTGGTTGATATTGTTCCTACTGTTCTTAAACCTACTTGGACTAATGGTAGGTGTGGGGGTGATGGGATTCAAAAAATACTTTACATGTTCATCATGAAATCATCCTTATGGCAAACAATTCAAAGATATAGATCCTAGGTGGAAAAGACTAAAATATCATACCATTGGCCTATATTCCTCCAATTAGATGGAGTTATTCCTAATTTAAAATATCCCTTTAATTTTAATAGTTCTTGGTTGTTAAATGAGGACTTTTGTTCTCATATGAGAGAAACCTAGAAGAATTGTGTTTTTAATGAATATATAAATCTGATGGACTGTATAGTTAAAAAGTTAAAAAGTCTTAAAGGTGTGGTTATTTAGTGGATCAAGGATAAAAAAACAGGGGGATTGGGAGGAATACAGAAGTATTGCAGATCAGATTAGGATGTTCCATGTTCAAAATTTTGATTATTCCATCTCCAAAGAGGATTAATTGTGAAGTAAAGAATTAGAAAGGAAAAAAGATCAAATTTTGAAACGGGAAGAGATGGATCGGCGCCTTAAAAGTTGGGCCTTGTGGATTGGTCTAGGAGATAATAACACCATATCATTTCACTCCTATGACTCACACAGAAGAAACATAAATTCTACATGGGAGTTAATAGATGATTATGGAGTTGTTGTTAAAGGACAATCAGAGCTAAAAAAGATGGCTAAAAAGTATTTCGGTGATGTTTTCAAGGATACAGGTCATTCCTCATTGGAAGCACAGATGAAAATCATTAGAATTTTTTCCAAAACAATTGATGAGGCAGAAGGGAAAGATATGGGGAAGCAGGTTACTCTGAATGAGATTGAAAAGGCTCTAAACCAATTTGCAAAAGAAAACATTCTAGGCCCTAATGGCTGGACTGTATAACTTTTCCTTCATTTTTTTTATATAATGGGTGAACATTTGCTTGCCATGGTGGATTTTTCTAGAACTGAAGGATTTGTCTCGGGTGCTCTCAATTCTACTTTTCTTACATTGGTTCTAAAAAGCAATAAACCAAAAAACTTTTCAGAGTTCAGGTCGATTGCTTTATGTAACCTTGCTTACAAAATCATTACTAAGATCATCTCCAATCAGATAAAGCCCTTCCTGTCTAAACATATGTCCTTGGATCAATTTGGGTTTCTACATCATAGGCAAATTTTAGATGCCATAGGCATCACACAGGAAGCAATTCACTTTATCAAGCATAAGAATTTGAAGGCTCTTTTGTTAAATATGGACTTGGAAAAATCCTATGATAGAATTGACTGTGTATTTTTAAGATTGATTCTAATTCAGATTGGGTTTCCCCTTGTTGTAACAAACTGGATCATGGCTTGTGTATCTTTTGCACCCTTTGTTGTTTTGGTGAATGGAGCACCTTCTGATTTCTGCAAGAGTACTAGAGGTATCAGGCAAGGTTGTCCTTTGTCTCCACTGTTATCTTTACTTATCATTGAAGGACTAAGTAGGCTTATACTGAATGCAAAATCTACAAGCAAAATCAAAGGTGTTAAAATTTTAGCTGATGTTTTTATTACTCACCTGATTTTTGTTGATGATGTTATGATATTTGGTATTGACTTTGCAAAGGAATGGAAATGTTATATGGAGATCATCAATATATTTTGTAATGCTCCAGGGATTAAAGTTAGTGTGAAGAAGTCAAGATTCTATCATTGTAGGCTGGAAAATGACTCTTTGGAGAGTATTATCTCCATTCTTCCATACAAGGCATGCAATTTGGAAGATGAATTCAAGTACTTAGGATACTTCCTAAACCCAAATGGCTACAGAGTATAGGACTGGTCATGGTTGGTTGAAAATTTTGAAAGGAAAATCAAACAATGGACCTACATGCTGCTTTCAATTGGTGGTAGGCTTACACTTATCAAAGTTGTGCTTGTCAGCATCTCGATATATTGGTTCTCATTATCCGAGGTTCCTCTTTCTATTATTAATTCTACGAGGAGGAACATCTTCAATCTTCTTTGGATAGGGGGGACATACAAAGGAAAACTTATCATGGCAAGCTGGGAAAAGTTTTCAATGCCAAAAGAGTTGGGTGGCTGGGGCATAAAAAATTTAACTTGGTTCAACATTGCTTTAAGATTGAAGAGTTTATGACATGTATTATTTGGAAAAAATATTTGGACTATTATTTTGCATGGAAAATATATTAAAATGAATCTAATTTAATGGATCAGAAATCCTAAGAAAAATGTTAGGAATTCCTCTCTTGTATGGAAGGGATTTCTCAAAATATATCAATTGCTTGGAAAAGATCTCGCATGGAAAGTGGGAAATGGTAAGGATGTGATGGTTGGTATAGATCCTATACATGGTTTGGGTGAAAATTTTCAGCTTTCTCCATATATCCTGGAATATTTGGCTGAGATTGGATACATTACTCTTGCTCACATTAGAAGACCTAAATGGCTAATTAAAGGAAATTCTTATTGGTAGACAACAAAAGAATTGGGTATTGGTAGTGTTTGGGAAAATGAATGGGAGGATTATATCAGTAGACTCAACTCTTTTGGATGCAGATTATCTGAAAATCACGATACACTTATATAGCTCTCTAATCCAGTGACTAGGAAAGTTACTACTAAATCTGCTTATCAAGCTATTCTTCAGGAGGTTAATTGTACAGTTCATAATTGGTGGTATAAGGTACTTTAGAAATGGAAAATGGTAATATCCCTCTCTTCCCCCTAGGGTTTATGCAACATAAAGTGCAAATTGTGTACCCACCGATGTCAAGGAGCTCAAGGTAGAAGCTCTGCAGGTAAAACTTTGTAAGTATGGTTATGTTTTCCTAAGTTGTAAAGTGTTGTAGACTTAGGATACTGAAGGCTTGACACCGAAATGAAAGGGGCATGGAATCCACTAGGGGGAGAGGGTGAATGGCTTGGTAGCCATGAGTTTTGATGACAGTGGTCATCCTAGTGTTGTAAGCACTTGAAGTGAACTGTGATGTTCATTGAGCAAACACGTAAGTTATAAGTAATGTTAATAAATAGTCCTAGACAAGGACGTTGAAGAAACTACTAGTCGTCGCAAGGCAGTAACAAGTCCCTATGGCCTAACTATTAGCACGGCGATAACCAATATTGAGTGCCATTAAATAAAAGTAAGTAGTTAACCCAAATAACATTGATATCCTGGCCTCAACAGGGGATCTTGATTGTTAGAGCTCCTAAGTGGAAAAAGGGTTAATATTTTCCTAATTATAAATTAGGGATAAAGACAAAATGGTTTATTATACCAAGAAAACATATTATTATTTATAAATAACTATTTAAATGTTATTGCAAGTAAGTTAAATGAAGTAAGTTAGATTAAAGAAAGACTAATTGTCTTTTATTTAAAATAAATGCTTTAAAATCTTAAAAAGCTATAAAAGCTTATATACAAGAGAATAAAAGATTAAATAGCAACTAATGCATGGGTATGCATGAATAACTAGTAGCTAATGCATGGGTATGCATGGAAAACTTGCAGCTAATGCATGAATAACTCTCAGCTAGTAATGGAACCTATTCTCTCAACTACATAAGCTGGAAGTAATGAGTTAAATTGGTTGAGTGACAATTAAGATAAAATATTTATCTTAAGTTTATTAATTAAAGTTAACTAAATGTTAAGCTAATGAGATAATTGGCTAAGGTTAAATAAAGCTAACTAAGTTAAAGTTGGCTAAGTTAAAGATAGGTTAACTAATTAGTTAAAGATTGACTAAGTAAGTCGATCAGTTAAAATTAACTAAAGTTAAAAGGTTAAGTTAAGATAAGATCAAACAAGAACTTATCTTGGAATTCCAAAAAAGAATAAAAAAGTAATTTTGGCTATAAAGAGGACACTGATGTGTTCGTAAAGGGGGATCTTCAGAGGCGAGGAATCCAAGGAAGCAGGAATAAGATTGATTTGAGAAAATGGAGAAATACTCTTGCGCCCTAGTGGATTCGTGCCCAGCTCGGGGGTGGTCTCTCAGCAGGAAAACCTACGTTGGATAGAGACCAGTTGGATGGGTGGAACGTTGCAGTCAAGTTTTCAGTCGCCCATTATGAATTGCTAAGATAAGTGTCTTTTCCCATTAATTTCAAGTAAGTATATTTATGTTATGTGGGTAAATAAGTATATTTCCCATAAATTTTGGCCTTGTGGATGATCATCAGAGTGGCAAATATGTTTGGTTTGGTGGAAGTAAAAAATTTTGGAGACTCACGTGTCACTATCAAATGGGCCATGGGCGACTATAAATTACAGGTGACTGCTTTACTTCATTGGTGTAATCATATTCGGTATGAATTAGCGCAATGTCAAGCTATATCTCTGGATCATATCTACAGAGAGAACAATACTATGGCAGATAAACTCTCTAAGCAGGCACTGGATACTGAGGAAGACCTACTGATTTGGGAAGAGTATTTGGACTCCATGTTGGAATCCAATGGTTCGGTTCACTTTCTTGATGGATGAAGTTTTTTTTGTAAAGGCCTTTGAGGGTTGTGTTAGAAGACTATACTGAACTATATGTCTTTTGTGATTATGGTCCTAGCGACTTGACTGTTCTGATTTTGGTTATATGCTGAAATCGTGCTGTAATGGCTCATTGTTGTACGATTTGATTTATATATATAAATAACAATAGTACGTTTTTTTCGCTGAAAAAAAAAAGAAAAAGTTATCAACCACATGAAGTATTTTAATTCGAAAGTTGTTATTTTCATTCTTGATCTATGCCGTGAGCCCTTTGGGCATTGGTTTAATCGTATATCCATGAATCGATTTCAATGGCGATAATGCATGTAAAACTATGGTGTTATTGAGGAACTATTATTAGTCATTAATTGGACTATGAGTAATTATGTCGTTACATAAAAGATATTAATGTTGGTGTTATAGTTGCTTAACTATAAGGAAAGATGAGTATGCATGTAAAATTAAGTGACGTTATGGAGGATTAAAATGGATGGAAAGGCTATGGGAAGTATTGTTAAAATATACATAATTTTATATTGAAAAATATAGTTTATTTGCAGTTATAACAACACTGTGAATTGAGTCTCTTGAAAAGAATTGGACTCTGGATTATTTATATTTTACACATGACATAAATACTCACCATGTGTACTTGATGGTGGGTATAATACATGTCTAAACATAATTTGAAATCCCAAGGTCATTAACAACTAATGAAAGGAGGTCCAACATGTCCTCATTTAACTTATGAAAGTCTTACGATCTTTCTTTGTTGCTCCTAATGATGCGTGAAGTGCTCCACCTGAAACGTGTAGAGCACAAACAAATTCCTAAGAAGTTTAACCCAAAAATGTAATGACAATATGCTTTTGTTTTACACAGCTACGAAAGTCTGCAAAAAAAAAAACATTTCATCGATTTAGGAACAGAATTATGTGCATGGCCTAAAACCGGAAGAGTTTTTGAGAGATACTTCATATAAGAGCCATGGAAAACTTTATAACCTCAGCTACTATATTCTTCTTAATTCGTATTTGGTTTTGCGTAGATCGCATGGATAAGTTATGCAACTCCCAATCTTTTCAAGTGAAAGTTAAAAGAATAAAACACCTAGTATAATGGATTGTACAGAGAATGAGTTCTGTCAAACATTATTGTTGTGTTGTGTGTATCTGGCAATGAGAGTTCTGTTGGTTACTGCATAGCGACCTCTGACCTTCGTACAGATAGTGTTAACGCTCTCTTAATTCTTATGAGAGTAAACTCAGTGTTCTCAGGTCTGGATTTCTATTGCTTGTCAACTGAAGGTAAACGTAGTGTAATGCTGTTATTAATACCGCGCATGTACATTTTACCTTGCTTTTAAAGTTTTCATACTGGCCAACTCTTTGGATATTCATATCTTTGCTTTAATATCTTGGTAAGACATTTAACCTTTGATCCATTGCTTGTAGCTTGGGTGGTTGGAAAGAAAGATTGTTGCCCTTCCCACTCAGGTTCAATTCTTGTAAATGACATGATGCTCGTGTTGAGCCATATTATAATGATTGTATTTCAAACTTTCCTTAATTCCTTCAGAATAAGACTGCGTAAACTGGAAAATCTACATTAATTTGATAACTCTGCATAGACTGAGTGGTCTGTGTAGTTCTCGAATGCACGCTGATATCGCCCCACCTACTTAACTCACCTTTGCTGTTAGTTTAACGCATTCACGACTGCGTTACTCAGTCACATAACCGGTTGTGCAAGTCGCATTGTTACTAGCGATTACCTCGAATACATCCGAAGGTTGTGGTTATATGTATGTTTATTCATGTAATAGCCAGTGATTATATTTACATGTTAATTGAATTATAGTGGAGAGAAAGAGCCCATTACTCGTACGAACGTATTAGTCGATTACTCGGTACTTATATAATTATGATATTAATTTATGGGTGAAATGTAATGTTTATAATTATATTTTGATCGAAAGGAAAGGAATTGGAAAGGAAATAAAGCGGTCTTCTTTGTTTGTTTTGTTTGTTTGAGTTAAAATTCATTACATACCTTAAATAATTGTTATATCTAAAGTATTAAATAGTTATTGATGGGAATTTATTTATATAATGCATGTAAGGAAAAAGAATAGAATTATATTATTGAAATTATGATTATAGGATGCATATATGTCATAATTTCATAATGTATGTCAATGGACTAATTGTAAATAGTAGGATGTGTTGGGTATGTGTTATATTTTTTGCATGTATGTGGAGGGGAGGGTGCGCCTGTCAGTGCCGAAAACAACCAATTTTTTTTGGGTTGTTTTTGACTATTTTTGGGAATTGTCTAAAAATATGTAATTTAATCTTGGTTAAGGGATTGGGGTCTATTTACTAATTCAAGTTAACAGATTAGGGTATTGGATGATGTGGAATACCTATATTGTATTGTGAGTGATTCATAATGATGATGAGAAAAATAGGAGTTGTGGCTCCAAGGTTTGCTAGTTTTCTCGGTTAAAGGTTTCCAGGGTAAATTTTTGTGTACTATGTGCGAATGTTGTGGTGTAATCTATGTTTTGCTTAAAAGAAATTGTATGTTTTGCTTCTTGCACAGGTTTAAAACTTACATGTGGTATTATAGCTCGATTATTTGGTTTTAGGGAGACGCCTTTGTTGCTGAGTGTTCGACGCGGTTGATAGATATTGGGTCTGTGATAAACCTGGGTTCAATGGGAGCTTTGCAGCTTTGATTTGTGCATTGAAAGAGAATGTAGAGCAGTTCAAGAATTTAGATCGAGAAATTTAACAGCCAGAACTTTGAGCTATGGAAGCTCAAAATAGAGGATCTTCTTGTAGATCGGGATCAGTGGATTGTTGTGGATCCGGGTACACAATCCACTGGAACGTCGAAAGAATATTAGGAGAAATTAGATATAAGGGCAAGGAGTACAATCTGACTGTGCTTATCAGACTATGTGTTGTTGAACGTATATGGAGAACATACTATGGTAAAGCTTTGGGCGAAACTAGGGAGTTTGTATCAATCAAAATCCCGTGTGAACAAGTTGTTTCTGCAAAATAAACTGTATCACCTCAAAATGGATGATAATGACACAGTGACAAAGCATCTAAATGTCTACAATACTTTGGTAAATCAAATAACCTATGTTGGCATTACAATGGCTAAAGAAGATAAATGTATTACATTATTGTGTTCTTTGCCAGATTCCTGGGACAACCTAATTTTCGCAATAGGGAGTGCTAATCAAGCAACTTTAAAATTTGATGAAATAGTATCACTCTTGCTATCAGAAGAGATGAGGAGAAAATCCATGGATACTTATTGTTGTGTGTGCTTTCACACACCAACAGGCAGAAAAGAGGGATCTACCGGCTTGTTGGAGCTAAGGTAGAGAGCCTGGGAAATGTGGTTCCCGTGGCTTTGTGTGTGAGAGGTGCGGGGTAAAAACCAGTAAAAACTAATAAAAAGTAGAACTAAACTATATAAATGAAAATATAACTCAAGATATAAGGCTCCTAGGCCCTGAACGTCTAAAAACATGAAATGTAAAGATATACGGTAACAGTAAACATGTAAAATGGTAACAAATACACAGTAAATCTTTCATACATTTCTACGCATACTTCATGGAACCATTAATGAAATTTCTTTTATTAAATAAAGAAGGTGGACTCATACATTCGGCTTCGAGTTACCTCAAAGAGTAGTGAGCCTGTGTCCACCTGAAGCTATCCTCCTCTGCCAAGCCACCACAGGGAATGGATAAGCTATATCTCAACCGGATAAGGGTGAAAGGAACACAAAGGGGTTCAACTTTCACACGGGAGGGATTGCAGAGAGGAGGCTCTTGAGCAAGGGATACAAATGAAAAAATGGTTCGAATATGTTTGCGAGGGTAGAAAAATTTACATTTATAACTATGGTTTAGGTTTTCACCGTCGGTAAGGTTTGAATGTGGGTGGGAATTTTGTTTTTGCGGGCAGCCTCTATATTTGGTGGACTTACCCTATTTTGGGGGGAAGACCCTATTTTGGTGGAGGTTCCTTCTTTTTAGGGGGCTTGTCCTAGATAGGATTTTATACTTAGGACAAAGTGCTTTTTGGGGTTTTGGCTTTATTTTTCATTTTTTGAGGGTTTTATGCATAGGGATAGTATATGGTCATTTTTTTTGTGTTAACAGATTGCCCCCTGGTTGGTGAGGTTAGGAGCTAATCGTATGACCGATAGACATCATAGGACCCTCAAAGTGGTGGTGTGGTGGTGTTTGCTTCAGAGGAGAGCATATATTTCAGCGGAACGACACGGACGATGCCCTGCAAATACAATACTCATAATGAATGAGTCACATATAATCTCCAATGTACATGGACGAGGCAGGCATACCCATGCTCGTATCAAGGTATACAAATAATAATGAGGCCCAAAGGGGACACGAACAATACATAGAGAATTGTTGTGTACATATGGTCCAAAGAGGACACAAATCTGGGACATACTCATGGTCCGACCATGGCTGATATGAAGAGCTGATACATGGAAACAATGGCATCCATAACAAATGTGGTACCATAACAACTTATGTATTTCTGGATCTAAAGGGGTCCAACAACTATATAGACTCAATGATTGAGAGTCGGAGTTCCAATAGGTACACTGACTGCACCTGAACTGGATACTCTAGGAAGCATATCACTGGAGGGATTCCAAACACTGTCGCCAACGCAACCCGGATATCCGTGGGAACATACAGTTTGGGGTTCCAAATAGACTCATCAACGTGCTAGAGTAAGAGGACATCCGGGGTCATCAACCAATAACTGACGGGACCAATGCCCTGTACGAATCTCAACGGTGCAATCAGGGAGTTGGAGTCGAGCACGCGAGAAGCAATCAGCTGACGAGGCACTAAGGGCTCCTCGCAGATGATCCGTAGGAACTCACCACTGATGGTGGTGAGGCCAAGGTACAAGGACCTCTAGGTCTATCCTCTGGAATAGATGTGTTGGTGTCGACAGAGGGAAACCTGCAACTACCAAGGCAATGAGGCTTCCTTGATAGGAGCGCGAGGTATATGACCCAGATGTGATAGAACTGGAACTGAGACACTATGGAGGGAAATGAGGGCCATGAAGTGATGGGACTCAAAATTCCTTTGCTCAAATGAAATGAAATGGATCAAAACCTAAAATAAATGAAATGTATCAAAACCAATGAAGGGGGCCTAAGATATAAAAATAATATTTAATTATGATTAATTAGGATGATGAGGGGGCACAAGAGGATAAGGTGGACCTCACTTACTTGAGAAAAATATAGAAACAAGAAGAAAGTAACCTAAAATCAAGGTGACAACAAAAAAGAAGGACACGTGCAACTGCAGTGAAAAGCATCCAATCTTGAAAAGAAGGAAACATCTAGAAAACAAGGAGGCACAGTTTCTAAAATCAAGAGAAAGTCATAAAGCAAGGAAAGTTGGAAAATCATGAAAGTTATCAAAAACAAAAAAGAAAGAAGTTTCTTGATTTGTGTTTAGTTGTGCAAATTTCTCTATGGTCCTCAACTTCTACTCAATAATGGATTGCAGATTTTGGGGCTAATAAACATATGATGAAGTGTTGACACCTCCTCTCCAATTACAGTGATCAACATAAAGGTGAGCAAGTAACTCATCTCTCCCAATATCTAGTTGTGGTACTGTTCAAAGTGATAATTCTCAATACAAATATGTTCTCCATGTTCCCAGAGTAAGAACCAAACCTTCTCTCTATATACCACATTACTTATACCAATTAAAATGTGGAATTTTCACTATACATATGGGTTTTTAAAGACAGAGGACAATTTCATAGTTGTTACTTCTGGATATTGTGATAAATGTGAACGTATGTACATGCTGGGTAAGTATTCTACACCTCTCACTTCAAATACATTCACTGCAATGATATCCAATGCAAATTATGACAATAAGCTATGGCACTTACATCTCAAATGCACCAACCATGGATCCTCGAGGAAGATGAGTCATTTCTGCCTAGCTAAGGGTCTTTCAGAGATCAATCCTCCCAATGGTGTTTACACCACTCAAGTCAATAGACTTGAAGTTCTCCAACCTCAAGATGCAAAATTTTGCTACCATTAAGGAGTATATCAATAGGTTCAAAAACCTAAAAGTTGACATTATTACAAGAAGGGAAAAGGTAAAATAGGCATTGAATATATTAGCACTGTCCCCCGAGGAGCATGCCCACGCTAAGTCTACTACCTAGTGTACGCATGAGTCTCCAGAGAACACTTCCAAATTCTCAAAAAAGAAGAGGTCAATGTGCTCTTATTGCCAAAAGGGGGGACATGCCTTAAAACATTGTCTCCTCCATCTCCAAAAGATTGAATATATTGGTCAATAAAAAACTGGAAATAATGCTTTATTTAAAGACCACTAGTAACTATGTACATTTAGTTGTACAAATTGCTCTATGGTCCTCAACTTCTACTCATTAATGGATTGCATATTTTGGGGCTACTAGACATATGATGAAGTGATGGCACCTCCTCTCCAATTACAGTGATCAACATAAAGGTGAGCAAGTAACTCATCTCTCCTAATCTCTAGTTGTGGTACTGTTCAAAGTGATAATTCTCAATACAAAGATGTTCTCCATGTTCCTAGAGTGAGAACCAAACCTTCTCTCTATATACCGCATTACTTACACCAATTAAAAGGTGGAATTTTCACTAGAAAGATGGGTTTTTAAAGACAAAGGACAAGTTCATAGTTGTTACTTCTGGATATTGTGATAAATGTGAACGTATGTACATGTTGGGTAAGTATTCTACACCTCTCACTTCAAATAAGTTCCCTGCAATGATATCCAATGCAAATGATGACAATAAGCTATGGCACTCACATCTCAAATGCACCAACCATGGATCCTCGAGGCACATGAGTCATTTATGCCTAGCTAAGGGTCTTCCAGAGATCAATCCTCCCAATGGTGTTTACAAGGAATATGTGATAATGGCCCAAACGAGGACCATATCATTTACACAACAATTGGGATCATGCACATATCAAATAGAAAATACTCTTTGTTCTTGTCGGGTGACCCCAATTCATCAACAATCAGCTCACAATCAGTGATGATGGGCTCCCACCCATCATTGCCCTAGTTGATCCCAATAGGATTTTGTCTCAGAAATAGCCAACACAAGTCGCAATAACTTGTCGTTCTAAGGGGAAAACAGGGGATTCCAACAAGGTAACTCTCTTGACATTCTTGAATAGCATGGAAACAAGATGATGAGGCCAACCTTCAATGAGAAAAACAAGAAAGAGAGTTAGTAGGGGTGTTCCCTGCTCATGGTGCAAGGAACACCACCCTAGAACCCTAGTAATTGGAACAGGTGTACCATCTCCATTTTGATTGTTCACTGTGAATTCTAGTTAAGGTTTGTGTAGATCAAGGCACCAACATATCAATATTTGCAGGAGCTCTAGTCACTATACTATCTCCAAAGGAATCCAACAACATTCAAGGACCAAATATTACCCCTTACAAAGGAAACCCTAAAGTGGAAGCAAGCAAGACCTTTTTCACCTCAATTGAAGCAAAACTTAAAGAAACCAACAATGGTTGTCTAAAAAAAATGTGGATCTTGCTTTTCAAGGAGTTGGTCAAATGGTCAAAAAATGTGGATCTTAGTGAGAAACTAATTCATGTTTATTGCCACTTTCTATGGGCTCACAAATATAGAGTTCATTATACCAATATATGTGAGCACTTCATGGCTCCCAGATATACATTGATTTTCTACAATCCTGCACAATGTGTGATAGAGAAGGCCATGCAAATGATTACTAAGAAAGGCATGTACTTAAGAATATTTGAAGCCGCCAAGGCCTAACACCTACCACCAAAATTTATTCCAGACAAACTTTTCATTCAAGAGGTAGTATATCAGATGTTATTAAATGGAAGAATTATACTTGCCTAATACAGCAAGGCCCTATGGCCTACCTTGCCTCTATATATAGGCACATACAATACAGACAATGTCAAGGATGCCAAAGAAGAAAGTGAAGCACTAGTTGTTGTTCATTTCAAGGAAGAAAGATTCAAAAGGAATGACCCCTTCTATGTATCATATCACCATTTATTAGCTTGTAAATATAGGTGGCCTTACCAAAATGAAGTGTGGAAAGAGGATTGAATCTACTTGAGAGATGTTACACTTGATGAAGAAGTAGTAAGGGTTGGCAACAAAGGTAAATGTGCCAAAGATAAGAAGAAATATTTTAGATAGAAAGAATAGGTTGAATAGGAAGCAAGGGAAAAGGAACCATGAAGAGGAATGAAAGAGAAGAAGAGAAGAATATGAAGCAAAAGTAAGAGAAAAAAGGGGAGTCAAATGGACATAACTACCAAGATAGGAACACAAAAGTCCAAGAGTCAATCATTTTTGTAAAATGTAAAGGTGACCTTGAAAACAAAGAAATAGTTTTTTGCTTGTGAAAATTTTGTAAACTTTTCTATGAAGTCTAAATAAGGAGAAGACAACTTTGGCCAACTTTTTTGAGAATCTTTTATTCTAGTATGGTGGATTAACTGTGAACTATTTCTATTATTTGTTGCAATGCTAGGATTGCTATAAAAATATGATATTTTCAATGTAGATTATTATTCTGTAGAAACTCATATTATTATTCCTACTTTTATGGATATGTTTTCTCTTATGTTTTTGACCAAAGACTATAAATAGCAACTCATTCATAATTTTTTCTTAGATTCATTCTCGTTTTTGTATATTTATGTTGTCGTTTCCTAAATACATTTATAATCTTGAAGTTGTTACAGATATTTACTTGGTCCTATGTTTATTGGTTAGATATTGGTCCTATATAGGATAGGTACAATAGAACTCCATATTGAACATAGATTATAATCATTCCTCTATTTTCCACTCCATATTTCCATTTTCATGACAAAAACTTGGTAACAATTGCTTGGCCAAAAACTTGATAGGTTTCCTACTTTAAATGGTGAGAATTCTAACTAGGGATTCATTTTGGTTTCCAATATTAAGCAAAATGCATCCATCATATCCATTTAGTTTGTTTGCCTCGTGTACATTAAAAAATCCCCCTCAAGGCACTTATTACTTACATTTGATTGTCCATTTGAGGGTAGTAGTCAGTGCGCATATTTAAAGTGATTCTTGTTACTTAGAAAAACTCTTGCTAGAAGTGACTTACAAACTTGGTATCCCTATTGCTAATGATGCGGTTCTGGAGTCCATGAAGCTTAATATTCATGCTTGAAGAATACATCAATAATTTTAGATGTTGTAAGCTTGGTAGTCATAGGGCTGAAATGGGCATACTTAAATGATCAACTACCACATAATAACATCCTCACCTTATGAATTTAGCAAACCTATGATGTAGTACATAGATACTTCTTCTCACATCTAATTTGGGATAAAATTAGGTTGGACAAGAGTAGGATAAGGGATCGTTTCCACCTTGTTCAGTTGACAAGTTTCACATTTTTCTACAAACTTCTTAGTTTTGGAGTTCATTATGTGCCAATAAAATTCGAAAGAGGTATTCTTCTATTTTTTTGGGAATTCCACATGTCATGTAGAGGGTGATGCATGCCCATGCTCAATTGCATTATATGCCATTTTTTACCATCCAAAGCCATCCCTTATTGCCATCTATAATATATTGTAGAAGTTGGATTGTGGGAGGACTGAATATGTAATCTTCAATGAGGTTTTGTAGCTAAGAAAATTGATTGATTGAAATGGTGTTCGACAATTGCATTCTATTTTCCCTTCTCATATATGATCTCATAGTTGTAGGTGTAAAAAAATCAGACCATGGTGAGCATGATTCTGCACTTAGGTATTCAGCCTAAAATTCTAGATAGTTCAAAATTGAAAACACCATTCAAAATAAAAACTATAGAGTACATTAACCTACAAAGACATAATGATGATAATATGAATAGAAAAAATGCAAATATGGAATTCCAAATCATCATCATTGTTTCTTTATGTTAAAATTTGAAAACAATAAACTAAATGATATAGCTCAAAAACTCAAACTCTTGAACCACCACAGTCCTGTGGCTTGCTTCTCCTTTTATACTAGGAAGAAGAATAGGTACAATGAATTTGGACACATTCACAACAACACCTCAACTGAAAGTATTAAACTCTAACCCTAATGTGCCTTCCTTGCATGGATAGACGAGCCAAGTTAAGTGCACCTCTATTGATGATGAGCTGAGGCTTGCAAGCAAGCATCCTCCTAAATATTTGTTCTCTAACTGAAAATGGGAATCCACATGCACAAGTTCTTGGATCTAACTAGGCACTACACCTTCTAATTAATTGTGCATGCAATTACTAATTAAAGGAAAACGCATAATTAGAACTGAATTACTAAATATGGAAAGCATCGAAATTGGAATTGAGTTGAGGATGGTGCATGAATGCTACTTGTCTGTCTCTCCTCTATAGATGCCCCTATGCCCTCATTAACTACCGCATGGAATTGTTGAAGGAGGTTGTACTGCTATTTTTGTCTAATTTGTTGGAAGAGAATGTTGCCATAGCTGGAACATAGTCCAAGCCACACACAGGAAAAACTAACACTCCCTCTAAGCAAGGAAAGTGCTATTCGCCAATCCAAACCTCTCCTTGAACATTTCATTCTTCCCCTTTGCTAAGGGCTTGGTCAAGATATCTACACCCTACTGGTTTGTAGGAATGCATTGAAGAACCAATGCTCTCTTATGGACCTTATTTCTAATGAAGTAGTAATTGATCTCAATATGATTGGATAGATCATGAAATGCCCGACTCTCAGAGATTTTGATACAACCTCGATTGTCATAGTAAATCATGGTAGTGTTCAAAGTTTGATATGTCAAATATGCTAATAAATTGTGAATCCTTATGGTTAGAAAACAAGTAGAGATGCTTTCCATGTGCTACACAGTACTAGATATTTCATTGGAAAAGGGTATACCATCAACACAAATTGGAAAAAATAATTATCACTACTCTCGGTGCAACAAAGGCCATCCAAAGAAGGAAAAATTTGATAAGAATAATTTTTTATCATCATTCCTATGTTTACAAGGAATATCATTCGTGCAAGGATCTTCAACATCTCTTTCATCAATTGACATATTCTCATCCTCACTTGTAACTTCCTTTGTAGAATCTTCAAGTTCCAAGGGCCGCCACCTCCGATCTTCTTCACATTGCTGAACATATTATTAAAGATTATCTTACTCTTCAACATAACCTTACCATAAAATTGGACATTGATAAATGAGAATAGAGATAAAAGAAGAAACACTAAAATGTATTTACAATATCCACTTTGCATCTGTGGAATTATGCACACTTTTGACTTTGATTATACAGTCTCATAATTTCCTCTCTAGTGAGAAGTTTTTTTCCCAATTTATGTTGATGGTATACCCTTTCCAATGAAAGATGTAGTAATCAAAGTCAAGTGCTAGTGACTCCATCAAGGGGTGGCCAATCCCTTGAGAAGACCATCTAGCTCAACCATCTCGAAGACCTAGGAGAGGAGGGAATCACACATCATCATCTTGGTTAATTGACCAAGATCTACTTGGTTAACTAACCAAGTATGTACCTGCAGGAACTGATTGGTCCTCATGACCAAGAATCTACCCGGTCCTAGACCAGGAGGTCTTTGTCTCCACCTTCAGGATCTGCTTGGTCCTATTGACCAAGAAATTGTCTGGTCCCATACCAGAATACCCTAGAGACAAATAGGGGCCCTAGCCACATGCTAGAGACTTTGCCATGGCTTCAAACTACTTGATCCCCGACCAAGAACCCCAGGAGACTGTTGGGGGCCCTAGGGTACCTTCTAGGGACTTACTCTGCCTAGTTAACTGACCAGGAACCCTAGTTAACTGACTAGGGTACCATCCTCCCTAAGAATGGGTCTCGTAGCTGCACTAACTTTAACATATGGTTGGGAAGTGAATTGTTAAAAATAAATGTTTTTCTCTTGTTTTATTTCTTTGTAATTTAATTCAATGGATTCTGTTATGAACAAGAATTTGAGCATGCATTGTGTACGAAACTACTTAATCACATTTTTAAATTATGTTGTTGCATCTTTAATTTGTGCTTGGGATGTATTAGTAGTCTGTTGGATCCCCTTTTGGAAGTCAAATCTGTATTTTATTGGTGAACCCAACTAGTTAGAGATTGAAATTTTGCTTGGAATGTATTAGTAGTTTGTTGGATCCCCTTTTGGAAGTCAAATCTGTATTTTATTGGTGAACCCAACCAGTTAGAGATTGAAATTTTAAGATCTGGACAAGTGGGTACCCATTGTTGTTTAGGAGGGCATGGTCAGGTGTGCCACAGGTCCTATAGTCGAATTGGTTCTCAAATGATATTTAAAAGTAAACATAACCTTACGTGCTTTATACATGTTTGTATATGTGTTGGCAACATACAACCAATCCATTCTAGTATGTACATGTGTAGATATATGATAAACCAACATGAACATACAAGCAATCAAAAATTCTCAATGACCTATACCGACACTATCCACTCGATAGTTGTGTGTGTATACACACACCCACACCCACCCCTCCACACACACAAAGACACAGACACACACACACACACACATTTATGAATCTATGTATGCATATACACATACATACACACACCTCATTCCCACATCGCCCACTTGATACATGTGTGTGTGTGTATACATATTTATATATATGCATGTGTGTATGTGTATACACACCCATGGAACAGACACACAGATACACACACCACATTTGGGATGAGGTTTTGTTGTAGACTTGTTTCTGATTGTGGTGTCTGCAATGTGCCAGCAATCATGTTATATAACATTATATTAGAGAAAAATCCCTTGTTTATTGCAGGAAGTATTCACTGACATTGTTTTGTATTCAAATATCACAGTTTCATGCACTTATTATGGTGACTCAAAATGATGTCCCGAGGATGGTTAATATATCTAATTTCAAAGTCCCCGATTGCTCCTTAAATTTATGTTCACCCCAAACCAGGACAAAATATTGCCAACAATATTTAGAATAAATAAATTTCTCCTACAAATTCAAAACTCAACCCATTGTTCCCTAACATATACATTTGGGATCCATTCATTACCCATATTCAACAAAAAATACATAACGATACCTTACTGATTAGGAGGAAGCATCCTTTTGTTCCATGATTTTCATCTAATTGCTCCTCACATGCCAATCGCACCATCCTCCTCATGCATCCTTACAATCTACTTCTTATGGCCTCTCCACAGAGTACTCGGCTCCTCCACTATGGCTCTTGGATCTCTTAGGAATGACACGGCCATCTTCCAGTGGGGCCATAGTAATGCCATGGCTCAACTAGAAAAGGTTTGGCCCTTAGAAATACCCCCACGATCTCTCAATCCACAATTCCACAAGACAAGGGTTTAGGCCCTCTTCACAGACCCCGATTTTCTCTAGATTCCCACAGTCCTGCCACAGACCCTCAATGGAATGGGTTCGGTCTTTATCCCATGTCCACGACTTTGTCAAATGATGAATCGTCCCTCTCCATGAAGCTCCGAGTGTGCCGCGGGATACGTTCAGAGTACTTCGATGAAACCAATTTCTATCATTTCGTATAGTAGATTCAATGTCATTTTTTATTTACCATCCCTTGTAATGTACCAACTTAGGATTGTGATACAAAAACTCTTTTCTTATCAAATTTAATTAAAACAATGGATACGGAAGCTAGAATTACTGGGGATGGGAAAGATCAGAGGCTATGGAAGGGTGTAAGGTTATGATGTGGTCTGATACCTATGCACAAAGTATTGAGACCATTGATGTTTCAAGAGAAGCAAGCTGCAATTTACTCCAACGCTTTTGAGCCCCTCAACATATGCAGACTAGTATGGGTGAGATATTTAACTGGAGGCTGGGGATGGGTGTTTCTGAACTTACAGAGGTTAAATATAAATTAATAACATCCAATAAACAGTAAAAAAACATTCCATAAATTTGCAAAGAGATTTAAGCAAGTCTCACATAAACACACATAAAATTGCCTTCTAGGACAGCTCAGATAATGTGAATTCAGGATTTCCAAACAGGATTTAAAGGCTCACGAATTCATGAACTGAAGCATGGGATTTGATTTTTTCCATATTATTGATCTCCAGGAACAAGAATTGCTCCATTTGAATACGTTCTCATGCATTTATTACTCGCAAACTGGAAACTAGTCAAATTCTAACTAAATCTAGAAAGGGTGGAGAAATATGAGAAGAAATATGAGTTCTGTAATTTTATTCAAGATGAATGATATTAGGGGATTAAATTAACTTTTAATACATCATATATGGTCCAAGAGGCTCCTCATATCATTAGAAAATATTCTCTCCATTCCTATTGAACATTACAACACTAGAAATCAATGAATGGCTCTGAGATTCGAACCACAGTCTTGAAGAAGCTTTCTGAAATTTGACCAGAGCTTGGTTCAGCTACATGGCCTTCAAATAATATCAGTGATAATGGTTGAATGCCATCATCCTCTCACAGGAAGCTGGGGCACATCTCCCAACCTTGACCAGGGGCACACCTCCCAAGTCTCTGAGGCAAAAATTGCTCTCATACAATTCTTCAAACTGACAAAAGATGTGAATGTGGTGCACAATGGATTATTTATAGATTATGGATGACTTGTGGAGCAAGTCTCCATGGTGAATGCGCCCTCCTTGAGTGGATGAGGAAATATTGCTTTCCTTCCTTTCCTTCTTGGTTTGCTTTCCTCCCTTTTCCTTTTATGATTGCTTTTCTTTGGATTTCCTTCTTTTTATGAATCTTTCCTTCTTTTCTGAATTTCCTGCTTTTCCTGATTTATGTTGCTTTTCCTATTTTATTCTTCTTTTCCTTCTTTTTCCTGATTTTCTAGATCCATGTACTTTCTCTTTGAATTATTCCTCGAGTCTTCTCGTCTCCAACCTTATCCACTAATGCGCCCAAGTGGAGCATTATCTCCATTTATTCAACATAAAATATTAATTGCATCATAATTAATTATTCCAAGTGGATAAAAAACTTTAGATAAAAATAAATTCACACTCCTAATTAATTAAATGCCTCAACTTAACCCCTCATTAATTAATTAATTTCATTTGTCACTAGGATACATGGGGTTTGATCTGCTTCATGGTGCTGACAAAATAGGAACATGACAGTCCTCCCTTCCCAATATTGCTTGTCCTCAAGCAATAAACCAAATCCAACCATCTATGAAGCCAACCAGTGACCTCACTCCTCAAAATATGTTGTTGGCTGTCTAGAATCAAAATCCATAATTCCAAGCAAAATACCAAAAGTCCACCATGTTTATGCTGCACCACTCTACTTATATCTGGATCTTCAAGATTGATCCCATGGTCCCACGCATAGCCATGTCATTGTCACATCTCCGATCCCCTAGTTGGTGCCCTTTAGAGTGATGGGGGAACAACCTTGAAACAACTTGCTAATTTTTTTTCCAAACTTATCCGCAACTCTGCTCTTTTTACACAACCGCAATGATCTCAGTCCGCAATCCGCAAATCCGAAAGCAGCAATCCACAAGCCACAAGTCGGAATTCGGAAGTCGGAATACCAATTTCATATCGAAGAAAATACGACTCCGACTTCTGCATTCTGCGATGCGGGACTCAAAAAGTCAGAATGCCAATTACACGACGTCGACGAAACTTCCGCACTCTGCATCTGCGATGTGGGATTCGGAAAGTCGGGAAGCCAAAACACGATTTCAACGATTTACGCCTCTGACTTCCTCACTCCACATCCGTGATGTGGGATTCAAAAAGTCGGGATGCCAAACACACGCCGTCAAGAAAACGTGCCCCCAAATTCCACATTCAGTAGTGCGGGAGACGGGAGGTCGGAACACAAAAATACCCGACGTTGTATAAAATGTGCCCCCGACTTCCGCATTCCGCACTGCTGATTTGGAAAGTGGGAAGCTGGCCATACCCCTATGACCACCAACTTCTTAGGATGATAACTTTTTCATCCTGAGTCCATTTCTGGCAAGTCTGGTACCATTGTAAATCTCTTGGAGAGCCCTATGCAACTACATGATCCTCTACCACATCTGATGACTCTGATCCTGTCCTTATTCCTACCCAAAATGTGGTCCCAAACTTCATCAAGGCCTCTTTACCACTCTGTAAGGACTCTTATGTTCCTTAGTCATGGCCTTTCCCCTCATCTAATCCACAGGGAAGGCATGGAGACCACAGGGGGGTGTCTATTTCCTTCCCAAATCCCTAACTACACCTTCTGCACATCCAGGGCCTCAACCAACCTTATCCCTATTCATCAATGAACAGATTTACATATAAATAAAACACATGGAGTAAAAACACAGCTACATTAAACCTTATTAACACACGCTCATAATACATTTATGAGCATTTCATCATAGGCATAATAATAACATAAGTACAATTATTCAGTTCCATTAATCAGCTGGATCAATTCATGCATTTTGACATAACAAACTATCATTCATGTATATAAATTGGTATAATCAGAGGCAACATGAAACACTTATATTTAGGATGAAGTCACCAAGCAACTGGCTATGGACTGCAACGTTCCAACCCAACCATAGGTCTCTGCCCAGCCTGTATTATTTCAGAACTGAGAGACCACCCCTAAGCTGGGGCTATGTATCCACTAAGGAGGAACTAATTAGGTTTACTCACAGCCTTGGTTTCACATCAACAGTCATGCTAAGCCAACACAGTTGGGTTTATCAAGCATGCCAAGAGACAAGGGAGGAGGAAGCTAAGCCAGTGAGATAAACCACAAAGCTAAAGACATATCCCACTCAATTAAAATGTCTTCACCAAGTTTATCAAGAGTTTCCAACCTCTGCTCTCTCTTCAACTTTTTCATCCATGCTTGGATCTCCTTAGGGTTATGACCGAAAGGCTCTGTCCCGCATCTGCGATTTCAACTATCAGATCTGGGTTTCCCTATGAATTTCTGGGCATATCACACTCACAAATCACCCCCAGGTTTGGTTCTATGGATCCCCCAACGGTTTCCCCTTCTCACCCCAAATTCTGAGTGATCTAGGCATTGCAAATCGTGGCTTCCTCCCCAAATCATGATTTTCTTCTTCTCTTCATTGCTCGGCTCTCTCTTCCCTTCCAACCTCCCGTTGCTAGTCCCTAATGGAATGAGGATGATGGAATACAAATTTCCAGGGTAGAGTGACTTGTGGGTCAAGGAAAACAGAGCCCCATACCCTTCCATCCGAATATTCAGGGTTTCCCAAACTCCATCGACCTCATGAACAATTTCTTCACCCACTTCCTGCAGCAAAATTAAATATCAGCAAGAAAGGTCAAAGGGGTTATAAAGGTGACATTTGGCAGTCTATGGTCCAATCCCACAACCCCCTCACCTCTCCCTAGTGGATACACATAGCCCCCTCATTTAGTTGCATCCATAGCCACCCCCTTGGTATTTTTATTACATGATATTTACATCATTTTACAATTTCCCCATGGCTTACTAGCACATGGGTAGAACAATATAAAATACTTTCCCTTCAAGGATGAGCATTCACTAGTTGGGCCTTGGCCTTGAGCTCCACATTAGGAATCATACATCACATACATACAATGTTTACATAAAATCCAATATATCAAGGGTCAAAATGGGGGTATTACATTTCCCTCCCCCTTATAATAACACCGTCCTCGGTGTTCCAATACTTAGGAATACATACACAATTTACACATGTCCAAAATTCACAAAAATGTGGCAGGTCTGTCCTGCATTTCATCTTTTACTTTGAGCTTCCAGGACCAAGTCCTTGGATTCTAAAAGGTGCTCTTGCTGGCTTTGATCTTCCATCTCTACAACAATCCCTTCCTTTTCTTTAACTTCCAGCTAATCCAGAAGTCTGGAAACTTTATGATTACAATTCTTCTTGCTGTCCTTTGTTGGGAAGTTATAGAGGCAATGATTTCCTCCACATTCCCAACATTTCAGTGGCTGCTTTTACTTTACCTGCTCCATTTCCCTCAAGTCTTCCAACCTTGAGTGTTTCTTAATGGGCTGATTGGGTGACTGTCTCTTCATTGACATGATGTACTTTCCACTACTGATAGCTTCCATAATTCCCTTTACCTCATTTTGCAGACTAAGAGGGTCATGCAAAACCTTGTGGTTCATCTCATTCTATTGCTTTTGTAGCTTGAGCATTTCCCCAAGATTTTCTTGGGTCTTGGAAATTGTTTGAAGAAGATTTCCCGCCAAATATAGTAGATTTTGGTCTGCTGCCATGGTCAATGTGCATAGTTGTCCACAATTTTCTTACTAGCAACACTTGCCTTGTAACAACCAATTGATTTAATTTTCACCTGTGAAATTCATCATTGCAATTCATGTTAGGCCAGACATAACATAAGCATTAAGATCAGTCAATTACTTGCCCAATTGACATGGAAATCTCATGCTTTATCCATGAGACTTCCACACATTTCATGCTTGTCCAACATACAAATGAATTCATTCATGTTCATCCTTTCACATGGAATTAACTAATTCAACATTCTCAATTTATTTCAAGAAAGATAAAGATAATCAACTTTCATCCATAACATGCATTCAACAATTCTATGTTTCTAGGATGCATCAACCAAAAGGGAAAGACAAGAGTAAGAGTTTCCCCCTCTTAATCTTGTTCCAATCCAGAGTCCCACCACAATTGTGGTTCCATGCTCCTTGGTCTCTTTCAATTCAAATGTGAATGCTTGACTCGCCTTTTCCTTGTTTTGGCGATGACACTTGGTGTCTAAGGTCTGTCTAAGGCTTCTCAACTAGGGAACCCTTCCCCATTGTTTCCTACAGAACCTTTGGATGCTAGGACCAACACCAGTCCACTAGCACCATTTCCATTGATACTCATACTAAGCATCCTAGGACAGTCACATGTCCACATGCATCCTTAGGTTTTCTTCAAGGTTCTTGCTTCCAGCAGCATCTACACTCAAATATTGAGTCAATTCACATGTCAAGTTTACTTTCATAGGATTTATCTCTAAACAAGAGTTTAAAAATCATATACACACGCATATTCATATTAAATAAGAAAGAAGCTACAAGATAACCAAATACTTATATGTATTGGACGTCTTCACGTTATTCCACAGACTCCTTCTTTGCTTTACAAGCTTTGGATCGCCTCTGGATATAATAACGAATGTTTGGCCAGCACGCAGGTTGCTCCACAACATTCAATGCCCAACCAGTGCACCGACTAGATTTACCAAGCGTTTATGGAATGTTTGGCCAGCACGGAGGTTGATCCACAACATTCAATGCTCAACCAATGCACCGACTGGATTTACCAAGCATTTATGGTGCCAAAACAGTCCCATACCTGGTTTTCCCTCTCCATTGCCAATCCAACACTTTCGTCTGGGTTAACAGGCCAATGGAAGGAAACTGCACCATAACCATTTCCAAGACAAGGGCTCTACTACAGAGCCATATGAATCTCCATGCGCTCCAACCATCCTCGACACCCACCTCACTTTTCCCCTTAGCATGCATCACCAATTGCATGTGTAATACTTGACAACACAAGATGGGTAGGTAAGCCCGTCAGTATTGTTGATATAAAACCATAACATACTTCATATAATTCACTCTCTAATATTGAAACACCGGGAATGCGTCAATTCCTTTAGGGTGTAGTCAATGTTGATAACCATAACACACACAGCACCTGAAAGGTGTGCACCCCTTTTCGATGTGAGTCATGTAGGCCCTAATCACACTCAAGCAGTCTAAAATAAAAAATGTGCTTTGTATATTAATTCTAATAATTAAACATGCGTATTCTCAGCAAGGGTTACCAAACACTTATCGGTTTGCAGATGTATTTTCTCTTCCTGCAATGTGTCCTCCTGACACACTTCTCAAATAGCCAAAAAGTCAACAATATTAATAATCAAGCTCAAATCTGAATTCACAATTTTGTTCACTACAAAATTTTGGTTTATTCAACCATGAGGCCATCCTCATATTGATTGGCTCCTATAAGTGATATCACTATGCCCATTATGGTATTACACTCGCTGCCATAACCTGGACATCCACCTACAACATGTTCTCTTGACACAATTCTAAATTATCCAAACAACCATTAGAAATTATTAACAAAATCTCAAATATGAAATTTACAAATCTGTTTTCCTACAGAAATAAGATTTTACAACCATGAGACCCTTCTCATAATTTTTAATTCCAAATATCAAATATGGTTCATACAGAAATCATATTTCACATCCATGAGATCCTTCTCACAATGTTTGTCTTGCACACGATAGATCCCATCCTTTACCAAGGACTTACACACATTGCCATCTCCCAGACAATTCTACCTGCAATCTGAATTCTTCAATCAGCCAAACACTTGGTGAGCATCCATGCACATAATAATATTTTCCTTGTTACAATAGTCACTAAAGTGATCTCATAATTATAATACTCAATAATTCAAACACTATAAGTTGTTATTATTTCAAAGACAATGAAATACCTCTACTTTATGTACATCTTATCACAATAAAATTGCAAGACACAGTTACATTATCTATGCAATTTAAATCAAAATTCCAATTCTCATGATTACACAATCATATCCATTCAGATCCATTCATGCAACTCTGTCCTCGCAACAGAGCGCTCTGGTAGCCCATCAAACACAACTACCTTCTTCATGCAATTATTTTCCCATAGCATCTCATGAAAGGATCTTAGAAATTTCAATAATTCTACCATTTCATCTATTATATAATTCAATGAAATGTACACCGTGGACACAATGCCTATTAACATATATGTAACCATACATATGCATGCATAATCAACCAGATTTACATAATATTTTAATGTACATTTAATTAATGCACTACAACATTGATCTAAACACTATTGTGCCTGCACAAGTTTCTTACCATGGTAAGTTGGGCGTCTTAGTCCATGCTTCAACACAATACCCAACCATCACCCTAATTAATTGGTTAACTATTTGGGTTCCTTCCTCTTCATCTAAACACAACACATCATGAGTTCTCTCACTCCTTGGTTGTTGGCAAGAGATTTCATCCCAGATTAATACCAATAGGGAGTTCATGGTATACATGTTGAGCATTGCAGGCTTCACAACCCAACATCCTCATGGTTTCACACATGGCATGCTCTTATTTCTCATGAATGCAGTCTAAATTTTAAATAGTCACATGGTATAATGCTCATTTCCTTGACTACCACATACCCCACCGTACCCTGTGGGAAGTCAATCACATAAATGCATTCACTATTACATGCATACCATTTTATGATGATCAAAACATGGTTAAAGGGATTCTTACCCATCCTTTCTCAACATTTATGCAATTAGTATAAATAAAACCTTAACTGCATGGCTGCCATCAACATATTTGACGTTACCTGATAAGTTGGATTCTTACCAGGGGCTACACAGTCCTTCCACCAACATCTTGATCATGGATTTGTGCTCCAGTCTTTCTTCGCAAGGCTTCTTGTCATATGCAATATCATCATCAACATCTTCATCCATGCTTCTATTATCTTGGTCTTTTTGCTATGGTTTTCAACAAACTTGGATATGTTATGTTGACCATGGTCCCTAGGATATCATCTTGGTAAAATGAAGAACCACAGAAACATCATTTCGTCATTTCTTAAAGCAAAGTGTAAGCAAGGCATCATATCTTTGTGCAACATTGCAAGAATCACAGACATGCAACATAGGCTTTTCCCGCAACCCTTTTAGTGGGTGGGCATCCTTGTTAGGTGTGCATTCAAATTAAAACGCAATGTGCACATTGACAACTTTGATCAATGTGCAATATCATATGCAAGCACACATAAGTTTACCTGCAGTATGCATTATCTCTTGATATGCCCACTATGCATACACATTTTAACTACCTAATCTCTTGCATTTTCAAAATTCCTATGCCATAATTTAATATATATATAACTCAGAAAATGTAAATATAACAACAAGAGAAGAGTTGAGGAATTCTCCCTCTCCAATTCCTCATCATAGCATGGAATTCCTCTTCCACATCATAGCCGATCTAATTTCATGGCCTCTAGCAAGCACACAAGGAATAATTAGCTATGATTTTCTCACCAAGCAACAATTCAAGACATACACACATGCATGACATTCCTACTTGCTACTTTCCAAGCATGCAATTCCTATGCTATAAACAGAAATAGTTTAAGGTGAGAGATTTCCCTCTTTATCAACATTGCAATCCGTTCAATTCCAACTCCATATGGAGTCCTTCAAGGCGCATTGTATGCCCATGCACCTCATTTAAATCCTAGTTACCTTCATGTAACTCATACTTTGGCCCAAGTGCCGCAACCTTGGACTTTGATACCATTATGTCACGTCCCCGATCCCCTCGGTTCCCTTTAGAGTGATGGGGGAACAAACTTGAAACAACCTGCTAATTTTTTTTCCAAACTTATCTGCAACTCTGCTCTTTTTACACAGCCGCAATGATCTCAGTCCGCAATCCACAAATTTGCAAGCTGCAAGTCGGAAGTCAGAAGTCGAATACCAATTTCATAGCGTCGAAGAAAATACGACTCCAACTTCCGCATTACGCAGTCCACGTTGCGGCACTTAGAAAGTTGGAATGCCAATTACACGACATCGACAAAACTGCTCTCTGAATTCCACAGTTCCCAATCCACGATGTGAAACTCGGAAAGTCAGAACGCTAATTACACGGCGTCGACGAAACTCCTCTATGACTTCCGTAATTCCACAATCCGTGATACGGGACTCGAAAAGTCATAACTCCCAATATGCAACATCTTGATGATTTACGCCTTCGACATCCGCACTCTACATACGCGATGCGGGAGTCAGAAAGTCGGGATGCCAAAACACCATTTCGATGATTTACGCCTTCGACTTCGGCACTTTGCATCCATGATGCGGGAGTTAGAAAGTCGGGACGCCAAACACACGGCGTCAAGAAAACCCGCCCCCGGCTTCCACATTCCACAGTGCGGGAGTCGGAAGGTTAGGACGCCAAAATACCCGGCGTTGAAGAAAATGCACCCCTGACTTCCACATTCCGCATTGTGGATTCAGAAAGTCGGAAGCTGGTCATACCCCTGTCACCACCAACTTCTCAGGATGATAAATTCTTCATCCTGAGTACATTTATGGCAAGCTCGGTACCGTTGGAAATCTCACAGTGAGCCCTTTGCAACTGCATTATCCTCTACCACATCCGATGACTCTGATCCTGTCCTTATTCTGACCCAAAATGTTGCCCCAAACTTCATCAAGGCCTCTTTACCACTCTGTAAGGAATCTTATGCTCCTCAGTCATGGCCTTTCCCCTCATCTAATCCATAGGGAAAGCATGAAGACCACGGGGGGGTGTCTATTTCCTTCCCAAATCCCTAACTGAACCTTCTGCACATCCAGGGCCTCAACCAACCTTATCCCTATTCATCAATGGTCAGATTTACATATAAATAAAACACATGGAGGCAAAAGAGATCTGCATTAAACCTTATTAACACACACTCAAAATACATTTATCAGCATTTCATCATAGGCATAATAATAACATAAGTACAAGTATTCAGTTCCATTAATTAGCTAGATCAATTCATGTATTCTGACATAACAAACAATCATTCATGTATATAAATTGGTATAATCAGAGGCAACATGAAACAATTATCTTTAAGATGAAGTCACCAAGCAAATGGCTATGGAATGCAATGTTCTAACCCAAACATAGGTCTCTTCCCAGCCTGTATTATTTCAGCACTCAAATACCACCCCCGAGTTGGGGCTATGTATCCACTAAGGAGGAGCTACTCAGGTTTACTCACACACCAATACTCATGCTAAGCCAACACACAGTTGGGTTTATCAAGCATGCCAAGAGACAAGGGAGGAGGAAGCTAATCCGATGAGATCAAACACAGAGCTACATAACTATCCCACCCAATCAAATTGTCTTCATTGGGTTTATCAAGCGGTTATAACCTCTGCTCTCTCTTTAGCTTTGTCATCCACGCTTGGATCTCCTCAGGGTTACGGCCGAAAGGCTTTGTCTCGCATCTGCGATTTCAGCTATCAGATCTGGGTTTCCCTATGAATTTCTAGGCATCTCACACCCACAAATAACCCCCAGGTTCGGGTCTATGGATCCCCCAACGATTTCCCCTTCTCACCCCAATTTATGAGCGATCTAGGCACTGCAAATCGTGGCTTCCTCCCCAAATCATGATTTTCTTCTTCTCTTCATTGCTCGGCTCTCTCTTCCCTTCCAACCTCCTGTTTCTAGTCCCTAATGGAATGGGGATGATGGAATACGAATTTCCAGGGGTACAGTGACTTGTGGTTCAAGGAAAACAAATCCCCATACCCTACCATCCGAATTTTCGGGATTTCCCACACTCCATCGACCTCATGAATAGTTTCTTCACCCACTTCCTGCAGTAGAATTAAATGTCAGCAAGAAAGGTCAAAGGGGTTCTAAAGGTGACATTTGGAAGTCTATGGTCCAATCCCACAACCCCCTCACCTCTCCCCAGTGGATACACATAGCCCCCTCATCTAGTTGCATCCATAGCCATCCCCTTGGTATTTTTATTACATGATATTTACATCATTTTACAATTTCCCCATGGCTTACTAGCACATGGATAGAACAATATAAAATACTTTCCCTTCAAGGCTGAGCATTCACTAGCGGGGCCTTGGCCTTGAACTCCACGCTAGGAATCATACATCACATACATACAAAGTTTACATAAAATCCAATATATCCTAAGGGTCAAAATGGGGGTATTACAGTCACCATCTGATGTTAAATGGTTTCACGATGAGCGAAGAAGTGGGATACGAAAATTAATTTGCTATCATTAAATCCTATAATGATGCCACATGTCCATAGTGGTTTTCTTTTAGCATCGGGCTCCTTAAATTAAATTTCGAGAACTTTCACGATCCTAAACACATAAGGGTCGTCGATCTTCCACCCCAAAATATGCTCTCACATCGACCGTCGTGCATCTTATGATAGGGACATGTCACTTATTTATGTCCCATCACGTCACATCATTGACCTATATGTGCCCTCCAAGATTGGTTGAACATCCTGGATAACATTATACTTGGTGCTTAATAGATGGTTTGGTTGTTTCAAGATCGACAGTGAAGTGGTGGATAAACCACTTTTGGGATCCTGAGTGAGTTCGATGATGACACGTGTCCTGAGTGGTTTTGTTTTAGGATCATGCTTATTAAAATAAATTTCGAGCAATTCCATGATCATTAAAGGATCTGAGCCATTGATTTGATCACATGTTATCTGGGCTATTTAAGCTGGCATTGTACGTTATTTAATAGAATGTACATTTTTATTCTGGTTTTGATGCATAATTTCACCCAAAAATCGACCCAAATTCACAAATTTTCATCACTGATTTCACTTGTATAATTTCAAACATGGCCCATGTAGTCCCAGTGCTACAACCTGGGATTTGATACCAAACTATCACAAACCTAGTGCCCTCACAATGCTAATTGGGTTGTGAAACATCCATAGTTTTACCCTGAAACACCCAGGTTATCCAAATTTATTTTTCTATGAGTTAAATTGAGTTTTATAGTGGAATTATGAATGTATTTGAGCACTGTGTTAGGAACCCATGCCAACCCTTCTCTTTACTTTGTTAGTATATTTTTGTTGGACGCATATGCTTTGTAAGTCGTCTCGTGAGTACATTGTATTATCCCACATTGTTAGTATATTGTTGTTGGACTCATATACTTTGTAAGTCGTCCCGTGAGTATATTGTATTATGCCACATTCATGGGGAGTAATAGTTGTTTAGCTTAGACTTAGTATATAAGTACATGTTGAGGCCAATGAAGGCATCCACGAGTTATTTGTATTGAGCTTGCTCAAAGGAGGTTGCCCCCTCCAAGTGACCTGTGATCAATAAATCCATTATGTGTTCTGTTATTTCTGATATATCGTGCATTTTCATCATTTAATTGCTGGAGGTTCCTCACATCTGGTATCAGAGCACTTTCTTGGGCTCGCTGGGTGGAATTTCTGCCATTTTTTTTTGCAGTGGATTCCAGGCGCTGTAATTATTGTAATAGTATTTTTCTTTGCATCTGTATTTGTTCCTTTCAATTGCAGGTTTGGATCCGGGAATAGTCCCTATCCGCTTAACTGTGGGAAGTACTTGGGCATAGCCCTAAAAATCATTGTGAGGAGTACCCACGGAGTACCACAGGAACTTCGAAGTAGCTGGCCCATTGAGAGGACCTGCCAGTAGAAAGGGAAACGTCGCCTACCTGATTGACTAGTTCCAACCCGTGAGGTAAACCAAGAGTTGTCGTTTGTGGCAAAGCGGTTATCAGTTTTACCTGAGCCATGGAGTGAGGGGTACTGCCCCAATACGCAATCTGTTATATAGCATTGGTATACGAGTGAATCCCCTGAACCTTTAGGAAGTCGAGAATACCTGGGTTCCATATCTATTTCTAGATGATAAATAGCAAATTACATCTTTCCATAGCCATTGCAAATCAATTCTGAGCCGTTGCAAATCAATTCTAAAAAAAAAGAGTACAAAATCATGTTTTTTTCGCCATATCTTCTTTTATTTAACTTGGTTTCCCTTGAAAATTCACTAACACCCCTGCAATCCCATTCTGCATATTTCCTTCCTGAGGACGCTATCCCAAATTCCACTTCCTGAAGCCAGAAATCCCACATCTCTCTATTTTTAATGTTTGCCATAACTTCTTCGATTTTCACCCAATCGCCTTCAAATTTTGCCACAATGTTCATTTACTATTTCTGTTTCTTTGTCCCTCTTTGAAAATTTTTCCATTCTTTCACCCCACTTCTAAAATCCTCATTTTATGCTTCCCTGTCCATTAGAAAGTGTCCAAAACCTAGTCAACCCCCAATTACCCATCATATTTTTTCCCATATCCAAATTTTCCTTTACTAAAGAAGTTTTTGTTTCTATTTTTCTACCCATTAAAAAAAAACTCCTGGTTATGGTTGTCACCTGTACAAGAGAAAATAACATGGAGGAAGAACTTGCATCGCTCAAAACCAAACTCCAAGATCTTGATGAAAACATTCTTGGCCTCCATCTTCAGCATCCATCCATGAACAATAAACGAAAACCAGAGTATTCTGCAGACACTGGGTTCTCTTTTTCCAGCAATTTTCGTGGGCCGAAACTTGATTTTCCTTGCTTCAATGGTGATGATCCGACTGGAAGGATATACCAGGTAGAACACTATTTCAGTCTGCATAATACCTTTGATGTCAACAAAGTTCCACTTGCATCATTTCATTTGGAACATGAATCCCTTCAATGGTATCGTTGGTACATCAAGGCTCATGAAGAGCCAAAATGGACAAATTTTTGCTAACTCCTTTTGTAACGATTTGGTCCTAGTGCTTTTGATGACTTCATAGGAGTACTCATTAAACTTTGCCAAATTGGCACTGTGAGAGAGTATCAGAAATTTTTTTAGAAACTGGCCAATCACACAGAAGGATTTCCTGATGAATTCTACAGGAGTTGTTTTATCAGTGGTCTGAAGGATGAAATCTGATCTGAGGTCAAAATGTTCTATCCCAGCACAATGATGGAAGCCCTAGGGTTGGATAAGTTAGCAGAGGACAAGATCATAGCCCAATGGCGCTCCAAATCCACTTTTGTTCCATTCAGAAATATGGTTTCCCAACAATCTTCCATCACGCCATCTCCTCGACCAACTCCTATCAAGCATCTGTCTGAAGCAAAGATGTGGGCACGTAGAGAAAAAGGGATTTGTTATAATTGTGATGAGAAATTCACTCGGGGACATAGATGTGTAGAGAAAAATATCTATCTCTTGGATGTGGATTCTCCACCTGCAACTGAAATTGGTGAACAAGCTCAGCATACAATAGATGATCGAGTTGACATTCAGTAGCCACCTGTTGACCCTCCTTCTCAGGACAACTACCCGAAGATATCCCTCCATGCTTTAGCCAGAATCACCACCCCACAAACAATGTGGGTCAGGGGTTACTTCAAAAAGCTCCCTCTTACAATACTCATTGATTATGGTAGAACTCATAACTTCATTGACCCTCGGATCGCCAGACAGGCTGATTGTTTTGTCCATCCTTGCTCCAACTTTGAAGTCATGATTGCCAATTGGGCACCTTACCTTGCAAGGGGAACTGTTAGAATGTGCGTATCTATATTGGAGATTATAAATTGCGCCATGACATGTTTTCCTTGGCCTTAGGAGGATGTGATGTGGTTTTGGGCGCTCAATGGTTATGCACACTTAGCCCCATCTTATGGGATTTTGCTGAACCTTGGATGCAGTTTTCAGTCAATGGGAAAAAAGACACATTGAAGGGATTACAACCAGGGTCTCTCAGCATCACCAGTTCAAATCGCATGGAAAATATCCTTAAGAATAATTCATATGGTGTCATCGCTCGACTCCATTCCATTCAAATGCAGCCATCAACGGTCTCCACTACTCCTTTGGATCTACAACAAATTTTGGATAGATATGCATGTGTATTTGCTGAACTCATGGGATTTACACCATCAAGACCAGAGGACCATCATATTCATCTCCTTCCTGGAAGCATTCCTCCCAACATCGGGCCCTATCACCACCCATTTCACCAAAAAATAGAGATTGAGATGCTCGTTCGAGACTTATTGAAGCAAGGTATTATTTTCCCTGGTACCAGTTCCTTTTCTTCACAAGATCTTCTTGTGTGAAAAAAATATGGGTCACGACACCTCTGCATTGAATTCCGAGCACTTAATCACCTCACAATCAAGGATAAGTTTCCAATTCCTGTTATTGACGAGCTTCTTGGTGCTCAATTTTTCTCCAAGTTGGATCTTCGTACTAGGTATCATCAAATTTGGTTTCATGAGGATGATATCCCTAAAACAACTTTCCGCACACATGATGGCCACTATGAGTTTTTGGTCATTCCCTTGGCCTCACTAATTCTCCTTCCACATTTCAGGCATTGATGAATAAAATATTCCAGCCCTACTTGCGGAAATTCATTATGGTCTTCTTTGATGATATCATCATCTATAGTAAAACATGGGATGAGCATCTCCAACATCTAGATCTTGTACTGCAACTTTTCTCTAATCATCATCTCCATTCCAAACAATCTAAATGTGTTTTTGGACAGGAGGAATTAGAGTATCTTGGGCATATTATTTCAGCACAAGGGGTTCACGTGGATCCTGCAAAAATAGATGCCATGAAAAATTGGCCGCATCCTCAGACACTCAAGAGCCTTTGTGGTTTTTTGGGTTTGAATGGCTACTACCACAAGTCTGTCAAGGATTACATGAAGATTGCATCTCCATTAACCACTCTATTGAAAAAGGATGATTTTACATGGACACATACTACTGAGTGTGCATTTGACAAACTGGAACAGGCTATGTGTACTACACATGTTCTAGCTATGCCCGATTTTTCCAAGCCCTTCACTATTGAGAGTGATTCTTGCGACAATGGACTTGGTGTTGTTCTCCTTCAAGATGAAAATCCCATTGCGTTCACCAACAAATGCCTTTCCGGTAAAAATTTAGTCGCATCTACATATGAGAAGGAAATGATGGATATTTTGCATGCAATACAGAAGTGGCGGCCATACCTATTAGGGAATCATTTATGCATCAAGACTGATCACCAGAGTCTGAAATATTTCCTGGAACAACGGGTCTCCTCCCCAGGACAACAGAAATGGGTTATCAAACTCATGGGTTATGACTATGAGATCACTTACAAGAAGGGTAAGGACAATCTTGTGCTGGATGCTCTTTCTCGCACATTTGATGACCAAGTTTCTCTTTCATCTATTTCTATGCATGTTCCAAATTGGTTGCAATATGTTCAGCAGGGCTATGTCAATGACTCCTCATTATCTCAAATCATCGAACGGTTGGCCATCAACCCTTCTGTTGTACCACATTACTCTTGGGATGGTGCTTCCCTGAGATACAAGGGTCGTTTGGTGCTTCCCCAGAGCACAGATCTTCAACATGATGTCTTCTATGAACTCGATGCTTCTCCATTGGCAGGGCACTCTGGGTTCCTCAAAACGTATGAGCGGGCACGACATAACTTCTTTTGGCAGGTAATGAAAATGACAATGCAACAGATGGTGGCTGAATGTGATACCTGCCAGCACAACAAGGGTGAAATGACACTCCTTCCGGGATTGCTCGAACCCTTTCCCATCCCTACACGGATTTGGACATATATTTCTATGGATTTCATTGAAGGGCTCCCTAAATCTAGAGGGAAGATAGTGATTTTGGCTGTGGTTGATCGCCTCTCCAAATATAGTCATTTGTGTGCCCTTCTGCATCCCTATACCGCCTCCTCAGTCACACAAATTTTCCTGGACCAGATTTTCCATCTTCATGGAATCCCTTCTTCCATTGTCTCAGATCGCGATGCAACTTTCACTAGTCATTTTTGGACATAACTATTTCACCACACTGGCACCAAACTGAAGATGAGTTTAGGGTATCACCCAAAAACAGATGGTCAGACTGAAATTATCAACAAAAGTTTGGAAACTTATCTTCGTTGCTTCACCTCCGAACAACAGCATTAGTGTTAAAAGTGGCTCCCTCTCGCTGAATGGTGGTACTGTTGCACGAAATTGCAAGTAGTCAGCGCTCCCCGGTGTATCGTGACAAGGGACTAATCGCCTCTTGTGGATCCTTGAAATCTGGCGGTGGTGAGTTTACCAATGACCTGCAGGTTTTGGTGTAACGGCAGCTGTACTTCCAACAATTGGTATCAGAGCGGGGCTTCACAGAAAGCCTTACCAGCTTGAAGGAGATCCTTGATACACCATGGGGTTCTCAGTGAATGGAGCACCATTGTTTTGTGGGACAAATTATTTGATCTGGAAAAGAAGAATGCAAGTTTATCTTGAATTAGAAGGTAGTGGAATATGGCAATCAGTGCTTACAGGGTACAATCATCCGAAGAAAGTGAAAACAACAGCTCAGAAGGAAGCAAGGAAAAATAATTCAATGGCTATGGAATCCATTCTTGAAGGCTTATCAGATTCCATAAAAGAGAAGATTGGAAAGTACAACACAGCTAAGGAATTGTGGATCAAATTAGAACAGTGATACTCCACTAAAGAACATGAAGAAGAAGTTATGAAATTCATGGTTAAAGATTTGACAAATCTCCAAAAGGAGAAAATAGGAAAGTGCAACTCAATTGAAGAATTGTCACTAAAGATAGATCAACTCTACTCCATTGAAGAACAAAAAGCAGAAGACAACTCCATAGAAAGGTCAGTACAAGATCTAGGTAAGTTTGAAGGTAAGTCTCTTGAACACCCTGTTTGTAATGTTTTTGAAGAAATATGTCTATCGGGTATAGAGGATAAGTACTATTCAAAATTCATAGATTGTAATACATCAAAATGTGATGAATCTCATTGTTTCTTGATAAATGATGGAAATGAATGTTTAAACAATGATATTACTAATGCTTTGCAAAAGGTTGAGAAACTTTGTAAACAGAACCAGGTATTACAAGAACAATTGGACAAATCTGAGAAGAGGAATCAAGAAGAATCTGAGAAAGCCACACAGACTATAATTGATCTAAATCTCCAAGTTGAAGAAGCTACCCGAATCAAAGAAGCCATATCCAACTCTCTGAAAGATCAACTTGAGAAGTCTGCTGTCGAAAATAAAAGACAATCAGAAGAAATTCACAAGCTCAGAAGACAGCTAGAAGATAAGGAGAAAGAATTGACTCGCAAGCTTCAAGACAAAGATAGTGAGATCGGTATCTTACTTGAAAAAATGCAGAAGGAAAGATCCGCCAGTCAAAAAGAAGATCCAAGTGACAAAATGGGAATTCATTTCAATCATGAGATTGAAGAGAAAATAAGAAGAAAACAAGAAGCTGAAATCAAATCCTTGAAGATAGAATTACGAAAGGTATGTCTGACGAATTTTGACTTTGAAAAGGAACTCTCAGAACTCAGAAAAGAAAATCAAGAAATAAAAGGACAGATGGAAGACAGTATTATCATTGATATGAAAGAACAGATAGAAGAAGTCAAGAAAATTGAAGAAGACCTAACAAGACAACTCCAAGAAAAGATAGAAATTTGTCAAAAGCAAGAATTGAAGATCCTCTCTCTAAAGGAAGATCTGAACAAGGCAGTTGCTCAGTTGAAGACAAATTCAAAGATTGAAAAGAACATTGAAAGTTCCAGGGAAAAAGAAGAAAAGGCTAATGGTTATACAGATATTTTCAGTAGATCCCATGATCAGCAAGATTCAAGGAAGAATAGAAACAGAGAACTTGCATCACAAAGAAGATCCTTTGCTCAGGGAGATCCCATGATGTTCAGTGGTCACTGCTACAAGTGTAACAACTATGGTCACAAAGCCATCCATTGCAGAACTCATGACAGAATAATTCCAGATATAAATCAAGGTATGTTTTCCGTTCAATGTTATAATTGTTATCATTATGGTCATTTTGCGAAACATTGCAAGATGCAGGGAGAAGTTAAAGTTTGGAGAAGAAAGCAAGTTCAACCGAATGTCATGAACAGTGATCAGCCTACCAAAGTATGGAAAAGAAAGTCAGTAGATTGCACCAATGATCGAAATAGAAATGATGAAAATATTGGGAAAAACCCAATACCATTTTGAAGACTGTCAATCAATAGAAATGCCCAATGATAGGGGGAGCAGTATTACCAAAGGAAATTCTTGTTGCCATTGATGCAAAAAGGAAGAAAAGGTTTTTCAAGAGTCGAAAAACAAAGAGAAGTTGTTGACAAAGGGAGCATGCCCTGAGGGGGAGAAGTGTTGTCAAAGGAAGTTCCCTTTGCCATTGATTCCAAAGGGGGAGAGACGTTGTTGACAAGGGGAGCTTGTTCTGAAGAGGATTTATGGTGTTGTCATCAATGACAAAGGGGGAGATTGTTGATTAAGTTGTCATTGATGCCAATAGTGTATAGTCATTGATGCCAACATGTCTTGGTGCCCCTTGAGGAGCCCCTGAGGGTTAAGTAATTTTCAGTGTCTAAGGAGACCTTTTGATCTTGTCCAAGCCCAAGTTTGAAGCCCTTGGACCCCTTGGGACAATGACAAAAGCCCTGAACACCCTGTAGAGTGTTTAAGTACCCCAAAGATGTTTTGCGTTTCCCCAATTGTTTCTTTGTTTCCCTAGTACCACAACTTATGCCCCAGTACGCTACAAAAGTGTTGAAGAAGTTGCAAGAGTCCAAATGAACCTTTCAGTGGTCATTTGTGTTTATTGAGGTCATGGTACCCCAGGAGAAGGTCTAGCAACCCCACAGGTGATGTCATGATGGATCTTGACCCTTGTAGGTCTCCTAGTGTGGTTGAGGTGGTTGAAGAAGCCTATGAAGCCCCTTGCTTGATGAAGAAGTCCTTGGACCCACATTTGATGGCTTAATGGTCCTTGTCCCCTTAAAGGTGATGATGTGGTCATTAATGACTTGATGAAGACTTGGAACCCTTGATGAAGATCTTGATGCCCGTGTATCCCTTGTTGGGGTCATGGAATCCTTGGAGATGGTCATTATGCATGAGAAGGTCTGGCACCCACATAAATGGCGGCATGATGACCCTTGGACACTATATGATCATTGATGGTGCATTTGGAAATGATTTGGGTCTTGGAATCCATACATATGGTGGTTTGTAAGCCCATGATTGTTGGAGCCTTTTATATGATAGAATCCTTGGTCATGATTCCCTCATCACTTGGCGATGGAGTCCTATGTGATGGACTTGAAGTCCATGGAAAGTATCTTGTTTAAATATTATATGATATCCTTGAAAGAGTCCTTGAAACCCTTGCATGCGGTGCCTTGGGTCTTGAACCATGGTGATGTATGGTCCTATTTGTGGTTATATGGCTATTGGGATGTAGATGGAGGTAGATCCCACGGACGTGCCTTGTTATGTTGAAGAAGACTTTGAAACTCTTGTAGTTAGTGGTATGGTATTTCGCACCCTCATGTGTGGGGTCTTTGACGTCCTGGACACATTGAATAATTTAAGGGTATTAGACCAAGAATTTGCAAATAAACCCATCATAGGGAGATAGTCCTCGTCAAGGCATTTCCATTGATATGTGGAGCATCTTCTAACTCCTTATGGTTGAAGAGATATGAATTTTTGAAGTTGGTGTACCCCACCTTTTTGGGTGAGCCGACCTGACAAAAGAAAATTTAATTATTTGTAATTTTGAATTGCATGTCGGCCCTGTTTGAGATAATAACTTTCCTCCACGACCTATATAAATAGAATATCAAACATTTCATTTGCTCATCAATTGGAATTTCGCAACTCTTGGAGAAAAGTGCGAAATTTTGTGGAGGAGAAATTTTTGGGCATCTTTACTAAAATTGGCATAACTTTCTCATACGAAATCGGAATTACAAAATTCTTGGCTCGTTGGAAAGCTTGTTACGAGGGCTATGTGATGACATGATATAGATTTTATTTTGGTTTGTATATTGTTTCTTGACCTTATGATCTTCAAAAAGGTATGGCTCATGCTTCTGGGTTTCTCTTGTAATGGCACATGTCTCTCATGGATAGAGTTCATCTTTGATATTAGTATGTGAGCCTATATATTGGTATATATATTTGAAGTCATTATGGAGGATATGATGATGATGTTGCATACATTTATGCTATGATATTATACACTTTATGATGATAATGCATGTGATAATGATGTACACTCTATGAAGTTGATGCACTCCTATACAATATGATGTACATGCATACCATAGTGTGATGATGCTCTCCTATGCATTATGATGTATACTTGATGTTGATGTGCTAAAGAAGTTTACACAGTCATGTTCTAGATATGCTCAACTTACATATGATATGATCAGTGATGTTTACATAGTGACATGCTCAATGTATGTTGATGTGCTAAAGAAGTTTACACAGTCATGTTCTAGATATGCTCAGCTTATATATGATATTATCAGTGATGTTTACACAGTGACATGCTCAGTGTATGTTGATGTGCTAAAGAAGTTTACACAGTCATGTTCTAGATATGCTCAACTTACATATGATATGATCAGTGATGTTTACACAGTGACATGCTCAGTGTATGTTGATGTGCTAGTGATGTTTACACTGCTGTATGCTCAATAAAGTGCGATGGTACACAGGATTATGTATGCTCAGTGGTGTATGTAGTGATATATAGAAACAATGATACAATGATGACATTGATGAAATGATGAACGGTGGTATTGAGCAGTGAGTACATTGATTCAGGCTACATGAGCAGATTCCTTAACTCAGATTGGCTGAGTTGTATGAATAGTTGGTTTGACTCAGGTGGACTGAGTCTAGTATACTGTTGGTTAAACTGAGATTTACTAATTCAAATTACATGAACAACAGATTGATTGGTACAGGCAAATTGATTACTCAGTTGATGAACAGTGTGGCACAGTTGTGATGAGCAGTGGTTAGTTGATGTGGTTGTGCAATATAGTACAGATTGAGCAGTGTGATACAGTTGATGTGCAGTAGTCAGCAGTGGTCAGCAGTGACAGTGGTTGTGCAGTGTGATACAGTTGATGTGCAATGGTCAGCAATGACAGTGGTTGTGTAGTGTGATACAGATTGTGCAGTGTGGTACAGATTGTGCAGTGTGGTACAGGTGTTGGATAGCCGGTCCACAGGATCAGTGCAGTAGTTAAGTATCTATCTTCATTTCAGGGTGGTAGGACGGGGCAAAGAAATATAGGGAGCTAAGGCTTCCTTCAGGTTGTAGCCTGTAAACCAGGGGGTTGTAGCCTCTTTCCAGTTGTAGCTGGAGAATTGAAGTCTTTGTAACAAAGGGGGTTTTTCCTCCTTCCAGTTGTTGCTGGTAAATTATTATTATAAAGGCTTCCGTGGTTTTTCCCCCAGGACTTGGGTTTCCATGTAAAAATCTTGTGTACTATGTTTTTCTATGCTTCCTATGTGATGATGATATGATGATATGTGATGATGAGCTGTAATTGTTAATAATGCTGATGATATAATGATAATGTGGTAATACATTAATGAATGATGTATTGAAGAATCAGTTGATGATTGTTAAAGTTGAAAAAGTAATAAAAATCTATACACACTGTTCACCCCCCCCCTCTCAGTGTGCTCGGTGTGTCCAACAGGTACAATAACTCCTACCACACTGCATCTAAAATGACTCCATATGAAGCAGTATATGGTCAGGCACTGCCAGTGCTTCTTCCATACACCCCTAGCAGTTGAGGAGTTCAGGTATTTGACACGGTTCTTCGAACCCGCGATCAGATTCTTCGCATTTTGCAGGACAATCTTCACTTGGCGAGAAATTGAATGAAACAACAAGCTGATAAGCACCGCTTTTCATGCAGGTGATATGGTTTTTCTTCGTCTACGACCTTACAAGCAATCCTCCCTGAAACTCAAAGGGGGTCATAATCTCGCTCCAAATTTATATGGGCCATATAAGGTTCTTCAGAAGATTAGGTCCGTTGCTTATAAATTGGAACTTCCTCCTTATTCCCGCATTCATCAAATATTTCATGTCTCTTGTTTAAAGAAAGTTTTTGGCACCACCATCAGAGCACAAACTGTTTTACCAGAATTGGATAATGAATGATCCATCATTTTGGAGTCGGAGGCCATCCTCAATAGGCGCACTCGTCAGCTTTGCTCTGTTGAGATATTGTAACTTCAAAGAATATTATATTTGTACTTTATTATTCTGGAGACGTTTCATTCCTCCTTGAATATCTTATTGTATATCCGGAGATGTTTATTCCTCCGTCAGGTTGTGGTAACTTGGGTTATTAGACTTCCCTAGTGGGGGTCGGCCCTGTATGTGTTATGTGGGTCAAAGGGTGATTAGACCACCCTAGAGGGGTCGGACCAGTCAGTTGTAGTGGGGTATTTAACCCAATGGTTAAATACGAGCCTACATGATTTGTGTAAAAGACAAGTCAGAGTAGTGTATAAATAGAGGAGGTGTATTCCTCATTTCACACACACTCACTCACTTGAGAGTGGCGCACTTATGAGAGAGAGGTCTGCTATGGAGAAGGAGGAGCTTATGCTCAGGGTTACATCTTTTGTATTTGCTGATCATCTATATTGAGGAAGCTTTGCTGGGTTTTCTACCCCATGAGGGTTTCCCACGATAAATCTGTGTCTCTTGTGTTTATGCTATGCTTGTTGTTTCTTTAGTGATCCTGTATATGCGATTATTGTGAAATGGAATGTAATGCTGCTATTTTCTATCTTAGAATATTAAATCTTAATATGGTATCATAGCTAACCTGAAGGAAGGCAATGTATGGCACTTACGACACTTGCTTCACTTGCGACAATTTGAAGGTTTGGGTTTTACATAGCAAAAACTAGTCATCGTGGAACTTTCGCTATAAATCCATTTATGCGAAGGTTCAGGATCTAAAAAGTTTACAGGTCGTAGATAACATCCCCAGGTACCTTGTGTCCAAAGGGCACCCTCAGATTCGTTGTACTTTGTGAGTTTATGATCAGTACAAGGTTTCTGCCTCTTCCAGATCTCAGTCAAAATCAGGTGACCTAGGCAAAAAGGTCATAACTTGGGCTAGGAAGCTCCAAATGAAATTCGTAAAAAGTGACAGGTAGTACATAGACTGTACTATATCAAGAAACTTTTTCAGAGGATGAAGCTGAACCAGTGACACGTGGAATGCCATACAAGTTCGCTCTTCTGTTTTATCTCATAAATAGGTCACGTTGCGACACTTGGCATAAATATCTCTCAGAAAATCCAATTGAGGTCAGACCTATCGGGATGGAAAGATGACAGGTCAGGTTACCACAGAAAAAGTTTTTAGACCCTGTGGAGCGAAAATTTCAGAGTTACAGCAAAATCAATCAGGTACATATTTCTGTCAAAACAAAATTATTTTTGGAGCACCTTCATTCATGGCCTTCGAAATTTAGGGTTTCGGTGAAAGTTAGAATTTTTGGAATCGGAATCCAGGGCTGAATGCTACTCGGGAAAATCAAAATTTAGAGACCAAGATTGAATTTTTTGGTTGGGTAGAAGACCGGGCTTGATCAAACCCCAGTTCGGGATTTTGATCGGAAAGATGGAAAATTAGGGCTTCAGCAAAAGTTGGAATTTTTGAAGTCTGTAACCACGGCTGGAAGCTCCTAAAAAAAAAAGAGTTTAGAGCCTTGGATCGAACCTTTTGATTGGATAGAAGGGTGGGCTTCATCAAACCCTAGTTCGGGTTCCTGTCCAGAAGATCCAGAAGTTTCGAAGGCAATTTTGAGGGGTCAAATTTTGGAGATTTCAAAATTGAAGTATGCTAGTTTGATCAGCTTAGCAAGACACATCCTTCCATCCATTCAGAAGTTTGAAAGTCAAAGATTGAATTTTTAGGGTTTCTCTAGAAAACCCTAATCAAGCTCCAGATCAAGTTTCAGGGGGAGTTGAGGCTAAGGCCTTACATAAGAAGACTACAAGAAGTCTCGACAGGTATGACTTAAGGAGGTTCAGGTATGTCTTGAAATCTGATTCCTGATTAAGTTCATAATGTGCTTGTCTTCATTTATTAGTACAATCTTGATTAATGTTAGAATTGTCTTATCACCCTAGTAACAGTATGAATGCATGTGTATGATAGAAGACATTCATTGATTAAGGCTATATGATTGTACTAATGCACTGTGGTGTTGTATGAGGTTGATGTTGTCTGCTAACAAGATACAGGTACATCACAAAAGACAAATCAAGTTCCATGACCATGACAACTTGAAGACAAAGACTCATCCATAATCCTTGATCACATAGAAATTCTACTTACGAGGTATGTATGACTTTGTTCTATTATGCTTAAACTATGAGTTATGCAGGTTCTCGCACAGGATCTATAAATCATTGAAGAGAACAAAGAAGATATTGTTTAGGTATGTTAGACATAACTAAGCAGGTATACTAATCCAGGTATGTTTTCCTAGAATCTTACCTCGTGTTAGGATCCCTTATATAAGTGTACTTGGTATGATTGGTTATGCTTATTCATAAAGTTAGAAATGTAAGTAATCAAGGGTTTATGCATATTATGTCTCTTATCTTGATTGATGATTTAACTAACCAGAAGAGTCCTATGATCAAATAAGAATATGCATGACTAAAAGAAGACTTCCTTGAAACCTTGAATACTAATGTTTATTATCTATGATCATGGCTATACATATTCAAGAATTATAATGTTTTGATAATATTGAGATTATACTAATGAATGTATGTTTGTGTATGAGATCATGAGGATGACACTAGTGCACACTTGAGCATGCACAGTGGTACAGAATGAATAGAAGTTCAAAAGACATACAAAAGATCAAGCGGGAGGCAACCACACAAACATAAAAGATAAGTATTTGAGTTGTTATTTCAAATAGTAAATGATATTTCCTGTAATAGGTTGTATGCATATTTGTATTCCTATAATATATCATGCTGAGTGTAAATATTCATAGAGCATTGAACAGTATACTACTAATATGCATATGATTGGTAAGTTGGACACACATTCCATTGTTGCTTGTCTAGAATGAAACCTCTTTGCTGACATGCTGAGAGCTGTGCACACTCTCGATAGTATGTTCTGGTAGAGATGGAAGGCATCTAGATAGCCACTGTATGCATACAGGATATGGGAAAGTGTTGTGCCAAAGTATTGGTCAAAATAGTTGCATAACTATGTAAATGATATCTGTATGCATAATAGGTTATCATGTCAATATGATTTGATGATTATGAAGTATTACTAATCATGTACTTAATTTTGATTTGTAGGAAAGATCATGATGAATGATGAACACTGAACAAGCGATGGATGTTCAACAAAAGGATTTACAAATCAAACACACTATAGAAGGCTTGTGGCTAGAAGATTCTCTTAGAAAGAGGAAGAGAATCATGATGAGATGTTTGTTCCAAGTGGCTAGATAAGACCATTCTCTTAATGGTGTAATTAAAGAAGAAGTGTGAATCAGGTTCTGTATGGGTACCCAGGATCGATAATCAATTGATGAGCTTAATGATCACCATGGGTGATGTAGATCTCAACCTTTGCTACAAGGTTGAATATGGTTTCTATACACAAATGACATGGATGCAAGAAGGAACTCACCACAGAGTTCGAATGATATTGAGGCTCATATCAGTAGACCCATCTAACGAGAGATGGCACAGATAGATATGTAGAAGATCATTCAATGCAGAGTGTGAATGATGTTCAGTCACAAAGGGAGAATTGACAGTTTCTTGATAAGCTTGGGCTTTACCAAAAGTAAAGTTGTTCCTAACCTTTACCTTAAGGTTATGGATCATACTATTATTGTATGTAGATGATCTCTTTCTGACAAGGAATGAGAAACAGATCATGGAAAGCAAGAGGAAGATGGCTATAGATGAAAAGATCTCTTACTTCCTAGGTCTAGAAGTATGGCAAGGCTCGTAAGGAATCTTTCTCAACCAAGGAAAGTATGTTGAGAAATCTTGAGAAGACTTGATGTGTTGGAATGGACACTCTCATGGATTCCAACTTGAAGCTGTTAGCGGATGACTCATCAGAGTTGGTGGATATAACTCTGTACAGAAAAATTGTTGGGTCATTGATGTATCTAATGAATTCTAGGTCAGATATATGCTTTGCTGTGAACACCTTGAGTCAGTATCTAGTGGAAACTAGATGTGTTCACCTGTTAGTTGCAAAGCATGTGATGAGGTACTTAGGATACGATAGAATTTGATCTATGTTATCTTGGAGATCATGACTTCAGATGGCTACACAGATGTTGATTGGGCAGGAAGTGTATCAGACAAGAAGAGCACATTGAGAGGATGTTATTGTCTGGGATCAGCCATGACCTTGTGGTTTAGCAGGAAGCAGTCTAGTGTGGCTCTCAGCACAAGCGGAATATATGGCTACTTGCTCTGTTAGTTGTGAAGCGGTATGGCTTCAGAATTGTTTGACTTAGATATAGACCCAACTGTGATCCTATGTGACAAACAAAGTTGTATCAAGATGGAAGAGAATCCAGTGTTCCATGATAAGTCAAAGCACATAGAGATATGACAAGATATGGTGCAGAAAGGAAATTAAAGTTCAAATTTTTAACAAGTTACCAATGTACTAACCAAACCTCTACCGATCCGATGTACTAACCAAACCTCTACCGAAAGTAAAGTTTTCCGAGACAAAACTTAATATAGTTCAGAAGGACCCTCCTCGAAAGGGGGAGTGATGTGGTCACTTATGATGAGATTGCCTACATCGACAGAGAGATCAATGATGTGGATACATATATTGGTGATGCCGACAGAAAGGTTGGTGGATGGTCCTTAGACAGGGTCTAAGGTGACAAGGGGATTGCATCATCCTTGAACATATGTTCTAAAAGGATCCGTAGACAGATGTCTCCGAGAAAGAAGAGGGATTGTATCATCCTTGAACACATGTTCTAAAAGGAGCCGTAGACAGATATCTTCGAGAATGAAGTCCTTCATGGACATGTGAGGATTGAATCATCCTTGGATTTCAGTCCTAAAGTGAGCCGTAGACAGATGTCTCCGAGAAAGAAGAGGGATTGTATCATCCTTGAACACATGTTCTAAAAGTGAGCCGTAGACAGATGTCTCCGAGAAAGAAGAGGGATTGTATCATCCTTGAACACATGTTCTAAAAGGAGCCGTAGATAGATATCTTCGAGAATGAAGTCCTTCGTGGACATGTGAGGATTGGATCATCCTTGGATTTCAGTCCTAAAGTGAGCCGTAGACAGATGTCTCCGAGAAAGAAGAGGGATTGTATCATCCTTGAACACATGTTCTAAAGAGAGCCGTAGATGTATGTCTTCGAGAATGAAGTCCTTGGTGGACATGTGAGGATTGAATCATCCTTGGATTTCAGTCCTAAAGTGAGCCGTAGACAGATGTCTCCGAGAAAGAAGAGGGATTGTATCATCCTTGAACACACGTTCTAAAGAGAGCCGTAGACGTATGTCTTCGAGAATGAAGTCCTTGGTGGACATGTGAGGATTGGATCATCCCTGGACTTCAGTCCTAAAGAGAGCCGTAGACAAGATGTCTCTGAGAATGAAGTCCTGAATGAACAGGTGGGGGATTGTATCTTCCCCGGACTTTGGTCCCAGAATTGAGCCGTAGATCGGGTCTCCGATAATGAAGTCCTAAATGAACAGGTAGGGGATTGTATCTTCCCCGGACTTAGGTCCCAGAATTGATCCGTAGACTGATGTCTCCGAGAATTGAAGATAGGACTGCATCGTCCCTAGACCTCGGTTCAAAATGTACGTGTTGGGATTGCATCATCCCTAGACATGAGACTTGTCTTAAAGGTACGTGTGAGGACTGCATCATCCATGAACTGGGTTCAAAATGTACGTGATGGGATTGCATCATCCCTATACATGAGACTTGTCTTAAAGGTACGTGTGAGGACTGCATCGTCCATGAACTGGGTTCAAAATGTACGTGATGGGATTGCATCATCCCTAGACATGAGACTTGTCTTAAAGGTACGTGTGAGGACTGCACCGTCCATGAACTGGGTTCAAAATGTACGTGTTGGGATTGCATCATCCCTAGACATGAGACTTGTCTTAAAGGTACGTGTGAGGACTACATCGTCCATGAACTGGGTTCAAAATGTACGTGTTGGGATTGCATCATCCCTAGACATGAGACTTGTCTTAAAGGTACGTGTAAGGACTACATCGTCCATGAATTGGGTTCAAAATGTACGTGATGGGATTGCATCGTCCCTAGACATGAGACTTGTCTTAAAGTGATAAGGATTGATCATCCTGGAACTTGATCTGGATTGTATCATCCATGGACCTAGGTCCTAAAGAGAGCGGGATTGATCATCCTATAATATGATCGTGTGTGTTGCAGGGTATGCTGCTATTATCACTGATGAGGATACTTGTATTGATGTATTGATACTTGTATTGATGATATGTATTGATTAGGATACTTGTATGTATACTTGTATTAATGAGGATACTTGTATTGATGATGTGTATACTTGTATTAGTGTGGATACTAATACTGATGATCTAGATGAAGATGCTGTAGATCGAGATGATCCAGATGCTGTAGATCGTGATGATCCAGATGCTGTAGATCGAGATGATCGAGATGCTGTAGATCGAGATGATCCAGATGCTGTAGATCGAGATGATCCAGATGCTGTAGATCGTGATGATCCAGATGCTGTAGATCGAGATGATCGAGATGCTGTAGATTGAGATGATCCATATGCTGTAGATCGAGATGATCCAGATGCTGTAGATCGAGATGATCCAGATGCTGTAGATCGAGATGATCTAGATGCTGTAGATCGAGATGATCCAGATGCTATAGATTGAGATGATCTAGATGCTGTAGTTCGTGATGATCCAGATGCTGTAGATCGATATGTTCCAGATGATGTAGATCGTGATGATCCAGATGTTGTAGATCGAGATGATCCAGATGCTGTAGATCGTGATGATCCAGATGCTGTAGATTGAGATGATCTAGATGCTGTAGATCGAGATGATCCAGATGCTGTAGATTGAGATGATCCAGATGCTGTAGATTGAGATGATCTAGATGCTGTAGTTTGTGATGATCCAGATGCTGTAGATCGAGATGTTCCAGATGATGTAGATCGTGATGATCCAGATGTTGTAGATCGAGATGATCCAAATGCTGTAGATCGTGATGATCCAGATGCTGTAGATCGTGATGATCCAGACGCTGTAGATCGAGATGATCCCGATGCTGATGATCGTATGATGATGATGCTGATGATCGTGAGGATCCAGATGTTGATGTTGTTGTAGCTGTTCGAGTGCTGCAGAAGATAAAGACTCAGTACTGAATATGTTGATGTTCCAGTAACTGCTTGAGTTACTGATGATGTTGAGAAAGCTTCCAATGATTTATAGATGTATCATGTATGATGTTGATGACTCCTTGCTCGTGCAGATGCTGTTATAATATCCTTCTCGTTAAGGGGGAGTGTTGAGATATTGTAACTTCAAAGAATATTATATTTGTACTTTATTATTCTGGAGACGTTTCATTCCTCCTTGAAGATCTTATTGTATATCCGTAGATGTTTATTCCTCCATCAGATTGTGGTAACTTGGGTTATTAGACTTCCCTAGTGGGGGTCGGCCCTGTATGTGTTATGTGGGTCAAAGGGTTATTAGACCACCCTAGAGGGGTCGGCCCAGTCAGTTGTAGTGGGGTATTTAACCCAATGGTTAAATACGATCCTACATTATTTGTGTAAAAGACAAGTCAGAGTAGTGTATAAATAGAGGAGGTGTATTCCTCATTTCACACACACTCACTCACTTGAGAGTGGCGCACTTATGAGAGAGAGGTCTGCTATGGAGAAGGAGGAGCTTATGCTTAGGGTTACATCTTTTGTATTTGCTGATCATCTATATTGAGGAAGCTTTGCTGGGTTTTCTACCCCATGAGGGTTTCCCAGGATAAATCTGTGTCTCTTGTGTTTATGTTGTGCTTGTTGTTTCTTCAGTGATCCTGTATATGCTATTATTGTGAAATGGAATGTAATGCTACTATTTTCTGTCTTAGCATATTAAATCTTAACATGCTCTCGATCCATCACAAAGGTATTAATTCAGTGGCACAAAATACAACCAGAGGATGCTACATGGGAACCACTCCTTCAAATTCAACAAAAATTTCCACATCTAAAGATTTGGGGACAAATATTTTTCTAAGGGGGAGGGGATTTTAGGAACCCATGTCAACCCTTCTCTTTACTTTGTTAGTATATTTTTGTTGGACACATATACTTTGTAACTCGTCTTGTGAGTATATTGTATTATCCCACATTGTTAGTATATGGTTGTTGGACACATATGCTTTGTAAGTCGTCCCGTGAGTATATCGTATTATCCCACATTCATGGGGAGTAATATTTATTTAGCTTAGAATTAGTATATAAGAACGTGTTGATCCCAATGAAGGCATACACTATATATTTGTATTGATCTTGCTCAAAGGAGGTTGCCCCCTCGAAGTGGCCTGCGATCAATAAATCCATTCTGTGTTCTGTTATTTCTGATATATCGTGCATTTTCATCATTTAATTGTTGGAGGTTCCTCACACACTATGGTAATTTAAATATGTTGAAAACAAATGCAAGTATAATTGTTATGAATTCAATTCCTAAAATGACAATAATTCCATGCAATTAAGTAAAACAATCAATAGAAATTACATTAAGCACAACTCAATCATTTTCCACAACAAATTCCATACACAAATGAATACTTATCTGGAAAAGTGAATCCAACTATTTGTATACCATGGACATTCCACCTATCTATAGGCTCTATCAATCCATATCTTACTTTGGCAGGACACTCTCAAGCTGGGACTATCAATCCACAAGAAGGTGTCGGTTTCTCTGACTACAACTATCCCTCAACTAAGGAATGGGGCTCCCTTCTTTGAGTGAATAGTACCTCAATATCCCTTTTTTGAGCTAACAATACCTCAAGTTTGTTACCCCTAATTCCTTTTCGGGGCTTGAGGGAGTTCCGTTATTCTCCATCTAGTTTTCTGTGTGCAACGGGGTGAGGGTGGTACAGAATAGTATGGGTGACAGGGTTATCACGTAGATAGTTTAGGTCTAACAACTGGAAGGTGTCTTTCTGACATCCAAGAAAAATTATGGAATGATGGATAACTCTTTCTATATATATGAATGCTTGAGGCTAGACAAGTGGCATGGAGAGGTAGACACTTTTCCCTTTTCCAAAGAGAGTTGGATAGGTGGCACCATGGGTTGGGCACACTTTTCCCCTTTTTGTGGAAGGATAGTCCCCCGTATCTGATTTTTGTCCTTTAGTATACAACAACCATGGATTTTTATATTTAAGAGTGGAAATTTACAAATTTACATATCTTGGTCACTCTGGACCATACATATCTGGCTTGTATCCCTTTCATTAATATTTACATTTTTATACATGATCCATCATTTTGGGGTCGGAGGCCATCCTCAATAGGCGCACTCGTCAAATTCGCTCTCGATCCATCACAAAGGTATTAATTCAGTGGCACAGAATGCAACCAGAGGATGCTACATGGGAACCACTCCTTCAAATTCAGCAAAAATTTCCACATCTAAAGCTTTGAGGACAAAGATTTTTCTAAGGGGGAGGGGATGTTAGGAACCCATGTCAACCCTTCTCTTTAATTTGTTAGTATATTGTTGTTGGACACATATTCTTTGTAACTTGTCCTGTGAGTATATTGTATTATCCCACATTGTTAGTATATTGTTGTTGAACACATATGCTTTGTAAGTTGTCCCGTGAGTATATCGTATTATCCCACATTCATGGGGAGTAATATTTCTTTAGCTTAGAATTAGTATATAAGAACGTGTTGATACCAATGAAGGAATCCACTATATATTTGAATTGATCTTGCTCAAAGGAGGTTGCCCCCTCGAAGTGGCCTGCGATCAATAAATCCATTATGTGTTCTGTTATTTCTGATATATCGTGCATTTTCATCAATTAATTGTTGGAGGTTCCTCACACACTATGGTAATTTAAATATGTTGAAAACAAATGTAAGTATAATTGTTATGAATGCAATTCCTAAAATGACAATAATTCCATGCAATTAAGTAAAACAATCAATAGAAATTACATTAAGCACAACTCAATCATTTTCCACAACAAATTCCATACACAAATGAATACTTATCTGGAAAAGTGAATCCAACTATTTGTATACCAAGGACATTCCACCCAACTATAGGCTCTATCAATCCATATCTTACTTTGGCAGGACACTCTCAAGATGGGACTATCAATCCACAAGAAGGTGTCAGTTTCTCTGACTACAACTATCCCTCAACTAAGGAATGGGGATCCCTTATTTGAGTTAATAGTACCTCAAGATCCCTTTTTTGAGCTAACAATACCTCAAGTTTGTTACCCCTAATTCCTTTTCGGGGCTTGAGGGAGTTCCGTTATTCTCCATCTAGTTCTCTGTGTGCAACAGGGTGAGGGTGGTACGGAATAGTATGGGTGACAGGGTTCTCACATAGATAGTTCAGGTCTTGCAACTGGAAGGTCTCTTTCTGACATCCAAGAAAAATAATGGAATGATGGATAGCTCTTTCTATATATATGCATGCTTGAGGCTAGACAAGTGGCATGGAGAGGTAGACACTTTTCCCTTTTCCAAAGAGAGTTGGATAGGTGGCACCATGGGTTGGGCACACTTTTCCCCTTTTTGTGGAAGGACAATCCCCCGTATCATATTTTTGTCCTTTAGTATACAACAACCATGGATTTTTATATTTAAGAGTGGAAATTTACAAATTTACATATCTTGGTCACTTTGGACCATACATATCTGGCTTGTATCCCTTTCATTAATATTTACATTTTTATACATATTGGGGTAAAAAAAGGGGTGTTACAACAACCTTAGGTTCCAACACCCCCCCATCAACACAATGCTCTGGAGATTCAAGAGATGTAATTACATTCTCTAAACATCCCCCCATAATTGCAGCTTCCTAAATCCCGATCATATCCCAAAGTTTCACAAACTTAGCTTCTGGTAAAGGCTTCATAAAGATATCAACAATATGATCATCTTTCCTACAATAAAGAAGTGAGACAACATTTTACTATACCAATTGTCTCAAATAATGAACATAAAGTTCAACATGCTTCATCTTGTTGTGAGCAACGAGATTATCAACAACCTGTATTGTAATCTAATTATCACAATGAATAACAATCGAGGTATAGACATGAAACCACACTAACAACAAAGGAGAGATACAATCAACTGTGCATTAAGTAAATCAGACTACTGACCAATTGTCTATAAAGAGTGGTGCCAACTCATGGAGAGTCACAGTCTTTCAACAAAACTTCACACTCGACTGATAAGGTGTAGCACAAGACTTAAAGTATCCATCTTGAATCATTTAAAAATATCCAATGCATATTTAGGTGGAGAAAGAAAGATAATGTCATTCATTTGCAAGATTTGAATGCCCAGAAAGAAATGCAATAAACCAAGATTAGTCATTTCGAATGTATCTGCAAGTTGTTTCTTCAAACCTAAAATTAGTTTGACATTATTTCTAGTTATGACTAAGTCATCAACATACAATGCCATAATCAAATAATCGCCATGAACATGTAATACGTAAATGTTGTGATCAGATTCACAATGTTTGAACCCAAGACTAACAAAGAAACGATCAATCTTCTCATAGCAAGCATGAAGTGCATGTTTCAAACCATACAATGAATTCTTGAGTTGAAAAACAAGACCAGATTCTATCACAAAACCATGAGGTTGTTCCATATAAATTTCTTCAGTCGGATATCCATGAAGAAAGGCACTTTTAACATCCATTTGATGAAGCTCCCATCCAAAACGAGCAGCAAGGGAAAGAATCAACCAAACATAGTTCATATTTGAAATAGATGAAAATGTTTCAACGTGGTCGATGCCTTCTTGCTGAGAGAATCCCTTGGAGACCAAATGATCCTTGTGGCATTCAACAACATCATCAGAAGTAAATTTGTTCTTATAGACCCATCGACACTTCATGGCATTCTTTCCTTGCGTTCAAGGAACAAGTTCCCACTCTTGGTTCTTCTTCAAAGAATAAATTTTAGCATTCATAGAATTTTCCCATTCAGGAACTCCCTCAGCATTAGCATAAGTGTCAGAATCACAACTTTCAAGAATGTGTGCCATAAATGCAACGCTTCCATGTTGTTTTTGGCTATGGGTATGCCGACCAATACTAGCATCTCCAACATCCAGTCCAACAGCTTCAATTGTCTTAGAATCCAACCGAGGTAAACAGGTAGGAGATGATTAAGGTCTGTTGTCATCAGTTCAATGGTAGAGGAAGTCAAGGTGTCAACTTCTACAGTCAAAGTAGACCGACTACCAGTTGAATTAAGAGCAGAATTCGTCGGTCTGGTTGAAATTCCATAGACTGGTACAGTCAATCCAATTTATTCAAGAATATCAAATGGATCACTATGAAACAAACCATAGGAGGAATTCAACAATTTATTACTTGAAATATTCTAATCAAATATCACACTTCTGCTTACGATGATCTGTTGTTTGACAAGGTCAAATAGTCTATAGGCTTTTGACTCATTAGAGTATCCCATCATGATGTAAGCATGACTCTTTGCATCCAATTTATGAGTCATGTAGTTATAAATGATATGCACCCAAGAAACACATCCACAAGTTCTAAGGTGTCCAACAAAGGGTTTCCTACCATTCTACTTTTCAACTGAAGTCATTTCAGTGACTGCTCTAGTCAGAACTAGGTTCAAGAGATAATTTGAACAGTAAACAAATTCTGCCAAAAAATTTCTTCAGAAGATCTTCGGTCTGCAGTAGGAACCTGGACATTTCTACCAAAGTCTGATTCTTCCTCTGTACGACTCCATTCTTTTGAGGGGTGTGAGGGACAAATATCTACCAATAAATACCATTTTGCAAGAGATATTCTCCAAATTGTCAACTACCATATTCATTACCATTATCTAATCTCAAACATTTGATGGGTCAACCACATTACTTTTCAGCTAATGCCCTAAATTCCTTGAATCTTTCAAAGACTTGACTCTTATTCTTCAAGAAATGTACCCATGTAAGTCTAGAGAAATCATCAATAAAGGTCAAAATATACTTCGCACCTGCTAATGAGGGTTTTTTCATGCAACAAAAATCACTATGAACAAGTTCCAGTTGGTTGTGTGCTCGCCATAGTTTCACAGAATGAAAGGGTGTATGGTGATGCTTTCCAAGCACACATCCGCTACAAACTCCATCAAGTGGAATAGTATTTGGGATACAGTAACCATATTGTGAGTTACCATCATATTCAAAGTCTAAAATTTTAGATGTCCAAGTCATTCATGCCAAATTTGACTTATGTTGTCATTCTGAGCGATGAGTGTAGTCAGTCCAGTTGATGCAGTTTATGAAATCGGTGGAGTCGTTTTGGGAGAATCACAAAATTTATAAAGTCCATCCTTGGGATCCAAATACCCTGAAGCAATGGATTCCCCCCAAGCCTCATATCCTGTACGATAAAGAAAATCTGTCCAAAACTCAACAATCTTTCGAGTCTGTGTAATTTGAGAAACCAATGACAAATTAGTGCTCAATCTAGGTACATAATAGACATTAGATATTTTACCACGCTTCCATTCAACATCTTCGCTTCCAAAAACTACGAGAGTGTAATAATCAACAACATAAATCTTTTGTTTAGGAGCACCACTTAAGGAAGAGAACATAGAAGCATCTTTAGCCATATGATGAGTACAACTAGAATTGACTATCCATTTTGTCCAAGTGGTACAATCATTCAATGCCTAGGAAGTGCGAAAAAAGAAGCTATAATTTTAAGAGGTCAATTGGTCAACTATCTAGTCTATGCACTATCCTCAAGGTGCTTGACTTTCCCTTCTAAGACCATCTTTTTCTAACAGTTATTTTTTACATGTCCCACTTTTCCGTGATAGCGGCATGTTTTCTTCTTTTGATCTTTTTTCATTGATTATGACTCTCCGATCTTATCTTTAGTAGGTCGGTCGATACATTCTAGTGGATGATCTGTTTGACCACGTTCTTTAAGGTTTTTCTTGACCTTTATTTTTAGAAAGTGAGCTTGGTGTTTGCTATCAAGCTTCCCTTCTTCCAACAACTTTTGTTGGTATTTAATAAAAAAATCACATAAAATATCAAAGGTAAATCCCTTATCATCTTTCTTGCGTGACATCCAACTAGAGTGAAAGGAGGAATAAAATACATCATATGGTGTCTTCAAATTCATTAGGACTAGCTCAATGAGTTGTCCATCCTTATTTGGAAAATCCTTACCACATTTTCCCAATTTCAATTGTAGCTCCTTGATGCAAGATGAATAGTCCTCAATCCAATCAAAGGAAAGAGGTTCAAGAGAGATCAACTATTTCTCTATATGCATTACTTGGCTTTCATTTAATTTTTTGAACAACAACTTCATATTAGTCCAAATGGCATGAGGACAGTTGATCCTGCTCGTATGAAAGTGCAACTCCCTTGAAATGTAGGTCACGATGATCCCAACATCCTCATCCTTCTTTTCATCGATGATAAATTTAGCATCGACATCTGTCGAATAAACAATAATAGTCTTTGTGTATTTCCACAGTCCCTTGTTCTTCAACAAAGTAACTATATCTATCTCCCAGATTGCATGATTATGTCCATTGATAAAAACAAGTTCTATCTTGGAATTCATCCTTTTGTTCAAACAGATCTGATCTAAGTTCGAGAAGAGATATCAGTCGACAAATATTTAGTCCAGAGTCAATCAATCCTAGATCCGTCTCAACATGATTCACAGATAATAGGGTTAGGTCAAAACCAATAGCTTTGATACAATGTTGCGGAACCTCTTCGACTAAACTATAGAACATAAAAGAAAATGACATAAGGGAAAAATATTCCAAGAAGAGAAATGGTGTCTAAAGACACCATTTCAGCACTTCAACACAACGCATTATGATCAGAACAACACAATGCATACTTGATCCATAAGAATGAATCTCATATATCATGCATAACACAACCCGTAGGGTTGTCCTTTTATAGTCTCCATATCTGACAAAATCCATTGAAGTGAGAAAGATCTAGTCCACAAATAGGGATAGTTTGTTCTAACCATTTCCAAAAAATATGCAACATCCCAAATTTTAGTCATCTTTTTTAGTCGGCCCAATTACAGTCTCATTAACCATAAAGTTGAGTCATTGACTCTCCTAGTCGATCCTCCAGTCGACTGCTTTTCTAGTTGAATCTAGTCTATTGACTGACTATCTATAGAAGTTCCAGGAGTGTGATGAAAAACCTTATGTTCCAACATGCACAATAGTTCCTTATTCTTCTTATCTCGTTGTAACAATATTTTAGGTACTTTAGCTTGTAGCTATGTTTGGCTTCTCTATTTTTTTTATTTTCTAGTATTGGCCATCCATTGTTTTACATTCATCAATCAAAATGTATATTTCTATTAAAACAAATGTACATTCTCATTCAGTTGTTCATATTAGTTACAGATGATCCAACCACATTACTCATATAATTAAGATGTTTTCCCCTAAAAAAGTTGCAGTTGCTTCTTAGATTAACCAATTACAAAAGACCCCCTTTCAACATGGCTTGCGATGTAAAGCATATAGGCAAGAAGTTCGATCAAATGTGTTAGTACTAGATTTGTACCTTTACTTTTTCCATCTTTTGTATTTATTTTCTTTTATTTTCTTCATTTTTTCCCTATAAGTTGGAACATAGTTTCTGCACATTTTTCTACTTTGATTTTTATTTCTTATTTTTATATATTTGCAAGATTATGAATTATAAAGTGGCTTATATTTATTTAAATCTTCCCAAAGTCTTAAAAAGTATGGTTTTACATATGTGCTAACTTATTCTATGAAGTATTTCTCATCATTTCTTACCATATGTAATTTTACACATTCTGGCAGCGTAATAGATGGAGGTTATACAGATTGGCACTGTCGGAATGTCTTAATTCTATGTTTTAGTCATTGTCATTCGACACAGATTATGAGCATATGGAAGTGAATTTCAGAAAACCAAAAGAGGTTTTTGTCAAGAACGGGCTCATTCAAAAAAACCTCCCTCAGTTTTGCAACAAGTGTCATTTTTTGGTAGATTCGAATGGATCTTTATGGCCTATGTTTCCAGGTTTTAACATTTATTGATTTCTTGTTTTTGTCATTATCTTTGGGCGTGTCTTTCGATCAATTGGAGAGGAATTTTTAAAAACCAAAATAGGTTTTTGTTCATAACGAAACTATTCACAAACACCTCTCTCATAATTTAAATAGATGTCACGGGGGTAGCAGATACATGTGGTTATTTCATATCATTTTTTCCAGAACTTTGCCAGATTTTCCTCAGAATTCGGTTTTGCTATTTTGGGCATATTCGACCCTAAAGTTTTGGATCTAGAAACTGTCTTCAGATATCTAATTTATTATAAATGTAATGAATCAAATGTAAAAGGAGGAGTTTGGTCTTTTAGGAGAGGGTTATGAGATATCAAGCTGGTTTTGTACAGCTCATGTATTGATTCTCTGTAAGCTCACTGGAGATTACATTTTGGAATGATCTACATATATAATATAAGCTAGTTTTATTCATTATCGTAGTTAATGCTTTTAATCAGTCCGATTACCCTGGCTATGATTTCATTTTCTTATAAAGTGTTTATCCTAAAATGCTCCTGAGTGGGTGGGCTTCACTACTTTTCATGTCCAGAATGTTTTTATGTTTATGATATTTTTCATCTGATATTTGGACCTTATATATTGTCCCGTGTTAGATCTTTAAAACTAGTTTATGCTTATTGTTTATTTCATTTTCATATGGTCTCTGAACTTGTTTGCTTATTCAATCATGTCATGTTGTTGATTGTTTTCCTGTGTGTTTCATTACCCTGAACCTTATGCCTTCCTTATGATTTATAAAATACATCCACTTACCACCCTCAAATTCAATCATCCATTTCAGATACCTAAGCTTTGTGCTTTAGCAGTCAAGTACATATTTTAGGACAAACAAAATGTATGAGAATACACAATTTGTGTGTATGAATGGTTATGTAGATCCTACTTTTCAGGTACCATATAGTTTAAAATGCTACTAAATCAACACATTCAACTTGTAGAGCAATCCATTCTTTGTAGTAAGTAGACAGTTTCAACCATTAACATTGAGTTCCACTTTCTTGGATATTCACTACAACAAAACCTTATCATTAGTGTCCCTTTTATTATATTTTTTTCTTCCATTTACAATTTTAGTGATTTTTTTTGTAGTTTTTATGAAAAATGGTGCTATTTCACGAGATGGCACTAAAGTCAACATTATTTCATGCATCGTCTTTAGTGCTAGATTTAGTGGCATATTTAGAGCCAGATTTAGAAATAGATTTAGAGCCATATTTAGTGTCGGGTTTAGATTAATGCTATATTTAGAGCTATATTTGCACCAAATTTAGTGCCATGTTTAGCGTTGGGTTTCCTATTTGGCTAAATAAAAGTGAGGGAATTTTTTCAAAAATAAAGCTAAGTAATATCAAAGGTTAAAAATAAGTTGTTTGTCCCAATCCTCATGACTTGGAGGTAATTTCAATTAAAACCCTTAATTTAAACTCATAAAATCCCCTCAAAGCCCACTCTTTCATTCTTTTATCATTTCCTGATCTATTTATCTCTTCTCTTCTTCACCCTTCTCCTTTCTCCCTTAAGGTGTCCTCTCTTAGAGTTCCATCCTCATGGAGGACAGGTTTTTTTCTTTCATGGAGAAACCTACATGAGGAAGATAATGGATTCCCTTTCCCTTTTCCTCCTTCCTTCATCTTTTACTTTTATTTTTCTTTATTGATTTACTAATGTTTTTTGTTGTTTTGTTGTTTTCTTGTTCTAGGTTCAGGGCTTCATGTACAGAGGAGAATGTTTCATCAAAGAACCTCCATAACAAAGATAATGACTTATCTTCCTTCCTATTTTACTTTTATTTTAATTTGTTTATTTTCTAATGTTTATTATTATTTTGTTGTTGCAAGTTTAGGGTTTCATGGTGGAACCTCCATAAACAAGGTAATGGACTCTCTCTTTTGTTCTCATTTTTCCTTCTTCTTTTCTTTTCTTTTTCTTTATTAATTTTCTAATATTAATCATTGTTTTGTTGCTACAAGTTTAATGGAGAAAGAATAAAAAACGATATTTAGGTTTTTTTTAATGCATGGATCTAATTCATGGGTATGACTTAAGGAATAACCTTGAATCTATGTAACGAGATCTGGGTTCAAATCCTAACACCCATATATTTCTTATTACTTTTACATTTGTATTCACTTTTTTGCATGCATAAGTTAGTTTAATTTCAATTCAAATCTGAACTTTTAAAGGTATGCTTTTGTAGTAATGTAGCTCAATTAGAGAGTTCTTTCCTTTTGGAAAGTGATCTAGGTTCAAATTCCAACATTCTCTTACCATTTTCAATTTCTATTTTCATTTTTTACCATTTTCCCTTTATGTTTTCATAAGTTCTAATTGCACTATGTTTGTTTAGTTTTAGTTCAAATTTTCACTTTTAATCATAGTTTTTTGCAAGAATGTATCACAAGTAGAGGGCACTCTTACGAAGTTGAGGGACCCTTTTGGTGCAAAAAAAGTTTTGCAAAACATGTTTTTCCTTCGTAAAAACACAATGTGTATGTGTTCCTTGGCGCTAGAACTGGAGGAGCATGAGCCTCACAAGTCATTTGACACACAGATTGGGAAAAGGAAACATGCACACAATTTGTAAACAAAAATGCATGCGCATTATGTAGACCAAAAATGCGTGTGCATTTTATAAGATACAGTATAAACACCCAAAAATAGCTCGTGAGCGTCCATTTCTCCCACAATGTGATTTGTATAGAACCGGTGAGAAAACGAGTAGAACGTGATCGCAATCACACTCCTAGAGAAGATTCAACCACCAACTTTGAATCCAAGAAGTAATTCTCCAACCAATTATTAATTCTTCAACCATTTTGTAATTCTCAACCCAATTTATGAATTCTTTAACCTATTTCTAATTCTTCATCCAATTTGTAATTCTTTCCACTTGAACAAATTAGGTTCATTTGATTTCCTCTTTGTATGCAAATGATAACCACTATGGTTGAAAAATTATGGTCACTATAATTGGATCATCATCCATAATAAATAATACATTTTATTAATTTAAAAATTAATAACTTACAAGAAATGGTTTGAATAGTGTTCATCATTCAAATACTTTAAATAATAGCATATAGCTTAAATTATAACTACCTTGGTGTTCCAAACCCAAAAATGACCACTATATCTTGCTCACAATCCAAAGATTCCCTATGTAGAGCTCATATGGTTCCTTTGGCCACATGCATTGCATGTGATCCCCAAGGATAAACTACATGGGGTCTAATACACTATTTTTTGTCCATATTCCATGGATTTTACCACTAGAATTATCCTTAGTGCACCAAACCTTGGAATCACCTCCACAATGAACCTATAAATTGAAGATATTTATTGAAGGCATGTGTGGTTTCCATGGATTATGACCTCAATTTTCCCTCATCGCTAAGAACCATCCCTAGAGCACCAAACCTTTAAGTGGCTATCATATCAAACTTTTAAGTCATTTATTCTCTATTAGGGGAAGTGTGATTGTTTGAGGGACTACACATGGCTCATGATCCCAAAGCGTGAATGGCATTGCATAAGACCTTTTATTTTGTCCATGGACCATGTCATGGAAATTGATAAGAATATCTAGTGTGATTTAGCTCGAAATGGAAAGCATATCTCACTCATAGGCTAAAGATCCCTATGCAGAGACTATGTGGTTATTTTGAGTACAACACATGGCCCATGAGCCCATGGGAAATCATATGGTTTTAGACCATACATTTCAACTTTAGACAATGGAATAGATCCAAATAAACATATATGGTATCTTTACACAAAGAGCATGTCACACGTGTAGCCAATCATTCCCTGTGTATGCCGATGATTCGCCCTTTGTATGATATCTCGTTCATAATTTCACATTATGAGGGTTGATCAAATGTATCCCTCTCCATATCCCCAATAAAACTTCAATGGTTAATGTGCATTTTATCAATGACTGCTTCCTTGCCATATTTTAAGAACAAGAGGTGTTGAGAATCATTGTGAAGAGTAATGTTAATGGTCTATCTCTTTATACATGGGTGGATCAAAGTGCAATCCTTAGGTGAGGACACTCTTCCTCAAGGCCCCAAACCCCTAATTCAATCCCTTATCCTACTATTTAACAATTATTTTAATCAAGTGTGCATGTCTTATTATGTAGGGTTGGGTTCATGACAAATTTAGCTTATATTTGGGTGCATCAAGGTGAAAATCCCTAGAAAGAATATTTGAACCATTCATTAGGTGGGAATACCCTTCCTTAACGCACCAAAACATAGAATTACACTGTTAATTACAGTCTTGAATTAATGATTCCATTTGGATGAGCTACCCCATTGCCCTAAGAAAATCTCATTGCCCATACCCCTTAAATATGGGTACTATAGGGAAATGCCATTTTCATTTCCACCTACAATAATATATTTACCATATGATCCTTCCTCTATGCACTAATCCCTAGAATTATACTCTTATGTTGCTCTTAGGCCAAATATTCCATTGAGAGGATTCATCTTGGTGTGCAAGCATGCATTCATGACCAATTTCCATTCCTTGGCATGGAAACCATGCAATTATGTCATTATATCACCCTTCGTCTAACATGGAAAAAATTTAATACATGTCTAACATAAATTTAACACGGCGAGATTTTATGTTGATTCTCTATTGTAGTTGTTCAATTTTAAATACTCATGTGATCATTTGCTACACTAGTTTTACATTTTTCATTTTTAAGAGATGTCATTATACCATGTATATGTTTCTAAAGATTTATTTTTATTTTTTTATTGCAATGGCAAGTATGGATCCGAATGTGGAGATATTGATAGATTGTGAGACTTAGAGAGATTGGGGGCATGTGGAGGGGTGGATGCCAGCTCCACTGCTCACTTGCAAATTCCTTATATGTCATTATAGACATCGTTACCCAATCAAATGGTGCTCTATACAACATTGCATCATACAGATAAAGGAAAAGGAAACAATATGCCAATGGATTGGATTACAATGCCATTAAAAACTAAAGATCACAAAGGATCACATATTTGCATTGTTTAGAGAGCCCCAAACGAGGAAAATTCCAAGCACAAACAGAGCCCACATTTCGATTGAGTGGTGCATATATCCACCATTCCAAGAGAATTTGATGGAATGATGGTACACAGTTTTTGATGTGCCACCCCACAACAATAGTGAAATTCAGTTATATTTCCTTCGAAAGATGTATGTTGAGTTCATGTTGGGAAAACATTTTAACTATTTTAATATCTTGGAGTTCCAAGGCATTGGTTTTGAGATGCCTCAAAACCATCCCAATGCCAGGCATCAAGATTCCAATCGCCCAATCCCTCCACCTCATAGGTAGTTACCTAGGCTAGAAGTCTCACCTGCACATGATATGATAACAGAGACACAGGAGGCATTTATGATTCTAGCATATGTGATTGTTCTCCAGAGAACCATTATTGATCATATGGGCCAAGCAGATCCAACTCTTCCTATTGGTGTACAACCATCACCTTCTGATGGTGTAGGCCCATCTAGTAGTGGGATTAGATTGACACATCATCAGACCACCATTGAGGCTCACGAGTGCACAATGTGTGGTTGTTCCTACTATGGTCATGTGCCAACAAATGTTTCCTTTACTAGGATGTTTACATAGGTAAGTATATGGTTAATAATAATCTTGGCCAAACTATTTTTTTCTTACTGTACACATATATAGATTCCTAGTATTTAAACATTTTAAACTTGCAGATGATAGATGCCTCTACACAGGGGAAAACATTTCCCACTAGTGATGCCCCCTCTAGTGGAGAGACCAATGCTCCATAATCTACAGGGGGTTTTGGTGTGCAAGGTGTTGGCATATCTTCAACGACAACAACTCGCATAGAGGTAATTATTTCAACATGTCAGTTTGTTAATACATGTTATTTCGTTAATACATGTTAGATCATTAATGCTAGACAGTCTAATATTTACAATTTTTAAATTTGCAGCCACTACATCCTCAACATCCTAGGCAACACATTGATTCTAGTGATCGCCCAAATGTTAACCTTACTAGGTTTTTGAGGGAGGTAAGTATATGCTTAATAGCAATCATGTTTGAACTTATTTTTCCTTACTATACACATGTATAGATTGCGAACACCTATAATTTTTAAACTTGCAGATGTTGGATGCCACTACAGAGGGGCAAGACTTTGGCACTAGTGATTCCCCCTTTGGTGGAGAGACATTTCACATAGATTTAACAATTTCAACATGTTAGTTTGTTAATACATGTTAGTCCATTGATTCATGCATGTCTAACTACGTCAACACTTGGTGACTGCATGCATCAACTAAAATTTGAGTTCCATTGCTTTCGTTTACCTCTCCTCATGTGCCACTCATAAACAAGGGTCGTATCTATATCAAACGATATTCTACAAAAAGAGCATGGGTGTCCATGACTATGGAGATACTTATTCCATGGTAATGTATGGCCATTGATGATAGTTGTTGATTAACTTTCAATTCATTACACAACTTGTTTTTTTTTGTTTGCATGTTTATATCATCTCGATGGAGAGTCGTCCATGCCAGACCTCGTAGGGGTCATTGATGCAACAATTAATGCTGCATCTACGATGGTAAAAAGTCACACAGAGGTAACTATTGTACACAGTTTATTCATGTTAGAATGTGTATTCATGCATGTCTAACTATTTCAACATTTGGTGACTATAGCCATTGGAATTAGTAGTGCCTAGCCCCTCCAGTTCAGTCATGGCTACAACCGAGCTCGATGTTCAACAAACGACTCTATTTTCCACACAAGGAATCAAATCTCCTTTACTAGAGTCTGTTTTTGTGGTGAGATGTTCATTAATTACCAACTGTTTTATTCAATTTTCATGCGCATGTTGATAATTATTGAATTAATGAGATATGATATGTTATTTGCAGTGCACAATTCCATAGAGGGATTTGGCAAGGATTAGATGGATTCAGTGAGTGTTTGTTATAAATAATTGTGTCATAATTTATTTATTTTATGTTTGTTGGTGCTAAAGTATTAGAGAATTTAGCTAATAAAAAATGATCTTTGATTTATAGACTCCATAGATGCAAAGCTATCCTAGGTGTAGGCATGAAAGGTCAAAGTTGGGAAAAAACAAGAGGAAGAACGAGTTTTGATGTGTAGCCTTGGATACATGTACATTGTTGTATTTTGGGATCCATTTACTTTGCTAGGCCATTTAAGGGTCGGATACTTTGCCATAAGTTGTATTATAAAGAATCGGTTATCAATGCATGATACAATTTATTTCATATTTGCTCACGAGTTTCCAGTTGTTCTTGTGTCAAGTTATTTCTTCCCCAAATTGATAATTATATTACTCAAATATAGAATTAAACACGTTATATAACCTGGCGATAACTCTAAATAGTTCTTGTTTTTTATAGGTTGCATTTAGTGGCTATTTTTACCCCGAATCAAACAATGGTGCTACCAATAGCACACCATTTTTTTCGGGGATGAACTTACATTTTTTTGGAAGACCATCGATTGTTTTTTTTTAAATCACATAAAAAAGGCAAGTTTTTAAAAATAAACAAAATTAACCTTTTTTTGTTTTGAAATTATTTATTAATATTTGAAAAAAATATAACAATGTTAAAAAATTAAAAAAAAATTCAAATACAAAATTAATAAATAAATAAAAACTTTAAAAGGAGAACAATAAAAATAGTTAAAATGAAATTAAATTTTTTAAAATATATATATAAACTAAAAATACTAAAATAAATAAATTATGTAAGATAAAAGAATAATTTTTTTGATTTTTTTTTATTAAAAAAATGAACATTAATTATTATTTTAAATAAAAATCCCTTATTTACTCTTTTAATTTACCCTAATACATGATGGTCGTCTTTCTCATTCACCTATTTATACTGCCAATTTATTTTATTTTGTCATCAAGCTTCTTGATCCTGAAGATGGGTGGAATGTCCACCCGAAATGTGTCGGTCTACTTAAATATTTACACAGTAAAACTCCATAATTCTTGACACGATGAATATTTTTATTTAAAAAAACTAAAATTTTATTAAAATTTAAAAAAAAATCATATTTAAAATTTTAAAAGTTAAATAAAAAATAAAAAAAACACATTAGAATTTTTTTTTAAAAACATTAAAATTTTAAAAAATTAAAAGAAAAAAAACTAATTCCCCCACCCCCTCTTTCACCTCGCTTTCCCTCCCCCGCCACCCATACCCCCCTTGTGACCCTCCCCTCCCCCCCTTCTTTCCCTCCCCTTCCACCCCTTCCCCCCCGCTACGCTCCCCCCGCCCCCCACTTCACCCCCTCCTCCCCTCCCCCCCCTACCTTGCCCCAACCCTCTTTCTCCCTACGTCTCCCCTGCAAGCGCCCATCGAGCCAAGGATCGATGCCCCCATTGAGCTATGGCTCAAAGGGCGGTCGTGGGGGAGGGTGGGGGAAAGGTGGGGCAAGATGGGGAAAAGTGGTGGCACGGGATAGAAAGGGGAGGGCGGGGAAGGGGTGGTAGGGGAGGCGGGGGAGGGGTTTTTATTTTTTTAAATATTTTTTGTTTTTTAATATATTTTTTAATTTTTTAACAGTTTTGTTTTTAATTTTTTAATAGTTTTGTTTTTAATTTTTTATATAATTTTTTTAATATGCTTTTTAATTTTTTAATTGTTTAATCAAAATTTTCATTTTTTTATATAAATGTTTCTAAAAAATGGGTATAAAAAAACTTTAAAAACAGGGAGGGAGAAGTGATGGCCATAGTGAGGGGAGGCCCTATTTTTCAACGCCATGGTTTAAAAAATGATACAATGTTAGCACTACTTTTCGATTTAGTGGTTAATTTTAAGATTTTCCTACCAATAATATTGATTATTAAGTCCATGCTTTCAAACAAGTTATAATTTTAACCTTTGAAAAAATCAATGTGCGGCTAATAGCATTAGTTTTCTACTCAAGCGTTTGATTTTAAGGATATTGTTAGGAACAATATGGGTTTTTAAGGCAATGGTTGTATTTTTAACCTTGAAACAAAAATGAAAGTTATTGGTAGCATCACTTTTCAATTTGAAGGTTGATTTTGGTGTTTTCCAAAAAATGGATTTTTAGGGATTGAATTCTCATTGTGAGTAAAGAGTTCTTGTCAAGTTGTATAATGTGTTATTACTTATTAATTCACTCGAGTCATTGCAAATTATCTTTTAGGCACAACTTTTACATTTCTTGTGCTGAACAAGTAACATGCCACCGTTGTGTTGATTTAAGTGGGTTATCTCTCTCTTATGAATGGACTATCTTAATGGAACAAACAAATTTCACTCAATATTTCAATGAACTCATTACATGCAAAATAATGACATCTTCACAAACTAGGACAAAGTGTAATATATGTGCTACACATTTCATCAATGCTACCTCAAGCTAGAATTAACAACAACATGCATTGAACAATGTTTGCAACCTTTCATTAATATCAAAATATTTGTAAACAACAATCAATGAATACACAAGTGCATGTACCCTCTCAAATGATGATGGTTTACATGCTAATCTTGATTACACATGAATATACAATGGGTTTACTCTATGGGTTTATCAAGGCTACATTTTTATTGTTGGGTTTATCGAGAGTACATCTTTATTATTCATTGAGTGCTTGTTCTGTATACAATGTGGCAAATCCCTCAAGGAAATGAGATTGGCCATTTATGAAAATGTTGATGTTGTCCTTTGGTCTCATGAATATCGAACCACATTATGCCAATGTTGGGTCTCATAACTTAGCATTTGAACTTTTTTCAATTTTCCCTATTCAAGGATGTGGGGTTAATAGATTGGTGTAATTAACAACATACCTCAAAATTAGGCCCATCATCTCACTTGACATTGAACAAACAGTGGGTTTATTGAGAATGCAATTTATGTTGTTCATCAAGCAATTATTCCCTATGTTACTTTGTGGAAAATCCACCTAGGATGATGAGATTAGTTGGTTTTGAAATTGTTGTAAATTTCCTTGATCTCATGAAGGTCCAACCACATTTCCATGATGTTGGGTCTAATGACGACCTTTGGAAGTTTTTTCTCTACATATAGTTAAGGATAAAGGTTGATTAATGATTGACGTCATTAACAATGTACAAACAAATTAGTCCTATAATTTTGATTGCATGTGGACAAATAATGGGTGCATTTAGAGTGCACCTTTTGTTATCTATTGAGCATTTATTCCCTATATGCCATTGAAAATCTCCCAAGGAAATGAGAATGAGATTGGTTGTTATTGGAAGTTTCTATGGTGTCCTTGATCTCATGAACATTAAACCACGTTGTTGTGTAATTGTTGATGATGTCCTTGATCTCATGAATGCTAAATGACATTGTCATGAAATTGTTGATGGCATCCTTGATCTCATGAATGTTGAATCACATTTACCTAGTGTTGGGTCTCAAAATGAGTTTTGTAAATTTTTGCTCATCCTATAGTCAAGGATGATGGTTGATCAATTGGTGTGGCTACCTATGTACCTCCAAATTATTCCTATTATCTCAATTGTAAGTGAACAAACAATGGGTTTAACACGACTGTAGTTTTTAGCATCCATTCAATGCATAATCCTTATATAGTGTGGCAAAGCCCACTGCATAGATGACTTTGGTCAAACCACCATATTAATTGTTGTTGAAATTGTTGTTGGTGTCCTTGATCTCGTGAATGTTGAATCACATTACCTTTTTGTTAGATCTAACAACCACCTTTAGGGGTTTTTTCAATATACCTTACACATTGTGTGAGTACATGTTCCTCCTCGCACATAACTAATAAAAATGCCCAAAAACACAAATCACAAGGAGGGTTGTGGAAATTCCCTTGATCATATGGGAAAATGCAAGGCCCAAATTAATTTAAAAAAAAAACATAACCCATTCAAGCAAATATGTTGCTTATAAATCTCAACTTCTAGCTAAAAACATATTCTCATATCTACTTGGGGTTTAGGATGACTCAAATCTCTTCTCACTTTAGTGGTTCACCCACCAAAAGGAAAAGACATATTTTCTTGCAAAAATATACATTTTAATGCAATTATTGTTGATCATTGGTCATTTTCACTACCATGTTTGTGAAATGTGCTTTGGGACTTGGGATGTATCCAAACTCTTCACACATTAATGATTCATCCACGAAAAGGAAAATCTGGCTTTCCTTGTGCAATCATACATTTTCATGTAAGTAGTGTTGGCCATCTATCATTTCACTACCATGTTTTTTAAAGATACGGTGTCATTAGTCATTTCACTACTATGTTTGTGATAGATACTTGGGGACTTAGGATGCCTCCAATCTCTTCACACTTTAATGATTCACCCACCAAAAGAGATAGCTATCATGGACCCTTATATATTGTGCAAGTGCTATCATGGACCATATGTCTCATTTATGAGGGATTTTTTTCCAACCAAACAATATGAATGGACAAGTCATCCCATTGTTGGGTAACCAAAAAGATCAAAGAAAGTGGAGCTTCACCAATAGAATTAATGGGTTCACCTTGTTATGTTTTTAACATTTTAACAAGAAACAATATCCGTGTTATCCTACAATTATGTTTGGGCATGGACCAGGTGGGAAATATACCCACAATCTCATGGTCAAGTGTTTTCCAAAGTTGACCCCTTAGTGTAAACTACAACATCTCTTACTAAGCAAAACCATAGTTTTTGAAATCATCGAACCAAACAAGATCCGGGAAATGGACCCAAAGGAGAGAAGCACCTGTAGTATTATTTTGATGTCACGATTCCAAAAAAGTCGACAATTTGTATATCCAATCCATGGTCATCATTTAATGGCCAGTTGAACCTCTCGTCCTAGAGGCATTTAATCACACATGGTGAATCCCTTCCTAAGGCATAGAATTCGAATTGGGTATAAAAATTTAGTTCTATGGTATCCTGCAGACATGTATGGGCATGGAGAAAGTGGGAATGCTACCCACAACCTAATACTCGAGTGTTTTCCAAAGTTGACTCCTTATTGCAAAAATTGCATTCTCTCTTACTGAGCATAACCCTAGTTTCTAAAATCGTCGAAGAGGATGAGCTTTAGGCCATGAACCTAGATCAGAGAGGCACCCCTAGCATTATTTTGATGTCACAATTCCAACAAACTTGACATTTTTTCGATCCAATCCACGGTCATCATTTTGTGGCAATTTGTGACTTGCATCCTAAATGCATTTAGGGACAAATTGTCAATCCCTTCCCGAGGCTTACAATTCAAATCAGGTATTAGAACTGAGTTCTGTGAGATCCTACAAGTGTGTTTGGGAAGGGACCAAGTGGGCACGCTACACATGACCTCACCGTCGATTGTTTTCCATATTTGACTCCTTATTGCAAAAATTGCATTGCCTCTTACTGAACAAAACCCTAGTTTCTAAAATCATTAAGAAAGATCGGCTCCAAGACATGGACCTAGAGGAGAGAGGCACCCCTAGAATTATTCTAATGTCATGAATCCAATGGACTCGATGGTTCATCAATATATCCCACGATCATCATTTTATGGTTGGTTGCAACTCACCTCCTAGAGGCATTTAGGGACACGTGGTGAATCCATGCCCGGGGTATAGAATTCGAAAAACATAGTAGAACCAAGTTCTATGAGATCCTATAGGTGTGTTTGGGAAAGTACCAATTAGTATCACTACCCACAACCTCACGGTTGAGTGTTTTCCATAGTTGAACCCTTATTACAAAAATTTCATTGTCTCTTACTAAGCAAAACCATAGTTTCTGAAATCGACGAATAAGATGGTCTCTGGTCCATGGTCGCGGAGGAGAGAGGTACCCATAGAATCATTTCAATGTCACGATTACAACAAATTCAATGGTTTGTCGATGAGATCCATGATCATCATTTTATGGCGAATTGCAACTCACCTCCTAGAGGCATCCAGGGACACATGGTGAATCCTTTCCCAGGGCATAGAATTCAAACCGGGCATGAGAATTGAGTTTCATGATAATCTGTAGGCATGTTTAGATAGATCCCAAGTGGGAATTCTACCCATAACATCACGATAGAGGTATTTCCAAAGTTGACCCCATATTGCAAAAAATGCATTGTTTCTTACTTAGTGAAACCCTAGTTTCTGAAATCATCGAATAGGATGAGCTCTGGAACATAGACCCAAAGGAGAGAGGCTCCGCTATCATTATTTGAGTGTCATGATTCCAACAGATTCAATGGTTCCTCAATCTAAGCAACAATCATCATTTCATGACCAGTTGTAACTCGCCCCCTAAAGGCATTTTGGGACACATGGTGAATCCTTGCACGAGGAATAGAATTCAAACTGGGCAGCAGGACCAAATTTTGTGAGATCTTGCAAGTGTGTTTGGATAGGTCCCACATGGGAACACCACCCATGGCCTCATGGTAGAGTTATTTCTAATGGTGAACCCTTATTGAAAAAATTGCATTGTCTCAATGTGTATAGGTTTTGTTCATGGAGATTGAGATTGAGAAGGCTAAATTAGGTATCAATGCCCTTATTTACCCCCTTGACCATGTTTAGGCATCCATACCTATTTTTAGCACATAAAACCTACTCATGAGACTTGTATGCCACTCATGGGCATGTAAAGAACCCCTACAAGGGACCCATGTATTGATTTTAGGTCTCAATCAAGGATATTGAGCCTAAGAAGATTCAACTATATGCAAAGAAGATTTTGTTTCTTCATCAACAATGTTCAAGACCCCACAAGCCATCCTTAGTATGCTAAATCTCCTAATTGCATCCACATATAAATTTTATGCTAAATACACCTTAGAGAGGGCTTGTGTTGTAGTTTTTAGGTGTTGATTAGGGCATTCAAACCTAAAAATAGGTGTTTAAGAGCTAAATCCAAAGTTTTCCCCTATTCTAATGATATGATTGTGCTAAAAGACTTCATTTATGGATTAAGAAACTTGCTCCCCCCTAACCATGTTTAGACCTTGAATCCAATTTATAGTGAGCAAAACCTACTCATGTCACTCATACCCCACTTAAATGCTATAGAACTTGGCCTGCAACACATTATCATTCATGGCATTTGTTTTTGTCTAATCATGACATCCATATCCCTCTAGTAGGAAAGAGATATCGTACACAGGTATTATGCATTTTTTTGAGGAATCATTCAAGGATCTTGAGATCAAGAAGGTTCAAGGATATTAACCTTATCATGGCACCCATAGCACCCTTGGAGGTGAATAATAACGAACATAAGTGGATAACTTGAATTGCACATATTTTCCTATTGAAATTTTTCTCATATTACTCTTTGACTATTGGACATGTAAGAATATTTGAATTTGATTGCAAGGCCATCTAACGTTTTAAGGGCTTATATTTAACCTATTGTAACAAAAACCTTATCTCTCATGGATGATCCTTGCTTTATTACGGTGGCTATTGGTGATGATGTAAGTGTTCTTGGTGACCTCTAGATAATAACCTTTGTTGATTGCTTGCAGTTTTTGTCACCTCTCGATGATAAAATATGATTAAGTGTGGAAATGAATTAAGCAGGGTTCATTATATTAACATCCATGATAACTAAATTCACCATAATCAAAGAAACCTTCATAGTGTAGAAGATGAAATCCACACGACAAAGGAAAAAATCAATAAATATATTGTCATATACACAAGTACTAAGTCATGTATTTATATTCAAAATTTGTCCAACTATGAATTATTATACAAAATGGCACCTCATGCACAACACACATAATGGAATCTCATTCCCAAACATGAAATAATGGAATCTCGTGCCCAAAATTCCATAAATTAAACAAAAAATACCACCCACGACCAAAGTAAAAATATACATCCAGTTGCATTTCATTTATCCATTTTCTCCTTGCTAGTGTCAGTTTCCTTTAAAATATTGAGCTTCCTCTTCCTTGAGCTTCACAAAGCTTCCCATCTACTCAATCGAGGATTGCTCCTCATCTCTAGATTCTGCACATGAAACACCAATTATATGTTATTTAACATTTGTAAATTTTATAACAAATTCATGTTCAACTATTATAATTGAAATTGAATCCAACAAAAAATTATCAAGTATGCATAGGTGGCCACCATGGGTGGTGTCAGTGAACTTGGAGCAACCACTTGAAACTCATGTTGCAAGGCCAAAAGTACTTGTCTCTTCAACAGTTTGTGGAAGGGTTTTCTCAACAATGGGATGCAAGCACATTGCAATCATATAGATGCGACTCACATATATAATTATTTGAAAATTTTTCTATGTACCTACGATGACCCTTTGTTTAAGAGAGGGAGATACATGTACTTGGGAGGTTGTGGGAGACCGAATTCCTATGTCTCAGCTCACTAGATCTAAGAAAATATTAGTATTAAGAAAATATTTATGTATGAAGCAAACATTTGTAAATTTAACATTAGTATTAAGAAAATATTTTCAAAATAACAACATAGTGAAAAATAACATATGCATAACAACAAATTTTGGCAACCTTCCATTATTAAATAGCATAGCATGTGCAACAATATATTATACAAGTCCCATTAAATCTCATAATAATTTCTTATCATACCTCATCGTGTCAGCATAACTATTAGCATACAACCAAGCCCTTAGTATCATATATGTTACTGATGGTATCCATTAGTCTCTTGTGCTCTGCATCTAGTAAGTATCAAACCTTCAAAGAATTTATGTTGGGAATCATTCATAACTGGAGGTTCGTGCCAATGATTAGGTTCGTAAAGTGATACACACTTGCACCCAGTTTGTAATCCTTGAAAACATATCCACCCTTCTTTCTTGCATTGTTGTCCCGTGTCAAGTATTCACCTTTAACAACCATCGACCTGATTGGGAAGTGGCTTTTTTCATGATTGGTTATGGATATATTGAGGGTTTTTTTTCCCTCTATACAACGTGACAACCTATTGGTGAAATTAATTGTCCCTTTTAAGATCACTAATCCATTAATCACTAATATGTCAACCAGGGTAAGTCTTTTCATTTAAAGGTTTCCATGCACTGTCTATGCAGGTAAAAAAGCCTAATTTGATATTGATTTCTGAAAGCTAATTGCAATAACAAGAAACTCACTCTAATAAATAAAATCAAAGTAAATGTACTCAATCACATCAACTTGATTTTAGTATCTGGATTTTCAAACAAGGTTGTGCATAGAATTGTCCTCTAGTTAATTATGAGAGTTTTTCTAATCTAAGAATCAAAAGATAGACAACTTAATCATGTGGCTAAGGAATAATCTTAAGGTTTTCCTAGGATAAACACAAAACCTATGCCTTAACTCATTGTGAAAGCCTCTACTTAAAGCACACTTCAAAAAATTAAACAAATCCACACTGCAGAATTGAAAAGGAACAATTAGCTTAATCATGGAAGACTTATCTTTGGTCTTTAAATACAGATCCCTCATTATGAAAACCTATGCTCCTACACACCACACTTGCATAATTAAAAGACTAATCTATTTCCAAAAATAAAATAAATTAACTTATCTTGCAAGATTAAAAGACTGCTCATGAAATCAAATTGTAGAAATAAAGGAACACACACATAAAAATAATTAAAAGCCATTAAATCACACCTACATAAATAAATAGATAATACCTATAAAAATAAAATAGAACACACAATATAAACAAAAGGAACACCACTTTGCACAATGCTCTATTCTCATGGAGTGATTTCTTTCTCCCAAGAAGAGATCAACAAGTTAAGATCTACAAAATCATAAAATAAATTGAATTACACTACATAGAAAATACAAAAAACTACAATCTACACCAACACAATATCTTGAGAAGAGTAATCTATTTCATCATGAATTGGATTATTTCTCTAAGAGTCGTCCCCATAGAATAGAAAAATCCCTATTATTTATACATGAGTTTGTTATAAATAATAATAAATGAAGATCCAAAATATCCTCAACAAATTGCTAATAATTTGGATCTCAAAACCAATTCAGAGCTAATCCCAAGATCTTTGCTAACTCCCATTCTATTTAGGATGCCTTTGAAGTCAAATTCGAATTTGGGGTTGTGAGTTATAACAACATGCACGAAACTCATCCCAAATGAATCCTAGTAACATTTGAATTCTTAGATCCATCATATATTACATGGAGGTCTCCAAATATTTGTAAATAAACCAAATATGTACTCACATCCACCACCAAATTTACCTTTTATCTTCAAATAATTTAACATCATAATTTGAGACATATAATAAGGGTATAATAATGAATTTATAAAAATCTATCACCCCTAGTGGAGTTAACTCAAAAATTGTACGTTGATCAAGTGGAAGTGATATGTAATCCCATCCATCAACTCCATCCAATGATTTACACCCATCCCAGTCACTTTCGCTGCATGGGGGGGGGGGAAGCAAGAGAGTTTCCTTGTCCATAATATTTCAAATACGGGGTTGTGGGAGTTTTGAATCGAATGAAATCCATGTGTCCCAGTCACACTCTTGCATTCCCATGCATGTGAACGATCTACATTGACCACCTCCCCAAAAAATATCTGCACATTTCTTTTTCTTGTGGATTGTGCTCACATAATTGAATCTTCTCCCATTACTTACCTGCACCACCTAACTATAGATTGAGCATCTTGAATAGTAGATTCAATAGATAATTTCAATTCCTCTCTACGTAGGGTTTTTTTGACACATACTCCAACTCCATCGTGCTCTCATTTATCGTTCCCAATATCAAAATAGTTCCTCATTTATGGAAACCTATAATTTTTTTCCAATGAACACAACCATTAAAATATGATGGTATTTTTGAACTTGTTGGTGCACTTTTACTTGGACCAGGGTCCAAACATACTGACACATACAACACAACACCAACAAACACCACAAATACTGGCCCGAAAGGGTTTTATCCCTTTCGAAAACACCTGAGAAGAAGATGACGTCTCACCCAAAGTACATATGGATACTACAAGAACTAGGTTTATGTAGCGCATAATGGGAATATCTCAATAGACATATCATTCAATAAGAAACCCATAACTCCGATAGATCAGATCTTCGACAAACCAGACACTTCGACAAATCTCAATAGTTACTTATAACTTAATACTTTTCACATCAATCACATTCATTCATCTCATCATTATAAGCATATGCGTTCATTAACTTAACCAATAATAAGCAAAACTCAACATAACACAACGCATCACATCACATAGAACACCATAAATTAACGTGGAAACCCAAGACGGGAAAAACCACGAAAGCACTTCTTTTATTATGAGTCGCAACCAATAGATAAGCACTTCATGTTTAATGAATTACAGATTCATCCTTCAATTACAACATACGTGCGCAGAAATCCTGCAGATCATGCGACTCGCATTCTCACAGCAACTTCGAAGTACCAAAACATAGACAATTCACCAATTATAGACATAGACTAGCAAATTCTTCAAACAACTTACTATTCACTAACAACTCCAAAATTTCCCTCTTATTAAATATTTATAGGGCGCACATAGGCTACCCCGCTCCCACTACTCCACTAACCAACTATTCAAATCATTAAGGTAAGTGGACAAACTCTAACTAACTGTCTCAACCCCACCCTTTGACATCTTCAAAACAACCAATTTCCTGGTCTCTTGGCTGCTTCATCGGAGTTGCCCACTTTGCCAAACCACTTTTCCTTAGTTCTATCCACACCAAAACTATCTTACCAAAAATGGTACCCAAAAATTACTAGGACCAATAGGGCCCCAACACTCACATGTGGCTCATCCCGATCCACTTCAAGGTTGTGCTACGGCTTCCTGTATCTTCGACAAAAATTCCTCAAACACTTTTTGTTGATTGTGGAGCCTGATCTTCCTTATTCATAGGTCGTGTTTCATTTGTTTCTGGATCCCATCCCATGACGGGGGGGGGGGGTTTGGGGGGGCTTACCCCCCCAAACTAGTTGCCATGTGGGGGTCCAGGGGGGGCGACTACTAGTTTTGGATCCCCCCTGGAGGCGGTTCGGGGGCAGTGCCCTCGTAGCGAAAATTTCAGAAAAAAATGCCTTGTAAAATGTTGTAATTTCATAGTCATGACTTGGTTAATAATGGGTGATTTATGGGCCCGTGGTATTGGGTGTTCCACAGTATTTTCCCATGGTATTCTCTCTTTAAAAGGAAGGCATTGTAATACGGTTGGGTATTGTAGCATTGTAAAGATCTATGATTGTGTGAGAGAGACTGTGAGAGAGTGAAGAGGAAGTTGCAGGGGATGTGTTGCAGGTTGTATCCCTTCATTTGTTGGATGGTATAATAATAAGGATTGGTAATTTTTGTGTGGACGTAGCCCATCTTGGGTGAACCACATTATATTGGTGTCTCTCTTGTAATGTGTTTTATGTGATTTATATTTGCATCTTGTTTATTGTTATTGCTCTGCGATCCTGTTTTTCTAACACTTTTCTGGTGGCTTTGACCGACTGTTGGACTTCTTCCTTTGTATGGTTTACTACCTCAACCATCTCAGCAATGATACTCTCTTTTCTCTACCCAAAATTCTAGGTAACCGGTGTCTAAATGTGTGCATGATGACCTCCAATGACTTCAGACACATGCTCAGATTCCAACTGGAGCGATTCTACCCTTTCTGATTGTTGTCATTGTTGAACTCTCAACTGGTTGATTTCTGTCTGTGGCCCTTTATTTTCTATGGCTTTCCTCATTCTCTCATCTGATGGAAGAGTATTTAGTAGACCCTGTGGGTTTTTCATCTTATCTTATGTGACCCCAATCCTAGTGCTTATCTCCTGAAGCTCTGCATCCTCGAACAACACATCCCAAGTCTGCGACACTTCCTCGTACATCTTCATACACTGAGCCTCAGAGTCTTGAATGCTTTGGATGGATCCTTACACTTCTTCCTACCTTTGTTCTGTCACTTCTAGAAATGTGCTTAGAACCAACTTGGCTTCTAAGTCTTGCACATTCTTCCTGTAACCAGAAATTATTGCTTCTAGCCACTGTAGTTTCTCCTCAGATGCCATTTCATTAATCACTTCTGTCTATGGAACTGTTCGACATATTACTTTGACAGCCTCATGCAACCTCTACTTTTCTTGATGTAGCAAATCCTTGTCTTGTTGAAGCTCAATGGATTGGTCCTTAAGCGTGACTTCTTGGTTATTATAGCCTTTCATAAGATAAAAAATGGACCCCTACCTTGATTTTTGTTTTTGTGCGATGTTTTATTGTAGACCGTGCAACAATAAAAGAGGTAATGCTGACAACTTCAACTCTGCATAGCCTGTCTGAGGGACTTGTTGACTTGCCCCAGCTTCATCAAAACTAAATGCATGCAAATGCAACTTGACCACTCTTTCAGTAGAATATGGTATAATTAATTTCTCCCGGTGTTCTTCCTCTTGTGCTCTCATATCCTCATGTGCCACCTCGACCTGCGAAGCTGTAACCTACTACAGAGTCGAGATGTTAATCTTCTTGACTGCTTGGTAGAGGGTATCTAATAAGTTTGTCACTTCGACAAATGGCTCAACTGTCTTTTCCTCTGCAATCTTCTGATTTTCTTCAATGACCTCGGTCATCCTGTCGAACAAGATGTTTACATCATCATCCGTTAAGGCCTGCACTATGCTAGATCTTTGTGCCTTCTGCTTCTTCTTTCCTCTTTGTGTCGATGCTCCATCTTTGCACTTTTCTCCAAGGCCCGGATCAGTAGGAGTCTTGCTTGATTCTTGGTTATCATTTTCTTACTGGGGCAGGTTTCCCTTGTCACCCCTAGCGCCGGCATTTTGTGTACTTTGGTTCTGAATTGTGTTCTATTGTTGTCCAGATGTACCTTCCTGTCTCAGATCCTACTGCGACGGATCTGGTGAAGTGGTCTCTACTTCGACAGGAACCTACCATTATCTTGGCCACTCCTAGATAATATTTCCAACTTCCTCTGCTGATAAATTGAACCTAGTGACCAACCATTGTTTATGTGCATCCAACCTTTCCTGAATGTACATATGGTGAGGTCTAGATTTGAACCTCGTGATGCCCCGATACTTCACTATGACATCCTATTCAATGAGCAGTATCTGCACAACATAATACTAGAGTGCCTCTTTTGGAAGATACAATGTGACGTTACTCTCTTGATTCCTTATTTTGATGTCAGAGTACCATAATTTTGTTTGTCGCAAAGCATAACAAGGCCTAATTGGGTCCATTCCCTGATAGGTTTCCAGCTCTGCCCATCCTACAAATGAAATTAATAACAACAGCCAGGAATAGGTAAAGGGACTACCATTGTCCTAGGTATCAACGTAGTCAACGAGGAACTCATTCAAAAGGGATTTCGACCAATTCATTTTCACTCCTGCTGCGCATTGCTCAACTTCTATGATGCCCGACATTATTACTTGGTTCGGTCTAACCTTCCTCAATAGTTTTGTCCCTAGCGCCTTTATGACGAAGTGACCTTCCTGATCATTGATTGATTCCACATCAAATCCCCTATTTTTCTTCGACAATCAGTACTTATATTTCATCCTTGCGTCCAATTCTTAGTCTCTCTCATTTCCCACAAAATATTGAGTAGGGTCCACCCCGACCTTGGGAAACCCTGTGATATTTGCAATTAGGTCGGTGTCCGCCGACACCTTAGTGTCGAGCCATAAACAACCTCCATGGAAACAAAGTAACAACTGCTTCACACAAGCATTGGCTTCTTCAGTCCTACCAAAGTGTGGCAGGTGCATTAGCGAAAGAATTCCATCTCTCTTCAAACCCAAATCCCATTGCATAGGCCCAAGTTCCAATGGCTCTCCTTCACCCACATTCATCGTTTGCATGTAGCTCTTGTAGTGGAATTTTGGAAATTTGTCTACGTCATGGTCCGCATATGAAATCTTGTTGATGTTCTTCAAGATATTTCCCTGGACCATAACACCCTTTGGAACTGGAACTGATAATAGCATATACCTGGCATTCTTTAGTATGCGAATAGGTCTCCCATCCATATTCCATGGTGGAACATACCCAGGTAAGATGGTTGCAGACCTAGATGCAGAGGCCTCAGTGTCATGCCTCCCCTTGGTTCTTACTTTCGGATTCACGTTGCAATTTGCTTTCCTAGACTTCTTCAACACATTTGCTGGAATGTGCAACGATACGACCTCTGGCTATTATGAACTAACCAGTGTAGATCCTTGCGCATTAAAATCCTCGATTGATCCTTGAACTTCATTTATTGCATATAAATCGACATGCATGTTGATTTTCCGTGATACTGAACTTGCTCTACGTAATTTGCTCGAACTCTGGTGTGCTCAATACTCTTCTTCGTCAAGACAACAATGCGTTGCGAGCAGTTGGTGAATGCACTTTTAAACTTAATTCCCTTGTGCGATCTTTCTGGCATTATCGATGTGTAATGAAAGTACTCAATCCTTGAAATCATCATGGTGGCAGTGGAGAATATGTTCACACACTTAATTATTTTTGGCAATTAACGCAAAAATACCACTAATGCCGCCACTACATTCGGCATTAAAGAAGCACTTAATGCACACCAACTGCAACTACGACAGGTCACCAACTGCGATAAATACTTCGACAAATGAACTACGATGAAACCCCAAACCCCTTTTTGATATAACACTTCGACAGAAAAACTAAGTTGGGGTTTCCAAAATCCAAAGTAATACTTCGACAGGAAAGGTTCGACAGAAATAGCTCCGACATAAAAGTAAAACTTGGGGTTTACAAAATATTCAACACAACAAAACATCAACATGACAACTTCGACCCAAACGATCTTGACAAAAAATAAAACTTGGGGTTTCTATGAAATATATACAAACAAAAAGGCACACATTTTTATTTTTTTATTTTTTCTATGTACAAGCATTGACTCATAGTTCTTCACTGTAAAGAGGCACGGTTGTCCTTGTAGGGATTCAATCGACTTCCATTTACCAATCCCCGAAGTAGTTTGCCATCTAGCTTTTGCAACTGTAATGTTCCTCCTTTCGTCACATAGTTAATGACATAACACAACCAAAATTGAACCCAAAATCCTGTGAAATTCCACAGGGGTAGATCATTGAGCTTGAAGAAACCTCACAATTTCACAATGTAATTACTCAGAAGAATTAGACAAAAACATGGATCAATTCACTCATAAAATTGAAACACACATGAAAAAATGTTCTTGATACATTAATCGGTTGTAAGCTGGAAATCAAAGAATGTTACAATAAAATGAATTCGATACACCCAGGAGGATTCGAATTCACCTCAATTCTAGGCTTAGTTTGCATTGGAACCATCTCCCGATAAGGTTCAGTGGCCACCGATGATGAATAATCAGTTAACTGAGGTAGAACTGAGCATTACTAAATCATGTGGGCACCAGAATAGGGGAGGAGACTCCAAGGAGGCGCATAGCTAACTGTCATTGGTCAAGGAGGGCGCCTCTATACTGAGTAGTAGTCAAGATAGGAAGTACAGTTAGTTAATTGAGCAATCAAGGGGACAAGGCACCCCAAATCATGGAACTGACTATGTAGTCTCCTAAATATGTGCATGACGTTGCATTGGAACTCCAATGATGTAAACAAGGCGCTCTGAGTGTATAGGAGGGCTAATGATGGCCAAAAACAAGCTCCTGGGGGGGGGGCAAAGTAAGGACTAGGTGCTAGGAGACTCAAATTCTAATGAATGGATGCATGGAGTGCTACATGGAATGCATGCATGCAAAGCACGCTGGACCAAGATATAATGGTGAGAATACTCCAACACCCCCCCTTAAACCGGACTATGAGGAAAAATATAAGTAAATAAATGGAAATTAGGGCCCTGGTTATTGAGACCAAAGGTCACCCTGTACAACAATCTAGAAAAAAATGAGGAAAGAGGGAAAACCCAGTGGGACAAAACCCCCCCCCTCAAGATAGATTGTAAAAAAGACTAATCAACCAAGGTATCACTCACTGCAAGAAGGGATCGGAGATGAGTGATCTTTTTCACTGAAAAATTCTTGGTGAAAATATTTGCAATCTGCTCTTCTTAAGGACAATATAGCAGTGTGATGGTACGATCATGCACCAATCCTCGGATGTAATGCATGTGTATCTCAATGTTTTTGGTTCTTTGTCTCAGAACCAGATCTATAGAGATCCTGATAGCACTCTAATTGTCACAGTAGATGACCGGTGGAGTACTGTAGCGAATCCCAAACTTTGACAAGATGCCCTGCAACCAGATGCACTATGTGGTTGCATTCATTGCACCTCTGTAATCGGCCTCAGCTGATGAAAGAGAAAGAGTAGTATGCTTTTTTCTCAACCAACAGATAGGACCATATCCAATCATGAAGACAAAACCTAATGTAGACTTCTGATATCAGCTGTCTCTATCCCAATCTGAATCTGTATACCCAACTAGGTTCAATGGAGACCGAGCTACATAGTGAATACCATCGGTCTTCGTCCCTTGCACATAGTGCAAGATCCTTTTGGATGCCTTCCAGTGAAGCTCATGAGGCTCTTGCATGTATCTGGAGACAACACTAACTACATAGGATAGATTATGGTGAGTATGTGTAAGAAACAAAATACTCATGACCAGTTTCCGATATAAAGTACTATCCACCAAAGGTGAAGAAGAACCATATGCATGGCTAATACTTGAAAGAAAAGGAAATGTTGTTGGTTTGCATTCTGTCATGTATAACCTGTCAAGTAAATTTGATGCATAATTGTACTGTGCAATCTTGATTCCTGAATCACTCTGAGAGACTTCAAGACCAAGAAATTGCTTTAGTAGTCCCACATCTGACATAGAGAAGGAATTGTGCAAGGTTGTTTTGATAGATCTAAGACCCGAAGAGAGACTCCCTGTAATCAGTAAATCATCAACACAGAGGAAAATAAGGAGAAGAGATTTACCTCATGTCTCATGTAGACATTCGAATCACACTTGCATCTATGAAAATATTGTGACGGTAGAAAGGAGTCCATCTTAGCATACTATGCTTGGGTAGCCTGGTTGAGACCATACAAGGACTTCCTCAATCTACAACTAATGAAGGATCATCAATGTATCCTTCAGGTTGCTTCATGTATATCTCCTCCTCTAGATCTCCATGAAGAAAAACACTCTTCACATCCATGTGATGCACCTCCCAGTGCTTGGATGCATCAAGAGCCAAAACAAGACAGATGGAGTCCATCTTTGCAACAGGAGAAAAGGTCTCTGTATAGTCAATCCCTTGAATTTGTGAGAAACCTTTAGCAACCAAGAAAGTCTTGTACTTGCTTGTGACTCCATTTGATCCCATCTTGGTCTGTATACCCACTTACATTGAACAAGATTCCTTCCAAGAGGAAGAGAAACAAGATCCCAAGTCTCATTCCTTTGAAGATATTGGTACTCTTTATCCATAGCTGATATCCATATTGGATATTGGGAGGTCTCAAAGAAGGATTTTGGATCTGATCCAATCATAAGAAAGAATTTGTCAGAGATAAAGGGATCTGTATGAGATAGTGCAAATCTTGCATTTTGAAACTCAAATCTAGTTCTTCTTGGATCTTGTGGATCTCCAAAAAGATCACCAGGAGATTCAATGGTCTTGGCAGACCATCTTGGAAGAGGAGGTGGATCTTCAGGTGCTAGATCTTCAAGTTCTTGTGGATCTAGATGTAGCATTCGCTCATCTTCACTTTCTGAGTCAAAATATGAACTATCATGAGAGGATGATTCACTATCTTGTTCAATATGTTGTGGTGGAGTAGTTGGCAAGTTGTTTGCTTCGACATGGTGGGAATCATGCAATGGACATTCTTCAAATTGGACACTTCTCTCAAGGAAGGTCTTCATGGTAGACAGATATAGCAGTTTGTAGGCCTTTTCATTCTATGCATAACAAACCAGTATGCACTCTTTGCTTTGTGGCTCTAAGGCTCTCCTCTTATCAGAAGGAATCCTTGCCCAAGATTTGGATCCAAATACTCTCGGATGAGACACATCCGGCTTGTATCCCATCCATGCTTCGATAGGAGTTTTTCCTTGTAGGCCTTTGTGTGGAACTCTATTCTGGAGGTATGCAACACAGTTGACAACTTATTTCCAAAGTCTAGGAGCCAATTCTTTAGACTCAATCATGCAAGTAGCCATCTCTTTCAAAGTTTTGTTCTTTCGCTCTGCTACACCATTCTGCTGTGGTTTGTAAGGAACAATGTCCTACATTTCAGTACCTTCATCTGCACAAAATAACTAAAACTCATTCTTCACATACTCTCCTCCATTTTCAGTACGAAGGACCTTTATCTTCTTATCAGTGAAATTTTCTACAGAAGCTTAATAAAATTTGAAGTATTCAAAGACTTTTGAATTCAACTTTAGAAAATATACCCAACTGAATCTTGAATAATCATCTATGAATGTTAAGATGTATCTTGCATTATTCAAAGATAGGTGAGGAAGAGGTCCTGATATGTCACTGTGAATCAACTCGAGAGGAGATGAGGCTCTCTTTGTCTTTCCTTTTTCAAACTTGTGCTCTGGATGCTTACCAATCAAGCAACCTTGACATGCGCCTTTATCAAATATGATGTTTGGAAGCCCTTCAACCATTTTCTGATTGTGCAGCTCTTGCAAATATTTGTAATTGAGGTGCCCAAACCTCTCATGCCAAAGTCTGCTCACCTCCTTTTCATGAGTAATAAGTGAAATTTGTTTTGAGTAAGGAAGGAAATGAGAGAACTCATATAGTTTGGAATGGTGATCTGCAGTTCCTTGTGCAATGATCTTCCCAGAAGAGATCTCTTGGATTTCAACCACATTAGGAGTAAAAATTACTTTCTTTGGAACTCATGTATGGGTCATTTGATAAAATGAAAGGAGCTTAGCTTCCAGGGTAGGCACATAGAGCACATCATTGAAGTATCCATGATATAGATTGATCCTTCCAATCCCTTCTGAATAAACTTCAGAATCGTCTCCCATTAGGATAGAAGGCCCAACAGTAGGTTCAAATTCATAGAATAGATCCTTGGATGCAGACATGTGTCTAGAGGTTCCAGAATATATGATGAAGGAGGATGCATTCGAAGTACCAACCATGAGTGCATGACACCTCTCTTTGTCCTCTAATTTAGGATCAACTTCTTTTCTTTTAGCATTTGCAGGTACTGGAAGATTGTTTTTATCTAGAAGCTGGGCCATGAGATCAATGGTATTCTTCATGCAAGCACTTTCTGGATGAAAACCTCTGTTGTAGTATGGAAATTTGGTCTTCTCTTGCTAGTTTTGCTTTCGTCTCTTTGGATTCGAGGTTCCCTCCGACTGTTTGGGAGTCTCCTTGGAATTCCGCTCATAATGTTTCTTTTCCTTCCTTTCCCATTCGCATTCTTTTCTTCTCCTGTAGCAAGATATTGATCCCTTTTTGGTTTTATTACTCCCATCCGCACCAATTTGTCCTGAACCTTTGTGAGAGAGAGGATGAATACATCTAGAGTGGGCATTTTCCAGTTTGGAATGGAAATATTTTTTTTTAGAAGGTGGATACAAACACAGAATAGTATAATCCCAATTTTGAAATAATAGCAAGAATCAACTACATGTATTCCTTCTCAATTCCACATAGTTTTAGTTGCACAACAAAGTTCTTGAATCTTGTGAAGAAATCTGTAATGGATTCGAAACTGCTGGGGCTCAGTGAGATTAACTCATTTTCCAATTGATGTCCTCTCATATCATCCTGTTTCCCAAATAAGTATTAGACCTTTGTCCAAACCTCCTTACAATTTTTCACACTAGAGAGATGAAAGATTAGATCTTTGGAAATGCCGAGGCATAGCAATCCATATGCTTCATCAAGCTTGTTTAGATACTTGGCCTTATCTGTAGCACCATTTGGTTCAACCTCAATGCCCTGTAACACTCTCTAGAGACCTATTCTACACATGAAGGTCTCCATTTGATCTTTCAATTCAAATAAATTGAAAGGATTAAGCTTGGGAATAGAAGTTAGGTCCATAGTAGATCAATGAATGCGCTTCTGATGATGGAATAACTTGCAAAAACAATGGAAAAATAGTTGAAGGATTGTTTCTGAATCGACTGAACACTTCTTTAAGACAGTAGGAACTTTTATCCGGATCCTTCACACCTGGATAGAACTCAAAGGATTTCTCCAATGAATCAACGCAATGGCACCAGGATTTGCTGTGGAAATCCAGAGGCTTCTAGTGCTCTACTGAAAGAAGCTGCTCAATCTACTGCTACAACTGCTTCACTCAATAGCTCTCACAAGATTTGATACCATGTGAAATTCCATAGGGGTAGATCACTGAGCTTGTAGAAACCTCAGAATTTCACAATGTAATTACGGAGAAGAATTAGACAAAAGCATGGATCAATTCACTCATAAAACTGAAACACACATGAAAAACTGTTGTTGATACATTAATCAGTTGTAATCTAGCAATCAAAGAATGTTACAATAGAATGAATTCGATACACACAGGAGGATTCGAATTCACCTCAAGTCTAGGCTTAGTTTTCATTGGAACCATCTCCCGATAAGGTTCAGTGTCCACCAATGATGAATAATCAGTTAACTGAGGTAGAGCTGAGCATAATTGAATCATGTGGGCACCAGAATAGGGGAGGAGACTCCATGGAGGTCCATAACTAATTATCAGTGGTCAAGGAGGGAATTCCTATACTAAGTAGTAGTCAAACTAGGAGCTACAGTCAGTTAACTAAGCAATCAAGGGGACAAGGCTCCAATCAAGGGGACAAGGTGCCCCAAATCATGGAACTGACTACATAGTCTCCTAAATCTATGCACGAGGGCGCATTGGAACTCCAGTGATGTAAACAAGGTGCTCTGAGTGGATAGGAGGGATAATTATGGCTAAAAACAAGCTCCAGAGGGTGGGGGGAAGTAAGGACTAGGTGCTAAGAGAATCAACTGTTAATGCATGGATGCATGGAATGCATGCATGCATGACCAATATAAGATGGTGAGAATATTCCAATTAATCTGATGACAAAATCCGACGAAATCCGATGAAATTGACCTTGTAATCGGATTTCACCTTTATAATTACAATTTTTTCTTAGTTTTTTTTTAAATTGAACCCAGTAGTTGTTGAATTTTCGACGACCATCTAATATCCTACTGGAATTGTCGTATTTTTTACTTATGAAGTTGAATATACGATGTGTCCTCGTCAAAGTCGAATATCTGACTACGAGGGTCAATGCATTAACATCGTCGGATTTCCGACGTAGCCAGGTTACAACGGTCACTATGTTGACGTCGTCGAATATCCGACGATAATTTATTTTTAGAGACTATAAATTATAGGAATATTCCGACATGTTTTCTATACAAGCGACGATTTGCATAAATTATAACTTTGCACTGACTGTTTTTTCGTATAAAAATCCACAATTATTTTTATTGTTACTGTGATTAAAAATAGTGAAGTGTGGAGCTTGATTTTTTAAGATCGATAATCATTAGTCAAGCTTGGTATCAGAAAATGTCACATAACAATATTCCTGATCCAGACAAACAAAATCAAGAATTGCTTGCTATATTTTGGGATGGAATGGAAAGAAAGGGTGATGGGAAATTTTATTGTCCATGTAGTCAATGAAGGGGCTTTAAAAGGAGAAGAATAAAGATCACAACAGCCAAAATTCATTATAGGGAACATGGACACGCCGAGGGGGGACATGACTATCATCCATTGATAAGTTTTTCATTATATATGTATTTATATTGATCGTTTTTGTAAACGTATGTATCATTTTAATATTTCTTATATTAACTAATATATCTTGATGGTTTGTAATTATAAAGGAAATACCTCCTATGGCATATCACCCGGAGGATGTGCTTGCAGAGCAAGCACTGGAGGAACATGGAGCTATGAATAATGAAGAACAAGTTAATGATCATATTGAAGAAGATGATCATACTGATAACACAGTTGAAGATGATGGTACAAATACATTGATCCATGATACATTTAATGTTATAATGGGCGATGATGATTATGATCATGAAAATGATGACTTTGATGATGTTCATGATTTACCTCTTCTTGAGAAGGCATACAAACCCCTTTATGAAGGCTCCAACACAAATCTTCTCTCTACTATATTGTTGATAATGAACTTGAAGGTTATGAATGGTCTTTCAAACACATCGATCACACAGATGTTAAGGTATGTAATATATTCCATCACATATATATGATCGTGATAAAGGTTATCTTTGTTCCTCTAATAATTTTATTGTTAATTCATAAGTAAAATTAATATGGATGAAATATGTTTCAGTAATATTATTTATATATTATATTAACTAGTTTTTTTATTTTAATTTGTTGTAGCTTGATAGCTGAATTTTTGTTACCACCATCAAATATTTTACCTCACACATATCGATATTTATCTTCCATCATGAAAGAAATTGGAATGCAGTATGAAACAATTGATGCATGCCCCGATGACCATATTATATATTATAAACATCATGAATTTGAAACAGAATGTCTGGAATGTCATATCAGTAGATATCGAACAGACCAAGTAACAAAAAAGGTGCCTCACAAGGTTCTTCATTATATTCCCATTATTCCATGTTTGCAACGACTGTTCAAGTGCAAAAACATAGCACAATTTATGGATTACCATGCACAGAACATAAGTCAAGATGACATTCTTCGAATGCCTGCAGATGGTTCTGCATTTAGAGATATGGAAGAAAAATGGCCACACTTTAAAGAAGAACCTCGTAATGTTAGGCTTTCTTTGGCAGTAGATGGTGTCAATCCATTTGCAGATATGAGATCTATTTACTCGATGTGGCCTATTTTTGTTATCAACAATAACATTCCTCCATGGTTGTCAATAAAGAGGGAGCACACAATGTTGACAATGATTATTCTAGTTATGTTCCTACAACAATTTTTTTTTAATGTAGTGGCATCTCATTTGTCTTATTTTGTTGCATAATGTCAGATATTTTTTTTTTCTTTTACTCATGCATATTATTTATATATATAAATGGTTGTAATAATTATATATTTTATATGTTCAAATCAATCTGGTAAGTACCAAGTTAAAGATATGAATGTATATATCGAGCCTCTTATTGACAAGCTACTAAAGCTATGAAATGACATCACTATGTATGATGTATCTAGACCAATACGACAAAGGAAATTTCAATTCCATGCAATGCTTGTATGGACAGTACATGATGCCCGAGGGTTAACCCATTTTTGTGGTATGTAATTATAACATCCACTTTAATAGTATTTAATTTTATGAACTTGATATATTATGCATTTTTTTTTAAATAATCCATTCATTTTATATAATTATAATTGACATAGTTAATCCATCTCTTTATGTAGGTCTTCAAACAAAGGGAAAATTTGCATGTCTAGTTTATGGTCCTAAGATCAAATCTCATCATTCAAAAAGTTTAGGAAAGGAGGTGTTTGATGAGTATAGGCACTTCCTCTCTAAGAATCATAGGTATCGAACTACCGAAAAACATTTATTCAATGGGAATCAAGAGAATGCATTAAAACCGCAGAGAATGACACCTCACATACGGAAGTTGCAATATAATAGAAATCGTCAAGGTACGTACAGATCAAATTGTCTATATATCATCATATATGAAATGTTTTGAATTTTTTTGATTGTGTGTTGTTTACAGTAATTGACATTTATTTTTGTAATTTCTTTATAAACTACGACTCATGATGGCCGTCGTGATCATGAAGGCATTAATGGGCTTCCACTAGGAATGAAAAGTTATCCTAAAAAATTCAGTAGGTTTCCCTACTATGAGCACCTACAAATTGCTCATCTGTTTGATACAATGCATATCGGAAAGAATATGGCTGAAACATTATGGCGAATATTGGATGGAAGGAGTGACAAAGAAAAAATTGTCAAAATTTGCAATGACATTTAGGAAGCCAATCATACAATGAAATATGTTATTCAATGACATAGCAACGAAGACCAAATTAATATAAACTCACTTCCATGGTTGTTAACGGAGCAGCAAAGCAATGTTGTAAAAGAAGTCATGCAAAAAATTAAATTTCCCATCGGATTTTGTTTGAACAAGAAGAATATCATAACAAAGAAAGGTGATTTTGCGGTGGTGAAAACGTATGATTGGCGTATCTTCATCAAGGTAATTATTATGGTATATATATTGCTATATTTTTTTTTATTTTAGTGCATATTGTTGGTATTTTTTTGTCTACTTTTTGTAAAAAATAATGAAACGATTTTTATATTGTTACAGTATGTTCTACCTCTATCTCTCCCAGACAACTTCGACAATAATGTCAAACAAGTTATATATGATATTGGAAAATACATGAGGTAAGTAACAATATTTTGCATACATAAAGTGTTTGATTAATTCATTGTAGAACTTATATTTGACATTTTTTGGTAATTGTTATGTAATATAATGTTTATTTTTGTTAAATCTCGTGATTTGTTTGCATCACTTGTAGATGGTTGTCATCTAAAGAAATCCATAAAGAAGATATAAAGTATTGGAGGAGAGAAATTCCTCATCTCATGTGTGAAACGCAAAAGCATCTACCTTCGACATTTTTCAATGCACAAGAACACTACCTAATACACCAAGTTGGGGAGATTGAATTGTGTGGACATGTACACTCAAGGTCCATGTGGATGGTTGAGAGGCACTTGAATTTTTTAAGAGTTTGGTTAGACAACAAGCAGGTCCTGAGGGTTCTATGTTGGAGGGATATATGGTATACCAGAACATAATGTATATTAGTGAATATCTTCCTCAATTAGCGTCAAAGATCAATTTAGGTTGCATTTGTGATCCAAAATCCAATAACAATTTCGAAGGGGAGTACCTAAAGGGGAAAGGTAATTATTAGCTAGTGGAGATTAATTATAGTACATTTGATTGTTGATTTTTATGCATATATCATACTTATTTAATTTTTAATATTCAATATGCATCAATTAAAAGTGTATACCGTGTTAAGTGAATATACATGTGTACTGAATTGTAATTTAATATTCATCAAGCAGTTGGTTGAGAGTGGGATGCACTTCATTTATAATCACAAACAATTTTGATTGGATGAAGGTATGGATTGAATGATGTGAACAATCTGGTCATGGAATATCATGGGAAGGTGTGGCTTCATTGGTTAAAGCAGCTCATCACAGTGGAGATACCAATATTACACAAAGGGAAATCGATTTAGGATATGGTTTAAAAGATAAGCAGGCAAGCATATTAATTATCCATACTATTTATTTTTTTTCAAATATATTGATGTACAAGTTGATTTTTTCCCTGCAGAGCATAAACATGCACTTAATCATGATCAATTCAGGATGTAATCTTTATGTGTATGGATTGTTGCAGGTAAAACACCATAAGGCTATGTGGTGCAATGGTCATAAATTTCACATGAAAAAGTTGGATGAAATGAAGAAAACATCTAATTTTGGGATAACTACAATCTTTGAGGTGACCAATGTTTCCTCTAGGAGTGACAGACATCCAAAACTCTCAGAAAATCGATAGTATGGGTATTTGGAAGATATTATTCAGTGTGACTTTAACTCCTTCAAATTAGTTCTGTTTGTTGTCAAATGGTACAGGTTACGATTGAATCAACGTGATCCCGATAGAACAATTATTGAACATGATAATGGATTTACCATGGTTAATACAAGGTTGTTTGAGCCAAGAACGAATCCCTATGTTCTTCCAAGCTAATGTGAATAGGTATTTTACTCTGAGGTTCTAGGTAGAGGGGGTTGGTCATTTGTTGTGAGACATGATCCAAGGGGAAGGCCGATAAAGTATAATGTAGAGGAAGATAATGAAGAGGGACTTGAAGAAGAAGATGATGTTGAGGATGATCAACGTGAGTTAGATGATCATGTTCCAGAGGAAGATGTCAAAGAATTAGTTGAATCAGATGATGTAGCAGACAATGTCCATGAATATGATATCGATGATGACATGATGATTGAAACTAACATCGATGACGATGATGATATGGCCAATCCTTACAATGTTGAATCTGGATCGGAGGATACATATGATGAATTGGATGAAGAAGATGATGAAGTCCATTGAAGTGTATGAGGTATGCCTTAATATATCTACTCCATATATTTTGAATTAATATTGCGATATAATTATTGACTTTTATTGGTACGTATAAATTAATTGTTTTTAAGTTGTTTTTCCATTTTCTTGTATGTTGGCATATGTTATAAGAGACATTGCTGCTTAAGTATGACAAAACACACAATAAATGATTTTTTTATACATAGATTTTGTCGGGTTATGGGGAATTGAGAGTGACGTGGGGGGGGGGGGGGGGGTTCATATGAGCTTCCAACTTCATGTGGTTGGCCATGTTTAGTAGATAATATTAAATTATTCTTGAAACAAAGAGAAGCTCGGTAAGGAAATGGGGCCAACATTGAAATTTTTCCAAGTTGTGCTTGTATGGACTGAAATTTGGCATGGTTAGACCAGACGCATGCACTGACAATATGTGAGGGTTTCCAAACTCAAACATGAATCACACAAACAATTCTCAAATCAAACAACAAACCTATGGAATAATTAATGTACTGAATGGGGCCAACATTGAAATTTTTTCAAGTTGTGCTTGTATGGACTGAAATTTGGCATGGTTAGACTAGACGTATGCATTGACGGTTTGGGATAGTTTCTAGACTCAAACATGACTCACACAAACAATTCGACAATCAAGCAACAAACTTTCAGAATAATTTCAAGTTTCAAAGTTTCAAAAAATCAAGGAACCTCTCAAATAAGCTATTGCAAAGAAGTGGTTAGTATTTGTCATATTTTTAAGTTGGTAACCAATGGCCTATAAGATAATGCCTCCCCAATCAAAGGTCATAGGGATAATGCGTAAGTTTTCTTAAAAAAATAGGAAATAATCAATAATGCATTTAATGGAAACCATAAACCTCACAGATTATTTAATGCAACATAGTTAAACCATTTTTTTTAGATATTGTTTTACTTCCAAAATTGGTGCTAAGTTAATTCGCCTTCAACATGATGTTATCCTTAGTCATTTGGCATTATTGCATCCAATATGTGTCAATGTTGTTTTTATCTTGCTTTATTTATATTATTTTGACATTGTTTTTTTATTATGTTTAAATTTGCCACAAGTTTAGTGTTTTAAGTTTATTTTACTTTATTTGAGTTTATTTCAAATAGATAATTTAAGTACTAGAGTAGGTTAAAAAGTGGATAAATTTAATATTTTTTTTATCAAAATTCCTTTTTAAATTTGATATAAATTATAATTTTATTTAGTTGATGTGAATTTTGATCATAAAATTTTGTCCTCAAAAATTTTAATCTATTAAAAAAAAGTAAATCAACATAATTAAAAAAAAAACATTAAATCAAAGCAAAACTTCCCTCATTAAGCTTTACCATAAAAATTGAATTTCTATACATTTTATCTCACTCTATTTTGTATTCACTTGTTTTTCAAGTCAACATATTTGTCATATGCCCATTCTTTTGTAATAATAAATGGCCATTTAACATTATCTTTATAAGTGTTTAGAGTGTGGATTAGTTTAAAGGTTGGCTCAATCATTTCACTACTTTCATGTTAATGTGTTTTATTTCAAATTATTATGGATGAGATACACTAATGAATGTTGAAAGATTTATTAAAGATAATGTGTACAAATGTAAAAAAATATTCTTTAATTTTTTTCAATTTTTTAAAAGAAAATATTCAAATAAAATTATGTTTTAAATAAATATATAAAATCCAACTCAACCATCTATTATTGAAATATTTTAATTATACAAGATAACTCAACCACGAGGGTTTGTTTTTTCAACCAAGCTTCATAATGGACTAATATAGTCATTCTCTTATAAATGGAGGACATGTCCTTTACAAGATTTGAACTTGGGGGGAGGAACTTACTTCCTCCATATAACCACCTAAACTATGCCCTTTTGACAAATTATGGTTGTAGTTGTATCATTTATTATATGGTCTCAAGGAGGATAAGAAGGTGGGATTTTATCTAGTTTTATGTGTAGGGAGTGCAACTTAAACCTCACATGTTTGACCACTACCTCTAGGTGTCTCCATGGCATCCTCAAGGGTTAGACATCTACATGAGACTTGAACCTTGGTCAACAATGAATAACTCTTGGTTCCTCACCAATGCTTAAATTTGAAGGATATGGGGGTAAGCTTAGATCCACTTTTATGTAGACGGGTCACGAGATAGTTTAATATGATATCTCTAGGTGCAATACACATTCAAACACTACCTCAAAGTGACCCATGACTCCAATATCAACTCTCACAAAAATTAAACTTTATCCATTAATGAAAAACACCTCACTTTTCATCAGTAAATCTGACTCATTTAAACTTTCTAATTATAAAAATTAAAATCAATTTAAAATTAAGAAACCCTTTAAACTTTCATAACCTTTAAAATCATTTTAAAATTAGGATTAGACCAACTTTATCTTTCACTTTGGTTGTCACTTAGGACCGTTTCTAACTAAAGAGACCATGCCCATTATTGTTTCATGCTAATTATTTCACCTTCATTTTTATATGATATTTCTTAACCCAAAAGGTGTGCTTGCTCATGTACTTGACCTTGCATATTATAACTATCATGTGATCAATGGGGCCAACGTTGAAATTTTTTCAATTTGTGCTTGTATGGACTGGAATTTGGTATGGTTAGACTAGATGCTTGCATTGACAGCGTGGGAGGGTTTCCAGACTCAAATAAGGGCCCATTAGAGTTAATGATAGGATATGTATTGTGGTTGTGTAATATAATGTGACTAGGTCCACTATGTTAGTTATTGAATAAAGCCCACTAGATAATTAGCATGCATTCAACGTAATATGTCTCAATAATTAAAGTAGGGGTCACTAGTAGTTAGGGTTTGGAGTAGATATATTAATTAGGTGTTAATGTTTAAGATTAATAGAGGTTGGAGATTAGAAGAATTAATTATTATAGTGGTTAAAAGGGTTAGTTAAGAGTTATAATGGTAAATATTTACATGGATTAGGAGTGATATAGGTTATTGGTTGTAGATATATTGATTATTACTATAGGGTTTTTTATTCTAATGTTTGGTGATTGCATATTATAAGGATCAGGGGTTATATGAAGTGGGAGTTATATTATTTTCTGATGATATGCTTTAGGGATTATAGGATTTCGATAATATGAACTATATGCTTTTAGAGTTATAGTGGTTATGGGTTACACAAGTTACTAGGATTTAGGGATTATAATGGTTAGGATTTATATTTTTTAAAATTTTTAGGGATTCATATTTGTGGAATAGGGGATGATCACGGTAGGGGTTAAGGAACTATGGTTTACGAACCATGGTTTTTAGGGGTTAAATTTGTTGTGTCTTAATGATTATAGAGGTTAAACATTCTATCTATTAGTGATTATTTGTGGCATATGTTAGAGGAGGATAGTAACAGAGACGGTACATGTTAGACATTATAGGCCTTAGGGTTTTAGGATTAGGATTATAATGGTTATGATAAATAAATGTTGAGGGTTATAAGGGTGAGTAGTTAAGGTTTATAATGGTTATTCACTAGCATTTTTTAAGGTTTATGGGATAATTGATTTTAAGTGTTAGGCATCATAGGAGAGAGGGGTTAAATGTTATGTGTTATATGGCTAATGTGTTATAGAGATAAGATGTTATAGTTAGGGAATGGTGATAAGGATTAAGATTCAAGGGTAATGAAAATTGAGGGTTACAATTGTTTATAGATAAGGGTTATAGTGATTAAGGTTTAAGGATTAGGGATTAATGATAGATGTGTTAAGGTTTAGAGGTATTGGTTAAATATGTTACTTTCGACATGGTTTATGTGTTAACAATTATCAAATCTAAGTGATAGGTTTGAAATGTGATATGGGTTGTAAGGGTTAGGGGTTGGAAGTTAATTGATGGGAGTGATAAAAATTAGGTAGTATGGGTTATGTATATCATAGATTTATGGATTACATTTTATATGATTTAGGGGTTATGGATTATATGTTTTATGGATTATAATGATTAATATAGTTAAATTATCAGTGTTGTGAACTACCAGTAATATGTGTTGAGGGATAGGGGTAATATGTTACATGTGAGAGGTAAAAGGAAATATAGGAGTGATAGAGGTTATGAGTAATATGTATCAAGGGTTTATCATTGTAAAGGGGTAACTATTATGGATTTTAGAAGTTATGGAGTACAATAGTGGGGGGTTAAGTATTTAAAAATTTAGGTGCCAAGGCTATATTGATTATTAGCTATAGTTGTTAAGGTTAGCGATAGTAGATGTTAGGGGTTGTAAGGGATGAAAGATTATATGTGATTCTTATTATAAGGGTTAGGTATTATACGGGTTGAAGGTAGGTTTTATGTCACATCCCCTCCCATCGGTCCAACGCAAGGAAGGGAACATGACTACAGATCTTGGGCTTTTACATAAACTCAGCCCCATTCATTAGATTCATACAAATAAAAACATATGTGTGTGTAGATCTATCAAACACAGCGGAAGTAAAATTCTTCTACACACATATATCATGCAATTTCCATCATATTGATAACATTCATAAAATAATTAAAACCTTGCAGAGGTAAAGCACATAAATAAAATACTCATCTTGATGTATTGTTGTCCCAAGCAAATAGCTATGTCGCTGCAACGTTCCACCCAACCATAGGCCAATTGTGCTCGTTAGTCTCTAAGCATCGTTGCCACCCCCGAACTGGGCATGATTTCTACAAGGAAAAGGGGACTCTCAAGCCCAACACAACCCAATCAAACATCACATCTAAGCCAAGCCAGTCCATACCTGGGTTTATCAGGCTAAATCTGAACCCTCTTCATTTTTGGATACTTGCACTCAAGATCAAGCCAAAACAATGGATACCCACAACCCAACATACTCTATACACACACAACAAGTTCAAAGGTTGGGCACGGATAAACAATTTTACTATGGGATATACAAAAGCAGGGTTCCCATGGATTCTTCCAATTCGTGGCACACCCAAAACGAATTCTGGGGAAGGAAAACCAACCACAAGGAGAAAAAACGAGTTCTTAACAGGTATGTGGACGTTCAGAGGGTAAACACGACCTCTATGGGCTGCCAAAACGTGACTCCCTTCCTCCCATACATTCTGCAGCAAAACAATGACCTCCCGACTATGGAAAAATGAGGGTAAACTCTGGGAAAAACGCCCAGCTAGCCCATAACTCGTGGGAGAGAAAAATTGATGGATGAAGAATGGCTTGGGCAGCAAATTTGTGGCTCTTTTCTTGCCCAAGAAGCCAAACACGAATTTACACCAATGGTGGCTTGCCCATACTCGAATTTGGACAACCATACCTCCCTATTCCCAATGCATTAACTACCTCAACCAACTCTTGGAAGAAATAAATGATTGGGTACAAAATTCAACATGGGTAGTTGAGGGTTCACGGGTTCTCTCATTAACACTTGGATTGACTTGATTGGCTCCAAGGGTTTGAATATTTCCCTCCCAATTCCTTGTAAAAATCATGCCCCCATCTCTTGTTGCATTGCATTGCATAGCTAGTTGTGGGTATTTTATTAAAATGCATATTTACATGATATTTGCAATTCCATTGTGCCTGGCTAGCACACAAACCATATGCATCACTAAAACGATGGCAGGGCCTTGGACTTGAGATCCTCACCACTATTTTATAACAATATTACATCCTTTACATTTTTAATGTAATGGGGTCAAAATCAGGATATTACATTTTATGGCTTAGGTGAAGCTTAAATTGATAGGTGTTTGGGGTTATAAATTAATACTAGTTAGTTTTTGAGGTTTGATGATTTTAATGTTTAAGGGTTATATGCATTCAAGATTACATGATAGTGGTAGGGGTATTGATATGAAGGGTTAGAGGTGTTATAGTGGTAGGGGTATTGATATGAAGGGTTAGTGGTTAAGAGTTATAGTGTTTACTGATTTTTAAGGGTTAGGGTTTATATAAAGTGGTTATAACTTAACTTTTTTATTTTTTATATAAGATATAGGTTGTCAACGATAATGGTTAGGATTTAATTATAATAAGGATTAATATTTATAGTTGGTAGGTGTTAGGGATTATAGGATTAAATGTTATAAATGTTAGGAATAATATGAATAGTAAGTTTTGGGGATAATAAGAGTTAGGATTTATAGGGTTAAGGGTTAGGTGTCATAGAGATTAGGGTTTATAAGAGTTAATTATTATAGGTTAGGGTTGGGTGATAATAGTTAGTGTTCACGTGTTTTGAGGGGTAGGGGTGGTAGGTGTTATAATTTATATTATTTCTAATTATGGGTTGTAATCGTTAAGGGTTAGGGTTCCACATTATAGATTTGGATCTTTTGGGGGAGTTAGGGATAATATATGTTAAGAATGACATACGTTCTAAGTTATAAGTTGGTTTACTACGTGGATTTTATATTGATTAGAGTTCAAATTGTTAAATGGGCTAGAGTTTAAATGTTTTATTAGGGTTATATGGGTGAGTGGTTGGTTGTTAGAATTTTAATATCATTACTTGGATATTGGTTATGTTTTTTAACCCTTTATCTAGACATTAGAGATGTTATTTTTTAATAACACACAATAATGTTAGTCAAATGTTGGGAATGATTCAAATACTCTATGTACTATTGTTGGAAAATGCTCTTCTTCATTTACTCCTTATCAATCCTAGTCATATTTACACTCTTTCTAATAGGGACACCCTATTGTAAATCTAAGACTTAGTTTATCCCTAGGGTCTAACTATGTTACCGAGACACATTTTTCATAAGACTTATCTACTTTCCAAGGCCCCCTATTTAAACGATTGTATAGGAACTTTGGGGGGGACTTAATTTTATTAAGTTGTTGATTTTTTGGTCTCTTCATGGGATTAATTATAGATGTTCACCTATTAGTGGGATCAAAAGAGAGAGAGGTAAGGGTTTTATTATTATTGGGATAAGATACATGTTTCCCTCCCATTTCCCTCATAATGAAAGGAAGAAGGTTTAGATCCTATGAGAAGTATAGAATACAAACCCTTAGACTTTCTAGCAAGGTATATTACCTAATCCCTAAAATTTATAACTCCTTAACTAGTAAACACTATAATCTATTAACCATGTAATTTATATCCCATTTAACACCTAATCCCTATAACACATAATCCAAATAATCCCAACCCACAATTCTTAACCATTGTGACCCTTAATAAGTTGTATAACCTATAACCCTTGCACACTAATAGATAAGTGATCATATCAACAAATACAAACAATAAAGGGCCTAGCATCGAGTTGGGGACATCCAAGTTAATAAGAATGGGCCAAATCGAAGCACCCTTAACAAAACAAGGGCCAAATTGAATCACCCTTGGTATGGTTTGATAGTTCACGAAATATGCACCCATCTCCTGCTTGAACCATTTTGAGTGATCACTCCCTCCCACCAGGGAAAAATTTCACTTTTCTTCCCTCCCGCCAGAGCTCGCAGAAGAGGTGGAGGAGGTCGCAAAGGTCACAAAGTTCGAAAAAGAGGTGGAGGAGGTCACAAAGGTTACCACAGAGGTTGTAAATGAGATCGCGGAGGTCGTAGAGGAGGCCACAGAGGTTGTAAATGAGATCGAGGAGGTCGTAGAGGAGGCCACAGAGGAGGTCAACGATGTTGGTTGTGGAGCTAGATCTTCCAGCCTCATAGATGAAATTGTCTTAGCTGTGCACCCCGGAGGATTGTACACCCATTTTGCATTTTTAGGGGTTCAGTGACGGAGCCCCCGAGAAAAATTTTTGGGGCTGTTTTCGCCAGTGTTTTGCGGGCCCATGGTTTTGGGTATCCCGTGGTATTTTTCCCATTGCATTTTCCCTATAAAAGAAAGACATTGTAATACGGCTAGGGTTGATGTATTAGGTTTTATGCATTTTAAAGATATCTAATATCATGAGAGAGACTGTGAGACAGTGAAGAGGAAGTGCAACGGCTGTGTTGCAGGTTGTATCCCTTCACCTTGCTGGATGGTAATAATAATAAGGACTGGAAAATTCAGTGTGGACGTAGCCCAAGTTGGGGTGAACCATGATATATCTATGTCTCTCTTGTAATGTGTGTGTGATTATATTTGCATTTCTATTTATTGTTAATCCTGTTTTTCTAACAGTTGAGAAGGTCGAGAAGCCATAGAGGCTGCAATGCCTCCCAAATCAGTCAATACCCAGTTTTATTTACCATTTTATTGAACGAATATTGCTTGTTGTGAGAGGGACTAAAAGATCATTCACAATATGCTCATGAGTTTGACCTAATGTGCTATAGAGTTTGGTTGGATGCCAATTTTGTGAAAATGTAAGCCAATATGTTGTAGGGTTTGGTAACAGTGATCCATCCAGATAATGAAAAGCACTACAAATTCTTAGAATTCCTTACAATGGATATAAAAGCTTCATCCATAGGCTCATTATTCAAGTGTTCTGGTTGATGGGAAGCCATAATGCAAAGATGGAAATGGGTTAACTTGGGATAGTTTTGAGTTATAGTGACAATTACAACATTTGTCATTTTCCCACAAAAATATAGAACACAATTAAGATTAGGAAAACCTTTAGAGATTGCAATGATGCCCTTCTCTGAAACATAACCTTCACCTTGGCCAAAAATATCCACTAGCTAAAGTCATAGTTCTCTCAAATCCTTGCAAATTCTAAATGTTGATTGAATAAATGTCATGTTGATGGAATCAAATTTATTCTGATTTACTCACTGTTCATGGAATAAGTATTTTGTTGGGGTCCTAATCTACAAAATGAATTGACTTCCTCTTTAATGCCACCCGATGTCTAAGACCATTACTTGTTATAGAGGTTCAAAAATAAATAGAAATTATTCTTCCCTCTACTGGAATTTTTTTTAGTGGGAAGGAAACATTCATGTTATACCCACCTGTTCCCACTTATTCTCTCTAGAACAAGGTAAGCAGATTTGATGCTGTCAGCAATGCGTTGTAGACGTGTATGCTAAATATAGGGTTGTTAATTTACACACAAATATTTTGAAATATTACCTAAACAATTTGTGACATGGATTGCAATCATTTTTGCTTTTTTCCATAGTGGCCACCCACATGAAGCATTGGAATTATTCATTGAATGCAAGTCTAGGGAAAAATGTGTAGAAGCAAGTCTAGAGGTGGGATGATGGATTCACCATGGGCTGAAAAATATATAATCACTTTTGGTTTTAGTGGAATGTACAAACCTCATGGAAAATTTTGATATATGCAGTAGAGTGGTAAATTAGGTCATAGGAATGTAAACTTTCTTTTTAACTAGAAAATATTGAAGTTGGTGGGATAGGCATTAGGGACAAACTGTTAAGATGCATTATGGGAGGCTATGCTTGACCTATCATTTTGTACATGTCAATAAAAACTTTTATTTAGGTAAATACTAAAAGGATTTTGGTGATATGCTCAATCGGTTGAACCATCCACCAAAGGCATGATGCCTACGAGGAGGCCATAGGTCACAGGTTCAAATATGGTCGAGTAAATTGAGAATCCACCAAAGGCATGTTGCCTATGGAGAGGCCATACATCACAGTTCGAATCTATCCAAGTCAATCAGGGTTACCAACCGCTCTTGCATCTAGAAATTGACACCATCTTGTCTGGATATTCTGGAAGAGGGGGGAACCCTGTGAAGTGTTCTTCGAGGAAAAAATTCAACATGCCAAATATAAAGTAAAGGTAAATATCAACATCACTTATATTTTAACATTATAAGTTAAAATTCAAGGCATGTTTCCATAGATGAGGCCATATATCATAGGTTCAAATATGGTCAAACCAGTCAAGGTCTAGTAGTGGCTAGCATACTCACATTAATCCTCGCCATGTTTCAAATCACTGTAAATGACACATGTCACTTAGAGGTTGCATAAGGGAAAGAACGATGGAATTAGGAGAATTACCCTTGCAATCAAACCAACAAGGTATGCACCCTTGTTTCTCCCATCAAAAAAGTTGTTTGTTGCAAACTACCCATGCAAAGATTATGCATTTAGTAATAAACTTTAAAGAAAAAATGCTTAGAAGACCAAATTAGTAAGAGTGGAGAATAAGAACCTAGAAAATATTGATGACTTATTAGGCTAGACCTGCTCAAGGATAGCTACAACTGTCACTTCAAAAAGCTCTCGTAGACTTGTAAAACATTGAATACCAATCTACAATGGAACAAATGATAATAATATAGATACATGTTTTGAACAATAAATTCATCACAACCAACATCATATGAAATTATTTAAAAAAATTATTAGATAGATATCTTGAACACTAACCCTATCTATACAAACACGCACTATATTAACTTCTGCATGATACCTTTTAACATGTGCACTTCCATATGCAATCTCTATCAATTTAATTATCTTATTGTGTGAATGTAATTGGGCATATTTCAGGTGAAATTACATGGTATGGCATATATCCTAACACAAAATCTGATGTTTAAACTCTAATCTAATAGGAATTTGAAGAACTCTAGTAATTTAGTTCCTAAGACTTGCCCAACATAAACCCTCAGGAAGCTCTTTAGAGACAGAAAATAATAAAGGCCTCATAATACAGGATGAGATGCTCATAACAGAAATGCAAGCCAAAATCATTGAAAAGGTTAATTGGCCTTTCCTTTTAGCCTTTTAAGACTACATCTAACAAGCTACATCTAAGAACACACTTGAAATATAATATTTACAATGGCACCAATTAAAATAAAGAATAATTTTAAATAATAATACTGAAAGCAACCCCCTTTTTCATTTGGCACAATCACGAAAAAATATATTTGGAGGGTTATGGTGCTTCCATTTTGATAGGAACATAGGGGAGGGATTCCAGTCATTGGACACCCCACGTGGCTCCCTCCCCCACGCCACGCTGGCACCTCGGCAGATGGCGTGACCGGGCCCAACTGGCAATGCCACGCGTCGTGGTTGTTGGTGTCTTTAAAGCGGCCTTCATGGAACACTTTTTTCCCTTTCCCCGATGCTTTTCCCGCACTTGGTTTTTGGTCCTGTGTATTCTTGCTCGGGCCCTGTCCGTGGTCGCTCCGCCACCCCATTCCCTGTTCGCTCTTGCTCCGATTCTTGGCCACTCCGACTCTGGTTCTGCTCCACTCCTACTGTGCTTCTGTGATGTGGCGGATGGTTGGTGCGTTTCTCCCCGACCGATGGCGTTCACTGCTGTGGTTTGATCTATCCATTGGTTCTCCCGAGCTTGACGATATTATGATGCCTGCGGCGCACAATATGCCCATGGACTCGTCTGCAACGGACCTCGTTGGAGGGTTTCATCAGTTCGGTGGTGGTGTTGTTGGGTTCCTGCTCGGCTAGTTTCGCTGGTCCATTCCTCTTCACGATGGTGGCTGGGCCCTTCCTGCTCGCGGCGTTGGTGAAGGCTGTTCCTGCTCGCACTTCTTCGGTGGCACTGGCGCTGGTAGGTTTCCTACCAGCCACTCCTGCATCAGTGTTTTTCAACACTCTCAACCTTCTGGTGATTTTGTGGACCATTTGGGTTTTTATGTGGCATTAGGGGTTTAATTTGTTTATTCTGCAGCAGGGTTTAGGAATGGTTTATGATGCAGTAGGGTTTATGAATGGTTTATTGTGCTCATGTTAATTTGTTTATGAATGGTTTATGATGCAGTAGGGTTATGAATGTTTTAGTGTTTATTCATTTATTAGGTTTGAGGTGAATTTGTCTTGGCCGAATTATTGAAGGTTCTATGGTTTACGTTGCAATCATAATTTCAGGTGAATTATTGAAGGTTTTGTGGTTATTGTTGAAGATACGTTTAAATTTTTTTTAGGGTGTATGAATTTAGGTTGTGTTGTAGCAACGTTTAATTTTTTTTTAGGGTTTATGTTGCAATCATAGTTTGGGCAGAATTATTGCAGGTTCTATGGTTTGTGTTGCAGCAGGTTCTATGGTCTGTGTTGCAGCAGGGTTTGTAAATTTTTTAGGGTTTATGTATTTAGTTTGTGGTTTGTTTATGTTGCAATCAGCGTTTGGGCTGAATTATTGAAGGTTCTATGGTTTAGGTTGCAGCAGGGTTTATAAATTTGTTGGGGTTTATGAATTTGGTTTGTTGAATGGTTTATGTTGCAGCAGGGTTTGTAAATTTTTTAGGGTTTATGAATTTAGTTTGTTGTTGGTTAATGTTGCAATCATAGTTTGGGCCGAATTATTGAAGGCTCTATGGTTTATGTTGCAGCAGTGTTTGTAAATTTTTTAGGGTTTATGAATTTAGTTTGTTGTTGGTTAATGTTGCAATCATAGTTTGGGTCGAATTATTGAAGGCTCTATGGTTAATGTTGCAGCAATGTTTATAATTTTATTGGAGTTTATGAATATCGTTTGTTGTTTGTTTATGTTGCAATCTTCATTTGGGTTGCATTATTGAAGGTTCTATGGGTTATGTTGCAGCAGGGTTTGTAAATTTTTTGGGGTTTATGATTTTAGTTTGTTGCTGGTTTATGTTGCAATCATAGTTTGGGCCAAATTATTGAAGGCTCTATGGTTTATGTTGCAGCAGTGTCCCTAAATTTTTTCTGGTTTATGAATTTAGTTTGTTGTTGGTTTTTTTCGCAGTAGGATGGTAATAGTTAAAAGTCAAAACTGCATCATACAGGGGATGGATGCCAGTTGAAAATAGTGAATTTTCCATTGTCTCATCTTATTGGAAGAATACCCATAATTCAGTTGTTGATATCAGCAAGTTTTCCAAATTGGCTATTGTTGATGCAGTTTACAAGTGATCTGCTCCATCTTATGATCTGCTATTGTTGATGCAGTTTACAAGTTATCTGCTATTGTTAATTTACAAGTGTATGATGCAATTTTTACTTTTAACTATTAACATCAAGTGGTATGCTGCATCTTATCAGTCCATTGGTTGCATTATGGGCCAATAACTTGCATTATGGGAAAAATAGAAGAAGTTAAATTAGTTGTTTCATTATGGGCATTTATATACACATGGTTTTATTAAACAGTTTGTTGGCTTGATTACTGTTGTTTGTTGTTCTAGCCTTCAAAAGGATACTGAATTTGTTTATAGGAATGTACATACACTGGATCTGATTTAGGCCTGTTATGTTGATTAGTATGATACTATATGAAGGTGTAATAAGTCATGCATGAGAGCCCTCCATGGAACATTCCTTATAGAAGCATTATTAATAATAGGAGAGAAATATGGGCATGTTCCCAATCAGTTAGCATCGCATGGATGGGTATCACACATAGGTAATGGTTCAACCCCATTCCTAACTGCTGCTTTAAGGAATATAGGGGTCAAGAGTTGTAAACCATAGAACCTACTGCAACATAAACCATAGAACCTTCAATTATTCAGCCCAAACTATGAATCTTCAATAAACCATAGACCCTGCTGCAACATAAACCATAGACCCTACTGCAGCATAAACCATAGAACCTTCAATAATTCAGCCCAAACTACTGCAACATAAGCCATAGACCCTACTACAGCATAAACCATAGAACCTTCAATAATTCATCCCAAACTATGATTGCAACATAAACCAACAACAAACTAAATTCATAAACCCTAAAAAATGTTAATGAAATGTTTAATCAGAGAACATTACAACTTGCTGTTGAAATGATGAAATTGCATATTAAACCTTATGATAAACCCTTGATTACAATGCTGCAAACATCAGGGAACGATATGACCTAGGATTGTACCCAAAATGGTCTAGGATTGTATACAAAATGCCCATGTTGTAGTAGTTAGACCCAGTGATTACAAAATCCACAATGCAATGTGGTCACAACAAAAACTTTGGCACCCCTATATGACAGTCCTATGCTTGATGTCATCCAAGATCTTCACTGCCCAATATTGTTGAGTTTCTTGCTTGAGCCAGGTTGGTTGGCATACCTAACAATGGCTGATTAGGTTGTGGCTGGTTGCCTCCATATGATATCCAATTTGCTTCTTGTAGCCATGGAGGAATTGAGTAGCCACAGTGCACACTTGTGCTACTAACCCCTGCATTAGGTTGAGCCCCCTGATAATCATACATATGCCTGACACCTGCACTGGTAGGAGGGAATAAAGTGGGCATGCGCACTTGTTGATAGCGGGGGACTTGGATGTTTAGGAGGTCTTGGAAACATGGAGTATTATCTGTAAGATGTTCCAATGTGTTTGGAATCATCCTACTCCCCTCCACTATGTTTGCATCAATGGCAGAACTTTCTGCCACCCCTTGTTCTTTCTGAAGCAATTGTTGAGCCTTTCTCAATTCCTTTTCCTTCCTTGCCATTTGTTTTTGATGAGCCTTTTCTTGTCTTTCTTTATCTCTTTCAAGCCTTTCCTGTGCTCGAAGTTCTTCTGCAACAATCCTTGCAGCCTTCTTTTCTTTAGCTAAGTCCCTCTTTTTCTGCTTTAAATCCTGGATTTCAAGTTTCCTATGCTCATACTCAACCAATAGTTTTATATAGTCCTTTGAGGTGAGCAATTGTGAACTTCGACATAGACGAAGATTTTCTGCTGTTGCTTGCCTTCGTTTTGCTGACACTCTCTCTACTGGTAGCGTTAGGAACCGACCAAGCAACTGGCCCTTCTTTGACACTTGCTGCTCCTTGCTTGACACTTGCCTTTCAATATTTGGGTCAATGTTCTCCTGCTTTATCTGAACCATATTGTCCTCTTCAGCTGGAACCTCATTGTGGACACTATCTTCTTCCAGGTTTCCATTGTCCACAAAATAATGAACAATTTCATCTTCCAATTCTCTTGGCTGTGAAGGCATGTTCATGCTTTCTTCATTGGTCCTTGAGACAATATTTTTGTCCAAATTCATCATGGATTCTGCCAGCCATGATGGTGGGGTAACCTGGCTTGGAAAAGTCAATTCTCCATTGCTGCTTCTTGGTGCATGATCAACATTTTCATTGACATGATTAGAAGCAGACGTTGCAACTGTTTCTTGCATAGAGACATTAAGAAGATTAGAAGCAGAAGTTGCAGCTGTCTCAGTTGGTGTAACAACCTCCATGTTACTGTCAATTGGTTCATTGTTATATTGTGTTTCACTTACCTGTTCTTCTTCACCACCATAGTATGGTCCTCCTTGAGAGAGGGATATCATATTATCAACAGCAACAACATCTTCCTCTACCTCCACATCTTCTTGGCCATCAACATGTGCTTGGACATCCCCTTCTTCCTGACCATTCAGATCAAATGCCTGGATACAACTAGTATCATGCATGAGAGCCTCAGAATTTAGTGGCCATATTCCAGTCCTCTTAAACCCAGCCTTGATATTCGAAGGTGTGAGAGCCCTTTTAAAGGATTTACTTGCAAGCTCGGCTAGCTCAAACCTTTTTACCTCCACCCCTGGATTCTTTTCCATCCACGAAGCTCGCTCACCCCTGAAATAGTTCTTGAAAGGCCCGAACACACTGGCATCTAGGGGTTGCAATCTGTGAGTGGTATGAGCACGCAATGTCAACAGGTCGATGCCCAAATTTTTAGCCTCCTCGATTGTTTGCATAGCAATGTGGCTTCCATGACCATCTAAAACCAGCAGGTGTCTATTTACAGGTGAGACACCACATGGTATAGATGCAGCAAAGTGAGTAAGCCAATTCAAAAAGAGTTCTTTGGTCATCCAAGCATGGGGATGTGCAGCCATGCATACACCTGGTTCACACTTCTGTATATAGTTTTTGAGTTTAGTTTTACCTTTAAATAGATAAAATCCAGGGATTGAAGCACCAATTGCATTGACACAACATAGAATAGTGATCCACTCCCTACTCCTACGCAAAATATTTGGCACATTACGACTCCCCCTCTTGGAAATTACACGCATGCCACAGTTCCTTCCTGCCTGTAAACCTGTTTCATCACAGTTCCATATATGGTATGGAGCATACCCATGTTTCTCATATGCACTAGAAAGGGTGGCGTAGAACTTAGTCAGAATTGCAAGCCGTAGATTTAGAGCCCTGTCTCTATCTAGGCCCTCAACTGTACGCAACACAAGGTCTGGATGCCTTTTTTTAAACCCAAACCACCACGACTTACCAGGAAACCCATCTTTGAAGGGGTTTGGCTTCCCTTGACATATTTGAGCTACTGTGGATTTTAACTGTATCGGCTCTAGCCCATGTCCCATTTCAGCCATCTCCTTACACCACTGTACCACCTTGGCCTCCTCCTCTTCACTCTTAATTGTAACAGGCCCTCTGCACTTTGTATGTGTGAGACCATTTATCCAATAATGTACTGAAGAGGTAGCAACTCCATGTTTTTTAGCAGCAGCATGAATGGAATATCCATTGAACTCTATATCATCAATAGCAGCAAGCATGTCTTCTTTTGTCCAGCCTCTTATTGCACTGATTTTGGTGACTGAACTTGTTCATTGAACTTTGGTTGGAAGTGACTGTGTGGTTGATGGTGGGACAACAATGTCCTCTTCCACCACATTGTCATTCTTAACAACATTGCTGGGAGCATTGTTGGCATTTGAATGATCAACCCTCTCCTCGTCCGATGAGGTGCAACGTAGCTAGGCACCCCTGCTCAGTCGACGACTTGTTCTCCTTGCATTGCTGACTCTTGCCATGCCTGCAACAACCTGCACATTTAGAAAGGAGGCTGATTATGTAGAAGAAAATGGAAGTTGATTATAACAGAAATGTAAATAACAGAAATGGAAATAACATTACAAGGGAAGCTGGTTATATAGAAGGGAATTGGAAGCTGATTATAATATAAATATGAATAACATAACTGGAAATAACATAAACAAAAATATAAATAACATAAACAGTAACCTGAATCTACTGTGCACACACTTCTGATGGTATGCCTCCACTGTGCACACACTCTGCTGTTCGAATTTCTGAAATGCAACTGTGCACACACTCTGTAGGTCGAATTTATGAAATGCATCTTCATAAGGGTTGTGGTTCATTTATAGTTGTTTGCTATTGAATTGGATTGGTAAGAAGGTTGCACATGGATTGCAATCTCTCAAATTTCAATGTGTGTTGTGGATTGATTTAAAAGTGATCCAATGGCTAAGAGCTTGTCATTGTGGATCCCTGTGCCTTCATCTGTTTCATGATCCTTGTGCTTCCATCTGTTTAATGGGTGCATTTAATGGGTAGGTGTCATTTATTGAATATAGTGGGTTGGAATGTTGAACAATCTTGCAGTTATGGTTGACACTATCATTTCTGTTGCTTGAACATGTTTTAATGAATGCTGGGATATTTAGGCTCCAATAGATATTCGTGGGTCCTCCTTTGATAGGTACCTTGCAGTAGGTGGCAAAAACGAGCTGGGTTATTTAGCTGTTCATGTACTTTTGGATCCTTGAGCAGATCTGTACTTAGTTGGGACAAGATGTTTTGTATTTTTTTTCATATAAAGACTATTTATTGACACCTATTGGCCCAGTCAGTTAATGGAAATTTTTGGACATAATTTAAATATTTACTGCACTTAATATGGAATATGTATGTTTAATTTATGGATGTCTTTGTGTCAATATATGGTGGTTGTGTGGGACCAGTACTATGACAACTACTAGTCCCTATTCAAGAATAGACAACTCTCCCCTAAATTATCCCAAGGCTTACAATGTTAGACGACTTCCTTAAATATTTCAATTTTGAATGCACAACCCATATTATCCTGATAACAAGTAACAATATACAACAAGAAGCATACTACTATTCGCTCTGCCCATTCTGAAACCAACATGTTCAAGAAATAACAATCTTAAAGTGTATAACAGACGTTTCTTTAGAGAATACTCTATAGAAAATCACTTTATACTAACACCTTTGACCTCTATTATCCCTCTATAATCTTCCATTTAAAGGAATCTTAATTTACATGTCAGAGAGCAATCTGAATGTAAGCTATGCTTGAGGGCTATTTTTTCCTAGGAAAATATTCTAAAGGTAAAATCAAAATTCTCAAAAGATGTAATAAATTATAACTCCTACTGCTGTATGCAACCTTTCCATAAACCCATTACATTGTCCAATCATTTCTCTTCAAAAATGCATGAAGAAACAAATCCAGAGATTTGTGGTTGAGTGGGAGATCTGGTCACACATTATGTAGTATTATTACACCCCTTACAAGTTGATAAAGGGAGATGAAGAAAGCATCTCCTTCAATATGTTTACTAGACAAATGTACCATATGTACACATGTATACTTATGTGTTGGATCCTATACAAACTTCAATTATTTTATGCCTATCAAGAAACCTGTAAATCTAGTAAAGTTAGTGAATTTTAAAACAAATAATTAATGAAAAGGACTCAATTCAGACATATACATTGGACCGAATTATATTAGAAAGTGGAAATAGCATTGGAATGCATGTAGTACAAGTCATCAAACCAAAACGATGACCAAGTAATTCAATGGAGGACTTAGAAATTACACCTCTCATAAATAAACTTCCATATTATTCAACCTTTTAGCCATCCACTGACACCATACCCATCAAAGCATATAGCATGGACAAGATTTTTCTTTACTTAAAGATAAAATTCAAAGGGAAACTTCAGAACCTGCTACGATCATATTTTTGGAGGAAGCAAGAGGTAGTGCACAACCTAGAAAATATTTTCGCTTGATGTAGATAGAATGAAATGACTTAGGAAATTGCATATACTATGCTAAAATATCCAATTTTATCAGCATATGGATATTACATTAATTTAAGCAATCTATTACGCTGTTTAACACATGTCCATAAAAAAGACCCAAAATCTCAAAATTGTTGCCTAGAAACTGAGCTATTCTTGGTGTCCTAGATATATATCTGTTTAACCAACTTGTATAGTGCTTAAAAAAATGAGCGAGCAAAAAAAATGCAATACATTAATGGAAAGCTTGAAATTGCTTTGCCTAAAGATTAGGTTCCAAATATTCTATTCCCATCTCAATGTTTCCTTAAGCTTTTTAAGCGATCTCATCTTCGTTCACCACAAGTTGGAATAAAATAATAGAGGCATTTGAGGGGAGGAACGATGGATTAACACAACTCAATGCAATCACTAATGGATATGGAGGAATCCAATCACCAATTTGATGTTCTTAACAAAGAATATCAAGGTTGATGTGAAGGCCTCACTATTTGAAACTATATATTGGTTGAAAATAATATTATATTTCCTTAATGAAATTTGAGCCCTAATTTCACCCTATGCCTTCAACATACATCATTGTGTTGATGGTTGTCAGGGTTGCTTAGTATGGAGTGATGGTTATACCTCCATTTAATCGATTTAAGGCTATATGCACAATATTGTTTGAAATTGCATATATATACAACATGGATGGTCTCAAGCACTTGATTGTTTGAATTTGTATGCACACGAAGTGTGATTCTAGTGATCACACGTGTTTCTCATGATATAAATATTTCATATCCATGTTCATAATAAACGTAAGCATATTCTTTTGGTAGTTGGGTCATATATATTGAGACTATGCATAATATATGGTTGATATATTTTGAAGAACAACAAGTGCATGACATGCTTGTGATGATTATGGTTAATATACACTCTAGGTATTGAGACTTGTAGAGTGAAACACATACGTTATATTATTTAGGTGCATCACTAGAAAAATTAATTAAGCACATGTAGTTTTTTGCTGTGGAATTGGAAGGAATATGAAGGTAAGAAATACTATACGTGTGATGGTGCCATAGTGCTACCCATATCTGATATCTTTCATAATTCTTGAATTGATCATGATGGCTACATAATGAGGGTAACCATATAGTAGCTTGATGTTGATCCTTATGTTTTGCATGGAAATGTTGGGGAGCCCAAGTTACATAGGTCAACGAGCCTAAGTGCTTTATTTATTGGAGAAACTTTTTTTCCATGGTGCAGGTAGAACCAAACAGGTATTTGTCAGATATGTCTTCATCGAGCGAGGGGAGTTTAGGAAGACTAGAGGAAAGTGAGACATCCAGTAGTTCTACAAAAGGTATATCAACTAGATGTCAAATGATCAGAAGAAAATTCCATAAATGCATAGAATTTTTTCTCGCTAAAGGGGGTCATGTTCTTATAATGATGAGACCATAGGCGACATCGAGGTGCCCTTGAGGTACAAACATCTAGTGAAACAATGGGTACCCAAGGATCTTCCTCAACTAAAACCATATTTTTGTGTGAACGGGAGGATATATCGGATTGAACCATCATCATTACATGGTTTGGGGTTGTTTTGCATGGATAGCATAAAGGTCGGTTATGGCAGATGTACTGAATTGATGGAGTATGTTGGACCCTATTACAACTACAAATATTGGATGCGACTGATCCAATATACACGAAGTATGCACAGATACGGATCGTGTGCAAATTATTTACAGCCGAAAGACAAGGATCAAAATAAAGGAGCGACGATGTACATTGATGGAAGGCCAAAATCTACAGGGAATATTGCAGGGTTTATAAACAGTACACAACCAGGGTCTACAATTAAGCAACCCAATTGCATATTTGAGGGGCGTGAAGGAAACCGTTTTTTTGCATGCGCCATTAAATCAATAGTTTAGGGGAAGAGTTGCTTATTAATTACATTTTGAATTGAATAGATACAAACGCGGTTACTATGGGAGTGGTACATCTAACAATTTACCCAACCTTTAATTAATGAATATAATATCTTATGTACTTTTTGTTAGTCTATTGTTAGAATTTCATTAAAATTTTCTATATTTATTTCGTAGGGTAGTGATTAGGGCATCTCCCCGGTAGCTGATTAGAGGAGTACACCATCCTCAAGGAAGCAGGTATACATCATTGTAATTGTACAAATATAATATAAAAAATGTTTTTTTGTTATGTTTTTTCATGAATATATTCGTTTCGTTTAGATAATTTTATCTATATTTTTGTTGTAGAGTGTTGATTGAGGCAACTACCCGACTGTTGATCAGACGACAACAACCTCGAGCCAACAAGTATACCTCATTGTAATTGCACAATTTAAATATGATCAATATGTTTTCTTATTATGTTTTTTCATGAGTATTTTGGTTTCATTTAGATATTTTTTTCGATATTTTTATTGTAGGGTGCTAATCAGGGCACCTCCCTAGTAGTAGATTAGACAAGACCAACCTCGAGGCAGCAGGTATACCTCATTGTACTTGTACTACTATAATATGCGCAATATATTTTTTTATTATTTCTTTCCATGAGTATATTGGTTTCATTTCAATAATGAATTCCATATTTTCGTCACAGGCTAGTGATTGGGGAATCTCTCTGATAGTTGATCAGAGGAGTACACTATCCTTGAGGCAACAGGTATACCTCATTGTAATTGCACAAATATAATTATATGAGCAATATGTTTTTTTATTACGTTTTTTTCGTGAGTATATTGGTTTCATTTATATAATTTTTTCTATATTTTTGTTGCAGGGTGCTAATCAGGGCACCTCCCTAGCAGTAGATTAGACAAGACCAGCCTCGAGGAAGCAAGTATACTTCATTGTAATTTTACTACTATAATATTCTCAATATGTTTTTTTATTATTTATTTTCATGAGTATATTGGTTTCATTTCGATAATGAATTCTATATTTTTGTCACAATCTAGTGATCGAGGCATCTCCCCGACAGTTGATCAGATGTGTACACCATCCTCGAGGCAACAGGTATACCTCATTGTAATTGCACAAATATAATTATATGAGCAATATGTTTTCGTATTATTTTTTTTCGTGAGTATACTGGTTTCATTTCGATAATGTTTTATACAATTTTTTTTGTAGGGAAGTGATCAGGGAAAGTCCTCGACCGTTGATCAGATGAGTATATGATCCTAAAGGTAGTAGGTATACCTCATTGTAATTATACAAATATAATATGAGCAATAACTTTTTTTTGTTATGTCTTTTTATTGTGTATATTGGTTTCATTATGATAATGTTTTCTACATTTTTGTTGCAGGGTGATGATCGGGGCAAGTCCCGAGCTGTGGATCAGACGACACTAGCCTTGAGGCAGTAGGTATACCTAATTTTAATTTTTAAAAGTGAACATGAGCAATATGGTTTTTTATTATGTTTTTTTCCTCAGTTTATTGCTTTCATTTCAGTAATGTTTTATATATTTTTGTTGCAGGATACTGATTCAACATTTGATCTAGCATAAGAGAAATCAATAGATATTGATGTGGATGAGATCATGCGCGATGCTGACATCAAATCTTCACTATACCCAATTAATATGATAGAGAAGACCTTAAAAAAAAATAATGAGGATGTCCTTCGTTTGTTATTCATTCAGTCGTAGACAAATGAGATTAGAGAAAAGGTTGATGTTTTGGTAAAGAGTTCAAAGGCCTTGAAAGTAAGTTGCAGGATATTGAATTAGAAGATAAATTCATTTAAGATTTTATAATTTGTACTTGTATATGATCGTGAACTAAAATATGGTTTGTATTTATAGGATTTTTTTCAACCACACACTAGTGGTTAGGTCGAGGTTGGTACCAGTGATGCTCGTGGAGAGTCGTCACATGAGCATATGACTCCAATTGCATCTCATGTTCCATTGTTTTCGAATGAACATTTAGCAACACATTCAGCGACGCCCTCGAGGACATATGTGAGTGCACCCTCTAGTTGTTGGTGCACGCCAGATCGTACAGAATAAGGGGTCGATGTAGAGACTAGTATTGATATTGCTCAAGCAACATTTCCTAGATCTTCTCGTGTCACTAGCACGGGTACACTACATACCACATTTTTGGTGGACGGATATCTCATTCCCATAAAGATAGAGAATATCCCAGGTATTTATACATTGTTTAATTTATTGTCTATAATTTGAATGTAATATACTCATAAAACATTGTTTTTCAACTATTGATGACATGATCGTCTTGCAGGATAGATGTTTTTTATAAACATATAAATGATTTGTCATTGGATATTTTTGGGCCCGCCATCCGCACAAGGTGGGATAAACAAAGTAAAAATTTAAAAGATGAGTTCACTAATTTCTTGGTTGTCCTATTCGGAAACGAGACCTTCAATCGAGTGGAGGTCCCAAAGAAGGTTGGCCAACATATGAAGATTGTGAGGGACCAATATAGGGTTCATATAGAAAGAAACCCTAGGTATGATTGTCCTCCAATGATTCCAGGAAGAGAGTGGAAATCCCTAATGGAAGATTGAAAGGAGAGGGATTTGAGAAAAGAAGGAAAGCTACCACCGAGCACAAGAAGGTATGCAATACTTTCAACAATGTAATTATAAACCTTATTATTATTAATTTTTAGATCAAATTTGAAACATATAACGTATTTCAACCTTTTCATAGGATTTCAGACAAATAAAAGGCCACAAAGGCAAGACAAGAAAAAATTGGACAGCATAAGCTTGGGCCTGGTGGTTATTCGAATTTGGAATCATGAATTGTAAGTATCAAAATACCAATATTACATCCAAATAATAAATTTTAACTTATTTTTGTTTTATTGCACTACAAAAGGTAAATTCATGATGTTATGCAAATATGTAGGTCAATCGATTCAAGAAAGTGCCCACAGAGGAACACTTGAATCTTGGCTTCCAGCACAGCTTTGGAGTTGTTGTTGAACGCCGAAAAAGCTTGTCTAGGAAAACACAGTTTCCCGGTGATCCATCTTGCGTGTAGGTATATAAAATCAATGAATTTTATTTAAGATTGATTACTTGTTCAATCTATTTGTTATAAATATTTTCCATAAAATATTGGCTTTGTTTTGAGCAAGAAAGCAACGATCCAATTAATGTCGAGGTTGGAGACAAAACCCATTGAAGGTCATGCTTCGAATCCTGGTAATGAATGTATTCATATGCTACAATTTAAAATATTGCATTGCAAATGGTGAATATTAATTGTACTTTTTCATGTTTCAACTGCAGAGCATGTAGAGGGTCATACTATACAAGATGAGCCTAGACAAGAATATGAAGTACATGATGTGGCCACATCAGGTAGAAAACACCTCTATAATGTTTGTTTTTAATGAAATACTTGTCATTATAATAACAAAAGATATCAATGTAACATTTTTCAATTATTGCAACAAATCCCAACCCCTTGCAGCAACATCCACGTCGCGAGGACTCTACTAGTCAGACAGTACGACAAGTTTTAGATGCCACAAGAACTGAACAACAAGTTGCAGAAGATGAGTTGCTTGTTGATTTTGTCAAAAGAAAAAAAAACCTAGAAATAAGTGACTGAAGAAATACTATGTATACTTATTTTTGATACTATAATGTCATGCATTATTTTTTTCCTACTGAATGAATGGGTGGATTAATGAATGTTATATTTTAATGAATGAATGGTATATGTTTATATATGATGAAATCCACATGTTTGCACATGATTTTTTTTTTCAAGTACATGCATTGGGTATGGGGAATTGAGAGTGATGTGAGGGGACGGAGGGGCCATAAGAGCTTCCACCTTCATGTGGTTGACCATGTTTAGTAGAGAATATTAAATTATTCTCGAAACAAAGAGGAGCTCAATGAGGTATTTATACCTACCATCAATGAAGTAGCTTCAGTACCTATCATAAGTGAGATCACACTCTTATGATCACAAGATCAACTAGGTTTCAACCCATCAAATCCTTCACACGTGCAAGTGCTCATCTCAAGCACACTAGCTTTTGACCATTAAACAACTGCTCCTAGGTTCACCAATCAAAATATTTGGCCTTCAAAATAGAAAGAATGAAATTTCATCCCAATAAGCTCCCCCTATCTATAAGAAGTCAATTCCAACCAAAGTTGGCCGCTTCGTCATTTGTATCACATAAGTGAACATCCAAGTACATCATCACATCACATTCCCAAGAAAGGAATCTCTCCAAACTCCATCAATCATCACATCACATCAAGCTCCAAGTCCTCCAAACAAAGCATCTCACCATGCTCAAGGTCTTCACATTAGTGCTCTTGTATTCCTTAGGGTTTACTAGCCACTGTGACTAGGAAGACAATAGGTCCATTTATCACCACTAAAACCTACCCTATACATTCATATATAGTCTTTCCAAAACCGGCTAAAGTTTCCCATACTAGAGATTACATGATTATGATGCCTAAAGTTTACCATACTAGAAAATATTTTGTGAACATGTTGAAGGAATCATGCCTTCAACGGTTCAAAAACCATCTACATTTTTCATTCTCAAAGATTCCGATGCACCTGCAGAAATATGTCATCCATGACATGGAGATTGAATTTGGCACAGGTTGGTGTATAAACAAGACAAAAAAAACAAATGTCTCAAAATTGCAAGTGATTACGGTGCAACCAAACAAAGAAGATAAAAAAAATCCTGCCCTTGCAAAGACTAAAAAAAGTCCAATTGATGTAAGTCTTAAAGTATGGAAAGAACTTGTAAAAGCATATGAGAAATCGGATGCATGGAGGAAGTCCGGAGAGGAGAGCACCCAAGTAATTAAATTTCCTCATAAGATTATATCAAAATTATTAAACAATTTTTATTCTTTATTTGTGCATAGTTAAATTGATTTGGTATATGTTTCAGGACAAGGCCTCCAAGGCTAGGCTTTCCAAACTTCGTGCCATGCATCACAGTGGCCATAAAGGTCTACTGGCCTTGATCTGTACTTTTTAGATTATATTTAATTTGTGAAATGATTTTTTTTAATTCATAGAAAAAAGTAAATGATTGCATAATAATTAGTTTAACTAGTCCATGTGTCATGTGTTTAACAAGAGGATAAACATGGCTGGCATCCAATACCAATTGAAAAAAAAAATTACAAAGAAAAAAGTGGACCGACTTTGTAATCTGGATGGAGAATGAGGTATCAATCTTTGACTAATAATTCTTGTTGAGGCCTTTTACTACATTGCTCATTCTTTCTTTGGGAATCTATAATATTAGGTGGTTTATCACATTTATTAGAGTTGAACTTAGGCACACTACACCATCCCAAATATAGAATAGGTTGTCCCAAGTCATACCTTTCCTCATCCCGTTCATAACCAATAAGAAATTGAATGACACATCAATTCCATCCCTTTGTGGATCCATATGTTTAATATTAGACTTGGAACCAATTGTATTATATGAGCCACTAGAAATTTCATGAAGGAGTCAAGGACCAAGGTTGGATATGAAAATACCATACCTTTTAGGGCTAGAGTCATAGGTGGTTCCAATATGTTGGTTTGATTTGTGGTTCCAATGACAATCTTCCCTATTTAATTAGTCCCCTGGTTAGACGTGATTTGTATTGGACATCCGAACCTACAAAACACATTCTAAAAAAAACTTTGTTGTTTCTTTATATGGGCCCACTCAAATGTATGGGGCCTATGGGGCCTTTACCCACTAAGTGTACATGGTCCTCATTACAATGATATATTGAAATTATGTTTGCTTGATCATGCAAAAAAATTGATAAAGTCAATTTCCCAATGCTCAAAAGGATACATTGGAAGGATTAGGTGGAGTTCATTATAAATCCAAATAAAAATGTGTGTGTTTTCCTTCTAGCACCATGCACATCTCTTGACTCATTTGAAAGAATCTATGAATTCATGTGCCAGCCACCAAAGTCCCAAATACAATATATATGTGACATTCTAGTGGTGGGGAAATGTCCTCCAACATTTCATGTATGGGATTCTACTATCAAATACTCTATCTCATACAATGTTACACATTGATGAAGAGTACCATCTATTCCAATTCAATATAGTAATTATGTGACCAATTTGAACCTTAGCACTTTTGCACTAGGATTCACCATTGTACTTTTGTTACATCTTACGGTGTCTTTCTATGCTGAAAGATATGAAGTATATCATTTAGATACCCCAAGGTGATGTGAACCTCAAAAAAATTCATTGAGCAAGTCGCCCTCCCTAGTCTTATCCAGTTCACCACTATTAATTCATGATAGTTGATTGGGTCCATCATGGGCCCTATTCAATTTTACAAACATGTGAAAGTCACACTTAGTGCTTGGTGATACACATAAAAGTTACACAAATTGTACAACAAGTAATGCCATTTTTTTGCAATTTATAAACCAAAACTAAAGCTTCCCACTAAGTTGTGTTGTAATTGTGCTCTCTTCATTGTAGTTTTCTACTAGTTGCGTTGATTGTGTTTTTGGGAATGATTGTAGTTGATCATGCATATAAAAATACATTGTTACATCCTCAAATATTTGTTAGTGCTTGAGGTGATATTATCGAAGGTACCCATGGAATCCATATATTTGACCCTTAGACATTGTTACAGTCCAATATCTAACCCATATACAGTCCATGTCGAAGGTAGCCATGGAATCCATATATCTTTAGGTAACACCTTTGGTGTCAACTTCAATATGTCATTAGTGACAGTTTGGAATTTGTGAATTGATGGATAGGTTGGCCTAAATATATTTGTGACCTTAATGGACATCATATCATTCATTAGACACACAAAATATTTGGATCAGACCAACCATAAAACAACATTGAAGGGCTTGGAAGCAACTTTTGAGATGATAAATTGGAGCTTCTTCACTATGGTCTTGGTTAGGAGGTATGGAAGAAGGGAGATAGTATGTTTATATCTTAGGCACAAATATGCGAGAGGAATGTTTAAGACATTTCAAAGCAATAATTGGAAACCATAAACAACACTATAAGAGACTAGGTTGAAGTTATCTACAGAGGACGATATATTTTACCTCATGAATACACTAGTAGGAAGTTTAATAGATCTTGATTAAACCATACCTAAGATTAGTTTTGTGAAAAGCCCCAATAATAGAGCCTAACCCACTAAATGACAACATCCTACACACCTAACATATATTGAAATTTGGAAAACTTCACCATTATATGAGTCAAGGAGGATGTATGATTTCATAAATAAATAAATATATGCTAACAACCTCTCGTTCTACATCATTATTTTCATAGTTAACTTATGATTCTTCACGCCATGTTCTATCATTCCCTTCATATTGACCTTATAATTCCTCGCATCAGGTGCTGTAGTAGCGGCACTCTTTCCAATGATCAATTGGAGCTCCTTGGAATGATAGGGTTGGAATTATGTGCAAATCCAATAGCAATTTCATAACATGTAGTTTTTATTTCCAAATACAATATCACAACATAACGATGCTATGTATTTATGAACAATATGCTAGCTCAACATCATATCACATTTGTCAATGCTACCTGGACAAATGGTGCAACATGACTCTCTTGATGCAAAATCTCATCACAAAATCTCATAGAAAAAACTTAAAGTGCACCAACGAAAAATAAAAACTCCACCAAGAGAAAATGGGCCATAGCGACGCAAATCATGACAGTACAACCTCGTATTATTATATATAGTGTTTCTTCTTTTCCAATATGTGTGTATGTACAATCTCTTGAGCTATCATTCACCAATATATGATTTCCATTCTCCCACAAATATTTCTTGTATCTCTCAATATTATACTTTGAGGAAGATTAGTTTGGGTCTGTATGTCATTGTTTTTTCAATTATCTTGTAAACTATATTACAAATTGGTATTGACCTCTTGTCATTAAGGTAGGCAATACAATTTTTTGCAATCTAATATTTATAGTCTTAAGGACTTATTTACATGGTTGCATTTTTTTTATCTTTTTCAGTAGATCAACTTCTTAGATTGACAAGAGCTTATGGAAAAATATCCTAAAATTATGGCCTAGCCAAGAGTCCTATTTTTGGTTGAAAACACTAGTTTTTGTAGTTCTCTCACTATTATAGGTTCCATTACCATTCTATTTTATTCCTTTTATACATATTTGGTGTATTAGTCCTTGAAAACAATTACATGTAGAAGTAGGTCTATATTGGCTTTCATGCTCTTTATGAATACTTGTTCTCGGTGAGTTTCACTTGCAATTTCACCTACAATTTATACAAAGCACTTCATCATTGCACTGGTTGAAACAAGAAATCTGAAATGGTTATTTTTGAAAGTTGTGATCTTGCTTTCAATAAAAAAAGATGTTGTCCTCATTATGTGGATAGTCTTCTTTTGCATAAAAATGTTATTGTTTTTGTTATGCAGATAGTTCCATTCATGTTGCTTGCTTCCATCATTATGCAATGCTCTTTTACATATCTCAACGTCGTGTTTTTAAAATCTGGAAAGTGTATTCACTCCATAATGTAAATTTTGTTAAATTAAACCATGGAAACATTGGATTCTCTAATTTCAAATCTTGCAATTTATAAGGTTTTTAGATAATTCCATCTTCTGCTCGTAATTGTGCCATCAATGTTTTTACCCCATATAAATATAGTCCCTCACTCGCTCATGCATTAAGCATTTCAAGTGAGGATAATGGTACTATGCCAAATCCCCATGGATTCACTCCTTTTCCTCAATTTTTTTGGATTGAAGACAATAGTAATTGCCAACAGAAATATCCACTCATAGTCCCAAGGGAATCATTGGCATTTCATCCTGAGGTCTCCATGATCTTTCACATATGAGTATCTATCAATCAAGCTAACCTTTGGGTCCATCCATTTTTATGGTTGTTATTCCAAAATAGTGGGTTGATGATTTCAAAGGATTGCATGGTCTTGCCTTACATTTCTTCCTAACACCATGGGATGCATCAAATCACCCATATAATGCTATTTGGTTCATTTTATGGTGTCTTTCCCATAGTGCCTAGATTTGGTATCTCCATATGTTTTAATGACGTGTTTTAAATACTTGTCTCTTTGCAGAGTTTTACTTTGCTATGGAAAAATGTTATGGATTTTGAATGTAGGTTTTCAAATTTGAAAAAAACAAAGTTTCAAGTTATGAGATCTTAATTTTTTCTTTCATACTTTTAGCTTTGAAGAACTTTGTTCTATAGTGGTACCAAGATATAAAATTTTAATTTAGTCTTTCAATTTGACTTGAAAGTTGTGTGTTGCACTAAGAGACTACAACTTCTACATTCAATGTCAATGTTGTTTGCTAGCAATTTTGCAATTGTTGTTGCTATTATTTTATAATATCGGGTTGAGTATGTATAAGGAATGTGTGGCCTTCCCTTGCATTTGTTTGTAGGCTTATGTGAAGCATTCTAACCACCCACAATTTATTCTTACTAATTCTTTGACCCCATTTCCATGGTGTCTAGATTTGGTATCTTCAAATTTTATTGGGTATGTGTTTTACATACTTCTTGCATCTCAAAGGTTTGCTTTAAAAACAATTTGAAAACTTGAACTTCTACTCGTGGACTGTAGTTTTACAATTTCAAGTTTTAAAGTTTTGTTCTACAATACCACCTGATTATAAATTTCAATGTAGGATTTCAAATCAAGTTGAAACATTTACACTTTAATGTAATATTTTGTATGTTGTTTTTAGTGTAAAACTCTCTTGTTTTTCAAATTTTATAATGATCCTTGTAAGAAGAGAAATGGATGAATCCCCCTTAGAATTTAAGGTTGATGATCTATTTAAAGAAATAAATAAGATAGTTATACAACCCCAGTGTTGAATTTTCGACTAAATTTGTGGAGCAATTACCACTATGTCATCCATTAAAGCTAATGATGTGGGTTTATCTCATAATAGTTCAGGTGTTGGGATACGGTCTAGTTGGTCTACCATTATTTGCACTAACATTGGTGGTAGTCACAGGATGGTTGATACCTACTAGCTAAAATGCGTTAGAAGAACAATTGCATCAATGTGGGAGGTCTAAGAGAACTTCGCCATGCTTGATACATGAAGGCCACCAAATATTTGAGAAATAAGGCCAAGCAATCTTGGGTCAGAATAATGGAGGAAGAAAAATAAATCCTCCTAGAATCTCTAAAAGGATAGTAATAACAATGAGAATCCTTACATGACATCAAAATATCTAGATGAAATTGATAAACTAGAATTGTATCCAGATAAAACTTTCCAATCAATGAATGTAATACCTCATTCATAAGTTGTGTGAAGGGTACTTAACGCATTGACAAGATGGAATTTGTAACCATTCATAAACAACGTCTCTCAACTGGGAATGGATTTTTTTTAAAATTCCTTAATATCGTCGAATATCCGATGACATCACAACTCAGCTCCGACGATGTTTCTATACAACCGACGGCGAAGCCGATGGATATTTTTATAGGGATCTGTCTCCTATCTGACGGCCACCCAACAATAATCTGACAAGGTTTCTATACCTCCGACAACAAATGTCATCGTATTTTGTTGTGGCCCTATGGTCTGAACATGTCTGTTGTTCGAAAACCGGGGAGGGATTGTTTGTCGGATATTCAACGTCAACTTTGTCAGTTAATCGAACACCCATGTGTTAGATATTTGACGACATTCTAGTATGTAAACGTTGTTGGATATGCGACAAAATTGCCGTCGGTTATTCAACTTATTGATTAAAAAGAGAAGCATAGGTTATTCGACGAGTAGTTTTCAGATAAACGATGGTGGGTTGTAGCTATCGGATATCCGATGACATTTTACCGATGTTTAAAAAAACTACTTTGTCGGATCTTAGATAGATTGTTGTCTAAATTCAGACAAATATAGTGTCAGATTTTGGGTTCAAATTTTCCTGTGTAAGGGCCTAGCCAATGTATTCTTAACTTGTCAGTATATTTGAAAAAATTACAATCATAAAGAAGAACTAAGTCTCCTTATTGGAAGTGCTTCTTGGTGATGTGGCGATCATGCCATGCCTTTTCTCTATATTTTTGTGCTTGCTGATAGAATCCTCCAATAAATGGTGTCTTCCTCTAGATGAAGTACTTGCAACAATATTTCTTCAACATCACAAGTATCAGACATACTAGTGAAAGCATCAATCCTTACACTTGGTACAAATATATACTCCATGGTCATCGCAGCTTCTTCTCCATACACCGGCTTGAAGGGTGTCTGGCCCATCAAATTCTTGCACATCATTATATAAGCCCATAAAATTGTAGGAACTCTCAAGTCCAACTCGTCACAATTCACATTAAAAACCTTCATCAGTGCATGTTCCAAAATATTATTAAATGCTTGACAGTCCCATTCACCTATGGGTGATATGGAGTGCTCTTCCTATGATAGATATGTAATTCTTCTGTAAGTGATTCTATAGTATTGTTAAAAAAATGTGCACACTGGTCACTCAGTAAAACTCAAGGACAACCAAATATGGTGACAACATTCTCAAAGAGAAACTTCACAGTAGTCGCAACACTGCAATATCTTAATGACGTGGCTTCAACCCATCTGGTCAGATAGTTAGTCTCAGTAATAATATACCTTGCACCATTCCTTTTTCCTAGTGGATTTATTGGACCCACAAAGTCAATATCCCACTTGTCTAAGGCTTGCAGTTTAACTTGGGGAACTAATGGCATTTCATCCCTCCTTGATGGCTTCCCAATCCTCTGGCATACGTCGCAATTTTGGAAATAATCCTTGGCATCCTTATGGAGGGTATGCCACCACAACCCATCTCTTAATATCTTATACGCAGTAGCTTTTCCTACATAGTGGACTCCCTCAACACCATCATGAGCCTCAACTAAGATTATTGGTTGCTTGTGTGCTAGAACATAATGACACAATACCTTATCTGGTCCTAACTTGTATAATTGGCTGGCTATCAATTGATAGTTTTCAAACTTAACAACTAACTGCTTCTTCTGTGCAGTCATATAACCTTATGGTGCCACGCATGTAGACAAGAATTTCACAATATCTTCAAAGTATTCAACAACCATTCTTACTGAAAAGTGTTGCGCATCTAGGAGGTTATCTTCTAAACTGGATAGTTCTTCTCCTATTTCCAACCTTGACAGATGGTCAGGCCCTACATTCATCCTCCCTGGATTGACAACAATCTCAAAGTCATATTCCTGAAACAATAATAACCATCAACAGACACCCCCCCAATACTGGCTTGTTGACTAGGTACTTCAAATCAGAATAACCTGTAAACATTTTAAAGTTCCCTCCTAACAGATAATGCCTGAAATTTTTTAGAGCATATATCATAGCTATCCCTTCCCTCTCTGTCATAGTATAATTTATTTCCGTCATTGACAATTTTTTGCTAGCAAATGCAATAGGATGATCAATTGACCCCTCACATGGTTGAGCGAGGACCACGCCCATAGTGACTGATGAGGCATCGACATGCACATGGAATTCTTTTCACCAATATGGAAATACCAAAATAGGCATTGTAACCATTTTCTCCTTTAAAGTGTTGAGGCTCTGCTGACACTCTTCATTCCACTAAAACATCACATCTTTCTTTAGCGGTTTTTCCATAGGGGTTTTAATTTGAGCATATCCTTTTATAAATTTTCGATAGTAGCCCGTATGACCCAAGGTTGTTCTTAGATGTCGAACTAAAGTAGGTGGATGTAGATCAACTATATTGTAAATCTTGTTGGATCCACCAACAAACCTTTCTTACAGATGACATGAACCAACAATATACCAAATGGAGCACAAAATATGCATTTATTCAAGTTTAATGAAATTCGGTATTTTCTACAGTGCTCTAACATCAACCTTAATCTTTCAATATGATTCTTAAGCAAACCATATATTGTCCAATCATCAAAGTAGACTTCAATAAATTTATGAATAAACTCCTTAAAAGCAGCAACAACTACCCGTGATAAAATTGTATGAGCATTCTTCAAACCAAAGGGAATTACCGTATACTAGAAATAAACCCATTCTGTCGCAAATGTTGTCTTGTGTCGATCTTCCAATTTTTATTTAATGATACCTAGAAAACCCATCTGTAAATGAATATACTTCTTGACCTCCAACACTTTCTAACACTTCATATGTGAATGGCGTTGGAAAAGGATCACGTAGAGAGGCATCATTCAAATTCCTTAAGTCCACACTGATTCGAATTTTTCCAATATTCTTGTCTTGTACGACCATGGGACCAATCCACTCCGACTCTTCGACAGGCTCAATAATGCATGCATCAAGCATTCTGTCCATCTTGGCTCTAACTTTCTCCTTATACCTATGATTCAATCTATAAGGTCTTTGCTTAACTGGCTTAGCGTCTGGTTTCAATGGGATTTTCATTTCTCCTAAGTCACCAGCAATCCCTTTCATCTTTCAAAAACCTAGTAGGAAACAAATATTGAAACTCATGCAGCAAATCAATGATCTTTCCCACTGTTTCATCATCCCAATAATCTCCAATATTTGCAAATTTAGGATTTTCAGGGCACCCAATATTTACCTTTTTTTATCTTCAGCAGCTTTAGAAACCTATCGGACGATATCTCTGGTCCCTTCAGGTTGCGGCTTCCTTCAATTTTTGGAATATGTATATCTCTTGGATCATCATCCTTTGGTCCTCCAGTGATATTATAGCACTCCATCATCTTTTCCATTGTTGCAGTCCATTGGGGAAAATTAGACATTGGCCCAAGAATTTCCTTGAAAATTTTGGCTTTTATGACTTGCAGAGCTGCATCTATTGCCGGGATTTCATCTTCATAGTTAAATGTATGCTTGAAACTTATAGCCAAATTGTCCCAATCTACAGCTCCTTGTCGAAGCTCCAACGACGTATACCAATTCCTTGGTATAGTATCCAATATATGTAAGAACATGTGAACCCACTCTTGCTTGGGTATGTTCTACCAAATTGCACTATAGGTAGCTAGATGATCAGTCGGATTGGTTAATCCAATAAATTTCTCTCTGACATAGGAGACTCTGTCACCAAACCATATCTCTAGGAAATGTATAGCCTGCGACCAACCAATTATAGACTATTTATGAACAACCCACCATATTTCTAGCGTCTTTTTCAAGGCCACATCCAATGCCAATAGTCGTTGTTCTCCTGGTACTTTAATTTCAATTTCAACAATAAATTTATCCAAATTAGGAAAACCTTCATAAGTGGGAAGGTCACATACCTCTGTACCGACCCATTGCAGTGACTTCGTGACCTGAGTACATCTTCGCATTGAAACTTCATGTATCCTATTATTCTAGTTCTCCAGAGCTTTGCCATAATTTGATGAGCAAGAGATAATGCTCCGCTAGCTTAACATACCATCTACTGTGGGATTGATATAGTCATTTGTCCTAGAGGATACATTGTAAAAATTATCCAAGTCTCAAGCATCATAATCTTCCTTAACTGGTTCGACATACCTATGTCTTTCTAGTGGATCCGTAGGTGCGACAACTCTTATTTCATCATTCTCAAACGTCAACATATTCTTCTTTAAATTAATAATAGTATGATTATGAATTTCCTAGTCTACTCCCAAAAGTGCAGGATATAGGGTTGTATCATCGACAATCTCTATAACTTCAAATTCTATGAAGGTACGCAGTCCCTCCACTTCGACGAGGGCCCCTACCATCCTTCCAAAAGGTGAAATTTTTTGTTGATTTTCCAACCTCAACTGAATAGGTGACCACACTAGCTTCAACTTCCCAATATTTTCACATGTCTGCTTGGTAAGGATATTCACATTTGAGCCCAAATCTAAAATAACAAAATCCATTTCATAATCTTCGATCTGTGCATTAATTCGAAGCTTCCATCCAGTTTTTGTTTTATTTTGAACATGGTTCACAACTCTTTCTTTCCTTAATTCTCCCTTAGTTTCACCAATTAGATTTTTCAATTCCCGTAATGCTTTTTCATCCTTAATTAGAGCCAAACAACTTTTCCAAAATCTATGTAGAACACTTACCTTTCCTGGGTTCTTCTTTGATACAGACTAGTCGAAGCGAGGTGGCATGTCATATATAGGACCTTCTTCAAATACAAGTGGTGGGAACATGGGTGTTGGCATGTACCCTTCATTGATGGGAACTTATGATTTTTTCGCACCTGTGAATTTTATTGGAACCATTACTGACAATGCGTCTCCTCCTTCGCATAATATGTCATTCCGGACTTCCTATTTTGATGATCCGTGGACTTTACTGTCCACGAGTTCCACGTCTGGAAACATTTCGCATGTCGGGATGTCTATGCCACTGTCTGTAGTTGAGCTTGCTTACCAGCATATTCAACAAGCCACTGCAGAGCCGGATCTCTCTTCTTCTCAGACAGTCAAGGAAGATCCCGTTACGCTACCGGTCTGGGTGGCCAACTCGTCTTGTTCCCACGATTGCCTCGATGATACTTTGCCTTCTGATGAAGCTATTATGGAGGCCATGTGTGGTAGTGAGAGACCTTGGGAAGATATGCACCATCACTCTTATTTCCTTCCCAAACTCGATCTCATCGAACAAGAAGAGTTTAGGATGACTCTACAAGAGATGGTTGGTCACCCTGTGGCTCTTTTGGAGTCGCATGATGTTTTTGCAGAAGGGAATATGGCTAACATTTCCCCAACTATGTCGATCAATATCTCTCATACTCCCGGAAAATTTGAGAATGTCTACATCGGTGACGATTGCACTCCTGAGGAGATTGCTATTTACACTGAATTGTTTACAGAACTCCGTTGCCTAGTCATATGAGGAGATGCCAGGAATAGACCCCCGCATTGTTGAACATGAGATTAGAACGTATCCCAACGCTAAACCGGTTCGATAATGCTTACGTGCTGTGAACCCTAGAAAAGCAGCCGCTATCAAGGCAGAGGTGGAGAAACTACTCAAGGCTGGTTTCATCTACCCCGTTCCCCTTACCGAATGGGTTTCAAACCCCGTTACTGTGGATAAGAAGCAGGGAACGATCTGTGTATGCACCGATTTTAGAGATTTGAACCGTGCATGTCCCAAAGACAACTTCCCCACACCATTCATAGATCAAATCTTGGATGCTTGCACCGAAAGTGAGATTTTTTCATTCATGGATGGATTTTCCGGATATAACCAGATTCAAATCAAACCCAAGGATCAACATAAGACAACTTTTATTTGTCCTCGGGGAACGTTTGCATATCGAAAAATGCCCTTCGGCCTTAAAAACACTGGAGCTACATTTTAGTGTGCCATGACCTACGCCTTTCACGATCTTAAAACGATTATGGAGGTTTTCTTGGATGATCTTGCCGGCCATTCTCGCAAGAGGATGGACCACCCCCCTCCGCATTATTCTCGAACGATGTATACGATACAAGATTCGATTGAATCCTAACAAATGCATCTTTGCTGTAAGGACGGGTCACCTTCTGGGATTCATAGTTTCGAAAGAGGGTATTAGAGTCGATCCTCTCAAAGTTGAGGCAATACTTCAGTTGCCTCCTCTGCACAATTTGTTACAACTTCAGAGCCTCCGGGGGAGAGCCACTTTTCTACATTGTTTCGTAGCCAATTATGCTAATCTTACCAAAGGTTTCACGCGCTTATTGAAGAAGGACACACCCTTTGTCTGGGATGACCGAGCCCAACAGTATTTCGACGCCCTTAAGAAAGCTTTGGTATCGGCCCCTGTGCTTAGTCCACTAGACTTCGCACGAGATTTTATCCTTTATGTGGCTGCGTCTCAAGAGACGATTGGCATGGTCTTGGTTCAGGTTGATGATGCGCTTGTCAAGTATGTCATCTATTACCTTAGTCAAAATCTTGTAGATGCTGAGCTAAGATATACTCATGTGGAAAAGCTGGCACTTGCGACTGTTCATTCAGTCCAACGGTTACGACATTACATTTTACTTAGAACAACCACAGTTGTCGTGCATATCAATCCGTTTCAGTTCATGCTATCACGACGCCTTATCGGGGGGAAGTACAATAAATGGATTGTTATCCTTCAGGAGTTCGATCTCGATTTTGCTTCGACGAAATCGGTGAAATCGTTGGTGTTTGCTGAGATTATGTCGAACCTGCCGAGACTCGATGAGGATGTCATTCATGAAGATTCCTTTGTGGATGAGCACTTATTTCTTATCTCGTCCGAGGACCCTTGGTATGGGGATGTCATTGTATATCTCCAAACTTTGAAGTTTCCTCCGCACTATTCACGAGATGAGCGACGATGTGTAAAACATCACGCTAAATATTATACTATCATCGGTGACACTTTGTATCACCGAGGAAAGGATTCTATCCTCCATCGGTGCTTAACTCACGAAGAAGCGGAGCCGATGCTTAATGATTGCCATGTTGGGGCGTGTGGCGGTCACTTATCTGGGCTTGCTACAAACCAACGTATTATGCGAGCTGGTTATTTTTGGCCTTCCATCTTTAAGGACTGTGTTAATGCTATGAAGAGATGTCACCCTTGCCAGGTGTTTTCTCGGAACATATGCTCGCATCCAGCGCCCCTTCATCCGGTCGTCACCATCGGTCCCTTCACCAAGTGGGGGGTGGATTTCATGGATTGCAAACCAGCTTCGGCTGGGGGGCATCACCATATCATAGTGGCCGTGGACTATTTTTCCAAATGGGATGAGGCCATGCCTACCGTTAAAGCCGATGGTGCTACAACAGCCCACTTTGTATTCAATCAAATTATCACTCGATTCGGTATTCCGAAAGAGATTGTCACTAACCATGCCAGTCACTTTCAGAACAAGATGATGGAGGATTTATCTCTCAAGCTTAGGTTTCATCAAGAACACTCATATTCTTACTATCCCCAAGCGAATGGTCAAGTAGAAGCAGTCAATAAGTCTTTGAAGACCATTCTCCAACATACCATCCAACAAAACAAGACCAATTGACACATCATGTTATATCCTGCTTTGTGGGTGTATCGAACCCCAGTCAAGGCTGCCACCGGGTTCTCACCATTTTAGCTAGTTCACAGTGTGGAGTCACTTTTACCGATTGAATGCGAGATCCCTTCGCTTAAACTGGACATAGAGCTCCTCCCTGATACGACGGATCTTGAGCAACATTTAATCCACCTTGAGCAAATTGACGAGCAACGTCGAGATGCCGCTGTGGCTATAGATGCCAACAAACGTCGTATTAAGGTTCAGTATGATAGGTCTGTCCGTCCCCGACATTATGCTGAAGGTGACTTGGTCCTCTTATATGACCAAGCTAAAGAACCACTGGGGGCAGGCAAGTTTAACCCCATGTGGCACGGTCCTTACGTCGTGAGGCGTGTCCTGGAAAAAGGAGCCTATGAATTAGAAGACTATGAGGGGAATGTCTTGAAGGAGCCTAGAAACGGGCTCTACCTCAAGCGGTATTACGCTTGAACCTCTGGTTCAGGCTGATACTTTTGTATACTATTGTATAGTTGCTTCTGTACATAGTTTAGATTTCTTTTGGTTTTCGGGTCTGCTGATTAGCTTCCATTTGATTGACAGATGTTAGCAGAGTTTCCTATGTTCTTAGGGTTCACGGATGGTGCCATCCGTCATACGCAGCAACTTGCTTCTGCTGCCTGGGTCATTTTCTCACCTGACCACCTAGTTGTGTCCTCAGGAGGTGCTTGTCTTGGTCCTACATCTAACAATGTGGCTGAGTATAGTGCCGTCATTGAGCTACTTCGGGATGCTATTTCCCATGGCATCCAGTATTTAGAAGTCTGCCTAGATTCACAACTAGTTGTGTCTCAACTGAATGGGCAGTACCGTGTGCGAGATCCTAGGCTACTACGGAAATTCCTAAGGGTCAGACTCTTGGAACGACATTTTGTTTCAATTACATACATACATGTTCCGAGAAGTGTTAATCATATATCTGATGCATATGCTAATTATGTATTAGATTGGAATTTGTCACATTCACCATGAAGCACACAAATAAAGGAAGACATTCATACATTTGTACATACACACATATAGTAGAATTGGAGAACCAAAGTTTTTTATAAATATGTACAAAAATGGTAGTGTCATACAAAACTGGAGCCCGTAGCCCTCAAAAATATACATATCGATACAAAAAATGAGATCCTGAGATATCTACTCCCTACGAGGAGGCCTAGCTGTCGCCCCGACAGGATGTGTCTCGTAGAAATACTGAATTGCATTGGATACCCGCTGCAGTAGCTGCACCCAGTCACCCGGAACCCCCACTACTTGGCGCTGCATGGCCTTAGCTAGTCGCGCCAGCTCTATCTGTGGAACCCTAGCAACCATCCGTGATAGGTTGCGCTGCAAGGTCTGCAGAGTGCGACCTGCTGCAGCATCAACTGCCTCATCACCCCTACCCCGACGACCATGTCTCGGGAAGCCATCGGGTTTCACTGGGCTCTTGTCTGCGAGCAAACAGTCAACCATTAGCATATGATACTACCACCAAAAATATTTTTGCATTTACATCTATAATAAAAAATCCATAAAAATTTAATACACAAAAACCTAAAAAGAGTACTCACCAATGTCTCCGAACGCCTAGTCTGGTGGGAGTGTCATGTCCCTATCATGGCAGAAGTCTATCCCTACATAGGGGTAGTCCTCTATGGAAATGACCTGTCGGTCCCACCAGTGAAAGAAATCCTCGGTATATGGTGATGCAAGACGACCACCACCCTGTCGTGTCAAGATCTCATCCCACCGGGTCAGGGCTGGATCGCGGAGACTATGAGGAGGGACATCCACCCTCGGACTAAGCCCCAGAAGTCTCTCAAAGAAGAAGCTGCACAAGATACCGCCATACCCGAAGTTTTTGGCCTTCCCTTCTTTGCATTCTGTCAGTTGGGTCTTCATAGATCCTAGCAGTGTAGTACACCAATCAAATACTATAGGTTGCATGCATTGTGATGCATAGAACATCACTGGCCTGAATGCCTGGTGTAGAGCTTTGGAACCCATTATCTGCACTAAGGTAGCCACAATGATCTTCATGCTCATATCTACTATGGCATTGATGGGCACCTGACTCCCCACCGTGCGTGTGTTTGTGGGGAAATACCGCACTATGTAGTCAAGGATGGTGATCCCACCACCCACAGTACGAGACCGAAGACTAGCCTCCTCACCTCAACGGGACAAACCGGTAATGAAGTAGATGTCTTCCACTTCCAGTGTGAGGATTTTCCCATTGAGATTGAAGTTTTGTGCATCAACATCCCAATAATCGATCAAGCGATGGAGTAGTAGGTTTTGGGCCCTCAAACCCTCTATACTCCAGAATTTGTACAACCCACATGCTTGCAATGCCTGTTGTGCTTGCACATCGTTGTGCAAAGCCTCATCAACTTGGTCATGCTCCCTCTCCCTCCACTCTAGAACCATCCTGGAGTGAGGAAAAACAAAGATTTTAGTCAATTTCTTTTGCAATTTCAACTTCACGGCCGTACCCGCGGGCTAATTTGTATACAGGGGCAGGTACCCGTGGTCAGTCTATGCATTGACTGCGAGTATCGTGCCCTACCCGCAACCCGCATAGCAATAGCCCGCGGGTAGTGCTGAAGCCATTTAGGGCTTGACGAAACTAAAAATCCCACTGCTGAAAATTAAAATGAATGCATTGAAATTAAAGGTATGGATGAGACTACCAACTTGCTTCGGACGGTTCGATGAACGGACGCTTGTAGCTCCCAGAATCGGAAACTGAACTTTCAGGTGAAAACTAACCACAAAACTCCAAATGGGTGAATAGTAAAAATGAATTGTAAATTTTTATTACTATTTATAATTCTCAAGGCTCACTTGTCTATAGTTTTTACCGTTTGATGCCATTCTGGACTAATATAATGTCATGGAGTAGAATTTTTAATCAGATTTCCTAGGCGAAAGATGATTTAGACCATTTCACACCTACGGCAGGTACGTTTCACACCTGGCATATAGGTTAGATACCATTTCCACATGCATTATGCATTTGACCTTTTGACCACTTTCATAAACCCTAGGTGCGACCCCGCTTCTTAACTGACACAGAACCTTCGCACTGCTATAGAAGTGTCGTTATGTGGTGGTAGGGCTTTTCCGAACATGGGTACCCTAGTTAGAACCCCTTTGTGCATTCTAGTGCCCATGCCATTGTTTGTCCTTAGGATTGGGAGTCCTTTGTAGTTACGCCATGACATTGCGATAAAGACTCATACTCTACTTTGTCTTATGCTAGACATCTCCCTTAAGGACTCCCCCTCAGTTATATCGTGTTGTGATTGCATTGCATCATCCTGCTTGCCGCTTGAGCCTTGTGCTGACTCCCATTTACTCATTTGTTATTCTGGTGCCTGAGCACTTTTCCCTGTCGAGCCCTGTAGAGCTTATATTTGTCCTTCACAATTTGATGACCTTTTGACCCTGAGGGAAAACCCCCCCGAGTGTCCACATCCTGCATGCACTTCCTTGCATTGATCATAGGAATGTTCCACTACTTGGGACTAGTCTGCTCGCTATTTGACACTCGTTCCCTCACTTGTTGTACTATAAGCAATTTTATTCTTTTTCAAGCTTTCCCCAAATATGAAAAAGACCAAAAAAATCAAATATTCCAAAAATCCGAACGGGATTATGGCTACTACTTCTTGTTGGCAGCTATTGTTTCGCCTTTGAACAGAGCATTCATTCCACTCCGTACATTATGAGTCGGGACTATAGTTGGACCTTAGGAGCTGTACTTGTTTCTCAGTTTTCTCCACCGATTGGTTAAGATTCCAGTCATTATGGAGCCCTTTGTAATGCCTCCTGAATTGCACAGTTTATGTCAAGTCTATGCTGCCTGAGTCTATCCATCTGCTCATGCTCTTGTTTAAAGGAAGTCTTGAATCTAGAGTCGGCCACTCCTCAGATCTCTTGACTATTTCATGTCGACCATCCTTATTGAGTCAGTCCGTTTCACCTGAGTTCTTCCGAATCTTTTAGCATAGCTAGTACCTCGTGCTGGTTTATGGGGGATGCCTTAATGCCCTCCTTCTAGTGAGTCTCGTTTTGTCAACTTCAACCCATTTATTCCGGAACTTGAGGCTTAGAGTTTGGTTGAGTACCTTGAGGCTTGCAGTAATTAGTGGCAGGTTCTCTCGCCATCGACAGTTTGGGAATACATCAATGTCCCTTGATTGATGGAATCATCCTAGTGTTCGAATTCAACTCATTTATTCACACTCCGATGATTGTGCTCTGTGCCTTGATGCCCATTTTCATTATTGGTGGGTTATCTCGTGTCTGTTAACGGTATACATCATTGACCAGTAATCAGATGATGTCACATCAGGTTCGACCTCAACTCCTTTATTCACTTGATGGGACTTGCACCGTCGAAGACTTGTGTAGAAGACCCCAGGCGATAGTGGCATTCAGTATGCTACTTATGACTATGACTTTGCATCTGAGATATCACCTCTCAGATATCAGCAGTTTGTACCTCCAGTTTGCACCAGTTGTTTCCTTTTCAGCAGGAGACCATATTTTACTATAGAGGGATCATGGCTATGATCACTTATGACATATATTCATTATGTAGTGCCTATTCATAGCCATTGTATCAGATTGTTGTACTACCAACATGTATTCAGGGATACTATTGTATTATGACGAGTGAGCTGCTCTTTCCACTTGTGTTTCCATCACTCCAATTCTGAGTTTTATAATGTATTTCGGCCATCGTAGCATCAGTTTCTGACCTCACACATTAGGGGGCATCTATTACAACTTAATCTTCCACCTTGTGAGCATCAGCATTCTTTGGCCTGTAGGATCCATTTCACTGACTCAGATCCACTTTATATCCTTCAGACATACTATTTCCTCATTTTTCCTCTGGCCCGCTTGTTGCATCACTATAGCATGCGTACCTGCGAGTTGCATCACTATAGCCCGCGGGTAGCATGTAAAATGGTAAAAATCACTAGTTTATTACTTTTTACTCCCAAAAAGCGGTCATTGGGTGACCTTTGGCTCTCCATCTACCAAAGAAACGCCTGGATGTGTCCTTTCACTTACCTTTGAGAGGACTATATATTGAGCACATATGGCTTATGGACGGAAGGAGAAAGAAGAGCAAGAGAACTCTAGTGGATTTTTGCCCTATCTTGAGTCTACACTCATTGATCCTTGTAGTTGTGAACCCTTTATGTTCACCTTCCAAACTCCTATCTAGTTTGAGTTTTCCATTCATGGAGGATTGAAGTGGTGGAGGCACAAGTGGATTGATCCAGATCTTGGTTCAGATTGGTTGCCGGAAAGAGGTCGTATCACATTGTACTTCTTCTTGTTTATTAATAGAAATACTCATATTCTCGTCCATTAATGTTGTAAATGTTGTTTATCTTATATTGGGTTGCATTTACTTGTTATATCATGGACCATTGCTATTGATGATGTTAATGCCGTTTATATATTATATGTACTTGTTGTATATTGGCGGTCAATACTAATTTGTAGATTCAAGTGCACGGATTGGAAAGCTCCAACGGGGATCTACATCAAACGTTTGGATCGAGGTTGGTTATATTCTTCATTATCTTAACATTGTCATTTATATAGCATAGTTCTGAGAATTGAGTTGATTTCTGGTAGTCATCTGTCTGTTGTGGTCTACCCCAAGCCATAGTGATTTTTATCCAACACATCAACTGACATCGTCGTAGGTTGTAGTAGGACAACCTGCGCCGTCGCATGTTGCACAAAGGTGACCTACGACGACCTCACTAAACCCTTTGGAAATAGGTCAATATCTCTTCCAATTTGATTCTCTAGTCATGAGAACTTCAGGGATGCTTACACTGAGTCTTAAGGTGGTTAGATTTAGGTGTAACATGGAAAAAATCTAACTAACTGACTCAACCCCGCCCTTTGACATCTTCAAAACGACCAATTTCATGGTTTTTAAGTCGTTTCGTTGGAGTTGATCACTTCGCCGAATTTTTTTTCCTTGGTTCTATCCACACTAAAACCATCTAACCAAAAATGGTACCCAGAACTTACTAGGCCCAACAGAACTGACCAACACATCCATTGGACCAAATCCAGTGTTGATCCATCTACATGTTCTTCCCCTTTAGGTGATCATAGAACATGAAGAAGCAATGACGTACATAATGGAAGTCATGGCACCTATCATCACTTATGTAGAAGTTTAAATTTAAGAACCACTTTAGTTTCAAACTATCAACTTTCATAATCACATTTCCAAAATCCAATAACCATTTAATTAACTCCAAATTGAATTTCATAATCACATTTCCAAATTCCAATAACCATTTGATTAATCACATTTCAGATTCCCTAATTTCAATCACTCAACTGCATGAATTATAAACCAATGCAAAAAATGATGAATCGATTCTAATTCTATTTTTTTTATCATCCACTGCACTGTTTAATTACATATTATGTGATTTCATTCGCTATTAATACATTACTTATTCACCTTACACATAGACTAGTTTGGTTTGAGAAGGAATAAGTGTCAAGCTGCATTAAGCGTTTGGAGCATGTTGTCAATTTATTTCAACTATGATATCTTGTTGAAAAAAAACCATCATTGATGCGTTTATTTGCTACCAGGATACTAGCTTACCATAGGTGATTGTTAATTAATGTTTTTCTTCTACTAGGATACCAACTTACTAGAGGTAATTGGCAATTAATGCTTGGCTCCTAGGGATACAACATGCATAACACGTGATTACTAGTTCTAATATTGTGAAAAGCGTGTAATGGTATAAACTCATGGATTTTATGGATCACATTTGTCAATATAATACAAATTCTCCATCAAATTTAACCTAGGAGAAAGAGCTATTAAATCACCTTATTTTGAGAAGTTTTATCATTCAAATCCCTTCATTTTGGAAAAGTATTCTAACCAAAAATTGCAACATAGATCTATACCCAAAGAGTACATAAATCCAACTCCCATGCTTCACACACTCTCTTCTTAGAGTTTGGAAATTTTGCTGTACCATTCTCCTCCATTAATATCTAGTTATACAATCTGATTCAATTATGCTCCAGGACTCTTGACACTCAAAATAGCCATAGTTGATGAAATCATGAATCCATTGCTAATAGCGCAACCACCTTACATTATAACACACATACCATCGAACAAGTGATCATTGTTGCATACAATGAACTAGACATGGCTTTGCAAAACATGGTTGTGGATAATTCGTACCCTAAATGAAGAAAAGGTTGTGGACAAGAATTTCAAAGGCTTGCACAATATCCTAATGGCCTCTAGCCTACAGTAATGAATAAAAATCCCATCTCCAAATCCAAGAAAGGGGATGATCTAAAACAAAATTATATATGCAATAGAAAAACTTGAGCATTGAACATGAACAAAACAGAAGCACAAAAAGAAAACAAAAAGCTAAGAGCAAAATGACCATTAGCTTTATTTAGAATAATAGGTAGCCTTATATATTTGACTACAAGTACAATGGTCTTCAACCTAGTTAGGCTACATCTAGCTCTCAATGTCTTGTTATCTAAAACCCTAACTAAATTCTTGGAACTTGCACCCTACTGCCCATCTCCACCAATGATTGAAGTTGTTGGTGCATTGGTTGAGGAGGGGGGTTCTATCTTGTTGGCTAAGCTGAGGAGAAGGAGGTGCACCTTCATTGGTAGGTGCACCCTCCTTGGGAGGTGTGCTCATGACCATTGGATTTCCCAATTCCTCCATGATTAGACCCGGAAGTGTCCCTACTTTCATCCGCAAATGTGGGAAGTGCTTTTGTATGGTATCCTTAGAAAACCATTTAGAACGTGTTGTAGTTTATCCTTGGAAACCGATAAGATACGAGATGTGTTGTTCATGATGAGTGGATGTGGTGCAAGTATCCAACATAGTGTCTTGGAGTGGAATTCAAGAATCAACTTGGTGGGATGTGAGATGGTGACGAGTTCTTCAAGCAGAGGGGGTTCATATCATTTCAGACTATTAACATTGACCACATCATGGATACCCAACTAAGGAGGGAAGTCAAGGATATAAGAATTAGGACCAATCTGTTGTAGAAAAATATAGGTTTCATAGTGGAGAGGATTTATCTTATGATGGTGTTGTGATTTGAAACGTTGGCATTCCATATAAAACCAGACCTTATCACCATGAGAAAAATCTACAGAAGAGCGGTGGGAATCATGTCGATTTTTATAGCATTGTTGGGAGGCTTTGAGAGCTTTAGAAACTTGGGCATGGTGCTATCCCAAGGATTGAAGGAAGTAAAACACATAGTTTTTCTCTTGTTGCGGATGGGGTGTACTTGAAGGTTGCAAAGTGAGTGGCAACTCATAAGGGGATAAAGGTTGATATCCAAAATAAGCTTCAAATGGAGACAAGTCGGTGGGGGAATGTACTTACCGATTATAGCTATGTTGAATGATATGGATAGATGCATCCCACTATTTGGATTTAGTAAAATGAATGTGGAGATAGTGCACAAGTCTATGGTTGAAAACCTCCATTTGGACATCTGTTTGTGGGTGAAAAGCAATGGAATATCGGAGAAGAAAGTCTAGGAGTTGCCACAATTTTTTTTTAGAAATTACTAAGGAAGCGAGCATCCCTATATGAAATGATATTGGTGGCTAGGCCAAGGTGAACCCAAACATGAGTAAAAAATAAATCAGTTATTTGGGCATCGGTGGTAGTTTTGGTGCGGGGAATGAAAATAGCCATTTTAGAGAAGCGACAAACAACCACCTAGATGGCATCATGTTTTAAAGGAGCCATGGGTAGACCAATAGGGAAATACATGAATATCAATTCCCAAGTATGATAAGGAATAGGAAGAGGTTGATAAAGGCCAAACTTATGGTTGGTGGGTTTATGTTGGCTACATAAGGAACAAGTAAAAATAAAATGTTGTACTTTCCTAGTCATGGAGGGCCAAAAAAAGTGGCGCTAGAGGTTTTGAAAAATATTTTTCACACCAAAATGAACTCCATAAGAGGAAGCATGGGTCTCTTTGATTAATGTCATCCTATCATTGGTAGAAAGAACACACAATTGATTTATCGTGTACAACCAATCGACTCTGACAGTGTAGTCCAAGAAGGGAGTTTGATTGACTAGAGTGGGGTTGTGCATGACTAGATATCTGCAAAGAATGGATTAAAGGCATAAAGATGCTTCCAAGCCTCATACATAGCATAATAGAATGCCAAAATTTGAAATGCCTATGTAGGAGGCCAGCTCATGAGATATGCCATATGATTGGAGGTTCATTTCTTGTAGTTAATAACAAATGAAATTGTTGAATATAGGAATCCCATTTGAGATGGCGTTTCTCCTTAATCTTATTCTGTGATTTGAGGAAGATGACTGGATGGTGTTCGGTCTGTAGCATTGTCAGGCTCTTTACCCATAATGTAGTGGCACCATTTCTCCAAGGCTTGCACTAAGCTGTAAAATTATTTGTCATAGGTTTTGTAGTTGCATTTAACACCAACCAATGTCTTTGAGTGATATGCAATAGGGCGTCCTTCCTATTTAAGAACGGCTCCAGTGGCGTACTGAGAAGCATCCATCTTGATTTTGAAAGGAATATGAAGATGTGATAGCTGAAGGATGGGTAATCCTTTAAAGACTAGGATTGTTGTTGTGCCCAATAGGTCCAGTGGAAGGGAGACTAATTAGCGAGATGATGTAAAGGTTGGGCCAAATTAGAGAAGTTGGAGATGAATTTGCAGTAAAAAATGATACCTCCTAGGAAAATTTTTAGGTCTGGTGCTAACCGAGGAGCATGCCAGTGTGCTAGTGCTTGAACTTTAGTAGTGTAATGTACCCAAAATTGGTATAAACAAACTATGCTACTGTAATCTACTTTATAGATCTTAGCCATCAAGAACGTAGAAATGCCAATCAACATTATTCTTTTACAGACTAATTTTGACAAAATAAGAAATCTATCATATCTTGCCACTTACATTGAGAAGAAAAAAAATAACCATTAAAAAAAAGAAATATCTTAATACCATTTATAATTTTACAACCCCATACAACATAAAATATACTTACTTGTAAATAATGTAGACAAACATTTGGAGATTCATTTCCTCCCAACCATAGGAGAGGACAACAAAACACTAGCCCAACTCCACCCCCGAGCTGGATCACCACCATACACAACCGAACTAGAAGCAAAGTTTGAACGCAACACTCTTTGTCAGAGTTTGTAACAAACCAAAATGATGGACTTACAAAAAACGGAGAAATTGTCAACACCTTTCCCTCATAGCAACAATATCTACATGCACAACACAATGTCCCGTGCTATCTCAGTGCACCAATTTATAGTTTTTACCCAGGTCTTGTGCCATCTCAATCAAATCTCAATCAATCTCTTGATCCCTATAATTTAGGATCTTGTCTAGTGGTTGAGTTTTTAGATTAGATTTGATTGACATAATATCTCTTGCTTGTTGTTCACTTGTTCTTTGTCTCATGGTGGTGTCCTCTCTTTCAACTGATTGCTCCAAGTGTCTTTCTTTTTATTTATAATAAAAATAATAATTGTTGTGCAAAGTATTCATTCACACCACATGTGAGTATTTTGAGTTTTATAACTCTTTTACAAATAACAATTGTTTTTGAAATAATACTTAATAACAAATGAATAAAAACGTCTTGGCAGTATTACATTTATTCCCCCCTTATTTTTAACACTGTCCTCGGTGTTCTTTATTCATATCTTTCTTTCTCATTCCGGAACATGGAAGGATGTGCCTCTCGCATTCGATCCTACATTTCCTATGTTGATTCCTCAGGCTGAAGTGCTTCAATTGCACTTTTATTTGAGCAATGACTCGATTCCGTAGAATGAGTTCCTTCCTGTCTAGGATGCGCAAAGGCTCTGTCTAGAACTTGCCCTCGGTTTCTACCTGAATTATATTCCAATCAATTATATGAGTTAGCATCATGTACATATATTTTTAATAAATAAACATGAAAACATTACGAACTCTTATAGAAGGGAAAGTGCAAGCTAATAGGCTACCGAGGTGTTTCATATCAGAAACATGTAGTTTAGTTCCAATAACCTTATCATGGAAAGTTTTGATACTCTTGCTCTTGTAACATTTGCAAACTACTTGGTTAATTGTTTGTTAAATACTTGATCCTTGACCACAGTGTAACTGTCATCAACTTTAATGCTCTAATAACTGAAAGTGGTACATGTTCCATGTAGCTCGGTATATGTTCTATACAGTTCTACATAAACATGAATTGATTTATTCAATTTACATCCAACATTATTTAGTAAACCAATAATCCTTTAATAAATATAACAAGTTTACTTTTCCACATATTTAACAAATAACTAAATAATCTTGAATTAACTCCTTTTAATATTGACAATAAGTACCGACTTTATAAAGCTCACAGAAAAATTATGGGTTATGCAAATTCTCCACATAATTCATACTTACTCTAAATAATTCCTCTTTCCTAAATACACAAACTAAAATCAAGACTACTTCAATCATAAAAGGACTATTTTCTTCATTAAAATCACCATCTTAAACAATACATTGAATACATCCATATATTATCTCCATAATCAATAGTGGAATCTTATAAAACTCTGTATAACTTAATTTATTAAAAGGGCACTTATCTGATTTTTGAAGTCCTTTGTGACTGAAGATCATGCGACTGCAACTTTTAGATCTTTATCTTCCACTTTTAATCATCTTTGATCCTCTAGACTTCCTGCATGTTGTTATTGTTCTTCTTCCTTTCATAACCTGCACTTTACACAACCCATACGAGGTCTTCCAAAATTTTCAGCATAACATATGCATAACATGATTTTTCAAATTCAATAAGAATGTATGTAAGAATTTCCATTTTAACATATTGTTGTTTTTGTTCATGGCAAATTTTCAAGTCTTTTTTTTTTCATAAACATATGTGCTCTTATCATAATAAGACAACATAAAACATATACATACATGCGATGATCATTTTTCAATATAACAAAAAGATTGCATAAGTAAAACAACCATTTACTTATCTTCTGGAGCACCATCCTTCATTTTCACTCTCGGACGATAATCCTCTTAGCTAGTATTTAACTTGCTATAGACATATCCTTCATTCATAGGTTCGTAGCATTATATTAGACATTTTCGAGCAACCAATGAAGCAGAGAGATCCGTCTTCTATGTAAACTTCCAACGTAAATAATATAACAGTTCCATAAATAGATAAATAGTAAAATATAATTGATAAGATGATAGATAAGATGTTCTTACAATTTACATTTGATTGGATTTTATAAACCCATTGTACCTTTTTGTAAAGTCATGACTCTTGAATTATAGTTGTTTATTATTAACAATTAATATTAATAATATTAATATTAACTGCTATCTTATTACTAATATATTATATATATATGTTTACATAACATTGCCTTCCCCTTAAGGGAAGCTTTGTCCTCAAAGCTTTATTGAAGACAAGGGTTATGTTTGATTTTTTTCTTGAAATGCCATCTCTCTAGATCCTTTCTTTTAGTACTTGCGACACTTGATGAAATGAGATGATACGAGTTACGAATTCCAAAGAATAAATGTCGCTTCATCTCTGATGTGGTCCATCCGAGATCTATTTTCATCGGAGCTATTTGATGGCTTTGTGGGGTGGGTCTTCTCGTTTGTTGCTTAGTATGTTGATTTGATGTTCTTGCTGGTCTGACAACATAACTCCTCTGTGTATGTTCATTTTGACCCCGTCGTTGGTCAAAATGACGTTTATAATTTGGTTGTCGATAAGGAGTTTTTGTTTGTTTTTCTGTTGGATTGAATTCCTTTTGAACTGTGACGAAGACTGAATTTGTATTTTTTTCTTCTTCCTCAACTTGAATTTGTTTTCCGGAAATCTTGGATGCTTCCTTCTGGATTTGCGCTACTTTGTTCTCCAGTAGATTGTTATTACTTTGAATCTTCTCGAACCTGTCGTCTTGTGACTTTTTGTCATCTTTTAACTTCTCGATTTGTTCCTCTAGTTCTTGATTAAGATTTCTTAGGTGTTGGTTTTCTTCCTCTTTATCCAATAGTTTTTCTTTGATATCCTCGTTTGATTGTTCTGTCTTTTTAGTACTTTTCAACTTCCTAATTTTTCCAATTAATGTTTTGTTATGGTTTCTTAACCGATATATTTCTTCATTGTTATTTGATAACGTGCTCTTGGAAGCTGTAATCTCCATCTTATGCGTCTTTCTAATGTCGCATATTGTTGTTGGAGTTTTTCTTTCTGTTGTCAATGTCGACATAACTCAGATCCTTGATTTTCTAACTTTCTCTGGACTTGCGCAAATTCATTTTCTTTTTCCAATATGAGCTTGTTTAGATGCTTTATGTCATCTTCTAAATCGTTATTACTTCCATACAAAGATTCTTCGTTATCTTCGAACTTTTTGATTTTGTCTTCAATATCTTGATTGTGAATTTTTAATTGAGATATTTATTCATTCTTAGCTGAACATTTTCTCGATATCTTCATTAGCTTTTTCCATCTTTTGATTTTGATCTTTTAAGCGACGATTCTCTTGTTCTGTCAATTGATCAAGAATGCTCTGCTTATTTATCTCAAATTGTAGACTTTATTGCTTTCTTTGTAGTATCTTAATTCGTTTTTTTGTTTCTGTGATTGCAATTGTGAGTTACCTTGATCGTCCTTCATAATAAAAATTTACCACATATTGGACAAGAGAGATTGCAATTTTTAAAAAATGTTGGATATTGGAATTCCATTTCACAATAAGGACACTTAGTCCAGAATTTGGATTTATATATGGAATCCATATTTTTTCAACAATTCCACAATTGGCTTCAATGGATTCTTTAATATATTGTGAGACTTGATCATTTCTCTTCGCCAAAAATGTCTAGACAAGGGTGCGATGAATCCCAATGTAGTTCTTCTAAATAAAAAAACTTTTGGAATTTTCTTTTTTTCTTTTATAATTACTAATAAATATAATTAAATAGTAATTATTATTATTAATATTATTAATTTAATAATAATAATAATAATTATTATTATACTATAATAACACTTATTATTAAATATAATAATAATGTGTTATAATAAAAAGGATTTTTTAAAAAAATTTCAAATATTATAACAATGATATTATAATATCTTTTTTTGAATGGAAAGATGGGGCTTTAAACCGTAACGCGTAGAAGAGAGGTGTGGTGGCCACATGAGGGACAACCGAAGGAGGGAGCCCAGATGGAGGTAGAAGAAGTGCAGGTCGTGGGGGAGCGAGGAGAGGGAGGGTCACAACAGTTTGTGGAGGCGCTGAATCGTGGTCGTAGCAGAGAATGGGCGCAAGATGGCAGTGGGTGCGTGGAGTGGAGGTGGAAGTGGAGTGGTGCAAGGGAGGATGGAAGGGCGTGGCTTTGTAGGAGGTGGAAGGAGAGGCAGCGACATCGACTAGGCATTGAGGGCTGGCGCAGGGAGAAGTGTGGAGGGTGCAGTCTGGAGGACAAACGAGGAGGTGGAGCTTATGGGAACATGGGGATGGTGTAGAGCGGTGGTGGCGTGGGCAGGAGATGTGAAGTGCTTCAATGGAGGGAGTGAGGTAGCATGGGGAGAGTGAAGGTGTGAGGCTTCAGAGAGAGTGAAGGTGGGAGGCCCAGGAGGTGAAGCGTGAGTGTGAGCGCAGGTCAGAGGCCACGCTGGCGTAGTAAGCGACAACGTGGAATGGTGATGAGGGAGGACGAAGGGGTGTTCGCTGGAGGGAAGAGCAACGAACAAGAGCGTGAGTTGATGGAATGGAGAGTAGGGAGACGATGAAAGGAAATGGGAATCGCAAGAGATTGATGCTGAAGAGGAGAAGCGATGGAGCGATGGGAATTGGAGCACGATGGAGCTAGGGTGTTGGATGGTGTGAAGGTTGATTTAGGAAAACCCTAGACTTTATGGCTAAGAGCCAAGGTTCACGGAAACTCTGAGATGATGGCCACTGGCCAGATCAAATTGGTTATGATATCACTGAAGCAAAGAGATCCCAACGTAAATAAGATAATGGTTCCATAAATGGATAAAGAGTAAAATATAATTGATAAGATGATAGATAAGATGTTTTTACAATTTAGATTTGATTGGATTTTATAAGCAATTTAGATTTGATTGGATTTTTTAAGCCCATTGTACCCTTTTGTAAATTCATAACTTTTGACTTATAGTTGTTTATTATTAACAATTAATATTACTAATATTAATTGTTATCTTATTTTTTTTTAACAGAAACAGGGAAAATAGTGTATATATAAAAGCTGTGCATAGCTATTCATTACATGCATATGATAGGGTTTTTTTTTGTAGAAGAGGAAAATTCTAGAAAGACTGTAACTGTAGTTTCTATCAACATATCTTTAAAAGCTCTGAGCTTTTTCTTTCTAAAACTGTTCAAAATGGTGCTGGGATAAACCCTGATAAACTGACTGTTTAGGAGAATGCAGAAATACATTGGCAAAATATATGCAAAATTTTGAAACCTGAGCTAAAAAAGAAATTAGCCATAATTCTTGAACTGGGCAAAAGCGGCGTCCACCATTTCCTGATTGATCTCTTGATTGACCGTGGGGGTTTCCTGCACATAACTTCCCTGCGTTTTCCCTGTCAACACTGCCATATCTTCCTGCAGCATATCAACCTTTCCCATTAGCTCGAACAAATTTTTCTCTAAATCATCAATCCTCGAATCCTGGCATGAAAGCTGAGAGACTGTGTGATTTAGGTCCGTGGCCATCTCCTCGTTTTGCTTCACACTGGTGCAGATGGCATCATAAGTACTGCGAACCGAGAGTTTAATATCCACCACAGTGCGGCTCAGGGCAGCTATGGCCGCCATTACACTTTGAATCGTTCCAAGGTTAAACGGAGGTAGCAGAAGAAGTCGGGGGGATGGAGGGGAGTCCAATTCGCACAGGGAGAGACGACTTAGAGCGCAGGAGAAATGAGGGGGACGAGCCATCGCGGGGGAAGAAGAGAATGGAGCGGAGGGTGGAGTTAATATCGGCTCATGGGAGCTGACAACACAGCAGGAGGCCATGTGACAGGTGCGTGGAGGGCCTGAATGGCGTGTGGCGGAAGCAATGGGGGTTGAGGGGGAGTGAAGATAACTGCACTTTGAACGAGGGATGGGGAGAACCCTCGAGGGTCCAAAGGACCCATCCTTTAAGGTTGCAATACAATTTTTTGCCCTTGACATTGTCTTAGGGGATGAAGTGAAATCCCATGGCACCATTATGATCCTGCACATGCCCAAGTTCTAAAAATGTTCCTTTGTTAGCCTCTAAGTCAGCAAGCCGGTTGTTCTCTCGGAGGATGTGAAAAAAAGAGACTTTTGGGAGGAGAGCATTGGATTTTATTCGTTGCATATATCTGTAAGCTTTTGAACCTTGGGGGGTAGAACCCTTTCTAATGATTTGAATAACATGTCTAGAGTCTCCATAAATTCTGAGATTGTCAATGCTGAAGGAGGCGGCTATATCTAATGAGAGAATAAGGGCTAGCCATTCTGCCTCATTATTTGTCTTGCTACCTAGGCCCCAAGAGAATGCTGCGACTTTATTTCCTCCGGGATCAAAGAGTATCCCACCCGCACCTTCCGCCCCGGTAATTGTTATCTTATTACTAAGATATTATATATATATTTTTACATAACAACCAACCTCAAAAATTGACATTCACCCTCATTTTTGGATGAGTTTTGCATTACCTATGGTGATATTTGCATACATCATACTTAAACATTAGGGAAGCTAACAACCAATTTGTTTGGTAGCTTTTACCCCTATGTCCAATTATTGTACCATGGGGATGAAAGACTTCAACAACTCTTTTCTGTACGCATAACTCTCCCTTGAGAACTGTCACCAAATTACAAGTGGTCTTACGGGATTTAAGCTTTTGAGATTACTCCTCTTTTGTTTGTCAGTCAAAATTTTTCATCCTCACAACATCATAGTCGTTCTGTTCCCCTGACGTTATTTTTAATTTAGTTGGCCTAAGTCTTGTCGTTGATGATCATCCTCCCTCTCCCTTTTCGACTCAAGCTCACTTTCTTGAGCCCAGGAATGTACTTTCTTTTCCACTCAAGTTCTCTTGCTTGATTCCAGGAAAATTACTTTAGCATTTTCGAGTTGAATCATCAATTTTGTCACTTGGTATTTTTCCATCTCTATATTGTCTTTCTCCATTCATGGATCAACAATAATGACCATATTATTTAGTATTTACTATCAATCACATCATTTAATTACTTGTAACACATAAAATTGGTTCTCATCGTGGCTCCATTATTTATTGCCATCACCAAGTCTTCTGAATATGTCATAACTTCACAAATAGTTAGTAGCAACATCATATTGTTATCATATCAACAATAAGTCCACTTATTTACTAAATCAACTTTTGATCACTTCAAAATAAACTATATACTAATAATTATTGCATTTCGTATGCTTTGGTATTTAACCATATCATCACTTATATGTTCATCCTCAAACTTTGATCACAATTCAAACCTTTGCAATATTGTGATTCCTAATCATCATATTCCTTACATATCCTGTAATGGACTAATATTCCTTCAACATGGTTTGTGCATGCATATCAATTTATATTCATTTCACTTGCATACTTCTTACATAACAAGATTATAAGATATGTAATCAAAGTATATAATGAACCCGATCATCATTAAATTACTGCATCAATTAAGGGTATCCTGCTTCTAATCATGCCACATATGAATATTCTTTTTATATGGTTAGGCTATATTCTCATTAAAGTGCCTTAGCCTAGTTCACAATTAAAATTAACATGTCATTTTTGATACCCTAATACAATCGTAATAAGATACCAACTAATAATTCAAGTCATCTAAAAAAATTCATATACACTTAGTCATTTCCATGGTACAAATATTCACTACTCATTACACATAAGGCTTAAACCCCAAGTCCATCAAGTCTTTTAAGGGAAAGGGGTATAAAAAATTTCCTTCATTGTCATTCATCAACCAATATGTTAACATTAATGTTTGACATTATAATCAAAGTACTTTCCTTTCAATTGAACCTTTACATATAAGAAACACGTAAACAATTCTACTAATAACTCTAAACAATATTAACCAAAAAGGAAGTCATCCATAACACTTATAAAAGTACTTGGTTAACTTAACATTTGATTCTAAAAATCTTTAGCCTTGGCTTATTCCTCATCAAACATAGTTATAAGTAGAGTTAAATATTTATGTTAATCCATCTAAAGACTAATTCTCAATGATGGCACATCTTTAAATATATATATATATATATATATATATATATAAAACACTTAGTAGAGTTAAATATTTATGTTAATCCATCTAAAGACTAATTCTCAATGATGGCATATATATAACACTTACTTATAGTTATAAGTAGAGTTAAATATTTATGTTAATCCATCTAAAGACTAATTCTCAATGATGGCACATCTTTATATATATATATATATATAACACTTACTTATTATGTGTATTATATTTTCATAATATGAATTGTAGTGATTCTATACTGATTCTATACTTGGTATGTGAACACACCAATGTAATAATTTACATCGAGTAAACCACATCCCACCATCTCTTGATTTTTTTAGGCCCTTTATTATTTCGATGTTAGTGGTGAAATATGGCTATTATCCTCCACGGTAATTAAATGTACTTTCTCTAGTCAAAGCTTGATCTACTCTTTAAAGTAAGAAGATAATGCATTCCAGCACAATTAATGTATTATTTATCCGATGTACATATTCATATATCACTGTAAACATTCGAACACTTAGTACATCCTTCTTTTCCAATTAAATCATTCAAGATGCACAAAATTAATTAGTCCTTCAAAGCTCCCATACGACAACACTATAAAACAGTGAGAGGGCTTCTACTCAGCAAGTATTGGGAAAGAAAAATGTAGCTAAAATGTTGTAAATTAGATAACGTTTAAGTGGTTTTATAACACATGACAAATCAAGAGGAGCCTCCGCACTTTCTGTGTCACACTCAAATAGAGAGAACCACTATGCCCTTTTATTCACAGTGTATAGTTCTTCATGGCTAGGGTTCAGTTCAACTATTCTTCTTAGATGGTATCAAATTATATTGCTAGTTTGATCTCCTCATAGAGGCTTTTCTCTACCCAACACAATATATATAGAGAATACGTTTAAGGCCTCTGGCCGCTCACTCTCAGACCGCAATTATATTTTATCCATGCAACGTATAATTAAATATATAAACCAAGCTATATCTTATACAACCAGAACTTATATGTATGGGGTAAAAGCAATGGATCGACTTCCCAAAATAGGATGCCCTACTTTTCCTGATCAAATAAATTGCATCAACAGAGAAGCATGGGTCGATGCCCATGGAGCTCGCCCTACCAAGTGCAAAAATACAAACACATAGGGTATGGGTCGAGTCCCTCTCGAGATTTCCCTTCATCACCATAAGGAAGAGCAGATATAACACACAGCAAATAAATCAATGCATAGGTCGAGTCTATCTTGAGATTGCCGAGGTATTTTCAGCTTCAACTTATTCTCAAAAGCAAGAAAACAACCTCAGACTGTCTTATATATATATTTTTTGAGGTAACTTTTAAAAATACTCCTTCTACTAGACAACGATCTGACGTCTAATGGTTAAGAATATGTGTTATCTCTGAGGAGGTCACCGGTTCAAAACTGGTGGGGTAGGGTTGCTCATTGGCTCGTTGTGACAAGGCTCTAAGGGTAGGCGACCCCTGGGATAGAGGCTCTCCTTTGGGATAAAGGGTCTCAGGACGTCTCGGCCCCTGCTGAGTCACAAATTTCTGGTATATCTGGCTTGCAAGCACTCGATGGGGAGATCAGGGACAACTGGAGTGATCATGAATTAGATATTCACCATGGAAAATAACTACACTGCCACGTCAAAAATCCTCCTCATTGGAGTCGTAAAGGTTGGAATTTGACGGGCATTTTGCCCATCAAATACAGTTAACTTAATTTTCAAACCGTCTCAATTAAAGGGTAACTATTAATCCAACACATATTTTTGATGGTTGATAAATTTTTGAAAACGTCATTAGTTCCGATTTTATTCTTAGGGAGACCGGGGATAGGCTTTCGAGCTTGGACGTTAAGGGATTGTCCTTGATGCAGTAAAACTATAGTTTGCACAAATACAATTATGCCCAGCGGATGATTCGATTTCAAGATTACTTTATATCCCTGAGTAAAGTAATTGAAGTATTTTTCAATTATTTTAATTTTAAATTGAGTAAACTAATTGTAATAATAAGATTGAATAAAATTCACTAATTTAATTTGATTGAATGTTCAATTTAATTTGAGAAATTTTGAGCATTAAATCTAATCTAATTTATTAATTGGTAGATATTTTGACAATAATACTAAGGTTTTGGTCAAAATATGCCTTTATATTAATTGTATATGTGTGTGAATTTTTTATAATGTTTTAAACATAATATTATTAATTTAAATTTTTGAAAAATAGGAAAGTGATTTTATTAAATATTTTATAATTAGTATTTGGTTTTAAATTCATACATTTTATCTAGCTTATAATATATTTATTACAAAATTAAAATTAATTAAAAAATAAATAATAAAAAATAGTTTATATTATTATTTTTTTTACTGATTCGAAAAAGACTCCAATTTATATAAGAACCTTGGCATGGAAATAGGGTTTTGTTGTCAAAGGCTCTCAATCTCACTTTACACTATCGTTCACGATATCCATATTCTTTTTTAAAATTTTGTTGCTTAAAACTTTTATCATTCACTGTAACATCCCCCTCTCCCAATCCGACCACCAGGAGGGGACGTTGGGAAAACCTAGGCTCTAAAATTTCACCCCGGATCCATAATACGAATTTCAACAAACAAAATGTGTGCAGTAATGCAAATAAACATGCACAACGGAATTAAAGTCTATCCACACACATCTAATATGCAAATATAAGCATAAACATTACATGCATCAAATAAAACACTTCAGATTCAAATACATGAGAATACAGACATTCGTTGATTAGGGTTATGACACTTATGATTGTACTAATGCACTGTGGTGTTGTACGCGGATGATGTTGTCTGCTAACATGAAAGGTACATCAAGAAAGACAAATCAAGTTCTAGATCAAGAATAAATGACCATGATGACATGAAGACAGACTCATCCATAGTCTTTGATTACATAGAAGCTCTACTTACGAGGTATGTATAATTTGGTTCTACAATACTTAACTTATGAGATATGCAGGATACTAGCACAAGGTCTCTAAATCATTGAAGAGAACAAAGAAGACATTGTTTGGGTATGTTAGACATAACTAGCAAGCATGATAATCCAAGTATGTTTTCCTATATCGAGTTAGAATCCTACTTTATGTTAGGATCTTATATAAGTATACTTTTGTATGATTGATAATGATTATTCATGAAGTTATAAGTTTGAGTAATCAAGGGTTTATGCATATTATGATTCTTAGTTTGATTAATGATATGACAAACTAGAAGAGTCCTATGGTCACATAGGAATATGCATGAGTAAAAGAAGTACTCCACGAAACCTTGAATACTAACGCTTGTGATAAATTACCTATGTATGAAATGATCATGACCATACATGTTAAGATTATAATATTATAATGTTTTGATAGTATTGAGATTATACTAATGAATGTATGATTATGTATGAGATCTTGAGGATGACACAATGATGAAACTAGTGTATGTATGAGATCTTGAGGATGACACAATGATGAAACTAGTGCACACTTAAGCATGCATAGTGGTCCAGGATGGATATAAGTTCAAAGAAATATAATCATGATGCTATCACAAAGGGAAAATAGAGATCAAGAGGGAGCACACTCTAGTAGTTCCTGCAAGGAAGCAAAGATTGAGAGGGATTCCACCCAACAACCAAACAAAGATAAGTATTTGAATTGTCATTTCGTGTATATATGATTACTTAAATGATGTTGCTCAGTCATGTATATACTTATGTTATATTATGCATGTTAGAAAAGTTGCTTTAATGAACAAGATACTACTAATATGCAAGTAATGGGTAAGTGGCCTATGGTATTATACAACACTCCATTGCTACTTATCTAGATTGTTGACATGTTGGAGTAGTGCACACTCTTAACAATGTTCTGGTAGAGATGGAAGGCATCTAGAAAGTTACGGGATATGGATAAATGTTGTATTGAAGCATTGGCTAAGATAATTGCATGACTGTATGACTTATGTTTTTATGCGTAAGAATTTGTTCTGAAAACTATGAGATGTTTCTAATCATGCAATTGAACTTGAATTGTACGAAAGATCGTATGCATAATAGGTTATCATTGAAATGTCAACATGATTTGATAATTATGAAGTGTTACTAATCATGTAATTGAATTTGATTTGTAGGAAATATCGTGTGCTATGATCTACAAAAGAAGGATGATGAACACTTGTTCCGAAGAACAAGTGATGACTGTTCAACAAGAAGACTTACAAATCAAGCATACTATAGAAGTACAAAGGAAGGCTCATGGATATAGTATTCTCTTAGAAAGAGGGAGAGGATCATGGCGAGATGTTTGCTCCAGTGGCTAGACACACTTCCAGAGATAGATTACACCCATGGATGACAAGACCGTTCTCTTGAATGGTGTAAATGAAGAAGAAGTGCATATCCAACAAACTCCCAGGATTCGATAGAGAATCAAATGATCAAAGAAGGATTTGTACGGGTTCAACAGATATCCAGGATCGATAGTCATTTGATGAGCTTGATGATCACCACGGGTGATGCGGATTTCAACCTTTGCTACAAGGTTGAAGATGGTTTCTATATACAGATGGATGCAAGAAGGAACTCACCATAGAGTTCGAGTGATCTTGAGGCTCATATCAGTAGACCCATCTGATGGGAGATGGCATGGATAGATATGCAGAAGATCACTCAATGGAGAGTGTTAATGATGTTCACTCACAGAGGGAGGACATACTCAGATATAGAAAACTCCACTTCAAAGGGAGTAGATCTCCGAGTTAAAGAATCTTGCCATGATTCTTGTGATTAGATATGTGGATGAGATCAGATGAGATTTTTTCCTTATTCAAGGAAAATGTGAAGTAGAGATCTAGGTATGATGCACTATTTTCTAGGCATGGAGGTGTGGCAGAGTGCGGATGGAATATTCCTTGGACAAGGGAAGTATGCAGTAGAGATCCTGAAGAGGTTCGGGATGATGGACTGCAAGGCCATGGCCACACCTATGGCATCGAACCTAAAGTTATTGAGTGATGCTTCATCAGAGTCAGTTGATGCCACGATGTATTGTCAGATGATTAGGTCCTTGATGTACCTGACGAATACGAGACCAGATATTTGCTTTGTTGTGAACACATTGAGCCAGTTCTTGATGGATCCAAGACATGTTCTCCTGATTGCTGCAAAGCATATTCTGAGGTACCTGAAGGGTACGGTTGATTATGGGCTCAAGTATGATGTGAATCAGAAGATTAACCTGGAGGGTTATGTTGATTTGGATTGGGCAGGCAGTGCCATTGATAGGAAGAGCACTTCGGGGTGATGCTTCAGTGTGGGATCAGGTGTGATCTCTTGGTTTAGCAGGAAGTAGTCCTGCGTGGCACTGAGTACAGCCGAAGCAGAGTATGTCGCAACTTGTTCGGCTAGTTGTGAGGCAGTATGGCTAAGGAAGTTACTTTATGATTTCTTTGATCTCCAGTTGGACATGACTTGAATACATTGCGACAACCAGAGTTGTATGAATTTATTTGAGAACCCAGTGTTCCATGACAAGTTGAAGCACATTGAGATCAAGTACCACTATATCAGGGATATGGTGCAGAGAGGAGAAGTGAAGCTCTAGTATGTTGCGACGGATGAGCAGATAGCCGATGTATTGACCAAGTCACTTGCTAGAGTGAAGTTTGAATACTTCAAAGAGAAGCTTGGTGTACTTCAGATCGAGGTTCCCTCCAAGGGAAAGTGATGAGTCTGAAAGACGCAGATTCACATGGGATTTTCTGACATGGTGGTAAATGTGTTCTCCCATGGTTGTAGATGTAATTTCCGAGCTTTTCCGACATGGTGGTAGATGTGTTCTCCCATGGTCGTTGATGTAATTGCTGGAGCCATTCTCACATGGTGGTAGATGTCTTCTCCCATGGTGTATATGTAAGGGCTGGAGCCATTCTCACATGGTGGTAGATGTGTTCTCCCATTGTGTAGATGTAAGGGATGAAGCCATTTTTCACATGGTGGTAGATGTGTTCTCCCATGGTGAAAAAGTAAGGGCTGGAGCCTTCCCCGAATGGTGGCAGATGTGTTCTCCCATGTCGAGTGGTGTAAGTGTTGTGTTATGTGAATCTGGGTTGTGCTCCGTTGATGATGAGATGATCTAAAGATGATGAGGTCACAGTAGGGTACACAGGTTTTGCAAGTGGCATATAATCAATCCTAGGATTCTCCTTCAGGATTTGCAGTAGCATATAATCAGTCCTCGGAGATCTTGCAGGTTGTTGCAAGTGGCATATAATTAGTCCTGGGATGCTCCTTCAGGTTTTGCAGTAGCATATAATCAGTCCTGGGAGATCTTGAAGGTTTTTCAAGTGGCATATAATCAATCCTGGGATGCTCCTTCAGGTTTTGCAGTAACATATAATCAATCCTGGGAGATATTGCAGGATTTGTAGAGGCATATAATAAGTCCTGAGATGTACCTACTTTATGGCTTTCTTGCAGAGATGATGAAGACCTACATGGAGGCTAGGCCTACATCCAGCATGAAAAAGGGTTGGCTATGTAGAACTTCCTATGACGAGTATATTGGAGATTGATGGTCGAGATAGCAACAACAATGACGTGATGATCTAGCTTTGATGATGATGCAGTGACGAAGACTTGTGCTGATGAACTGTGTCAAGAGAATACCTTCCTAGTTAAGAGGGAGTGGTGATGTATTTGTCACTTCGGAATGTATTCACTTGTATATTTTATACTGTATTTGTATTTTATTATTGTACCTCTGACGGATATGTTTATTCCTCTGGTCAGAGACGTCATTATTGTACTTGGGTCATGTAAAGTCATTGAGGTCAATCCTCCCATGTAAGTCGGGGCATTAGTTCCCCTAGAGTCATTTGTATTGGGGTGTTTAAGTCCCCTAAAGGAGTCGAACCAATCAACTTTAGTTGAGGTCGACTTGTTAAGTGGTAAATGTAAAGTGAAAGGTAAAGTATAAATAGAGAGCTAGGTTCTCTATTTATTCACTCACTCACTCAATTCACAAAAGTGAGAGAGAGAGAAGTTCACACAAGTGGAGGAGGAGGAAGATGCTGGAGAACATCTCTTTGTTTTGGGGTTTTGTATTATTGCTCATTCTATCTCTGACGAAGTTGCGAGGTTTTCTCCTTTATGGTTTCCCCGGTGAAATGCTTTGTGTATCTGTCTCTTGTCTCTTGTGTTTGATTTGTTGTGCATGTTATTCTTTCAGATAAGATCCTAGATCATATTGAATTAAATGATGAAAAAGTAACACTTACTGCACACATTGTCAGGATGCCCTCATACGTCTTAAGATGCTGGCCATAAATTCTCCATGACCATGGCCATACATTCTCTGTGACCATGGCCATAAATTATATGAGATCGTAAATTCTCCACCACTAATGCTAGCAGTCTTAAGCGGCTGGCCATAAATCTCCGCAACAATAAATTCTTTTGACAATATCCATATCGCACACCCTGCTCGATTTCAAATAGAGATTGTTCTTGCTGGCTGGATTTCAAATAGAAGGCACCACCATCCATAGCCATGTTGGGAATAAAAACTCGTGGAATATAAAGTGCATGGATATACATGGAGCAAGGGCTAAGTTGATAAAAGACGGAATAGAAGCCATTGGTGAGACGTGGAAAAAGAACATGCAATCAATTAACATCCCTTTAGCCACTAACACCTTAAGCACGCTGTGGAAGTAACACAAAGATTATAAATTGCCTGGACGTTATGTACTGTAGCGGGTTAAATGGAGCAACAATTGCAAAGGTTTAATAATAAGATTACTCAATGTAACACTCATTAACACATGTTGTAACACTCATTAACACATTAACAAGTGGAGGGATGTTAACGGAACAAATCTGGTCCATTGATACGTGTAGACGACGAAGGATATTCACAAAACAATAAATCATGCTCGTCCATCCCACGATGCTAATTAACAAACCGCACTTCCCATCCTACTCCCATGTTGAAATAGGACACCTATCGACGTAACAAGACATCAAGCAGACTAAGATAACACACATGATGCAACTTGGTAAGTCTATTGAAGGGGTCATATGACAACGAAAATGGTGAAATAAGATATGGACATAAAAATCACATCAAACTAGACGTGACGATATAGACAAAATGATCTTGCGAAAAATTTTAATTCGTTCGCATTTGGCGCCATGTTCTGACACTTATGCTTATCATCATTTGTTTTTCATGACACCAAATCCATTGACCTATTAAAGTTCAACATTGCCTCTATTTAGAGCTCCATTTGTCTAACATGGCCAATATTGTTGCCCCCCCCGCCAAGATCCATTAAAAGTACCCAAGGAAGACGTTATTAATTTACTTCAATATTAAAAATCATAATCATGATCATCAACATGTTTAAGAACACTAAAATGAGTATACCACTAAAACTCAATTACTTATAGGTAAGAAATACTACCAATTCATACTCATGTAGTTGATATCTAGTCATATTTCTTATCCCATGACTAAATTAGTCATTTATTTTAGTCATTTTTAGTTTTGATCACTTAAAATTGCTCAAATTTAGTAGTATTTCACTTAGAAACATTGTGGTGACTAACGTTTTTGGTGGTTTAGTCGTTAATTACCCTTGGTGACCAACCTTTTGTTGTTGCTTGGTCACTAATTACCCATTTTTCTACTAGTGATAAATAAAACGTAGGTGCTCATCATGGAAGTTGTAATTCCCACATCAAGTCAACCTCAAAATAATGAATCACCATCTAAAAAACCAGTTGTTGTTTTGGTCTCTTATGGTTATACAAGTGATGAAATTAAAGAGGTGTTGCATGTAGAATGTATTGTTGAAGAAGTGGATGCTTTTTAGACCATCTAAGAGGATGTCCAATTGCTAGCATCCAACTTCCAAATCATCCTATTGATGTGGTACATGGTACACTTCCAAACCCCTTACCTCCATTAGCAAGTACACGCCGAAGAACTTCAAAACATACACAGGTTTATGAAAGTCTTGTTAGTTTCCTTGAAGGTACATTATCTAAATGCATTATTGCATATCAAACTTGACAGATATTTAATAAATATTTTGATTCTAAATGTGATGGAGATAAATGTAGATTATTTTTATCATTGTTAAAATCCAAGTGTATGACTATTGCATATCAAACTTGACAGATATTTAATAAATATTTTGATTCTAAATGTGATGGAGATAAATGTAGATTATTTTTATCATTGTTAAAAGCCAGGTGTATGACTATTGTTTGGAGAAAGTTAGGGATAAAGATGATAAACAATTCTAGACCAAGTTCTCATAATGTTAAAATCTTAGAAGATTCCTTTATCACAATTGGTAAGAAAAATCATACAAAGGATCATAACGCGGCTCGTCATGTGCCGTGACAAGCAGTTGCAAATAAGAACACTAGGGTCCTTCATCTTCTCAAGCTTACACCCAAACTTGTTAATTTGAATGTCGAAATCCTCCATAGGTATTCTAATAGAAGATACCATCTAGAAACAACTGGAAAGACAGATTTGTGGGAATTCATTGGTAGGTTTCCACACTCAGATAGGAAGCTAATTGATACAGTAAACAGATTAGTGCATAGTTTTTGGCACGATAACACTAGGCCTTCTTCAAACCGGAAGGATGTACTAAAATTTAGTAGGGATTCAAAGGATCATGAAACACACATTAAAAAAATTCTTGACATAACACAAACAAAACTATATTAGAAATTCAAGAATGAACACAAAGAATTGAGCTTGGGGAAAATATATTTTTAGAAATGCAAGCCTTGGTATGTTAGAATAAATACTCTTGGTAACACTTGTTGTTGTAGATACTATGTAGAATATGAATATTACTATGACACATTTTTGTACATTGATCATGTGTTGCATACTAACCATGTGCAGGATTGCTCCATGACAATACCATCGACTTCATCAAGAGAATTCATTTATAGCATCATGTGTAATCGGCTAGAGGGGCAAACATACTATGCAAAATATTGTTTGGATGGGACATGCTCCAACTATGGTGGAATGACATTATTGATCCAGTGCATTTGCAAGAATGGATATAATGAATTTGGGAATATAGTTATTGACATGAAAAGTTTCAAATACATCACCTATGAAATAGGCCATGGAAAAGAAATAAAACATATACAATTGGTGATATCTTAGGTTAATATCTAGCTCTAAATTTTCTTTTCAATTATATTTCAATATTTACTTACAAACATAAATTATGCCGAAATCATTTTGTGTGACCGGGTACAAGTCAACCATTTCATCAACAAATTTAGTGAAAAGACACAACAATATGTTCAACATGTCCACGTGGCTCGATGGAAGGATGAGCAATTTAGAATTAGAGATACACATTTCCCCATGCTACTATACTTTCAGTGGTTGATTTTTCCAAGAACTACACTCTACAACCCCTAAATGAGATTCAAAGTTAGTATTATCATTTTGATTAGGTTTCCTTGATGGTCCATATCAGATACAAACATGGCCCAAATAATAGTGAAGAGGAACAAGAAATTATGAAGGAATGCCACTTCTACATAAGTGATTACAGCTACCATGACTTCCATTATGTATGTCGTTGCTTCCTCATGTTCTATGATCACTTGAAGGGGAGGAATATACAAATGGATCAATGCTGGATTTGGTCCGATGGATGTGTTGGTCAATTCCAAAATGCCCTCATATTTCAATGGTTGTGTTCATTACACTAAAATTGCAGGGTGCCACATATGTGTAACTATTTTGAGACTGGGCACAGTAAAGGAGAGAATGATGGAGATGGGGCATATGTCAAAAAAACCCTACATAGAGAGGAATTGACATTATCTATTGAATCTACTATTCAAAATTCTCAATCTATAGTCGGGTGCTGCATGCCATTAATGGGAGAGGATTCAACTATTGGAGTAGAATCCACAAGAAAAAGACATGTGCAAATATTTTTTTGGGCGGTGGTCGATGTAGATCGTTCACATGCATGGGAATGTAGGAGTGTGACCAAGAATCATGGCTTTGATTTGATTGAAAGCTCCAACAAGCCCATATTTGAAATATGGACTAAAAAACTCAATTTCTTCCCCCCCCATGTAATGATGTGACTGGGATGGGTGTGAATCATTGGATTGGGTTGATGCATGGGATCGCATATCACTTCCACTTAATCAACGTGCAATTGTTGAGTTAACTCCATTAGAGGCAGATCAATCATCAATTTCTCTATATTTTGATCATGTCTTAGATATTGTACAACCTAGTAAGATTTGCAATCTATTTGAATTATTACATGGTTTTAGTCTCACATTAATAGCCTTGTCTCATCTTAAATGTTAATCACATATCTACTCTCATATTTTGCAGGGCATGTATATGCAGTGGTTTCCTTGAAAGATATTGAATGGGGTGGATAATACTGGTTGTGTTGAGTCACATAAATGCAATATTTTTACGTCCTCTCTTCCATATTTTTAATCCTATTTTACTTGCTCGTGAACCTTTGTTAATAATTTTTAATACATATTTGTGGGGTTTTGGTTTAAAGTGATTTCCATTGCATCTCTAAGTATTTTGTTGGATTTTGATTGGCATTAGGAAAGATTAGCATACTTTGTATTTATCTCTGAATAATAACTCAATGTGGGAGCTTATTTAGATTCATATATTGCAGATGCAGGAGTCGACCACCACCAACCATGAAGACACTTTGGAGAATGATATTCATCAAGGGTGATGGATTTTTATAAATTCATTATTATACGCTTCTTATATGTCTCAAATTATGATGTTAAATTATTTGAAGATAAAAGGGACAAGTTGGTGGTGGATGTGAGTACATATTTGGTTTATTTACAAATATTTGAAGACCTCCATGTAATATATGATGGACCTAAGAAGTCAAATGCTAATAGGAGTCATTTGGGATGAGTTTTGGGCATGTTGCTATGACTCACATCCCCAAATTCGAATTTGACTTCAAAGGAATCCTAAAAAGCATGGGAGATAGGAAATATCTTGGGATTAGCTTTGAATTGGTTTTGAGATCTAAATTATTAGCGATTTGTTGAGGATATTTTGGATCTTCATTTATTATGTGTTATAACAAAATCATGTATAAATAAGAGGGACTTGTCCATTCTATGGGGAGGACTCTTAGAGCAATTATCCAATTCATGTTGTAATATATCACTTTTCTCAAGATCTTATGTTGATGTAGATTGTAGTTTTCTTATTTTCAATGTAGTGTAATTCAATTTATTTTATGATTTTGTAGATCTTAGCTTTCTGCTCTCTTCTTGGGAGAAATAGCTCGCTCCATGAGAATAGAACATTATGCAAAGTAGTATTCTTTTTTTTTATTGCATGGTTTAATTTATTTTCACAGGTATGATCTATTTATTTATGCAAGTGTGATTTAATGGATTTTAATCATTTTAATGTGCGTGTTCCTTTATTAATACAATTTGATTTCATGATCAGTCTTTTACTCTTGCAAGATAAGTTAGTTTATTTTACCTCCGGAAATATGTTAGTCTTTTAATTTTGCAAGTGTGGTGTGTAGGAGCGTAGGTTTTCATAGTTAGGGCTTTGTGTTTAAAGACCAGAGATAACTCTTGCATGATTAAGCTGATTATTCCTTTTCAATTCCACAGTGTGGATTTCTTTAATTTCCTGAAGTGTGCTTTAGTAGAGGGTTTCACGGTGAGTTAAGGCATAGGTTCTGTGTTTAACCTAGGAAATCCTGAAGATTATTCCTTAACCACATGATTAAGTTGTATTTATTTTGATGCTTAGATTAGAAAAAATCTCATAATTAACTCGAGGACAATTCTATGCGCAACCTTTTTGGAAAAATATAAATATTGAAATATACTTTGATGTGACTAAGTACATTTATTTTATTTTATTTTTTAGAGTGAGTTTCTTTTTATTGCAATTAGATTCTAGAAATGAATATCAAATTAGGATTTGTTACCTACATAGACAGTGCATGACAACCTTTAAATGAAAAGACTTACCTCGGTTGACATATTAATGATTGATGGATTAGTGCTCTAAAAAGGGACGATTAATTTCACCAACAGGTTGGCACATTGTGTAGAGGGAAGATAAACCCTCAACATATCCATAACCGATGATGAAAACAACCACTTCCCAATGTGGTCACTAGTTGTTAAAGGTTAATACTTGACATGAGACAATAATGCAAGAAAGAAGGGTAGATATGTTTTCAGGGATTATAAACCAGGTGCAAGTGTGTATCACTTTATGAACCTAACCATTGGTACAAAGCTTCAATTACGAATGATGTCCAATATAAATTCCTTGAAGGTATGATACTTATTACCAAATGTAGAGCATGAGAGACTAATTGAGACCATCAGTAACAAAGATGATCTTGAGGGCTTGGTTGTATGATAATAAGTATGCTAACATGATGAGGTATGTCAACATATGATTATGAGATTTGATGGGACTTGTATAAAATATTGTTTCACATGCTATGTTGTTTACTAATGGAAGGTTGCTTTTAGATGAAAGGCTGCCAAACTTTGTTGTTATTCATATCTTATTTTTCACTATGTTGTTATTTTGCAACTTAAATATTTTCTTAATACTAATGTAAAATTTACAAATTTTTGCTTAATACATAAATATTTTCTTAGAGCCAATGAGTGGAGACATAAGCATTTAGTCTCTCACAACTTCCCAGGTACATGTGTCTCCTTCTCTTAAACAAAAGGTCATTGTAGGTACATACAAAAAATTTCAAATATTTATATTTATGAGTCTTAGTTGTATGGTTGCAATGCGTTGGCAACCCATTATTGAGTAGGCCCTTTCACAAAATCTAGAAGAGACAAGTACTTTTGGCCTCGCAACATGAGTTTCAAGTGGGTTCTCCACATCTATTAACACCACCCATGGTGACCACCTTGCATGCTCAATAATTTTTTGTTGTATTCAATTGCAATTATAATAGTTGAACATGAATTTGTTATAAAATTTACAAATGTTAAAAAACTTATAATTGGTGTTTCATGCGCAGAGTCCAAAGATGAGGAGCAATCCTCGACTGAGTAGTTGGGAATATTTATGAAGCTCAAGGAAGAGGAATCTCAAGTTTTTAAAAGAAGCTAACACTAGCAGGAAAAGCGAGGATAAATGAAATTCCATTGGATGTATATTTGGACTTTGGCCACGGGTGGAATTTTTTGTTTAACTTATGAAATTTTGGGCATGAGATGTCATTATTTCATGTTTGGGCATCAAATTCCATTATGTGTGTTGGGAACAAGGTGCCATTTTGTATAATAATTCATAGTTAGACCAATTTTGAATATAAATACATGACTTAGTACTTGTGCATATGACAATATCTTTAATGATTTTTTCCTTTGTAATGTGGATTTCATATTCTACACTATGAAGGTTTCTTTGCATATGTTGAATTTAGCTATCATGGATTTTAACATAATGAAACCTACTTAATTCACTTCCACACTTAATCATAGTTTATCATCGAGAGGTGAAAAAATTTGCAAGAAATCAACAAAGGTTGTCATCAATAGGTCACCAAGAACACTTGCATCATCACCAATATCCACCACAATCAAGCAAAGATCCTCCACAAGAACTAGGTTTTTTGTTAGAATGGGTTAAAAATAGACCATTAAAACATTAGTTGGCCTTGCAATCAACTTCCAATATGTTCACATGTCCAATAGTCAAAGAGTAATATAAGCAAAATGTTAATAGGAAAAGATGTGTAATTAAAGTTATCCACTTATGTTGGTTATTATTCACCTCCAAGGGTGCTATGGGTTTCATGATAAGGTTAATATCGTTAAATATTCTTGGTCTCAAGATCCTTGAATGATTCCTCAAAAAATGCATGATACTCATGTATGATATCTCACATACTAGAGGGATATGGATGGCATGAATAGACAAAAACACTTTCCATGAATGATAATGTGTTGCAAGCCCACACCATCCATAATTTGTATGTCCATGCTCCAATTTCTATAGCATTCAAGTGGAGTATGAGTGACATGAGTACACTAGGTTTTTTTCACTAGAAATGGGCTTCAATGTATAAACATGGTTAGGGGGAAGCAAGCTCCTTATTAGTAAAATCATATTGTTAGAAGAGGGGAAAACTTTGGATTAATCTCTTAAACACCTCTTTTTAGGTTTGAATGCCCTAATCAACACCTACAAACCACAACACAAGCCCTCTCTAAGGTGTATTTAGCACCAAATTTAGATGTGGATGCGATTAGGAGATTTAGCATATGAGGATGGCTTGTAGGGTCTTAAACATGGTCGATGAGGAAAACAAATATTCTTTGAATATAGTTGAATCTTCCCAGGCTCAAGATCCTTGAATGAGTCCTCAAATCAATACATGGGTCCCTTGAAGGGGTTCTTTACATGTCCTTGCGCGGAATACAAGTCTCATGAGGTGAGTTGTAACTAGCCATGAAATGATGACCATGGATCAAAACGACAAACCATCGAATCCGTTGGAATAATGACATTAGAATAATGCTATAGGTTCCTCTCTCCTCTAGATCCATGGCCTGGAGCTCATCCTATTCAACTATTTCATAAACTAGGGTTTCACTCAGTAAGAAACAATGCAATTTCTGCAATAAGGGGTCATCTTTGGAAATACCTCTACTGTGAGGTTGTGGGTAGCATGCCCACTTGGGATATACCCAAACACAACTGTAGAATCTCACGAAGCTCAATTTTACTTCCTAGTTCAAACTCTATGCCCTGCGAAGCGATTCACCATGTGTCCCTAAATGCCTCTATGAGGCGAGATGCAATTGGCCATAAAATGATGGCCACGAAAGTGATCGACAAAAAATTGACTTCGTTGTAATATTGACATCGAAATAATTCTAGGGTTTCCCCTTTCGTTTGGGTCCATGGCCCAAATCCCATCATATTCAACGATCTCAGAAACTAGGGTTTCGCTTAGTAAGAGACAATGTACTTTTTGCAATAAGGGTTCAACTATGGAAAAAAATCGACCGTGAGGTAATGGGTAGAGTTCCTAATTTGTCATATCCCAAACAAACCTACGAGAACTCACAAAAATTGGTTATGATTCCTGGTTCGAATTCTATACCCTAGGAAGGGATTCACCATGTGTCCCTAAATGCCTCTAGGAGGCGAGTTGAAACTAGCCATGAAATGATGACCGTGGAATGGATCAATGAACCCTCAACTCCATTGTAATCATGACATTAGACTAATTCTATTGGTACCTCTCTCCTCTAGGTCCATGGCTTGGAGTCCATCTTATTTGACGATTTCAAAAAATGGGGTTTCGCTCAGTAAGAGACAATGCAATTTTTGCAACAACGGGTCACCGTTGGAAAACACTCGACCGTGAGGTCATGGGTTAGTATCATTCCCACTTGAGCCCTTCCAAAACACATTAGTAATATCTCATGAAATGTTGTTCTGCTACCCATTTCGAATTCTATGCCCCAGGGAGGGATTCACCATGTGTCCCTAAATGCCTCTAGGAGGTGAGTTGTAATTGGACATAAAATCATGACCATGGATCAAATGACGAACTATCGAATCCATTGGAATTGTGACATCAAAATAATTTTAGGGGTGCCTCTCTTGTCTAGGTCCATGGTATGAAACTCATCATATTCGATGATTTCTTAAACTAGGGTTTTGCTCAATAAGAGATAATGCAATTTTTGCAAAAAGGAGTCAAATTTAGAAAACACTCAACCATGAGGTTGTGGGTAGAGTTCCCATTTGGTCCATACCAAAAAACACCTACAATATCTCATAGAAATCATTTTTGTTGCATGGTTTGAATTCTATGCCCCAGGAAAGGAGTCACCATATGTCCCTAAATGCCTCTAGGAGATGAGTTGCAACTATCCATAAAATGATGAACATAGATTGGATCGAAAAACCATCAACTTTGTTGGAATCGTGACATTATAATAATACTATGGGTTCCTCTCTCCTCTAGGTCCATTGCCCGAAGCTTGTCTGGTTTGACGATCTCAGAAACTAGGGTTTCCCAGTAAGAGATAAATGCAATTTTGCACTAAGGGGTCAACTTTGGAAAACACTCAGCCATGAATTTGTGGGTAGTGTTCCCACCCGGTGCATTCCCAAACACAATTGTAGGATAGCATGGAACTCATTTCCTATTAAAATGTTAGAAAAACAACAAGGTGAATCCATTACTTCTATGGTTGAATCTCCACTTTCTTTTATGTTTTTCGTTACCCAACAATGGGATGACTTGTCCATTCCTATTGTTTGGTTGGACAAACCTCCCTCATAAATGAGCTATATCGTCCATCCTAAGTCCCCAATTATATTTCACAAACATAGTAGTGAAATGGCCGATGACGAAGAGTCTTTCACAGACATGGTATTGAAATGATGGATTACTAACACTACTTACATGAAAATGTATGATTCTGCAAGGAAAGAAGACGTTTCCTTTTTCGTGGATGAATCATTAAAGTGTGAAGAGTTTGGAGACATCCTAAGTCAAAAATCATATTTCAAAAACATGGTAGTGAAAATGACTAATGAACAACAGTAATTGCATGAAAATATATGTTTTTGCAAGAAAATATGACTTTTTCTTTTGGTGGCTGAACCACTAAAGTGAGAAGATATTTGAGGCATCCTAAATCCCCAAGCATGTATGCAAATATGTTTTTAGCTAGAAGTTGAGATTTATAAGAAACATATTTTCTTGAATGGGTTATGTTTTTTTTAAAATTGATTTGGGCCTCACATGATGATCAAGGGAATTTCCACAACCCTCCTTGTGATTTGTGTCTTTGGGATTTTTTATTAGTTGTGTGTGATGAGGAACATGTACTCACACAATGTGTAAGGTAGATTGAAAAAAATCCTAAAGGTGGTTGTTAGATATAACAACAAGGTAATGTGATTCAACACACATGAGATAAAGGACACCAACAACATTTTCAATAACAATTAATATGGTTGTTTGACCAAAGTCATATATGCAATGGAATTTGCCACATTGTATAAGGATTAGGTGTCCAATGGATCTAAAAACTATATTCTTGATAAACCCATTGTTTGTTCACTTACAATTGAGATAATAGGCATAATTTTGAGTTACATAGGTAGTCACACCAATTGATCACCCATCATCCTTAACTATAGGATGAGCAAAAAATTCACAAAACTCATTTTGAGACCCAAAACTAGGGCAATGTGATTCAACATTAATGATATCAAGGACACCATCAACAATTTCATGGCAATGTCATTCGGCATTTATGAGCTCAAGGACACCATCAATAATTTCACAACAACATGGTTCAATGTTCATAAGATCAAGGAGATTGTAGAAAATTCCAGTAACGACCAATATTATTCTCATTGTATTGGTATATTTTCAATGGCATATAGGGAATAAATTCTCAATAGATAAAAAAATGTGCACTCTAACTGCACCCATTATTTTTCCAAATGCAATCAATATTATAGGACTAATTTGTAGGTACATTGTTAATGACACCAATCATTAATCAACCCCTTATCCTTAACTATAGGTAGAGAAAAAAACTTCCAAATGTCATTATTAGACCCAACATCATGGAAATGTGGTTTGACCTTAATGAGATCAAGGACACTTACAACAATTTCAAAACCAACTAATCTCATCCCTAGGTGGATTTTCCACAAAGTAACATAGGGAATAATTGCATTCTCAATAAACCCATTGTTTGTTCAATGGCATGTAAGATGATGGGCCTGACTTTTAGGTATGTTGTTAATCACACCAATCTATCAACACCACATCGTTGAATAGGGAAGTGAAAAAAGTTCAAATGCTAAGTTGTGAGAGTCAACATTGACACAATGCAGTTCGATATTCATGAGACCAAAGGACAACATCAACATTTTCATAAATGAACAATCTCATTTCCTTGAGGGACTTGCTAGAATGTATAGGCAACAAATTCTCAATGAATTAAAAAATGTACTATTGATAAGCCCAATCATAAAAATGTACTCTTGATAAATCCATTGTATGTTCATGTCTAATCAAGATTAGCATGTAAACCATCATCATTTGAGAGGGGACATGCACTTGTGTGTTCATTGATTGTTGTGTACATATATTTTGATATTTATGAATGGTTGAAAGCATTGTTCAGTGCATGCCACCATTAGTTCTAGCTTGAGGTAGCATTGATGAAATGTGTAGTAGCACATGTACTACACTTTGTATTATTTTGTGAATATGTCATTACTGTGCATGTAATAATTTCATTGAAATATTGAAAGAAATTAGTTTTTTCAATTAAGATAGTGCATTCATAAGAGACACTTAAATCAATACAATGGTGGCATATTACTTGTTCAACACAAGAAATGTAAAAGTTGTGCTTAAAAGATAATTTGCAATGAGTGACTTAATATGTAATTCTATATTTGAGTAACAAAATTTATCAATTTGGGGAAGAAATAACTTGACACAAGAACACGTGGAAACTCATGAGAAAATATGAAATAAATTGTATCATGCATTGATAATCGATTGTTTATAATGCAACTTATCACAAAGTAGTCAACCCTTAAATGGCCTAGCAAAGTACATGTATCCTAGACTACACGTCAAAAATTGATATTCCTCTTGTTTTTTCCTAACTTTAACCTATCATGCCTACGTCTAAGATCACTTTGCATCTTCGGATTCTGCAAATCAAAGATCATATTTTTATTAGTTAGATGCACTAATACATTAGCACTGACAAAATTTTAAAAAAAAATTACAAAACAATTATTTATAAAAAAATACTCAATGAATCCATCTGAGGTATCGATGAATTTCATGTCCTCCTCCTTGTTGAACCCCTCTCTACAATTGTGTTTTTCAAATAACAGATCATATCTCAATTAATTCGACAATTATCAACATGTATATGAAAATTGAATAAAACACTTGGTCTTTACTGAACGTCTCACTACAAAACCAAAATTTGGGAACGGATATTGGGCTCCTTGTGTTGCTTATGAAGTCGTTTTTTGAACATTGAGCTCAGTGTAGCAATGACTTAACTAGAGGGACCAGGAACTGTTGCTGCTAATGGCTACAGTCGCCAAATGCTGAAATAGTTATACATGCATGAATAAACAATATAACATGAATAAACTATGTACATAACAATCCATTTGACTTTTTTCCATTGTATATGTGACATTAACTGCTGCATCAATGACCCCTGCAGAATTTGGTATGGATGACTCTTCAGCGAGACACTATAAACATAAAAATAAAACATTAAGAAAACAAGTTGGGTAATGAATTGAAATTTAATCAACAACTATCATCAATGGCTATAAATTACCATGGAATCAATATCTCCATGGTCATGTGTAACTGCGCTCTTTACAGCAATGGACCGTCTGATATAGATATGACACTTGTCTACAAGTGGCACATGAGGAGAGGAAAATGAAAGCAATGACACTCAGATTTTAGTTGATGCATACATTCACCAAGTGTTGACATAATTAGACATGCATGAATCAACGAGTTAGTATGTATTAACAAACTAACATGTTGAAATTGCTACCAATGTGTGAAATGTCTCTCCACCAAGGGGGGAATCAATGCCAAAGTCTTTCCCCTCTATAGAGGCATCTAGCATCTGCAAGTTTAAAAATTATAAGTGTTAGCAATCTATACATGTGTACAGTAAGGAAAAATAAGTTTGAACATGATTACTATTAAGCATATACTTACCTCCCTCAAAATACCTATAAGGTTAACATCTAGTTGATCACTAGAATCAATGTGTTTCCCAGGCTATTGAGGATCTAGTAGCTGCAACTTTAAAAATGGTAAATATTAGACTGTCTAGCATTAATGATCTAACATGTACCAATGAAATGACATGTTGAAATAGTTACCTCTATGGGAGTTGTTTCCCCTAAAGATACGACAACACTTGGAACAACAAAACCCACTGTAGATTGTGGAACATTGGTCTCTCCATTAGGAGGGGCATCACTAGTGGGAAATGTTTTCCCTTGTGTAGAGGTATATATATATATATATATATATATATATATATATATATTTGTGTGTGTGTGTGTGTGTACAGTAAGGAAAAATAGTTTGGACAAGATTAATATTAACCATATACTTACCTACATAAACATCATAGTAAACAAAACATCTATTGGCACAGGACCATAGAAGGAACAACCACATACTATGCACTCATGAGCCTCAGTGGTGGTCTCATGATGTCGTAATATACCCCCATTACTATATGGTCTTGCACCATCAAGAGGTGATGTTTGTACACCAACAGGGAGAGATGGCCCTACCTGGTCCGTATGATCAATAACGGTGCTATGACGAAAAATCTCATGTGCTAGACTCAGAAATTCCACTTGTGTCTATGGTATCATATCATGTGCAAGTGGGGCATCTAGACTAGGTAACTTCCCGTGAGGTGGAAGGAATGGTAGATTGGCATCTTGATGCCTAACATTGGGACGGTTTTGAGGCATCCCAAAACCAACACCTTGGAACTCCAAGATATCAAAATAGTTGACGTGTTTTCCCAACATGAGCTAAACATACATATTTTGAAGGAAATATAAAGGAATTTCCTTATTGTTGTGGGGTGGCACATCAAAAACCATATACTACCAGTCCCTCCAATTCTCTTGGAATGGTGGATAGATGCACCACTCAATAGAAATGTGGGATCTATTTGTGCATGGGATTTTCCCCTTTTGGGGGATCTCTAAATAATGCAAATATGTATTCCATTGTGATATTTAGCTTTTTATTGGCATCATAATCCAATCCATCAGCATATTGCTTCCTTTTCCTTTATATGTATGATGCAATGTACAAGCGGGCGGTGGAGATGGTTTCCACCCCTCCACATGCCCCCGATCTCTTTAAGTCTAGCAATCTCTTAGTATTTCCGCATTCGGATCCTGATCCGAATTTTAGGGGGCATATGGTCTAAATTCGGATGTATAAGCTATAAAAGTACTAAATAGAGAGGCCACCCTCTCTCATCCATGGTATTTAGTAGCACATAGTTTTGGCCCATGGTATAGCCTCAAAACACATTGTAATAATGCTATATAAAGGCCTAGCAAGCCTTCTCATGATATCAAGTTACTCATTTGGTTTCTCTCATATTTTCTATTGTTCATTGTGAGATTATTTAGATCTGAGTGAGTTATTGGTAATTAGTTTTAGAGGTGGGGCTCCTCTTTGAGCCTCACCTCCCATTCACTTCATGTGTTTTTGTTCATGCTCATTCTTATGCAATATTAGGGTTTTCATGTGAATTTTATGACAGATTTGCATGCTTAATCTCCTCCTCTCTCGGCATTCAAGCCTTCCGGTTCTCAGCTCCCAAGATCCGGATCAGTGGTATCAGAGCGGGTACGCTTTCCATTGGGACAATATTTTGAAGGATTATGCGGGTTCAACGGAGGTTCCACAACCTCTACAACAGCGCATGCTTCTCTACAAACCCTTGGCATCTCTATACTCAACATTCTCACATTCAGTAAACTTTGAACAGGTTCCATGGACTGCACAGAAGGTTTCAGAGACTCTACAATAGCTCATCGGAAATGTATTTCTGTCAGCTCAAATGGGTATTTCACGGAATTTCATTTTGTTTCCCGGTTTGTGAGATATGTTTGTTTGAAGTAGCATATGTTTGTGCATAATGCGGCCGGACGTACAACAACTTTAAACACGTTCTACTAACTCCATAGAATGTCTCAAAGGCTCTACCATAGCTCATTGGAAAGCTCTTTCTGTCTGCTAAAATGGGTATTTTACGGAATTTCATTTCGTTTCCTGGTTTGTGAGATATGCTTGTTTGAAGTAACACATGTTTGTACACAATGCGGCCGGACGTACATACACTTTAAACAAGTGCTACAGACTCCATATAACGTTTCAGAGGCTCTACCATAGCTCATTGGAAAGCTCTTTCTGTCAGCTAAAATGGGTATTTCATGGTTTTTTATTTGGCTTTCTAGTTTGAGAGATATCATCGATTGAAGCAACAGATGTCTGCAAAATAGTGTGCGCGCGTCTCTTGAGCTTCAACAAACATTTTCTCAATATCTGGGCCACCCCAGAGCAAGTATGTTATATGGATGGAAAGGTCTCTTCGAGATCTCAAATGGGTCTTCAATGGAATTCAATTTCAGTACATGCATCAGAAGCTATGAATGGATTTGCAGCAAGACATCAACTGCACCAAAGATCATGAATTTCTGATTTTTTTTAAAATCTTAATGTAATCATGGTTATGGGTCAACCACACAAAACCCATGGTTATGGGTTAACCACACAAAACCTATGGTTATGGGTCAACCACACAAAACCCATAGTTATGTATTGTAATCATGGTTGTGGGTCAACCACACAAAACCCACGGTTATGGGTTAACCACACAAAACCCTTCTCTTCAGTGGAAACAAACTTGTTATTGCCACCATGGTTATGGGTCAACCACATAAAACCCACGGTTATGGGTCAACCACACAAAACCCATGGTTTTGAGTCAACCACACAAAACTCTTCTCTTCATTGGAATCAAGCTTGTCATTGCTATCATGGTTATGGGTCACCCTTGCACAACCCACGGTTATGGGTCAACCTCACAAAACCCACGGTTATGGGTCAACCACACAAAACCCTTCTCTTCATTGGTAGCTAGCACATTGTAATCATGGGTCTCTTTTTAGCATGAAATGATGGGGACCATCATTTTCTAAGGGGGGAGGAATGATCCGAATTTTAGGGGGCATATGGTCTAAATTCGGATGTATAAGCTATAAAAGTACTAAATAGAGAGGCCACCCTCTCTCATCCATGGTATTTAGTAGCACATAGTTTTGGCCCATGGTATAGCCTCAAAACACATTGTAATAATGCTATATAAAGGCCTAGCAAGCCTTCTCATGATATCAAGTTACTCATTTGGTTTCTCTCATATTTTCTATTGTTCATTGTGAGATTATTTAGATCTGAGTGAGTTATTGGTAATTAGTTTTAGAGGTGGGGCTCCTCTTTGAGCCTCACCTCCCATTCACTTCATGTGTTTTTGTTCATGCTCATTCTTATGCAATATTAGGGTTTTCATGTGAATTTTATGACAAATTTGCATGCTTAATCTCCTCCTCTCTCGGCATTCAAGCCTTCCGGTTCTCAGCTCCCAAGATCCGGATCAGATCCATACTTGCCACTGCAATAAATAAATAAATCATTAGAAACATATACATGGTATAGTGACATCTCTTAAAAATAAAAATGTAAAACTAGTGTAACAAATGATGACATGAGTATTTAAAATTTAAAATTGTACAACTACATTAGAGAACCAACATAAAATATTTCCATGTTAAATTTATGTTAGACATGTATTACATTTTTTCCATGTTAGACCAAGGGTGAGATAATGGCATAATTGCATGGTTTTGCATGCCAATGAATGGAAAGTGGTCGTGAATGCATGCTTGCACACTAAGATGAATCCTCTCAATGGACTATTTTCCTAAGAGCAACATAATGGTATAATTCTAGGGATTAGTGCATAGAGGAAGGATCATATGGTAAATAAATTCTTGTAGGTGGAAATGAAAATGGTATTGCCCTAAAGTTCCCATCTTTGAGAGGTATGGGAAATGAGGTTTTCTTAGGACAATGAGGAAGCTCATCCAAATGGAATCATTAACTCAAGATTGTAATAATAGTGTAATTCTATGGTTTGGCGTATTAAGGAAGGTTATTCTCACCTAATAAATGGTTCAAGGATTCACTCTAGGGATTTTCACCCTGATGCACCCAACTGTAAGGTAAATTTGTCATGAACACAACTCTACATAATAAGACATGCACACTTGATTAAAATAATGGTTAAATAATAGGATAAGGTATTGAATTAGAGGTTTGAGGCCTTGAGGAAGAGTATCCTCACCTAAGGATTTCACTTTGAGCCACCCATGTATAAAGGAGATTGAACATGAACATTACTCTTCACAATGATGCTCAACACCTCTTCTTCTTAAAATATGGCAAGGAATAAATCATTGATAAAATGCACATTAACCATTTAAGTGTTACTGGGGATAGGGAGAGGAGATTATTTATAGGAAGAGGATATTATTTGATAGGGATAGGAGATTATTTATTATGGATGATGATCCAATTATAGTGACCATCATCTTTCAACCATAGTGATTATCATTGGAATACAAAGAGGAAATCAAATGAACCTAATTTGTTCAAGTGGAAAGAATTACAAATTGGATGAAGAATTATAAATAGGTTGAAGAATTCATAAATTGGTTGGATAATTACAAAATTGTTGAAGAATTGATAAATTGGTTGGAGAATTACTTCCTGGATTCGAAGTTGGTGGTTGAATATTCTCTAGGAGTGTGATTCTGATCATGTTTTGCCTCTTTTACTAGTTAGTTCTATCCAAATCACATTGTGGGAGAAATGGATGCTCACCGTGATGCTCAAGGGCCAGTTTTGTGCATTTATACCATGTATTATAAAATGCACACACGTTTTTGGCCTACATAATGTGCACACATTTTTGTTTACAAATTGTGTGCACATTTTCTTTCTCATCTTGTGTTTCAACTGACTTGTCAGGCTTGAGCTTCTCTAGTGCTAGTCCCAAGGAAAGCGTACACAATGTGTTTTTGCAAAGCGAAAGTGTGTTTTAAAAAAAAAAAATTGCACCAAAAGGGTCCCTCAAATTCATGCAAGTGCCCTCTACTTGAGCTACATTCCCGTAAAAAACTATGATTAAAAGTTAAAATTTGAATTGGAACTAAACAAACCTAGTGCAAATTAGAACTTATGAAAACTTAAATGGAAAATGGTAAAAAATGAAAACATAAATGGAAAATGTTAAGGGAATGTTGGGATTTGAACCTATATCACTTTCCAAAAGGAAATAACTCTACTTGAGCTACATTCCCATAGAAATATACCTTTGAAAGTTCAGATCTGAATTGAAATTAACCTAACTCGTGCATGCAAACAAATGAGTACAAATGGAAAAGTAATAAGAAATATATGGGTGTTAGGATTTGAACCCAAATATCCTTACATTAATTCAATGGTATTTCTTAATTCATACCCATGAATTGTACCTATGCATTAAAAGAAAACCTAAATATAATTTTTTTTGTCTTTGTCCATTAAACTTGTAGCAACAAAACAACAATAAATATTAGAAAATTAATACAGAAAAATAAAAGCAAAAGAGGAAGGAAGAATGAGAAGGGAAGAGAGAATCCATTACCTTCTTTATGGAGGTTCCACCATGAAACCCTAAAATTGCAACAACAAAATTATAATAATAAACATTGGAAAATAAATAAAGGAAAATAAAAGTAAAATAGGAAGGAGGAGAAGGAAAGGGATAAGTCATTATATTTGTTATGGAGGTTCTTTGATGAAACCTTCTCCTCCATACATAAAACCCTAAACCTGCAACAACAAAAAAATAACAAACATTAGTAAATCAATAAAGGAAAATAAAGTAAAAGATGAAGGAAGGAGGAAAAGGGAAGGAGAATCCATTATCTTCCTCATGTAGGTTTATCCATGAAACCAAAACCCTATCCTCCATGAGGATGAAAATATAAGAGAGAACACCTTAAGGGAGAAAGGAGAGGGTGAATATGAGAATATAGAAAGAGAGGAAATGTGAAAATAATGAATGAGTAGGTTTTGAAGGGTTTTTATGAGGGAAAATTAGGGGTTTGAATTAAAATAATTTAAATTCCCTCCAACTCATGAGGATTGGGGCAAGCATCTTAGTTTTAACCTTTTATATTACTCAAATTTATTTTTGAAAATTTTCCCTCACTTTTATTCACTCACATAGGAAACCTACCACTAAACAAGGCGCTAAATATGGCTCTAAATCTAGTGCTAAGCTAAACTCGAAACTAAATCTAGCTCTAAATCTATTGCTAAATTTGGATCTAAATATGGCACTAAATCTAGTGCTAAATATGATGCAATAAATAATGATGACTTTAGTGCCCTCTCATGAAATATCGTTGACTTTCCTAAAAACTACAAAAAAATCACTAAAAATTAAAATGGAAGAAAAAAGGATACTAAAAGGGTCACTAATGACAAGGTTTTGTTGTAGTGAATATCCAAGAAAGTGGAACTCAATATTAATGGTTGAAACTGTCTTCTTACTACAAAGAATGGATCGCTCTATAAGATGAATGTGTTGATTTAATAGCATTTTAAACTATATGGTACCTGAAAATTAGGATCTGCATAACCATTCATACATACAAATTGTGTATTGTCATACATTTGATCATAACTTCTCGTTTGTCTAGTCTATATCACAAGCCATGTTGCAAGGGGGTATTTTGTAAGTGGTTAATCAAAGAAGTAGCTGCAACTTTTTTTAAGAAAAACATCTTACTTATACGAGTAATGTGGTTGGATCATCAATAACTAATACAAACACCTAAATGAGAATGTACATTTGTTTTAATTGAAATATACATTTTGATTGATGGATGTGAAACAATGGATGGCCAATACTAGAAAATAAAAAATAGAGAAGCAAAACAGAGCTACAAGCTAAATTCTAAAAAATTGTTAGAATGAGACAATAAGAATAAGGAACTATTGTGCACAAGTATATACTAGCAAAACTATCCTCATTCTTGATAGCTTCATCTATGCATAATTATTAATATCATTAATCATCCTAAATGTCAATCACCAACAATCTCTTACCATACAATATGCTTTGTGCTTGGTTTCAATCTAACCATTGAAGAACTTGTTTGGACATCTATAGATATACTTCACCAACTATAGGTTTGATCTTCTTTAGGATCACATTCCAACATTGAGAAAATATAACATTTACCCTCTCAATAGAATAAACAACTTACATCTCTAGTAAGATAACCTCATTCCATACTAATGGTCTAGCTATGGATTAACAATTGCAAGTTTCACGTAGAGGAACTAATATAACACAATCACCAATAATGAAGAATGAATGTAAAAAATAAACCCACTCTAGACTCTAGAGTATGAAATAGTCATCCATTAAGCACAATGCATTTGGATTCCTCCACTTGAAATTTTAGTGTTTGTACGTAATTGATTATCTCATCAAGCATAACCACTTTCACAGTTACCTGCAAGCATAATAATTTCTCAAGATTATCTTGTTGATGCAAAACATACCTTACTTGATTCTTAGGTCTCTTCCAACTATAAGTACATTATTATATCTTGGGACAAGGTCTTACAAAAGTTTAATTTGTTCAATGATCTTTTTTGATCGTATAACCTGCCATTCAAGAAATTGATTTTGCTATTTTCTTTTAAATCACTTCAAATTATATCTTGATTGAAAAACACAATGCAGATAAAATATTTCATTAAAAATATGGGAACCATACCCTCTCCACTAGGTTGTGGCTGCTAGTTGCTTGGCATCTTCTTACTATCACATGAATGTAATCTTTGTTGACTGGTACAGATGAAGGTTTTCCTTAGCTACTATTTGTTTGGAACAACTTTAAGTTGTTTCAACACTACTACTTTCTTCAAGCTTGTCCTTTGAGTCATCCTTGCTTTTCTATGCTCTCCAGCTTTGTTGTGCTTTCCATTCCTCTTAGCCTCATACGTTTCCTTGGTTTGTTAAGGACCTAGGTCAGCAACAATAGATTCATTTTCCAATAAAAAATGATATTTCTAGGACATAATGAGATGGAAAAAGTGTATGAACACTGACCTTCTCAATGACAAATGCACCTTATACTTGTGAAAATAAAATGCCTTGGAAAGATACCAGTAGAGCTAAAGAGACAAGAGAAACTAAGAAGCACACACAATTTGGAGGAGGTTGATTAGCCAAGCAAGAAAAAAAAAATTTATTAAGTGACATAACATCATCCTTCAAGAGTGTAAATGAGGATGTATGTCTTAAGTTACATAAATATCATGGTTAGCTCCATCTTACTCAATTTTTTCTATTTCGTAGTAGAGACTAAATGAATGTGCAAGTGACAATGGCATAAATTTCAAATGGTATAAAGGTTACAAACTAATTGAATGATACTAACCATTTCTTGATTTAAAGAGTGATGTAGCATGTGTTTTCACACATGTCTGTGCCAAAAGGCACCTTCCAAAGGGTTGTGTAGATTTGGCATAGTTTCAAGAAAATAAGTAAACAAACAAATAAACTAAGAACTAAAACTAAATAAAAGTGCTAGCATGAAAGAAAATGAATAATCTTTTTTGTATTATTTTCATCTAATGAACATGTATGCAGGACAATATCTGAAAGGATAAATAATATTTTGTATTGATGTCAAACATTACAAGAAATAGAATCACTTGAACAATAGCAGTGGAAGAGGCCTCTGCAACTATCCGAGGGAGGGTCTGTTGGTTCTCTTGACGATATTTTGATTCTCTATCCACGCGTCACAAGAATGGGATCTCCAACAAATGAGAAAGAAGTTGAAAGAGTCCAACTTTGAACTCAACGAAAATCCATTATAGTAACAACTTGAGCAAATGGAATGGACTTGTGTATGGAATGAGGATGTATGTCTTACGTTACATAAATATCATGGTTAGCTCCATCTTACTCAATTTTTTATATTACTTAGTAGAGACTAAATGAATGAGAAAGTGACAGTGGCATAAATTTCAAATGGTAGAAAGGTTACAAAATAATTGACTGCTACTAACCATTTCTTGATTTAAAGAGTGTAGTGTGTGTTTTCACACATGCCTATGCGAAAAGGCGCCTTCCAAAGGGTTGTTTATCTTCGACAAAGTTTCAAGAAATAAGTAAACAAAAAACTAAACTAAGAAATTAAAATCAATAAACGTGCTAGCATGAAAGCAAATGAATAGTCTTTTTTGTATTATTTTCATTCAACCAACATGTATGCAAGACAATATCTAAAAGAATAAAGAATATTTTGTATTGATGTCAAACATGACAGGAAATAGAATCACTTGAACAATAGTAGTGGAAGAGGCCCCTGTAGCTGGATGAGGGAGGGTCAGTTGGTTCTCTTGATGATATTCCAATTCGCTAACCATGCGTTACAATAAGGGGATATCCAAAAGGTGAGAAAGAAGTTGAAAGAGGCCAACTTCAAACTTAGCGAAAATCCAATATAGTGTTGGCTTAACCAAATGGAATGGAATTGTGTTTGGAATCAGGGACCTTGGTGTCTCCTTTATAGTTAATGATGAGAGTCTAGGGCTAAGTTTTGGGCTCTAGATTCATCATCTAAGTAAAATCATGTAGAGAATCATGTCCATTTCACTTTATTTTTGTTAGACACAAAGCAAAAATACAAGACAAAGGTTGGGTAGTGTGTTTTTTATGCTTTTGTGCAACTTGGGTCACTCAAATCGAGGTATTATGAGTGACTTTGGTTCTCTTATCGAAGGATTAACAACGACCAAACTTGGAAATACTTTTTTTGAGGTTTATCTTTCATTTTTGGGGATTTTTACTAACTTTCCACATTCAAATGGATGCAGATGAGGTGGAATGATTATATATGAAGGTGATGGTGCTAATGACACGCTAGGTGAGCAAATTTTGGTTTTTAACAGATTTCCCTTTGATGTGTGAGGTTAGTATCTATTTGTATGGAAAACATACATCATAGGATTTTTTTTTGTTAGGATACAAGTGTGATAGTGGCACAAAGAATGGAGATTGCTTCATAGAGAATTGGCCTTCTAAAGGGGATATAGGGCTCATACCTGTAGATACAATGGTGCAAATAATCTCAAATATATATGGATGAGGAAAGCATCCCCATTCTCATATCAAAATCTCAAACATAAGAAGGAGAATCAAACCTAGTGGGGGTTTGATCAATACATTAATAGTCACTGTGCACATCATAAGTGTCCATAAGGGACTCAAACATGGTCTAACCATGGCTGATTTGAAGAAATGATATCAAAACAATGGTATTCTAAAGGAATGTTGGATCACAGATGCTCTATTGGTACTAAAATGAGTCCAACAATATGGGATGAATCAAACAACTAAAAGTATGAATTGAGCAGGCTTTGGAAACAACATCTGTAATTGGATATAATAGGAAGCATGGAATTAGGGATTCCACAACACTATCACCAACGCAACCTAGATATATTGATAAATATATACCTAGAAGAGACTCATCCAAGGATTAGAGTCAGGGATATCCGGGGTCTTTGGCCAAATGAAAATACCATCGTCCTGTAAGAATCTCAATGGTGTGATGATTGATGTGGCATTGATCATGTGAGAAAAAACCAATCTAAGGTGCATCGAGGTCTCCCCTTAGTCGATTCAAGGGACTCATCAATGATGGTTATGAGGCCAAGGTACGGGATACCTCCGGGTCTGTATTCTGGAATAAATGCGTTGATGTCGATAGAAAGAGACCTGCAACTACCAATGCCATGATGTTTCCTTGATAAAAGTGTGAGGGATACCACTAATATAAGAGGAACACTAGACAAATAACTAAGACATTGTTTGAGGTTACAAGGGTAACTGAGTAATGGACTCAAACTTCCTTTGTTCAGAGTATGAAGGAAAGGTTGTCCTGGCGGCATGTGTGGGATTTCTTGATAGGATCAGGGAAAGGAAACAATTGTGGTACTAGGGTACATGAATTTAATGGGGGTGGGAATTGTTACTCATGGCGATAGGGATATTTATTAGGTATGAATCCAAGGGTGACTCATCGCAGAATACTATGAACAAAAGGAGACCAGGGATGCTACCATAAAAGAGACTATGCATGATTTGCAGGAGTGCTAAGAAGCACTTTTTGTTGAATGGTTTCTCTGATACATGGGCATCGAAGATAGAGCACTAATGAGTACTCCAAAATCATATCTTCCCAAATGTGTGATTGTTTGGTAAAAGGAGGTGCTTAAAAACACAGTTTGTAAAATGGTTGTTAATATGAATGGTTACATGAGCAAGATGAGAAAGATTGGTAAGGAGATAAAGTATCCAATTGTAATGTTTTTATATGGATCAATAGATTGAGTGATAACATATGGATCTTTTTTATGGTGGGGTAGGACATTGATGGTAATATCCTTGCAGGTCGGTGAATGATGGAAAAATAACGTGACGTTTTGCAGTATGGATGAATCGGTGGGATCATGAGTATGCAATCTGAAACATTAACATACCGTAATTGTCATAAGTATTGGAGTCCATGGGTTCGGCCAATGAGTGACGTGAATGGAGTAACATGTGGTTAAGTGAAAAATATCTTAGACTAAAAGGACTCCCAATCCTACGAAAATAAAGAACAACATGGGAGATGAAGGGCAAGGGGCTCGATGATGACACCCATGTTAGGAAGGATCTACTACCGAGTAAGGGAGAATGAAAAGGTGGCTATCCTGGGCCATTTAATTTGACAGGGGGGTCCTATATATGAAAAATAGTGTATGGAAGTTGATGAATAACATGTTATGTGGAGGGAGATTATCTATATGCCAGTTAGGGATTTAACCATTTATTTTGTCATTTTAACTTTTGGAGGGACCCTAGCGAACCCCTTGAGGGATTTAGGGCTGGATGCACATTTTGAGGATTTAAGTGCAATTCAGGTCATGTTGTTTTATTGAAGAGATACAATATGGGTCGCACCTGTCTAAGAGACAAGTGCAACCTAAATCGCACCTATCAATGAAAAATAAACAACTTGAGTCACTCTTTTGTGCCTGACAGGTGCGACCTAGGTCGCTTAAAATTAGTGAAAAGGTGCGATGTGAGGTAAAAAATAGATATTTTTCACACTTGACCGATCCAGGCTATTTGGTGTGAATGCAAGATGCCACAGGTCAAGTGGAGGGAAAGTGATGTTTCCAACATCCGACGAGATATTAGCAATGACTAGTCTGTGAGGGGCAGTCTTGTGAGATGTGGGTTACTTAAGTTCTTGAAGAACCCACTGATGCGTAGTGCACCTTTGCTACTCAACAAGAATTTTTAGTCATGGGATTGTGATGTGGGAGTTTTCATCATCCAATATGAGTGAGTGGAGCTCACCTTATAGGATGTATACTTTATGATTGGCTTTCCCTAACTTGGGTTCGTTGGGGACACTCATCCCAAACATCCATGTGATGTAGACATGAGGGATATCATGGAGTGTTATTGTGTGGCGAATGTAGACCTTCGTGGCTCATCGATATAGTTGGTTGACATTGAGATCGTAGAGACATGCGTGATTGCATCTGGGGTAGCATGTGTCCTAGGATCGGTACACTATGAGGACATATTCTTATAGTAGAGGGGGTATTGGAGGTGACCTACTTTGGATGGGCCCAAATTTTGCTTACTATGGTTTGATGAAAGCTGAACTAGGTCAACCATCTTAAAGAATACTTTGGATTTGCGTCTTTCATTTGTGCCTTCTCCTTTGAGAGGGTACCCACTTTGTGCCCTCACTTTGCAGTGAGATATTGTGGGCCTATGGAGCCCAAGATGAGGACATGGTTGTTATAGCCAAATTTCTCACTTCTCCATCCGTGATGACACTTGCATATTTTTCTCTCATGACGACACTTCAGTGACGATAATTCAAGAGACTGTTATGGGTCACACAAAAGGAAAATATGGATGGAAGAGCCATATTTGGTACTTTATTAGGATGGCCTTACCTCTTTCATGATCCACTCGATAGTTAGGAAGCTTATGAACAAGTTTGGAGAACAAAAATTCTCCCGAAAATACCAGAAAAGGCATTTTTTCCTCATTTTTCCACAAAACTGTTGGTTGTACATGGTTCACATTCCATGTTACACGCTTGAAGTCCCCTTTTTCACTTAGTGTGTACCTAAAAAATACCAAAATAATATATAAAATATCGAAATATTAGTGGTTTGGGTGGTTTTGGAACAATCTCTTCGGTTGTAACTACTTCCTCCTCGACCCTATCTTCTTCATTTTCTATATAAGAGAGGGAGAGTAGACCATGAATGACATACTTAGTCCATTGTAATATTATGCTGGAGGAATTTGGACTCATATCCCCCTCAATTGTGCCCTAGCTGCTTATAAACCCTAATGCATTGCTTAGAGGTTGGGATTCTTGGAGGAGAGAAATAGGAGATTCAGAATTGAAGGTTTCATGAAGTTCCATGCTTGAAGAAAGGTATAATCATGTACTTGCTTCATTCATTAATAAATATTAGACATTATTCCTTTTACAAATCACTATGTGCATATATAACTCAGATTTGATTACTTATTGATGTTTATGAGATCGACGCTTTATGTTCTTTTGAATATCAATATTTTATGTGTAGTCAAATTAGTTTGAGGAAGGTTTGAAGTAGTTTTGCAGGTTCTTCGATTGGAGAGAAAGAGGAGGAATCAAGGAGAGGATTGGATTAAACCTTCTATTGTAATGTACACTTCCTCTTAAACCTAAAATTTTGCTTGAATATTGTATTTGCGGAACTTTGAATGTCTATCTTTCCCCCAGTATGTTGGTGGCCTCACCTTAGCCATATGAACACTTTCCTTAACAATAGAACTGGCGAATCCACTAGGGAGAAGCCTATCTGATTTGGGGTATCCAAGGCTTATTTTCCAGTATATTTGAAGGTTTTTGTGTGATTTCATGTTAGGAACAATCATTAAGTTTTGTTAGACACTTCCTTTATCAGTTCTTGAGTTGGATTTTCCCTTTTTGGGACTTTTAGCACCCACACACTGGCCTTAGCACTTACAGTAGTGTGTATTCTAAATAAATTCTAGTGGAAGGCCTATTCACCTGCATGTTACACACCATTGTGTGGTTATACACCATCGTGTTCCTCCTAAAGGTGATTTTTTCACTTTCAGAGTTGTTTGGGGAGGTTTTGGTTGCATTTTTTGGAGTCCATGTTGATCCTAGGTCTATGTAGGAACCCTTGAGAGTGGCGTCTTATCTTGTGATTTCTCTTAATTTGATGTTTGGGATATGTTTTAAGCAATTTGGGCTTGTCTGGAAGAATTTGGGGCTTGTTGACCCAAGTTGGGAGTTTATGAACTAGTTTGGTGTTTTTGACCCAATTTGAGTCTAACTTAACTTGTTTGCTCCAATTTGATTTGGTTTGGAACATTTTGAGGGTATTTGAGTCTATTTATACCTTTTTGAGTGAAAATCATCTTTTTGAATGAGATCTTGTTGAAGATTTGTGCCCTACACCTTCATGCTTGAAAGTTTTTTTTTGGGATTGCTTATGCTTTGGTCAGCTTCTTGTGATGCTTTTGGGCTGAATGTGAGTGGTTTAAACTCCCGAAGGGTCTCTTTCTTGATTCCTTTCTTATTTTTAGTATTTTTTATCGAAGTACTTAATCCAAAAGTGAGTTAAATTGGCCTTTTGGTTTGCGTTTACTCTTCAAGTGTGTTTTTTTCAGTACTTTAAGCAATTTGAAGTTCTGATCTTATAGGTTAGGTACAAATATTTCATGCACTTTGTTCTTATCTTAGTCTACTATACTTGTTTGTAAGTACTTTTGTATTTTCATTTTAAATGAGAAAATTGAAAAACAAGTCAATTTATTTAAAATCATTTTAGTTTAGTGACATAGTCATATTTTCAACAAGATAGTTGCATATGCATACTTGCATTTTTGGAAAAAGAAAATAAAAATTTTGCATTATTGGATTTGCATTGTCAGTTCTCTAGTTTCGAAAAGAAAAAGAAAGGAGTGAAAATATTGCATTTTTAGTTCCATTTGTGCACTTGTTATTTTATTTCCATGCATGAGTTAGAACACCATTAGTTGCACGACCATCACCCTCTGAGTATATAACAACCTTTAAAAAGAACGCTAATTTAAAATTTATTAGTAATCTTTTCTTTTTAGGGACGATCATCAACTAGCTTAGGCTAGTACTTTGAACTAGGAGTTGTCTTAAACTGTCCAAAGTAGTTAAAATCAAACATAATGGCCTATCATTAGGGAAATTTTGGCACGGGGTTAGAGCGCATGAAGTGCGGAATCCAACAACGACAGAAGGGTCATCAGTGGAAGAAAGGACCATCTACGAAGGATAAGCAACCAACGAAAGAATACGTTTTGGTCAAATTTAGTTAGAATTGGTCATGTGGACCATTTTGTAACCACCTTAGTTGTCTATAAATAGATCCACATTTTTTAGCCTAAGGGCATCAATGATAGGTCGATTGTAGACGGTGATATCTAGATTTTATGTATTTTCTACTTTCGGAAAGTTTTGTTCTCTGAATTGATTCTCATTGAGTCACTTGGAACTGTTCCTGCGAAGGTTGTACCACATATTTGGAGATGAGTTAATGCATGAGGATGTTCGATTATGTCTCTATTTGTGTCGCTATGTTGTGAATGGCGAATGTTCATGCCTCAAAGCCTTTCACATTTTATTACATGTGTTAAAGATTCTAAATATGAATAATCCTTTTGAGATTGAGGTTGATGCATTAGACGATATTCATTGTGGGGGCATCTTCATGCACTAAGAAATACAGTTTGCCTACCATTAAAAACATTCACTAAAAAAGTTGTGGATTATCCTAGCTATGATAAGGTGTTGTAGAAATTGGAATTGATAAAAGACATCTACATTATTTTAAAGCACTACAATTTTCACAAGGCACTACAATTTTTCTAAACCCAAACTAAGTTGCAACAAGCAAGGCATACTAAGTGGAGGTCTTAATTGCAAAAAGATCAACTTCTTAACTAATACAACAACGGGGTTACCATTAACACTATTGATTTATTATATAGGTTCCTTATGTTAGTTATTGTTCTCTTAACCATTATGTATCTACAACCTATTTTTTTAGTATTTGCAGATCCAGTATGAAGAGGACATGAGGTTTCACCCAATTTTGGTAGCAATGAAGTAGGGAAAGAGGAATCCTTAATACCATTTGAAAGATGGATTATTGTACAAAGATGACATGTTGTGTATTCCAATTGTTGGGTGTATAACCATCCCATTGAGTGAAGGCCATACTTGCATAGTCTCTAAAAACTATGTACCTAAGAAGACACTATTGAATTTATGTGTATTGTCCATCCATGCCAATAGAAATTTCTATGTTTAGTTGGACATGTGTATTTTGTTGCATTCCAAAATGTGCTAACATAAAGTTGGGATTGTACACTCATTTTCATAACTTAAGTCAAACCTGGGGGGGAATTTTCATGGATTTTCTTAGAGAAAGGAATAGGCATGTACATGATTATGTGTTGGTAGTAGTTGACATGTTCAACATAGTGCAGTTGATTCTATGCAATGATATTGTAATTAATTAGGAAGAAATGGAGCTATTTTCTATCACATATGCATACATTTTGGGATCCCCAACTCCATTATTACAAATAAGAATAAAAAATATTGTATCCATTTCTTGGAGGCATCTTGGGGTATGATGGAACTAAGTTAAAGTAGAGTGAAAAATTTCACCCACAAAATGATGGGAAAATGAAAGTTCTTCAATAGAACTTTGAGATGTTTCAACATCATGCATCCTTAGACTCTGGATGAGTCGCCCCTACATTAAGCATGAATATAATTAGGTCATTTATAGCTCTAACAATAAATTCCTATTTGAGACATCTTTTTTTATTTTTGGCTTGAACACCCTTTGACATTTAATTTTCCCAAGATACTAAAGATAATTTGATGAGCCATGGAAATGAATAGGAAAACCAATAAAATTATAGAGAAAATTCAATGAGTTCACAAGATGGGAGAGAACTTGTATAGAGAAAAACAAAAGCATAACAAGATGAATGCTCATCATATAGTGTCTCATCAATTTAACTCTATAGGAGGCATGGTTTGGATAAATATCAACGAGAGGTGACTAGAAGGCATAAGAAAAATATTTAAAACCATTCTATATATATGTGGCCATGTCACAATACTGTATTATAAGTGTTTGAATTTTTAAGGGGTTATATCCTATCTCTTAGTCTCAATGGTGACATCACATAAAGTTCAAACATAAAAGTTTCAAACACATGTGATGAAATCCCTAAAGGGGGCCTTCCGCACCTTATATTATAAGGTGCTTGTAGTCCATCACAAGGCTTACTATGTCCAGATGTGATAGAAACCCAATCCATCGCATAGATTGAAAAGATAAACATTTCAACAGATGCAACCATGTATAAACCAATGAAAAGTTTCAATTTATCAAGAGATGTAGTTATAGCCTTTGTTTATAAATCCATGACAAAGATTGAAAAGTTTTTTTTGTCACTTGTATCCAAATAGTGGTAACTCAAACATGATTAAGAATGAATCATAATTTTAGGGTTGGATAGTGGTGATTCTATATTAGAATTCAACCTGAAATATCATAGTAATCCTTCAAAGTTATTGTTTATTATAATTTTTCATCCAGGGATATACTACTAAAAATTATCCTATGCAGATATGTGATATAGTCCATACAAGAAAAAATTAAAAAACATTCAACATTGGCCCCGTTCAGTACATTAATTATTCTATAGGTTTGTTGTTTGACTGTCGAATTGTTTGTGTGAGTCATGTTTGAGTCTGGAAACCCTTCCATGCCGTCAATGCATGTGTCTAGTCTAACCATGCCAAATTTCAGTCCATACAAGCACAAATTGAAAAACTTTCAACATTGGCCCCATTCAATACATTAATTATTCTATAGGTTTGTTGTTTGTTGACCGAATCGCGACTTCATAGTCGATAGGGGTCCACCGACTGTCGACCCATACTGCAGTCTCCCTGGGAACCATAGTAATTTTTAGGGGCGAAATTTAGCCAATTGGTTATTTTTTGGGCTTTTTTTCAAAAAATAAATTCGTTATTTGGTCATTTTTAGTCTCTAATATCGCCTATATTTACATAAAATATGTTTTTTATCATATTATTTGGCAAAATTTACGCGTTTCAGTAGTAAATTGTAGGTTTCATATTTAATATTCGCCTACCTATCTATATCTATGTGTTTTCCAATCTAAAATAATCGCCTGGAATACTATACTTAAGTGTAATATTAGAATCCTTAAAAAATACCCTGCTGGGAACCGACCCGAGCCCACCCAGCAACACCCGCAGAGCGGATGAGGTCTCACCCGAGGCATCCAGGAAGAGCAGACGGAACCATGTTTCCGCCGAGGGAGGAAGCAAGTTGTAGCACCAAGATACTAGCAGCAATTCCAAGCACTCATCATGAAGTTCTAGCACATCGCAACATTTAACATTACCAGAAACAGAGATTGCATATTACTTTAATCGCAGCATTTTCACATAGACAGATAACCCATTATTGCAGCATTAACATTATAGCAACAGAACACAGATAACTGCATTAAGAACAAAAAATAACATTATGCATGGATTGCACCAAATCATCATCCTTATATTACTCGGCAAACCAAAAAGAAGTACATAAACATCCACATTATCTCTGTCAATCTCCACATATAGTACTTGTCTCAATCTCCTGCTTCCCCCCTAACACTTACAATTCTCCTCTATTTATAGGCTTCTGTCGATTACAATACTTGTCCACTTTCCTAACCGACACTATGGACAATCTACTAACTGACTTGGTCTAATGGCCCAAAAACCCACATACCGCGGTACAATGACTCGATATTACAAAATATATGACCAAAAACCCGCCAGCTGCGGTATACTAGACTCAATATTGCAAAATATGTGGTCCAAGTGACCCAAAACCCGCCAAGTGCAGTCTCCTTTGGCCCAAGATACTCCTTTCGCGCCTTTGTCCAATGTGTCACGGTGTCAGCAGTACTGCGGTCTTTCCTCATCAACCCACCTACCAACAGGCCCCCAACACAATCTTGTGGCTCGCCCTCAAGCCACGTCAACGGCCGTTGTTCTTGCTGTCTGGATCATGAATTGTTGTCTCCTTCTTCCAGCTGTACAGATCCTCGGATACCAATTCTGTAAGCCCTCCACAAGAGTAGGCAACCCCTATCCTGATGTCAGGGACATCGCGAATGCATCCTCCAGTCGCATGGAATCATGCAGACTGAAGGGAAAAGAGGACAAACAGTACCAAGGGGTGAGAACGGCGAACAACTCTGGAACATCTGTTTCGCGCCAGCGTCCATCTTCAACTGAGGTCAAGGAGCTACCGCCGCAACCAGCCTGCTGATAAAAAATGGCACAACCCTTCGAACGACTACTGCATACTGAAACATGCGGGACCGGCTAAGGGTCCATTTCACTGTCGACACATCCCGCGGCCAGGCATACACAGCGTAAGTGCACCCGTGGTGTCAAGACGCTCAGGGACACTCGTCATTCGGGCTCGCAGGGCCCCTGGGGTACTACCATGGGAAATGAAGCGGAGCATTTCCACAGCCTCCTTGGAATTCCTTACAACTCAATGCACAGAGAGATCAAACAGCATAACCACGCTTAGTCAGAACAAATTCTGGATGATGAACTACTAATTTCCTCAGTTACTTATAGCCAGACCCTCCTATGTCACGATGGGGGAATGATGCCCCAGTACCTCTCATGTGTGTCTCTGAGTCGGCCAACTGCCACAGTGGAGGGGTCGGCCATGCTGCCAACACAGCTCCCGCATGCCACCACGTGAACGACCCTGTTAATCATCTTAGTCCAGCGTGTGACATGCAAAACATGCCATCGTTGTATGTGACTCCTGCCACCGCGGTTAGGGGCCATCATATGCGGAGAGGGTGGCCTGAAATCCCTCCACTTCACCGTACTCTCCCAAAGTCATCATACAGAATTTGTCAGCAAGCCTAAGTGAAACACCATCATGATTCTTTGATTGACGGTACAGCCTCTCCCGCTGGCGCATACTGTCTTCGGTTGGTGCGTTATCTGCCAACAAGCAACCTGCAACAATCATCATTTTTTTTTAACCCAATGCGACTCAGACATCGCACTGCTCCAAGACCGCGTGATAGGGCTTCAACCTGTGACCATTTACCAACTTGGGGAGCATCCCCCCATCCAATCGCTGCAACTGAACTGCTCCTCCGGAAGTAATACTACTGATGCGGTAGGGACCCATCCAATGCATCTGTAACTCGCCTGGATGTTTCATAAACTTACTGTCATACAATAGCACCAAGTCGCCTTGCTGAAACTGCTTGCATTTGATATGACGATCATGCCATGCCTTCTGGCGATCCTTCTCTACTCCTTGATGAAAGCCAGCAATAAACTGATCTTCTTCGAGCTCCACCAATTGTGCGAGACGCTCGTCCAATGCTGCAACATCATCCATGCTGGTAGCTGCCGCAATTCATAAACTAGGAATGATGTACTCCATAGGCATAATGGCTTCCTTCCCATATACCAGCTTAAAAGGTGTCTGACCAGTCAACCTTTTACATGTGGTGCGGTAAGCCCACAGCACCGCTGGAACTTTCAAATCCCAATCATCGCGGTTTGCATTACACAACTTTGTCAACGCATGCTCCAATACCTTATTAAACGCCTCTACCGTCCCATTTTCCTGTGGGTGATAGGGTGTACTTTTCTTGTGCTAAATCTGCAATTCCTCTGTCAATGCGCTAATGGTGCGATTAAGAAAATGGATGCCTTGATCACTTAGCAAAATCTTGGGGCAGCCGAACCAAGTGATAATGTGGTCAAACAAGAACCGAGCAGCCGTTGCTGTGGAACAATCAACTACAGGGGCCGACTCCGCCCATCGGGTCAAATACTCCATCGCCGTGATAATATACCGCGCACCTGTGCGTTTCCTTGGTGGATTGATCAACCCTATAAAATCCACAGCCCATTTCTCAAACGGTTGTAGTGTTAATTGAGGTAGTAGCAACATCTCATCGCGTCTGGACGGTTTACCAGTTCGTTGACAAACATCACAAGACCGAGCGTAGTCTGTCGCATCATTATGTAAGGTGGGCCACCAAAATCCTGCATGCAACACCTTCCGGGCAGTCTCCCGACCGCCGTAATGTCCTCCTGCGATTCCATCATGTGCCTCAGCCAATATCTGCGCCTGCTTGTGCGGCAAGACACATCTACGCAAAATTTCATCAGCACCCAACTTATACAACTCTCCCGCGATCAGTTGAAAGTTTGCAGCTTTGACGACCAATTACTTCTTTTGCGAAGTGGTAAATTCATCGAGTGCAGTGCCGGTCACCAAAAACTGAAGAATTTCATCAAAGTAGTGATCGGAGGCGGTCACATGAAATAGTTGGGCATCCGGCAATCGATCTTCGATATTAGTCGGCTCCTCCCCAGTGTCAATCCGCGACAGATGATCTGGTCCAGCATTCAATCGCCCTGGCTTCACAATGACTTCGAAATCAAACTCCTAAAACAAAAGTAGCCATCGAAAAATCTCCCCCCCCAACACAGGCTTGTTGACCAAGTATTTTAATGCAGAATGATCAGTAAACATTTTGAAGTGGCCACCCAACAAATAATGCCTGAATTTCTGTAATGCATAAACCATGGCCAAGCCTTCACGTTCTGTGGTAGTGTAATTACGTTCTGCCGATGACAGTTTCCGACTAGCAAAAGCAATAGGATGATCAATGTCGCCTTCTCCTGGTTGAGCTAATACAACACCTAGTGCAACCGATGAGGCATCAACATGGACATGGAATTCCTTACTCCACTCCGGAAAAACCAACATTGGGGCCGACGCCATCTTCGCTTTGAGTGTTTCAAACTTTCCTGACATTCCGGATTCGACTGGAATGTCGCATCCTTTTTCAACAACTTCTCCATAGGGGCAGTAATCGCAGCATACCCCCTAATGAACTTACGATAATATCCTGTGTGACCCAAGGTCACACGCAACTGCTTAACCGTAGTCGACGGTTGCAACCCCAAAATAAGCGCAATCTTGGATGGATCGACCAACAATCCTTGCTTACACACAATATGCCCTAGCAATATCTCAAACGGAGCACAAAAAATGCATTTATTTAAGTTCAGCGATATCTGGTGTTGTTGGCATCGCTCAAGCATTAACCGCAGGTTGGCCAAGTGATCGTGAATCAATCCATAAACAGTCCAATCATCCATATATACCTACAGAAATTTCTGAATGAAATCTTTGAACGCGGCAACAACGACCCTGGAAAATATCGCAGGTGCGTTCTTCAACCCGAACGGCATAACTGTGTACTGAAAACAACCCCACTCAGTAACAAACGTTGTCTTATGGTCGTCCTCCTTGGCAATGCGAATCTGATGGTAGCCAGAGAATCCATCAATGAAAGAGTACATCTCCTGGCCACCCACTCCTTCGAGCACTTCATCAGTGAATGGGGTCGGAAAGGGATCATGTAAGCAAGCATCGTTCAACTTCCGCAAGTCGACACAAATGCGCACTTCGCCTGTTTTCTTGTCCTGCACCACCATAGGGCTGATCCATTCTGATTCTCCCACAGGTTCGATGATACCAGCATCCAGCACCCGATCAAGTTCTGCCTTAACTTTTTCTTTATGTCGTGGGTTGAGTCGATAAGGTCACTGTCGGACTGGCTTAGCATCTGGTTTCAACGGAATCCTCATTTCTCCTAAATCACCCAGGATTCCCTTCATCTCAAAAAAATTTGTGGGAAACACATCTTGGAATTCATACAGTAACTCAGTAACTTTACTCATCATCTCATCGTCCCAATAATCTCCTACATTAGCGAACTTGGGAGTAGCTTCAGTGCCGATGTTTGTTTTGCGAAGTTGCAACGGCTGATTAAATGGGTTGCTTGGTGCAACAGGTGGTCCCACATTGCGACTTCCTTCGGATTCGGGAATGCTAATATTCTGGGGGTCATCATCATCTTCTGGCCCTCCACTGACGTTGAAAACTCCATGAGAGACTGCATCTGACTGTGTGTGTGTGGGTCAATAGTACATTTAATTGGAACAACCTGAAATATCACATCGTGGATGAGCTGCAGAGCATTATGGACGTCAAGGTTGGCATCCATAAATGTGAAGGTATGAGTGAAATAGATCGTTAACTCCCCCCATGTGCTAATATCTCGACGTAACTTGGCTGCAGTATACCACGAATGCGGTATCTCTTCCAAGGTATGGACAAAAGCATGAACCCACTTGTCTCTGGGTCAGGTGATCCACAATCGTTGACATTCCATCACATGTTCATCAAGTTCAGCCATCATACTTGCCAGTGTGATAAACCTCCGTATTGCCAAGTTGAACCATCATCAACCTTCGACATTATGACCAATATTTAATAAATTTCTTATGCATCGCCCACCAGTGTGCTGGAGCAGCCTTCAGCACTTCCTCCAAGGCCAGCAGTCGCTGTGGTTCTGGAACATGGTCTTCAAATTCTGCTACAAAGGTGTCTAAGCCAGGAAACCCCTCATAGATAGGCAATGTGATCGTTTCTGTCGCAACCCAACATAAAGACTGCATAGCTAAACCACACTTCTGGACTGAGACTTCATGCATGTGATTCTGCCAATATTCCAATGCATCATCTGAGTCAGAAGATGTAGAGCTCTCACTGCGACACTGCAACTCACCATGGATCGTGGGGTGAATGTAATCCTTCGAAATATTAAAGGCGTGATCCCAGCTAGTGTGATCATCATCTTTGACAGGCTCAACATACCGACGTCCTTCAGCCGGATCCAACGGAGCGATAACTCAAAAATCGCGGTTCTTAAAAGTCATCATTCGCTTCTTGAAGTTAATTACAACTCCATTATCGCTAGCCCATCCTATCCCCAATAGCGCACGATAGGAGCTTCCTCCATCAACTACCTCAATGACATTGAAGCCGACATAAGTCTTCATTCCCTCAATATCAATTGTGAGCTGTGGAACTCGCCCAATAGGTGTAACCTTCGCATGGTTAGCCAACTGGAGCTGCACAGGAGACCAGCTCAATGGGGGACTCCCCATTTTCTGCCATGCCTGCTTGGTTACGATGTTAACATCCGAACCAAGATCAAGAATTACATAATCAACATCATACTCCCCAATTTGAATATTCATCCGCATTTCCTTGCCATTCTTCCTCTGCTGCAAGGAGTTTACTGCCGACTCCTACCGTCCTTTTGGAAGTTGCTGCAACCATCCCTCAATCTCAACCAGAGCAACCGGGTCTCGTGCCAATGACAGACAACTTTCAAGGAACTTCTACAGTATTCATGGTGATGGTCAATCGACATCTGAAGTAGCATCAAAGATAGGCGGCATATCACAAACAACAGCTTTACCGCGATCTTTCTCCAAAGTGTGACGTGCCTCCATGAACGTCTCCCATTCCGCATCAATGTCGAAATTTACTGTCTTTTGGCCAGCCAAGTGAATGAGCGGTCGCGAACCATCTTCCCCAGTTGTTTTACCTCCACGAGTGACAACAGCCACCGAAGCATCTTGTGGTCGCGGTTCTACCGAAATAGTCATAATATTAGCACCCTTTTCCTGGTTCTGCTGCAGATTCCCTGGTTGATTTACATTCGTATTAGCGTTTGGCGGTGGTCGCAGGGGCTGGTTCTGCATTGGTTGCTACACCGAGTTCTGCACTAGTTGTTGTGCTAGGTTTTGTAGCTGCGGAGTGTTTCTAGCATGCCATCTGGCAATCAACTGCGGACAATTCTCGACTGTATGATCATTACCGAAACAAAACGTATACTGATTCTGCAGTAGTGGGCAGTCGCGCTGATAATGCCCCCATACTGCACAGTGGTAACACTGAACAGGTCCACGACCACCTCGGACTCCTCCTCCACGACCAATTCCGTCACCGCGTCCGCCCCTGTAGCCTCCCTGATAGTCGCCCTGCTACTGATACTGCGGTTGGTTAAACTGCTGCTGCATGGGTGCTGGTGGCACTCCTTGCACTTGGGGTGCATACTGTTGTTGTTGCACATACTGAGGCTGCGGGGGGTTCACCAGTGTATATTGCGGTACGAACTACTGCGGTTGCTACTGCTATGGTACAAACTGCATCTGTGCTTGAGGCATCAGCTGAGTTACTTGCGGTTGTAGCGGTGTAGCACGCTGATCATATTTGACATAAAATGCATCACACATTCTCTCCTATAGCAAACCATATGAACAACAATCCTTGTCATCATGTCCTACTGAATTACAGAAGGTGCAATACAAATTCCACGGAGTTGTGACCATTTTCTGCATATACGGGAAACTATCATGACTATGCCCAAACACGACACCATGGCATACTGCCACCATTCAGCGAGTTTGGTGCACCTGACACCAAATAATTATGGAAATCCGGACAACCATCTTTCGTATGCCCTTCTCTTCGGCAGCGCATACACCATACTTCATCACGCTGTTCTTTGTTCTTCTTTAAATCTTGCAACTATATATTCAGGTTAGCAAGTTGTGTCTGTATCTGCGACATCCCAGCTGCATTATCGCCAATCGGGGACGCCTACAACCGCATTGCGATCTCTAGAGCCTCACTAGGCGTCGAAATGTTTTGCTACATCAGCGAAACCGAACTAACCTTCTTTGTGTTGGACAACACTCATATCAAAACTAACCTTGGCCATCAGCGTTTTGAATCGTTGGTCGAAATCCCATACCGTCTCGTTAGGGTACTGCTTAATTTCCTTTAGTTCAGTAATGTACTAGGCCTCCAACTTAGGCCGTCTAAATTCAGCAATCATTCCATCCCGAATCTCATTTAATGACTTATCTAGGGCCCCTGTAGGGACTAAGACAAATTTCATGAACCACTCTCATGCACGATCTCGCAGGGTCGTGGCCAATTGTCCTTTCTTATCATCGTCATCAGTGATCTGTTTCACAGTCCAAACTGCTTCACATAAAAACCAGTACTGCTCTGGTCTGTTTGTCACACTGCCATGGAACAACAGTAGCTTAGCATCATCACCCACCATCTTGGGCGTCCTTCCTCCTGTCGCTATACTACTACTGCTAATTAACTTTTGCGGTGTCGACGCACTCAGCGGTGTCGAAGTAGTTTTTCTTGTCGGTTGAGAGCTAGTGAGTGGAGGTGTGGGCACGTTGTTGCTGGGGTTCAGTCTTGCCTCTATCCTAGGCGTAGCCTGGTTATCCCTATCAATACTGTGAGGTCACTTCGTTCCATGTGGCCTTCCTTCACGGTCTTGCAGTCCGATCGCAGCAGGACCTTTTCCTATCCTCTGCCTCTTTTCCTGTTGGAACCTTGCTCCTCCCCTCGTAAGGCCACTTTCTTCCTCGGCTTCACTCATAGTCTCCTAATGGTCTACACCCATCTACCCCTTTACCATTTCATGCACCGTTCCCCAACAGTCGCAGTACCCACGGCCTCCGCCCACCAGGTTGTCTACTGATCAAGGTGCATCTTTAATATGCCTTTCTCGCAGATTAGCATCTTAATTGACAGTTGGAGCGATAGTAGAAACCTTCCCCTCGGTCCGTCAAAGAAGTATCTTTCAGGTTCACTATAGGATTTCTTCGTATCGACCACAAATTCCGTAATGTATCCTTCCAAGATGCTATCAAGCCAAACCTTGACAGCCCATGATGCCTTATTATCGACTTTCTGCAATTCCTAAATCAGTTCTGGGGTCCAGGTCGTCAGCTCACCACCCTGGAAATTCCTCTTCTAAAATGTCAGTTTTGATAACCACTCATACAAAATGATGGGGAATTCACAGAAAAAACATTCATGCGGGTCGTTATGAATATATGTTCCCACCCACTGATCTACCATAAGTCACATGTTTCGACTTTCTTCTTCAGCGAACTCCTGCAACCTCTGATTGAACCATTTTTCTATCTCCGACTTTGTCAGGTGCCACAACATGGCCTCTTCTTACTCAGCACACGGTCCTGGCAACGGAACCATTTGTTGACTAAATCGTGACCTCACAGTCGACAGGGGTCCACCGACTGTCGACCCATACCGCAGTCTCCCTGGGCACTGACCCGGGCAAGTTTGAGCCCACCGAGCAACACCCACAGAGCGGATGAGGTCTCACCCGAGGCGTCCAGGAAGAGCAGACGGAACCATATTTCCGCCGAGGGAGGAAGCAAGTTGCGGCACCAGGATACTAGCAACAATTCCAAGCACTCATCATGAATTTCTAGCACATCGCAACATTTAACATTACCAGAAACAGAGATTTCATATTACTTTAATCGCAGCATTTTCACATAGACAGATAACCCATTATCGCAGCATTAATATTATAGCAACAGAACACAGGTAACTACATTAAGAACAAAAAATAACATTACGCATGGATTGCACCAAATCATCATCCTTATATTACTCAGCAAACCAAAAAGCAATACATAAACATCCGCATTATCTCTGTCAATCTCCGCATATAGTACTTGTCTCAATCTCCTGCTTCCCCCCTAACACTTACAATTCTCCTCTATTTATAGGCTTCCACCGATTACAATACTTGTCCACTTTCCTAACCGACACTATGGACAATCTATTAACTGACTTGGTCTAATGACCCAAAAACCCACATACCGCGGTACAATGACTCGATATTACAAAATATATGACCAAAAACCCGCCAGTTGCGGTATACTTGACTCAATATTACAAAATATGTGGTCCAAGTGACCCAAAACCTGCCAAGTGCGGTCTCCTTTGGCCCAAGATACTCCTTTTGTGCCTTTGTCCAACGTGTCGCGGTGTCAGCAGTACCGCGGTCTTTCCTCATCAACCCTCCTGCCAACATTGTTTGATTGTCGAATTTTTTGTGTGAGTCATGTTTGAGTTTGGAAACCCTTCCACACCGTCAATGGATGCATCTCATCTAACCATGCCAAATTTCAGTCCATACAAGCACACATTGAAAAACATTCAACATTGGCCTCGTTTAGTACATTAATTATTCTATAGGTTTGTTGTTTGAATGTCTAATTGTTTGTGTGAGTCATGTTTTGGTTTGGAAACCCTCCCACACTATCAATGCATGCATCTAGTCTAACCATGCCAAATTTTAGTCCACACAAGCACAAATTGAAAAAATTTCAACGTTGGCCCTATTCACATGACATTTATAATATGCGGGGTCAAGTACATGAGCAGGCACGCCTTATTTTTGGGTTATGAAATATCATATAAAAATGAAGGTGAAATAATTAGCATGATAATTGTGCATTACCTTATCAAGCTTCTCTTTGTTTCGAGAATAATTTAATATTCTCTACTAAACAAGGCCAACCATGTGAAGGTGGAAGCTCATCTAACCCCCCCACCTCACATCACTCTCAATTCCCCATAACTCGACAAAATATATGTACAAAAAAATAATTTATTGTGTTTTTTGTCATACTTAAGAAGCAATGTCTCTTATAGCATATGCCAACATACAAGAAAATGGCAAAAACTTACAAAAAAAAAATTATACGTACCAATACAAGTCAATAATTCTATCGCAATATTAATTCAAAATATATAGAGTAGATATATTAAGGCATACCTCATACAGTTCAATGGAATTCATCATCTTCTTTATCCAAGTCATCATCTGTATCATTCGATACAGATTCAAGATTGTAAGGATTGGCCATATCATCATCGTCATTGATCTCAGTTTCGATCGTCATGTCATCGTCAATATCATCTTCATGGACATTTGATGCAGGAGCATCCTGCTCTCCATCCAAGTCCAATGTTTTGTTAGACCTTAGGGGTCTTGACATTTTCCTAAGCAGGGGGTCTTTTGATAAATCCATTGTAAATATGTTGAATTCCTTAGATTCTAGATGGGTGATGAGTCACTAGGTGAGTGATGAGTCATTGAGTGAGTCATGTAACTAAGTCCTCATCTAATGGAAGCATTCGATGAAGGTTTGATATCTCATGGAGAGATTCATAGAGATAGGGTTAAGTGTTTGCTAAAATTAGATAACAGTTGCTATGAGTTAGGATATTGTTGAATGTAATGTGGATCTGAACCAAAATTGGTTCCAGATTCCTTCTGTATAAATGTATGAACCTACGAGGCATCAATAGGTAGCCAAACAATGTAAATCAGGCTAGGGTGTGGCCAAAACAATGTAAATCAGGCCAGGAAAAGTGATCTTGCTTGTATCAGGTTTCTTATGTGTGAATGTATAGGTTTCTTGTGTTGAATGAAGAAAGGGCAATTTATGTACGTCTCTGTGTAATTGAATAAATGATGCCTGAATCATGATAGGAGAGTGATTCTCTCTGAGTGTATTGATCTCCATCATATGTAGAGTTTAGTGTCTGATTCATGGTGGTCATAGAATGACAAGAGAGGGCTTCCTGTGCATGGGAATTTGCATGCGAATGGGTTAATTTGTTGTGACCTGTTAGTGGATAATTGACTATGTATGTATCTAATTCATGAATTGAATGATAGGTTGAACATTGCGGACAGATTGATAAGTTCTTGTGTATGAGTGATCAGGTTCAATGAAAGAGATCAAGCTTGGTGAAGGTATGTTGAGCTGGATTGATCGATTCTCTGATCAATCAACACAGAAGTCATAGCAATTGAGTTTAGCAGAGGTTGGATGATCCATATCGAGACAAGGAGATCGATGGCCCAAGAATCATTCGCTGAGTGAACTAGCGCGGGAGATAGATCTCTAAAATCCAAATTTGGTGTTCTACATTTGATCGTAGATCAATGGACGAGAGCAACTGCGAAATGATCAACAACTCGTAAAGGGTTTTGTCAGAGAAAGATCTCGAGGATTAATGGAAAATATGGACGCAAAATTTCTATTAAGTGAACCCTAAATCAATTCGATCCACGTTGATATGACTTAACCTGGATCCGACGGTCCAAGGTGATTGTGGAAGTATATATCCGACAGTCCAAAGTGTTGCGGAAGGATCATTGTGGAAGAGTGTTGCGGAAGGATCATTGTGGAAGAGTGTTGCGGAAGGGTGACTACGGAAGAGTGTTGCGGAAGGGTGAATTGCAGAAGGCACTCTTGTTCAGCGCTCCGCATTCATGTGAAACCCGAAATTGTAATGAAATCTAGCTTACCGTCGATTTGAAGTCCTCCCTTCAACGACCCCTGCGGAAGAAGACTTAGTTGTTTTAGCTAAGTTTGGTGTTCTGCTAAGTGTGTGCTAAGTTTAGTAGCAGACTAATCCTGGGTAAGCGGGTTGGATTGGTTCTACTGATCCCACCTGCATCAATTGGTATCAAAGCTAAGTTTGAGGATCAGAGCATAAAAACATTATGTGTGCACTGCAAAGAGATCAGAGCGGCCACTACAGCCAGGTTGAAGAAGAATCTGAGCAGAAAGGGAATTGGAGCTGCCACGAAGGAAACAGAGGTAAATCAAATTCTGATTTTCAATTCATGTTGAAATTGAAGGATGAGCACAGTTTCAGTAGTAAATTGGAGTTATTGCAGAGAATAGTGGGAGCAGTTTTTCTCTTAAAAGAAGAATTCAGGGAAGATATTGATCCAAAGGAGATGGATCAAGAGGAATAATGTTAAGATCTTGGTACGGATCTTATAATGTATTGATTGATGTGTTTATGTTAACTCTAGTTTGATATTAAAGGTTGATAGTAGTAGACAGCTTGAAAGCTATGATAGAGAACATGTGTGTTCTTGCTAAGAAGAGTTTGTGAACTCTTGGAGAAAAGAGGAAGCAGTGGCAAAACCTAAAGATCCAACAGGGGTTGGACAAGAAGGGGACAAGTTGAATTTTCTCAAAGTAAGTGGACCTATAGAATCCAAGAGGAGTAAAGGAAGTTGCTCAAGAGGTTCTAGAGGAGAGGAACTAAGGATACCAAAGGGACAAGCTCAAGGAGAGATAACTTGTTGAGGTATAGAGCAGGTATGAAGAATTCCTGAGAGAAAGCTTGGGAGTAATACACAAGTGAACAAGATGAAGTTCACAGAGGAAGAGGAGATAGAGACAATGACTACTAAATTTCATTGCAGAGGTTATGAGGAAATCCATAGCAGAGGAAAAGATTGTTGATGTATATGTAACTTCGGAATGTATTTCAGTTATATAGTTATTGTACCCTTATAGAGATGTGTTATTCCTCTATAAGGAAGTGTCGTCATTTGTATTGACAAGTGTCGCAAGTGTGTTAACTTGCCGATGGGTTATTAGACCACCTTGTAAGGGGTTGGCCCGGATTTATGTAATATCTGGTTATTGTACCTAGCTAGACAAGTCGGCCCCATAAGGTTATTGGGCAAACAGAAGAAGTATAAATAGAGATCGGGAGATCTCTATTTGGATCACTCATAACTCATTCTTCCTTCACTCGAAAAGTGCCGCACATGTGAGGAAGAGGATCATCTGCTAAGAGGAGTCTATCTCTTGTACTTTGGTTGTACTTTGGTTGAGCTATTGCTCTTTCTATCTCTGAGGAAGTTGTGGGGTTTTTCACCTTAGGGTTTTCCCCACAGAAACTCTGTGTGTCTATTATCTCTCATGCTTTTTCTTCTTGTGATGATTGACATGCTTGTTATGATTGATATGCATTGATATACTGTACATGTTGTTCTCTCAGTAAAGATCTTAGAGTATTGTGAATTAATGCTCAAAATTTAACATGGTATCAGAGCTAACCTGAGAATAAGACATTGTACAGTGACAGAAACTAAGGTTTCTTGTTTATTGGGTTTCTCTCCACATATTTTGGAAAAGTAGTATAGTAGATTGACTCTACTCATCAAGGAGAAGCTATTTGTCCAATCAGAATTCAATTCTGAGCATTTTCAGATTTGGCCCTAAAAATTAGGGTTTCCACAAAAATAGGAATTTATGAAATATGAAGACATAGATGGAAGCTCCTTGGAAAAATCGAAGTTTAGAGCTTTGGATCGAGATTTTTGGTTGGGTAGATCTCCGGGAAACTCAAACCCTAATTCAGGGTCCTCCCTAGTGAACCCAGGAAGACAAAAAGGCATTTCTGAAGGGTGAAGCTTTGCAGATCTCAAATTCTGAATACACCAGGCTGATCATCTCATCAAGGTGCATCTTTCTATCCTTTCAGAAAGTTGAAATTCACATTTTGAATTTTTAGGTTTTTTTCGACAAACCCTAATCTGGGACCAGATCTAGTTTTCAGCAAAACAAGTGGTAAGACCTGAATCTTTTCTATTTCCATTTGAAGTACTTTTTAAAGATGTATCACCACACCAAGTTTGAGGACAAGCTTGAAGGAGATGATAACTTCCGAGCCTAGAAGTATAGGATTGGGTTAATCCTAGAAGAGAATGAGTTGGACTCATACATAAAGGAAGACATCCCTATCCTAGAGGATGAAGAGGCTAAGATATTGCATAATAAGAACTTGGTCAAGGCAAAGAGAATCATTGTTGATTCTATCAAAGACCATCTCATACCACAAGTGTCATCCCTGAAGACACCCAAGGAGATGTTTGACTCTTTGACCAAGCTATTTGAAGGGAAGAACATAAATCGGAAGATGACTTTGCGGAATCAATTGAAAGGGGTCACACTATTGAATGGAGAGACCATTCAATCTTACTTCTCCAAGGTCTCTCAGATCAAGGAACAACTTGAAGCTGTGGATGAAGTAGTGGACAATGGTGAAGTTGTTATGACCACTCTGAATGGCCTACCTAGGTCATGGGACTCCTTTATTCAAGGAATCTGTGCAATAAAGAAATTGATCTCTTTCAGTAGACTGTGGGAAGAATGCTCTCAAGAAGAAGTTAGGCTTGTGGCAAGAGAAGAAAAGATGGGGAATGAAGATCAAGCTCTCACAGCTCACACCAAGGGAAGCAAGTTTAAGAGGGAGAGATCTCATAACAAGAAACATTCTCACCCTCATCACAAGAAGAAAGATCTATCTCATGTTCGATGTTTCGAATGTAATGAAGTGGGACACTTTGCTTCAAATTGCCCCAAGAAGAAGAAAGACAACAACTTCAACAACAAGAAGAAGAATAACAAAAGAAGATATCATGCTCATGCTGCTGAGGATGATGAACCTCCCAGGAAGAAAGCTAGGGAAAAAAGCGATGATGATGACTCATCAAGCAAAGAAGAGTATGTTCTAATCTCTGCTCTGAGAGGTACTATCTCTCATGGTTGTAATGATTGGTTAATTGACAGTGGGGCTTCCAAACACATGACTGGGTTTAAAGAATCTTTTGTAAATCTATCTGAACATGAATCACCCCATACAGTGAAACTTGGGGATGATTATCAATACCCTATCAAAGGAAGTGGTGAAGCCTCCTACAATCTAGATTCTGGAAAGTCTTTGAAGATGAAAGAAGTTCTTTATGTACCTGGGCTCAAGAAGAATCTACTCTCCATATATGCATTGGATGCAAAAGGCATGAGGGTTGCATTTGTATATGGTCAAGTCCTAATGTGGCCAAAGGGTAAAACTATTGATGATGTAGTGGTGATTGGAGAGCAAGAGGGAGGATTGTATAAATTGAAGGGACAACCTGAACATGCCATGGTGCATGATTCCATGGAGCCAAGTGAACTTTGGCATAGAAGACTTGCACATATGCACTACAGAGCATTACCAATTGAAAGTAAGGCTGTAGAAGGTCTTCCTGAAATCAAGACCAAACATGAAGGTGTTTGCAAAGGATGTGCAAAAGGAAAGAACATTAAGAAGGCATTTCCAAGCAGTGAAAGCAAGGCAAAAAGTATCTTGGAAATTATCCACTCCGATGTATGTGGTCCGATGTCATCCAGTTCTCTGATTGGGTATGTTTACTATGTCTCTTTCATTGATGACTTCTCCAGGAAGACTTGGTTTTACTTCTTGAAGAACAAAGATGAAGTGTTTGATAAGTTCAAGGAATTCAAAACCTTGATGGAGAATCAAACTGATAAGAAGATCAAAACATTCAGATCCGATAATGGTGGAGAATTCACTTAAGGTGACTTCAAGAAGCTATGAAGTGATTCAAGGATTAAGAGGGAGTTGATTGCTCCTTACAATCCACAACATAATGGAGTTGAAGAAAGAAAGAATAGAACAATCATGGAAGCAGCAAGGGCAATGCTGCATGACCAGGATCTACCTATGCATCTATGGGCAGAAGCAGCTAGAACAGCTGTATATGTACAGAATAGAACACCCCACAAGATATTGGACAGCAAGACACCAGAAGAGGTCTTCTCTGGTAAGAAACCTGAAGTTATCCATCTCAGAATATTTGGTTGTCCAGTATACACTCATGTCCCAAAGGAAAAAAAAGGACCAAGCTAGATCCTTCAGTAAAGAAGGGTATCTTTGTGGGTTACAGTGAAAGCTCAAAGGCTTACAGAATATACTTTCCAGGGTTCAAGAAGATTGATGTCAGTAGGGATGTGACATTTGATGAAAACTCAGCATTCATCAAATCAAGGAAGACACCTATTGAAGATTATGAAGAACCTGAGGAAACTAGATTTCAAGACACTACCATGACTGAAGCAATTCTAGATGTTGATCGTGAAATTGAAGATACACAACAACCTGTAGATCCACCCCGTGAGAATAACTCTCACAAGAGGAAACCTGCATGGGCTAGAGAGCTCATTCAAGATGCAGAAAGATATGGCATTCCAGAAGAAGAACACAGAGCAAAGAAGAGAACTAGATCTCATACCAACTATGTTGCTTTACTCTGTGATATCATGAACAAAGAACCTTCCAGTTGTGAAGAAGCAGCGGAAAAAAAAGAATGGAAGGATGCCATGGTCAAGGAATACCAATAAATAATGAAGAATGATGTTTGGGATGTTGTCCCAAGACCTGAATGGAAGTCTATTGTGACTTCCAAATGGATCTACAAGATCAAGCATGCTGCAGATGGAAGCATAGAGAAATACAAGGCAAGATTCGTAGCTCGTGGCTTCTCTCAGAAAGAGAGAATAAATTATGAAGAAAATTTTGCTCATGTAGCTAGGTACACTTCCATTAGATCAGTACTTGCTCTGGCTGCAGCGATGAAATGGAAGATACACGAGATGGATGTCAAGACTGCCTTCTTGAATGGTGTAGTTGAAGAGGAAGTGTATGTGGAGCAGCCACTCGGTTTTGAAATACATGTCAGGGAGTCATATGTGTGCAGATTGAAGAAAGCCTTGTATGGTTTAAAACAAGCTCCTAGAACTTGGTATGGTAGGATGGACAGTTTCCTATCTAGTTTGGGCTTTACCAAGAGTAAAGAAGATTCCAACCTTTACTACAAGGTTGAGGAAGGGAATCTAGTGATTCTACTCCTGTATGTGGATGACCTGTTTGTAATAGGAGATGACAGATTGATTGCCAATACAAAGAGGAAGCTTGCTGTCGAGTTCGATATGAAGGACTTGGGGATGATGCACTATTTCCTAGGTATGGAGGTGTGGCAGAGTACAGATGGTATCTTCCTTGGACAAGGGAAGTATACAATAGATATCCTAAAGAGGTTCGGGATGATGGATTGCAAGGCCATGGCCACACCTATGGCATCGAACCCGAAGCTTCTATGTGATGCTTCATCTAAGCCGGTTGATGTCTCTATGTATCGTCAGATGATTGGGTCCTTGATGTACCTGATGAACACGAGACCAGATATTTGCTTTGCAGTGAACACATTGATCCAGTTCCTGACGGATCCGAGGAGTGTTCACCTGGTTGTTGTAAAGCATATTCTGAGGTACCTGAAGGGTACAGTTGATTATGGGCTCAAGTATGATGTGAATCAAAAGTTTAACCTACAGGGTTATGTTGATTCAGATTGGGCAGGTAGTGCTGCAGATAGGAAGAGCACATCTGGGTGCTGCTTCAGTATGGGATCAGGTGTGATCTCTTGGTTTAGCAGGAAGCAGTCCTGTGTAGCACTGAGTACAACCGAGGTAGAGTATGTTGCAGCCTGTTCGGCTAGTTGTGAGGCATTATGGCTTCGGAAGCTACTGTCTGAGTTATTTGATCTCCCACTGGAGACTACTGGTATCTTTTTTGACAACCAAAGTTGTGTGAAGCTGTCTGAGAACCCGGTGTTCCACGACAAGTCAAAACACATAGAGATCAAATATCACTATATCAGGGATATGGTGCAGAGGGTAGCAGTGAAGCTCCTATATATTGAGACGGATGAGCAGATTGCAGATGTACTGACGAAGCCATTAGTCAGGGTGAAGTTCGAGTACTTCAGAGAGAGGCTTGGTGTTCTTCAGATCGACGACATTTCGAGGAAGAAGTGATGGACACATTTGCTGAAGCCATTCCAAGCATGGTGGAAGGAGGATCCTTCACATGGCTATGGATATAAGCGCTAGATGATGAGCATTAGGATGATGTTCTAGTTTCTGCTCTATATGATCAGTTGTATCATTTATATGTATGTATGTATGCATCATGTTGGATGCTGGATATGATCAGTTGGATCATTTATATGTATGTATGTACACATCATGTTAGATGTTGGATATGATCAAGTAGATCATGTATTTGTATATGTATCAGGTGGATAGTTGTATGATCAGGTATATCATGTATTTGTATATGTATCAGGTGGATACTTGTATGATCAGGTGGATCATGTACTTATGTATGTATCAGGTGGATGCATTATGTATATCAGGTGGATGCATTGTATGATCAGGTAGATCATGTATGATGATATGTATCAGGTAGATACTTTGTATGCATCAGATGGATATATTGTTTGATCAGGATGATCACAGATGACGAGCTTCAGGATGTTGCTCCAGATGATATGCATCAGGTTGATGCTATGATGATGATTAGGTTGATCATGTGATGATGTATGGTGAGTATCGGGTTGATACTCTGTGGCCGTGGACAGGTTGTGCAGGTAGCATAGAAAAGACCCTTTAAAAACTGGACAGGTAGATCAGTGTGCTCGTAACATCCTAGGTTGCTCTATCGAGATCTGTACAGGTAGAGCGGTGTGCTCGTAACATCCTAGGATGCTCTGAGTAGGTTTTGCTACAGTTTCGCATAGAAAATATCCTTTAAAAACTGGACAGGTAGAGCGGTGTGCTCGTAACATCCTGGGTTGCTCTATTGAGATCCAGACAGGTAGAGCGGTGTGCTTGTAACATCATGTGATGCTCTGAGTAGGTTTTGCGAAAGTTCACATAGAAAATATCCTGTAAAATCTAGACAGGTAGAGCGGTGTGCTCGTAACATCCTAGGATGCTCTATCAAGATCCAGACAGGTTGAGCGGTGTGCTCGTAACATCCTGGGATGCTCTGAGTAGTTTTTGTGAAGGTCAACATGTAATAACTCCCTGGGAGATCCGAAAGGTTGAGCGATGTGCTCGTAATCAGTCCTGGTATGCTCTTGCTAGGTTTTGTTGAGGCACGTAATCAGTCCTGAGTATTCCGCAGTATGACCAGTGATGATGAAGACCTGCAGGTGGTGGGCCTACATCCAGTATGAAAAAGGACTGGCTCTGTAGAAATTCCTATGACGAGTAGATACAGAGATTGGTTGAGATAGCAGCACTGACGATGACGATAATTCGAGGTCGATGCATCAATAACGATGATCCAGAGAAGAAGACTTTTGCTAGCAGATCTGTGTCGAGAAATACCTTCCTAGTTAAGAGGGAGTGTTGATGTATATGTAACTTCGGAATGCATTTCAGTTATATATTTATTGTACCCTTATAGAGATGTGCTATTCCTCTATAAGGAAGTGTTTTCATTTGTATTGACAAGTGTCGCAATGTGTTAACTTGTCGATGGGTTATTAGACCACCTTGTAAGGGGTCGGCCCGGATTTATGTAATATGTGGTTATTGTACCTAGCTAGACAAGTTGGCCCCATAAGGTTATTGGGGAAACAGAACAAGTATAAATAGAGATCGGGAGATCTCTATTTGGATCACTTAGAACTCATTCTTCCTTCACTCGGAAAGTGCCGCACATGTGAGGAAGAGGATCATCTGCTAAGAGGAGTCTATCTCTTGTACTTTGGTTGTACTTTGGTTGAGCTATTGCTCTTTCTATCTCTGAGGAAGTTGTGGGGTTTTTCACCTTAGGGTTTTCCCCACGGAAACTCTGTGTGTCTATTATCTCTCATGCTTTTGCTTCTTGTGATGATTGACATGCTTGTTATGATTGATATGCATTGATATACTGTACATGTTGTTCTCTCAGTAAAGATCCTAGAGTATTGTGAATTAATGCTCAAAATTTAACAAAGATGCCAAGGCAGAAGGTATCAAGAGAATGAGTCAAGAGGAGTATGACACAGAATTAGTTGACATAGGATTGCAACTTATTCATTTAGAGATGATGCTACAGAAAGAATACTAGAGGTATGGTTGGATAATGAAGAAGAAGAAAGTGAGATGGCATTCACTACAGGTGAAGCTAAAGAAAAAGATGTTTTCCAGATTGAGGGAAGAGCTCGGGACAGCTGAGTCCAAGATGGAAGTTCAGTATTGTGAACCAGAACAGGGAAGCATCCTTGGAGAGGATGATGATGAAGGGAAAGAGAGACTAACTGAAGGTCTCATGAAATACTTGAAGAGTTCATATCAGCAAATGAATGTGCTAGCAGATAAATCAATGGGAATTGAGGAGCCTAATGTTTTTTAAAACTAAGGAATTGTGTGTGTTTGCAGGTATAGAAGGTGATAAATATTATGGGGATGTTTTGAAGATGAAGGAAGAAAAATAAATGTATTATTACATCCCTGAAAGAGGACAAATCCATAGTTTTGTTTTGAAGATGGAGGATGAGACAACTTCATCCCATGAAGACAGCCAAGGGGGAACACATACACATTTTGACAATGGAGTTGCTGACAGACAGTCAGAATAACATGTTGCTTCAAATGAAATAAATTTGGCTCGTGAAGACAGCAAGGAGGAAGAACATACACCATTGAACAAAGAGATTGTTGGAAGACAATTAGAAAATACTGTTGTTGCACAAAGCAAGGAAGATTTGGCTAATGAGAATGGCCAAAGAGAGGTTGAATATAAGCATTCAGTTACAATTCTTACAAGATGGAATGAATAGATTGATTTGCTAGAAGAATGGTTGAGTAAACAGGACTCAGTAGGAAGAGAAAGTCCAGCTAGAGGAGAGGAAGCATGTTCACAAGAGTATTACTGTGGAGAAAATGTGCCCATAGCATCTAAAACCATGAAGGTAAATTTTAATTGTCAATTTGAATTAGAGGATGCAAGAAGAACTAAGAATAAGGAACATGATTGGAAAGCAGGCTCAAAGGGTGAGTTTGACCTTCAAGTTCAACATTCAAAGTTGATGAATTTTGAGGATGAGATAATATTTTTAGAGGAATGGTTGGCAAAGGATACAAGTGATGGAGACTACAGACAGTTTGCAGGTTTAACTCAATCTGATTCTAGGGAGGAGACTATAATGTCAAATGAAAATTGCATGAGAGAAGATCCTAAAGATATAAGGATGCAGTAGCTAGTGGATAGCAGCAGAGAGACAAAACACAAGCAGAACAAGCAGGTGTACCATCCAGTGAATAGACTGGACATTGATATTGAGATGATAAGGATGTTGATGGTGAAGGTGTCTCGGAGAAGACATGAAGATAAAATGAATATCTACATCAGAAAAACAACAAAAGAAGACAAGTGACAAGGGAAGATTGTAGAAGCAAGGCTAGTGGAGCATTGCAACAAAAAGTATGGAAGCCATGAGAGTTTCAGTCAGCAAAAGGACAACATAACAACCATGAAGCAACTGAGAAGCTTCAACATAAAGTTTGGGACCCAGGCATATTGAAGATGGAAGGTTATGACCTGGAGGTCATATTTATTTTTTCCTGGGGATTCTGATGCAGGAGCATCCTGCTCTCCATCCAAGTCCAATGTTTGGTCACACCCTAGGGGTCTTGACATTTTCCTAAGCAGGGGGTCTTTTGATAAATTCATTGTAATATGTTGAATTACTTATATTCTAGATGTGTGATGAGTCACTAGGTGAGTGATGTGTCATTGAGTGAGTCATGTAACTAAGTCCTCATCTAATGGAAACATTCGATGAAGGTTTAATATCTCATGAAGCGAGTCATAGAGATAGAGTTAAGTGTTTGCTAAAATTAGATAACAGTTGCTATGAGTTAGGAGATTGTTGAATGTAATGTGGATCTGAACCAAAATTGGTTTCACATTACTTCTGTATAAATGTATGATCCTATGAGGCATCGATAGGTATCCAAACAATGTAAATCAGGCTAGGGTGTGGCCAAAACAATGTAAATCATGCCAGGGGAAGTGATCCTTCTTGTATCAGGTTTCTTATGTGTGAATGTACAGGTTTCTTGTGTTGAATGAAGAAAGGGCAATTTTTGTACGTCTCTGTGTAATTGAATGAATGATGTCTGAATCATGATAGGAGAGTGATTCTCTCTGACTGTATTGATCTCCAGCATATGTAGAGTTATGTGCCTGATTCATGGTGGTCATATAATGAGAAGAGAGGGCTTCTTGTACATGGGAATTTGCATGTGAATGGGTTAATCTATTGTGACTTATTAGTGGATAATTGACTGTGTATGTATCTAATTCATGAATTGATTGATAGGTTGAACATTGCAGACAGATTGATAAGTTCATGTGTATGAGTGTAGAAGGATTTTCCATGTTCTGTAAGGGATAGCTTGTTAACCTTGGAGTCATCGATCGCTGGAAGGATCGATGCCCTGCCTATATAAAGTCGCAAAGGTGAAGCTATGGAGATGGTGATCAGGTTCAGTGAAAGAGATCAAGCCTGGTGAAGGTCTATTGAGGTGGATTGATCGATTCTCTGAACAATCAACGCAGAAGTCGCAGCAATCGAGTTTAGCAGAGGTTGGAAGATCCAGATCGAGACCAGAAGATTGACAGTACAAGAAGTATTTCACTGAGTGAACTAGCGCAGGAGATAGAGATCCGAAATCCAAAGTTGGAGTTCCGCATTTTATCGCAGATCAATGGACAAGAGAAATTGCGAAATGATAAATGGATCGTAAAGGATTTCTCCGGAGAAAGAGATCGGGGCTTAATGGAAACTCCGAACGTAAAATTTCTATTAAGTGCACCCTAAATCAATTCGATCCATGTTGATCTGACTTAACCTGGATCCGACGGTCCAAGGCGATTGTGGAATTCTGGATCCAACGGTCCAAAGTGTTGCGGAAGGATCATTGCAAAAGAGTGTTGCAGAAGGGTGACTGCAGAAGAGTGTTGTGGAAGGGTGAATTATGGAAAGTAATTGCAGAAGGCACTCTTGTTCGATGCTCCGCATTCAAGTGAAACCTAGAAATTGTAATGAAATTCATCTTATTGTTGATTTGAATTCTGCCCTTCAATGACTGTTGCGGAAAAAGACTTAGTTGTTTTAGCTAAGTTTGGTGGTTCTGCTAAGTTTAGTAGCATAATAATACTGGGTAAGTGGGTTGGATTGGTTCTATTGATCCCACCTGCATCAACACTGCTACATCATCTGATTCAACTAATTCTTCAACATCTTCCTCTAGAATATGATCATCTAACTGATCATGTTGATCATCGTCAACATCATCTTCTTCTTCAAGACCATGTTTATTATCTTCCTCTACATTACTTACCATCCTTCCCCTTGGATCGTGTCTCACAAAAAATGAACAACCCCCTCTACCTGGAACATCAGAGTAAAATACCTGTTCACATTGGCTTGGAAGAACATAGGGATTTGTTCCTGGCTCAAACAACCTTGTATTAACCATGGTAAATCCATTATCATATTCAATAATAGTTTTATCGGGACCACATTGATTCAATTGTAACCTGTACCATTTGACAACAAACAGAACTAATTTGGATTTAAAGTCACACTGAATAATATCTTCCAAATACCCATAGTATCGATTTTTGAGAGTTATGGATGTCTGTCGCGTCTAGAGGAAACATTGGTCACCTCAAAGACTGCAGTTATCCCACAATCAGATATTTTCTTTGTTTCATCCAACTTTTTGATGCAAAATTTATGACCATTGCACCACATAGCCTTATGGTGTTTTACCTGCAACAAGCCATACACATAAAGATTACTCCTGAATTGATCATGATTAAGTGCATGTTTATAATCTGCAGGGAAAAAAATTAATGTGTACATCAATATATTTGAAAAAAAAATAGTATGGCTAATTAATATGCTTGCTGGCTTATCTTTTAAACCATATGCTAAATCAATTTCCCTTTGTGTAAGATTGGTATCTCCATTGCGATGAGTTTCTTTAACCAATGAAGCCACACCTTCCCATGATATTACATGACCAGATTCTTCACATCGTTCAATCCATACCTTCATCCAATCAAGATTGTTTGCGATGTATAAATGAAGTGCATCCCACTCTCGACCAACTACTTGATGAAATTAAAATTAGAATTCAGTACAAATGTATATTCACTTAACACAGTATACACTTTTAATTGATGCATATTGAATATTAAAAATGAAATAAGTATGATATATACATAAAAATAAACAGTCAAATGTACTATAATTAATCTCCACTAGCTAATAATTACCTTTCACCTTCCTCTATCTACCTTTCCCCTTCAGGCACTCCCCTTCGAAATTGTTATTGGATTCTGGATCACAAATGCGACCTAAATTGAGCTTTGACGCTAATTTAGGAAGATATTCACTAATATACATCATGTTCGGGTATACCATATATACCGCCACCATAGAACCCTCAGTACGTGCTCGTTGTCTAACCAAACCCTTCAAAAATTTCAAGTTCCTCTCGACCATCCACATTGACCTTGAGTGTACAGGTCCACACAATTCAATCTCCTCAACTTGGTGTATGAGGTAGTGTTATTGTGCATTTAAAAATGTCGAAGGTAAATGTTGTTGCATTTCACACATGAGACGAGGAATTTCTCTCCTCCAATACTTTATATCTTCTTTATGGATTTCTTTAGATGACAACCATCTACAAGTGATGCAAACAAAACACGAGATTTAAAAAAAAAACATTATATTACATAACAATTAGAAAAACAAATGTCAAATAAAAGTTCTACAATGAATTAAACAAACAACTTATGCATGCAAAATATTGCTACTTACCTCATGTATTTTCCAAGATCATATATAACTTGTTTGACACTGTTGTTGAAGTTGTCCGGGAGAGATAGAGGTAGAACATACTGCAACATTATAAAAATAGTTTCATTATTTTTTACAAAAAGTAGACAAAAAAATACCAACAATATGCACTAGAATAAAAAAAATATAGCAATATATATATACCATGATAATTACCTTGATGGAGATATGCCAATCATGTGTTTTCACCCCCGCAAAATCACCTTTCTTTGTTATGATATTCTTCATGTTCGAAACAAAATCCGGTGGGAAATTTAATTTTTCACATGAATTCTTTTACAACATTGCTTTGTTGTTCCGTTAACAACCATGGAAGTGAGTTTATATTAATTTGGTCTATGTTGCTATGTAATTCAATGACATCTTTCATTACATGATTGGCTTCCTGAATGGCATTGCAAGTTTTGAGAAATTTTTATTTTTCACTCCTTCCATCCAATATTCGCCATAATGTTCCATCCACATTCTTTTCGATATGCATTGTATCGAATAGATGAGCAAATTGTAGGTGCTTATAGTAGGGAAACCTACTAAATTGTTTAGGATAACTTTTCATTCCTCGTGGAAGTCCATTAATGCCTTCATGATCACGACAACCATCATGAATCATAGTTTATAAAGAAATTACATAAATCAATGTCAATTACAGTAAACAACACACAATAAAAAAAAATCAAAACACTTCATATATGATGATAGATATACAATTTGATTTGTACATACCTTGATGATTTCTATTATATTGCAACTTCCATAGGTGAGGTGTCATTCTCTGCGGTTTTAATGCAGTCTCTTGCTTCCCATTGAATAGATGTTTTTTGGTAGTTCGATACCTATGATTCTTAGAGAGGAAGTGCCTATACTCATCAAATACCTCATTTCCTAGCTTTTTGAAAGATGAGATTTGATCTTAGTACCACAAACTAGACATGCAAATTTTCCTGTTTGAAGACCTACATAAAGAGATGGATTAACTATGTCAATTATAATTATATAAAATGAATGGATTATTTAAAAAAACATGCATGAATAATATATCAACTTCATAAAATTAAATACTATTAAAGTGGACATTATAATTACAAACCACAAAAATGGGTTAACCCTGGGGCATCATGTATTGTCCATACAAGCATTGCATGGAATTGAAATTTATTTTGTCGTATTGGTCTAGATACATCATACATAGTAATGAGATTCCATAGCTTTAGTATCTCGTCAATAATAGGTTCGATATATACATCCATATCTTTAACTTGGTACTTACCAGATTGATTTGAACATATAAAATATATAATTATTACTACTATTTAGATATATAAATAATACACAAGATAAAAAAATATATATGTGACATTATGCAACAAAATACGACAAATGAGATGCCACTACATTAAAATAAAATTGTTGTAGACACATACCTGGAATAATCATTGCCAACATTATGTGCTCCCTCTTTATCGACAACCATGGAGGAATGTTATTGTTGATAACAAAAATAGGCCACACCGATTAAATAGATCTCATCTTTGCAAATGGATTGACACCATCTGCTGCCAAAGAAATCCTAACATTACGAGGTTCTTCTTTAAAGTGTGTTCATTTTTCCTCCATATCTCTAAATGCAGAACCATCTGCAGGAATTCAAATAATGTCATCTTGACTTATGTTCCGTGCATGGTAATCCATAAATTACACTATGTTTCTGCACCTGAAAAGTCGTTGCAAAGGTGGAATAATGGGAATATAACGAAGAACCTTGCAAGGCACCTTTTTATTACTTGATCTGTTTGATATCTACTGATATGACATTCCGGACATTCTGTTTCAAATTCATGATGATTATAATATATAATATGGTCATCGGGGCATGCATCAATTGCTTCATACTACATTCCAATTTCTTTCATGATGGTAGATAAGTCTCGATATGTGTGAGGTAAAATATTTGATGGTGGTAACAAAAATTTAGCTATCAAGCTACAACAAATTAAAATAAAAAAACTAGTTAATATAATAAATAAATAATATTAATGAAACATATTTCATCTTTATTTCATTTGTAAAACATGAATTAACAATAAAATTATTAGAGGAACAAAGATAACCTTTATCACGATCATATATATGTAATGGAATATATTACATACCTTAACATCCATGTGGCTGATGTGTTTGAAATACCATTCATAACCTTCAATTTCATTACCAACAATATAGTAGAGAGAAGATTTGTGTTGGAGCCCTCATAAAGGGTTCCATATGCCTTCTCAAGAAGAGGTAAATCATGAACATCAACAAAGTCATCATTTTCATGATCATCATCATCATCATCCATTCTAACATTAAATGTATCATGGATCAATGTATTTGTACCATCATCTTGAACTATGTTATCAGTATGATCATCTTCTACAATATGATCATTAACTTGTTCTCTGGTATTCATAGTTCCATGTCCCTCTGGTACTTGTTCTGAAAGAACATACTCCGGGTGATATGCCGTAGGAGGTCTTTCCTTTAGAATTACATGAAACCATCAAGATATATATATTAGTTAATATAAAAAATATTAAAATGATACATACATTTACAAAAACGATCAATATAAAGACATATATAATGAAAAACTTACCAATGGACGATAGCCCTATCCCCCCTTAGTGTGTCCATGTTCCCTACAATGTATTTTGGTTGTTGTGATATTTATCTTATCCTTTTAAAGCCCATGCATTGACTACATGAACAATAACATTTCCCATCACCCTTTCTTTTCACTCCATCGCACAATTTAGCAAGCAATTCTCGATTTTGTTCGTTTGGATCAGTAATATTGTTATGTGACATTTTCTGATACAGAGCTTGACTGATGATTGTGGATCTTAAAAAATCAAGCTCCACACTTCACTATTTTTAATCACAGTAACAATTGAAATAATTGTGGATTTTGGTCTGGAAAACAGTCTGTGCAAAGATTGTAATTTCCGCAAACCATCGCTTGTATAGCAAACATGTCGGAATATTTCTATAATTTATAGTTTCTAAAAATAAATGATCGTCGGATATCTGATGAAGTTAACATAGTTACCGTTGTAAACTATACGTCGTAAATACGATGAAATACATCGAATATCCGACGTAGGTCGCCATATTTATGATGGTCATCGGAAATTCGATGACTAAAGGGGTCAATTTAAAAAAAATTAAGAAAAAATTGTAATTATAAAGGTGAAATTCAATGACAAGGTCAATTTCGTTGGAATTCGTCATATTTTCTTGTCGGATTTTGGGTTCAAATTTGGTTGTGTTCATACATTTAGAAATATACTCAGCAATATATTTCTTCATTCCTGGCCAAAAATATTGATTCATGGTTGTAACAATTGTTTTATGGTATCCTAGGTGACTAGAATATGGCATTTTATGGATTTCATCTACAATAATTCTCCTCAAATATGCCACATTAAGAATATACATTCTATTTTTATAAGTAAGAAGTTCATCATCCTCCAAATGTCAACCTTCATACCTCTTTTCCAAATTATGTTGTTGTAATCTGTCTTTTATTTGCACATACTGCTCATCTTCAACAAGAGAGTCAACAATATTTTGCCTCATTTGATTGGCGAATGCTAATGGTTTCCACATGTATTGCATGCATTTTCCTACTAAGTACATTAGCCACTTTATTTTCCTTCATCTGTATGTGTTTGATCTCAAAATCAAACTCACATTAAAATTCCAACCATCTAGCTTTCCTCGCATTTAGTGTTGGTTTTTCAAATAAATATTTCAGACCACGTTGGTCTATCCTAAGCTCAAATTCTCTTCCCATCAAATAGTGCCTCCACATTTTCAAAGCGTGCACTATCACAGCAAGCTCTAAATCATGGGTAGCATAATTATTTTCATAATCTTTTAGCTTTCTTGATTCATAGCATACCATATGATTGTTCTACAGAAAAACTCAAATTCTCGGTTACATGCATCGATACACACCACTAAATATTTTTTGTGATTTGTAATTTTTAAAATTGGAGCACTTGTAAGAAGTTTTTCAGCAATTGGAAGCTTTCTTCACATTTTTGTGTTCACTTAAATTTTATTCTCTTCTTTTGCAGAGAAGTGATAGGGTGTGCAACCTTGGAGAATCCTTTAATGAACCTTCTGTAATACCAGCAAGGACCATAAAATATCTCATATTTGTCACATTCTTTAAAATCCTCCATTTCAAAATGGCCTCAATCTTTTCTGGATCCATTGATATTCCTTTCACTAAAATAACGTGACCCAAATAGTGAATTTTCTTTTGATAGAAATCACATTTTCTTAGCATTGCATACAACTATTCTCTCTTATCACTAGCAAAGTCATTCTCAAATGTTCTTCATGCTCCTCTTCATTCTTGGATAAATAAGAATGTCATCTAGAAGAACAAGAACAAACTTGTACAAATACTTGTTGAAAACACTATTCATGAGATACATGAATGTAGTTGTTGCATTAGAGACCAAATGGCACCACCGCTAACTCATAGTGTCCATACCATGTTCTAAAGTTTGTCTTTTGGATATCTTCTTCCTTTATTCTGACTTAATGATAACCAAACCTCAAATCAATCTTTGAGAATACTTTTCCCCCTCTCATTTGATCAAAGAGATCATCAATTCGAGGCAATGGGAACTTGTTCTTTACTATAACTTTATTCAGATGTTTGTAATCAATACATAACACAAGTGTTCCATCTTTCCTTTTCACAAATAGCACGGATTCTCTCCATGGATAAACACTTGTCCTCGTGTACTTCTTTTCCATCAACTCTTGCAATTGCATTTTCATCTCTAGCAATTCTGGTGTACTCTTTTTGTAAGGTGTTTTAGACACGGTGCATCTCTTGGCACAAGATCAATTTTGAAATCAATGTCCCTTTTTGGGGGAAGTCTTGGAATTTCATCGAGGAAAACACCCCTGAATGCTTGCAAAACTCGATTGTCCTCCAACTTGCAAACTTCATTTTCGGTTATACCCAATACATGGGTTGCATACAATTGACAACCCTTTCTAAATAACTTCTCCAGTTGCAAGGATGAAATCTGTCTAATAGAAACGACCATTGGAATGTCCTTCACTATCTTTGGGTTTCCTTCTTCATCAATGCATTTGATGGTCTTGTTATAGCAATTAAGTTTAACTTTATGTGCTTCCAACCAGTTCATTCCAATGAGGACATTATAGGAACTAAGTGGAATAATATTCATATTTGTCCATGTGAAGAGTCCATTGATTTCTAATGGACATTTCACCACCACTTCACTAAATATTCTCTTGATTCCAGTGGATAATTGGACCAACTCTGATCTACTATACTTTGTTTCTATTGTTAAATTTTCTGAATTTACTTCAATATGATCTAGGATCTTAACTGAGAGAACAACATGTACAGCATATCTACAGCATATCAATCATGGAGACAATAATGCAAGCACCCAAGAGACACAAAGATTTACTTGGGGAAAACCATAAAGGTGAAAAACCCCAATAACTTCCTCAGAGATAGATAGAGCAATGATACAACCAACCAATAGAGATAGCCATAACCTAGCAGTAATCCTCCTCCTCCATAAGTGCGCCTCTCCTCCTTGAGAGCATGTGTGAGAAGTGAGTGTGCAAATAGAGTGCCTCCCGCACTCTATTTATACTTGACTTGACTTTCCTTTTTACCTAACTCATGTCGGCTCGAACTTAACCACATAACATAATGCTGAGTGGGCCGACCCCCAATAGGGTGGTCTAATAACCCTTTGACCCACATGGCCGACCCCCAATAGGGTGGTGTAATAACCCTTTGACCCACATGACTTATACAGGGCCGACCCCAAATAAGGTGGTCTAATAACCCATCAAGTATAAGTTACGACACTTACAATATAAATGACGACACTTCCTTATAGAGGAATAATACCATCTCTATAGGAATACAATATACATATATGTGAAATACATTCCGAAGTTACATATACATCAACACTCCCTCTTAACTAGGAAGGTATTTCTCAGCACAGTTCTTCTAGCACAAGTCATCTTCTCTGGATCATCGTCACTGGATAATCGTCATCGAGTCATCATCATCGTCACTGCTGCTGCTATCTCAATCAATCTCTGAATCTACTCGTCATAGGAAGTTCTACAGAGCCAGTCCTTTTTCATACTGGATGTAGGCCCACCACCTGCAGGTCTTCATCATCACTGGCCATACTGTGGAATCCTCAGGACTTTTACGTGCGTCACAAAACCTCGCAAGAGCATCCCAGGCTGTTACGAGCATACTGCTCTACCTATAGGATCTCCCAGGGCAACGAATTACATGTGACCTCACCACAAAACCTTGCAAGAGCATCCCAGGCTGTTACGAGCATACTGCTCTACCTATAGGATCTCCCAGGGAAACGAATTACATGTGGTCATGGCAAAACCTCGCAAGAGCATCCCAGGACTTATTACGGGCACACAGCCCAACCTATCGGATCTCCCAGGGAAACGGATTACATGCCATAGGACAAAACCTCGCAAGAGCATCTTCCAGATATCCCAGGGCAACGAATTACATGCCATAGGCAAAACCTCGCAAGACTATCTGCAGATCTCCCAGGGCAACGAATTACATGTCCTCCCAGAGCAAAACCTCGAAAGAGAATTTGACAGATGTCCCAGGGCAACGAATTACATGCCATAGGCAAAACCTCGCAAGACCATCTGCAAATCTCCCAGGGCAACGAATTACATGCTCATCTGCACAACCTGATCCACGGCCATAGAGTATCAACCTGATACTCACCATACATCATCCTGATGTATCCATGATCATCCTGATCATCATCACTGCAACGTCCTGCTGCATGTCATCTGGAGCAACATCCTGAAGCTCGTCATCTATGATCATCCTGATCATCACTGCAACATCCTGCTACATGTCATCTGGAGCAACATCCTGAAGCTCGTCATCTATGATCATCCTGATCATCACTGCAACATCCTGCTGCATGATCCACCTGATCATCAATGCATCTTCCTGATGCATACCAAGTATCATACATGATCCTCCTGATCATCAATGTATCCACCTGATACAAATATATAATACATATCATCATACATGATCCTCCTGATCATCAATGCATCTACCTGATGCATACCAAGTATCTACCTGATACATATCATCATACATGATCCTCCTGATCATCAATGTATCCACCTGATACAAATACAAATACATGATACATATCACCATACATGATCCACCTGATCATACAATGTATCCACCTGATACATATACAGATACATGGTCCAAGCATCCAACATGATGCATAAACAATACACATACATGATCCAACTGATCATATCCAGCATCCAACATGATGCGTACATACATACATAAAATGATCCAACTGATCATATCCAGCATCCAACATGATGCGTTCATACATAAAATGATCCAACTGATCATATCCTGCATCCAACATGATGCGTACATACATACATAAAATGATCCAACTGATCATATCCTGCATCCAACATGATGCGTACATACATACATAAAATGATCCAACTGATCATATCAAGCAGAAACTAGAACATCATCCTGATGTTCATCATCCAGCACTTACATCCACAGCCATGTGAAGGATCCTCCTCCCAACATGCTTGGAATGGCTTCAACAAATGTGTCCATCACTTCTTCCTCGAAGTGTCCTCGATCTGAAGAACGCCAAGCCTCTCTCTGAAGTACTCGAACTTCACCCTGGCTAGTGGCTTCGTCAGCACATCTGCAATCTGCTCGTCCGTCGCAACATACAGGAGCTTCACAGCTCCTCTCTACACCATATCCCTGATATAGTGATATTTGATCTCTATGTGTTTCGACCTGTCATGAAACACTGGGTTCTCGGACAGCTTCACACAACTCTGGTTATCACAGAAGATACCAGTAGCCTCCAACGGGAGATCAAATAACTCAGACAGTAGCTTCCGTAGCCATACTGCCTCACAACTAGCTGAACAGGCTGCAACATACTCTACCTCAGCTGTACTCAGTGTTACGCAGGACTGCTTCCTGCTAAACCAAGAGATCACACCTGATCCCATATTGAAGCAACACCCAGATGTGCTCTTCCTATCTGCAGCACTGCCAGCCCAATCTGAATCAACATAACCATGCAGGTTAAACTTTTGATTCACCTCATATCTGAGCCCATAATCCACTGTACCCTTCAGGTACCTCAGAACATGCTTTACAGCAACTAGGTGAACACTCCTCGGATCCGTCAGGAACTGGCTCAATGTGTTCACAGCAAAGCAAATGTCTGGTCTCGTGTTCGTCGGGTACATCAAGGACCCAATAATCTGACGATACATAGAAACATCAACTGGCTCAGATGAAGCATCACATAGAAGCTTCAGATTCGATGCCATCGGTGTGGCCATGGCCTTGCAATCCATCATCCCGAATCTCTTCAGGATCTCTACTGCATACTTCCCTTGTCCAAGGAAGATTCCTTCTGCATTCTGCCATACCTCCATGTCAAAAACAAATAGTGCATCATCCCCAAGTTCTTCATCTCGAACTCGGTAGTAAGCTTCTGCTGCGTGTCGGCAATCAATCTATTTTCACCTGTAACAAACATGTTATCTGTGTACAAAAGTAGTATCACTGAATTGCCTTCCTCAACCTTGTAGTAAAGGTTGAAATCCACATTATTCTTGGTAAGGCCCAAACTGGATAGAAAGCTGTCTATCCTATCATACCAAGTTCTTCACACATATATGACTACACCATGCTGTCTTGAGATCCATCTGGTGCATCTTCTATTTCATCACTTTTATATTTCTCAATGCTGCCATCTGCAACATGCTTGATCTGATAGTTCCATTTGGAAGTCATAACAAACTTCCATTCACATCTTGGGACTACATCCCAAACATCATTCTTCATGATCGACGGATCATGGCATTTCATTTCTTTATCCTAGATCCTGGGAACTTCAATATCTTCAATAAATAAATTTGTTGCTGAACAAATGTTGTAGTTCTTCTTTTGTAGGAGATGGCATACGATCTTTCCTACACAACAAGTTAAATTGCATGATTAGAAACATCTCATAGTTTTCAGAACAAATTCTTACACATAAATAAATATGTCATACGGTCATGCAATTATCTTAGCCAATGCTTCAATACAACATTTATCCATATTCCGTAACTTTCTAGATGCCTTCCAATCTCTACCAGAACATTGTTAAGAGTGTGCACAACTCCCAACATGTCAACAAAGAGGTTTCATTCTAGATAAGTAGCAATGGAATGTTGTACAGTGCCATAGGCCACTTACCCATGCATATTAGGAGTATACTGTTCATCAATGCAATTATTCTAATATGCATAATACACAACCTAATTCTAGGAACATCAGTATATACATTATTGAACAGTATTATTTAAGAAATGACAATTCAAATACTTATCTTTGTTTGTTCGTTGGGTGGACTCCCTTTGAGTCTTCGCTTCCTTGCAGGAGCTGCTGGAGTACTAATCTAAAGTAGCTTCTTCTACACCTTTCTGTTGTGGGATGTAGAGAGATGGACAACTCCCTTTGGATATCTACATCCTTGCATAAACCACTGGAGTGTACTCCCTCTTGATCTTTGCTTCCTGGATTACCTGTTCTTGAATCTCATATTCATCCTTGGTCCCTATGCATTCTTATTAGTATCATGAATGTGTTATCCTTGTGATCTCATATAAAATCATACATTCATTAGTATACTATTAAAACACAATAATCTCAAGCATGTATAGTCATGATCATTTCAAACAGAAATAATAAGCATTAGCATTCAAGGATTCTTATGGTTAGTCAAATCATAAGAAACATAACATGTCTAAACCTGTAATTACTCAAGCCTATGACTCTTCAGGTTAGTTGAATCATCAATCAAGATAAGAGATATAAAATGCATAAAACCTGTGATTATTCAACCCTATACCATCATGATTCTTCTGGTTAGTCATATCATCAATTATGGTAAGAAACATAATATGCATACAATCATGATTATTCAAACCTATGACTTCATGAATAATCATTATCAACAACGCGATAGTATAAGATCCTAACCCAAGGTAGGAATCTAGCTTGATATAGGAAAAACATACCTGGATTATTATGTTAGCTAGTTATGTCTAACATACCCTTATAATGTCTTTTGGTTCTCTTCAGTGACTTGTTCTAGTAACCTGCATGTCTCATAAGTTAACCATTATAAAACCAAGTTATACATACCTCGTGAATGGATCTTGTATGAGATCCATGACAATGGATGAATCTTTGTCCTCATGTTATCATGATCATATGTTCTTGGACCAGAACATGATCTGTCTTTCTTGGTGTACCTTTCATGTTAGTAGTCAACATAAACCTCATACAACACCATAATGCATTAGTACAATCATAAGTGTCAACACCCTAACCAATGAATATCTTCTATAATTTTGTTAAGGTGATACAACAAATCTAAAATCAAAATTGTACTAACCGTAATAACATGAAGACAATCATACCATAAACTTAATCATGGACAAATATCGAAACATACCTCGATGAGTCATACCTGTTGAGATCGCTTGTAATCTTCTTATGTAAGGCCTTAGCCTCATCTCCCTCTGAAACAGGAACTTCTTTACTCATGCAGATGATCAATCCATCTTCTTCTAGGATTAACCCAATCCACTTGATTTGCAAGAACTGGACCTGGAGCTGGATATGGGTTTGTCAGAGAAACCCCAAAAATTCAAACTTTGAATTTCAAACTTTCGAAAGGATAGGAATATGCGCCTTGATGAACTGATCAAACTGGTATATTCAGAATTTGAAAACTGCAAAGTTTCACTCCTCAATTTTGCCTTTGAAACTTCTGGATTCACTGGACGTGACCCTGAACTGGGGTTTGATGAAGCCCACTCTTCTACCCAATCAAAATGTTTGATCCAAAGCTCTAAGCTTCTATTTTTCTGAGGAGCTTCCAGCCGTGGTCACAGATTTCAAAAATTCCCATTTTTACAGAAGCCCTAATTTTCCATTTTTCTGATCAAAGTCCCGAACTAGGGTCTGATCAAACCCGGCTTTCTACCCAGTCAAAAATTCTGATCTTGGTCTCTAAATTTCTATTTTGATGAGTAGCATCCAACCGTGGTCTCCGATTACAAAAATTCCAACTTTCTTCAAAGCCCTAAATTCCGGAAGCCATGAATGAAGGTACCAAAAAATAATTATGTTTTGACAAAAATATGTACCTTATTGTTTCTGGTGTAACTCCGAAATTTTTGATCCACAGTGTCTGAAAAAGTTTTCTGAGATAGCCTGACCTGTTAGCTTTCCATCCTGACAGGTCTGACCTCAATTGGATGTTCTGAGAGAGAGTTATGCCAAATGTCGCAACGTGACCTGTTTTGGGAAAATACAGGAGAGAGAACTTGTACGGCGTGCCACGTGTCACTGTTTGACCTTCGGCCTCTGAAAAAGTTTTCTGAGATAGCTCGGCCTGTTATCTTTCCATCCTGACAGGTCTGACCTCAATTGGATTCTCTGAGAGAGAGATATGCCAAGTGTCGCAACGTGACCTGTTTATGGGATAATATAGGAGAGCGAACTTGTACGTCATGCCACGTGTCACTGTTTGACCTTCGGCCTCTGAAAAAGTTTTCTGAGATAGCTCGGCCTGTTTACTACCTGTCACTTTTCACGAAATTTCATTTGGATCTTACTAGCCCAAGTTATGACCTTTTTCCCAAGGTCACCTGATTTTGACTCAGATCTGGAAGAGGCAGAAACCCTATATTGTACAGATCATAAATCACAAAGTACAACGAATTAGAGGTTGTCCTTTCGACACAAGATACCTGGAGATCTTAGCGTCGGCCTGTAACAATTTCAGATCCGAAAACTTCGCCAAAACGGATTTATAGCGAAAGTTCTATGATGACTGGTTTTTGCTATATCAAGCCCTAGCATCGTAAGTGCAACAAGTGTCATACATGCCATATCATGCCTTCTTTCAGGCTAGCTCTGATACCATGTTAAATTTTCTGAATTTACTTCAATATGATCTAGGATCTTAACTGAGAGAACAACATGTACAGCATATCTACAGCATATCAATCATGGAGACAATAATGCAAGCACCCAAGAGACACAAAGATTTACTTGGGGAAAACCATAAAGGTGAAAAACCCCAATAACTTCCTCAGAGATAGATAGAGCAATGATACAACCAACCAATAGAGATAGCCATAACCTAGCAGTAATCCTCCTCCTCCATAAGTGCGCCTCTCCTCCTTGAGAGCATGTGTGAGAAGTGAGTGTGCAAATAGAGTGCCTCCCGCACTCTATTTATACTTGACTTGACTTTCCTTTTTACCTAACTCATGTCGGCTCGAACTTAACCACATAACATAATGCTGAGTGGGCCGACCCCCAATAGGGTGGTCTAATAACCCTTTGACCCACATGGCCGACCCCCAATAGGGTGGTGTAATAACCCTTTGACCCACATGACTTATACAGGGCCGACCCCAAATAAGGTGGTCTAATAACCCATCAAGTATAAGTTACGACACTTACAATATAAATGACGACACTTCCTTATAGAGGAATAATACCATCTCTATAGGAATACAATATACATATATGTGAAATACATTCCGAAGTTACATATACATCAACATCTATAAAAGCACGAGTCTCAACAATTTTAGAAGTGACATAACTATGAGTAGATCCAGGGTCAATCAAAATAGAAATAGATTACTTAACAATCTTACCTTCAACCTAAACCACATATGAATGATGGTCTACTTGGTGTTACTCTAGTGCAACATAGATTCTATGGATAGTCCTTTCCACCTTACCCACGGTTTCAAACCCTTGGATGTTGTGAACATGCTTGGCACTCCCATTTTGATGTTGACAGTTTCTAAGAAAATGATCTTCTCCACATCCACTACATTGAAGTGGCTCGCTTGGCTTATCTCCCATCATCTTAGATACTTAGTCACACCCTGTGGTGGCTAAATTTGATGATTTTTTAAATGAGGAGGCTTGAATCCCCTCTTCCTTTGGTCAAACTTCTCATTTTTCTTGTCTTTACATGCCCTATGGAATTTTGGCCTACTTTTTTTTATCATAACAATACTTGAAATTCCTTATGGTTTCATCTAGAGTTCGGGGTTCATCAAACTCAATTATGTCTTTGTATGACTGAGGAAATCCACTTAGGAAACATTGAGTTTTGACCTTATCATCTCAGATATACTTGACATATCTCGGCAGATCCAAGAATTTATTGGCATATTCCTCCATGGTCGTATGTCCCAATTTCAACTCTTGGAACTCTGATTTTTTCATCATAGTACCTATCAGAGAGGTACTTTCGCTTGAATTGCTTCCACACAATATTCCTCTCATTGAGCTTCTGCACTTGCCTAAGGTGATCCCACCATATAGAATCTCTTATATTCAAATTAAATATGGCCACCCCTGCCTTCATGTTCCCGGAGTATTCATGAACTTGTAAATATTTCATCATCCCAAGAAGCCAAGCCTCAACTCCTTGGCCATATTTTACTTCACCATAAAAAGTAGGACATTTGGCCTTATGACATTCCCCATCTAAATTGTTCCTAGAAGATTCTTCCTCTTATTCCTATGAGAAGGAGATCTTGAATCTTCAATGGAGTCTTTAGAGGTAGATGACTCACTAGAAAAGAAATATGGAGTATATGTCATATATCTAGAAATCCTTCCTAAGCTATGGGACCTCTTGTGAGAATGTCTCCTTGAGATATTCCTACTATTTTTCTCATTTCTTGAGTGTTGGTTAATCTTCATTTGAATTTCTATTAAGCTTTGGAGCATGGATTTATTCAGCTGTTTTTTTCTTCCTGAGCTCTAATTAGCCTCTCATTATCTGCTCTGCAACTTTGAAGTTCCACTCTTAAGCTTCTCATGGTTTATGCATTATATGAGAGAGTTATTTGATTTCTTCGAACATTAGATTTTGCCTCTACATTATCAACATGTATATCTTCTCCCATGGAATATATTTCAGGTTCATAAGGATTATGTGCAACATCCATGATTATGGTTTTATTGGTCCAACCAAGACCAAGGATTTCCAATTTCCATTATACTAATTATTGACCCTTAATTGTCACTAATATGATAATGTATCTGCAAAAGTGTTCATATAAGCACATTTTTCAGCTTCATTACATTCTTATAAATTCACAAAATTAATTTTCATGCATTTTGGGAACAACCCCTATTGACATTTTTTGTCAAATCAAGGCTATAGGCACTTTTCTATTTAATTCTTAGAAATATATGAATCACGGTTTTAGAATCTGATTGTGCCTAATTGTTCCCATATGGATAATATTTTTAATGATTTTCTTCATTCTTCATTCTGACCTTGTAGCTAAAAGTTACGGCCTTTCAAAACTGTCAATTTTTCCTAATTCTACCCTTTTCTCAAGTTGCATTTAGCTTTGGAGACCAACTTCAGCCACATGTAGAAGAAAATATAGGGAGAATTGAAAATAATTTTCCATCGGGTACTAATAATATATATGACAAGGATCACTCGACAAATTTCAGATTTCTAATCCGATTCGCTAGTCAATCTCTATCATTCTCTGGAATTGACTACTTTTAACTTCTACATTTCTTTCCAAAGTTGGAAATTTTAGCAAAACTGGCTATCTCCCAAATTGAGCATTTTTGGAAGAACTTAACCAAAGTTGTTCATTTTGATGAGTAGGTAAAATGTCGAGTTCGTAATATTTCTTGTTCCTAACATCTAGGTTTACTCTTACCTCCTCCAAGTTTTCTAAAATCCCCAACAAGTGCCTCGGGATAATGGATTTTGGCCTTCTTTTACACATATCCTTCACACATTTTTTAATTTGGCCATATTCTACCAAATTTATTTATGTGCCTAGATCATGACTACACCATAGTAATTTTGGCCCCAACAGAACCCCCGTCGGGTCAATGGGTATCAGTCTTTAAAAACCAATATTTCAAAATTTATGTAAAACTAGAGTAGAATGGGGTCAACCATTATGTAAAATTATGTAACCTTTCTCAATGGCATCTAAATGCCACACGTCTCATTAGATTCCAAACTAAACTTCTCACGTTAAGGCCAAAACAAATATTGGGCTCCAGACTTGGCTTTTTATAAAATAAATTGGAATACAGCCATCGCATCATACTCATCCCGTCAAGGTGAAATCCCTTTATCAGACACTCGGGTTATCATCAGAAGCATTAACATGGCTCATCTTGATAAGATTCTTCCGATAACCTTTATCAAGTGCTCCTCACCGTACTTTTCATACCGGGCCTCCTTTGTCAAACTTTTCATATCGAGCCTCTTTATCTGATACTTTGATCCATCGAACTATGATCATCGAAATTCCGCACATTCACTTTTGAGATTAATTCCTGATGTTCCTCCTTTGATGGCGTATCCTTGAAGTGTCGAGTTCCAATCCATTGGAAATCCTCACTCCATCGGGATCCTAAGCATTTGCATTCGACCGCTTCTCTTGATGGTCAACCTATGATGAAGACTTCCTGAACCGTCGAGTTCTAATCCATCAGATCTTCCCACATTCTCCTTCGACAGAATTTCCCAAAGGTCTTCCTCCAATGAGGAATTCTCGATAAGGTATTCTCGAACCATCATATATTGATCCATCGGGAATCCTCATTCCATTGAGATATCTCATGTTCACCTTCGGTAGCATTCTGCAAGGAGTCGATCCTAATATAACTATCCGTCTCATCGCTTCAGATGATCCTTGTCTGATTTGTGTTTTCAAAAACAATTGTGTCAAACTCATAGGTTAACACTAGAAAGTGAATCACCCTATAAAATTATTTCGATGACCTCTATCCAGTCCTACCACCTGTGCATTCATCCAACATGGCTAGTCCATGTCATACCTCCTATATACAAGGCTCCTCCATATCACATTTTTGTCTACGTGGTAATTGCAAGACCCAATTCAAATCTTCAAAAAAAAAAAAAAAAAATTATATGTTTTCTCCGATGGAAATTTTCCCATCCTTTGGCAAACTAACAATTCCTGTCAATGAACTCGACTATGTGACTATGGAACCGGTTCAACTTATCCATCCCATGCAGTCATAGTGTTGGGAAACTCGGCTCCATTAAAACACCATCTATTACTAAAACCATGATTTTCATAAAAGCCTTTTTCAAACACTTCCTGTGCAAGCTCGGTTTTCTACCTGTAACTGTGCATTATGGCCCATACATCCCTGGTGCTGCAACCAAGAGCTTTGATACGTGACTCTATCATGTCCCCATCCATCGATCTAACCAACATAGGGGGGTATTTACGAATTACAGGTTTATAAATTTCGTCCCATGGGCCATAATATGAATTCATAATTAAGAAATGTAGGAATAAATTTGTGAATGTAAAACATAATGGAATTTAAAAACTCTTTCCACGCATACAACATGCATAAACAAGCATATTTATCATAGGAATAAAATAAAATCATTCCACATTCATGTACAAAGAGAATACTTATCTTTAAACAAAAATATACAAACAATTAGTTGTGTAAGAGCAATTTTCCACCCAACCATAGGTATCAACTGTCGATATGACCCCCAAGGTGAGCTATGAGGTCACCAGGGTAAAGGAAACACCTACATGATTCTCTATCTCATACTACAACCCATTTGCTCGCATGCTTAGCTAAATTTCCCACATTTGAGAATTTACAAGGATCGAGTCACTCAATCATCCCATCCATGGTACTCTTTTCTACTTCCCCACACACTACACAAGGAATTTCCCTTCACTACTCCATAGTTCCCTTAGGCAATCCAACCCTTACAGTGCGTACCAATGTGTGCAGAAATATTCCAACCTATTGTATGTTTTTGGAGAACCTCATGTAACCTTAATTCATGGCTTCTCAAGCATGCAGAAGTGGCAGAACATAATGGGTACAGGTTCCTATCTTTCTCAACCTCTATGCTCACCTACAACAATCTCTTTTCTCTAGTTTATACAGTCCTTCCTCCAAATTTCAATTTATGGTTATGGCACAATCTTGTAATGGTAATGGTAATGGAGTGAACATAAATAGGAAAATTTTCTATAGTGTACAAAATATGTTGTCAAATCTGCTTGAGAAAAATGGATGATAGACCCCAAAGGAGATGAGAGGATGGAGAAAAGACAACTGATATAACTTCTGACCATAGAAGAGAGGAATATTATAGCAGTCATAGAAGTATACTCATTACATGCTTCCATAACTACATGAGAATACTTTCCCCGCCAACCTCACACATGCATTCAATGATTGGAGTTTATAGTCAAAAGGAAGTAATTGGCCCATTCAAGGAATATGGCAACAAATGGATAAATTCTAAGGTTGACACTTGGCAATAGAGGATTTAATCTCCCATAGGCCCCCTTTATTCTTCACATCTAGTGGAATCTTAGCCCCTCTAGTGCTCTTAACACAACCATCTTGGACCATTTTATTATTTTCCCAACATAATATTTACATAGCATTCGAGTTAGCATGGAAAGCTAAGCACATGGTCCATATAGAGATATTTACCTTATACATGCCTATCCATTCACTAGTCATGCCTTGGCCTTGAGCTCCACACTAGGAATCCATACTAGCATATTTATATCATTTACATAATTTGATTTAATACATTCCAAGTCAAAACTGGGAAAATTACAATAACTTTCTCATTCTAAGTTCCTTTTTTAGTGCATTTTTTGTATATTTGTGATTGTGGTGCTCAAGGAAATGGTGTGGTTGTTGTTTAAAAGTTTCATTGTTGAGTGCTTGTTGTTTCTCATTTATTTTTCTTCAAAGACAACTCTTTAATTTTTATTTTTAAAACTTTCTAAAGGAATATCCTAAACATACAAGCACCTTTTTTAGTATCATTTTTTTAAGGTGTATTATATTTCATGTAATATGTGGTGGTGTAGTTATTTTCTATGTTCATAGTCATTTGAATCGTGTTCTTCAATATGGCTAGTTCTAATGATATATTCTTAATTAATACCAATTATTTCACATTAAGTGTCAAATGGAAGATTTGTTGAGTAGGGGACAATGGAGGATTTATTTGGGAACACAAATTGCACCCTTGGATGCCTTAAATAAATCCAAATGGGTAAACTAAAACAATAAATATTATGGACTCATTAAAGCTTCCATCACTGAAGATTCGAAGTTTCATCTTCAAGTCAGTAACAAACCAAATAAACTTTGGACCAAAATTGAGTAGTTGTTTGATAAGAAAAATGAAATTTGTTCTCATCATCTTGAGAATGTTATATTGCTTTGGATCCTTCTAACTTTGATTGCATTAACAAATATGTATCAAGGTTTATTACTTTGAGACTTTATCTTACAAGTTGTGGTATGAAGAAGTCATATGATCATTTCTATCATTTCTAAACTTGGTGACCCTTATTTTCTTTTTGTTTATGCATTTTATTACATAAAATAATCCATTGGAGTTGTTTATAAAATGCCTAGTTTTGAATCATTTTGTGATGGATAATGCACAGCAGGACAAGCTCTTGGTCATTGATGGCATGTTGTAGAAACCAAGACAAAGGACCTAGTGGTGTATAAGAAGAAAGGTCCCATGAAGAAACATTCCAAGAAAAAGAGAAGAAACAAGAGCCTCAAGGGCCAATCAATTTTCCATTGCTTTGAACTTAGATCAAGGAGAAAAGTCCAAGGGAAAAATGACTAACAAGAATTGTAACTTCTATAGATGAGATGTCATCTTAAATCACATTTGTGGAAGAGGATGTAGGTATTTGAAACAAATCAAACTTGATCCTCCTTCTCATTCTTTCTAAGACTCATGCCCTATCTATTTCTACTTGTAGCTTCAATGTAAAAAATCATTTTGTAGATGATTGGATTTTAGATTTGGGCACCTCATATCGTATGGTGAAAGAAAAGGCCTTATATTCTACAATTCATGAATGTAACACGAAGCATATGTTTGTTGGTGATAATAGGTATTTTGGAGTCTTAAGGATTAGGAATTGTTTATATAGATGGTTGTATTTTTAACCATTTACTTTGTGTTCCCTATATCTCCTAAAACATTTTATTCATGTATCAGATAACGTATTTTGGTACAAGCAAAACTGCATATTTTTCACTGCACAATAATATAATCAATTATTTACATGATCCTCAACACGAAATAATTGAATGTGTAGTGTCAATGGTTTTTCCAAATTGTACAAGTTTGATGATTTGGTTCATCGTCACTTATGATTATATGTTCTTGCTAATGATTTGAGTAGACTCTACACAAGGAGTTTGGACCCAAATTACCGCTCATTACAACAATATGTAAGCACAAAATGCTTCTTATTTCACTTTCGTTCATTTCTAGGACATTGTTTGTCTAGGTTGTGTTCTTGAAAAGCATCAATATTGATCTTTTCTACCAAGGTTTCTCTTGGCATGCATCAACACATTCGGATTGTGTTCATATTAATTTGTGGTTCTTTGCCTTATGTTTCATTTTATAGTAGCAATTATTTTCTACTCTTTATTTGTTTTTTCTAGATGCATTTGGGTTTATTTTCTTTCCCACAAAAGTGAATTTTTCACTAATTTTTTGGCCTTCAAGGCCCTAGTTTAAAAATAATACAGCCATAACATCTATAGACTCAAATGATAGAATGGAGGCTAACCTATTAACAAGAATTGCATCGGTTTTTGTTCTTCTGAAGGATTCCAAATGCAGCACATTGTCCCTGATACACTACAACATAATGATGTGGTCAAGAGAAAGGACATAACCTTAAAGGAAATGTCTAATTACATGATTTGGTCCAGGAATATTTGTATGGATTTTTGGGTCAAATTCATAATTGTGTCATTTACATATTGAATTGCACAGCTACTAAGCTTGTGCAGATGTAACACCAAAAGAAGCATAGAGTAAAAACAAGCCTTATGTAAGCAACTTTTAGGTTTTCAATTGTGACTATCACACTCACATTCAATATAAGAAGCATACAACTTTCCAATCCAAGAACCAAAAATATTTTTTTGTCGGTTATTTAAAGGATGGAAAATGTTGGATTTACAGACTCTACACTACATAACTGATACTTAGTATAAATATTTGGTTTGATGATCATTTTTCACTTTGCAAACCTAGTTTGACACGTATTTGGCCTATGAGATTTATCCATTTACTTCTGTGCCAACTTATTTTTATACTTTTTCTCGTGATCTTGATTTTGTTCTAGATGATTTTTTTCTAATGAAGGAAGTGAGAAGGAACCTATTCCTCGCTATCCTCCTCCAAATGATTCTATTAAATCTACTCATATATATCAGCCACTTTCTACGTGGGTTCAACAAAGTTGAGAAGTTGTTGGATATTTAGTTAGAATTCCTCTTGCAATTGATCAGATGTGTTCTTAGCTTCATCATGCTTCTTAATCTCTAACAACCTAAGACTTAAAGCATCCAAATCCAAAAATATTTCATGAAGCATCTGGTTTTTTAGAATGGGATGAAGTAATGAATGAAGATTAATGTTCTTTTTTGGTGAATGATACCTAGGATTTAAATTCTTTCTCCCCCAACAGAGGAAGATTAGAAAATGTAAGAGGGTTATAGAACCAAGTATCCAATCGATGGAAGTATGGATAGGTATTACACCCAATTAGTATCCAAAGAGTTATCTTAGGGTGAAGGCCTCAATTATTCTAAACCCTTTCACTAGTTCCCGAGATGGATTTTGTTCACCTTGTTTTATCACTTGCAACTTCATAGAGATGGGAGGTACATTATGGGTGTTAAGTCTTCCTACTTTCATGGGGATCCACAAGAAGATATTTATATGGAAAAACCTCTTGAGTTTATTAACAATTATTCTAATCTTGTATTTTAATTGAATAAGTTTCTCTATGGACTCAAACAAGATTTGTGTGCTTGGTATGATAAGTTGGATAGGTTTCTTTTTGGCTTGGAATTTCCTAGATGCCACTTTGACCCAAATGTTTATACTTTCCAAGTTGGTGACAACCCTCTAATTCTTATTATGTTTTTTTATGATTTCATTCTCACTTGTAGTGTGATCCTCATTTTATCAACCAAGTGAAGTCTAGTCTTAGAAACCAGTTTGAGATAACAAACTTAGGGCACTTGCATTATTTATTGGCTTATAGGTTTATGTACATAAATAACATAGTCTAGGTTAAATCAATAATAATGATACTAAGAAAAGCATCATAAATAATAATACAATAAATAAATAATAAATAATATTAATAATAATAACTAAATAAATATAAAGAGATAAAAACAAACTATTATTATTAAAACTAAAAGACATGCCTTTTTAAATGAAAATGCACAAAAAGACCTATTTATGGGTACCAATTGTACTTGTATTTCATTTTTCATTATTCAACAATTATTTATTAAACGTTGATATTTTTTATCAAACTAATTTTATGTGCTTCTGCAACATTGGTATCAGAGCATATACAACATTAGTCGTAATCCATGACTAGCTAGATGAAATATGAGTGGAATATGCCAAAGACCCCAAATTGTATTCCATCATCAATAAATTGGGACAAAATCCAAAATTTGAATGGAGAAATGGCATTCTTTGGTACGAGGGGAGGATCTATCTCACTTCATCGTCAAAATTTAAAGTAAAAGTATTAAGGGAATCGCATGACTCTCCAGTTGCAGGACATGTAGGCTTCTTTAAAACTTACTACAATGCAAGACCGTCTTTTTTTTGGAAGGGAATGAGCAAGGACATTGAGTAGCATGTTGTTGAATGTGATACTTTTCAAAGAAATAAGAGTGAAAATATTATTTCACCAAGGTTACTCTATCCTATACACAGTCCTAACCAAAAGTGGGAAGAAAATTCGATGGAATTCACTAAAGGATTACCCATGTCTAACGGAAAGGATACATTTTTTGTCATGGTTTAGGGGCTAACTAAGTATGCTTAGTCATGGGGGTAAAGAAAATAGATAAAGTAGTTTACAAGAATAATTATAATTGCATGGTTTTTCAAAGGTCATCGTTGGTGGCCCGTGGGGGGCAGCTCAAGTGGTTAAGATGTGAAGTTGTAAATGGAAGGTCGCGTGTTCAAATCCCCCCAATCTTACCCGTGCGCATGGTTCGGGCGCTGTGATTTCACCTAGGGGTATAGTGGTAGCGAGATTGGATCCCTGGACCCCGTGTCACGTGAGTACCATCCCAACTCCAGTTGTTGATTCCCCTAGTTACAAAAATAAAATAAAAAATGGGAATATCTCTTAATATGGGTCCAGCATATCACTCTTAAGCAGATGGATAGATGAAAATAGAAAATAAATGTTTGGAAACCTACCTTCGTTGTTTTGTAACAAAGAAGTAGAACAAATGGTTCCAATGGTTACATCTAGCAGAATGGTGGTATAATTATGCTTACCACACTTTAGCTAGAATGGCTCCCTTCCAAGTCTTATATGGTTATGAACCACCAAAATGGAAGAAGTTTGCATTGGTTAACTCTAAGGTGCCAGCAGTAAAGAGTCAACTAGGGGAAGATCAAAAGACCTTTCAATTACTAAAAGAGAACCCAAAAAATGCTCACAATCAAATGAAACAAGAAACAAACAAACATAGATCAGAAGGAGAATAAAATTAACAAAAAAATAAGCCAAGTAGCCTATGGATTAGAGTTACCTAACAATAACCACATCCACAATGTGTTTCATGTGTCAAGTCTCAATAAGGTGTTGGGACAACATCAAGCAGTACAATCCAAACTTTCTATATTAGATGATGAAGGAAGAATTATTTTAGAGACGGAGGGTATTCTCTCCATTAAATAAAGGAAACTTCATTCCATAACCATTAAAGAATATCTTATTAAATGGAATGTCCTACCAGAGGAAGACTCATCTTGGGAAACATAAAGTTTCTTTCAACAACACCTTTCATTGCCCATGCTTTGAGGACAAAGAACTTTTTAAGGGGTGGGCAATGTAATGTACATAAATAAACATAGTCTAGGTTAATTAAATAATAATACAATAAATAAATAATAAATAATAATAATAACTAACTAACTAACTATGTGTGTGTAATAAAAGAAAAGAAAAATAAAGAGTTACTATTAAAACTAAAAGACATGCATTTTCAAATGAAAAGGCACAAAAAGACGTATTTATGGGTCTCTGTCGTACTTGTATTTCATGATTCCTTATTCAACAATTATTTATTAAACATTGATATTTTTTTATCAAACCAAGTTTATACGCTTTCGGTACAATGTTGTAAACTAAGGAAGAGATTTCCCTTTCCCATCCTAAGTATGCCCTTGATCTCCTTATCAATTTCACATGATGGACTCTAAATCCTCCTTGATGTCTTTTTCAATCTAGATTCAAGTTGTTTGTTAATTGTTCCACACCTTAGGTAGATGCCACTTTGTTTCAATGGTTAGTTGGTAGTTTGTTGTACTTGTATAATACTCATCTCAACATTGCCTTGGATGTTGGTCTAGTCTCTCCTTTATGAAAAATCAGCATGAAATCAACAAAGAAGATACTCCATCACATCTATGGTACAATATTCTTTGGCATACAATACAATTCAAAGAAGTAGTGTATTGGTTTCCTTTACAAATTATGATTGGTTGGATGATTCTAATGATGGGAAGTCTAATGTAGGTTATGTATTCAATCTTGGTTTCCATCTTGTTACCTATGCATCCAATAAATAGTTTAGCATTTATCTTTGTTTGGCTAAGGAAAAGTATAGAGTAGCATTTCATGCAAGCTAGAAAGTGGTTTGGATTCATAAAATACTTTCTAAGTTTAATTTCTAGCAGGTACTTCTAATTACTATTTGGTGTGACAATCATATGATATTTAGCTTTCCCATCATTTTGTTATGGGCCCAAATTAGGGGCTCACTTTGGGATACTTTTTTATGTTTATGTTCTTTTTTCTATGTCTACACTTGTATTTGTATAATTCTTTTGAAATTTTGGGTTTCAATCACACATTTTCTATTGTCTATGAGATCCAATTGTGTCATTCACAAAGGTTGCAGTGTTAGGTTTCCTTTAGGGTTCTTTTGGATTTCATGATAGATATATTGTGGAGAAATAGTGATATGATCCCTAGGTGGGATCAGTCACCCCATGCATAGTCCCTTAAATCAATGGAAAATTGGTGGGGCATGTGACTTCTGTCATGTTAAGAAATAAAACCAAGTTAGTCACGGTGGTAATTTGTGATAGATGATCAACTTATTTAAACAACAACTTGGCCTAAAAAAAGTGATTAGTGTTGCAAAAGAATTATGAAACTGTGTTATGTCTCTTAAGTGAATTAAGTGTAATGGGTAAACATAAGTAACCCACACAAGGAAATAGAGAGACAAGAAAACCAAAAGAAAGAAATGTATATCAAACCTAGATTTTGGTTCAAATGTATATCTATTTTTCGTACAAAGAATAGAAAGGACTAAAGTAATGTGAGCAGCTCTAAAAATAAAGACAATTATGATAGAGATTTAGAATTTACCATCAATCCAATGGTTACAATGTTAATTGAAATAATAACAAACTCTCGAATTTCTAGAAACTCGTTGGTTATTAATGGAAAGAGTAGAGTGGGCCTAGCTAACTTTGATTACCATAGATCAAAATCTCATTGACACGGTCAGTTGTGATACCCCATTGATCATGACAATGAATCTAGAGTTGAGTGAGCATGTTGATTTGTTGAAGATTTTATATGGATGATTTGCATAAGAAGGATCTATGTCATGCTAAAGATCAAACATGGTTCATGATTTTGATGAATGCGATGAGGAATAGGGGTAAGTCTCAAAGGGGAATAAGATAGAACTTGTTGTGAGGACTCTCTTAGTTAGATTGGAAGTTGAGAATGGATTGGTGAAATCCAAAATCATTCCAAGGAACATATCAAGTCCCTATGTTCCCCACTCCCAACTAGCAATGATGCTTGTTACATGAAAGGTAGAAATAGTGTGTTGATGGAAAACTAAATTTGATGTTGATAAAAAAATAAATCAAAGCAATGTCCAAGTCTTGAGGAAATTGCCATCATGCCCACTTAAGTATGAAATATTTTTCATGTGTATAGAACTAACCTATTGTTGCATTGCAACAACTTTCTAGCCTTATGACTAGTATGAAGAATTATCTAATGAGTGACTTGGTTGGTAACTTGTTGGTGTGCTAAACTTTGGATTAATTTCCATTGGAGGATATTGCTATATGGTGCTCTTGATAAGCAACAAATCATTGTAAGGTTGTATAAGCTCAACATATATTTCTAGATGTGAACCCATACTCTATACCTAACTAAGAAGTTCACATGATGTCTATCATTTCATAATTTGTCCTTTTTTTATGTGCACTATACGATTTCTTTAACTTAGTATTGAACATTTTATATGTGCTCAATTAAGGAAATAGTTATGTTGACTTTTTTCCATGGAGAGATGAATTTATTGATTAGTAAGACTCGGTTAGAAAATTTCCATAGGGGTCAATGTTAGTTGCAAATCATCACAAACTTAAAAGGGGATACATTGTGTTGTACAAAGATGAATGTGTGCAATATCAACATCCCACTTTTAAGAAGTAGTATGCCTTGCACGAATTGAGGGAAAGTCTACACAATCTACGTAAGCAAGAGACTACATGACATTGAATAAATAATCAAGTCTTCCATTAGTGGAATTACGAGTTTGTGTCGTAAGTAACAATATAAAGAAACTCTGACCATTGAAGAAAAAATTTGGGCTTCATATTTTTTGGCTCCCTATCCCTCCAACTTCCAGACTCAGGTCAACAGGCGACCCAAAACCCAGAACTGGCACATTAGAATGAGTCCAGATTCTTTCCAATCCTGGAAGGAAAATCTCGGTTGCAACACTTTGTTCTTCAACAGTGCGTCGAAAGGAAACCCGGGGTTGGAAGGTGCGGGACGAGTCGTCTACGACTCTGATAGAAGCAAGATGAAAGACTATGCTTGGGGAATAGGTAAAAGATCTAACAATGAGATGAATGGCTTTCCCTAATCAAGGGCCTAGAACTAGCAAAAATTGATAGAATTGAATATCTCGTCGTCTTCGGGGATTCTATGCTGATCATTAGGGAATCTAGAAGCTTATCAATGAGAAGAAAGGCCCCTGTCACCAAAATGCACCACATGTTGAACAACATCATCAAGGAATACAAAACAATCAACTTCCTTCATCTCTTGAGATCTAATAACCAGTGTGTGGACAAGATGGCCAATATGGGAGTCAGATTGGAGTGTGGGGTTTTGGTTTGCAACCAGCAATCACAAGTGTTTTCTTGGGTCTCGTAACTTCTTCACTCTTTGACCCTTATGAATAATCACAGCATCGCCTTATACATTCGGAATTGGCAATGTTGGTTGCTTAAAAAATATTCTTCACACTATTATAGAACTGGTTTTCCACATTATAACTTCAATTTAATGATTGATGCCACCTCATGCGTCCTCTTGACGGATCCGGACCTCCTCGCACGCTCGACCCACATGGCCTCCATGCAGCGTTTATTGTCGACCAATTTTCGAGGCTTCTTCATGTTTAAGAAGGGATGGGTATTCATCATTCCCTCATTCAAGCCCTCTATTTGGTGTATTCGCAAGAACAGAGGCAAGCCTATTGTTTGGTTCATTCACAAGACTGGAAGCAATACAATGTTTAGTGGCAATCGCTTCTGTGACTGCGAGGATCCCCCTAGCTGCGTAATTATGGAGGAAGACTACCCGGCCCCTAGTATTTCTACGCTGCAATGCATTCTCTGCAGGAAAAAAATAGCTTCCCGTGGTGGGATAAGCTACGAACCCCCGAAGAATCCTCAGGCACAATAGGATTATGGATGAAATAGGAATGGAGCATCACAACATGTCTAAACCCTGCAAGGAAATCTTTCTTGGACAAGGTATCAATGCTCTCTCCAGTAAGAAGAATAATGATGGCAGTAGCTCTGCGACAGGGTTCTACAGTTTTCCAGTTGAGGTTCAAACTTACCTTAAAAATTTGGAATCTCAAATTCAAACCCTACGGGGTGAAAACTATGAGCTCAAGCGTTCCCTCACTCATCTCTTATCTCTTGTTCAAACCACCAATGCAGAAGTTCGAAGCAGCAGTGTCAAGATATCTGGCCAAGTTAATAGTTTGGATAAAAATTTCAAAAATGGATGACCCTGTTTCATCAACCTGGAAGCAAGGATCACTACAATTCACAACTATGGCAAGGCGGTGGAGGGTAAGATCGACAACATGCACACTAAAATCAAGAGTTTATCTGAGGAGTTCAAAGGAGTCACCGGAAGAACCAGTGTGGAGTCTGCTCATCTTTAGTTCAAAATTTTCTCTCTTCTCTTATGTCTCAACTTCGGGTTAGAGTTTTTTTGTCAGTTTCTAAGTTTGTTATGTCATGTAATGGGATTCCTCATAAGTATAGGCTATATGACAGTTTGGATCCTTTTTGTATCGGTCATTAGGATAAGAAATGCTCTGTTCTTATGTTTTGTTATTAGGCCAGTTTGTTAGGAGATTCAAGCTTCATAGAATAGGCTTTTTTCATGAATTTTCCAGAATGTCTAAAACTAAGCAGGAAATGATGTCTTTCATTCCCCATAGAGAGCATCCTCGATGTTATATTTTGTAAACTCTGCTCGGTCTTTTATATAAAATTCCATTATCCGTTTCTGTAACAAAAAAAACAATATACCTCAGTGACCCATCCACTTTTGATTCCACCAAATAATAAATAAATGCAAACGAAGGTGATGAATAACTACATGGGTGATGAATTGATGATATCTCCCAAACCAGGAAGTGAAATGAAATTCCATGAAAAAAACCATTTGAATGATAGAAATAAATCAAATGAGATTTGGTACACCTTCTAAAATGTCTTGTAGAGGACACATCATCTGTATAAAGTTTACAGAAGAGAGTTGTCATGCATAACATCCATTATTGTGCTTCTATGGCAGCCATACATCTGTGGGTAGGTTGAGAAAGGGATGGAATGAAGTAACACAAGATTTAATATGTTGCGTGCACATTTTTTAAGTCGTGGCATGGTTGTATGAAGATGCAATAATGTTGGATGTGAGATTGTTGAGCACAAAGGGCCACAAAGGATTCCAAGGGTTTGTAAAGCAATAAGGGTTATTATTGAGGTCACAAAACCTCCATAGGAAGTATAGAAACCTTGCAAATTTTCTAAAAAATGTTGTAGACTAATGGATGTAGTGAAATTCATGTATGATACTACTACAATTGTGAACGAATGTCCTAGGATAGAAAATCCATATAGTTCCTATGGACTAGTTGTGATGCCTACAATGTATGGCCTAGAAAATGGACTCCAAGAGTGCCAAAAGGAGTTTGGTTATTTTTGCAAATATTTGAACCTGAAATATGCTTCAAACCCCTTGTTCCCATGGAATGCTTTCCCTATCTAATATCAATGATTGGGATCATGAGGGCTAAGATACAAAAGGATTGAATGCAAAGAGAAGAGGGAAAAAAATGCAAATCTGCCATGAAATCACTAAAGGGAACATTGATGAAAACATATGAATGAAATACACCATGGAAATATGTGTGTGTGTGTGTGAGAGAGAGAGAGAGAGAGAGAGAGTTGAAGAAGAAATATTATAGTGCTTCAGAATTTTTATGGAGACCTGTGTGGGAATTTTGAGACTCTATGTACGTATGGTTCATATTAATATAAGAAATATTATATTAATATGAACCATTACATGCAATGAGGTCAATTTTAGGACTTCTTCACAATGTCAATAATTCTCTCCCTACTACTTTTTTATAAGGTGTCTTGTTGACCATGTCAACTTTGATTAATTGACTCCATAAATTACATGCCCACCATGTTCCTATTTACATTAAATAAAAATATGGCTTTATGACCATTACATCCAAATATACACTATTAGCTCCCCAAGAATCGGATTAATTAATAGAATCCTTCTTCTTCTTCTTCTTCTCTCTCTCTCTCTCTCTCTCTCTCTCTCTCTCTCTCTCTCTCTCTCTCTCTCTCTCTCTCTCTCTCTCTCTCTCTCTCTCTCCTCTCTCATATTTTTGTGGTGTATTTCATTCAAATGTTTTCATTAATGTTCCTTTTAGTAATTTCATAGCAAATTTGCATTTTTTCTCTCCTCTTCTCTTGACATTCAAGCCTTATGGATATTATCCCTCAATACTTGAACAAATAAAGTCAACTAGTGCTAGGAGGCCATATGGAGGAATTTACACACTTTGGAATCAAACATAGTTCACTTTAGCTCAGTCAAAAATCTCTCTGACATTGGATCTACAAATATATTATACATCATTTTACTTGACAATAAATAAATTTATTTAACATAAATGGATTGATGGTACACAATAGAAATCAAAATGCTAGAAAATTATTATGAGAATGAAAGAGATTATCTCAATTCATCGAAATATTTTTGCAAGGGACATCAACATTGGTTTAAGATTAGAATAAAAAAGAGGAGTAAGTATAATAAGGAACCCAGTTAGAGAGACATTGGATGGGTTAGTCCAAGAATGGGATTTGATAGATATTATAACGCCAATGAAGGGGAAACGTACTTAGACAAACCAAATAATTGGACTTAGGAACATAGCAATCAAATTGGATAGGTTTATCAACAATAGTGATATACTATTGACAAACCTAGAGATTAATTCAAGAATAATATCATCATGCATCTTAGATCACAATCCTACCTCCCTTTCTTTCTAGAAGTCTCAAAACTATGGTCCTCTTCACCTTTAATTCTAATCCCCTATTGCTACATAAAAGGGAAGATTTGATTATAATAGAGAAGGTGTAGAAAACCTAGGTTTGATGATTTCCATTCTTTTTCTAGGAACAAAAACACATACCAACAAAGAGGATGCTAAAAAAGTGGTCAAAGAAAAACTACAAAGAACATATATATGAAAGAAAAAAAATTATTTCAGTAGCAAGAAAACTTGCAACAAAGGAGGGAAAACCAAGAAATAACACAACATAATCTTATCAAGGAAAGAACTTTATGTGGGAGGTTGCATTAATCCTTTAGGAGGGAGGAAGAGCATTGAGAATTTAAATCTAGTAGTCTATGGCTCAATCAAGGTCAAAGATATAAACACTTCCATTTTCCATAAACAAACTAAAGTTAGACAAATCCAAAATTATGTAAAATTAATAACCAAACACACTTGCGAAAAGGTAACAAAGTGTGAAAAGATCAAATAGGCAACCTTCAAGCACTTTAGAGATATTCTCATGATTGAGGAGGGGGGAGAAGTAGTGGTAGCTCAAGTGAAGCTTCAAGGGATTCCATGATTAGTCCCTTCTGAGGGAAATCTAAAAATAAGGAGATTGAAGAAGATGATCTAATGGAATCCATGTGGACTCTTGGAACTAATCAATCCCTAGGACTTGGAAACTTCTCAATCCACTTTATGCTAGGGTTTGACAAAACTTGATCTTTTTCAAATGCTAAAATGGTCAAGAAGACAACCTAAAATGGGAGGGAGTAAAAACTCATATTTTCTTACTTTAATCCCTCCTCTTTTTCTATATTTCAACCTATTACTTTATGCAATGTTGCATATAAAATCCTAACTAAAATCACAACCAATAGAGTGAAAAAGATACTCCCTAATATTATTTCTGAAAATCAAGGAGTCTTTGTGCAGAAAAGACAAATTATAGGAAATATTGTTCTCATTCAGGAGTCAATCCATACAATTAGAAGCAATAAAGATTCATGATACTCAAAATTGATATGGCCAATGCTTTTGACTGAGTATGCCATTATTTTCTTTATCTAGTTATGGGAAAGTTTTTTTTCTGATTATTTTATAAATTGGATTGAGGCATGTATAGGAAGCTTATGGATATATTCACTTGTAAATGGAAGGCCTACTTCCTTGTTTCAAAGTTGTAGATCACTAAGGCAATGATTCCCTCTCTCCCCTTTTCTTTATATCATTATGGAAGATATCTCAACATAAGATTGGAACAATAATTTTTTGTTGGAAAGCTTCCAAGTATTACTATAGTTCGAGGGGTTAAAGAAATCATGCATTCCAATTTGTTGATGACACGTTTCTTTTAGGGGGAGCCTTGGTCATAGTAATTGAGTGCTGAAGGGATTTTTGGATTAGTTTACTAATGCTTCAAGGAGGGGAATAAATAAAATGAAAAACAATGCTTATGGATGGAATATCTCTTATCTTTTTCAATCCATTTCCAATTCTTGAATTCCATTGAGAGGAGCAATAGTCAACCATCAAGTATCTGAGGATGCCATTTTCTCTCAAATATCCTAAATATTTATACTAGTAGCACATCATTCAAAAACTATAGAAAACAATGTATCAATGGGGGGCTCAATGGCTTAACACACTAGGAAGGGTAATTTTAATGAAATCGGTCTTCTCGGCTATGCAATTATAAGTTACAAGGATTGGCTCTTTTGGCACCAATAAGAATAATACAACAACTTGGGGAAGGCATCTACAAGTTTCATTGGAAAGGGGGGGAAAGCAATACCAAGAAATTTCATCTTTTAAGATGGAATACAATCCAATATCCTATGGAATGAGGAGGGGTAGAAATAAAAAATCTACAAAGCATGAATCTAGCAATGGGAGAAAATATATTATGGAGATTGGTTTCTGGTGGAAATTAGTAATTCAAAAAAAAATCAATCTCATTGATTGAGATGTTTATATTTGAAAATAAAAGAGACAAAGGATCTGCAATCTAGTGAATGTGTAGAGTGGTTTCTCATATGATTCAATGGGGACTATCTTGGGTCCCCTATAAATGGATATATTATTCAAATCTAGTAGGATGAAATCCTTTGGAAACTACCACCAAATCACAACAATGAAAATTTGGGACTAAAAATATGGATGCAAGAGAGCCAGATTAAAGTCTTGAGTGATATATGAAAATGGGATGATCAAGCAATGGTCCTGTGAATGGAAAGGGTTTAGGAAACCTAACATGTCGAAGCATTTACATGATCGATGGAATTTTTTATTGAGTAAACTAAATGGAGAAGCTCCACTAAGCATGGATATTGACAAAAAAAGGATGGGGAAAATGAGTAGATAATTATACAATAAAAAAGGATACGAATTAAAAATCAAATAACAAATTCATCTTCTTAAATCAACCCTATGGAAATCAATATGGAGGAGAAATTATCTTCCAAGAGTAAAAGCATTCTATTGGATTTGGGCTTATGGATATTTGTTGATAGCTAATGATATTAAAAACAGGGGCATTTAAGGACCTTCTTGAAGTTTCCTTTGTGTTAAGGATAAAGAAAAAACATGCATCTCTTCCTAGAAATTGAATATACTGAGAAATTTTGGTAGCTATCATTTTCAATTTTAGATCCTCAAGTAGCAATGATATAAAATTGGAAGGAAAATTTTCAAACATGGAATAGAAAGTACCAAGGAAATTTTTACAACAAATCACTTCTGGAAATATTATGAATGGCACCCCCAAAATATTTATGTTGGAAAATATGAATGGAAAGGAACAAGGCAGTATTTCATGATGGCTTTCTCTCTCCTTGAAAAGTAGCAATGCAAGCCAAAGGATTATTACTAGAAACCATATGGGAAAAAGGAATAAAAAAGATAATTATATTAATGTTAGAAACAAAGGAGATATTATGGCTCAAGGATGTGATCCTATAAGGAATAGATAAGAATAAAATATAGATAGGCAAGCCAAGGAAATCAAACTTGTGGCAACTTAGAATGACAGTGGAAGAGTTTCAATGTTGGAATTCATCTAGAAACTCTTGCAATATTTGATTTGATGGGGATCCCAAAGGAAACCCAAGGGAGGCAAACATGGGGCATATAATTTCTAATCAATAAAATAATTTCCTTGACTTGGGATTTAGGAAAGGAAACCGATAACGAGGGAGAGATCCTAGCTTTATATCAAGTTTTGGTGATTTTAAAAGAAATGGGGGTCAAGCAAATTATTGTTATAGGTTCCACAATAATAATAAGTCATATCTTCCAAAAGTCTAGCTTGAAAGACCGACTTTTAAACAAACTTTTCCTAAGAATGAAAATATTGACTAAGAGTTTTGATTCCATATCATTTAGTCAAATGTTAAGAACATAAAATGCATTGGTAAACATCCAATCCAGTCTAACCATAAGTCTAGGGAAAGGAAATTCAATAAAAAATGGGGGAAATGGTTCTTTTTCACCTCCTTAAAGAATTTAACTTCCCAATATATGTTTGAAATGCATTTACAAACAAAAGGAAAGTGTCGTGTCAAAGGATGATGGATTTGAATCTATTATTCTCCCCTGTGGCCTTGTCATTCTTTGCATCATCATAATTCAATGCTCAATTAGTACAACTTCTCTAATGGGATCACAATCATGATGTGGGATTTATGTGTGTTCGCCATTGTGATCATGTATTGGATGTTTGTTGTGTGCCCAAAGACTGGAGTTTACACCCATTAAGTTCTAGAAACCCATTTTGTTGCTAGAGAATAGATGAAACAAGAATGCCCTCATTGGTTTCAATGTCAAGATATTGGAAAACTATGGTGAAAGTCTTAATTATATAGAAGTAATGGAGCCCCATGTCCACTCTAACAGGTGCACTCTTTCTGGAACATAAAAATTACATGGATATTTTCTACACTAGAGAATAAATGAAACAAGAACTTCCTCAATGTCAAGATATTGGGAAACTGTAGTAAAATTCTTGATCCCTGTGTCCACTCTAATAGGTGCACTCTTTTTTAAACATAAAAATTACATGGATTTTTTTGACACTATGAGAGGCATACATAAGAGACACTAGAATTTCATGGGTTGTATGTGAGAAATGGGACAAATAGAGGGAGGATTGAGAGTGAAATCATGAGATTGAGATGCACTTGTGGCAACAACAAATAACAAGGGTTGAGTCTCAACTGGAAATTATGAAGAACAAGCAATTGATGTCAGAAATATTGGGAGGAAACAACAATATCGTAATGGAGTAAATGGAAGAGAAGTTAAAGGGGATGCAAGGGAGAGTAAAGAAAATTGAAAAAGGAAAATGATTGGTAGGGTAAGGATCACATTCAACAACACCACCTTCATACTTGCGAGGATTCTATGGGATGGAGCACAATCCAAAAAGAAAAGAAGAGAAAGTTCAGAGGGAGACAATCCAAGCTTTGAACCAAGTATACAAGGTTGGTGCAAAAATTGCAGCCCGTGATTAACATGTTCCTTTTTAAGTACAATTATGTTTCAATATATGGAATGTAGGCATGTTTTTCTGTTAGGAAAATATTTAAGGAATTTTCATGTCGAATAATATGTAGTAGTCATAGTACTTTCAAGCTATCCTAGATAACTAGAAGAATAGGGCTCTATGTGGATTTTTTGGGAACGACAAAAATTGGATCTATAATATTTTATGTATTACTATGTTATATAGTTCACCAGTAGTTTTATTTTAATATAAATATAATCATTCTTGTACCAAAAATATTGATAAATGTTCCTACAAAATCTCAATATGATATTGCATTGTGGCCGATTGTAAATCGTTCTTGATGGCCTAGTATGTGATGATCTATCAAGAATTTAACAAAAGAATAATATGTGTATGCTAATCAACTCACCAAAAGTGAGGCATGCTTCTATTGCATTGTGGTAGATTGTAAATTGTTCATGATGCCCCAATCTGTGATGATCTATAAAGAATTCAACAAAAAGAGTAATATTTGTATAATTAATCAACTCAAGGCATTATTTAGAAAAAAAACAAAATATATTTAATTTTTTACCTCTAGAACATGGAAAAGTGTGGTTTTCTAAGGTATCAAATTTGAAAGTGCGTGCCCCTCCCATAGGTATGACTAGCCCAAACTTTGTCACATCTATAAATGTGTGACATCATATGTTGTATTGTCTTTCCAAGGGTGGATTGGGTACTATAATGTGCCTTTCTTGATGGTTTTGATCATGCTTCTAAGACTAGAACAATATGATGTTGTGATATTGTGGGCAGGGTTAGGTTATTAGCTTAGTCATTGCACAAAAGGTCATGGAAGTTAGAATCTTGTAACCCTTGTTTTTAAAAATAAACTGGAGAGGTTTTTGACATATCCACACCTGAGTGTGAAACAAACATTCTCTTTATTTCTCTAGTTCAAGAGTGCTTGATGAAGCAAAGTCTATGTGTATTTCAAAAACAACAATATTGGAGGATTTAGATGCAGAGGGAGATGATATATATGCTTACCCTTGTCATAATTCTTGTATGAGAACCTGCGAAGTGGGAAAAAGAGATTTGTGTAGACAACAATCCTTAGTATCATGGCTATATGTATGAGTGTTATACGCAACATGCATGTATCATTCTTTTTCTTTTGTCGTCGGTTACTCATTTTTATTTCTCCCATTGGCATAGAGGAATCATTAGACTATGTAATCTTGTTTGCACTACAACGGTCTTGCTTCTACTTGGATAAACAAATCACCAAAAAGAGATGGCACAATACTTGGATTTGTACTTCTAGCCAATACTTTGCACGAATCTATATGCATCTACAAGTGTTTGAATGGAAAAGAATTATAATTTTGGTCGATGCACTAGTGTGGTATTCTCTAGTACTTAATACTATATTCATTCACTCTTTTTTAAGTAACAAGTGCACAAGTGTGGTATTCGCTAGTACTTGATACTATATTCATTCACTCTTTTTTAAGTAACAAGTGGGCCACTAGACCATTGAACTCATTTATGTATTCATCAATTGACTATTCACAACACTAGTGTAATGGTGTAACAAACATAAAGTTCATCATCATCAAATGAAAATGTCAAAAAAAAGATCGTATGTCAAAATAGCCATCAATTGACTATTCACAACACTAGTATAATGCTATAACAATGACCATCATCGTCATCATCTGAAAATGTCCAAAAAAAATCGTATGGTTGTGACCATTTAATATATATTTGTGCACAACATTATTACATGCTATTGTAATCACATTGTTATCAATAATATATTTATTCTTTTATGCCAAGTGAGGATACGCAAAACCCATCGCTAAAATTTAAATTTTCATCAACTTTCAATGAAATTGTTGCCAAAGAGAATCTACATAACTCAATTGTCAAGTATACTAAGGGAAAAGTGTAAGAGTGTTTGGTTCATGAGTTACTCGAAATACAAAAAAAAACATGGGTATTGTCGATACATGTGAGGGTTTGAATAGAGCTCTCAACCTCAAATCAGTAACTTAAAACATGATTGAAGACGTTGTCCTATAGTTGTTGTTGGGTGTAAAATAAAATTGAGTGTGGAAAAAAATCATAAGCCATCATTAGCCTATGCAACCAATCGCTATGTAGGTGAAATTATTGTGATTCATAGGTGTTGATGTATTTGTAACTTCGGAAGATATTCTTCTATGTATTACATTTGTACTTTGTTGTACCTCCGACGGAGATGTTTGTTCCTTCGGGTCAGAGAAGTCATTATTGTACTTGAGTCATGTAAAGTCATTGAGGTCCATCCTCCCATGTATGATAGGGCATTAGACCCCGAAGTAGTGTCGCAAGTATTATTGTAAGTGTCGTAACTTATATCTGATGGGTTATTAGACCACCTGTATGGGGTCGGCCCTGTATGAGTCATGTGGGTTAAAGGGTTATTAGACCACCTTCTAGGGCTTGACCCAGTGTGGGTTAAAGGGTTCTTAGACCACCCTAGTGGGGTCAGCCCAATCAGCATTATGTTAAGTGGTTAATTTGGGGGCGACCTAGTTGAGTAAAGGTCAAGTGAAAGTAAAGTATAAATAGAGAGTGTGAGTCTCTCATTTCTTCATTCACACACTCACTCACTTCGCATTAGTGAGAAAGAGGAGGAGTGGGCACAAGTGGAGGAGGAGTTGTTGCTGCTGCAGACATATATATTTTGGGGATTCATCTTTGCGATTTTTGTATTGGTGCTCATTCTATCTCTAAGGAAGTTGCGGGGTTTTTCTCCTTCTTGGTTCTCCCCGGTGAAATGCTTTGTGTCTCTTGTCTCTTGTGTTTGATATGCTGTACATGTTGTTCTCTCAGTTAAGATCCTAGATTAGATTGAATTAAATGCTGAAAAAATAACATGGTATCAGATCTAGCCTGAAGGAAGGCATGGTATGGCATTTATGACACTTGTTGCACTTGCAAGCTAGGATTTGGTATAGCAAAAAACAGTCATCGTGGCACTTTCGCTATAGCTCAGTTTTGGAGAAGGTTAAGGATATGAAACTTCTACAGATTGAAGATGAAATGTCCATGTACCCTGTTTCCAAAGGACAGCCTGAGATTCATTGTACTTTATGAGATATAATCTGTATAAGTTAGGGTTTCTGCCTCTTCCAGAATGCAGTCCTAAACAGGTGACCTAGGAAAAAAGGTCATATCTCAGGATAGGAAGCTCCAAATGGAATTCTGTAAAAAGTGACAATTAGGGCACGGACTGTAGTTTCATGGGTCCAGGTTTCAGAGGCCGAAGTTGAAACAGTAACACGTGGCACGCCATACAAGTTCGCTATACTGTTTCATCCCATAAACAGGTCACATTGCGACACTTGGCATATCTCTCTCTTAGAGAATCCATTTGAGATCATATATGTGGCGTTGGAAAGGTGACAGGTCAGTATACCACAGGACAAATTTTCATACCCTAAGGATGCAAAATTTTAGAGATACATCAGAAACAATACGGCATATATTTCTGTCCAAACAGAATTGGATTCTGAGCACTTTCATTTTTGGATTGTCACTGCTACGTGAAATTAGGGTTTCGAAGAAAGTTCGAATTTTTAGAATACAAGACCACGGATGAATTCTCCTCATAAAAATCGAAATTTAGAGACCAAGATTGAAGTTTTTGGTTGGGAAGAAGGTCGGGCTTCATCAAACCCTAAATCGGGATTTTGATCGGAAAGGTGGAAAATTAGGGTTTCTGCAAAAGTGAAAATTTTAGGAATATGTGACCACGGCTAGATGCTCCTCAGAAAAATCGAATTTTAGTGCACAAGATCGAACTTTTTGGCTGGGTAGAACCCTGAGCATTATCAAACCCTAGTTCGGGATTTTGTCTAAAAGATCCGAAAGTTTCAAAGTCAATTTTGAGAGGTCAAATTTTGGAGATTTCAAAATTGAAGTATACCACCTTGATCAGCTCAACAAGGCACATATTTTCATCCAATCAAAAGTTTGAAATTCAAAGTTTGTATTTTTAGGGTTTCTCTGTCAAACCCTAGCCAACTTTAGATCCAGCTTCAGCAAATCAAAGCGGATTGGGTTAATCCTAGAAGAGAATGAATTGTACACCTACATAAGTGAAGAAGTTCCAGTTCCAGAGGGAGATGAGGCTAAGGCCTTACATAAGAAGACTACAAGCAATCCTGACAGGTATGACTTGAGGAGATTCAGGTATGTCTTGAAATCTGTTCATGATTAATTTTATGATATGTTTGTCTTCATATTATTGAGGTTAGTACAATCTTGATTAACTTTAGACTTGTCTTATCACCCTAGTAAAAGTATGAATGCATGTGAATGATAGAAGACATTCATTGATTATGGGTATGACACTTATGATTGTACTAATACACTATGGTGTTGAATGAGGATGATGGTGTCCACTAACATGAAGGGTACATCAAGAAAGACAAATCAAGTTCTAGATCAAGAACATATGACCATGGTGACATGAAGACAAAGACTCATCCATATTCATGGATCACATAGAAGCTCTACTTACAAGGTATGTATAACTTGGTTCTACAATTATTAACTTATGAGATATGCAGGTTTCTAGCACAGGTTCTCTAAGAGAACAAAGAAGACATTGTTTGGGTATGTCAGACAAGCATGATAATCCAGGATGGATATAAGTTCAAAGACAGATAATCCAGGAAGCAAAGATCAAGAGGGAGCTCACTTCAGTAGTTCCTGCAAGGAAATAAAGATTGAGAGGGAGTCCACCCAACAAGCAAACAAAGATAAGTATTTGAATTGACATTTCTTATTACTTAAATGATGTTGTTCAGTCATGTACATGTTCCTAGATTTAGGATGTATATTATGCATTTTAGAAAAGTTGCATTAATGAACAAGATACTACTAAAGTAATGGGTAAGTGGCCTATGGTACTGTACAACATTCCATTGCTACTTATCTAGAATGAAACCTCTTTGCTGACATGTTGGGAGTTGTGCACACTCTTAACAATGTTCTAGTAGAGATGGAAGGCATTTAGAAAGTCACGAGATATGGATAAATGTTGTATTGAAGCATTGGCTAAGATAATTGCATGACTGTATGACATATATCTTTATGTGTAAGAATTTGTTCTAAAATATATGAGAAGTTTGTAATCATGCAATTGAATTTCACTTGTAGGAAAGATCATGTACAATCACCTACAAAATAAGGACTACAACAATTGTTCCAGCAAACGAAGTTCAAAGAAAACTATCTATTGAAGATATTGAAGAATTTGAAGTTCCCAGGATCTGGGATGCAGTAATGGAAGAATGCCATGATCGAGGAATACCAGTCGATCATGAAGAATGATGTCTGGGATGTGGTCCCGAGACCAGAAGGGAAGTCTGTTGTGACTTCCAAGTGGATCTATAAGATAAAGCATGTTGCAGATGGTAGCACAGATAAATACAAGGAAAGTGATGAAGTGGAAGATACACCAGATGGACTAATTTCCGACACGAAGAGGAAGCTTGCTGTCGAGTTCGAGATGAAGGACTTGGTTATGATGCATTACCTTCTAGGTATGGAGGTGTGGCAGAGTGCAGATGGAATCTTCCTTGGACAAGGGAAGTATGCAATAGAGATCCTGAAGCGATTTGGGATGATGGACTGCAAGGCCATGGCCACACCTATGGCATCAAACCTGAAGCTATTGAGTGATGCTTCATCAAATTTGGTTGATGCCATGATGTATCGTCAGATGATTGGGTCCTTGATGTACCTAACGAACACGAGACCAGATATTTGCTTTGTGGTGAACACCTTGAGCCAGTTCCTGACGGATCCTAGACATGTTCACCTGATTGTTGTAAAGCATATTCTGAGGTACCTGAAGGGTACGGTTGATTATGGGCTCAAGTATGATGTGAATCAAAAGGTTAACCTGGAGGTTTATGTTGATTCATATTGGGCAGGTAATTCTGCAGATAGGAAGAGCACTTTGGGGTGCTGCTTCAGTATGGGATCAAGTGTGATCTCTTGGTTTAGCAGGAAGCAATCCTGCGTAGCACTGAGTACAACCGAAGTAGAGTATGTCGCAGCTTGTTTGGCTAGTTGTGTGGCAGTATGGCTAAGGAAGATACTGTCTGATTTATTTGATCTCCAGTTGGATGCTACTTGTATCTATTGTGACAACCAAAGTTGTGTGAAGTTGTCAGGGAACCCGGTGTTCCATTACAAGTTGAAGCATATCGAGATCAAATATCACTATATCAAGGATATGGTGCAGAGAGGAGCAGTGAAGCTCCTGTATGTTGCGACGGATGAGCAGATTGCAGATGTGTTGACCAAACCACTAGCCAGAGTGAAGTTCGAGTACTTCAGAAAGAGGCTTGGTGTACTTCATATCGAGGTTCCTTCCAAGGGGAAGTGATGAGTCCAGAAGACGCAGATGCACATGGGCTTTTCTGACATGGTTGTATATGTGTTCTCCCATGGTCGTGATGTAATTGCTGAGCCATTCTCACATGGTGGTAGATGTGTTCTCCCATGGTGCAGATGTAAGGCCTGGAGCCATTCTCACATGGTAGTAGATGTGTTCTCTCATGGTGTAGATGTAAGGGCTGAAGCCATTTTTCACATGGTGTTATATGTGTTCTCCCATGATGAAAAAGTAAGGGATGGAGCCTTCCCCGAATAGTGGTAGATGTGTTCTCCCATGTCGGTGGTGTAAGTGTTGTATGATGTGCATCTGGGCTGTGATCCGTGGATGATGAGATTATCTGAAGAGGACGGTCATGTGTTATGAGCATCAGGACGATGCTATGATGATGATTAGGATGATCATGTATTGATATGTATCAGGATGATGCTATGATGATGCTATGATGATGATCAGGACGATCATGTCTGGTGAGCATCAGGTCGATGCTCCAGATGTTGTACATCAGGATGACTTATTGTATGATGATGATCAGTACGATCATGAGCATCTGGAGGATGCTTCGTGCGAGGATGATCAGGTGGATCATGAGTATCAGGTTGGTACTCTGTGGTCATGGACAGGTTGTGCAAGGGTAGCATGTAATACGTCCTTGAGGTCCGGACAGGTTGTGCTAGGCACGTAAAAGTCCTTGGATGCTCTTTAGAGTTATTGCTGAGCAAGACACTCTTTTAAGGTTTTGCTATACCACATGTAATACGTCCTGGAGATCCAAACAGGTTGTGCTAGGCACGTAAAAGTCCTCGGATTCTCTTTAGAGTTCTTATTGGGCAAGACACTCTTTTAAGTTTTTGTGGCGACCACATGTAATAAGTCCTGGAGATCTGGACAGGTTGTGCTAGGCACGTAAAAGTCCTCAGATGCTCTTTAGAGTTCTTGTCAGTCGTGCTATGCACATAAACGTTCTTGGGACACTCTTTTAAGGTTTTTTGGTAGTGATCACATGTAATCAGTCCTAGAGATATTGCCGGTTGTGCTTAGGCACATAAATGATCCTGGGATGCTCTTTAGAGTTCTTGTCGGTCGTGCTATGCACATAAACGTTCCTGGGACACTCTTTTAAGGTTTTGTGATGGTCACATGTAATAGCTCCCTGGGAGATCTTGTCGGTCATGCTTAGGCACATAAAAGATCCTGGGATACTCTTTCAAGGTTTTGTTGATGCACGTAATTAGTCTTGAGGATTCCACAGGATGGCCAGCTCACAGAGATGATGAAGACCTACAGGAGGCTAGGCATACAACCAGCATGAAAAGGGGCTGGCTCTGTAGAACTTCCTATGACGAGAAGAATTGAGAGATAGCCCAGTGATCGAGATGACGAGTACAACAGTAGTGACGATGATGCTCCATGATCCAGTGACGATGATCCAGCTCCAGAATTGAAGACTTGTGCTTATATGTATTGATGACCTGTGTCCAGAGAATACCTTCCTAGCTAAGAGGGAGTGTTGATGTATTTGTAACTTCGGAAGATATTCTTCTATGTATTACATTTGTACTTTGTTGTACCTCCGATGGAGATGTTTGTTCCTCCGGGTCGGAGAAGTCATTATTGTAATTGAGTCATGTAAATTCATTGAGGTCCATCCTCCCATGTATGACAGGGCATTAGACCCCGGATTAGTGTCGCAAGTATTATTGTAAGTGTCATAACTTATATCTGGTGGGTTATTAGACCACCTGTGTGGGGTCGGCCCTATATGAGTCATGTGGGTTAAAGGGTTATTATACCACCTTCTAGGGGTCGGCCCAGTGTGGGTTAAAGGGTTAGTAGACCACCCTAGTGGGCTCGTCCCAATCATCATTATGTTAAGTGGTTAAGTTGGGGGCGACCTAGTTGAGTAAAGGTCAAGTGAAAGTAAAGTATAAATAGAGAGTGTGAGTCTCTCATTTGTTCATTCACACACTCACTCACTTCGCATTAGTGAGAGAGAGGAGGAGTGCGCACAAGTGGAGGAGGAGTTGCTGCTACTGCAAACATCTATCTTTTGGGGATTCATCTTTGTGATCTTTGTATTGGTGCTCATTCTATCTTTGAGGAAGATGTGGGGTTTTTCACCTTCTTGGTTTTCCCCGGTGAAATGCTTTGTGTCTCTTGTCTCTTGTGTTTGCTATGTTGTACATGTTGTTCTCTCAGTTAAGATCCTAGATCAGATTGAATTAAATGCTGAAAAAATAACAATAGGAAATGGCTAAATCAAGCCACCATACATTGCCATTTTATTTACCATCTAATTATATGTGATACGAAGGGGTAAGAAGCAAAATGATTCCATGCATGCAATAGGATATTCTACTTGGGTATTGGAATTACAGTAGCATGGTGGCGTTGGTATGTTCTATCATTGTTTGATTTATATGTAGTATTTGTGAGAAGCCATGTTCATTCAAAGCTTCTGGTGTTCACTTTGTCAACCTGTGACATAGAAAATGTGTTATAAGATATTAAAGAATACCATTAATTTCCTTAATTAAGGAATGTGTCTAAACATCCTTATACTGAACCTCATTCCCAATACACCTTTTCAATTACAAAATACATATTTTCATTAGATATCATAGGTATCCATTTTTTCCATGACATTTTCAATACCCTTTTTATTTTTACCCTTAATATGGTGACATGGAATAACTCTTATAACCCCTAGAAACCTTGCAGTGTGAAATATTAAATGTTAGATAGAGAAAATGTTTCAAGACTGATAACAACCCTTAAACAAGGTTCAACTTCATACATAGTCATTCCAAATGACTTCACACCACATTCATTCACAAATCATACCTATTTAAACACAACTCTTAACTCTTACTTCGAATACAATTGGATTCACACCACTTTATAATCCAAAATGCATCCGAACATAAATAAATGGTTGTAAGCATCCATGTCTAAATCTAATTTATCATTTAATGAAGTTTAATAAAATACAAGGCACTATAAAGTAAATAAGGCAAGAGAGAAAAATTAAGAATTAAATGTAAAAATAAAAAATGATATAGGAGAGAAAAGATGACAAATGGGAAGCAAAAGGTTATGCATGTTGGCCATCCTATTACCCTAGCTCTCCCCATTTCCTCTGGTATATTCACTCTCAAAGGGTCTTTTTGTCCAAGGAGAGGAGAGTGCACAAAGGAGGCTAGAAATCCATAAGCAGCATTCTAACCAGAGATTGTTGAATATTGGAATGTTGGTTTTCCCAATTTGGCTTTCCATGGTAAAATATTGTGTCCATTATGTGATTGATATTATGTGCTTGATATATTTCTCCTACTTCATTTTTAATTACTGTCAATGTTTTTAATGGAAGCTCCTATGTGTTATAAATGGCTCCCAATGAATGGTGAGAGCGTAAATGAGGAGATATGAAATCCAAATTATGGATTTAGTACATTGTTGGTTATTCCTATGTAATGGAGGTCCCAACAACTCTTTTCCTCCCACTGTCATATGTTACTCCAATCCCAAAGATCAATGGTTGAGATTTTAGAGTTGTCACATCAATGTAAGAAGTTGACAAGATCGTTTTTCATCACTTTTGAGCAAATTTCTTACTTGCCTGGGTGTTTCTATTGACTATTGGACATTTTTCCTCTTTGTTTGGGTGTTTGGGTGTTCTTATTGCATGTGTGTTTTAAATATTGTAGGCCTAATTCCTCCATTACCTAGGTAATTTTTACCTTGCCTGGCCATTTGTAATGATTTCTAGGTGAATTCCAATTTCCTAAGATGTTTTCATTTCTCGTTGAGTGTTTAATCCATGTTGGGATTTTTCTCCCTTGCCAGAGGTCATATTTCATTCATAACTAAGTGTATTATCCTTGATGGATGCATCCCTAGACCATACAAATGTCTAGCAGTTTGTTGCGTGGTCCATCTTGTTTTGGGGTGTGTGTACATACTTAGTTGTTCATGGGAGTTGGTTGGATGCTAACTTCACAGTTTGGAAAAGCGTTGGATGGTGAGTCCTGCCAACAAAAAAAACAAGTTTGAAACTTTAATTGTTTTTCCCCTATGTTGGCATCGTGTGAGTGGAAGTTGCTTGTTGTGGGCATTCCTAGGTTTTTAGTGTTGGAATTTGTGGACTTATCTTACTCTCTGGATCATTAGAGCCATTTCCTCTTACTTGAGCCACCACTTGTATTCCTAATAAATGGCGGGAAGTGAATTAAGTTTGCCATCTCAAGCATTGATTATGCCAATGGAGTAAACTTTGTCTTATTTACCACCTTTTCTAGAGGTCGATTGATAGATGGTTCCTCCACTATTATTTACCACATCTCATGTATGTTAATTGGTGATGAGTGTATAAGAAGAAAGGTATCCCATGCCTTGAGGTCATGGTAATCTCTCTTTCCATATGAAGTCACTACACATAATATTTGATTGTTTTCCATTTCCTTCATGTGATAAAGTTTACTCAATGGTCATTTATAATTGTTAATGAATAGTATGGAAGTTTGAGTTGGAATTAAGTATGATCACAATAAAGTAAAGTTAAAAATTCCATCATAGACCCACATTATAGAGCTATTAGAAAAAGAAGTGTGTTGAAGAATTGAAGTTCAACAAGGAGTAATGTTGGGCTGGACATTGCTTATAAACAAATGCCTCACGGGTATTCTTAATACATGTTCGTTGGATTGATGCTTGAATAAATATAAGTGATGTATACACAAGTTTCAAGTGTGTGAGCTCTAGAGGAAACCAGAATACAAAACAATGAGAGGATGGAGTGATGGTTTAATAAGTCTAGAGGTTGCCTCTAACTAGTACAAACAAGACAATCTCAGCACATGCCAGAGTTTGGCCCAAACCTCTATCACCTCTTATCGTCCAATCTTCACAACACATGCCAGAGTTTGGCCCAAACCTGAATATAACACAAGAATACTAAATTCCTATTGAAGTGCACAAATATTGCAGGCCTCGAAGTCAATAAAGAGAAGGAAAAGTATTTTTACAGTTGGTACATTGACCTGACCAGTAGTTGATGGTATGGTTGCTTGTATGCATGTCTAGTGATTAAAAAAGACATTGGTTGCATTCAACTGGTTGTTGTGTGTAGGACACTCCAATATTAGAGGTCTTTCATCCATCCAAAAGATAGAAATATGTGTACAAGCTTGTGAATAGAGACCAGGCTTTTTTTATCAGAGGATCTGTGTTGGTGAAGTGAGTGGGTTATAAGTTCCTCGTTTACGAAGAATATGGTATCAGAGTGATTGTATCTTTAATCGTGACACAACTTCCAATACTTGAAAAGAAATCAAACTTTGTCATGGGCAAAGCCTTACAAAGAGAGAAGATGGAAGAGTTGAGAGAATTCAACAGACAAATTCAAGAGGAAAGTTAGTATTGGAGGCAGAGAGAAACATGAGCTAAAAAAATAACTTTCCACACACCAAGACTCCTTCACTACCATGAGGGTAGAATTAGACAAGAGAAAAATACATCTCTTGCAATTGGGAGAGAAACTCACACAGCTAAACATTTGGCATGAGGACTGGCTCAATCAGATACTAACTCAATTACACCAAGAATTGGCAGAGAAAGAGAAGGCAATGTCAAATCTATAAGAGGTTGTTTAAGAGAACCAATAAGCAAAGTCACCTTCCATTGCCACCATCCAATCTAACACTGTGATCAAGACAACTTTGGTAAGCTCACCTTCTTTGGACATTTCCCGAGATATTTTTGGTGAACTTGAGAAGGATACTAGAGGCATTGGTTCGAGACTATTAAGACAGATGGGATACAGTTCTGATCCCTGTTGTAGTTGAAGTGAGGTTCAAGAATGAAGGCCTATTTTTTTATGAAAAAAAGGAAAAGGCCATGAATTCCAAGACCACCTTTGTGAAGGAAAAAGACAAGGCAAAATTGGCTTGCTCATCTGAGGAAGGATAAATGTAGAAGGAAGATATAAGCACACTTCCACGTCATCTTTCTTGTGGAAGATTGTAGAAGGGAAGTGAAGAGAAAAGTTCCAAATATCAACATGCACCAACACTCCAATTAAGTAGCAATCCAATCTATCAGAGCAAGAAGAATAAGAACATGAAGAAGATATTCAGTAGGACATCCCTTAGTTTTCATCATTGCAAGAAGAAATGTTATAGTACTACCAATTGTTGGTACTCTAAGGCATGTTCATTTGGAGGAAAGAAAGGCCATCTTGGGGTATCGTGTTAAGAGAAGCAAGCCATGTGCCATAATCTAGATTTTTTTCAAATTAGGAATGACAAGAAGACTCCCCCAAACCAATAGATGAATCAAAGGCACATGTACAAAACAAGCATGTCAAGTAGCTTATCCATTTCCAAGAAATTCTATCACTAGTGTAAGTTGAGTGGCCATTGGGAAGCAAAATGTTGGTGACTTCATACAGATCTTCACCCCAGAAATTGTATGACAAAGAGAAGGGTGTGGAGAGTGAAGTATAAAGGTGATGAAGAGCTCCTTGCCTTGGTATCCCAAGGAGCATAAAGTGTCTGTGAATTTGGAGTGGCACGAGCGGTCACTCTCTAACCAAACAGGCAAGAGTTCGGTGGAAGAAGAAAATCGTAGAAGAGGATATCAAGCCTAGGATGATGTATTAATTATTGGAAAATGGTTGAAAAATGGCTCACCAATAGAGAATTGTTCCCATGCGGGGAAGCAATTGATCCTAGTAGAAGAGGGCATTCCACACCTCCTTTTGTGATGGCACATGCTCATGGGATCTCACTATCGAATGAGTGTTGCATACTTTCAACAATGAACAAGAGAAAACCAAAATTTGACTTGGCTTCATTGACTATCAAGATGGACCATTTTCATAGCCAGAGAATGCAAGATACTTGCATGCTAAAGATGGGAGTTCAAAGAGTTCGGATCTAGATATTGCTTAGAGCTAAATCAATTAGAAAACTTTTACACTATAGGAGCAAGTGAGCTAGGAACCAGAGACAGAGCAATAGCCGGAACCAAAGCCAATACCCAGATCCATGAGTCAGAGCAAAAGCTAGAGTCAAAGTTGTATTGAGGAGATAGAGTCAAAGTTGTATCCAGGAGCTAGATTCAGCGCCATGCTCTAGAGAAGCAGAGAAAAGTCATATTGATCCAGATTGGTCGTCTAACTTTTGGAGACCAAAAAGCCTCTCATTAGGGAGGTGTGATTCGAAAATGCATTTGAACACACAAAAAATGGTTGTAAGCCTCATACCTAAATGTAATTTATCATCTGATGAAGGTGACTAAGTCATAAAAGACAAGGCAATGTAAAGTAAATAAGACAAGAGAGCAAAATAAAGAATTAAATGAAAAATGAAAAAGGATTAGGATTGGGAAACCAAAAGTTAGGCATGTTGGTCTTCTCATTACCCCATATCTCCCTATTTCCTCTAGCATATTCACTCACAAAGGGTCTTTTTGGCTAGGGAGAGGAAAATGCACAAAGTGGGCTAGAAAGACATAAGCAACATTGTAACGAGATACTACCGAAATAGATTGAGCAACCATTCGAATGTTGGTTTTCCAACTTTGGGTTTCCATGGTAATATAATATGTCCATTATGTGATTAATATAGTGCATAGTTAATTTTTAATTAATGTCGGTAATTGTAATGAAATCTCCCATGTGTTATTAATGGTGAGAGTGTGAATAAGGAAGATATGAAATAAAAATTGTAGATTCACTACATTGTTGGTTATTCCTATGTAATAATGTCCCAACAACTATTTTCCTCTTACCCTGGGATGTTACTCTCAACTTAGAGATCAATGGCTAACATCTCATAGATGTTGCATCAATTTAAGAAGTTGCCAAAATCGTTTTTAATCACTATGGGGTGAATTTCTCACTTGCCTAAGTATTTTTATTGACTATTGGACGTTTTTCCTCTTTTCGTGGGTGTTTTCTTATTTCTAAGGGTATTTTCTCTATTGCCTAAGGCGTTTTTATATATTGCCTAGGCGTTTTTTCTTATTTCTTGGGGTATTTTCTCCATTGCATGGGCTTTTTTAGGTAGTTGGGCCTATTAGCCGTTTTTCTTGACAGTGGAATGACTAGCAGCTCATCAACAATTACTAGCAGCTCGTTCTCTCTGCAAGCAGCAACTACAGCACCATAGTCCTTTAACTCTCAACCGGTAACTCAGTAGGTCGGGCACGCAAGTCACAGATCTGGTGGCCTTCTTCAATGCGGCAGATCTCCCATACTCGTAAAGGATCCTTCATTTGAATTTGTGGCTTCTAACACAACCGACGGCTGCTCTCTTTCATACAACGTGGAAATCAAACTAGAACAACTTCGTTTTCTTCTTCTCCACAGGTCCACGGCAATCAAACAAAACAGTGGCTCTATAAAATTGCATATATACACAGATCAGATCAATATTAATTTGACATAACCTGCTTCACAACATGCATAACTTCTTCTTTCTGTTGGAAAGTCTGTGTAGCCAGTAAAACTCTGACAATCGGAATCTCCTCCAACCTGGTCTACAAACAACATTGTCACTGTCACTGAGTAAATCAGCGCTTTCTTCAGTAATGATATCCTTCATTGTTTTTCTTCACAGTATTATCCAGAGAATATACTGGAGATAGATAGATTTCATTTCATCCACCGGATTCAACCAAATTAAAAGCATTATCTTTTTATGAATTTGTCTTACTCTCCATATCATTGGAACCATTTCCTATGATTTAAACCAACACTTGTATTCTTAATAAATGGTGAGAAGTGAATTAAGTTTATGACTTAACCCAACACTTGTATTCTTAATAAATGGTGGGAAGTGAATTAAGTTTTCTTAATAAATGGTGGGGGAGTAAATCAAGTTTTCCATCTCAAGCATAGCATATGTTATGGTGTGGAGTAAAACTTTGTCTTATTTACCACCTTTTCTTGAGCTCGATTAACATATATGGTTCCTCCACTCTTATTTACCACATCACATGTATGTTAATTGGTGATGAGTGTATAACCAGAAAAGTCTGTCATGCCTTGAGGTCATCGAAATCTCTCTTTCCCTATGAAGTCACTTCACATAGTATTGTATTCCTCTTTATTTCATGCATGTGGTAAAATTTACTCAATGGTCATTTCTTATTTGTTGAGGAATAATATGGAAGTTTGAGTGGGAATTAAGTATGAGTGCATGAAAGCAAAGTTAACAATTGCATCCTAGTCCACATAATAGAGCTATTAGAAAAAGAAGTGTGTTGGAGTAATGTAATTCAACAAGGAGTAATATTGGGTTGAACATTGCTTATAAACAATTTCCTTATAATTAGTCTTAATACATATTCATTGGATTGATGCTTGAGAGTGATGTATACACAAGTGTTAATTGTGTGAGCTTAGGAGGAAACCTTGATACAAAGCAATGAAAGCATGGAGTGATGGTTTATTAAGATGAGAGGTTGTCTCCAACCAATACAAACAAGGCAATTTGAGTACCAGTTAGCAGAGGATTAGATATTACCTCTTATCACCCAATCTTCACAACACCTGTCAGATTTTGGCCCAAACCAGAATATAACACAAGAAGACTAAATTTCTATTGAAGTGCACAAAGATCAGAGGCCTCGGAGTCAAGAAAGAGAAGGAAGAGTATTTGTAGAGTTGGTATATTGGCATGGCCACTAGTTGTTGGTGTGCTTTCTTGTATGCATGTTTTGTGATTAAAATAGATGTTGGTTGCATTCAGCTAATTGTTGTGTGCAAGATACTCCAAGATTAGAGGTCTTTCATCCATCAAAAAGATAGAAATATTTGTACAAAACTAAGAATAGAGACCAAACTTTTGTTTATTAGAGTATATGTGTTGGTGAAGAGAGTGGGATATAAGCCTTCCGTTTATGAACCACTTTCACAAACAAATCATACTTATTTGCACACAACCAAATTCACACTAGCTTCAAACATAAAGTACCTATTCAACCCCCCCCCCCAATACCCTATTCAACTCCCTATATAGATAATTAAATCCCCCTAATATATATATATATATATATATATATATATATATATATATATATATATGTTTTTAATATATTAAAAATACCCCTTAACCCTTGTATACGTATTGCTTCCATTTTTTAGAGTATTAAATCCCCAAATATAAACTCATGTGCTATAGTATTTCCTACTTAGTGAACCCCCCATGTTCAAAACAAAAATCACTACTATTGGTCAAATCAGTGGCACATAAATAAGAAAAGGTAAGATAATAAATTATAATTTTGAGAGAACGAGAACTAATTTCATCTCATGTATGGGATTCAAGTTAAATGTTATTAGAAAGAACATGACGCCACTTGAGGTACCAATTGCAACTAGATAGTATCTAGTTTCATGTATGGGATTAAGGTTAGATGTTATTAGAAAGCACATGACTCTCATCAAGATAGTAGTTAAAACCAGATAATATTGGTCTCATGTATAGGATTAAGGCTGAACTATTTAAGATAGAAAACTACATGTTGACTTGGTGGTCAACACCTCCTTCGAGATTCGTGACATGGTTTAGTAGCCTCCAGTGGATCCATTAACTATGGCAGTTGTATCGAAAACTAGCATGTCAACCTTTTGGTTTCAAATGTGGTCCAATAACTGGTATCGATTCCAAAGAGTCATGGGTTTGATTCTGCTTGATTGGTGCAAAGTACCTCAATCAATGTTGAGGGGGATACTGTTGAATTGGTGGTCAACACCTCCCTTAGGACTCGTACATGATTTAACAACCTTCGGTGGATCTATTAACTCTGACGGCTGTATTAGAAACTAACAAGTAGGCATTTTGGTTTAACTACAAACGTGGAACAACACTACCTCTGATTGGAAAAAGGATTGTCTTCCTCATACATAAGGAAATTGGTTAAAGACCCAAGACCCAAAGGCATCTTGCAGGGTGTAACTTTTCCCTCTCTAAACCAGACCTATAGATCAGTTTTATTGGTTCTAAATACTAATTACAATAGGTTTTCAAATTGATTTATATAGTTAAGCACAATAAACCATAAAACAATGGTACCCAACACATCAACACATTACACAAAAATTACCCCAGAAACCTCTGCCCTAGAGGAAAAACCAACAAACTAGTGATTTTTCACTCATCTATTAATCAAACACTCATAACAGGTGTTTATAACCATGACTTGCTAAACCATAATCACACTTCATTACATCGTGTCGCGATCATGCTACATAGCCATTACATCTTATTTATAGATTCAATACAACCAACTGCTCATTAATGAGAATCCATAAATTCCTAATCACTTTCAGTTATTCTGTTATAATCAACTTGACTGGGTCAACTTTGGTCGATTACCCATTGATATTTGGTCATTCCGTCGACTAGTCATTTTTCTTTAACCAAACAACTATTTCGATCGGTTGTCCAACCAAACTTCACGTACGTCACTCTGAATCCAGTCAACTTATACCAATTGATTATCAACTCTGTCAGTCAATTTACATGCCAAGAATATAACATTCCCAACATTCGCCCACTTGTTGTATTCTTTACATAAACAAGAGATTCAAAACTTTAGTTCATTCTAGAAGGGCTAAAAAGCCCATTGTTTCCCTACACCAGGAAAACTTCTCTATGCTTACCGACTTGATCAATGAATATACAACATTCTTCATTGTGCCTACCTTTTCTAATAACACCTTCTGGCTCTCCGCCATCTCCCTCATAAAATGGTATCGAACATCAATATGTTTCATCTTTGAATGATATGTTGGATTCTTTTCCAAGAAGATTGCACTCTGACTGTCACAATCTAACTTAGCAGCATGGTGTCCAAACCCAACATCTAAACACAGTCTTTGCATCCAAACATATTCCTTACATGCATCAGTAGATGTTATGTATTCAACCTATGTAGTCGATAGTGCGGTGATCAATGGCCTCCTACTCATCCAATTGACTGCGTTGTCGAATATCTTGAACACATATCCATTGTTCGATCGTCTACGGTCAATATCTCCAGCCCGGTCGAAATAAAAAAAGTCATGTACATTGATTTACTTTTTGTCCTCAAGATCTCCTCTATAACATATTGCATAATCTATCATGTCGCATAGATACCTTGATACTCTCTTGATTGTGGTCCAGTGCTCTTTTCTAGGCGTTGGATGTACCTACTCAATACTCCCACTGCATGGGAAATATTGGATTGAGTACAAACCACATCATACATCAGACTACCTACAACACTAGCATAGGAAACACGTAACATGTACTCTATTTCTTCTTGTGTCTTAGGACATTGCTTAGCAGATAGCTTGACTCCCACAAGAATAGGGACCTTGACAGTTCTCTTCCCTTGCATGTTAAAACGTTTCAAAACTATCTCAACATATTTTCTCTGACTTAACTAGAGCCTTCTACTTGCATGATCTCTCTGAATTTCCATTCCAAGATTGAAATTTGTTGCTCTGAGATCCTTCATGCCAAACTTGGAGGAAAACTATAGTTTTACCTCCTTTATCATATCCATGTTATTTCCCTCCAACAACATGTCGTTGACATACAAAACTACATATATGAAATGACCATTGACTTTCTTCCCATACACACAATGATCATCCTAACTTCTCACAAACCCCAACTATTGGATATACGTATCAAACTTATGATACCACATCCTGGGCAATTTTTTTAGACCATAGAGAGACTTATTGAGCTTTCAAAACATCTCATTTTCTACTTCTATTGTAAATCCTTTAGGATGCTTCCTATAGATTTCTTCTTTAGGATCACCATGAAGAAATTGTTTCTTTACATCCATCTGTTCTATTTCAAGATCAAATGTTGCAGCTAAAGACCTTATGGAAGTTATCTTAGCAATAGGAGAGAAAATATCACCAAAGTCAACTCCCTCGACTTGGGAATACCCTTTCACTACCAGTTCAGCCTTGTATTTCTCAACTTGACCTGTTGCATTCAACTTTTTCGTGAACACCCACTTACTACTTACGGGTTTTCTTCCATTTGGTAACATGACTAGATCCCATGTTTCATTTTATTCAAGGACTCCATTTCTTCTTACATGGCACTTTTCCAGAGTTTGCCCTCTGTCAATTCAATTGATTCCTTTACAGACCTAGGATAATCTTCTATGGAAGATAATGCAAAAGTTGGACAGATTATATCTTTCTAGTTATATCCTTGCTCGACCAGACCTCCTAACATCCGGATTATGTTGTTCCACCTCTTCATCAGATTAAGTTGACTCACCTAAATCTAGACATTCATCATTCATTCCAAACTCTTTCTTTTTTGGTTTCTCTCTTTTAACCTCTTCATCCTTGGAAGTGCCCCCAACTTCTCTGAAGATCACATCTCTACTATAAACTACCTTCCTCATCATTGGATTCCATAGCTTATACCCTTTCACTCCATCCTTGTATCCGATGAAGATGCATTTCTCTTACTTGTTTTCGAGTTTGGTTCTTTTCTCCTTTGGGATATGCACAAAGGCATCACAAGCAAACACTCTGATATGTGTAAGAGAAGGATTTTTACCAACCCATGCCTCATATGGATTCTTGTCAACCAAATCCATCGATGACAGCCTATTCACCAGGTAACATGCCATGTCGATTGCCTCTACCCATAATCCTTATGCAACTCTTGCACCACTGAGCATGCTCCTTGCTTTCTCCATTAGTGTTTTGTTCATTCTTTCTGCAACCCTATTTTATTGAGACATGTAAGTAGTTGTGTTTTTTCAAGTTATACCATATTGTCTAAAAAACAGGTCGAACGCCTTTCCACAGAATTACCCCCCATTATCAATTCTCATCACCTTAATATTTTTACCAGTCTGATTCTCCACGAGAACTTTGAACTCTTGAAATTTCTCAAAAACCTAAAATTTGTTCCTAAAAAATTACAACCATGTCATTATGGAGAAATCATCAAAGAAAGAAACGTAATACCAAGATCCTCCTAGTGAAGGGACTAACACAGGTCCAAACAGATCATTATGTATTAACTCCAGTATTTATTTATCCCTAGTAGCACCAGATGAGAACCTTACACAACTCTGTTTACCTTATATACAATTTTCATAGAATTCAACTTCTTCGGAGTAGTAAGGAAGACCTACTACCATACCTTTACTGTGCATAGCACAAAGACCTTTCTCACCTATATGTCTCATCCATTGATACCACAACATGGTTGATCCAGGTGGATATCGGTGGCGGCCCACCTCTTCCAACTGGCTCAAAACAGTCTTCTGGCAATTTTGGTAAATTACTATTTTTAGCAGTTTTTCGGGTCCTGAACTTCCGGAGCCATTTTGAGGCCCTAAACGACATTTTTTGGCGATTTGGCGGACCAAATGGTTGCCTACGGCACACATTTGGGCCCAGTCGAAAGTTGTAAATCTCGGATAGACCTTCCCAACGGGCTACCGAGCGCCCCAAACGGAGATTGTATGCAAAATTTATGACCCCGGGAAGTTGACTGTTCAACTAACCACCTTGGGGCCGCAAACTTTATGACGGTTCATCTTCTAGGGTTAGGTTTTTGGATGTTTGGGATTCTTTCCCTCATGCTTAGGATAAATAGGCCCTTTCGGCCTCTCTTTGGATTCATCTTGGCACGAATGAGCATAGCGGCCACATCTCTTCTCAGAGATAGCTACCACCATTCTAGCTATTGTATTTTACAGACTGTTCTATTTCCGCTATTTAATAGAATATGTGTTTACTGTATCACTGTGTTATTTGCAATATATCTTTGTATATGCTATCTTTTGTTTCGTTCCCACATAAATCCGGATCAGTGGTATCAGAGCGGTCTGCTCTTTGATTGTTTCTCGGTGCATGTCCCCGACGAGGTCAGGATATAGAGAGTTGGGTCTCGAACTAGTTTCACTTGGGGAAGACCACTCTCGTCGCCCCAAACGGCCTCCCATGGCGGAAGAAAAGAGAGACGACGGAGCAGTAGATCCCATCAAGTTGTTGCTCGAGGAAGCCCTCGTGCGACAGAGGAACGAGATGATGGATAATTTCGCCCAGATCCTTTAATGCATGCCAACAGCGGCAAATGCACCCTCAACGAGCAGCCATTTCGGAGATACGACTCCCTTCAAGATACAAGTTAATTTTGATATCCCTTTATTTGAAGGCCAAATCAATGCCGATGCCCTAGATAAATGGTTGAATCTACTAGAAGGGTATTTCTCTGTCCACCAATTTTCCGACAGGGAGAAGATCATCTTTGCGCTCCTTAAGGCCGTTCCCCATGTCAAAAATTGGTGGGAAACTTATTCTGAGCAAAACTCATCAGACGAGTCTGGATTGTTTGAATATTCCAATCCCACTTGGGCCACTTTTATAGATGCCGTCAAGGAACAATATTACCCTATTGGAAACTATGATGACCAGTACACAAAATAGACCGTTCTGCATCAAGAGAGGGACCAAACGGTGTCGGAGTACACCAACAAATTTCATACCTTGCGCACAAAGATAGGTATCAAGGACTTCGAGCGGCACATAGTACTGAAATATCGCAGTGGCCTACACCGGTACATCCGAACAGAGATGGATTTCCTGGAAATATCTTCACTTGGATCCGCCTATCGATATGCTGTCAAAATTGAGCAGAAATTTCAGCAAAAGAACAAGCGTGACTTCGGACCTGCGCAGAAGCAGGGAAAGGGAAACTATGCCTCGCAGAGCACGGGGCAGGAAAAGGACAACCAGTCCAAACCACAGGCGAAGAAGGGTAAAGAAAAGACAAAGAAGGACACCGGGAAGTGGTGCGAGTTCCGCAAAAGCCCCTGGCAAAACACTGATGATTGTCGCTGAAAACAGTCATTGGTGGCTGAGATCAAAGCTTCAGAATCAGATCCCAGTTCCGATTCTGACTCGGAACCTAATTTCACAGCCGCGCGAAAAGGGAAGCAGATCATTGATGCAGAACCCAGTGCCGTTGTTGCCACCACACAGATTCAGCTAGACGATCCTGAAGAGTCGGAGGCAGAGGAGCGCCTTTTCCACTCACAGATGTGGGTGAAGGGAATTCCCCTACACTTTGTTGTGGACAGCGGCAGCCAGAAGAACCTGATCTCAGAAGAAGTCATCAAGAGATTGGAGCTACCAATAACACCACACCCACAACCATACACCATTGGATGGCTAAGCCAAGGACAAAGGATCCGTGTCAGTCACCAATGTCGCCTACCATATGGCATCAAGCCCTTCAAAGATGAGGTATTGTGTGATGTGGTCCCACTTGAAGTATGTGATGTTCTTTTAGGACAACCATATATGTGGAAGCGTCATGCTGTATATGAATCACGACCTCGCAGTGTCATTGTCACTTTGGAAGGACAACTCTATCGGATACCAGAGATAGTTGCACCTACCCCAAACGAGCAGGGAAGAAAGATAATCTCCCACACTGGGAAATTTTCCCTATTCGCAATTGCCACCAAAGGTGAACATCAGATCGCGGAGACATCCACAACCTCTGCAGATTATCCTTCTACTCAGCAGAAACAAGAAAAACACAAACTTAGTGCAGCATCGCCTATTCGGGTACCTCTACAGTGCAAGGCCACGCATTCAATGGGCCCCTCCAAAAAGAAACCATCCACACTGGTGCATACCAAGGATACCACAACAACCAAAACTGTTGAACACCTCCAGCGCATCCATCAACAACAATTACAACCCTCTGAAGATGTCAAAGTAAGGCAATCTTTCCACTTCAGCAAATGTCGCACCAAGAGCTCAACTCGACACATAGCTCGACATATGATAAGGGATTTAACGCAATGGAGACCATTGCTTCCTAAGGAGGGAGGATTGATCCAGGTGGATATCGGTGGCGGCCCACCTCTTCCAACTGTCTCAAAACAGTCTTCTGGCAATTTTGGTAAATTACTATTTTTAGCAGTTTTTCGGGTCCTGAACTTCCGGAGCCATTTTGAGGCCCTAAACGACATTTTTTGGCAATTTGGAGGACCAAATGGATGCCGCTGGCATACATTTGGGCCCAGTCGAAAGTTGTAAACCTCAGATAGACCTTCCCAACGGGCTACCGAGCGCCCCAAACGGAGATCGTATGCAAAAGTTATGACCCCGGGAAGTTGACTGTTCAACTAACCACCTTGGGGCCGCAAACTTTATGACGGTTCATCTTCTAGGGTTAGGTTTTTGGATGTTTGGGATTCTTTCCCTCATGCTTATGATAAATAGGCCCTTTCGGCCTCTCTTTGGATTCATCTTGGCACGAATGAGCATAGCGGCCACATCTCTTCTCAGAGATAGCTACCACCATTCTAGCTATTGTATTTTACAGTCTGTTCTATTTCCGCTATTTAATAGAATATGTGTTTACTGTATCACTGTGTTATTTGCAATATATCTTTGTATATGATTCTGTATATGCTATCTTTTGTTTCGTTCCCACATAAATCCGGATCAGTGGTATCAGAGCGGTCTGCTCTTTGATTGTTTCTCGGTGCATGTCCCCGATGAGGTCGGGATATAGAGAGTTGGGTCTCGAACTAGTTTCACTTGGGGAAGACCACTCTCGCCGCCCCAAACGGCCTCCCATGGCGGAAGAAAAGAGAGACGACGGAGCAGTAGATCCTATCAAGTTGTTGCTCGAGGAAGCCCTCGCGCGACAGAGGAACGAGATGATGGATAATTTCGCCCAGATCCTTCAATGCATGCCAACAGCGGCAAATGCACCCTCAACGAGCAGCCATTTCGGAGATACGACTCCCTTCAAGGCACAAGTTAATTTTGATATCCCTTTATTTGAAGGCCAAATCGATGCCGATGCCCTAGATAAATGGTTGAATCTACTAGAAGGGTATTTCTCTGTCCACCAATTTTCCGACAGGGAGAAGATCATCTTTGCGCTCCTTAAGGCCGTTCCCCATGTCAAAAATTGGTGGGAAAGTTATTGTGAGCAAAACTCATCAGACGAGTCTGGATTGTTTGAATATTCCAATCCCACTTGGGCCTCTTTTATAGATGTCGTCAAGGAACAATATTACCCTATTGGAAACTATGATGACCAGTACACAAAATGGACCGTTCTGCATCAAGAGAGGGACCAAACGGTGTCGGAGTACACCAACAAATTTCATACCTTGCACACAAAGCTAGGTATCAAGGACTTCGAGCGGCACCTAGTACTGAAATATCGCAGTGGCCTACACCGGTAAATCCGAACACAGATGGATTTCCTGGAAATATCTTCACTTGGATCCGCCTATCGATATGCTGTCAAAATTGAGCAGAAATTTCAGCAAAAGAACAAGCGTGACTTCGGACCTGCGCAGAAGCAGGGCAAGGGAAACTATGGCTCGTAGAGCACGGGGCAGGAAAAGGACAACCAGTCCCAACCACAGGCGAAGAAGGGTAAAGAAAAGACAAAGAAGGACACTGGGAAGTGGTGCGAGTTCCGCAAAAGCCCCTGGCACAACACTGATGATTGTCGCTCAAAACAGTCATTGGTGGCTGAGATCAAAGCTTCAGAATCAGATCCTAGCTCCGATTTTGACTGGGAACCTAATTTCAAAGCCGCGCGAAAAGGGAAGCAGATCATTGATGCAGAACCCAGTGCTGTTGTTGCCACCACACAGATTCAGCTAGACGAGCCTGAAGAGTCGGAGGCAGAGGAGCGCCTTTTCCACTCACAGATGTGGGTGAAGGGAATTCCCCTACACTTTGTTGTGGACAGCGGCAGCCAGAAGAACCTGATCTCAGAAGAATTCATCAAGAGATTGGAGCTACCAATAACACCACACCCACAACCATACACCATTGGATGGCTAAGCCAAGGACAAAGGATCCGTGTCAGTCACCAATGTCGCCTACCATATGGAATCAAGCCCTTCAAAGATGAGGTATTGTGTGATGTGGTCCCACTTAAAGTATGTGATGTTCTTTTAGGACAACCATATATGTGGAAGCGTCATGCTGTATATGAATCACGACCTCGCAGTGTCATTGTCACTTTGGAAGGACAACTCTATCGGATACCAGAGATAGTTGCACCTACCCCAAACGAGCAGGGAAGAAAGATAATCTCCCACACTGGGAAATTTTCCCTATTCGCAATTGCCACCAAAGGTGAACATCAGATCGCGGAGACATCCACAACCTCTGCAGATTATCCTTCTACTCAGCAGAAACAAGAAAAACACAAAGTTAGTGCAGCATCGCCTATTCGGGTACCTCTACAGTGCAAGGCCACGCATTCAAGGGGCCCCTCCAAAAAGAAACCATCCACACTGGTGCATACCAAGGATACCACAACAACCAAAACTGTTGAACACCTCCAGCGCATCCATCAACAACAATTACAACCCTCTGAAGATGTCAAAGTAAGGCAATCTTTCCACTTCAGCAAATGTCGCACCAAGAGCTCAACTCGACACACAGCTCGACATATGATAAGGGATTTAACGCAATGGAGACCATTGCTTCCTAAGGAGGGAGGATTGATCCAGGTGGATATCGGTGGCGGCCCACCTCTTCCAACTGGCTCAAAACAGTCTTCTGGCAATTTTGGTAAATTACTATTTTTAGCAGTTTTTCGGGTCCTGAACTTCCGGAGCCATTTTGAGGCCCTAAACGACATTTTTTGGCGATTTGGGGGACCAAACAGTTGCCGCCGGCATTCATCTGGGCCCATTCAAAAGTTGTAAATCTCGGATAGACCTTCCCAACGGGCTACCGAGCGCCCCAAACTGAGATCGTATGCAAAAGTTATGACCCCGGGAAGTTGACTATTCAACTAACCACCTTGGGGCCGCAAACTTTATGACGGTTCATCTTCTAGGGTTAGGTTTTTGGATGTTTGGGATTCTTTCCCTCATGCTTACGATAAATAGGCCCTTTCGGCCTCTCTTTGGATTCATCTTGGCACGAATGAGCATAGCGGCCACATCTCTTCTCAGAGATAGCTACCACCATTCTAGCTATTGTATTTTACAGTCTGTTCTATTTCCGCTATTTAATAGAATATGTGTTTACTGTATCACTGTGTTATTTGCAATATATCTTTGTATATGATTCTGTATATGCTATCTTTTGTTTCGTTCCCACATAAATCCGGATCAGTGGTATCAGAGCGGTCTGCTCTTTGATTGTTTCTCGGTGCATGTCCCCGACGAGGTCGGGATATAGAGAGTTGGGTCTCGAACTAGTTTCACTTGGGGAAGACCACTCTCGCCGCCCCAAACGGCCTCCCATGGCGGAAGAAAAGAGAGACAATGGAGCAGTAGATCCTATCAAGTTGTTGCTCGAGGAAGCCCTCGCGCGACAGAGGAACGAGATGATGGATAATTTCGCCCAGATCCTTCAATGCATGCCAACAGCGGCAAATGCACCCTCAACGAGCAGCCATTTCGGAGATACGACTCCCTTCAAGGTACAAGTTAATTTTGATATCCCTTTATTTGAAGGCCAAATCGATGCCGATGCCCTAGATAAATGGTTGAATCTACTAGAAGGGTATTTCTCTGTCCACCAATTTTCCGACAGTGAGAAGATCATCTTTGCACTCCTTAAGGCCGTTCCCCATGTCAAAAATTGGTGGGAAACTTATTGTGAGCAAAACTCATCAGACGAGTCTGGATTGTTTGAATATTCCAATCCCACTTGGGCCTCTTTTATAGATGCCGTCAAGGAACAATATTACCCTATTGGAAACTATGATGACCAGTACACAAAATGGACCATTCTACATCAAGAGAGGGACCAAACGGTGTCGGAGTACACCAACAAATTTCATACCTTGCGCACAAAGCTAGGTATCAAGGACTTCGAGCGGCACCTAGTACTGAAATATCGCAGAGGCCTACACCGGTACATCCGAACAGAGATGGATTTCTTGGAAATATCTTCACTTGGATCCGCCTATCGATATGCTGTCAAAATTGAGCAGAAATTTCAGCAAAAGAACAAGCGTGACTTCGGACCTGCGCAGAATCAGGGCAAGGGAAACTATGGCTCGCAGAGCACGGGGCAGGAAAAGGACAACCAGTCCCAACCACAGGCGAAGAAGGGTAAAGAAAAGACAAAGAAGGACACCGGGAAGTGGTGTGAGTTCCGCAAAATCCCCTGGCACAACACTGATGATTGTCGCTCAAAACAGTCATTGGTGGCTGAGATCAAAGCTTCAGAATCAGATCCCAGTTCCGATTCTGACTCGGAACCTAATTTCATAGCTGCGCGAAAAGGGAAGCAGATCATTGATGCAGAACCCAGTGCCGTTGTTGCCACCACACAGATTCAGCTAGACGAGCCTGAAGAGTCGGAGGCAAAGGAGCGCCTTTTCCACTCACAGATGTGGGTGAAGGGAATTCCCCTACACTTTGTTGTGGACAGCGGCAGCCAGAAGAACCTGATCTCAGAAGAAGTCATCAAGAGATTGGAGCTACCAATAACACCACACCCACAACCATACACCATTGGATGGCTAAACCAAGGACAAAGGATCCGTGTCAGTCACCAATGTCGCCTACCATATGGCATCAAGCCCTTCAAAGATGAGGTATTGTGTGATGTGGTCCCACTTGAAGTATGTGATGTTCTTTTAGGACAACCATATATGTGGAAGCGTCATGCTGTATATGAATCACGACCTCGCAGTGTCATTGTCAATTTGGAAGGACAACTCTATCGGATACCAGAGATAGTTGCACCTACCCCAAACGAGCAGGGAAGAAAAATAATCTCCCACACTGGGAAATTTTCCCTATTCGCAATTGCCACCAAAGGTGAACATCAGATCGCGGAGACATCCACAACCTCTGCAGATTATCCTTCTACTCAGCAGAAACAAGAAAAACACAAACTTAGTGCAGCATTGCCTATTCGGGTACCTCTAAAGTGCAAGGCCACGCATTCAAGGGGCCCCTCCAAAAAGAAACCATCCACACTGGTGCATACCAAGGATACCACAACAACCAAAACGGTTGAACACCTCCAGCGCATCCATCAACAACAATTACAACCCTCTGAAGATGTCAAAGTAAGGCAATCTTTCCACTTCAGCAAATGTCGCACCAAGAGCTCAACTCGACACACAGCTCGACATATGATAAGGGATTTAACGCAATGGAGACCATTGCTTCCTAAGGAGGGAGGATTGATCCAGGTGGATATCGGTGGCGGCCCACCTCTTCCAACTGGCTCAAAACAGTCTTCTGGCAATTTTGGTAACTTACTATTTTTAGCAGTTTTTCGGGTCCTGAACTTCCGGAGCCATTTTGAGGCCCTAAACGACATTTTTTGGCGATTTGGGGGAACAAATAATTGCCGCCGGCATACATTTGTGCCCATTCGAAAGTTGTAAATCTCGGATAGACCTTCCCAACGGGCTACCGAACGCCCCAAACGGAGATCATATGCAAAATTTATGACCCCGGGAAGTTGACTATTCAACTAACCACCTTGGGGCCGCAAACTTTATGACGGTTCATCTTCTAGGGTTAGGTTTTTGGATGTTTGGGATTCTTTCCCTCATGCTTATGATAAATAGGCCCTTTCGGCCTCTCTTTGGATTCATCTTGGCACGAATGAGCATAGCGGCCACATCTCTTCTCAGAGATAGCTACCACCATTCTAGCTATTGTATTTTACAGTCTGTTCTATTTCCGCTATTTAATAGAATATGTGTTTACTGTATCACTGTGTTATTTGCAATATATCTTTGTATATGATTCTTTATATGCTATCTTTTGTTTCGTTCCCACATAAATCCGGATCAGTGGTATCAGAGCGGTCTGCTCTTTGATTGTTTCTTGGTGCATGTCCCCGACGAGGTCGGGATATAGAGAGTTGGGTCTCGAACTAGTTTCACTTGGGGAAGACCACTCTCGCCGCCCCAAACGGCCTCCCATGGTGGAAGAAAAGAGAGACGACGGAGCAGTAGATCCTATCAAGTTGTTGCTCGAGGAAGCCCTCGCGCGACAGACGAACGAGATGATGGATAATTTCGCCCAAATCCTTCAATGCATGCCAACAGCGGCAAATGCACCCTCAACGAGCAGCCATTTCGGAGATACGACTCCCTTCAAGGTACAAGTTAATTTTGATATCCCTTTATTTGAAGGCCAAATCGATGCCGATGCCCTAGATAAATGGTTGAATCTACTAGAAGGGTATTTCTCTGTCCACCAATTTTCCGACAGGGAGAAGATCATCTTTGCGCTCCTTAAGGCCGTTCCCCATGTCAAAAATTGGTGGGAAACTTATTGTGAGCAAAACTCATCAGACGAGTCTGGATTGTTTGAATATTCCAATCCCACTTGGGCCTCTTTTATAGATGCCGTCAAGGAACAATATTACCCTATTGGAAACTATGATGACCAGTACACAAAATGGACCGTTCTGCATCAAGAGAGGGACCAAACGGTGTTGGAGTACACCAACAAATTTCATACCTTGCGCACAAAGCTAGGTATCAAGGACTTCGAGCGGCACCTAGTACTGAAATATCGCAGTGGCCTACACCGGTACATCCGAACAGAGATGGATTTCCTGGAAATATCTTCACTTGGATCCGCCTATCGATATGCTGTCAAAATTGAGCAGAAATTTCAGCAAAAGAACAAGCGTGACTTCGGACCTGCGCAGAAGCAGGGCAAGGGAAACTATGGCTCGCAGAGCACGGGGCAGGAAAAGGACAACCAGTCCCAACCACATGCGAAGAAGGGTAAAGAAAAGACAAAGAAGGACACCGAGAAGTGGTGCGAGTTCCGCAAAAGCCGCTGGCACAACACTGATGATTGTCGCTGGAAACAGTCATTGGTGGCTGAGATCAAAGCTTCAGAATCATATCCCAGTTCTGATTCTGACTCGGAACCTAATTTCAAAGCCGCGCGAAAAGGGAAGCAGATCATTGATGCAGAACCCAGTGCCGTTGTTGCCACCACACAGATTCAGCTAGAAAATCCTGAAGAGTCGGAGGCAGAGGAGCGCCTTTTCCACTCACAGATGTGGGTGAAGGGAATTCCCCTACACTTTGTTGTGGACAGCGGTAGCCAGAGGAACCTGATCTCAGAAGAAGTCATCAAGAGATTGGAGCTACCAATAACACCACACCCACAACCATACACCATTGGATGGCTAAGCCAAGGACAAAGGATCCGTGTCAGTCACCAATGTCGCCTACCATATGGCATCAAGCCCTTCAAAGATGAGGTATTGTGTGATGTGGTCCCACTTGAAGTATGTGATGTTCTTTTAGGACAACCATATATGTGGAAGCATCATGCTGTATATGAATCACGACCTCGCAGTGTCATTGTCACTTTGGAAGGACAACTCTATCGGATACCAGAGATAGTTGCACCTACCCCAAACGAGCAGGGAAGAAAGATAATCTCCCACACTGGGAAATTTTCCCTATTCGCAATTGCCACCAAAGGTGAACATCAGATCGCGGAGACATCCACAACCTCTGCAGATTATCCTTCTACTCAGCAGAAACAAGAAAAACACAAACTTAGTGCAGCATCGCCTATTCGGGTACCTCTACAGTGCAAGGCCACGCATTCAATGGGCCCCTCCAAAAAGAAACCATCCACACTGGTGCATACCAAGGATACCACAACAACCAAAACTGTTGAACACCTCCAGCGCATCCATCAACAACAATTACAACCCTCTGAAGATGTCAAAGTAAGGCAATCTTTCCACTTCAGCAAATGTCGCACCAAGAGCTCAACTCGACACATAGCTCGACATATGATAAGGGATTTAACGCAATGGAGACCATTGCTTCCTAAGGAGGGAGGATTGATCCAGGTGGATATCGGTGGCGGCCCACCTCTTCCAACTGTCTCAAAACAGTCTTCTGGCAATTTTGGTAAATTACTATTTTTAGCAGTTTTTCGGGTCCTGAACTTCCGGAGCCATTTTGAGGCCCTAAACGACATTTTTTGGCAATTTGGAGGACCAAATGGATGCCGCTGGCATACATTTGGGCCCAGTCGAAAGTTGTAAACCTCAGATAGACCTTCCCAACGGGCTACCGAGCGCCCCAAACGGAGATCGTATGCAAAAGTTATGACCCCGGGAAGTTGACTGTTCAACTAACCACCTTGGGGCCGCAAACTTTATGACGGTTCATCTTCTAGGGTTAGGTTTTTGGATGTTTGGGATTCTTTCCCTCATGCTTATGATAAATAGGCCCTTTCGGCCTCTCTTTGGATTCATCTTGGCACGAATGAGCATAGCGGCCACATCTCTTCTCAGAGATAGCTACCACCATTCTAGCTATTGTATTTTACAGTCTGTTCTATTTCCGCTATTTAATAGAATATGTGTTTACTGTATCACTGTGTTATTTGCAATATATCTTTGTATATGATTCTGTATATGCTATCTTTTGTTTCGTTCCCACATAAATCCGGATCAGTGGTATCAGAGCGGTCTGCTCTTTGATTGTTTCTCGGTGCATGTCCCCGATGAGGTCGGGATATAGAGAGTTGGGTCTCGAACTAGTTTCACTTGGGGAAGACCACTCTCGCCGCCCCAAACGGCCTCCCATGGCGGAAGAAAAGAGAGACGACGGAGCAGTAGATCCTATCAAGTTGTTGCTCGAGGAAGCCCTCGCGCGACAGAGGAACGAGATGATGGATAATTTCGCCCAGATCCTTCAATGCATGCCAACAGCGGCAAATGCACCCTCAACGAGCAGCCATTTCGGAGATACGACTCCCTTCAAGGCACAAGTTAATTTTGATATCCCTTTATTTGAAGGCCAAATCGATGCCGATGCCCTAGATAAATGGTTGAATCTACTAGAAGGGTATTTCTCTGTCCACCAATTTTCCGACAGGGAGAAGATCATCTTTGCGCTCCTTAAGGCCGTTCCCCATGTCAAAAATTGGTGGGAAAGTTATTGTGAGCAAAACTCATCAGACGAGTCTGGATTGTTTGAATATTCCAATCCCACTTGGGCCTCTTTTATAGATGTCGTCAAGGAACAATATTACCCTATTGGAAACTATGATGACCAATACACAAAATGGACCGTTCTGCATCAAGAGAGGGACCAAACGGTGTCGGAGTACACCAACAAATTTCATACCTTGCACACAAAGCTAGGTATCAAGGACTTCGAGCGGCACCTAGTACTGAAATATCGCAGTGGCCTACACCGGTACATCCGAACACAGATGGATTTCCTGGAAATATCTTCACTTGGATCCGCCTATCGATATGCTGTCAAAATTGAGCAGAAATTTCAGCAAAAGAACAAGCGTGACTTCGGACCTGCGCAGAAGCAGGGCAAGGGAAACTATGGCTCGCAGAGCACGGGGCAGGAAAAGGACAACCAGTCCCAACCACAGGCGAAGAAGGGTAAAGAAAAGACAAAGAAGGACACTGGGAAGTGGTGCGAGTTCCGGAAAAGCCCCTGGCACAACACTGATGATTGTCGCTCAAAACAGTCATTGGTGGCTGAGATCAAAGCTTCAGAATCAGATCCTAGCTCCGATTCTGACTGGGAACCTAATTTCACAGCCGCGCGAAAAGGGAAGCAGATCATTGATGCAGAACCCAGTGCTGTTGTTGCCACCACACAGATTCAGCTAGACGATCCTGAAGAGTCGGAGGCAGAGGAGCGCCTTTTCCACTCACAGATGTGGGTGAAGGGAATTCCCCTACACTTTGTTGTGGACAGCGGCAGCCAGAAGAACCTGATCTCAGAAGAATTCATCAAGAGATTGGAGCTACCAATAACACCACACCCACAACCATACACCATTGGATGGCTAAGCCAAGGACAAAGGATCCGTGTCAGTCACCAATGTCGCCTACCATATGGAATCAAGCCCTTCAAAGATGAGGTATTGTGTGATGTGGTCCCACTTAAAGTATGTGATGTTCTTTTAGGACAACCATATATGTGGAAGCGTCATGCTGTATATGAATCACGACCTCGCAGTGTCATTGTCACTTTGGAAGGACAACTCTATCGGATACCAGAGATAGTTGCACCTACCCCAAACGAGCAGGGAAGAAAGATAATCTCCCACACTGGGAAATTTTCCCTATTCGCAATTGCCACCAAAGGTGAACATCAGATCGCGGAGACATCCACAACCTCTGCAGATTATCCTTCTACTCAGCAGAAACAAGAAAAACACAAAGTTAGTGCAGCATCGCCTATTCGGGTACCTCTACAGTGCAAGGCCACGCATTCAAGGGGCCCCTCCAAAAAGAAACCATCCACACTGGTGCATACCAAGGATACCACAACAACCAAAACTGTTGAACACCTCCAGCGCATCCATCAACAACAATTACAACCCTCTGAAGATGTCAAAGTAAGGCAATCTTTCCACTTCAGCAAATGTCGCACCAAGAGCTCAACTCGACACACAGCTCGACATATGATAAGGGATTTAACGCAATGGAGACCATTGCTTCCTAAGGAGGGAGGATTGATCCAGGTGGATATCGGTGGCGGCCCACCTCTTCCAACTGGCTCAAAACAGTCTTCTGGCAATTTTGGTAAATTACTATTTTTAGCAGTTTTTCGGGTCCTGAACTTCCGGAGCCATTTTGAGGCCCTAAACGACATTTTTTGGCGATTTGGGGGACCAAACAGTTGCCGCCGGCATTCATCTGGGCCCATTCAAAAGTTGTAAATCTCGGATAGACCTTCCCAACGGGCTACCGAGCGCCCCAAACAGAGATCGTATGCAAAAGTTATGACCCCGGGAAGTTGACTATTCAACTAACCACCTTGGGGCCGCAAACTTTATGACGGTTCATCTTCTAGGGTTAGGTTTTTGGATGTTTGGGATTCTTTCCCTCATGCTTACGATAAATAGGCCCTTTCGGCCTCTCTTTGGATTCATCTTGGCACGAATGAGCATAGCGGCCACATCTCTTCTCAGAGATAGCTACCACCATTCTAGCTATTGTATTTTACAGTCTGTTCTATTTCCGCTATTTAATAGAATATGTGTTTACTGTATCACTGTGTTATTTGCAATATATCTTTGTATATGATTCTGTATATGCTATCTTTTGTTTCGTTCCCACATAAATCCGGATCAGTGGTATCAGAGCGGTCTGCTCTTTGATTGTTTCTCGATGCATGTCCCCGACGAGGTCGGGATATAGAGAGTTGGGTCTCGAACTAGTTTCACTTGGGGAAGACCACTCTCGCCGCCCCAAACGGCCTCCCATGGCGGAAGAAAAGAGAGACAACGGAGCAGTAGATCCTATCAAGTTGTTGCTCGAGGAAGCCCTCGCGCGACAGAGGAACGAGATGATGGATAATTTCGCCCAGATCCTTCAATGCATGCCAACAGCGGCAAATGCACCCTCAACGAGCAGCCATTTCGGAGATACGACTCCCTTCAAGGTACAAGTTAATTTTGATATCCCTTTATTTGAAGGCCAAATCGATGCCGATGCCCTAGATAAATGGTTGAATCTACTAGAAGGGTATTTCTCTGTCCACCAATTTTCCGACAGTGAGAAGATCATCTTTGCACTCCTTAAGGCCGTTCCCCATGTCAAAAATTGGTGGGAAACTTATTGTGAGCAAAACTCATCAGACGAGTCTGGATTGTTTGAATATTCCAATCCCACTTGGGCCTCTTTTATAGATGCCGTCAAGGAACAATATTACCCTATTGGAAACTATGATGACCAGTACACAAAATGGACCATTCTACATCAAGAGAGGGACCAAACGGTGTCGGAGTACACCAACAAATTTCATACCTTGCGCACAAAGCTAGGTATCAAGGACTTCGAGCGGCACCTAGTACTGAAATATCGCAGAGGCCTACACCGGTACATCCGAACAGAGATGGATTTCTTGGAAATATCTTCACTTGGATCCGCCTATCGATATGCTGTCAAAATTGAGCAGAAATTTCAGCAAAAGAACAAGCGTGACTTCGGACCTGCGCAGAATCAGGGCAAGGGAAACTATGGCTCGCAGAGCACGGGGCAGGAAAAGGACAACCAGTCCCAACCACAGGCGAAGAAGGGTAAAGAAAAGACAAAGAAGGACACTGGGAAGTGGTGTGAGTTCCGCAAAATCCCCTGGCACAACACTGATGATTGTCGCTCAAAACAGTCATTGGTGGCTGAGATCAAAGCTTCAGAATCAGATCCCAGTTCCGATTCTGACTCGGAACCTAATTTCATAGCTGCGCGAAAAGGGAAGCAGATCATTGATGCAGAACCCAGTGCCGTTGTTGCCACCACACAGATTCAGCTAGACGAGCCTGAAGAGTCGGAGGCAAAGGAGCGCCTTTTCCACTCACAGATGTGGGTGAAGGGAATTCCCCTACACTTTGTTGTGGACAGCGGCAGCCAGAAGAACCTGATCTCAGAAGAAGTCATCAAGAGATTGGAGCTACCAATAACACCACACCCACAACCATACACCATTGGATGGCTAAACCAAGGACAAAGGATCCGTGTCAGTCACCAATGTCGCCTACCATATGGCATCAAGCCCTTCAAAGATGAGGTATTGTGTGATGTGGTCCCACTTGAAGTATGTGATGTTCTTTTAGGACAACCATATATGTGGAAGCGTCATGCTGTATATGAATCACGACCTCGCAGTGTCATTGTCAATTTGGAAGGACAACTCTATCGGATACCAGAGATAGTTGCACCTACCCCAAACGAGCAGGGAAGAAAAATAATCTCCCACACTGGGAAATTTTCCCTATTCGCAATTGCCACCAAAGGTGAACATCAGATCGCGGAGACATCCACAACCTCTGCAGATTATCCTTCTACTCAGCAGAAACAAGAAAAACACAAACTTAGTGCAGCATTGCCTATTCGGGTACCTCTAAAGTGCAAGGCCACGCATTCAAGGGGCCCCTCCAAAAAGAAACCATCCACACTGGTGCATACCAAGGATACCACAACAACCAAAACTGTTGAACACCTCCAGCGCATCCATCAACAACAATTACAACCCTCTGAAGATGTCAAAGTAAGGCAATCTTTCCACTTCAGCAAATGTCGCACCAAGAGCTCAACTCGACACACAGCTCGACATATGATAAGGGATTTAACGCAATGGAGACCATTGCTTCCTAAGGAGGGAGGATTGATCCAGGTGGATATCGGTGGCGGCCCACCTCTTCCAACTGGCTCAAAACAGTCTTCTGGCAATTTTGGTAACTTACTATTTTTAGCAGTTTTTCGGGTCCTGAACTTCCGGAGCCATTTTGAGGCCCTAAACGACATTTTTTGGCGATTTGGGGGAACAAATAATTGCCGCCGGCATACATTTCTGCCCATTCGAAAGTTGTAAATCTCGGATAGACCTTCCCAACGGGCTACCGAACGCCCCAAACGGAGATCATATGCAAAATTTATGACCCCGGGAAGTTGACTGTTCAACTAACCACCTTGGGGCCGCAAACTTTATGACGGTTCATCTTCTAGGGTTAGGTTTTTGGATGTTTGGGATTCTTTCCCTCATGCTTATGATAAATAGGCCCTTTCGGCCTCTCTTTGGATTCATCTTGGCTATTGTATTTTACAGTCTGTTCTATTTCCGCTATTTAATAGAATATGTGTTTACTGTATCACTGTGTTATTTGCAATATATCTTTGTATATGATTCTTTATATGCTATCTTTTGTTTCGTTCCCACATAAATCCGGATCAGTGGTATCAGAGCGGTCTGCTCTTTGATTGTTTCTTGGTGCATGTCCCCGACGAGGTCGGGATATAGAGAGTTGGGTCTCGAACTAGTTTCACTTGGGGAAGACCACTCTCGCCGCCCCAAACGGCCTCCCATGGTGGAAGAAAAGAGAGACGACGGAGCAGTAGATCCTATCAAGTTGTTGCTCGAGGAAGCCCTCGCGCGACAGACGAACGAGATGATGGATAATTTCGCCCAAATCCTTCAATGCATGCCAACAGCGGCAAATGCACCCTCAACGAGCAGCCATTTCGGAGATACGACTCCCTTCAAGGTACAAGTTAATTTTGATATCCCTTTATTTGAAGGCCAAATCGATGCCGATGCCCTAGATAAATGGTTGAATCTACTAGAAGGGTATTTCTCTGTCCACCAATTTTCCGACAGGGAGAAGATCATCTTTGCGCTCCTTAAGGCCGTTCCCCATGTCAAAAATTGGTGGGAAACTTATTGTGAGCAAAACTCATCAGACGAGTCTGGATTGTTTGAATATTCCAATCCCACTTGGGCCTCTTTTATAGATGCCGTCAAGGAACAATATTACCCTATTGGAAACTATGATGACCAGTACACAAAATGGACCGTTCTGCATCAAGAGAGGGACCAAACGGTGTTGGAGTACACCAACAAATTTCATACCTTGCGCACAAAGCTAGGTATCAAGGACTTCGAGCGGCACCTAGTACTGAAATATCGCAGTGGCCTACACCGGTACATCCGAACAGAGATGGATTTCCTGGAAATATCTTCACTTGGATCCGCCTATCGATATGCTGTCAAAATTGAGCAGAAATTTCAGCAAAAGAACAAGCGTGACTTCGGACCTGCGCAGAAGCAGGGCAAGGGAAACTATGGCTCGCAGAGCACGGGGCAGGAAAAGGACAACCAGTCCCAACCACATGCGAAGAAGGGTAAAGAAAAGACAAAGAAGGACACCGAGAAGTGGTGCGAGTTCCGCAAAAGCCGCTGGCACAACACTGATGATTGTCGCTGGAAACAGTCATTGGTGGCTGAGATCAAAGCTTCAGAATCATATCCCAGTTCTGATTCTGACTCGGAACCTAATTTCAAAGCCGCGCGAAAAGGGAAGCAGATCATTGATGCAGAACCCAGTGCCGTTGTTGCCACCACACAGATTCAGCTAGACAATCCTGAAGAGTCGGAGGCAGAGGAGCGCCTTTTCCACTCACAGATGTGGGTGAAGGGAATTCCCCTACACTTTGTTGTGGACAGCGGTAGCCGGAGGAACCTGATCTCAGAAGAAGTCATCAAGAGATTGGAGCTACCAATAACACCACACCCACAACCATACACCATTGGATGGCTAAGCCAAGGACAAAGGATCCGTGTCAGTCACCAATGTCGCCTACCATATGGCATCAAGCCCTTCAAAGATGAGGTATTGTGTGATGTGGTCCCACTTGAAGTATGTGATGTTCTTTTAGGACAACCATATATGTGGAAGCATCATGCTGTATATGAATCACGACCTCGCAGTGTCATTGTCACTTTGGAAGGACAACTCTATCGGATACCAGAGATAGTTGCACCTACCCCAAACGAGCAGGGAAGAAAGATAATCTCCCACACTGGGAAATTTTCCCTATTCGCAATTGCCACCAAAGGTGAACATCAGATCGCGGAGACATCCACAACCTCTGCAGATTATCCTTCTACTCAGCAGAAACAAGAAAAACACAAAGTTAGTGCAGCATCGCCTATTCGGGTACCTCTAGAGTGCAAGGCCACGCATTCAAGGGGCCCCTCCAAAAAGAAACCATCCACACTGGTGCATACCAAGGATACCACAACAACCAAAACTGTTAAACACCTCCAGCGCATCCATCAACAACAATTACAACCCTCTGAAGATGTCAAAGTAAGGCAATCTTTCCACTTCAGCAAATGTCGCACCAAGAGCTCAACTCGACACACAGCTCGACATATGATAAGGGATTTAACGCAATGGAGACCATTGCTTCCTAAGGAGGGAGGATTGATCCAGGTGGATATCGGTGGCGGCCCACCTCTTCCAACTGGCTCAAAACAGTCTTCTGGCAATTTTGGTAAATTACTATTTTTAGCAGTTTTTCGGGTCCTGAACTTCCGAAGCCATTTTGAGGCCCTAAACGACATTTTTTGGCGATTTGGGGGACCAAATGGTTGCCGCCGGCATGCATTTGGGCCCATTCGAAAGTTTTAAACCTCGGATAGACCTTCCCAACGGGCTACCGAGCGCCCCAAACGGAGATCGTATGCAAAATTTATGACCCCGGGAAGTTGACTGTTCAACTAACCACCTTGGGGCCGCAAACTTTATGACGGTTCATCTTCTAGGGTTAGGTTTTTGGATGTTTGGGATTCTTTCCCTCATGCTTATGATAAATAGGCCCTTTCGGCCTCTCTTTGGATTCATCTTGGCACGAATGAGCATAGCAGCCACATCTCTTCTCAGAGATAGCTACCACCATTCTAGCTATTGTATTTTACAGTCTGTTCTATTTCCGCTATTTAATAGAATATGTGTTTACTGTATCACTGTGTTATTTGCAATATATCTTTGTATATGATTCTGTATATGCTATCTTTTGTTTCGTTCCCACATAAATCCGGATCAGTGGTATCAGAGCGGTCTGCTCTTTGATTGTTTCTCGGTGCATGTCCCCGACGAGGTCGGGATATAGAGAGTTGGGTCTCGAACTAGTTTCACTTGGGGAAGACCACTCTCGCCGCCCCAAATGGCCTCCCATGGCGGAAGAAAAGAGAGACGACGGAGCAGTAGATCCTATCAAGTTGGTTCTCGAGGAAGCCCTCGCGCGACAGAGGAACGAGATGATGGATAATTTCGCCCAGATCCTTCAATGCATGCCAACAGCGGTAAATGCACCCTCAACGAGCAGCCATTTCGGAGATACGACTCCCTTCAAGGTACAAGTTAATTTTGATATCCCTTTATTTGAAGGCCAAATCGATGCCGATGCCCTAGATAAATGGTTGAATCTACTAGAAGGGTATTTCTCTGTCCACCGATTTTCCGACAGGGAGAAGATCATCTTTGCGCTCCTTAAGGCCGTTCCCCATGTCAAAAATTGGTGGGAAACTTATTGTGAGCAAAACTCATCAGACGAGTCTGGATTGTTTGAATATTCCAATCCCACTTGGGCCTCTTTTATAGATGCCGTCAAGGAACAATATTACCCTATTGGAAACTATGATGACCAGTACACAAAATGGACCATTCTGCATCAAGAGAGGGACCAAACGGTGTCGGAGTACACCAACAAATTTCATACCTTGCGCACAAAGCTAGGTATCAAGGACTTCGAGCGGCACCTAGTACTGAAATATCGCAGTGGCCTACACCGGTACATCCGAACAGAGATGGATTTCCTGGAAATATCTTCACTTGGATCCGGCTATCGATATGCTGTCAAAATTGAGCAGAAATTTCAGCAAAAGAACAAGCGTGACTTCGGACCTGCGCAGAAGCAGGGCAAGGGAAACTATGGCTCGCAGAGTACGGGGCAGGTAAAGGACAACCAGTCCCAACCACAGGCGAAGAAGGGTAAAGAAAAGACAAAGAAGGACACCTGGAAGTGGTGCGAGTTCAACAAAAGCCCCTCGCACAACACTGATGATTGTCGCTGAAAACAGTCATTGGTGGCTGAGATCAAAGCTTCAGAATCAGATCCCAGTTCCGATTCTGACTCGGAACCTAATTTCACAGCCGCGCGAAAAGGGAAGCAGATCATTGATGCAGAACCCAGTGCCGTTGTTGCCACCACACAGATTCAGCTAGACGAGCCTGAAGAGTCGGAGGCAGAGGAGCGCCTTTTCCACTCACAGATGTGGGTGAAGGGAATTCCCCTACACTTTGTTGTGGACAGCGGCAGCCAGAAGAACCTGATCTCAGAAGAAGTCATCAAGAGATTGGAGCTACCAATAACACCACACCCAAACCCAATACACCATTGGATGGCTAAGCCAAGGACAAAGGATCCGTGTCAGTCACCAATGTCGCCTACCATATGCCATCAAGCCCTTCAAAGATGAGGTATTGTGTGATGTGGTCCCACTTGAAGTATGTGATGTTCTTTTAGGACAACCATATATGTGGAAGCGTCATGCTGTATATGAATCACGACCTCGCAGTGTCATTGTCACTTTGGAAGGACAACTCTATCGGATACCAGAGATAGTTGCACCTACCCCAAACGAGCAGGGAAGAAAGATAATCTCCCACACTGGGAAATTTTCCCTATTCGCAATTGCCACCAAAGGTGAACATCAGATCGCGGAGACATCCACAACCTCTGCAGATTATCCTTCTACTCAGCAGAAACAAGAAAAACACAAAGTTAGTGCAGCATCGCCTATTCAGGTACCTCTACAGTGCAAGGCCACGCATTCAAGGGGCCCCTCCAAAAAGAAACCATCCACACTGGTGCATACCAAGGATACCACAACAACCAAAACTGTTGAACACCTCCAGCGCATCCATCAACAACAATTACAACCCTCTGAAGATGTCAAAGTAAGGCAATCTTTCCACTTCAGCAAATGTCGCACCAAGAGCTCAACTCGACACACAGCTGGACATATGATAAGGGATTTAACGCAATGGAGACCATTGCTTCCTAAGGAGGGAGGATTGATCCAGGTGGATATCGGTGGCGGCCCACCTCTTCCAACTGGCTCAAAACAGTCTTCTGGCAATTTTGGTAAATTACTATTTTTAGCAGTTTTTCGGGTCCTGAACTTCCGGAGCCATTTTGAGGCCCTCAACAACATTTTTTGGCAATTTGGGGGACCAAATGGTTGCCGCCGGCATGCATTTGGGCCCATTCGAAAGTTGTAAACCTCGGAAAGACCTTCCCAACGGGCTACCGAGCGCCCCAAACGGAGATCGTATGCAAAATTTATGACCCCGGGAAGTTGACTGTTCAACTAACCACCTTGGGGCCGCAAACTTTATGACGGTTCATCTTCTAGGGTTAGGTTTTTGGATGTTTGGGATTCTTTCCCTCATGCTTATGATAAATAGGCCCTTTCGGCCTCTCTTTGGATTCATCTTGGCACGAATGAGCATAGCGGCCACATCTCTTCTCAGAGATAGCTACCACCATTCTAGCTATTGTATTTTACAGTCTGTTCTATTTCCGCTATTTAATAGAATATGTGTTTACTGTATCACTGTGTTATTTGCAATATATCTTTGTATATGATTCTGTTTATGCTATCTTTTGTTTCGTTCCCACATAAATCCGGATCAATGGTATCAGAGCGGTCTGCTCTTTGATTGTTTCTCGGTGCATGTCCCCGACGAAGTCGGGATATAGAGAGTTGGGTCTCGAACTAGTTTCACTTGGGGAAGACCACTCTTGCCGCCCCAAATGGCCTCCCATGGCGGAAGAAAAGAGAGACGACGGAGCAGTAGATCCAATCAAGTTGTTGCTCGAGGAAGCCCTCGCGCGAAAGAGGAACGAGATGATGGATAATTTCGCCCAGATCCTTCAATGCATGCCAACAGCGGCAAATGCACCCTCAACGAGCAGCCATTTCGGAGATACGACTCCCTTCAAGGTACAAGCTAATTTTGATATCCCTTTATTTGAAGGCCAAATCGATGACGATGCCCTAGATAAATGGTTGAATCTACTAGAAGGGTATTTCTCTGTCCACTAATTTTCCGACAGGGAGAAGATCATCTTTGCGCTCCTTAAGGCTGTTCCCCATGTCAAAAATTGGTGGGAAACTTATTGTGAGCAAAACTCATCAGACGAGTCTGGATTGTTTGAATATTCCAATCCCACTTGGGCCTCTTTTATAGATGCCGTCAAGGAACAATATTACCCTATTGGAAACTATGATGACCAGTACACAAAATGGACCATTCTGCATCAAGAGAGGGACCAAACGGTGTCGGAGTACACCAACAAATTTCATACCTTTCGCACAAAGCTAGGTATCAAGGACTTCGAGCGGCACCTAGTACTGAAATATCGCAGTGGCCTACACCGGTACATCCGAACAGAGATGGATTTCCTGGAAATATCTTCACTTGGATCCGCCTATCGATATGCTGTCAAAATTGAGCAGAAATTTCAGCAAAAGAACAAGCGTGACTTCGGACCTGCGCAGAAGCAGGGGAAGGGAAACTATGGCTCGCAGAGCACGGGGCAGGAAAAGGACAACCAGTCCCATCCACAGGCGAAGAAGGGTAAACAAAGGACAAAGAAGGACACCGGGAAGTGGTGCGAGTTCTGCAAAAGCCCCTGGCACAACACTGATGATTGTCGCTCAAAACAGTCATTGGTGTCTGAGATCAAAGCTTCAGAATCAGATCCCAGTTTCGATTCTGACTCGGAACCTAATTTCACAGCCGCGGGAAAAGGGAAGCAGATCATTGATGCAGAACCCAGTGTCGTTGTTGCCACCACACAGATTCAGCTAGACGAGCCTGAAGAGTCGGAGGCAGAGGAGCGCCTTTTCCACTCACAGATGTGGGTGAAGGGAATTCCCCTACACTTTGTTGTGGACAGCGGCAGCCAGAAGAACCTGATCTCAGAAGAAGTCATCAAGAGATTGGAGCTACCAATAACACCACACCCACAACCATACACCATTGAACGGCTAAGCCAAGGACAAAGGATCCGTGTCAGTCACCAATGTCGCCTACCATATGGCATCAAGCCCTTCAAAGATGAGGTATTGTGTGATGTGGTCCCACTTGAAGTATGTGATGTTCTTTTAGGACAACCATATATGTGGAAGCGTCATGCTGTATATGAATCACGACCTCGCAGTGTCATTGTCACTTTGGAAGGACAACTCTATCGGATACCAGAGATAGTTGCACCTACCCCAAACGAGCAGGGAAGAAAGATAATCTCCCACACTGGGAAATTTTCCCTATTCGCAATTGCCACCAAAGGTGAACATCAGATCGCGGAGACATCCACAACCTCTGCAAATTATCCTTCTACTCAGCAGAAACAAGAAAAACACAAAGTTACTGCAGCATCGCCTATTCGGGTACCTCTACAGTGCAAGGCCACGCATTCAAGGGGCCCCTCCAAAAAGAAACCATCCACACTGGTGCATACCAAGGATACCACAACAACCAAAACTGTTGAACACCTCCAGCGCATCCATCAACAACAATTACAACCCTCTGAAGATGTCAAAGTAAGGCAATCTTTCCACTTCAGCAAATGTCGCACCAAGAGCTCAACTCGACACACAGCTCGACATATGATAAGGGATTTAACGCAATGGATAACATTCCTTCCTAGGGAGGGAGGATTGATCCAGGTGGATATCGGTGGCGGCCCACCTCTTCCAACTGGCTCAAAACAGTCTTTGGCAATTTTGGTAAATTACTATTTTTAGCAGTTTTTCGGGTCCTGAACTTCCGGAGCCATTTTGAGGCCCTAAACGACATTTTTTGGCGATTTGGGGGACCAGATGGTTGCCGCCGGCATGCATCTGGGCCCATTCAAAAGTTGTAAACCTCGGATAGACCTTCCCAACGGGCTACCGAGCGCCCCAAACAGAGATCGTATGCAAAAGTTATGACCCCGGGAAGTTGACTGTTCAACTAACCACCTTGGGGCCGCAAACTTTATGACGGTTCATCTTCTAGGGTTAGGTTTTTGGATGTTTGGGATTCTTTCCCTCATGCTTATGATAAATAGGCCCTTTCGGCCTCTCTTTGGATTCATCTTGGCACGAATGAGCATAGCGGCCACATCTCTTCTCAGAGATAGCTACCACCATTCTAGCTATTGTATTTTACAGTCTGTTCTATTTCCGCTATTTAATAGAATATGTGTTTACTGTATCACTGTGTTATTTGCAATATATCTTTGTATAAGATTCTGTATATGCTATCTTTTGTTTCGTTCCCACATAAATCCGGATCAGTGGTATCAGAGCGGTCTGCTCTTTGATTGTTTCTCGGTGCATGTCCCCGACGAGGTCGGGATATAGAGAGTTGGGTCTCAAACTAGTTTCACTTGGGGAAGACCACTCTCGCCGCCCCAAACGGCCTCCCATGGCGGAAGAAAAGAGAGACGACGGAGCAGTATATCCTATCAAGTTGTTGCTCGAGGAAGCCCTCGCGCGACAGAGGAACGAGAGGATGGATAATTTCGCCCAGATCCTTCAATGCATGCCAACAGAGGCAAATGCAGCCTCAACGAGCAGCCATTTCGGAGATACGACTCCCTTCAAGGTACAAGTTAATTTTGATATCCCTTTATTTGAAGGCCAAATCGATGCCGATGCCGTATATAAATGGTTGAATCTACTAGAAGGGTATTTCTCTGTCCACCAATTTTCCGACAGGGAGAAGATCATCTTTGCACTCCTTAAAGCCGTTCCCCATGTCAAAAATTGATGGGAAACTTATTGTGAGCAAAACTCATCAGACGAGTCTGGATTGTTTGAATATTCCAATCCCACTTGGGCCTCTTTTATAGATGCCGTCAAGGAACAATATTACCCTATTGGAAACTATGATGACCAGTACACAAAATGGACCATTCTGCATCAAGAGAGGGACCAAACGGTGTCGGAGTAAACCGACAAATTTCATACCTTGCTCACAAAGCTAGGTATCAAGGACTTCGAGCGGCACCTAGTACTGAAATATCGCAGTGGCCTACACCGGTACATCCGAACAGAGATGGATTTCCTGGAAATATCTTCACTTGGATCCGCCTATCGATATGCTGTCAAAATTGAGCAGAAATTTCAGTAAAAGAACAAGCGTGACTTCGGACCTGCGCAGAATCAGGGCAAGGGAAACTATGGCTCGCAGAGCACGGGGCAGGAAAAGGACAACCAGTCCCAACCACAGGCGAAGAAGGGTAAAGAAAAGACAAAGAAGGACACCGGGAAGTGGTGCGAGTTTCGTAAAAGCCCCTGGCACAACACTGATGATTGTCGCTCAAAACAGTCATTGGTGGCTGAGATCAAAGCTTCAGAATCAGATCCCAGTTCCGATTCTAACTCGGAACCTAATTTCACAACCGCGCGAAAAGGGAAGCAGATCATTGATGCAGAACCCAGTGCCGTTGTTGCCACCACACAGATTCAGCTAGACGAGCCTGAAGAGTCGGAGGCAGAGGAGCGCCTTTTCCACTCACAGATGTGGGTGAAGGGAATTCCCCTACACTTTGTTGTGGACAGCGGCAGCCAGAAGAACCTGATCTCAGAAGAAGTCATCAAGAGATTGGAGCTGCCAATAACACCACACCCACAACCATACACCATTGGATGGCTAAGCCAAGGACAAAGGATCCGTGTCAGTCACCAATGTCGCCTACCATATGGCATCAAGCCCTTCAAAGATGAGGTATGGTGTGATGTGGTCCCACTTGAAGTATGTGATGTTCTTTTAGGACAACCACATATGTGGAAGCGTCATGCTGTATATGAATCACGACCTCGCAGTGTCATTGTCACCTTGGAAGGACAACTCTATCGGATACCAGAGATAGTTGCACCTACCCCAAACGAGCAGGGAAGAAAGATAATCTCCCACACTGGGAAATTTTCCCTATTCGCAATTGCCACCAAAGGTGAACATCAGATCGCGGAGACATCCACAACCTCTGCATATTATCCTTCTACTCAGCAGAAACAAGAAAAACACAAAGTTAGTGCAGCATCGCCTATTCGGGTACCTCTACAGTGCAAGGCCACGCATTCAAGGGGCCCCTCCAAAAAGAAACCATCCACACTGGTGCATACCAAGGATACCACAACAACCAAAACTGTTGAACACCTCCAGCGCATCCATCAACAACAATTACAACCCTCTGAAGATGTCAAAGTAAGGCAATCTTTCCACTTCAGCAAATGTCGCACCAAGAGCTCAACTCGACACACAGCTCGACATATGATAAGGGATTTAACGCAATGGAGACCATTGCTTCCTAAGGAGGGAGGATTCATCCAGGTGGATATCGGTGGCGGCCCACCTCTTCCAACTGGCTCAAAACAGTCTTCTGGCAATTTCGGTAAATTACTATTTTTAGCAATTTTTTGGGTCCTGAACTTTCGGAGCCATTTTGAGGCCCTAAACGACATTTTTTGGGGATTTGGGGGATCAAATAGTCTCCCCAGGCATGCATTTTGGCCCATTCAAAAGTTGTAAATCTCGGATAGACCTTCCCAACGGGCTACCGAGCGCCCCAAACGGAGATCGTATGCAAAAGTTATGACCCCGGGAAGTTGACTATTCAACTAACCACCTTGGGGCCGCAAACTTTATGACGGTTCATCTTCTAGGGTTAGGTTTTTGGATGTTTGGGATTCTTTCCCTCATGATTAAGATAAATAGGCCCTTTCGGCCTCTCTTTGGATTCATCTTGGCACGAATGAGCATAGCGGCCACATCTCTTCTCAGAGATAGCTACCACCATTCTAGCTATTGTATTTTACAGTCTGTTCTATTTCCGCTATTTAATAGAATATGTGTTTACTGTATCACTGTGTTATTTGCAATATATCTTTGTATATGATTCTGTATATGCTATCTTTTGTTTCGTTCCCACATAAATCCGGATCAGTGGTATCAGAGCGGTCTGCTCTTTGATTGTTTCTCGGTGCATGTCCCCGACGAGGTCAGGATATAGAGAGTTGGGTCTCAAACTAGTTTCACTTGGGGAAGACCACTCTCGCCGCCCCAAACGGCCTCCCATGGCGGAAGAAAAGAGAGACGACGGAGCAGTAGATCCTATCAAGTTGTTGCTCGAGGAAGCCCTCGCGCGACAGAGGAACGAGATGATGGATAATTTCGCCCAGATCCTTCAACGCATGCCAACAGCGGCAAATGCACCCTCAACGAGCAGCCATTTCGGAGATACGACTCCCTTCAAGGTACAAGTTAATTTTGATATCCCTTTATTTGAAGGCCAAATCGATGCCGATGCCCTAGATAAATGGTTGAATCTACTAGAAGTGTATTTCTCTGTCCACCAATTTTCCGACACGGAGAAGATCATCTTTGCGCTCCTTAAGGCCGTTCCCCATGTCAAAAATTGGTGGGAAACTTATTGTGAGCAAAACTCATCAGACGAGTCTGGATTGTTTGAATATTCCAATCCCACTTGGGCCTCTTTTATAGATGTCGTCAAGGAACAATATTACCCTATTGGAAACTATGATGACCAGTACACAAAATGGACCATTCTGCATCAAGAGAGGGACCAAATGGTGTCGGAGTACACCAACAAATTTCATACCTTGCGCACAAAGCTAGGTATCAAGGACTTCGAGCGGCACCTAGTACTGAAATATCGCAGTGGCCTACACCTGTACATCCGAACAGAGATGGATTTCCTGGAAATATCTTCACTTGGATCCGCCTATCGATATGCTGTCAAAATTGAGCAGAAATTTCAGCAAAAGAACAAGCATGACTTCGGACCTGCGTAGAAGCAGCGCAAGGGAAACTATGGCTCGCAGAGCACGGGGCAGGAAAAGGACAACCAGTCCCAACCACAGGCGAAGAAGGGTAAAGAAAAGACAAAGAAGGACACCGGGAAGTGGTGCGAGTTCCACAAAAGCCCCTGGCACAACACTGATGATTGTCGCTCAAAACAGTCATTGGTGGCTGAGATCAAAGCTTCAGAGTCAGATCCCAGTTCCGATTCTGACTCGGAACCTAATTTCACAGCCGCGCGAAAAGGGAAGCAGATCATTGATGCAGAACCCAGTGCCGTTGTTGCCACCACACAGATTCAGCTAGACGAGCCTGAAGAGTCGGAGGCAGAGGAGCGCCTTTTCCACTCACAGATGTCGGTGAAGGGAATTCCCCTACACTTTGTTGTGGACAGCGGCAGCCAGAAGAACCTGATCTCAGAAGAAGTCATCAAGAGATTGGAGCTACCAATAACACCACACCCACAACCATACACCATTGGATGGCTAAGCCAAGGACAAAGGATCCGTGTCAGTCACCAATGTCGCCTACCATATGGCATCAAGCCCTTCAAAGATGAGGTATTGTGTGATGTGGTCCCACTTGAAGTATGTGATGTTCTTTTAGGACAACCATATATGTGGAAGCGTCATGATGTATATGAATCACGACCTCGCAGTATCATTGTCACTTTGGAAGGACAACTCTATCGGATACCAGAGATAGTTGCACCTACCCCAAACGAGCAGGGAAGAAAGATAATCTCCCACACTGGGAAATTTTCCCTATTCGCAATTGCCACCAAAGGTGAACATCAGATCGCGGAGACATCCACAACCTCTGCAGATTATCCTTCTACTCAGCAGAAACAAGAAAAACACAAAGTTAGTGCAGCATCGCCTATTCGGGTACCTCTACAGTGCAAGGCCACGCATTCAAGGGGCCCCTCCAAAAAGAAACCATCCACACTGGTGCATACCAAGGATACCACAACAACCAAAACTGTTGAACACCTCCAGCGCATCCATCAACAACAATTACAACCCTCTGAAGATGTCAAAGTAAGGCAATCTTTCCACTACAGCAAATGTCGCACCAAGAGCTCAACTCGACACACAGCTCGACATATGATAAGGGATTTAACGCAATGGATACCATTGCTTCCTAAGGAGGGAGGATTGATCCACGTGGATATCGGTGGCGGCCCACCTCTTCAAACTGGCTCAAAACAGTCTTCTGGCAATTTTGGTAAATTACTATTTTTAGCAGTTTTTCGGGTCCTGAACTTCCGGAGCCATTTTGAGGCCCTAAACGACATTTTTTGGCGATTTGGGGGACCAGATGGTTGCCCCCGGCATGCATCTGGTCCCATTCAAAAGTCGTAAATCTCGAATAGACCTTCCCAACGGGCTACCGATCGCCCCAAACGGAGATCGTATGCAAAAGTTATGACCTCGGGAAGTTGACTGTTCAACTAACCACCTTGGGGCCGCAAACTTTATGACGGTTCATCTTCTAGGGTTAGGTTTTTGGATGTTTGGGATTCTTTCCCTCATGCTTATAATAAATAGGCCCTTTCGGCCTCTCTTTGGATTCATCTTGGCATGAATGAGCATAGCAGCCACATCTCTTCTCAGAGATAGCTACCACCATTCTAGCTATTGTATTTTACAGTCTGTTCTATTTCCGCTATTTAATAGAATATGTGTTTACTGTATCACTGTGTTATTTGCAATATATCTTTGTATATGATTCTGTATATGCTATCTTTTGTTTCGTTCCCACATAAATCCGGATCAATGGTATCAGAGCGGTCTGCTCTTTGATTGTTTCTCGGTGCATGTCCCCGACGAGGTCAGGATATATAGAGTTGGGTCTCGAACTAGTTTCACTTGGGGAAGACCACTCTCGCCGCCCCAAACGGCCTCCCATGGCGGAAGAAAAGAGAGACGATGGAGCAGTAGATCCTATCAAGTTGTTGCTCGAGGAAGCCCTCGCGCGACAGAGGAACGAGATGATGGATAATTTCGCCCAGATCCTTCAATGCATGCCAACAGCGGCAAATGCACCCTCAACGAGCAGCCATTTCGGAGATACGACTCCCTTCAAGGTACAAGTTAATTTTGATATCCCTTTATTTGAAGGCCAAATCGATGCTGATGCCCTAGATAAATGGTTGAATCTACTAGAAGGGTATTTCTCTGTCCACCAATTTTCCGACAGGGAGAAGATCATCTTTGCGCTCCTTAAGGCCGTTCCCCATGTCAAAAATTGGTGGGAAACTTATTGTGAGCAAAACTCATCAGACGAGTCTGGATTGTTTGAATATTCCAATCCCACTTGGGCCTCTTTTATAGATGCCGTCAAGGAACAATATTACCCTATTGGAAACTATGATGACCAGTACACAAAATGGACCATTCTGCATCAAGAGAGGGACCAAACGGTGTCGGAGTACACCAACAAATTTCATACCTTGCGCACAAAGCTAGGTATCAAGGACTTCGAGCGGAACCTAGTACTGAAATATCGCAGTGGCCTACACCGGTACATCCGAACAGAGATGGATTTCCTGGAAATATCTTCACTTGGATCCGCCTATCGATATGCTGTCAAAATTGAGCAGAAATTTCAGCAAAAGAACAAGCGTGACTTCGGACCTGCGCAGAAGCAGGGCAAGGGAAACTATGGCTCGCAGAGCACGGGGCAGGAAAAGGACAACCAGTCCCAACCACAGGCGAAGAAGGGTAAAGAAAAGACAAAGAAGGACACCGGGAAGTGGTGCGAGTTCCACAAAAGCCCCTGGCACAACACTGATGATTGTCGCTCAAAACAGTCATTGGTGGCTGAGATCAAAGCTTCAGAATCAGATCCCAGTTCCGATTCTGACTTGGAACCTAATTTCACAGCCGCGCGAAAAGGGAAGCAGATCATTGATGCAGAACCCAGTGCCGTTGTTGCCACCACACAGATTCAGCTAGACGAGCCTGAAGAGTCGGAGGCAGAGGAGCGCCTTTTCCACTCACAGATGTGGGTGAAGGGAATTCCCCTACACTTTGTTGTGGACAGCGGCAGCCAGAAGAACCTGATCTCAGAAGAAGTCATCAAGAGATTGGAGCTACCAATAACACCACACCCACAACCATACACCATTGGATGGCTAAGCCAAGGACAAAGGGTCCGTGTCAGTCACCAATGTCGCCTACCATATGGCATCAAGCCCTTCAAAGATGAGGTATTGTGTGATGTGGTCCCACTTGAAGTATGTGATGTTCTTTTAGGACAACCATATATGTGGAAGCGTCATGCTGTATATGAATCACGACCTCGCAGTGTCATTGTCACTTTGGAAGGACAACTCTATCGGATACCAGAGATAGTTGCACCTACCCCAAACGAGCAGGGAAGAAAGATAATCTCCCACACGGGAAAATTTTCCCTATTCACAATTGCCACTAAAGGTGAACATCAGATCGCGGAGACATCCACAACCTCTGCAGATTATCCTTCTACTCAGCAGAAACAAGAAAAACACAAAGTTAGTGCAGCATCGCCTATTCGGGTACCTCTACAGTGCAAGGCCACGCATTCAAGGGGCCCCTCCAAAAAGAAACCATCCACACTGGTGCATACCAAGGATACCACAACAACCAAAACTGTTGAACACCTCCAGTGCATCCATCAACAACAATTACAACCCTCTGAAGATGTCAAAGTAAGGCAATCTTTCCACTTCAACAAATGTCGCACCAAGAGCTCAACTCGACACACAGCTCGACATATGATAAGGGATTTAACGCAATGGAGACCATTGCTTCCTAAGGAGGGAGGATTGATCCAGGTGTATATCGGTGGCGGCCCACCTCTTCCAACTGGCTCAAAACAGTCTTCTGGCAATTTTGGTAAATTACTATTTTTAGCAGTTTTTCGGGTCCTGATCTTCCGAAGCCATTTTGAGTCCCTAAACGACATTTTTTGGCGATTTGGGGGACCAAATGGCTGCCTCCGACATGTATTTGGGCCCATTCGAAAGTTGTAAATCTCGGATAGACCTTCCCAACGGGCTACCGAGGGCCCCAAACGGAGATCGTATGCAAAAGTTATGACCCCGGGAAGTTTAAATTATTTTAGGGGGATGTTTATTTTAATATTTAAAAAGATATAAGATTTTCACTTTTATAGAAAAGGATATAAATTTTCGTTGTCTCTCATTCCTCATACCATTCTGTTTAAGATTAAGAGCCTAATGTTTTCCTTTCTTTGGGTGGGGAACCTAGACGGTGGACATTATCATTTAGAAAATTGGGAGGTTTTATATGTTCCTAAGAAATATGGTGGTTAGAATATCAAGAATATATCTTGGTTCAATACTGCTTTGGCACTAAAAATCTTTTGGAGAGGTATTTCTAGGAACAATTTCTAGTCAGATATTTTGCATATAAAATATATCAAGGAAAATATTTATAGTTGGCTCAGAGCTCCTACAAGTAATCCACGTACTTCTTCTTATTTTTGGAAGGGATTCTTGAAAATTCTTCCTTGGATCAGCAGTCACTTAGCTTGGCAGGTTAGAGAAGGAACAGAAGTAAGAGTTGGAATTGATCCAATGGTGGGTTTCGAAACTGGTTACATTTTATCTCGGGAACTGAGGAATCATCTTTCTGAGTACGGTCTTGAATCTCTTAACCAGTTCAAAAGATCAAATAGGTTGGTTCCAGACACCTCTTATTGGATTACGACTTCTGATCTTGGTCTTACGGAAAGTTGGGGAACTAAATGGAATTCTTCTTCAACATTTAAACTTTGCTGGTATCTGACTATATCTGGGAAAAGATCAATTGGTGTGGACCAAAAATCCAATTTTGGGTCAAGTCACAGCTAGTTCTGCTTACCAGCTTATTGTAGAAAGTAATGTGGTTAGGCACAAGAAATGGTGGCATTCTACACTCTAGAAGTGGAAGTTTCCTCTTAAGGTTAAATGCTTCTTATGGTTGACTTTCAATGATAATATTCTTACCTGGGAGAACTTAAAACGTCGAGGAAGACAAGGTCTGGGTCTCTGTATTTTATGCAAGAGACAAAACAAGAAGATTGATCATATTTTCTGTCATTGTGGTTTTTCAAAAAGGGTTTGGTCAAAGATTTGTGTATCTCTTCAGATTGAGAATAGTTGTCCTTCGCGAGGTTTTTGAGGAGGCATATCACTAGTGGATACATAAACATCAGAACTATAAAAACTTTCTTGGATTTCTTGCATGGTCCTTATGGTTATCGCATAATTCGGCTATCTTCCTATTATGCCATCCGAGCAGTTGGTATTAAACATGTTTTGGAACATGACTCATTCCTACAGAAATGTTTCGCAGGCTTTTAGGAATCTTAATCGGTTTAAAAATCACAACTTGGGCTCATGCAATAATGCCTTTGGTTTCTTCGATGGGGCAGCGAATTCAGGGATATGTGGAGCTGGATTTATTTTACATTGTGGGGATGATATCGTCTACAAATTCAAACTTCATATTGCTCCTGGTACAAACACCAAAGTTGAATTTCTTGGTCTTTGGGGCATTCTCAAGGTGTTCATATGTTGTGGTTTAGGTTCACTTGATATTTTTGGTGACTCATTGGTTATAGTGAACTGGTCAAAGAAATTATTCCGGTTAAACAACATCAATCTTAATCACTGGTGTGACATGATTTCCTTCTTGATGACATGGTTCTATGATCTTAACATCGATCATGTCTACAGGGAGATCAATGATGCAGCGGATGATTTGTCAAAAGAAGATCTTGATGGTGAGGCGGGTTGCTTATTTTGGGAAGAATGGGTGGATGTTATCTCACACAGTCTGGATCCATGATTTTTTTTGATGAGGTGATCTAGATCGATCTTATTTTGATCTGGATGTTTTGTTATGACACAAGCTTACACACTAGTAAGTTTTGTATGATTTGTATACAGTTATGATGTATTATTCACCTGTCAGGAACTATTTTTCGAGCTATCATTTATGATTTTGTACTTATTGATTTCACTGAAATAACATGAGTATAGTTTTTTCTTACTGAAAAATAAATTATGGTAGTTTTTATTACCAAGGTTTTAAGAAATGCACAATAAAACTTAATATTGAAATCGTGGTTATGAAAAAGTGTTTTGCACCTTATTAATAATTAAGAGGACTATTTAAGGAAAAAATATTAGCATTTCTATTTGTTTATACATAAAGGATATTGCATTAATGTTGATTTGGTCAATTAATTAATTATTCTAGAGTAAATATAATTAGAAATATTGTTTTTTGAACTAAAAACCGATATGGAATAAACAATTTTCAACTAACAATTGATGATTATATTTTCATATCCCAATTCAATGTTATAATTGCATACAAAATGTGTTGATATAATCTAGGTTCATCTTGTATGAAAACATTAGGAGTCTTCTACATCTGAATCATGAAGAAAGAAATTTTGGCATTCATTGATAAGAAGAAGAAGATAACAATATAGGAATTTGCAATGAAGTCGTACTCATAAGCTCCATCATCAGAAGACTTGAAAGATGTATTAGATGCATCTTTTATATTTAGAAGTCATTACAAAAGATGTAGGATTTTTAGAAAAAATTGACAAGGTTGTAGCTAATAAAGATGAATAAATTTCTCAATTTAAAAATCATAACAATAGCATACTCTTTCAAACAAAATTTTCATTACAGAAATTGATAAATTGAAACATCAAGTAGCAAGATATCAATGACTCCACGAGGAATCTCAACAAAAAAATTAAGATCTAAAAAAAACAATCTACCAAAGAAAAATGAAAAAAGTATAGTCTCAAAAAAGCATAGTAATACCTTTATCTCACAAATCAAGAAGTTAAAAATGAAAAAAAAAGATACAACAGGAAAAACTAGAATGAATTATCGACAAAGATTTACTTATTGACAAAGAAATAATGAAGCATCTAGTTGAATTAGCGATATATTCAAACATTGAAGTTCAAACAAGATATAGAAACCTTAGCAAAGTCAAATTTCTTTACTAATAAAATTTCAATGATCAACAAAGTGGCACAAGTGGCCTTTTGGGAAATAAACTAGGGTAAAAACTAATATCTAGGTTCCTTAGAGCAAGGAAAGCCTCATGGACCAATCCCTTATGAAGATACTTTCCATGAATATAAGAGGGTTGGGAGGCCAAACCGATAAATTGGCCTTGAAGCGTCAGCTAGAGGTAGAAAGACCAGATATTGTGCTCTTGCAGGAGACAATGAGCAAAGGGGAAATTCTAATTTCGAAACTTAAGAAACTCTTGATTTCTTGGGATTTCTTCGCCATTGAATTGGAGGGGCTTTTGGGGGGGATAGTTACTCACTAGACCCACTCAGTTGATCTAATAAACTTATTTGTTTTTCCTTAAGGACTTTGTACTGAAGTTTTCAGCAATAGACTTGACATATCCTTTATGATCCTCAACCTTTATGGACCATATGAGGACAAGCAACCATTTTGGGAGAAAGTGTTTTCTCTATCAATTTATAAATCTGAAGGTTTTATAATGGGATCAGGTGATATTAATTTTACCCTTAATTGAAAGGAAGTTTGGAGAGAAAGTGCTTGGATAGACCATTTGGCAGACTTCTTTTTCAATCATATGGAAATGGGGGAGTTGGTTGATGTGGAAACATCGAAACTACAACATACTTGGGGAAATAATTAGGCCGAGAGGGAACCTATTTATAAAATATTGGACAATTTCATTGTGAATCAACAAATTTTGAATAAGGTGGATAGGTATTTGTCATGGGTTGGTTCTAATAGGTGCTCAAATCATTATCGGATTATGCCGAAATTGGATGAGAAGGATTCCTGCCCAGGGACTCCATTCAAATTTAATTCTGGTTGGATAGGAGAGAAGGAATTCCTTTAATTTTTCAAATAAAGTTGGACTCCTTTTATCCCTCCTATGCTCTATAACCATGTGAACAATTTCTTTGGGCTCTTAAATATGTGAAAGTTAAGGTGGTAGAATGAGACGATAAACAGCTTTGAACACGAGATGCTCTAATTTCAACTATGGAAAAAGAGTTGGAAGACTTATTAACTAACTCAAAGTGTGAATTGTGCGAGTGGGATGTTCAGGTTAAAATGCAGGATTGGAGGTGGGGCATATTAAATTATTGCTTGAGAAGGAGAATGAGTGGAATCTTAAGTGAGCAGGGTTGTTTGAATCGAACTAGGTGATGATAATGTGAAATTATTCGTTCATTTTCCAATCATTGTCGCAATGTGAATAATATATGGGAGCTTAAGGATCATTTTGGATCAAAAATCATGGGATTCAGGGACCTAGTGAATCTGGGGGTTCAATATTTCTAGGAGCTATATCATGAACCATGTGGGAACAACTTGGAGGAAATGCTTAAGGTTATTTCAATTTTTCCAATGCTAGTGAATGAGGTCAAGAATGAGGACATCAGTTTCGGTCTATATCCAAAGAATAAATCTTCAACATTCTTCTTGCTTAAAAAGGGTCAAATCCTCGAGCCTGATGTCTAGTTTTTGGAATTTTATATTTTTTTTAACCTGTTGGGACCCGATCTGGTGAGGGTCGTAGATGAAATTAGAGTCTCGGGTATATTACCAATGAGTCTTAATGAAACTTTCCTAGATTTGATCCCTAAAGAGGATAATCCTAAGTCTTTCTCAGGTTTCAATTCAATCTCCTTGTGTAATTGTTTGTAAAATATAGTGGCCAAGATCATTGCTTTAAGGCCCATGCCCTTGTTATTGGATTTTATCTTAGCGGAGCAATTTGGCTTCTTGCGTGGATTTCAAATCCATGAGGCCATTAGCTTTTCCTAGGAAGAATTACATTCTATAAAAGTCTCGCATATTCCAACAGTTGTGATCAAAATCGATCTTTCAAAAGCATATGACAAGGATTCGTGGCTTTTTCTTCATCTTTTGATGATTCACATGGGACATTTTATTCCTTTATTCAAATGGATTATGTGTTGCATTTTGATGGTGTCCTTCAGAGTTCTTGTTAATGGAGTATCCTTGGACTTCTTCAAACCCACTAGAGGTTTAGGTCAGTGTTTCCCCCTTTTTGCCTTACCTATTTTTTATGATAGTTGAGAGCTTAAGCTGCTTGATAGTGGAGGGAAGAAGATTGAGGTCCTTCCATGGGATCGATATAGGAGTAGTTATCATACTAATCTTATAAATCAAGGAGTAGTTCAAATAATTCCCTCCTAAATAGGGTAGTCTTTATAAAAACTTACCTAAAAACTATTAGACCTAATATGTACTTCTCTCATGAATAAGGGAGCCATAGGAGAGAAACTTAACATGTTAGCCTAAGAAATATTGAATGTGTTCTCCATAGGTAGGAAATATAGGGGCATAAGGGGTAGAGTCACTTTCCCATCTATATTTATAATCCGACTTCATACAAACTTTGAAGTGCAATAAATTTACCCTCAATTTATGACCAAGTGAGAGAATAAGTCATCCCACATCAAGGCAATCACTTGAAACTTAAGATATAATATCATTATCTCTGACCTTATACCTTACCTTTTACCTTAATATGTGAGCATGCTTCATCTCCTCTTTGTTGACAACGTCCTTTTATTCGATCTGGGAAATATGCAGGAAGGCATTCAAATGAGAGACATTTTGGCTCACTTCACTACAGCCACAAGCATGGAAGTAAACTCAATGAAGTATGCATTATACACATTTGTTTTATCTAAGGATCTTAGTAGGAAATTTGAAAGAATATTTGAGATCCAACTCTTGGATCTTGGCAATGGGTTCAAATATTTAGGCTTCAGTTTGAGGTCTAACTACTATGGAAATTTGGGAAAGCTTACTAGTGGTGGCTAGATTTTATATTAGAAAAAATAATATATTTATGGTGTAATAGGTGGTTTTCATGTGGGGGTCATTTGTTTTTAGTCAAATATGTTCTAGAAGCGATATTGGTGTATTGGCACACCCCTGTCCCATGTACCGAAAGGTGTCCTCGAGAAAATAAGAATATTTTGTTATAATTTCAAGTGGCAAGATAGCAGTGAATTCAGAGGTTCCCATTAGGTCCAATGGAGAAGGCTCAAAAAACCAAAATCACTCGGGGTTTGGGTTTAAAGGATTTAAATATTTCTGGATAGTCACTAGCATCCAAGTCCTTATGGATGGTTGTGCCTAAGGACGGTTTATGGAGTCAAATCCTTGTGAAGAAATACATTTCCCACAACTCTTGGTTGGATTGGATCAGAAAGGAACATAAATCAATCTTGAATGTGTCAAATAAATGGAAGGTGTTGGCGTTGGTATTTCCATTTATTGGTTAGTTCTTAGCTTGGAAGGTGGGTTGTGGAGATCAAGTAAGAATAGGGAAGTATGTTATAGTTTTATCTTCCTTCTAGATGATCTTTTCTATTATCTACAAATGATCAAGAAACCTACTCTCAATTTGGTCTTAATGGAAAATGAAATGGCATTGTGGAGTCAGGGGTGGCTTTCATTGGATGACCTTGGTTTGGAATGGATTTAGGTGATATGTTGGACTATATTTCTTTCATAGTTAATTAAATCACATACTCGACTTAGTGATAATTCAGATGAATTGGTATGGGCGCATAACAAAAATGGTAGTTCATATACTACCAAGTTAGGTTATCTCACTGTCTTTCTATTATAAAATATAGATAAAAGACGGTGGTGGAAGTGTTTGTGGAGGACAAAGGTGCCATTGAAGGCTAAACTCCTATTGTGGTTTGCACTCCATGGATGTGTGCTTCGTGAGATTTGCTCCTAAAAAGAGGTAGGATAGGTCTAGGTCAATGCTTTCTATATTTTGAACAAGAAGAAACAAACATGCACAAATTTTTGCAATGCCTTTATAGTATCCAAGTTTGGAGAGAAATCGAGTCTTCCTTTGGGTTACAATCTCTATGGTAGGGTGTCTTGATAGAATCAAGCTTAGAAAGTTGCTTTTGTCGAAAATAATTGGAGGAATTCAGGGGGGTGTCGTGCTTGGTATTATGGGACATTTGGTTGGAAATAAATTCTTCCTTGTTTGAAAAAAAACCTCTTCCTACCTCCAGGTATCCTCCAAAGTGCTAAGTCTAATTCCCTTCTATAAAGACCAGCCTAAGAAACATGGACCTTGGAAAATCGATGAATTCATAGTGGATAGTTTCAGTCCATGGGGAATGTTTGATGGGGATTATCAAGGGCTGAATCGAGGAGTGGGGCTTGGTTTCACACTCCATGACTTGTCATATTTGCACTTCTTTCATTTTAAATCTAATGGAGGGACCAAAATGATTTTTTTTGCAAAATTATTGTCATTGATATTGTGTTACAATTTGCAGTCAATTTACAAATTAACTCCCTAGAGGTGTTAGGTGACTCTCTCTTGGTCTATGAATGGATTAATGATCATGTGGATGTTCGGGAACTTGTTCTGGATGCAATTATAAATCATGTAAAGTAGGTTTCCAAGTTTTGTCATTCTATATCCTTCTCTTATGTGTACCGGGAACATAATCACGAGGATGATCATCTTTTTAAACATGGACTGTGACTTAAGGACAAACAATTTGTGATCGCGGAATTTAACAATGGATATGAAGTCATTCTAAGAGAATATATTTGGACAATTTCTGAGTGCATTTCTTTAATCTATGTATCAGATCCTAAGGTTAGCAATAGTACGTGTGTGATTAATAATGGATAGTGGCATGAAGGCTACATTTTTTATCAGTTATGTAGAACACATGGTTGTAATACTTGTAATAGGGTATTTAGACACTAATTTTGACACCTTATGTTTGTATTTTTGTTAAACCCAAATAGAATATAATTTTTTTCCTTTTGAAAAAAAAGTAAATGAAGAAGACATGATACCACAAGTGAATCAAGAAAACTCTAGATGTATGATAATGAAAGATCATGTTGTAAGGACACCTTATTGAGATCCTAATCGTAAGAGCCAACACTTGACCAATCAATGTATCAAATTTTCTCTAAGCAAAGACAATATTTGAACAACATTCCAAAGAATATCAATTCCATATTTGAACAACATTCAAAGAATCTTAATTCCATTTAAATTTTGTATGTTATCCTTATTATGTTGGATATTGAACTATTGTTCATTTTAAGTGATTTTCACTTCATGTATTGAGCCTCTCTAAATGGAAATGATTAGTGTTGGCCATGCCTCACCTTCATGAAGTTATCCCATGCAGTGATGGGATTAAATTCTTGTACTAGTAGTGGTTGTGGGTCTGCAGCGAAACTTTGATCGCTAATGTATATACAAAAAATATATATCTACAAGGCACTTAACCTTTAATAAATAAAATTAGCATCAATTTTTCCTCTGAACTATGGAGTGTTGTGGTCAATATAAACCTTAAAATAATTACATTAACCAAACAACCCTAATATGTGGACTATTGAACCAAGGGATTTTTAGGTCACTTTCTTCTAGAATAGATTTATAAACTAAGGATCTATTCACACTACTTTTGGATGTCTTCTTCAATCGTGTTCTATACATAATTAGCATAAGGTGTACTATAGAAAGTGGACTCATCACTTACATTTATGGCGGTGCTAGGTGTATAAAAGCACATTTACTTAAGGTAGGATCAACCTCATGCATTTAGTACCCTGGGTGTGTACTATCCATGAATGATACTTGTGAAGAAAATCCAAGAGAAAAACAAAATCTTGGGATTTCTAGAAACTTGTTGACAATTGATGGCACTAGAATCAACATGTCATATTTTATTGCCAGAAGTTATAGTCTTGTATACAAACAATTCTTTTGTCCCATAGATGATTTGTTGAAGAAGGATCTGTCATTTTAAAGATTGGGCCTTTGGTTGGGTGGAAGGAGAGAGAAGGTGTGATATTTTATTCATGTACATAGTTTTGAACAAAACGAATAATAATGATCAATCACGAATAGAAATGAAGCAACCTACTATGAGTACTCTCTCAGTCACACTAGAAACTAAGAAGCATTTGTCACAATCCAAAATTGTACTAAGGACAAATCAAACAAAATACTAATGCGGGAAGGTTTTTTTACCATCATATTCCTTGCCTTGTAATGATTATATGGACATCCAAATCTAATGCAATCAAGAATTTATATTTTTAAATACGGAAGAAACAAATTCATCACAACTAAATATGATAGAGGAATGATCAAATAAGTCACGAATCGATACAACATAATGGAACATGATATAGTTAAAATCAACACAATTAAACTCAATATATCATTGTGTCAACAAGGCTATGTGGTAGCAAATACCTGCCAAAGTAGCCTTTGTTTGTCATACGAGATTGGGATTCATGATTGTTGATCAAGAGTGATCTAATCTGTCAGATTTTTGTTTCAAAATAGGCTACATTCACTTCATTTGCAAAATTTGCAAAAGGGTTGTATTAGGTGTTTAAGAAGAATTTATGCTAATATTGATTGCAAAAGGGTTGTATTAGATGTTTAAGAAGAATTTCTGCTAATATTGATTGCGAAAGGGTTGTATTAGATGTTTAAAAATAATCTCTGCTAATATTATATGTTCTAATTTGATAGTTATGTTATTTATTCTATTGCTAAGGCTAAAACTAGCAAGGAATTTTGGTACTTTGAAAGAATGAAATGAAGAAATGCAATCTCAAATTGTATTCATGATCATAGTGGACACTTAAATCTATATAAGTGATAGGAATCAAAATATGTGTACAACAACAATTTTTTGACAATTAGAATAACCAAAGGTATTTCAACAGCTGGTTAAAATTCTAGTTTTAACCTGAGTATCTTTTAATGAAGTGAGCATATGCTTAACTCGCTTCTATTATGACTGTAAGGTTGCATATTGTTAATCACAACTTTGAGGTCTTGTGGAAGAAAAATAGCAACTCCATCAATAATTGATATATACTAATATTAATCCTATAATAATATATTATAGTTCATATTATATTAGTCTTGGTAATCACTAGTATTGGTAAAAATATTGGAGAGCGAAAAATAAGTCAAATATAAATAGATTCTTACCCTAATAAACTATCTTCCTGGAGAAGTAAAAAAATTTATAAATCGAATCAACGAGTATGTTAATTTAGGAAACCACAAGAAGTTGGAAATGTAACTCCTCCCCATATAAATGTAACATGTACGATTAAAGTGGGGAATTATTACTGGTATTTTAAACCCTGCATTTAAGTTCAAATATAAATAGATTCTTACCCTAATAAACTATCTTCCTGGAGAAGTAAAAAAATTTATAAATCGAATCAACGAGTATGTTAATTTAGGAAACCACAAGAAGTTGGAAATGTAACTCCTCCCCATATAAATGTAACATGTACGATTAAAGTGGGGAATTATTACTGGTATTTTAAACCCTGCATTTAATTTCAATCTATGAATGTATTAAAAAAAATAAACAATGTATTTCTACCTACCTTTACAACAACATGAAGGGAGTGTTAGTTTTTGTATCTCGGAGGTAATTCTACACTCATATGCCTAATTGTAAGGGTCCATACAAAGTATCTCACTTAAGTGACATAAAGTGACCTTATGATATGTTTTATAAAATGACTTTATTAACGTGACTTTATAAAGTTAAGTTGAATTGTACTTTATAAACTTAAGTTGTACTTTATTTTGGGGTAAAGTGAAGTAACTTTATCATATTTGAGAGACTTAAGTGACTTAAGTAATATCAATGAGGGAATAAGTCACATCTGTTGATCTTGCAAGGGAAGATTAGATCCTAACCGTAAAATTTGAAGAGTTAGGGAAATTGCCCTAAATGATAAGATAAAAGATGCTTGAGTGAGATGAAGGGGCACACATTCCAAGAGAGATTTTTCTATAGAAATGTAAGAGGCACAAATTTCAAGAGAGTGTTGAGCTAAGAGGAGTGTGAAAGCGCAGCCAAGAAGGAGGGCACACTTTCCAGAAAGCGGCGGTGTGCATCCCAAGGAAGACATAGTGGGAATACACTCTAATGCATGTACAATAGTGAATGATGTACGTACATCAGCAAAAGGGTGCATTTCTCAAGGGAAGAGGAGTGACACACTTCCCAAGGAGTGGGAGGCATAGTCCCCAAGAAATTGGAGCAGCATTAAAGAGGTCGTACAATAAGAGAGAGAAAGGGGCACCATGCAGTTCGAGGTAGATTCCTGTAGCCATTTCGTACAGTAGTTTCCAACACTAAAATCAAGTCAAGATGGCATGCATTTCAAGAGTAGTGACTGTTGTTATTTGGTACTTACAGTGCATAGAAATCGAGGATATTCTTGTAGCTGATTCTGTGGGTGTTTGGCTCAAAAATGAAGGTGAATGTGTTGGCTCAAATTTTGGGTTTATTCTTGTATATTTAATGCTGCAAGTACTACTGCTGTAAATCTCTAAGAATTCTCCTTTATAGCTCAATAAAAATTTCTCTTAACTAGTTTTTCCAGGGTCTTTGGACCAAATATCATTATGTCAAAATATATGGAAAATACATGCATGTGATATGTGTCGAGTTTTATGCCTGCAGAAGACTGTTATCAGAGTTGTACTAAGTGTTTTACCTAAGTTAGGTTCAAATTTATTTTAATAGTGAGTTAACCCAAAAACCCTCGTAACCATGGAGCCATGCTCATGACCTTTACGCCTCTCAAATTTGTAGATGGCTCGAAACACCAATAATCGAATTGTTACTAAAACAGAGAAAAAGAAATACAAGTAAGGAAGAAATTTTTATACAAACTTTTGATAGAAGCGTAAGACTTACCAATGAAGGTGGTTATAAATAGAAGTGAAGAGCTGAGCCTTTACAGATTGTTCTTGAATAGAAAAACCTTGGTCGAAACCTGATGGAACCCTCCAGAAAGATACAACCCAGGAGTAAGGGTTTCATGAGTCATAGTGTAGAAGGTCATTCACAAAATAAAGAATAGGGTCGAAGCTAAAAGCTTCACAACCCTCAACCCCTCCTTAAAGAACCATCAATAATAAAAAAGGCCGACCTCTGTAATAAAACCACCGAAAGTGAAGTAAAGGGATTCGAAGCTAAAGATTCACAACCCTTGTCCCTTCCATAGAAAAACCATCAAGCAACAACCAAAATCGACTATGGTATAGAAGAACACTACATAGTCCTGAGTAATTTCCATGCATATTGATATGTGGCAAGACTGCCATTTGTTTGAAGTGATCCAAGCTTCTAGGTGGATGGAAGCGCATGCAAAATATATGGCATATTTAATATCACACACTATATTCCCAAAAACGTTGTCATAAATCAAATAGTCCAAAATGAACTAAAATTAACACTAGTTAATTAATACCCAAGGTTTGTGAGGGGGTTTACATAAACATTGTGTCATGATACCCAAGATTGTCATAATATCGCCAAAATGATTCAAAGGACAACATGAAAACTCATGATTCCTGAACAATTATCAACGTATCCAGATGAATTTTTCAAGAAACATATCACCTAGCTAATGAATGATGGTTAGAAATTCGCTATTCCATGATAATAAGTAATTAATTATTATACCAATAATACCCACAGAAGAAATCAATTCACAAAATATGATATAATGACTTAATGACCTGCTAACTTAACTCAGAACGTAGACAAAATTAAAATTAAGTACATGATCACGACAAAGACTGTGTTTGAATTAACAAACATTTGAAATCTTTGGACAAGTGTTGTGATGGGGGCCTCGGTCGACCGCATCCAACTCAACCCTCACCCTTCCAGGATCTAGGGTGATTCACTGGAATTAGTCCCTGACTCAGCTAGAAACCAGCCTAGTCCTTCTTCCGCGTGGCACTGGTCTTCAACACAGGGTCTCCACAACGTTCGAGGTCTCTTTCCCTCGAAAATGACCTTCCGCAATGTTCATGGGGGGTCACCTTCCTTCCGCAAGTGCCTTCTCCGCAACCACTTTTCCGCACTCTTCTCTCCGCAACAATCTTTCCGCACTTGTGGATTGGGGGTTGCGGGCGCTCTCCGAAAAATATTTCCACAACACTCCTCCCCAAACTCCTTTCCGCACTTGTGGATTGTGGGTTGTGGGGTGTCCTCCCGACTTTCTCGAAAAGTCTTTCCGCAAAGACTCTCCGCAACTCTACTTCCGCAATACTTCGTCACTAACCTCCGCGCTACTTCCTTTTGCGGGCGTTGTCTCCACCGTCGATCCTTTGTGGGTCTGGTCTCAGCCGTTGATCTACAATCAAGGCAGGATCCTTCACTTAGGCTTGCGAGAATGTTAATTTCCGCACGACTTCACTTCAAACAATGCTCCCATGTCGGCGATCTTCTGTTTGGCTTAGATCTGAGCTATTCAACTTTGACAAGCTAGATTTACTTATCTTCTTCATGATTTCTTAGCCGGTTGATCATGGAATCGATCAACCAAACTCGACCCTTGTCTGGATACTTGGAAAAATAAGCACAAACAAGAATGCTACTTAAACAACCTGATGGTGATTGGTCTACAAACATTTTGGGGGTTCTTCACTACACACAGAGATCATATGAACACGAAACAGAGATTCATTCACACAGAAATCAGGTCACAAATGCACACAGCTCTACCCGACAGAAACTCAAGCGTTCTTGATTCAAATGCACAGAAAGATACCTCAAACACACAGTTCATCTACATGCATATACAGAAAACATGAAAACTGTATTCCCTATAGAATGACTTAACAACCTAAAAACCAACCAACCAACCCACCAAAAAACCCTTAGCTCATTCTACTCTTCCCTACTTATGCATTCGGCTCTCTAACATAATCCTGAATCACTCAACAACCTAACAACCTAACAGACTCCATGACGATGGGTCTGCATCATTACTCAACCGACTTCCTAATCTGGCTTGATCTCCACGCAAGGAGTATCAACTCGCCACTATGTCCTATCTTTCCAAAAATAACAACGCATCATGTGGTTACGTATCCTGCGATCTCGAATCATTACAAAACAGATCAGGCTATCCACATCAGAACAACTCGCTTCCATACTAGCCACAACATGTGACCACTTAATCACATTGCTGACTCAGCATCAATGCTCCTACATCAGACTTCCAAGGTTAAAATTTCTGAACCCCTGTTCATCAAGTCAGCTATTGAGAAACCCTTGGTTTCCAATTCCTTAGCACCCATCCATGTAGAATCTTCTACGGGATGTCCCTTCCACTTGATCAGGTAATCCAAGTAGTCCCCCTGTCTGGTACTCCTCGCCACTCTAGTCTCCAAGATATGCTCAGCTTCTAAAGGCTGGGCCATAGGCATCTGTTCCAGCCACTAAAGATCTTCCACTTCTGGCACTTGTCCTATATCATCTGTCACATAGGCATACAAGTCTGCAACATTAAAACTAGGTGATATGCCAATTCCTGTTGGCAATCCCAATTCATAGGCATTTGCTAAAAAAATTCTGAGTATCCTTCAAGGTCTAATATTTTTCATCTTCAGCTTGTTATACTCTCCTTTTGGAAATCTCTCTTTCCTCAGATGTGCTAAAACTAAGTCTCCCACTTCATAGTTTTTCTCTCTTCTCTTAGAATTGGCCCTAGTTTTGTAACTATTGTTACTCTGCTGTAACTTTTCCTTAACTTGCTCTTGAGCTCACTAATCCTTGCTGCAAAATCTTCTCCATCTACACTTCTCTTCTCCAATTGACCTAAATCACGAAGTTCACACACTCCTCTTGGATGCATTCCATACATAATTTGGAATGGAATCATTCCTGTATTTCGGTTTGGTGAATCATTATAGGCAAACTCATCTTGGCTTAATACTGTATCCCATTGCTTTGGGTTTTCTCCAATCAGACTTCTCAACATGTTACCTAGACGCATGTTTACTACTTCAGTCTAGACATCAGACTGTGGATGATATGTTGAATTGAAATTCAACTTAGTACCCAACTTCTTCCATAATGTCCTCCAGAAATGACCTGTGAATTTCACATCCCTGTCAGATACAATTGAAGCGATATAAACTTCTGAAACCCACAAATAATTCTATAACTCCCACGAATTCTTGAAAAGCTACATGTTTGATAAATAATGAATAATAGATGATGACTTACATTTACAATGGTCGGACTTATATAAGTCCCTTCGTGACTTTCCAACGTAAAGTCATGACTCTTTGATAATTATTAATTGTTAATTGTTAATTATCTATTAATATTAATATTAATATTAATGTTAAGATATATTATTAATATGTTTAAAGATATATTTTTTATATAACATTGCCTCTCTCTTAGAAAGGCTTTGTCCTCAAAGCCTTATAATGTTGTCGCACCGTTCCTTGTGACGTCGTAGCTGATGAAACATGTCGATACAAACTTCTAAGTGTAGAACATAACTTCCGATATGTTGAAGGATCAATCCAGCCAAAATTGATTTGTTGCTGACTGTTGGGATTCTCTATTGATCTGTCGTTAGGAGCTTTGAGCACATTAGTACCATTATCTTTCGACAATTCCCACTTTTTAGGATACTGGTTTATATGGTTGGGGTGTCGATAGGGAGTTATTGTTGTTTTTTTGTTTTACCAGATTGTCTTTTTTCTAAACTGTGATGGGGATTGAATTTGTATTTGCTTCTTTTTTCTCAACGTATATTTTTGAGTCCAAGGGCTTTGATTTCCTCTTTTGAATTTTCTCCAACTTATTGTCTAATGAGTCTTTCTATTTTGTAATATTTCAGGTCATTGCTTCTTGCGCTTTCTTATCATCTTTAAGCTTCTGAATTTGATCCATTAGATCTTGTTTGTGCTTCTTGAGGTGACCATTTTTGTCAATGTTTTCTAATAGTTTCTTCTGAAGATCTCGATTCTCCTCTTCTAGATTTTGATTCTATTGTGCTTTATCCTTCGTCTTTTTTTTTTAAGAAGCAATTTCTTATTATGATCTCTTAAACGAGAGATCTCTTCTTCTTTATCTGTGACAATCTTTTCAACTTCTTCCTGCTTCTTTTGTTCTGAATTCTGATTACCCTGTGAAATCATCTTTGATATATCCTTGAAGTCTTCAGATGTTGGAGCTTCTAAATCTGACTTTATTGTAATATATTGAAATGTGATTCTCTTATGTTTATAGGAAAAAGTAAGAAACTTATTTTCAGCATTTAAAATGAAGGTCCCCAATATTTTAATCCAAGGTAACCCCAAAACTATGTCACCATCAAAACGCCATAAGGAACTAACAGTGAATTGAGATATGACCATATTGTTAATTTTTTAGCATTAATTCAAGATACTCTAGGATCTTTACTGAGAGAATAACATGTACAGTATATCAATGTGTATCAATCATAGCAAGCATGTCAATCATCACAAGAAGCAAACATAAGAGACAATAGACACACATATTTTCCGTGGGGAAAACCATAAGGTGAAAAACCCCACAACTTCCTCAGAGATAGATAGAGCAATAGTACAACCAAAGTACACAGAGATAGACTCCTCTTAGTAGTTGATCCTCCTCCTCACATGTGCGCCACTTTCCGAGTGAAGGAAGAGTGAGTTCTGAGTGATCGAAATAGAGATCGAGAGATCTCTATTTATACTTGTCTTGACTGCCCAATAACCTTATGGGTCTGACTTGTCTAGCTTAGTACAATAACCCAATATTAACTTAATCAGGGTCAACCCCACATATGGTGGTCTAATAACCCATCGGTAAGTTACGACACTTGCGACACTTGTCAATACAAATGACGACACTTCCGTATAGAGAAATAATAACATCTCTATAGGAGTACAATATACATAGATGAAATACATGGGTGAAATACATTCTGAAGTTACATATACATCAACACTCCCTCTTAACTAGGAAGGTATTTCTCGACACAGATCTGCTAGCACAAGTCTTCTTCTCTGGATCATCATCAGTGAATCATCATCCTCGAATCATCGTCATCATCACTGCTACTGCTATCTCAATCAATCTCTGAATCTACTTGTCATAGGAAGTTCTACAGAGCCAGTCCTTTTTCATACTGGATGTAGGCCCACCACCTGCAGGTCTTCATCATCACTGGCCATACTGTGGAATCCTCAGGACTTATTACATGAGTTAACAAAACCTTGAAAGAGCATCCCAAGACTGATTATGAGCACACAGCTCAACCTATCGGATCTCCCAGGATCTTTTACATGTAACTACACAACCTGTCCATGACCACGGAATATCATCCTGATACTCATAATCATACTGATCATCGTCCACGAATCACAGTCCAGATGCACACAACATAGCACTTACACTCACCAGCATGGAAGGACTTTCCTCTGACCATCCAGGAAAGGCTCAGCACTCACATCAATGCACATGGGAGAACACATTTGCCACCATGTCGAAAAGGCTCTGCACTTACATCAACGCACATGGGAGAACACATCTACCACCATGTCGGAAAGGCTCTGCACTTACATCAATGCACATGGGAGAACACATCTACCACCGTGTCAAAAAGGCTTGCACTTACATCAATGCACATGGGAGAACACATCTACCACCATGTTGGAAAGGCTCTACACTTACATCAATGCACATGGGAGAACACATCTACCACCATGTCGGAAAGGCTCTGCACTTACATCAACGCACATGGGAGAACACATCTACCACCATGTTGAAAAGGCACTGTGCATCTGTGTCTTTGGAACTCATCACACATAATCCAACTGATTATGTAATGTATCCACCTGATACATATGATCATCATGATCATCATCATAGCATCATTCTGATGCATATCATCTAGAGTATCATCCTTATACTCATCACTGCATCATCCTGATGCATATCTGGAGCAACATCCTGAAGCTCGTCATCCATGATCATCCTGATCATACAATGCATCCACCTAACGCATACATAGTATCTTCCTGATACATATCATCATACATGATCTACCTGATCATACGATGTATCCACTTGATACATCTACAGGTACATACACATGATCCAACTGATCATATCCATCATCCAACATGATGCGTACATCCATATACATATAAATGATCCAACTAATCATATAAAGCATCCAACATGATGCGTACATACATATACATCTAAATGATCCAACTGATCATATCCAGCATCCACCTGATGCATATACAAAGCAGTAACTGGAGCATTGTCCTGATGCTCATCATTCAGCGCTTACATCCACATCCATGTGAACGATCCTCCTTCCAACATGCTTGGAATGGCTTCAGCAAATGTGTCCATCACTTCTTCCTCGAAGTGTCGTCAATCTGAAGAACACCAAGCCTCTCTCTGAAGTAATCGAACTTCACTCTGGCTAGTGGCTTCGTCAGTACATCTGCAATCTGATCATCCGTCGCAACATACAGGAGCTTCACTACTCCTCTCTGCACCATATCCCTAATACAGTGATATTTGATCTCTATGTGTTTCAACCTGTCATGGAACACTGGGTTCTCAGACAGCTTCACACAACTCTGGTTGTCACAAAATATACCAGTAGCCTCCAGCGATAGATAAAATAACTCAGACAATAGCTTTCGAAGCCATACTGCCTCACAACTAGCCGAACAAGCTGCAACATACTCTGCCTCGGCTGTACTCAGTGCTACGTAGGACTGCTTCCTGCTAAACCAAGAGATCACACCTGATCCCATACTGAAGCAGCACCCAGAAGTGCTCTTCCTATCTGCAGCACTGCCTGCCCAATCTGAATCAACATAACCCTGCAGGTTAAACTTTTGATTCACATCATACTTGAGCCCATAGTCAACTATACCCTTAAAGTATCTCAGAATATGCTTTACAGCAATCAGGTGAACACTCCTCGAATCCATTAGGAACTGGCTTAATGTGTTCATCGCAAAGCAAATATTTGGTCTCATGTTCGTCAAGTACATCAAGGACCCAATCATCTGACGATACATCGTGACATCAACCGGATCAGATGAGGCATCACACAGCAGCTTTCGGTTCGATGCCATAGGTGTGGCCATGGCCTTGCAGTCCCATCATCCTGAACCTCTTCAGGATCTGTACTGCATACTTCCCTTGTCCAAGGAAGATACTATCTGCACTCTGCCACACCTCCATGCCTAGAAAATAGTGCATCATCCCCAAGTCCTTCATCTTGAACTTGGCTGCAAGCTTCCTCTTGGTATCAGCAATCAAATTATCATTACCTGTTACAAACAGATCATCCACATACAGAAGTAGTATCACTGGATTGCCTTCCTCAACCTTGTAATAAAGGTTGGAATCTGCTTTACTCTTGGTAAAGCCCAAAATGGATAGGAAACCGTCCATCCTACCATACCAAGTCCTGGGAGCTTGCTTCAAGCCATACAAGGCTTTCTTCAATCTGCACACATATGACTTCCTGTCATGTGTCTCAAAAGCAAGTGGCTGCTCCACATACACTTCCCCCTTGACTACACCATTCAAGAAAGCAGTCTTGACATCCATCTGGTGTATCTTCCATTTCATCACTGCAGCCAAAGCAAGTACAGATCTTATGGAAGTGTACCTGGCTACAGGAGCAAAATTTTCTTCATAATCTATTCCCTCCTTCTGAGAGAACCCACGAGCTACGAATCTTTCCTTGTATTTCTCTATGCTACCATCTGCAGCATGCTTGATCTTGTAGATCCATTTGGAGGTTACAACAGACTTTCCTTCAGGTCTTGGGACAACATCTGAAACATTATTCTTCATGATTGACTGGTACTCCTCGATCATGGCATTCTTCCTGAATCCTGGGGACTTCAATATCTTCAATAACTTTGTTGCTGAACAAATGTTGTATTCCTTCTTTTGTAGGTGATGGTATACGATCTTTCCTACAAGACAAGTTAAATTGCATGATTAGAAACATCTCATAGTTTCATAACATAATCTTACACATAAGAATATATGTCATACAGTCATGCAATTATTTTATCCAATGCTTCAATACAACATTTATCCATATCCTGTAACTTTCTAGATGCCTTCCAATCTCTACCAGAACATTGTTAAGAGTGTGCACAACTCCCAACATGTCAGCAAAGAGGTTTCATTCTAGATAAGTAGCAATGGAATGTTGTACAGTACCATAGGCCACTTACCCATTACTTGCATATTAACAGTATCTTGTTCATCAATGCAATCATTCTAATATGCATAATACACAACCTAATTCTATGAACATAAGCATATACATCACTGAATAACATTATTTTAAACAAACAAAATATACAATAAATGACAATTCAAATACTTATCTTTGTTTGTTTGTTGGGTGGACTCCCTCTGAATCTTTGCTTCCTTGCAGGAGCTGCTGGAGTCCTATTCTAAAGTAACTTCTTCTACACCTTTCTGTTGTGAATTGTAAGGAGTGGTGAACTCCCTCTTAATCACTGCATAGCACTGGAAGTTTGTTGAAGTGAATTCTCCACCATTGTCGGATCTGAAGGTCTTGAACTTCTTTTCAGTGTGGTTTTCTATCAAGGCTTTGAATTCCTTGAACTTATCAAACACTTCATCTTTTTTCTTTAAGAAGTAAGCCCAAGTCTTCTTGGAGAAGTCATCAAATGAAAGAGACATAGTAAACATACCCACTCAGAGAACTGGATGACATCAAACCACATACATCGGAGTGGATAATTTCCAAGATATATTTTTCCTTGCTTTCACTGCTTGGAAATGCCTTTTTTTATGTTCTTTCCTTTTGCACATCCTTTGCAAACACCTTCATGTTTGGTCTTGATTTCAGGAAGACCCTCTACAGCTTTTCTTACAATTGGTAGTGCTCTATAGTGCACATGTGCAAGTCTTCTATGCCAAAGTTCACTTGGATCCATGGATTCATGCACCATGGCATGTTCAGGTTGTCCCTTTAGTTTATACAATCCTCCCTCCTGCTCTCCAATCACTATTGCATCATCAATATTTTTACCTTTTTGCCACATTAGGACTTGGCCACCTACAAATGCAACCCGCATGCCTTTTGCATCCAATGCAGATATGGAGAGTAAGTTTTTCTTGAGCCTAGGTACATACAAAACATCTTTCATCTTCAAAGACTTCCCAGAGTCTAGATTGTAGGAGGCCTCACCACTTCCTTTGATAGGGTATTGGTAGTCATCCCCAAGTTTCACCTTATGGGGTGACTCATGTTCAAATAGATTAGCAAAGGATTCTTTAAACCCAGTCATGTGATTTGAAGCCCCACTGTCAATAAGCCAATCATTACAACCATGAGAGATAGTACCTGTGAGAGCAGAGATTAGAACATACTCTTCTTCGCTTGATGAGTCATCATCATCACTTTATGCTCTAGCCTTCTTCTTGGGTGGTTCATCATCTTCAGCAGCATGAGCATGATATCTCTTCCTGCTGCCCTTCTTGTTGTTGTTGAGATTGTTGTTGTTGTTCTTTTTGTTCTTAGGACATTCTGAAGCAAAATGACCCTTCTCATTACATGTGAAGCATCTGAGATCTTTCTTATCTTTATGTTGATGATAGTGTGAATATTTCTTGGCATGAGAGTGCTCCTTGTTTGTCCTTCCTTTCTTGGTGTGTGCTGTGAGAGCTTGATCTTCACTTCCCATATTTTCTTCTTGTGAACATTCTTCCCGTAGTCTGTTGAAGGAGATCAACTTCCTTCTTGCACAAATTCCTTGAATAAAGGAATCCCATGACCTGGGTAGGCCATTTAGAGTGGTCATGACAACTTCACCATTCTCCACCATTTCATCCACCGCTTCCAGTTGTTCCTTGATCTGAGAGACCCTATAAAAATAATATTAAATGGTTTCTCCATTCTGAAACTTTACTCCTTTCAATTGGTTCCGCAGGGTCATCTTCTTATTTATGTTCTTCCCTTCAAATAGCTTGGTCAGGGAATCAAACATCTCTTTTGGGTGTCTTTAGAGATGACACATGTGGGATGAGATGGTCCTTGATAGAATCAGTAATGATCCTCTTTGCCTTGACCAAGTTCTTCTTGTGGAGGGATTTAGCCTCTTCTTCCTCTGGGACAGGGACCTCTTCCTTTATGTAAGAGTCCAACTCATTTTCTTCCAAGATTAACCCAATCCTATACTTCCATGCTCAGAAGTTATCATCCCCTTCAAGCTTATCCTCAGCTTGGTGTGGTGAGACATCTTAAAGAGTACTTCAAATGGAAATAGAAAAGATTTAGGTCTTACCACTTGATTTGCTAAAAACTGGATCTGGTCCCGGATTAGGGTTTTTTAGAGAAACCCTAAAAATTCAAAATGTGAATTTCAACTTTCTGAAATGATAGAAAGATGCGCCTTGATGAGCTGATTAGCCTAGTGTATTCAGAATTTGAGATCTACAAAGTTTCACCCTTCAGAAATGCCTTTTAGTCTTCCCGGATTCACTAGGGAGGACCCTGAATTAGGGTTTGAGTTTCCCGGAGATTTACCCAGCCAAAAATCTCGATCCAAAGCTCTAAAATTTGATTTTTCCAAGGAGCTTCCAGCTATGTCTTTAGATTTCATAAATTCCTATTTTTGTGGAAACCCTATTTTTTAGGGCCAAAACTGAAAGTGCTCAGAACTGAATTATGATTGGACAGAAAGATTCACCTTGTTGAGGAGAGTCAATCTATCATATTGCTTTTCCAAAATCTGTGGAGAGAAACCCAATAAACAAGAAACCCTAGTTTTCGTCACTGCACAATGTCTTCTTCTCAGGTTAGCTCTGATACCATGTTAATTTCTGAGCATTAATTCAAGATACTCTAGGATCTTTACTGAGAGAATAACATGTACAGTATATCAATGCATATCAATCATAGGAAGCATGTCAATCATCACAAGAAGCAAACATAAGAGACAATAGACACACGGAGTTTCTATGAGGAAAACCCTAAGGTGAAAAACCCCACAACTTCCTCAGAGATAGATAGAGCAATAGTACAACCAAAGTACACAAATATAGACTCCTCTTAGCAGCTGATCCTCCTCCTCACATGTGCGCCACTTTTCGAGTGAAGGAAGAGTGAGTTCTGAGTGATCCAAATAGAGATCGGGAGATCTCTATTTATACTTATCCTGACTGCCCAATAACCTTATGGGGCCGACTTGTCTAGATTAGTACAATAACCCAATATTAACTTAATCAGGGTCGACCCCACATATGGTGATCTAATAACCCATCAGCAAGTTACGACACTTGCGACACTTGTCAATACAAATGACGACACTTCCATATAGAAGAATAATAACATCTCTATTGAAGTACAATATACATAGAGGAAATACATGGGTGAAATAAATTCCGAAGTTACATATACATCAACACATATAATCTCCAACATTCAATTCTAATCCACTTATTTGAAATTGCTTCCTGTTCCAAAGGTCTAGCCTTTCACTTATATTCGATTCGTGAATCACTAAATGGTTAGCAAATTCAACACTAATATAATTATTTATTTCACTAGGGGCAATAGAAATGGTGACATCCTTCCCTGCAAGTGTCCCTTTAACTCTAAATAGTATTGAGACATTCATCAGTGAGGTGCTAGGAAACCTTCCCTTCTTTTCAACATTAAAACCCATCTTCTTGAGTTTTCTTTCAAATTTATTCAATATCTCCTTCTCTTTTATAATAAACAATATTCAATATGATTCTTCTTCTAATATTATTTTCCCCTTAATATATGTAAAATGGTGTAGATTGGGTGGTTGGGAGGAATGATTGTTACCTTCCCCACCTAGGTTCAAATCTCACTTTTTGTTTGTTGTTGAAGATTAAAACCAAAACCACTTATTAAGAAACCACGTGCAATTTCACTTCTTTTTTACTTTTACTTTTTTTTCTCACTATCTTTCTTTTCTTTTTATTTTTATTTGTTTTAGGTCAAAGACCTAATTTGGAGAAACTCCTGGAATTATTTGGCCAAAAGCCAAATCAACGAAATGCCCAAGAAGGGGCTCTGATACCACTGAAGCGATATAAACTTCTGAAACCCACAAATAATTCTATAACTCCCACGAATTCTTGAAAGGCTACATGTTTGATAAATAATGAATAATAGATGATGACTTACATTTACAATGGTCGGACTTATATAAGTCCCTTCGTGACTTTCCAACGTAAAGTCATGACTCTTTGATAATTATTAATTGTTAATTGTTAATTATCTATTAATATTAATATTAATATTAAGATATATTATTAATATGTTTATATATATTTTTTATATAACAGATACAAAGGTTGCAGTCATCTCCAAGACCTTAAATTTGCCTTGCAAATAAATATAAATATTTCTTTTTCTGGGAACATTGGGGTACATGCAAGAGCACATGAACATGTTAATATGAGATATCTCATGCAAACCCTAGCCATGTCACATCACACAAGTACACTACAATATAACACTATTTCTAGCATCCAAGGCTACAAGTCCATCCTGGTATTTCAATCCTCAAACCCTAGGTCTTATACTCTAGCATCGCACAAGAGAAATCTCTACAAGAACATCCAACATGTCTATCTTTCCCTTATCTTCTCCACTGGTTATATCTTCGTGACCCATAAAATCTAACTCCTAGGGTTTACTCATTAACCCTATAATCTCCATGATAGATAAGAAGTCCTCGTTGGATTCAATAACAAGCTTATGCCAATCAAGCTCTCGCCACTAGCATGATTCTCTTTCTTAGGGTTTACAAACAGTAGCCATGTCACATTACACAAGTACATGGAAAGACAACACTATTGATAGCACCCAAAATCATGTTAGGCATTAGCTCCACTCTGCATGTCTTCTATTAGGGAAATGACCTTAGTGTTAGAACAGTATACTCAACTTTTGACCTAATTTGTCACTTTCTCAAAATTACTTGGAATTTCCCTTTGTGAGGCCTTTTACTTGGGGTTCCCAATTATCTCACATACTCTTAGACCCTCAACCATGGGCATACAAAAAATATCAACTCTACTCTTTGTCGATGGATATCACACACATCTAATGTAAATCAATCCTTGGCTTTGCAAGAAATGTGGTCCATCTGGCTTACCCACAATGAATGTATACGTTAGAATATTTTAGCATGCCCTTAGAAAATATTTTATATACTTAAATATGGTAGGAGGAAACACATAAATCCAAAGCCTATGAAACCTCAAAGAGTAGAGTTTTACCTAGTCACAATCATTTTTGTGCTTCAGTGAATTTGCATGGAGCCTCACAAAAATATCCTAGTTATTATATTAGATTTAGTTGCATTGAAAACTTATCATCCATAAACCAAATCTGAAAACTCACTTTTACAACAATTATAGCAATAGTAAAACAACCCTTAACTTATTCAATGATGATGTCAAATCACTCAACAAAATTATCTTTTACTTATGATAAATTAGTAATACATATATAATAACTATAAATTACAATTCAAGAACATGCATGAGAGCCTTATCACAAGGCTAGTACAATTCACTATCTCTCCAAAACACTAGCTAGGGAAAATAGTGAAATCCCTAGCTGAACCAAGGAGATATAACATGCATGAATCACTAAAACAAGTCGTCCAATGCAATACATCTGCTTCTCTTCTTCTTATTTAGAAAATGCACCTAGGGTTTCATCACAAAACCCTAATGATAAACCTCCAAGGGTTGTAACCCTATAATCTCAAAAGGATCAAGCTCAAGCCAAGTTGTCCTCCCTAGACTTCATATATCCTCTGAGGAGTGTTTTCATGAACCATAGTGAATTCATCCATGAATCTAATTACAAATAAAAGAGTGTGATATTGAGGGTATGAGAAGATATAACTCCTTATTCTATATATCATTGCAATTGGAGGTCTCCTCTAGTGTTGACATCCAAAATCATGTTAGGTGTTAGCTCCGCTCTCCATGTGCTCTACTAGGGAAATGGCCTTAGTGTTAGAACAAGATATCAGTAACCTTAGTGATCACAGGTCTTCACAAATGTGAAAGAGAGATGATCCAATTTCACTCAAGGGGGTCATTTCTCATTCGAAGGCTCCCAGGCATGCATGGCCACTATGGACACATCGAAAATTGCCACTTGCACCTATGGGAGCCGATGGAATCCAAGTCTGCTCGCTGGTTTGGGTTCTGCGGCCCTGGAGAAAATCCTCAAAGTGTCCCTGAATGGCCCCGGGGTGCCTGCTGAAAATGCCCATAGAACCCAAACAGTGACTCCAATCGCGAATCCGTCGATTCCTATGCATCCGAGATGCCGGGTTTTAGATAGGGGACCCCCCACATCGTGCCTTGAAGACTCGAAAATGGTGCCAATGTGTCATCTTCGGAGCTAGGGATTTGCTCAGTGAGGGCCATTCCAATTTCACTCATGGGGTTCATTTCTCATCCAAGGGCTCTCGGGCATGCATGGCCACCGTGGACACGTCCACAATGGCCATGTGCACCTATGGGAGCCGACGAAATCCAAGTCCGCTCACCGTTTTGGGTTCCGTGGCCCCGGAGCAAATCCTCAAAGTGTCCTTGAATGGCCCCAGGGTGCCCGACGAAACTTCCTGTTGCACCCAAACCGTGGCTCTAGTAGCGAATCCGTCGATTCTAATGGATATGGGACGCCTGGTTTTAGCTAGGGGACTTGCCACACCGTGCCTCGAAGACTCGGAAATGGTGCCAATGTGCCATCTCTGAAGCTAGGGTTTTGCTCAGTGAGGGCCATTCCAAATTCACTCAAGGGGGTCATTTCTCATCCGAAGGCTCCCGGGCATACGTGGACACATCAAAAATAGCCATGTGCACCTGTGGGAGCCGACGGAATCCAATTTCACTCGTCGATTTGGGTTCCATGGCCCTGGAGGAAATCCTCAAAGTGTCCTTGAATGGCCCCGGGGTGCCCGACGAAAATTCCTGTAGATCATGAATCTGTCAATTTCGATGGATCCGGGATGCCGGTGTTCAGCTAGGGGAACCCCCACACCGTGCCTCGAAGACTCGGAAACGGTGTCAATGTGCCATCTCCAGAGCTAGGGTTTTGCTCAGTGAAGGCCATTCCAATTTCACTCAAGGGGGTCATTTCTCATCCGAAGGCTCCCAGGCGTGCATGGCGACCGTGGACACATACACAATAGCCACATGCACCTGTGGAAGCTGACGAAATCCAAGTCCGCTCGCTGGTTTGGGTTCCGTGGCCCCAGAGAAAATCCTTAAAGTGTCCCTAAATGGACCTGAGGTGCCCGACGAAAATGCCTGTAGCACCCAAATCGTGACTCCGATCGTGAATCCATCGATTCCAATGGATTCGGGATGCCGGGTCTCGGTTAGGGGACACCCCACACCATGCCTCAAAGTCCCAGAAACGGTGCCAATGTGCCATCTCCGGAGCTAGGGTTTTGCTCAGTGAGAGCCATTCCAAATTCGCTCAAGGGGGCCATTTCTCATCCGAAGGATCTAGGGCATGCATGGCCACCGTGGACACGTCCAAAATGGTAATACGCACCGATGGGAGCTAAAGGAATCCAAGTCCGCTCGCCAATTTGGGTTCCGTGGCCTCGGAGAAAATCCTCAAAGTGTCCTTGAATAACCCCGGGGTGCCCCACGAAAATGCCTGTTGCACCCAAACCCTGGCTCCGGTAGAGAATCCTTCAATTTCGATGGATCGAGGATGCCGTGTTTTAGCTAGGGGACCCCCCACACTGTGCCTCCAACGCCCGAAAACGGTGCCAATGTGCCATCTCCAAAGCTAGGGTTTTGCTTAGTGAAGGCCATTCGAAATTCACTCAAGGGGGGCATTTCTCATCCGAAGGCTCTCGGGCATGAGTGGCCACCATGGACACATCCACAATTTCAATACGCACATGTGGGAGCCGACGGAATCCAAGTCCACTCACCGGTTTGGGTTCTGTGACCCCGGAGCAAATCCTCAAAGTGTCCCTGAATGCCCCGGGGTGCCCGCTAAAAATGCCTGTCACCCAAACCGTGGCTCCGTTCGTGAATATGTCGATTCCAATGGATCCAGGATGCCAGGTTTCATCTTGAGGACCCCCCACACCATGCCTAGAAGTCCTAGAAATGGTTGAGGGCCATTCCAATTTCGCTCAAGGGGGTCATTTCTCATCTGAAGGCTCCCAGGCATGCGTGGCCACTGTGGGCACATCCAAAATGGCCATGTTCACCTGTGGGAGCCGATGAAATCCAAGTCCGCTCATCGGTTTGGGTTTCGTGGCCCCGGAGCAAATCCTCAAAGTGTCCCTGAATGGCTCGGGGTGCCCGACGAAAATTCCCATTGCACCCAAAATGTGACTCCCATTTCGAAACCATCAATTTCGATGGATCCGGGACACCGGGTTTCAGCTAGGGTCCCCCCACACCGTTCCCGGGAGACTTAGGATGAGAAATGTCCCCCTTGAGCGAATTTTGAATGGCCCTCAATGAGAAAAACTCTAGCTCCGGAAATGGCACATTGGCACCGTTTCCGGGTGTTTGAGGAACGATGTGGGGGGTCCCTAGATGAAACCCGGCATCCTGGATCCATCAAAATCGACGTATTCCCTACCAAAACCAAGGTTTTGGTGCAACGAGCATTTTCATCGGGCAACCCAGGGACACTTTGAGGATTTGCTCAGGGGTCACACAACCCAAACCGGCGAGCGGACTTGGATTCCATCGGCTCCCACAGGTGTGCATTTCCATTGTGGATGCGTCCACGGTGGCCACGCACGCCCGAGAGCCTTTGGATGAGAAATGGCCCCCTTGAGCGAATTTGGAATGGCCCTCACTGAGCAAAACCCTAGCTCCGGAGATGGCACATTCGCATCATTTTCGGGACTTTGAGGCACGGTGTGGGGGGTCAACTAGCTAAAACCCAGTGTCCTAGATCCATCAGAATCGACGGATTCGTGATCAGAGCCACATTTTGGGTTCTACGGGCATTTTCGTTGGGAACCCCAGGGCCATTCAGGGACACTTTGAGGATTTGCTCTGGGGCCACGGAACCCAAACCGACGAGCAGACTTGGATTCCGTTGGCTCCCAAAGGTGCATATTGGCATTGTGTACATGTCCATGGTGGCCACGCACTCCTGGGAGCCTTCAGATGATAAATGGCCCCCTTGAGTGAATTTGTAATGGCCCTCACTAAGCAAAACCCTAACTCCAGAGATGGCATATTGCCACCGTTTTCGGGTGTTGGAGGCCTGGTGTGGGGGGTCCCCTAGCTGAAACCCGATGTCCCAGATCCACCAAAATTGACAGATTCGCTACCGGAGCCACAGTTTGGGTGCAATGGGCATTTTCGTCAAGCACCTCGGGGCCATTCAGGGACACTTTAAGGATTTGCTTGGGGGCCACGGAACCCAAACCAGAGAGTGGACTTGGATTCTGTCAGCTCCCATAGGTGCGTATTGCCATTGTGGACATGTCCATGGTGGCCACACACGCCCGAGATCCTTCAGATGAGAAATGGCCCCCTTGAGCAAATTTGGAATGGCCCTCACTAAGCAAATTCCTAGCTCTGGAAATGGCACATTGGGACCGTTTCCAGAACTTCTAAGCACGGTGTGGGGGGTCCCCTAGCTGAGACACAGTGCCCCGGATCCATCAGAATCAACAGATTCATGATAGGAGTCACGGTTTGGGTGCTACGGGCATTCTCATCGGGCACCCAGGGGCCATTCAAGCACACTTTGAGGATTTGCTCCGGGGCCACAGAACCCAAACTGGGGAGTGGACTTGGATTCTGTCGGCTCCCACAAGTGCACGTGGCCATTATGGACATGTCCATGGTGGCCACACACGCTTGGGAGCCTTCGGATGAGAAATGACCCCCTTGAGCGAAATTGGAATGGCCCTCACTGAGCAAAACCCCGGGTCTAAAGATAGCACATTGGCACCATTTTTGAGTCTTCAAGGCATGGTGTGGGGGGTCTCCTAGCTGATACCCGGTGTCCTAGATCCATCGAAATCGACGAATTCATGATCGGAGTCACGGTTTGGGTGATACAGGCATTTTCGTCGGGCACCCCAGGGCCATTCAGGGACAATTTGAGGATTTGCTCTAGGGCCACGAAACCCAAACCAGCGAGCAGACTTGGATTCCATTGGCTCCCCCAGGTGCACGTGGCCATTGTGGACATGTCCACGGTGTCCACACACTCCCGGGAGCCGTTGGATGAGAAATGACCCCCTTGAGCGAAATTGGAATGGACCTCACTGAGCAAAACCCTAGGTCTGGAGATGGCACATTGGCACCGTTTTCGAGTCTTCGAGGCACGGTGTGGGGGGTCCCCTAATGAAACCCGATGTCCTGGATCCATCGGAATCGATGGATTCGCTATCGGAGCCATGGTTTGGGTGCAACTGGCATTGTCATCGGGCACCCCTAGGCCATTCAGGGACACTTTGAGGATTTGCTCTGGGGCCACGGAATCCAAACCAACGAGCGGACTTGGATTTCGTCGGCTCCCACAGGTGCAAGTGGCCATTATGGATATTATATATTTTAAATCACCTCCAATCATAATATGTTGTAAATATTATATTAAATAATATTTTAAAATTTATTAAAAAATATCTATTATTTATATTTAAATTTATCAAGCTTTTGAGTTTCATGATAGTGCCACCATTGTGGAGAGGGTGAAGAGGTAGTGTTACTTGTAAGGAGATTAGTACATATTGGAGGAAGTATCTAAAAGGTACAAAGGGTTTAGTGCTAGGGTTTGGGTGAGGGTTAGGGTTAGAGTTATAAAAGGAAATTGAATTAGGTCATTTCTATAATGTACATTTTATATTAATAGTATGGCTTGGTCTAAGGTGGTGCTCTCAAATAGCTATTTCATTATGAAATATTTAACAAGACATGAATTAAATTTAAGATAAGTGTTTCTTTAGAATCCGAAATTTAGTCAGAGATTAGTAAAAACATCTATGTATTGTTGTATACTTTGTCTATAATCCTATCACAATTGGAACCACCCTATTTATTAAGTTTGATTCATAACCTAGAGGAGAAAAATTGTCTTTTCAAAGCCTAACACAATGCATCCCATGTAATGTGTCATGGTGAAGATCACTAGTGGATTTTTCCTCAATGAATTTGTTGTATATATTTGTAGTGTGGGACTGGCATAGGCTTGGACAAGTCCCTCTAAGTGGTTATCTATAGGAATTAAGCATCAATCTTCAACCATAAATGAGCATGTTTTAAAATAAATTGTTAGGATACATATCTAAGAGTCTAGAAGATCTCTATGCATTTGTCCACCAAATTTGGTCAAGGAGATTCTGGTATCTAGTTAGAATATATTAGTGGAAACCCTAGGTTGATGACATGATGCTTTGATAAGGGCACTAAATCTAAAAAGTAAACCTTATGCTAAATAGATTCAAGTATGGTAAATTCCAAAGAGATTGAGTTGCTAAGAGAAAAAGTTGTTGGAGGAAAATGGCATGTTAGTTTTTCAGCATTTAATTCAATCTGATCTAGGATCTTAACTGAGAGAACAACATGTACAGCATATCAAACACAAGAGACAAGAGACACAAATCATTTCACCAGGGAAAACCAAGAAGGTGAAAAACCCCGCAACTTCCTCAGAGATAGAATGAGCATCAATACAAAGATCACAAAGATCAAACCCCACAACAAGATATATTCTCCTAGTAGCTGCTCCTCCTTCACTTGTGCGCACTCCTCCTCTCTCTCACTAATGTGAAGTGAGTGAGTGAGTGAATGAATAGAATGAGAGAGACACACTCTCTATTTATACAATGACTTGACTTGCCTTTTACTCTAACTGGGAAGACCTCCCTTAGGAGAGTCTAATAACTCATCACCACTTGTCATTGGGCTGACCCCACTAGGGTGGTCTAATAACCCTTTGACCCACACTGGGTCGTCCCCTCTAAGGTGGTCTAATAACCCATCAAATATAGCTTACGACACTTACAATATAACTTACGACACTTGCAAATACAAATGACGACACTTCCAATCAGAGGAATAATACATCTCTATTGGGGATACAATAAAGTACAAATGTAATACATACAATATACAAGTGAATATCTTCTGAAGTTACAAATACATCAACACTCCCTCTTAACTAGGAATTTATTCTCTTGACACAGGTCATCAATACATATAGGCACAAGTCTTCAATACTGGAGATGGATCATCGTCACTGGATCACGGAGCATCATCATCACTGCTGGTGTACTCGTCATCTCGATCACTGGTGTTATCTCTCAATTCTTCTCATCATAGGAAGTTCTACAGAGCCAACCCTTTTTCATGCTGGATGTAGGCATAGCCTCCTGTAGGTCTTCATCATCTCTGTGAGCTAGCCATCCTGTGGAATCCTCGGGACTGATTATGTGCATCAACAAAACCTCGAAAGAGCATCCCAGGACTGATTACGAGCTTACTACTCAACCTATCGAATCTCCTAGGATATTTTACATGTGACCACCAAAAAACCTCGAAAGAGCATCCCAGGAATTTTATGAGCACATAACTCAACCTATCAGATCTCCCAGGATTTTTTACATGTGGTCAGGAAAAACCTTAAAAGAGTGTCTTGCAACCTGCAAGATCTCTAAAGATCATCCCAGGACTTTTACGAGCACACAGCTCAACCTATCGGATCTCCAGGACTGATTACATGCCTTTTGTAGCAAAACCTCGAAAGAGCATCCCAGGACTTTTACGAGCACATAGCTCAACCTATCAGATCTCCTAGGATCTTTTCTATGCTACATGTAGCAAAACCTCGAAAGAGCATCCTAGGACTTTTACGAGTAGACATCTCAACCTATCGGATCTGCCAGGATCTTTTCTATGCTACTTGCACAACCTGTCCACGTCGACCACAGAGTATCGACCTGATACTCATGATCCCATTGATCATCTTCTTCGCATGGAGCATCATCCTGATGCTCGTGATCATACTGATCATCATCATACAGTACATCCTCCTGATGCACAACATCTGGAGCATCGACCTGATGCTCATCACATATGATCATCCTGATCATCATCATACAATACATCATCCTGATGTACCACATATGGATCATCGATCTGTTGCTCACCACACATGATCGTCTTGATCATCATAGCATCATCCTGATACATATCATCACATGATCATCCTGATCATCATCACAGCATCGTCTTGATGCATATCATCATCACATGATCATCCTCTTCATATCATCTCATCGTCCACGGAGCACAGCCCAGATGCACATCATACAGCACTTACACCACCGGCATGGGAGAACACATCTACCACCATTCGGGGAAGGCTCCAGCCCTCACTTTTTCACCATGGGAGAACACATCTAAAACCATGTTGGAAAATCTCGGCAATTACATCATGACCATGGGAGAACACATCTACAACCATGTCGAAAAATCCCATGTGCATCTACATCTTCTGGACTCATCACTTCCCCTTGGAAGGAACCTCGATCTGAAGTACAAATCTGCAATCTGCTCATCCGTCGCAACATACTGAATCTTCACTGCTCCTCTCTGCACCATATCCTTGATATAGTGATATTTGAACTTCACACAACTCTGGTTGTCACAATAGATGCAAGTAGCATCCAACTGGAGATCAAATAAATATGACAGTAGCTTCCTCAGCCATACTGCCTCACAACTAGTTGAACAAGCTGTGACATACTCTGCTTTGGCTATACTCAGTGCTACGCAGGATTACTTCCTGCTAAACCAAGAGATCACACCTGATCCCATACTGAAGCAGCACCCTGAAGTGCTCTTCCTATTTGCAGCACTTCCTTCCCAATCTGAATCAACATAACCCTCCAGGTTAAACTTTTGATTCACATCATACTTGAGCCCATAATCAATCGTACCCTTCAGGTACCTCAGAATATGATTTACCGCAATCAGGTGAACATGTCTAGGATCCGTCAGGAACTGGCTCAATGTGTTCACCGCAAAGAAAATATTCGGTCTCGTGTTCGTTAGGTACATCAAGGACCCAATCATCTGGCGATACATCGTGGCATCAACTGACTCTGATGAAGCATCACTCAATAGCTTCAGGTTTGATGCCATAGGTGTGGCCATGGTCTTGCAGTCCATTATCCCGAACCGCTTCCAGGATCTCTACTGCATACTTCCCTTGTCCAAGGAAGATTCCATCTACTCTCTGCCACACCTCCATACCTAGAAAGTAATGCATCATACCCAAGTCCTTCATCTCGAACTGGGCAGCAAGCTTCCCCTTCGTGTCGGCAATCAACCTATCCTCACCTGTCACAAACAGTTCATCCACATATAGTAGGAGTATCACTAGATTGCCTTCCTCAACCTTGTAGTAAAGGTTGGAATCCTCTTTACTCTTGGTAAAGCCCAAACTGGACAGGAAGCTGTCTATCATGTCGTACCATGTCCTGGGTTCTTGCTTCAAGCCATACAAGGCTTTCTTCAATTTGCACACATGTGACAACCTATCATGTGTCTCAAATCCGAGTGGCTACTCCACTTCCTCTTTGACTACACCATTCAAGAAAGTTGTATTGACATCCATCTGGTGTATCTTCCACTTCATCACTTGCCTTGTATTTCTCTATGCTACTATCTACAACATGCTTGATCTTTGTAGATCTACTTGGAAGTCACAACAGACTTCCCTTCTGGTCTTGGGACCACATCCCAAACATCATTCTTCATGATCGATTGGTATTCCTCGATCATGGCATCCTTCCATTACTGCATCCCTGATCCTGGGAACTTCAGATTCTTCAATATCTTCAATAGGTAGTTTTCTTGAACTTCGTTGCTAGAACAAATGTCGTTGTCCTTCTTTTGTAGGTGATTGTACACAATCTTTCCTACAAGTCAAATTCAATTTCATGATTAGAAACTTCTCATAGTATTTCAAAAACAAATTCTTACACATAAGAATGTATGTCATACAGTCATGTAATTATCTTAGCCAATGCTTCAATAAAACATTTATCCATATCCCGTAATTTTCTAGATGCCTTCCATCTCTACGAGAACATTATTAAGAGTGCACAAATCCCAACATGTCAGCAAAGAGGTTTCATTCTAGATAAGTAGCAATGGAATGTTGTACAGTACCATAGGCCACTTACCCATTACTTGCATATTAGTAGTATCTTGTTCATTAATGCAACTTTTCTATTATGTATAAAATACATCCTAAATCTAGGAACATAAGCATGTACATGACTGGACAACATCATTTAAGTAATCAAATATATAATAAATTACAATTCAAATACTTACCTTTGTTTGGTTGTTGGGTGGACTCCCTCTCAATCTTTGCTTCCTTTCAAGAATTACTAAAGTGTTCTCCCTCTTGATCTTTGCTTCCTTCCAGGAACTACTGGAGTGTGCTCCCTCTTGATCTTTGCTTCCTTGATTATTTGTCTTTGTACTTATATCCATCCTAGACCACTATGCATGCTTAAGTGTGCACTACTATCATCATTGTGTCATCCTCAAGATCTCATACATAATCATACATTCATTAGTATAATCTCAATACTATCAAGATATTATGATTCTAAATAATCTTAAACATTTATGGTCATGGTCATTTCATACACAGGTAATTTGTCACAAGTGTTAGTATTCAAGGTTTCAGGGAGTACTTATTTTACTCATGCATATTCTTATTTTACCATAGGACTCTTCTAGTTTGTCATATCATCAATCAAAGTAAGAAGCATAATATGCATAAACCCATGATTACTCAAACTTATAACTTCATGAATAATCATTATCAATCATACAAAAGTATACTTATCTAAGATCCTAACACAAAGTAGGATTCTAACTCGATATAGGAAAACATACCTGGATTATCATGCTTGTCTAACATACCCAAACAATGTCTTCTTTGTTCTCTTAGAGACCTTGTGCTAGCAACCTGCATATCTCATAAGTTAATAATTGTAGAACCAAGTTATACATACCTCATAAGTAGAGCTTCTATGTGATCCATGACTATGGATGAGTCTTTGTCTTCATGTCACCATGGTCATATGTTCTTGATCTAGAACTTGATTTGTCTTTCTTGATGTACCCTTCATGTTAGTGGACAACATTGTCCTCATACAACACCACAATGCATTAGTACAATCATAAGTGTCATACCCCTAATCAATGAATGTCTTCTATCATTCACATGCATTCAAGTCTAAAATTAATCAAGATTGTACTAAGCTCGATAATATGAAGACAAACATATCATAAACTTAATCATGAACATATTTCAAAACATACCTGTATCTCCTCAAGTCATACCTGTCGGGATTGCTTATAGTATTCTTATGTAAGGCCTTAGCCTCATCTCCCTCTGGAACTGGAATCTCTTCACTTATTTAGGTGTCCAAATCATTCTCTTCTAGGATTAACCCAATGCTATACTTCCATGCACTGAAGTTATCATCCCCACTTGATTTGTTGAATCTGGATCTAGAGCTGGCTAGGGTTTGACAAAGAAACCCTAAAAATCCAAATTTGGAATTTCAAACTTCTGTCTGGAAAGGGAGATGCATTTGACTGAGGCGATCAATCTGTTGTGCTCGGATTTTGAAAACTCCAAAAATTGACCCTCCAAAAACGACCTACGAGTTTTGGATGTGCAGCTTCTATCAAATTCTGGTTTTCTGGTCAAAATTACGAACTAGGGTTTGATAGAGCCCGGGGTTATACCCAACTAAAAACTTCGATATTGGTCTCTAAATTTTGATTTTGATGAGGAGCATCCATCTGTGGTCTCAGATTCAGGAAATTCCAACTTTCTCTGAAACCCTAATTTCCCGTAGTAGTGACACACCAAAAATGAAAGTGCTCAGAATCCAATTATGTTTGGACAGAAATATATGCCATGTTGTTTCTGATGTATATATGAAATTTAGGATCCTCAGGGTCTGAAACTTCGGCCTATGGTAGCCTGACCTGTCATCTTTCCAACCCCATAGATCTGAGCTCAAATGGATTCTCTGAGAGAGAGATATGCCAAGTGTCGCAACGTGACCTGTTTATGGGATGAAACAACGTAGCGAACTTGTACGGAGTTCCACGTGTCACTATTTCAACTTCGGACTCTAAAACCAGGACCTGTGAAACTACAGTCTGTGCGCTAACTGTCACTTTTTATTGAATTCCATTTGGAGCTTCCTGGCCCGATATATGAACTTTTTTCCTAGGTCACATGTTTAGGACTGCATTCTGGAAGAGGCAGAAACCCTAACTTGTACGGATCATATCTCACAAAGTACAACGAATCTGAGGCTATCCTTCGGACACAAGGTACATGGACATTTCATCTTCGACTTGTAAAAGTTTCATACCCTTAACCCTCACCAAAAATGATTTATAGAGAAAGTGCCACGGTGACTGGTTTTTACTATACCAAGCCCTAGCTTCCAATTTGTCGCAAGTGCAACAAGTGTCATAAATGCCATACCATGCCTTCCTTCAGGATAGCTCTGATACCATGTTAGTTTTTCAGCATTTAATTCAATTTGATCTAGGATCTTAACTGAGAGAATAACATGTACAGCATATCAAACACAAGAGACAAGAGACACAAAGCATTTCACCGAGGGAAACCAAGAAGGTGAAAAACCCTGCAACTTCCTCAGAGATAGAATGAGAATCATTACAAAGATCACAAAGATAAAACCCCACAACAAGAGATATTCTCCTAGGATCTGATCCTCCTTCATTTGTGTGCACTCCTCCTCTCTCTCACTAATGCGAAGTGAGTGAGTGAGTGAGTGAATAGAATGAGAGAGACACACTCTCTATTTATATAATGACTTGACTTGCCTTTTACTCTAACTGGGCCGACCTCCCTTAGGAGAGTCTAATAACCCATCACCACTTTTCACTGGGCCGAACCCACTAGGGTGGTCTAATAACCCTTTGACCCACATTGGGCCTACCCATCTAAGGTGGTCTAATAACCCATCAAATATAAGTTACGACACTTGCAAATACAAATGATGACAATTCCAACCGGAGGAATAATACATCTCCATTGGGGATACAATAAAGTACAAATGTAATACATACAATATACAAGTGAATATATTCCGAAGTTACAAATACATCAACATGGCACATCGTAGAGGAGGTTTAGAAGATGACGCAACACAAGAGATGATTTTGGGTGGGAGAGTAGCCTTAAAAAACCTAAAATCTAGCTAGATTTGGGTGAGCATTGAGCATGGGGAACCAAATCTATGAATATGTGTATTGTTAAATATAATTTTGTTGGGTGAAGCCAATAACCAACATAATCAACATAATATAAGATTTTTTGGGGTTGGGAATATACCTCAAGGTACCCAAAGCATGAAAAAAGTTTGGGTGGGCATAAAACCAAGAGAACAAAAAATGTTGAAGAGGACATGTGGGGTGGGTGGTCGACCTCCAAAAACTCAAGCATTGACATGAGTGAGGTAGGTCTAAAGCAAATTGTCTCATACCAAATGAGAAAAGTGGTAGGTAGGTCTCTAGATCTCTAAAGAAACTTCTCTCATACCAAATGAGGTAGGTCTAAAGCAACTTCTTTTGTGGAGTGGTGTTGCATTTTGAAGTTCCCTTAGTCATTGTGTTCTAGTTGCATTGTTGGTTTTGGCTATTTGTTCCCAATGTTAGGAGTTTTTCTTGTTTTTTCTTTAACTTGTGTGTAGAGCTCTAGGCATCAATGATTGTTGGGTGTATCTCTAGTGGTTCTATTCACATTTCCTTCCAAAGTGCTTGGCCACAATGAATGCAATATGTTATCGTTCGGTGGTTGTGCTTTGGTCACCTTGGTGGTTTTCGCTCAGTGATCCCCGTGTTTGAAGTTCTTCCTCTATTTTAAGAGGATTAGGCATCAATTGTTGGTGGTTGCATCCTCACTATTTTGTTTCTCATTGCCTTTCGATTTTGGTTCTTTACATGATGGGGTCACTTGTGTTTTCGAGGACTACATTGGTGGTTTTGGAGGACTTGTTCCATGGCCATTGTGTTGTTTTTGTTGTCAATTGTTGTTCACATTGTAATCTTGCCTCTAAATCAGTGCATGGAAGGGCCCCCGTATGTTTTTTCTGTTAACTTTGTGGTTCATGTTGCTTGTGTTGTGGGTGGTTGTGAAACATGCAAGTAAGGGAGTCAATATAGAGTGTTTAGTGCTTCATTTTGATCTCAAGGTTCCTTGTTATGTAAGGATTAATAAACCAATTTATACTATAATTTATCTAAAGTGAATCTCTTTAGAATTATTGGACACCAAAATGACCATTAAATGAAGGCATGCAAGGTGACAAAGGATTTTTGTTAAACATTAATAGTGATGTAATGTGCACATATCATATAATAATTTTCTAATCTATATATACCTTCATCCATTGTCCCTCAATTAAATCCCTTGTAATAGTATGAAGAATTGAATAGGTTCTCATTTCACATCATGGATCACAAGATCAAAGCATGCGTCACTCATCCACAACATTCCCATGGATTGTTGAGATCCATAATTTAGTCTTTACATGGTTTTCTATGTGTCTAACTCCAACACCACAAAATTTATATGTTTTCCTCTTAAGATAAGTTGTTGTGAACATTGTGTTGTGGGTAGTTATAGAGTGAAAAACACTAGAGTGCATTGATTACACATCCAAAGGTGAGGCCTCTTGATTCAATGTTTCTATCCTCAAAGACTCAATGGCATTAGGTAACCTTTTTCAATGCTCATGAAAATGAATCCATTGGACTTCTCAATGCTTCACCTCTACGATACATTTTCAATACCCCTAGCATCGCTACATTTATCAACAATCTAGTTAACTTCAATGTGCCACTATTAACAACAATAATTTTTAAAAGAGTCAATGCCTATAACCTTAAGCATTTGATGAGAGTTACAACCTTGGATGTTGTTTACTTAGAGGATATGCCTTCATGGTATTTGTGCTTGTCATTGCCTTGCAAATTGATATTTTAGTGGAATTGGAAGAAACTAATTAGGATTTTAATGTTAACGTAGCTTCTTTTATGTGTACAAAGATATAAATTAGCACCATTTTTGGGACTTAGAGGCACGTTGTGGGGGATCCCCTAGCTGAAACCCAGTGCCCTGGATCCATCAGAATCGACGGATTCGCGATCAAAGTCACGGTTTGGGTGCAACGGGCATTTTCGTTGGGCAACCTGGGGCCATTTAGGGACACTTTGAGTATTTGCTGCAGGGCCACGAAACCCAAACCAACAAGAGGAATTGGATTCCGTCGGCTCCCATAGGTGTGTATTGGCATTGTGGACGTTTCCACGGTGGCCACGCACTCCTGGGAGCCTTTGGATGATAAATGGTCCCATTGAGCGAATTTGGAATGGCCCTCACTGAGCAAAACCCTAGTTCTGAAGATGGCACGTTGGCACCGTTTCAAGGACTTCGAGGCACAGTTTGGGGGGGGGGGATAGCTGAAACACAGGGTCTTGGATCCATAGGAATCGATGTGTTCACAATCGGAGTCACGGTTTGGGTGCAATGGGAATTTTTGTCGGGCATGCCGGGGCCATTCAGGGACACTTTGAGGATTTGCTCCGGGGCCACGGAACCCAAACCGGAGAGCGGACTTGGATTTCGTCGGCTCCCAAAGGTGCATATTTCCATTGTGGACATATCCACGATGGACACGCATGCCCGGGAGCCTTTGGATGAGAAATGACCCCCTTGAGTGAATTATGAATGGCCTTCACTGAGCAAAACCCTATCTCCGGAGATGGAACATTGACCATTTAGGGACACTTTGAGGATTTGCTCCGGGGCCATGGAACCCAAACCAGAAAGAGGGCTTAGATTTCGTTAGATCCCAGAGGTGCATATTGCCATTGTGGACATTTCCACGATGGCCACGCACGCCCGAGAGCCTTCGGATGATAAATGGCCCCCTTGAGCGAATTATGAATGGCCCTCCCTAAGCAAAACCCTATCTCCGGAGATGGAACATGGGCACAGGTTTTAAGACTTCGAGGCACAGTGAAGGGGGTCCCCTAAATGAAACCCGGCATCCCGTATCCATCGGAATCGACAGATTCACGATCGGATTGACGGTTTGGGTGCAACGGGTATTTTCATCGGGCACCCGAGGGCCATTCAGGGACACTTTGAGGATTTGCTCTGGGGCCACGAAACCCAAACCGGAAAGTGGACTTGAATTCCGTTGGCTCCCACAAGTGCAAGGGGACATTGTGGATGTGTCCACGATGTCCAAGCACACCCGGGAGGCTTCGGATGAGAAATGGCTCCCTTGAACGAATTTGGAATGGCCTTCACTAAGCAAAACCCTAGCTCTGTAGATGTCACATTGGCACTGTTTCGGAGACTTTGAGGCATGGTGTGGGGGGGGCCTAGCTAAAACCTGGCGTCTCAAATCCATCGAAATTGACGAATTCTCGATCGGAGTCATGGTTTGGGTGCAACGGGCATTTTTTTCGGGCACCTCGGGGCCATTCAGGGACACTTTGAGGATTTGCTCCAGGGCCACGGAACCCAAACCAGCGAGCAGAATTGGATTATGTTAGCTCCCACATGTGTGTATTTCCATTGTGGACGTGTTCACGATAGCCACGCACGCCCGGGAGCCTTCGGATGAGAAATGGCCCCCTTGAGTGAAATTGGAATGGCCTTCACTGAGCAAAACCTTAGCTCCGGAGATGGCACATTGGCACCGTTTTCGGGTGTTGGACGCACGGTGTGGGGGGGGGATAGCTGAAACCTGGTGTCCGGAATCCATCAGAATCAACGGATTCACTACCGGAGTCATGGTTTTGGTTCTACAGGAATTTGTTCTAGGCTCCCTGGGGCCATTTAGGGACACTTTGAGGGTGTCAAAGGATCTGGACCTATAATAATGCAGTCTTAGGGTTCTTACTTGATTTGAGAAGTTGATTTCTTTGTTATTAAACTATGCAATTTCCTTCAAACTTTTGTTCATTGACATAATGGATACATGGAACTTAATTAATTTTTTTTTCTACTGTCATTTGCAAAAACTAAGATAGCTAAATTAGATTTTCTTTTCAATGTATTCAGTTCCCTTGTGCATAATTTGTGTTGCTTTGCCATAATGATATATTAACCATATTTGACTTTGCTTAATTTTTTGTCTTTTCGATTGAAAAACTAATAGGCATAGATCTGAAACTTGGGTGATTTTTGCACTAATTTGACAAGCTATTTTTTGTTGTTGTCAAATTATGTAGTTTCCTTTACACTGCCATTCATTGACACAATGGATAAATAGAGCTTAATCATATTTTTCTTGTATCTTTTGCAAAAACTAAGATAGATGCATTAAATTTTCATGGGTGATTTATCATAAACTCAAACTATAGATTGGAAGGGTGATTTCCATGGCATGCCCCTTTCTATATAATTATAATATATAACACTTCTAATAAATGAAAAACGGTTATAATCATCCCTAGAAGAGATGTGATTTTATTCCATCTCTTCCAAGTTAGAAAAAGTATATGAATAAATAAGTTTGCAACTTTGCATATATGTATATATACAAATAATCCCAATGGGCATGTGAATTAACATGTTAAATGACAGGTGGATGCGCGTCGAATATAGTATTAAAACGATACACCGGAGATTAAGCCTCTATAATATTGTGGAAGAGACTCACTACATAACATATGCAGTCTCCATCAACATAAACAATCCATATTAGCTATGTAATGATCCCATTACAAAATGCATGAGTATTCAATGAAACAAATTGAGAGTCAAATGCAATGCATACTCTTTCTAACTATGCAATTTGAAGGACTGAGCATTAAGTGTATCGAAACATATAGTGTGGATTTGTGAGCCTCCATCAAGGCCATAAGGGGTGAGCTTCCAAAAGAGGTTGGTTCCAATTTGTTTTCTGAGATACGCTGTAAATAAACACTTCAATTGAGCATGAGACGAGACAAGTGCAAGCAGGGTTTTTATATTTCATCAATTCACCGTCAGATGTAGGTCTCCCTGATCACCGTCCATTGGTTACATACTGATTCAGTATTCAGTACAGGAATCGTGAATTACATCCTACACATAATTATCAAACAACTCCAAATTTCACACCAGCTTCATCACAGCCATAATGACAATCTCATCATTATGATCAGAAGCATTTTTTCTTTCCATCTAGGTGTTATAATTCTTATTGGTTTCCGGCGGTTGTTTCTACAAACCTGGTGAAGAGTTGTAAAAGGAAAACCTTGTACCCATACTAACTATTACCAGGAGATATTGTGGGTGTATTGAAGTTGTATGTCTTGCATTTTGAGCAATTCTTTGAGGACCTCTTCTCTTCTTTATATTCTCTTCTTTATATCGCAAATGTTGTTAAACTACAATACTTCAATTTTCATTACTCATTTGATTCTTTGGTACTAGTTAGTTAATTGGATAGTTTCTATGATGGAAAAGTTTTTCTTCTTGTTTCTCTTTCACACATATTTAAAAATTTATTGAACTTATTTCAATAATGTGAAACATATTTAAAGATTTATTGACCCTCTTGCAATCATGTGAGCAATATGGAAAGGTTTTTGGTTTGCTTATGGGCTATCATAAGCTTCTTTATCATTTATTATTTCATATTTCAAAATTGTTGTTATTTAATTCTTTGTTTCGACCATTGCTGTTTCTATGCTCATTTATGAAAACATTTGGAAGACATTCATGTTAATGCAGACTCACATGTACATCCATGTGCTTGATGTGTGAAAAAGTGTAATATGCAAGACTGTAAGATGCAAGACCCATTCAAATACAAGGGACTCTTATTGAGGTCACTTGGTGTCTAGAAATAACATCTATATGTATGTGAAAACTTTTCCATAACATTGTTATTGAAGACAAAATCGTGTATGCAAAAATGTAATCAAAGACAAAGTCATATAGACAAGTGCAGATCCATCTATTAATATGCAAAAATGATCCAATCATGTACACTTTTTGGAAAAATGGAACATCGTTCCCAACATCTATATAATGGCAACTCGTGCCCAAAATGCCACATTGTGGCTAGTGTACATAGGAGGGTCTCTCAATCCTCCTGCCCACCCTCGGAGCTCCCAGGTGCATCTCCAAAATCGATCTTCCTCTTCTTCGTGCTAGAGGAAGCTAGGTCCTTCTGGTGACTTGGTCCACGTCCCCCTGTGCCCTGAAACGACAACAATACTATGTCAACTTTTCCTGGAAATTATACAAGTATAAAACATAATTTAAAAATAAAAATAGTTTCAAATCTTAAATAACTCACCGCATGCGAGACTGTAAGTCATGAGGGGGTCTCTCTCCTCTGTGCTCCAAGTCTCTCAGCAATGCCACACTGCAACATTTAGAACAATCAGATAAATGATGAAATTAGATGCATATAGTAATTTTCGTTAAAATTGAATGAGATTTTCATAAACTAGTCAATCTCACCGTGAACACAACCGACTAGTCTTCAGAGCTGGCGGGTGGAGTAGTCGGCTAGAAAACCTACTCTGATGCTAGGGTGAATGGTATAAGGGTGGATGTAGCCACATCAACGGTGGCTACACCACTGGGGGGCACAGTTGAAGAAGGAGAGGTGGAAGAAGGAGGCATGGACTGGTGTGGGCGAAGTGGAGATGCATGTCTAGGGTGATAAACCCATGTTGACACAAACCCAATCGACGGGGGTTCCTCACGCTATCGACACCCAAACTACGACGATCTCCCTCAGCACCGACCCAGACAGGTTTTACCCTGTCCAGCAACACCTGCGGAGCAGATGAGGTCTCACCCGAGATGTTCAAGGGAGAGTTGATGGAACCATGTTTCCGCCGAATGAAGGAGGATGTTGTGCATCAACTAATCAAATTATTGCAACATTAAGAAATAGATCGAAGCATTTGAATCATGCATTAAGCATAATCACAACATCATTCAACAGATCTTATCATTGGCAGAACCATAATTGTGCAACAGATATAAGGGTAAAGCATTAATCGCAGCAAGGAAACATCGCATCATTCATAGATTCATATCGCATAATGAATTTACCACAGCGAAACGGAAAAGACACAAGGATTCTGCTCAAAAACTCTGTCACATCATATTCATCTCCGCAAAAACCCAGATACAATGAGATATTTAGTCATCAACTCTCAGTATTCAGCTATCTCTAGATATCTCAACACTTACAAACCTACATCTACTTATAGGCTTGAGCCTTTACATTTATGGTCCACTTAGGCAACCGCCTAACTACTTTCTTAACAAACTTTACAAAGACTAACCCAAAATCCCACATAATGCGGTCAAATGACCCAAAATACACATAACGCAGTCCAAATGACCCAAAATGCTCATGACGAAGTCCAAATGACCCAAAACTACAAAAAGTACTTATCACCTTGTGTGCTGCTTTCCTCCTTTTGCGGTACCTTCGGCCTTGCGCTGACTCATCCAAACCACCTGCCAACAAGCCCCCAACATAATCTTGTGGCTCGCCCTCGAGCCACGTTAGGTGAACATGGTGTACGCGTTCTTGTCTGTCGCTAGACCATTCCTCTATCACAGTTCTTGTTGTCTGGAGCACGTTGTTCCTACGATTATCTCTAGCTCACTGTCATGTACTTCTCAAACTCTTACGGTGATTGTCCGGCTTGCTGTCATGTACTTCTCAAACTCATCCTCCAGTCTCTAGGAACCTGGTGCAGATTAAGGAAAAGTTAACGAACAGCACCGGGGTGCGAAACATGCCAACTGCTCTGGCACATCTGTTTCACACCTAGGATCACTTCCTACCGGGACCAGGGGGCTGCCTCCCCTGTCATTCTGGTGGTCACTGGGACCACAAAGCTTCGAACTACCACCACATACCTAGACATCTCGGATGAGACTTCGCCTTTGTGACACCTGAGTGCCCACGCCTCTTCCTATTGAAGGCGCTCATGCACACTCGTCGTTCAGGCCCGCAATGCACTTGGTGTGCTACCGCATGAAATGAAATGGATCATTTCCACATCCTCCTTGGAATTCCTAACTTATCCAACTACCTAACTTACTCGCAGCATGTATATCTCTTGTCTTGTAAATACCTATTTTCTCCACTGGCCTCTGGTGCCTGTATTTATGCATTTCAATCTTCCGGGACGCCTACCTCGATCGAAGATCCATTCACATAAGGCACTGATTCTGTCATCATTTGTTTCCTATGTGTCGATACCAGACTTCCGACATGCGTAATGGAGACCATACTTCTCCTAGCTTCCCTTCATGCCAAAATGTGTGAATCGTCACCCGTGGTGCCATCGACCATGCTGCCACTGTGTGTTTCCATGTGCCAAACGTACCTACCCACGGTTCCAATCTAGCCCAGCTAATGATCATACCTGCCAAAAAGACCTATCATATGAAAAAGTCCCATCTACTAACGAGCCGTAATGATTGCTGATTTGAGAGGGTCGCGACCCTGGAGCTGTCACGGCACGAACCCCAAACTGCGATAAGACCACTCCCGCTTGTGCATTCTCTCCCTACTGGTGTGCTATCCTACCACCTAGCATCCTGCATTTTTTTCCCGCCGATACGACTCAAGCATCGTTCTGCTCCAAGCCCGTCCTATAGGGATTCAACCTACTACCATTCACCAGCTTTGGGTGCATCGCTCCATCTACTTGTTGCAACTGTACTGTGCCTCCTGAAGTTATGCTACTAATGCGATATGGACCAAGCCAATGCATTTGTAACTTCCCTAGATGCTTCATGAACTTGTTGTCATACAACAACACCAAGTCACCATGTTTAAACTGCTTGGTCTTGATATGGCGATCATGCCAAGTCTTTTGTCGATCCTTCTCCACGGTCTGGTGAAAACCAGCGATAAAGCAGTCTTCCTCAAGCTGCACTAGTTGCGCCAGACGTTCTCTTAATGCAACATCATCATCCATGTTGGTCGATGCCACTATGCGTAGACTTGGAACAATATACTCCATAGGCATAACCGCTTCTTGCCCATACACCAATTTGAAGGGTGTTTGTCCCGTCAACCTTTTACAAGTGGTGCAATATGCCCACAAGACTGCTAGAATCTTCAAATCCCAGTCGTCCCGGTTCACATTACAAACCGTTGTCAGCGCATTCTCCAATACTTTGTTGAAAGCTTCCACCGTGCCATTTGCCTGGGGATGATATGGCGTACTCTTCTTATGCTATATCTAAAGCTCTGTTGTCAATGCCCTGACTATACGATTGATGAAATGACTGCCCTGATCACTCATCAATACCTTCTGGCATCCAAACCGGGTGACAATGTTGTCGAACAAGAAACGCGCTATTGTTACAGCGGTGCAATCTACAACTGGTGCAGCCTTCGCCCATCCAGTCAAATAATATGTCGATGTGATTATGTATCGTGCACTAGTGTGCTTCCCAAGTGGGTTGATAGGTCCCACAAAATCCACTACCCATTTATCAAATGGCTGCAGTGTCACTTGAGGTATTAGTGGCATCTCATCCCTCCTGGAGGGTTTCCCAGTCCGCTGACAAACATCGCAAGTCCGCGCATAATCCATCGCGTCCCTGTGAAGCATGGGCCACCAAAGCCCTGCGCGAAGCACCTTCCTAGTAGTCGCACGATCGCCATAGTCCGCACCAGCCATTCATGCATGTGCTTCCAACAAGATCTTCCCTTGCTCATGAGGAAGGACACGGTGCCTCAAGATTTCATCTAATCCCAGTTTGTACAACTGTCTTGCAATCAGCTGGAAATCTGCAGCCTTGACCACCAGCTACCTCTTCTAACTGGTGGTGAACCCCTTCAGTGCGGTTCTTGTCACCAGAAACTGAATGATTTCTTCATAGTAGTCATCAGCTACGTCAACCCTGAAGAGTTGCGCATCGGGAAACCCATCTTCTGTTAAGATTTAATATTCTAAGACAGAAAATAGCAGCATTACATTCCATTTCACAATAATAGCATATACAGGATCACTGAAGAAACAACAAGCACAGCATAAACACAAGAGACAGAGATTTATCCTGGGAAACCCTCATGGGGTAGAAAACCCAGCAAAGCTTCCTCAATATAGATGACCAGAAATATACAAAGATGAAACCCTGAGACATGATCTCCTTCTCCACAATAGCAGACCTCTCCTCCACAAGTGCGTTATCCTCAAGTGAGTGAATGTATATAATGAGGAACACACCTCCTCTATTTATACACTTCTCTGATATGTATTTTACACAAGTACATGTAGGCTCGTATTTAACCATTAGGTTAAATACCCCATTATAACTGACTGGGCCGACCCCTCTAGGGTGGTCTAATAACCCTTTGACCCACATAACACATTTAGGGCCGACCCCCACTAGGGAAGTCTAATAACCCGAGTTACCACATTCCGACGGAGGAATAAACATCTCCGGATATACAATAATATCTTCACGGAGGAATGAATCATCTCCGGAATAATAAAGTACAAATATAATATTCTTTGAAGTTACAATATCTCAACACTCCCCCTTAACGAGAAGGATATTATAACAGCATCTGCCCGAGCAAGGAGTCATCAACATCATACATGATACATCTATAAATCATTGGAAGCCTTCTCAACATCATTAGTAACTCAAGCAGTTACTGGAACATCTTCAATACTGGAACATCGACATCTTCAGTATTGAGTCTTTATCTTCTGTAGCACTTGAACAGCTACAACAATATCATCATCTGGATCCTCACGATACACGATCATCAGCATCATCATCTCAGGATCATCAGCATCGTCATCACACGATCATCAGCATCGTCATCACACGATCATCAGCATCGTCATCTCACGATCATCAGCATCGTCATCACATGATCATCAGCATCGTCATCTCACGATCATCAGCATCGTCATCACACGATCATCAGCATCGTCATCACACGATCATCAGCATCGTCATCTCACGATCATCAGCATCGTCATCACACGATCATCAGCATCGTCATCACACGATCATCAGCATCATCATCTCACGATCATCAACATCGTCATCACACGATCATCAGCATCGTCATCACACAATCATCAGCATCGTCATCTCACGATCATCAGCATCGTCATCACACGATCATCAGCATCGTCATCACACGATCAGCAGTACAAGTATTCATGCCAATACAAGTAACCACATCATCAATACAAGTATCCATACCGATACAAGTAACCACATCATCAATACAAGTATCCATACCGATACAAGTAATCACATCATCAATACAAGTATCCTACCGATACAAGTAACCACATCATTAATACAAGTATCCTACCGATACAAGTAACCACATCATCAATACAAGTATCCTGCCGATACAAGTAACCACATCATCAATACAAGTATCCTACCGATACAAGTAACCACATCATCAATACAAGTATCCTACCGATACAAGTAACCACATCATCAATACAAGTATCCTACCGATACAAGTAACCACATCATCAATACAAGTATCCTACCGATACAAGTAACCACATCATCAATAAAATCACTTTCTCGAAGACCATTCGTCTACGGATCAATTCAGGGATCGAAGTCCGGGGATGATACAATCCCCATCACGTACATTTTGAACTAGCAGTTCCGGGATGATGCAATCCCCATCACGTACATTTTGAACTAGCAGTTCCGGGATGATGCAATCCCCATCACGTACATTTTGAACTAGCAGTTCCGGGATGATGCAATCCCCATCACGTACATTTTGAACTAGCAGTTCCGGGATGATGCAATCCCCATCACGTACATTTTGAACTTAGCAGTTCCGGGATGATGCAATCCCCATCACGTACATTTTGAACTAGTAGTTCCGGGATGATGCAATCCCCATCACGTACATTTTGAACTAGCAGTTCCGGGATGATGCAATCCCCATCACGTACATTTTGAACTAGCAGTTCCGGGATGATGCAATCCCCATCACTTTATTCTCGGAGACCTCACGTCTACGGCTCTCTTTAGGACTGAAAGTCCAGGGATGATCCAATCCCCTCAACTGTCCACTAAGGACTTCATTCTCGGAGACCTCATATCTACGGCTCTCTTTAGGACTGAAAGTCCAGGGATGATCCAATCCCCTCAACTGTCCACCAAGGACTTCATTCTCGGAGACCTCACGTCTACGGCTCTCTTTAGGACTGAAAGTCCAGGGATGATCCAATCCCCTCAATTGTCCACCAAGGACTTCATTCTCGGAGACCTCACGTCTACGGCTCTCTTTAGGACTGAAAGTCCAGGGATGATCCAATCCCCTCAATTGTCCACCAAGGACTTCATTCTCGGAGACCTCACGTCTACGGCTCTCTTTAGGACTGAAAGTCCAGGGATGATCCAATCCCCTCAATTGTCCACCAAGGACTTCATTCTCGGAGACCTCACGTCTACGGCTCTCTTTAGGACTGAAAGTCCAGGGATGATCCAATCCCCTCAATTGTCCACCAAGGACTTCATTCTCAGAGACCTCACGTCTACGGCTCTCTTTAGGACTGAAAGTCCAGGGATGATCCAATCCCCTCAACTGTCCACTAAGGACTTCATTTTTCGGAGACCTCACGTCTACGGCTCTCTTTAGGACTGAAAGTCCAGGGATGATCCAATCCCCACTTGTCCACTAAGGACTTTATTTTTGGAGACCATACGTCTACGGATCACTTTAGAACAAGTGTTCAAGGATGATACAATCCCTACATGTATTCTCATTAATACATCTCATCATCAAAAGCATGTATTCTCATCAATACATCTATCATCAAAAGCATGTATAAGTAAAACTAAGTATTCTAAGTATAAGAGTCCTAAATCTAAATATTTCTAAGTAACTGGGTGTAGAGAACAGGTTACCTCATCATCGACCTTGTTGTTCGATGAGACAATCTCATCAGCAGTGACTATACTACTCCCCCTTTCGAGGAGGGTCCTTTTGAACTACACCAAGCTTGTCTCGGAAGTATTCAAATTTCACTCGAGACAGAGGTTTGGTTAGTACAACGGTAACCTGTTACAAATTCAAACTTTAGAGTTTCTTTCTGCGTCATATCTTGTTAGTTCCCTATGTTCTTTGACTTATCATGGAACACTAGATTCTATGTCATCTTGATACAACTCTAATTATCACATAGGATCTCAGTTGGTTCTATCTCTAAGTCAAACAATCCTAAATCCAAACTTCTTCACAACTTGCAGAGCAAGCAGCCATATATTCCGCTTGTGCTGAGAGCCACACTAGACTGCTTCCAGCTAAACCACGAGATCATGGCTAATCCCAGACAATAACATCCTCTCTATGTGTTCTTCCTGTCTGATACACTTCCTGCCCAATCAGAATCTGAATAGCCATCTGAAGTCATGATCTTCAAGATAGCATAGATCAAATTCTATCGTGTCCTTTATGTGCCTCATCACATGCTTTGCAACTATCAGGTAAACACATCTAGTTTCCACTAGATACTGACTCAAGGTGTTCATAACAAAGCATATATCTAACCTAGTATATGTTAGATATATCAAAGACCCAATAATTTGTCTGTTCAGAGTTATATCCACTAACTCTAATGAGTCATCTGCTAAGAACTTCAAGTTGGAATTCATGAGAGTGGCCAATCCAACACATCAATTCCTTTTAATATTTCTCAGCACACTTTCCCTGGTTGAGAAAGATTCTTCTAAGCCTTGCCATACTTCCAGACTTAGGAAGTAATGCATCAATCTGAGATCTTTCATTTTTCATTTCTGCAGCCATCTTCTTCTTTCTTTTCATGATCTGTTTCTCATTCCCTATAAGAAATATATCATAATAATAGTATGATCCATAGCCTTAAGGTAAAGGTTAGGAACAACTTTACTTTTGGTAAAGCCCAAGCTTATTAAGAAACTGTCAATTCTCCCTTTGTGACTGAACATCATTCACACTCTGCATTGAATGATTTTCTGCATATCTATCTGTGCCATCTCTCGATAGATGGGTCTACTGATATGAGCCTCAATATTATTCGAACTCTGTGGTGAGTTCCTTCTTGCATCCATGTCATCTATGTATAAAAACCATATTCAACCTTGTAGCAAAGGTTGAGATCCACATCACTCGTGGTGATCATTAAGCTCATCAATTGATTATCGATCCTGGGTACCCATACAGAACCTAAATCACACTTCTTCTTTGATTACACCATTAAGAGAATGGTTTTATCTATCCAATTGGAACAAACATCTCATCATGATTCTCTTTCTCTTTTCTAAGAGAATCTTCTAGCCACAAGCCTTCTATCATTTGATTTGTAAATCTTTTGTTGAACATCCATTGCTTGTTCAGTGTTCATCATTCATCATGATCTTTCCTACAAATCAAAATTAAGTACAGGATTAGTAATACTTCATAATCATCAAATCATATTGACATGATAACCTATTATGCATACAGATATCATTTACATAGTTATGCAACTATCTTGTCCAATACTTTGGCACAACACTTTCCCATATCCTGTATGCATACAGTGGCTATCTAGATGCCTTCCATCTCCACCAGAACATACTATCGAGAGTGTGCACAACTCTCAGCATGTCAGCAAAGAGGTTTCATTCTAGACAAGCAACAATGGAATGTTTGTCCAACTTACCAATCATATGCATATTAGTAGTATACTGTTCAATGTTCTATGAATATTTACACTCAGCATGATACATTATAGGAATACAAATATGCATACAACCTATTACAGGCAATATCATTTACTATTTCAAATAACAACTCAAATACTTATCTTTTATGTTTGTGTGGTTGCCTCCCGCTTGATCTTCTGTATGTATTTTGAACTTCTATTCATTCTGTACCACTGTGCATGTTCAAGTGTCATCCTCATGATCTCATACACAAACATACACCCATTAGTATGTTCTAAATGTTATCAAAACATTATATTTCTAAATAATCTTGAAAATGTATAGTCATGATTATAGTTAATAAACATTAGTATTCAAGATTTCAGGGAAGTCTTATTTTACTCATGCATATCATCAATCAAGATAAAAGACATAATATGCATAATCCCTTGATTACTAACTTTATGAATAAGCATAACCAATCATACCAAGTATACTTATATAAGGGATCCCAATACAAGGTAAGATTCTTAACATGACATAGGAAAACATACCTGGATTAGTATACCTGCTTAGTTATGTACAACATACCTAAACAATCTCTTCAATGATTTAGAGATCCTGAGCTAGAACCTGCATGTCTCATAGGTTAAGCATAATATAATAAAGTCATACATACCTCGTAAGTAGAACAAAGATTATGGATGAGTCTTTGTCTTCATGATGTCATGGTCATGGAACTTGATTTGTCTTTTGTGATGTACCTATATCTTGTTAGCAGACAGCATCAACCTCACACAACACCATAAAGCATTAGTACAATCATATAGCCCTAATCAATGAATGTCTTTGATCATTCACATGCATTCATATTGTTACTAGGTTGATAACACAATTCTAACATTAATCAAGATTGTACTAGTAAATAATATGAAGACAAACACATCATGAACTTTATCAAGAATTAGATTTCAAGACATACCTAAACCTCCTTAAGTCATACCTGTCGAGACTTCTTGTAGTCTTCTTATGTAAGGCCTTAGCCTCAACTCCCCCTGAAACTTGATCTGGAGCTTTATTAGGGTTTGCTAGAGAAACCCTAAAGATTCAAACTTTGAATTTCACACTTCTGAATGGATGAAAGAATATGTCTTGCTGAGCTGATCAAACTGGCATACTTCAATTTTGGAATCTCCAAAATTTGACCCCTCAAAATTGCCTTTGAAACATTTGGATCTTCTGGACAGGATCCCGAACTAGGGTTTGATGAAGCCCACCCTTCTGCCCAAACAAAAGGTTCGATCCAAGGCTCTAAAATCTTATTTTTCTTAGGAGCTTCCAGCCGTGGTTACAGACTTCAAAAATTCCAACTTTTGCTGAAGCCCTAATTTTCCATCTTTCCGATCAAAATCCCGAACTGGGGTTTGATCAAGCCCGGTCTTCCACCCAACCAAAAAATTCGATCTTGGTCTCTAAATTTTGATTTTCCTGAGTAGCATTCAGCCGTGGACTCCGATTCCAAAAATTCTAACTTTCTTTGAAACCCTAAATTCCGGAAGCCATGAATAAAGGTGCTCCAAAAATAATTCTGTTTTGACAGAAATATGCACCTGATTGTTTCTGCTATAACTCTTAAATTTTTGCTCCACAGGGTCTGAAACCCTTTTTCTGCAGTAGCCTGACCTGTCATCTTTCCATCCTGATAGGTCTGATCTCAATTGGGTTTTCTGAGAGAGAGTTATGCCAAGTGTCACAACGTGACCTGTTTATGGGATAAAACAGGAGAGCGAACTTGTACGGCCTGCCACGTGTCACTGGTTCACCTTCGGCCTATGAAAAAGTTTCCTGAGATAGCTCGACCTGTTATCTTTCCATCCTGACAGGTCTGACCTCAATTGGACTCTCTGAGAGAGAGTTATTCCAAGTGTCGCAATGTGACCTGTTTATGGGATAAAACAGGAGAGCGAACTTGTACGGAGTGCCACGTGTCATTGGTTGAATTTCGGCCTCTGAAAAAAGTTTCCTGAGATAGTACAGTCTATGTACTACCTGTCACTTTTTATGAAATTTCATTTGGAGCTTCCTAGCCCAAGTTATGACCTTTTTTCCTAGGTCACCTGATTTTGACTGAGATCTGGAAGAGGCAGAAACCCTAACTTGTACTGATCATAAATCACAAAGTACAACGAATTAGAGGTTGTCCTTTGGACACAAGGTACCTGGATATTTAATATTCGTCCTGTAACAATTTCAGATCCGAAAACTTTTCCAAAACGGATTTATAGCGAAAGTGCTACGATGACTGGTTTTTGCTATGTAAAACCCTAACCTTCAAATTGTCGTAAGTAAAGGAAGTGTCGTTAGTGCCATACCTTGTCTTCCTTCAGGTTAGCTCTGATACCATGTTAAGATTTAATATGCTAATACAGAAAATAGCAGCATTACATTCCATTTCACAATAATAGCATATACAGGATCACTGAAGAAACAACAAGCACAGCATAAACACAAGAGACAGAGATTTATCCTGGGAAACCCTCATGGGGTAGAAAACCCAGCAAAGCTTCCTCAATATAGATGACCAGAAATATACAAAGATGAAACCCTGAGACATGATCTCCTTCTCCACAATAGCAGACCTCTCCTCCACAAGTGCGCTATCCTCAAGTGAGTGAATGTATATAATGAGGAACACACCTCCTCTATTTATACACTTCTCTGATATGTATTTTACACAAGTACATGTAGGCTCGTATTTAACCATTAGGTTAAATACCCCATTATAACTGACTGGGCCGACCCCTCTAGGGTGGTCTAATAATCCTTTGACCCACATAACACATTTAGGGCCGACCCCCACTAGGGAAGTCTAATAACCCGAGTTACCACATTCCGACGGAGGAATAAACATCTCCGGATATACAATAATATCTTCACGGAGGAATGAATCATCTCCGGAATAATAAAGTACAAATATAATATTCTTTGAAGTTACAATATCTCAACATCTTCAATGTTGGTTGGTTCCTCCCCTATCTCAATCCGCGACAGATGATCTGATCCTGCGTTCAAACGTCCTGGCTTCACAATCACTTCAAAGTCAAATTCCTGAAAAAGAAGTAGCCAATGACATATATTCCCCCCCAACACAGGCTTATTGACTAGGTATTTCAGAGAAGAATGGTCTGTGAACATCTTAAAGTGTCCTCCCAATAAGTAGTGCCTAAAATTCTGTAGCGCATATACCATTGCTAGAACTTCCCTCTCTGTAGTTGTATAGTTCCTCTCGGCAGACAACAACTTCCGACTCGCAAAATCAATTGGGTGATCCATATCCCCTTCCCCTAGTTGTGCGAGCACTACTCCCAGCGCAATCGATGATGCATCTACATGGACATGGAATTCCTTGCTCCAGTCCGGAAATACCAGTATCGACGTTGAAGCCATCTTAGCCTTCAGTGTCTCAAAACTAACTTGACATTCGGGACTCCATTGAAATACTGCATCCTTCTTCAACAACTTTTCCATAGGGGTCGTGATCACTGCATAACCCCAGATAAACTTGTGATAGTGCCCAATGTGTCCCAACGTTGCTCTCAACTGCTTGACATTGGCCGATGGTGTTAAGCTCAGAATGAGCACAATCTTTGTTGGGTCAACCAACAGTCCCTCTTTGCAAACAATGTGACCCAGTAATATTCCAAATGGTGCACAGAAGATGCACTTCTTCAAATTCAGTGATATCTGATGCTGTCGACAACGCTCCAACATCAGTCGCAAATTTTCCAGATGATCGTTGATTAACCCGTAGACTTTCCAGTCATCCATGCAAACTTGCAGAAACTTCTGAATAAAATCCCTGAAAGTGGCAACAACGACCCAAGAGAATATCCTAGGTGCATTCTTCAACCCAAACGGCATCATTGTGTACTGAAAACAACCCTATTCTGTCACAAATGTTGTCTTGTGGCGGTCCTCTTTCACAATTCTGATCTGGTGATAGCTAAAGAACCCATCCATGAAAGAATACATCTCTTGGCCACCCACGCCCTTTGGCACCTCATCAGTGAACGGTGTCGGAAATGGATCATGCAAACATGCGTCATTCAGCTTCCGCAAGTCGACACAAATTCGTACTTCACCTATTTTCTTGTCCTGCACCACCAAAGGACTAATCTAGTCTAATTCTTCAACCGGTTCAATGATGCCAGCATCCAACATGCGTTCAAGCTCTACTTTGACCCTTTCCTTATGGCACGGATTCAATTGATATGGTCGCTATCTTATTGGTTTTGCATCTGGTTTCAACGGGATCTTCATCTCCCCCAAATCCCCCAAGATTCCCTTTATCTCAGAAAAATTCATAGGGAACAAGTCTTGGAACTCGTGCAACAGGTCTATGACCTTCGCCATCATCTCGTCATCCCAATAGGCCCCGACATTTGCAAACTTTGGGTTCTCCTCTGTCCCAATGTTGACTTTTCTGAGCTTCAGCGATTGACTGATCGGATCTATTGATGCATCAGGATCTACAACATCGCGACTTCCTTTTGATTTCAGAATATTGACATTCCGCGGGTCATCACCATCCTCTGGACCACCAGTGATATTATAACATTCCATCATCGACTGCATCCTGCAGTGCGTATGCAGATCCGTAGGATATTGCACTGGAACAACCTTCATAACAACGTCGCAGATGAGCTGCAAAGCATTATGGACATCCGGGTTGGTATCCACGAAGCTGAAGGTATGAGTAAAGCAAACTGTCAACTCTAGCCAAGTAGCAATCTCCCATCGCAATTCAACTGCAGTGTACCATCCTTTGGTCGCGATATGCACAACGCCTAACATTCCATCAAATGATTACCAGGGTCATTCCATCCATCGTATTTCCCTATGTGATAAACTTCGGTGTCGCCAAAGCAAACTGTCATTAATCTCTGACACTGCAACCATCCAGCAATCAATTTCTTATGGATAGCCCACCAGCGTGCTGGAGCACCCTTCAGCGCTTCCTCCAATGCCAGCAATCACTGTGGTTCTGAGACCTTTTCCTCAAACGCCATGAGAAACTCAGACAATCCAGGCAACCCTTCATATACTGGTAGTGCAACAATTTCAGTCGGAACGCAGCATAATGACTGCGTGATCAACCCACAATTGTGAAGTGACACCTCATGCAACCGATTCTGCCAATTATCGAAAGTGTCATTAGAGTCAAAAGACGCAGAACTGGAGCAGCGCCACCCAAGCTCACCGTCGACAGTCGAATGAACATAATCTTCTAAGATATTATACGTATGGTCCCATCCGTTGGCAACTTCATCTTTTACCGGTTCAACATACCTGCGTCCTTCATCCAGATCCAACGGAGCTATGACTCTGAGGTCGCGATTTTCATAAGTCATCATCCGCTTCTTAAAGTTAATTACTGCTGCACTATCATTAGCCCATCCAATTCCCAGCAACACGGGATAGGAGATACCCCCTTCAACAACTTTGATAACATCAAAATCAGCGTATGTCTTCATTCCCTCAATGTCCACAACAAGGCATGGAACTCTCCCAATCGGTGTCACCTTGGCCTGATTAGCTAATCGGAGTTATACGGGAGACCAACTCAGCGTTGGGATCCTCATTTTCTGCCAGGCCTGCTTGGTTAGGATGTTGACATCCGAGCTAAGATCTAGAATGACTGAATCGACCTCATACTCCCCAATCTCGATGTTCATACGCATCTCCTTACCTGTCTTCCACCTCTGTAAAGAGTTTACCGCAGATTATTTCCGTCCCCTGGTCGATCGATGCAACAACTCCTCGATCTCGGCAAGAGAATTAGGGTCTCTTGCCAGCGATAAACAACTTTCAAAAAAATTATGTAACGTACCAGACTACCACAATGGACCTACCTCTGAAGTTGAATAAAAAATAGGGGGCATATGACAAATAATTGCCTTACCAGGATTTCGTCCCATTGCCTGACGTGCTTGAAAAAACGTATCCCGCTCGGCATCGATGTCAAACTACACCTTCTTCAACCCAGCTAACCGGATAAGTTGATGTGGACCATCTTTGCCCGTCATCGCAACTTCGCGAGTGATAACTGCAACGGAAACATCTTGTGTCCTCGGCTCCGCTGAAATTATCGCAATAGTTGTGCCCTGAGTCTGGTTCAGCGATGGATTCCCAGGCTGCTTCACATTCTGGTTGGCATTCTGATTCAGACATTGATTCTGGTTCTATGGTTGGTTTTGATTCTTCCCAAGTTGTTGCACTTGATTCTAGTTCTATAACTGTTGAATGTTTCCTGCTTTCCATCACGCAATCAACTGCGGACAGTTTTCAGCAGTGTGATCAGCAACAAAACAAAACATACGATGTGTCTGCAATTGTGGGCAATCTCTCTAGTAGTGCCCCAACACTCCGCAATTATAACACTGGATAGGTCCGTGACCAAAACCTCCACCACGTCCAACCCAGAATCCCCCTTACTATTGATATTGCGGTTGATTGAACTATGGCTGCATAGGATTCGATTGCATGGGAACACATTGCCCAGGCTGAACATACTGCGGCTGTTGAATGTACTATGGTTGTTGTGGAGCCATCTACATCGGAGTAAATTGTGGCACAAACTGTTGTTGCGGTTGTGGTTCCGGTACAAACTGCATCTGCGGTTGAGGCAGCGGCTGGGCTACCTATGGCTGCAGTTACAGTTGTTGTACAGCACACTAGTCATCCTTTACGTAGAATGCATTGTACGTTCTCTCCTTAAGCAAGCCATACGCACGACAATCTTTTTCTTCATGTCCCACATATTTGCAGAAAGTACAATACAAATTCATCATCTTTGTGACCATCTTTTGCATGTATTGACTCTCCTCATGTCGATGTCCATATACCTGACAGATGCAACACCACAGCATACCTCCACCACTCAATGGGTTTGGTGCCCCAGATACCATATAGTTGTGGAAGTCTGGGAAACTATCTTTAGTATGCCCCTCTCTGTGACAACGCGTACACCACACTTCCTCACGATGTTCCTTACCCTTCTTAAGGTCTTGCAGCTGTATTATCAAGTTGGCCAGTTGTGTCTGAATCTACGACATACCAACTACGTTTTCACCAATCAGCGAAGCTGCTAACCGCATTGCAATTTCTAGGGCTTTGCTCAGTGTTGTAATGTTCTGTTGCATCAACAGTAGTCGAATGTGAGGGAGCAATGCCACGATGAACCATTCTTTGTGCTGGACATTGCTCATGTCGAAGCTGACCCTTGCCATCAATATTTTGAACCGCTGGTCAAAATCCCACACAGTTTCATTGGGATACTGCTTAATCTCTTTTAGTTCTGTAATATACTGCACTTCAGACTTGGGTTTTCTGAACTCTGCAATCAGTCCTGCTCGAACTTCATCCAGTGTCTTTTCGAGAGCACCTACAAGAACCTGCACAAATTTCATGGACCAGTCTAATACACGGCCCCGAAGAGTTGTCGCCAATTGTCCTTTCTTGGCATTATCATCAGTAAATTGCTTAACAATCCATACTGCTTCACATAAGAACCAGTATTGTTTAGGATTATATGTTCCATTTCCGTGGAACAGCGGTAACTTTGCATCTTCGCCTGCCATCCTAGGATTCCTTCCTATAGTCGTTGAGCTACTAGCAATCAAGTTCTGTTGACTTGATGAACACGGTGGTGTCAAAGTTGTATTTCTCACTGGTTGAGAGATAGTGGGTGGAGGTGTGGGTACGTTGATGTTGGGGGTTGGTCCTGCCTCTATCCTGGGCGTAGCCTGGTTGTCCTTGTCGACACAGTGAGGTCGCTTCGTCCCGTGTGGTCTTCCTATGCGGTTTTGCATTTCAATCGCAACAGGACCTTCTCCTGTCCTCTGCCTCTTTTCCTGTCGAAACCTTGCTCCTCCCCTTGTAATACCACTCTCTTCCTTGGCTTCCTTCACAGTCTCATCATAACCTACACCCATATACCCCTAATCATTCCATGTATCGCCCCCTTGCTGTCGTGGTATCCACAACCTCCGCCCACCAGGGTTCTTACTGGTCTAGGTGCATCTTCAAGTTCCTCTTCTGATAGGTCAATTTTGCTAACCACTCATACAAGATGATTGGGAACTCGCAGAAAAAATATTCATGTGGACCATCATGAATGTACTTTTCCAAACACCAATCTGTCGACAACCCAGGGTTCTTATTTTCTTTTTCAGCGAACTCTCGCAACTTTAGGTCGAACCAATCTTGGATCTCCGGTCTCGTCGGATGCCACATCATATCCTCCTTTCACTTCGCGCTATGGTCCCGGCAACGGAACCATTTGATGACACAAACCCAGTCAACAGGGGTTCTTCATGTTGTTGACACCCAAACCACGGAAATCTCCCTGAGCACCGACCCAGACAAGTTTTACCCTGTCCAGCAACACCTGCAGAGCAGATGAGGTCTCACCTCGAGATGTTCAAGGGAGAGTTGACGGAACCATGTTTCCACCGAATGAAGGAGTATGTTGTGCATCAACTAATCAAATTATTGCACATTCAAAAATAGATCTAAGCATTTGACTCAGGCATTAAGCATAATCACAACATCATTCAACAGATTTTATCATTGATAGAACCATAATTGCGCAACAGATATAACAGTAAAGCATTAATCGCAGCAAGGAAACATCACATCATTCACAGATTCATATCGCATAATGCATTTACCACAGAGAAACAGAAAAGACACAAGGATTCTGCTCAAAAACTCTGTCACATCATATTCATCTCCGCAAAAACCCAGATACAACAAGATATTCAATCATCAACTCTCAGTCTTCAGCTATCTCTAGATATCTCAACACTTACAAACCTACATCTACTTATAGGCTTGCGCCTTTACATTTATGGTCCACTTAGGCAATTGCCTAACTACTTTCTTAACAAACTTTACAAAGACTAACCCAAAATCCCACATAATGCGGTCAAATGACCCAAAATACACATAACGCGGTCCAAATGACCCAAAATGCTCATGACACGGTCCAAATGACCCAAAACTACAAAAAGTACTTGTCACCTTGCGCGCTGCTTTCCTCCTTTCGCGGTATCTTCAGCCTTGTGCTGACTCATCCAAACCGCCTGCCAACAACCCCAACTGGCTATAATATAGATGGGGCCACCGCGAAAGGGGAAGCGAGTGTGGTGGGGGAATGTGGGGGGGGGGCAAGTTCTATGTTGTGGTGGAGGGATGGGTGAATGTGTATGGGTGGTGTATCATGGTCGGATGGGGGAGGGTGGAAACATGGGAAACTGTAACAGAGGTGGTGGAAAGGTTGGGATGGGGTGATGGGACGCAGGATATGAAACGGAAGGGGGAGTTGGATGGAAGTGTGGTGTTGGATAGGAGGGGGGGCTGGATGGAAGGGTGTGGGGATGGATGCATGGAAGGGGGCCTGTATGCCAGGGGATACAACTGGAATATACGGTGGCCGAAAGGCCGAGGAGGGAGGAATAATGGCATTGGCAGGCCAAGGTGATCGCACCTGCATACACATTTATAACCTCATAGTTTAATATAGAAAAATATAAATATACACAGACAAGTCATCATATTTGAAATTAAATTTATACTTTAATACGCACGATACCTGCACATGTGGAGATCTGCTAATCCCCGGTGGCAATGGCTAGTCGCTGGAGCCTGTGGACACCTATGCGAACACTAGAATTTTTAGATTGAATTTATAAAAATAGTATTAACAATATTAAACACAATGCCAGTGAGAATGACAAAGATAGTACTTAAAAAACATGACTGTAATTAATTTAGATTCAAGTTAGATGATAGTGGTTTGATGGGCTTTGGATATTATTTAAATTTTTTATTATATTGATGCAGTCCATTTGTTCAATACTTGGTAAAGAACATGGTTGTGGGGATCGTGTCCTTTGACCCACAATGGATTGGGCCCATGATAGGAAAAAATGACCCATTCTGTGGTCATTCATTGAAGATAATGTGGCAAAGAAGATTGACAATTTATGCTTGAAGTGTTTGATGGCCAAAGTTTTCATTGATGAAAACACATTAATGACAAAGGTCAAAGTGATGACATAGCAAAGACTTGACTGGACAGATGGTAAACATGACAAGCTTTGATGACTTGACAAGTGGCATGTAAGAATGACAAGTGTAGAAGACTTGACAAAGTGAAGACATGACAAAGGATTGATGACAAGGACTTGATAATGACATTAATGACAAAGACATAGAAGAGTTAAGAACGTGGAGCATACACATTATGGGAAGCACAATGGAGATGGTGACATGGCTTGAGGAATGGCAAAGGTGACAAGTATGACAAACATGGAAAGCATCAAACATGGCAAGAATGACAAGTGTTTATGACAAGCATGGAAGAAGGACATGGAAAGCTAAGGACAAGACAAATACAAGTGACAAGCAAGCAAGCTTGATGACTTGTCAAGTATGGTGTTTGATGACATGGAACATGACAAGGAGGACATGCTTGATGACAAGAAGGATTGATAAATTGGTGACATGGAGGACAATGAATTGGAAAACATAAGCTTAGAGGACAAAGACAAGATGATGAGGTGGACAAGGAAGATGTGCAGGCATTTGGAAGGCCCCTTGCGGGAATTTCAAAGCCCCATTGCGGGCATAATCAAAAGGACCCTACGGGCCTTCTTTGAAGCATCCACTGTGGGAATTTGTGGTGTATTGCATGCATATTGATAAGGGCCTGTGGGCATTTACATGAGACCATTGCATGCATAATCCAAGACCAATACCGGCATGTGCTGATGGCCCTTGCGGGCATCAAAGTGGAGCCCAATGCGGGCATTTTAAGAGTGCATTGCGGGCATCTTAAGGGCATATGTGTGTCTCACATTTAATAATCTGAAAGGATAGAAGGTGGCATGGCATGAAATTAAAATTATTATTAACTCCCTAATTGATGGATGGCCAAAATTAAATAAATCATATTTGATTTATTTAATCATCTTAATGATAAAATTAAAATAAAGAGGACATGTCGGCCTCCTAATTGATGGTGATGAAGAGTATAAATAGAAGACAAGTTTCATTTTTAAGGAATCAATGTGTGAATATTTCGGTAGATTGAGGAGAGCTCTGATTTCAGGGGTCAGGATGATTGAGGAAGGTTCGGTGAAGTAGAAGCAGCAGTAGGAGCAGTGGTGCAGCAGTAAACTAATTTTTATCTCTAATCTTTTGGTCTTCATTAAGGCAGCAGTAGTGGTACATTAATGACATCATGACCATGGACAAATGAAGATACATTTGGGGACAGAATGAGGACATGCTATTAAACAGAATGAAGATGATCAGCTTATGGATAGATTGTTGATGGATAGAATGATGACATTGTCACCTACAGCAAATTGATGATGGAAATTTCTCTCATCATTGGTCAAGTATCATTGGCTTATGATTGAGGATGTCAATGCAATTAGGTGGTTTCGATTAGTATGTATGTGCCTTAGGGATCTGGGAATGACGTTAAAGGGAAGAATACCATAACTTTGGCCCTAAAGAAACCCTTAAGGAATTCAAATCCATGAATAATCCCTCAAAGCACCATCCATGACTTTGTAGGGGTATCCATGGCACTATGTATCTAGGTGATGTAGCCTTAGGGCCTTCGACATTGTCAATGAACCATGCCCTTAGCCCTAAAATTATTTTTGAGGCATCCAAATACATGAACAATTCCTCAAAGCACCACCCATGGATTCATAGGGGTATTCATGGCACTATTTTATGGGCCTTATGGAGTTGGGGCCTTTGACATGATCAATAGAGGAGAATTGAACATGTTTTTAATGCACATGTGCACTCTTGGATGTATCTTTGGAGGGGGGGAGGAGAGGGAGAGACTTGTAAATGGATAAAGAGAATGAGTTCAAGGGATGGTGAAGTGATAGGTCCAGGGGGATGGAGAGAGTGATTGAGTAAGAGGCAAAGAGGGAGGGACTTGTACATGGAGAGAAAGAGAGAGAGAGAGAGAGAGGACAAGGTGGGGAAGAGTGATAGGTCAAGGGGGAGAGAGAGTGAGTGAGTTAGAGGTGGAGAGAGAGAGAGAGAGAGAGAGAGAGATGTAAAGAGGGTGAGAGAGAGAGACTTAAGGAGGGAGGGAGATGGAGATATTTGTGGGAGAGATAGATAGATAGAGGAATAGAGTGAAATGGAGGTAGGGGGAGATAGAGAAGGAGAGAGGGAGAGAGAGGTAAAGTGAGAGAGTGAGAGAGAGAGAGAGGGGCAAAGTGAGAGAGTGAGAGAAGAAGAGCATTGACATCCTCAATCATAAGCACAAGTAGCATCATAAATGAAAGAAGTTGAAAATGGAGAAGCAAAGGATGCCTAAAGTGAACATGAACACATGTCTAGTTTTCTTAGGTTTTCATATTTTATAAGGTTTCATTTTTGTTTGTTTAGATTATATGAATTTATAGCTCTCAAATAATTTAGACAATATGATAAACACAACTGTAAAATCTTATGATAATATGATAGACATGTTTTGTGAGAATTATTCATTTTAATTTTAGTTTTAAACGATGATAATATAAAAAATGGTTACTCTGTGCTAATTAATTTGTAATTACTGAACACAAATTACTCATAACTGGATCTAATTATTCAAAGTAAAGAAGTTACCTATGTGTATGGTGTTGCATGTTAATTTTAAGCATTAATTCAATATACTCTAGGATCTTTACTGAGATAATAACATGTACAGTATATCAATGCATATCAATCATAGCAAGCATATCAATCATCACAAGATGCAAACATAAGAGACAATAGACACACAGAGTTTCCGTGGGGAAAACCCTAAGGTAAAAAACCCCACAACTTCCTCAGAGATAGATAGAGCAATGATACAACCAAAGTAGAACCCAAGTACATAGAGATAGTTTCCTCCTAGCAGCTGATCCTCCTCCTCACATGTGCGCCACTTTTCGAGTGATGTAGAGTGAGATAATGAGATGATCAAATAGAGATCTCCCAATCTCTATTTATACTTGTTCTGACCTGCCTAATAAACTAGTGGGGCCGACTTGTCTATCTTAGTCTAATAACCCATGGTTAACTTAATTAGGGCGGACCCCACACATGGTGGTCTAATAACCCATCGGCAAGTTACAACACTTACGACACTTGTCAATACAAATGATGACACTTCCATATAGAGGAACAAGACATCTCTAAGGAGTACAATAAATACATAGATGAAATACATTCTGAAGTTACATGTACATCAACACTCCCTCTTAACTAGGAAGGTATTTCTCGACACGGATCTTTTGGCACAAGTCTTCTTCTCTGGATCATCATCCTCGAATCATCGTCATCATCACTGCTGCTGCTATCTCAATCAATCTCTGAATCTTCTCGTCATAGGAAGTTCTACAGAGCCAGTCCTTTTTCATACTGGATGTAGGCCCATCATCTACAGGTCTTCATCATCACTGGCCATACTGTGGAACCCTTAGTACTTATTACGTGCGTCACAAAACCTGGCTGCAGCATCCCAGGCTATTATGAGCACACTGCTCTACCTGTCGGGTCTCCTAGGAGCACATTACATGTGACCCCACCACAAAACCTGGCTATAGCATCCCAGGCTGTTACGAGCACTCAGCTCTACCTGTTGGATCTCCCAGGAGCACATTACATGTGGTCCACCACAAAACCTGGTTGTAGCATCCCAGGCTGTTACGAGCACACAGCTGTACCTGTCGGATCTCCTAGGAGCATATTACAGGTGGTCATGGAAAAACCTTGCAAGAGCATCCCAGGCTGTTACAAGCACACAGCTCTACCTGTTGGATCTCTCAAGGACACATTACATGCCATAGGACAAAACCTCGAAAGAGCATCCCAGGCTGTTACGAGCACACAACTCTACCTGTCGGATCTCCCAGGGCGCTATTATATGTCCTCCTAGAGCAATGCCTCGAAAGAGCATCCCAGGCTGTTACGAACAAACAGCTCTACCTGTCAGATCTCTCAATTCAACTTACATGCTCATCTGCACAACCTATCCACATCCATAGAGTATCAACCTGATACTCACCATACATCATCCTGATGTACATCATCACATGATCATCCTGATCATCATCTCTGCATCGTCCTGATGCATGTCATCATCGCATGATCATCCTGATCATCGTCTCTGCATCGTCCTAATGCATGTCATCCAGAGCATCGTCCTGATACCCATCATCCATGATCAACCTGATCATATAATGTATCCACGTGATACATATCATCATACATGATCTACCTGATCATACAATGTATCCACCTGATACATATCATCATACATGCTCCAATTGATCATATCCTACATCCAACATGATGTATATACATATACATGATCCAACTGATCATATCCAGCATCCAACTGATCATATCCAGCATCCAACATGATGCATATACATATACATGATCCAATTGATCATATCCAACATCCAACATGATGCATATACATATACATGATCCAACTGATCATAACCAGCATCCAACATGATGCATATATAGAGCAGTAACTGGAGCATCGTCTTGATGCTCATCATCCAGCGCTTACATCCACAGTCATGTGAAGGATCCTCCTCTCACCATGCTTGGAATGGCTTCAGCAAATGTGTCCATCACTTCTTCCTCGAAGTGTCATCAATCTGAAGAACACCAAGCCTCTCTCTGAAGTACTCAAACTTCACTCTTGCTAGTGGTTTCGTCAGCACATCTGCAACCTGCTCATCTATCGCAACATACAAGAGCTTCACTGCTCCTCTCTGCACCAGATCCTTGATATAGTGATATTTGATCTCAATGTGCTTCGACCTGTCGTGGAACACTGGGTTCTCAGATAGCTTCACACAACTCTGGTTATCACAGAAGATACCAGTAGCATCCAACGGAAGATCAAATAACTCAGACAGTAGCTTCCAGAGCCATACTACCTCACAACTAGCCGAACAAGTTGCAACATACTCTGCTTCGGCTGTACTCAGTGCTACGCAGGACTGCTTCCTACTAAACCAAGAGATCACACATGATCCCATATTGAAGCAGCACCCAAAAGTGTTCTTCCTATCTGTAGCACTGCCTGCCCAATCTGAATCAACATAACCCTGCAGGTTAAACTTTTGATTCACATCATCTTTAGCCCATAGTCAATTGTACCCTTCAGGTACCTCATAATATGCTTTACAGCAACCAAGTGAACACCTCTGGGATTCGTCAGGAACTGGCTCAATGTGTTCACCGCAAAGCAAATATCTGGTCTCGTGTTCGTTAGGTAGATCAAGGACCCAATCATCTGACGATACATAGTAACATCAACTGGATCAAATGAAGCATCACACAGGAGCTTTAGGTTCGATGCCATAGGTGTGGCCATGGCCTTGCAGTCCATCATCCCAAACCTCTTCAGGATCTCTACTGCATACTTTCCTTGTCCAAGGAAGATTCCATTTGCACTCTGCCACACCTCCATACCTAGAAAGTAGTGCATCATCCCCAAGTCCTTCATCTCGAACTCAGCTGCAAGCTTCCTCTTTGTGTCGGTAATCAATCTATCATCACCTGTAACAAACAGGTCATCCACATACAGGAGTAGTATTACTGGATTGCCTTCCTCAACCTTGTAGTAAAGGTTGGAATCCGCTTTACTCTTGGTAAAGCCCAAACTAGATAGGAAACTGTCCATCCTACCATACCAAGTCCTAGGAGCTTGCTTCAAGCCATACAAGGCTTTCTTCAACCTGCACACATATGACTTCCTGTCATATGTCTCAAAACCAAGTGGTTGCTCCACATACACTTCCTCCTCAACTACACCATTCAAGAAAGCAGTCTTGTCATCCATCTGGTGTATCTTCCATTTCATCACTGCAACCAGAGCAAGTACTGATCTAATGGAAGTGTACCTGGCTACAGGAGCAAAAGTTTCTTCATAGTCTATTCCTTCTTTCTGGGAGAAGCCACGAGCTACAAATATCGCTTTGTATTTTTCTATGCTGCCATCTACAGCATGCTTGATCTTGTAGATCCATTTGGAAGTCACAACAGACTTCCCTTCAGGTCTTGGGACCACATCCCAAACATCATTCTTCATGATCGACTGATATTCCTCAACCATGGCATCCTTTCATTTTTTCTTTTTCGCTGCCTCTTCATAACTGGAAGGTTCTTTGTTTATAATATCACAGAGTAAAGCAACATAGTTGGTATGTGATCTAGTTCTCTTCTTTGCTCCGTGTTCTTCTTCTGGAATGCCATATCTTTCTGCATCTTGAATGAGCTCTCTAGCCCATGTAGGCTTCCTCTTGTGAGATTCCTTCTCACGAGGTGGATCTACAGGTTCTTGTGAATCTTCAATTTCACGAATTGTTTCTGGAATTGCTTCAGTCATGGTAGTGTCTTGAAATCTAGTTTCCTTTGGTTCTTCATGATCTTCAACAAGTGTCTTCCTTGATTTGATGAATGCTGAGTTTTCATCAAATGTTACATCCCTGCTGACATCAATCTTCTTGAACCCTGGAAAGTATATTTTGTAAGCCTTCGAGCTTTCACTGTAAGCCACAAAGATACCCTTCTTTCCTGAAGGATCTAGCTTGGTCCTCTTTTCCTTTGGGACATGAGTGTATATTGGACAACCAAATATTCTGAGATGGCTGACTTCAAGTTTCTTACTAGAGAAGACCTCTTCTGGTGTCTTGTTGTCCAATATCTTGTGGGGTGTTCTATTCTGCACATATACAGTTGTCCTAGCTGCTTCTGCCCATAGATGCATAGGCAGATCCTGGTCATGCAACATTGCCCATGCTGCTTCCATGATTGTTCTATTCTTTCTTTCTGCAACTCCATTTTGTTGTGGATTGTAGGGAGTAGTCAACTCCCTCTTAATACCTGAATCACTGTATAGTTTATTGAAACCACTTGAAGTGAATTCTTCACCATTGTCGGATTTGAATGTCTTGATCTTCTTATCAGTTTGATTTTCCATCAAGACTTTGAATTCCTTGAACTTATCAAACACTTCATCTTTGTTCTTCAAGAAGTAGACCCAAGTCTTCCTAGAGAAATCATCAATGAAAGAGACATAGTATACATACCCACTCAAAGAACTGGATGACATTGGACCGCATACATCGGAGTGGATTATTTCCAAGATCCCTTTTGCTTTGCTTTCACTGCTTGAAAATGCCTTCTTAATGTTCTTTCCTTTTGCACGTCCTTTGCAAACACCTTCATGCTTGGTCTTGATTTCAGGAAGACCCTCTACAGCTTTACTTGCAATTGGTAGTGCTCTATAGTGCACATGTGCAAGTCTTCTATGCCAAAGTTCACTTGGCTCCATAGATTCATGCACCATGGCATGTTCAGGTTGTCCCTTCAATTTGTATAATCCTCCCTCTTGCTCTCCAATCACAACTGCATCATCTATGGTCTTACCTTTTGGCCACATGAGTACTTGGCCATCTACAAATGCAACCCTCATGCCTTTTGAATCCAATGCAGATATGGAGAGTAGGTTCTTCTTGAGACTAGGTACAAATAATACATCTTTCATCTTCAAAGACTTTCCATAGTCTAGGTTGAAGGAGGCTTCACCACTTCCTTTTATAGGATATTGATAATCATCCCCAAGTTTCACCTTATGGGGTGATTCATGTTCAGATAGATTTACAAAAGATTCTTTAAACCCAGTCATGTGTTTGGAATCCCCACTGTCAATAAGCCAATCATTACAACCATGAGAGATAGTACCTATGAGAGCAGAGATAAAAACATATTCATCTTCACTTGATGAGTCATCATCATCACTTTCTGCCCTAGCCTTCTTCTTTGAAGGTTCATCATCCTCAGCAGCATGAGCATGGTACCTTCTTTTGTTTCCCTTCTTCTTCTTATTGAAGTTGTTGTTGTCCTTTTTGTTCTTGGGACAATTTACAACAATATGTCCCTTTTCATTACAGGTGAAACATATTCTCCGTTCTTTATGGTGGTGTGAATATTTCTTGAAGTGAGATGACTCTCTCTTGGGCTTCCCTTTCTTGGTGTGAGCTGTGAGAGCTTGATCTTCACTCCCCATATTTTCTTCTTGTGCTACAAGCCTAGCTTCTTCTTGCGAGCATTCTTCCCATAGTCTACTGAAGGTGATTAACTTCTTTCTTGCACAAATTCCTTGAATAAAGGAATCCCATGATCTAGGTAGGCCATTCAGAGTGGTCATAACAACTTCACCATTATCCACCACTTCATCCACAGCTTCAAGTTGTTCTTTGATCTGAGAGACCTTAGAGAAGTAGGATTGAATGGTCTCTCCATTCTGAAGCTTTACCCCTTTCAATTGGTTCCGCAGAGTCATCTTCTGATTTATGTTCTTCCCTTCAAATAGCTTGGTCAGGGAATCAAACATCTCCTTGGGTGTCTTCAGAGATGACACATGTGGTATGAGATGGTCTTTGATAGAATCAGCAATTATTCTCTTAGCCTTGACCAAGTTCTTTTTGTGAAGGGATTTAGCCTCTTCTCCCTCTGGGACAAGGACCTCTTCACTTATGTAAGTATCCAATTCATTTTCTTCCAGGATTAACCCAATCCTATACTTCCATGCTCGAAAGTTATCAGCCACTTCAAGCTTGTCCTCAAGCTTGGTGTGGTGAGACATCTTAAAGAGTACTTCAAATGGAAATAGAAAAGATTCATATCTCACCACTTGATTTGTTGAAAACTGGATCTGGTCCCGGATTAGGGTTTGTCAGAGAAACCCTAAAAATTCAAAATGTGAATTTCAACTTTCTGAAAGGATAGAAAGATGCGCCTTGATGAGCTGATCATCCTGGTATACTCAGAATTTGATTTCTGCAAAGTTTCACCCTTTAGAAGTGCCTTTCAATCTTCTAGATTCACTAAGGAGGACCCTGAATTAGGGTTTGATTTCCCCAGAGTTTCACCCAACCAAAAATCTCGATCCAAAGCTCTAAACATCGATTTTTCCAAGGAGCTTCCAGCTCTGTCTTCAGATTTTAGAAATTCCTATTTTTGTGGAAACCCTAATTTTTAGGGCCAAAACTGAAAGTGCTCAGAATTGAATTCTGATTGGACAGAAAGATTCACCTTGCTGAGGAGAGTCAATCTATCATATTACTTTTCCAAAATCTGTGGAGAGAAACCCAATAAACAAGAAGCCCTAGCTTATGCAACTGCATAGTGTCTTCTTCTCAGATTAGCTCTGATACCATGTTAATTTTGAGCATTAATTCAATATACTCTAGGATCTTTACTAAGAGAATAACATGTACAATATATCAATGCATATCAATCATAGCAAGCATATCAATCATCACAAGATGCAAACATAAGAGACAATAGACACACAAAGTTTCCGTAGGGAAAACCCTAAGGTGAAAAACCCCACAACTTCCTCAGAGATAGATAGAGCAATGATACAACCAAAGTACAACCCAAGTACGCAGAGATAGTCTCCTCCTAGCAGTTGATCCTCCTCCTCACATGTGTGCCACTTTCCGAGTGATGTAGAGTGAGATAATGAGATGATCAAATAGAGATCTCCCGATCTCTATTTATGCTTGTTCTGACCTGCCTAATAAACCAGTGGGGCCAACTTGTCTATCTTAGTCTAATAACCCATGGTTAACTTAATTAGGGCCAACCCCACACGTGGTGGTCTAATAACCCATCGGCAAGTTACAACACTTGCGACACTTGTCAATACAAATGACGACACTTCTGTATAGAGGAACAAGACATCTCTATAGGAGTACAATAAATACATAGATGAAATACATTCCGAAGTTACATATACATCAACACCGCAATCCCCTCTGTTGCTGCCATGGCTCGGTCTAGGTCAAAGGAACCGATGTCCTCCCACCTGGAGGATGGAGACTCGACCCTAAATAACTATACATTAAAACAAATAAAGTCAACAATGTGTAATTCAAAATTAAATATATTAAAAAATACGATATCAAATAAAATACAATAAATACTTGAACATTAAATAAAACAATGGCTAACCTGGTCCATGTAGCTCTCCATGGCATGTTGTTGCGTAGGACCATGGAAAGAATGACCACAGTGAGAACAACGATGTGTCGTTGTTCCAGTCGAACTAGATGGCCCCACCTGGGTTCCACCTGTACCTAGCATGTCCCGGCCACCACCCATAGACCGTGCATCTATATGTGTCTCATCGATGTCCTCCCGGCTCTGTGAAGACATAGCCACAAATGTGGTATGTCTAAGCAAATGGCATGTGGCACATCTAACTGAGTCATCAATCTCATCTAGGCCGCTACCAAACCCAAGTAGCTGAGGAGGGGGGTTTGGATCTCTCCTGGGTGCAGGAGGTCCTCTGAGTGGTTTGCGGCGGCCCTGAGGTCTCTCTTGGGCAGAGCCAAGACCGACACCCTGAAACTCAGTGATGTCAAAATAATTGACATGGTAGCCTAGTTCAAACTCAACCCACAATTTCCTAAGAAAATACTGTGGGACCTCCAAATTATTGCATGGGGGCCTGTCAAACACCATAAACCATCTCTTTCTCCAATTATCTCTCCATGACTGGTAAATACACCAGTCCATGCAAACCCGTCTCTTCCTCACATCTGGAGGTTGTCTTGTCATGGGAACTATGAATTTGTTGTACAACCGTGCTTTCGTGATGTTAAGGTATTTAATTTGTTCTTTAGATATCCCAGTGGAATAGTGCTCCCTCATTCGAGCCCTGTATTGGATCAAATTTGTGATCTCACTGTGGGAAATGTTGATGGATTCAATGATGTTTTTCAATGATGAAGCCAGGGAAACCCGAGAGGGTTCCTTGGTGCTCTTCAATTCATCGCTTAATACCCTTAATTCATTTAAATCTTGGTGTAATTGATCCTCGGGGTTTTCAGATGGTTCATCACCAAGTTCATTGTCCGTTCCAACGTTGATGTTATCTTCTGATGGTTCGGTTTCATTGGTTTCCTTTGATGGTTGTGGTGTGTTTGTCATTTTTTTAGGTGTATTTAATCTGCAATGACAATTTGTTGGTTTTTTAATTGATTGTAATTTTTTATTATTTAAAATTGCAATGGAAAACAAAAAAAAACAACAAAAACTTGATTCGTTGAGCACCTACCTAGAGGCAATGTCGGCAACGTAGTGGAGGTTCAGATTGATGCTGAGTAGGAGGCTTTGGGTGCTCCACAACGCGCTCACGGGTTTGTTAAACAATAACAAACCAATGCTCTGTTTTTTTATTATAAAAAAAACAGGCACGCGCACGCATGCACACATATGTTTGCATACACGTTAATAACGCGTGCACACATATGTTTGCGTACGCGTTAATAACGCATGCGCGCATATGTTTGCGTACGCGTTAATAACACATGCGCGCACATTTTGTCCACGTCAACACAACAGCGTGGACGTTCGACATTGTTGAAGCAGGGGCGCGTACACATGTTTGAATGTGCGTGTGCGCCCTTGTTTTTTCCTCGCTCGCGCGCTTCTATTGCGGCCTTTTTGGGTACCAGCTTCGTGCAGGTACCCTTAGATACTAATATTAATAATTATGTTAAAGTGATGATGTTGTGTTTGGAATCTTACAAAAGGGAATATATAGTTTAAGTATACAACTCCACATAATAAGTAATGGGGAATACATTTGTTGTTATATTTTGTAACCTTTATTTGAGTGAGAGTATGATCAAAGTGAAATGTAAGAGTTCTTCAATTGTTTATGTTGCAATTATTTAGATTGGATTAGAAGTTTATATACATTGAGAGTTAAACACTTCAACCATTTAGACATATGTTAGATAGATGTCCTAATATAAACTTAATTAGAATTTTTATTACTCACTAACTTCCTTTCATATGTTTATAACTTTGCCTATAGATCGTGAATAATAGACATTTCCTTTACATCATTAATTACGATGGTTGAATTACAAGTATTACAATAAATGTATTTCTAAGGCAGAATTATCCAAAGTAGGAAGGAATGCCTTTTATATTTGATAGGATTGGAATATGAAAGAATATCAATCATCAAATGTGTAGCTTGCATAGAGCTTGAACAACCTAGTGATTGGTCTTTCATATGAGGCATTAATAATATCTAAAAATATGATGCAAAATGGTATTATGATCAAGAATATTATATACTAATATTAATAATTATGTTAGTGTGATAATGTTGTGTTTGGAATCTTACAAAAGGGAATATAGAGTTTAAGTATATATCATTTTTATGGAGATAGGTTGTTAACTGAGGAACCTATGTATTTTTCTATTATTGAAGAAAGACTAAGTTAGAAACTATGATTGATTTTACTGGTAATGTTCTAACTTGATATAGGAAAATATACCTCCAAAAAATATAAGTGGAAAAGTTAGATATACTAAAATGAGATTTACAACCTTACTAATGGACGGTAATCCATGATATGATAGTAAAATATAAAGGTATGTGCAAAACTACCAGTATGTTGGACCTCATTATCACATTGGGAAATTAGGTAAAGGATATAAAAATAGAAATGGATAATGGTCATAAAAAATGTAATACACAATTGATATGATAAATGTGTCTTCACATTAATATAAAGTAAGTTTGGGCATTTTGGAACCTACTTGAGAAGTTTTGGAGATCTTGTACTATCTTGTTACCATAGTTGTCATTGAGTAACTGAGTTTTATAAGCAAATGAATGATTGATAATTTAGATAAGACCCCTATATGGTTATGCTTAATGATGTCTCGGATATTTGATTTATCAAGACTATATGCCTCTAAAATAAGAGGTCTAAATTAAGAATTCATATGATAAATTAAATAAATAGTTTGTAGAAGAATGTTTTTTTTTAAAGATGGTTCTATCCTTAGAAAAAATTATAATGAATTGAAAGGGTTTTGTATGTATCCTTATTAATATATTTATCGTCATGTAAACAATGAATCTAAAAATAGAAATGGATAATGGTCATAAAAAATGTAATACACAATTGATATGATAAATGTGTCTTCACATTAATATAAAGTAAGTTTGGTCATTTTGGAACCTACTTGAGAAGTTATGGAGATCTTGTACTATCTTGTTACCATAGTTGTCATTGAGTAACTGAGTTTTATAAGCAAATGAATGATTGATAATTTAGATAAGACCCCTATATGGTTATGCTTAATGATGTCTCGGATATTTGATTTATCAAGACTATATGCCTCTAAAATAAGAGGTCTAAATTAAGAATTCATATGGTAAATTAAATAAATAGTTTGTAGAAGAATGTTTTTTTTAAAAGATGGTTCTATCCTTAGAAAAAATTATAATGAATTGAAAGGGTTCTATATGTATCCTTATTAATATATTTATCGTCATGTAAACAATGAATCTAACATAGTTGGTTTGTTTGAATGAAGTCTTAAAAAAATTTATACCCCATTTTCCTGAATCGGTATTGATAAAATTGGGTACATTATAGTAGAAGAAGGAAGAGATCTCTTTTATCACGTGTCTCTAGAATAAATTTAAAAGACTCTAAGCAAGTTTGGCAAGGCAAAAAGACTCGGTCAAAATGGATAGACTGTGGAGTTTTTCCTGAACTTTTTTGAGTTAGTAGGCAGTGACTTAAAGGCTGTGGTGGAAGAATCCAAGTTGAAAGGTAAATTTTCAAGGGCACTTAATGCTACTTTCATAAAGCTAATTACAAATCTATCAAATCTTACCTCCTTTAATGATTTTGGGCATATTTCTCTATGCAATCTAGTCTATAGAGTAATTGTTAAGGTGATTGCTAATAGTATTAAGTATGCCATGTCAAATAACATATCCAAGGAGCAGTTCGACTTCCTTCATAACATGTAGATCATGGATTCCATAGAAGTGGATCGGGAGGCTATGTATTCTATCAAATTCGACAAGGAGGCAACCATGATTTTAAAACTGGATCTTGTGAAAGCTTATGACAGGGCAAATCAGTCTTTTCTTAGACTCATCTTCTACAAATAGGGGTCTATATTGAAGCCACCAACTGGATTCTAGGATGTGTAAGTTCATCCAATTACTCAGTTCTTGTAAATGGTAGTCCAACCAATTTTTTTTAAATTATTCTAGGGATCAAGCAGGGGCACCCACTATCCCCTTTACTATTTCACTTTATTGTGGAAGTCCTTAGTAGACTTATTAATAAAGAAAAGGAGTAAGAAAAAAATAAAAGATATAAAGTCTCATCCCATCATAACCTGACTCATTCCCTTTTTGTGGGCGATGTGCAAATTTTTGGTAATGGTACTCTTAAGGAATGGGTTGAATATGTGGATTTCTTAGGTTTGTTTTGTAAGGATTCTGGTATGGATGTTAGTATACACAAGTCTATTCTTCTTCATAATGGGATGGAAGAGCAAGCTATAGTAAATATCTAGAATCTTATGCAATTTCAGTTAGAGGACATAGGAAAGGGGATGAAGTATCTTGTTAAAAGAATGTAACTGCGGAAGATATTCTATTTGATACTTGTCTATTGTATTTGTATTCCTCCTTCGGGAGATGTTATTGATGTAATTATTAATGTAAGATTCATTGAAAGAGTCAATGTAAACCCTAGGTCTTATGTCGGACTAGAAGAACCCAAAAGATATTATTATATTTTTTATTTGGAAATTTGGCCCAATCAGTTAGGAGAAGTCGGCCCTATTGGGGAAAAGTCACCCCAACAGAAGAATATAAATAGAGGAGGTATCTCTGATTTGTAATCACACTCATTCACTCACACAAGTACTCATAGGAGAGAGAGAAAAGTTTGCACAAGTGGAGGAGTAGCTGATCTTTCCTTGGGGTTTACTTTTGTACTTGTTTATTTCTATATTGAGGAAGATTTTACCGGGATTTTCTCCTTTGTGGTTTCCCCAAGAGAAATACTGTGTTCATTGCTTTCTTGTTGTGCTTGTATTACTTTCAGTGGTTGATTGTTTATTTTTATATGCTGAACAAGTAAAAAATAACATGGTATTAGAGTTGGCCTGAAAAAATACATTGTGCAGCCTCCGTAACTACAGAAACTAGGGTTTCTTGTTACGTGAGCTCCCTCCACAGATTTGTTGAAAAAGATAGTGCATCTAAATAGCCTCACTAGGGTACATCTTTCTGTCGAAGCGGATTTTCATTCTAAGAATTTTCATTTTCTGGTCCCCCACTATAGCTGGGGAGAGTTAGGGCATCAAGTTTTTGGATCATCTACTCACTGAATTGGGAGAAGGAGTAATTTGCTCAACTCTACTTGAGGAGGCGAATTTGCTCATCCAATTAGATTTCCAAAATTCCAAAGATGAAAAATTAGGGTTTCTCTAACAAACCCTGGGTAAATGAAGAAGCATATTTCCGAAGGACAACTTTTCTGGTAGGTCTCAAATCTATTATATTTCCATTTGAAGTACTCATTATATCAAGATGAAAAGCAATACCAAGCTTGATGAGAAGCTTAATGGGGATGAGAAATTCAGGGCATGGAAGTATAGAGTCATGCTCATCCTTGAAGAACATGACCTAGAAGACTATGTAAAGGAAGGACTTACAGAGCCTAAGGGAGATGAATTCAAAGCAAGGCATAAGAATAATATGGTCAAGGCAAAGAGGATCATTGTTGATTCCATCAAAGACCACTTGATCCCACATGTGTATTCCAAAAAGACACCAAAATAAATGTTTGATGCCTTGATCAGCCTATTTGAAGGAAAGAATATCAATAGTAAGATGACCTTGAGAAACCAACTCAAGGGTGTGAAGAACTTGAATTCTGAGTCCATGCACTCATACTTCTCCAGAGTGTCCTAGATAAAAGAACAACTAGAATTTATTGGAGACATGACAGAGGATGCAGAAGTTGTGATGACCACTTTGAATGGTATCCCCAAATATTGGGAACCATTTGTTCGTGGTATTTGTGCTAGAAAGAAATTGATCCAGTTCAGACAGCTATGGGAAGAGTGTGCGCAAGAGGAAGAAAGAATAGCGGTGAGAGAGGAGAAACTAAACGACAATGAAGATCAAGCTTTGGCCACTGATGCCAAAGGTGGAAGGAAAAGGAAGAGTGATGTACGTACCCACTCTCCCAAAAGATCTCAAGGACATCAAAAGAACAATAGATTCAAGAGAGACCTCTCCACGGTTGAATGTTACTCTTGTCTCAAGACAGTACATCTAGCAAGAAATTGTCCATCCAAATATGGACATCATAAGAAGCAGAAGAAGAGGTTCCATGCACATGCAACAGAAGATAGTGATGATGAATTCAAAACCAGAGATGATGAATACTACAGTGAAGAATATGTTCTAATATCAGCCCTCACTGGTTCAGTATCTCATGGGAGTGATACTTGGCTAGTAGATAATGGAGCTTAAAAACACATGACGGGATACAAAGAATCCCTCTCACATCTTGTTTAGAAGGAATCTCCACACAAGGTAAAGCTTGGAGATGATTATCAATATCCCATCAAAGGAATGGGAGAAGCCTCTTATAAATTGAACTCTTGAAAATCCATGAATATGAAAGATGTACTTTATGTACCAGGTTTGAAGAAGAACCTTCTATATATTTCTGCATTATATAAGAAATGTCTTAGAATTTCTTTTCTAGATGGTGAAGTTCTTATGTGGCAAAAGGGGAAGACTATTGACGATGCAGTAGTCATTGGAGTAGAAGAAGGAGGACTTTACAAACTGAAGGGTCATGTAGATACATCATTGATGAATAGTACTATGAGCCCTTGTGAGCTATGGCATAGAATACTAGCTCATGTACACTACAAAGCCTTACCAATAGTAAGTAAGGTGGTGACTGGACTACTAGAAATCCAGGTGGATCATGAAGGAGTATGCAAGGGATGTGCTCAAGGAAAGAGTACAAAGAACCCATTTCCAAGTACCGACAACAAAGCGAAAGGTATTATGGATATCATTCACTCAGATATCTGTAGACCTATTTCCACCACTTCTCTAAGTGGGTATGTATACTATGCCTCTTTTATTGATGATTACTCCCGCAAAACATGGATTTATTTTCTAAAGAACAAGAATGAAGTCTTTGAAAAGTTTAAAGAGTTCAAGGCTCTTGTAGAAAACCTCTTTGAGAAAAATATAAATATTTTAAGATTAGATAATGGAGGGGAATATACTTCAGGTGACTTTAAAGAATTTTGTAAACAAGGAGGGATTAAGAGGGAGCTTACTATTCCCTATAATCCACAACAAAATGGTGTATCTGAAAGGAAGAATAGAACGATCATAGAAGCAGTGAAGGCTATGATCCATGATCAATATTTACCCATGCATCTATGGGTAGAAGCATCCACAACAATAATAAATGTACAAAATAGAATCTCTCACAGTGCCCTTGGAAACAAGACCCCAGAAGAGATGTTCACCGGTAAGAAGCCTGAAGTTAGTCATCTAAATATATTTGGATCTAAGGCTTACCGTATATACATCCTAGGATTCCTCCAGATTGAGCTCAACCGAGATGTTACATTTTATGAAGACACAACCTTCAACAAATCCAAGAAGACTCATGAGGATGAAGAGGAGCAAGAGGCTCCTAGAGTTACATAAACAAGTAAAGTACCAAAAATAAATATTGAAGAAGATCCTATTCCAGAGGATCATGACATGGCAGAACGTTAGAGACCTAAGGAGGTACCTCGTGAGGATATTTCTTGAAAGAGAAGACCAGTGAGAGCACGAAATTTAATTCAAGATGTAAGAAGATATGGTGCCCTAGAAGGAACCAATAGAGACAGCAAAAGAACAAGTCCATACTCCAGTTATGTAGCCTTGATGTGTAATCTTGTTGAAGAGGAACCAACTTGTTTTGAAGATGCAGTGAAGAAGAAGGAATGGTTGGATGCTATGAATGAAGAATACCAATCCATCATCAAGAATGATGTTTGGGATGTGGCACCAACACCGAAGGATAAATCAGTTGTATCGTCAAAATGGATCTTCAAAACAAAACACTCAGCAAACGGAAGCATTGAAAAGTACAAGGCAATATTTGTAGCACGAGGATTCTCGCAAAAGGAAGGAATTGCTTATGAGGATACTTCTGCTCCTGTGGCCATATATACTTCAATTAGAACCATTCTTTCCTTGGCAACCAAGATGAAATGGAAGTTACATCAGATGGATGTAAAGACGACGTTCCTACATGGGAAGATAGAAGAAGAAGTATATATCGAGCAGCCAGAAGGATTTGAAACAAAAGATAGGAAGTCACATGTATGTAGACTAAAGAAAGAATTATACGGGTTGAAGCAAGCACCCAAAGCATGGTATGGAAGAATTGATAGCTTCCTGATGAGTTTGGGAATTACCAAGAGTAAAGCAGATTCTAATCTTTATTAAAAGATTATCAATGATGAACCTATGATACTACTACTGTATGTAGATGATTTGTTCCTGACAGGAGAATACAAGACCATCACCGAATGTAAGAGAAGGCTTGCAACAAAATTTGACATGAAATACCTTGGTATGATGCATTACTTTCTAGGTCTTTAAGTATGGCAGTTCCTAGATGAGATTTTCTTGAGCCAAGGAAAATACATAGTTGAAATCCTAAAGAGATTTGGGATGTTGGATTGTAAGGCCATAACTACTCCGATGGTGAAAAACTTGAAGCTCCTGAATGATGCTTCATCAAAGATGGTGGATGTCACCATGTATAGACAAATTATTGGGTCATTGATATACTTGACCAATACTCGACCAGATATATGTTTTGTTGTGAACACATTGAGTTAGTATATGGTGGAGCCCAGGAGTGTTCACCTGATTGCAGCAAAACATGTGATGAGGTACCTAAAGGGTACATTGGATTATGGACTCAAATATGATTCAGATAGTGAGTTCAGGTTGTACAGGTACACAGACTTAGATTGGGTTGGAAGTGCCAAAGATAGGAAAAACACTTCAGGACGTTGCTTTAGTTTGGGATCAGGTATGATCTCATGGCTCAGTAGAAAGCAACCCTATGTTGCACTCAGTACATCGGAAGCTTAATATGTAGCATCTTGTTCATCTTGTAGCGAAGCAGTGTGGCTTCACAAGATGTTGGCATGATTGTTCGATGCAGAGATTGATGCTACAAAGATACTCTGTGACAACCAGAGTTGCATCAAGATGACAGAGAATCATTTTTTCCATGATAGATCGAAGCACATCAAGATCAAGTTCCACTATATTCGGGATATGGTGCAGAAGGGAGCTATAAAGCTCAAGTATGTTCCTACGGAGGAACAAGTTGCTGATGTGCTGACTAAGCCTCTATCTTGAGTAAAATTGGAATACTTTCAAGACAAGCTTGGTGTGGTCCAGAGGGACCTCTCTTGAAAGAGAGAATGATAGTGTTCCAGTTCTTCGAAACTGATGCCTGTCCCAGGGACAAAAGATCAGTACTGGATGACTAATAGAGTTCCTATCTGAAAGGATAGATGCATGTCCCGGGGGTAAAAGATCAATACTGGCTGACTGATAGAGTTCCTATCTGAAAGGATAGATGCTTGTCCTGGGGGAAGAATATCAGTAATGGCTGACTGATAGAATTCCTATCCAAAAGGATAGATGCCTGTCCTAGGGGCAGGAGATCAGTACTGACTGAATGATAGAGTTCCTATCTGAAAGGATAGATTCATGTTTTGGGGGCAAAAGATCAGTACTGGCTTACTGATAGAGTTCCTATACGAAAGGATATATGCCTGTCCTGGGGGCAGAAGATCAGTACTGGCTGACTGATAGAGTTCCTATCCGAAAGGATAGATGCTTGTCTTTGGGGGAAAAAGATTAGTATTGGTTGACTGATAGAGTTCCTATTCGAAAGGATAGATGCCTGTCTTGGGGACAAAAGATCAGTACTAGCTTACTGATAGTGTTCTAGCTCATGATGTTGCTGACGAGGATGTTCCAACAGAGGATGTTGCTGACAACAGAAGATGCTCCAGCTGATGATGTTGCTGACGAGTATGTTCCAGCAGAGGATTTTCCAGCTAATGATATTGCTGACACCAGAATATGTTCCACTTGATGATGTTTTCGATGTGGATGTTCCAGCAGAAGATGTTCCATCTAACGATGTTGTTGATCCAGTAGAAGATGTTCCAGCAGAGGATGTTGTTGATGATGATACAGAGGATGTTGTTGATGATGATACAGAGGATGTTGTTGATGATGATCCAACAGATGATGATGACGATGTTGATGATGACATTCCAACAGATGTTGATGATGTTACTCCAGCAGATGATACCCCAGAGAGATGATGATCCAAAATATTCCTACGACGTATAGAGTTTCACAAGTCAGTTGTGCAGATGTTGTTGTTACCCGTAGAATGCATCCTAGTTGTCCCACTCATATGATGTATCCTTCATCACTATCCAGTTGTTGCACATTTGATTCCTGAAACTGATATCTTCAATGTGTGTGAGGGTCATCATGAAGATACCTATCCATAATCTGGATCCCCAATGTATCATTTCATATCCAATCCATACTATGTGAAACACCACCCCACCATAGTTTCCCCACCTATAAAAGGAGATGTAACATCCCTTGTCACCCATAGTCATTTTCCCATGCATCGTATTATTTCATCCATGCAGCTAGTTCCACCTGCCCCTATATCCTTTCCTTTGATTTTATATGAGATGTTGGCCAATTTCTAGTAGAGCACCCTGTTGATTGCTCCCAAGCACCATTCATAGTAGCTGACCATTTCGATGCTCCATGCTTGACATGAATACCAAGGCCCATAGTAGTTGAACACTTTGAGAGATCTCAATGTTTTGAGAACGTGGATTTCCCCTAGGATTCTTGCCACATCTCACTCTGTAAAGCCCCTTTCTTCCGCTGCTACATCTTGTAGGAGTTTGATAGAGTGACGCCTCGCAAGCTAAGGCACAACCATTCCCCTCTTTGATTCCAGTTCCCATGCTTCATCTTTGTTTGTTAGGATCGTTGATGCTCAATAAACCTTCTCTAGGATTTTGGTCTCTTGTTGAACACAAATATAGTGGTTCTCTAGCTATAATGGGGCCCTCAGACATGAAGATTATAAAGATGAAAATCAATTTCTAGGCCAAGTGGGTTGTCGTCTTCTTAGTAGGCATTTTTCTCAGATCAACATCTGGTATTTTCCCTTTGGTGCAACTAAAACAAAAGAAAAAATATTGACATTGTTTAGTACCAGAAGGGCTCATCTGATGTTGTTCAGTACCAAAGTTGTATCCTTTGTTTAAAGGACCAACAGTTGAATAAGTGCAAGAATCAGTCATGAAGTAAAGTTGACTCGAGGGTGAATAAAACTTTGTGGTTGGGTTCTGTTGGCTCCTTCATTTTTAAAGTGTACCAAGAAGGAAGTGGAAGAATAGAATTCAAAGGTAGATATTTGTGGAAAGAAGGAAGTCGCAAAAGAGTATTGGAAGTAGTGGAAAGTACTGGTAGTTGCGAAAGAAAGGTAACAACCACAACCATTTTGGACTTGTTTTGGACCTAAGGCACAAGTATAAAAGGAAGTGGAGGATGAAGAGAAGAAGGGGAGAAGAAATCCAGAGAGAAAACAAAGAGAAGAAGAGCATGATCTTTGGCATGGGTTTTGTAACGAGATTTTTGGGTTATGTAGCATGATTATGTATCCCATGATGGGTAATTCAACGATGTATGTAAGGCTGAGGCCATAATATTTCTACTGTAATGAAGGTCCTTTAATAGAATGAGAGAGATATTCCCCCCCCTTTAATTTTTTTAGTGCGCACGTCTTTATGATGTTTGATTTATGCTTATAGTTTTGATTTTAATGGATGAATGATGAATATGGTTAATATTGCTGTAATGTTTGTTGTTGTAAAACCCAATCGCAACCATATGGTTAAATAATCCCCATTCTATTTCGGTATTGGTTTTTATTTGGGTGAGACCTTCCCCCTTAAGGGGATTGAAAATGCCAGCACACTAGACTACAACGATGCCCCTTTGTTGGACCATGCACAAGAATCCTGGTCTCCATTTTACTTCAAAAATCATCATGATCATCGTCATCCTCGTGAAAACATTTTCATGTAGTGACACCATCCAAATCGTTTGCGTCATCATCCTCATCATTTTCATCACCATCATTAGATCATCATCATCATCATTTTCCATTCTTGCCATTGTATTCAAAGTATGACATATATGATTTATCTTCATTGTTTTATGCAGATCATTCTCTAGAGCAGGATTCTTCCCTCCACCATTCACATTCATCAGGACGATCTGGTGCTATGGCACCCCCCCATGTCACAAGAGGACTCATATGTAAACTATTTACATATAGTTTTGTTTTTATTGAGTTAGATGTAGAAGTAAACTATTGTATACATGCACATGCAATTATTAATGAATGTTTGTTTCTACTTTCATACGCACCTTGCTTGCTAGGTCATCCAGTGATTATGTATTTGGCAGTATGTTGGCCAGTGTCTCGCATGATGGCCACGGCATATTGACCTCTCAAAATCACAACGAGGAGTTTCCTCATCATGAAGGTACATTAAATTCATCTATATTTCTTTCTCAGCTATCAGTATCCTCATTTTGTACTAGTGTCAATATATTTAATTACCTGTATCTTTAATTTGTTACACACATACTTTGACTGATATATATTTTTATGTGTCTGGCAAGTGTTGAGCCTACTTCTCCACCTCTTGTTCCTTGGGAGGATGAGATCATGTGGATCACGATAGAGGATATCACATTTTAGTATGATTGGCTACACATATAGTTAGGGGACATGCCACTTGATTGCTCATCCATATGATCCATGACCATGATGATCGATGCGGTTTATGGGTTTCTAGAGGTCCACTAAAGGGTGGGGCCACTTAATGACATCTATAAGTCTGATTTCTAGAGGATGAGGGACCGGGTATTAGGTATTGAAAAATGGGAGGCTATGAAAGCTGCAACAAGAGGAAAGGATGTCAAGGGAACCTTTGTTGACATCCCTCCTTACCGCACTCCTGGATACTTGCTTAGAATGTGAGAGTTTAGGCTTAAGGATGTTGCGCCACATGTTTATGATAGGTTTATTGGATCATGGGCATGTTCCCCCACCATTACCAGGTCTTGTTTTACTTTTCCAAACATGTGTATGCATAGTTCATGTTACACATGCATCTTTATTACATGAGTACAATGTCATCTTTTTGTGGCATCAGGAAGGACATAGTTATGAGTGTCTTGGTGTTCGCATAGACCCTGATGTTGTACCGCCCCCTCCTCGACTGGTTCCCATTCCTGTTCAGAGTGTTATTCGATCTGAGGACGTAACCAATCCATTGCAACTAGGAGAGGAGACACAATATTTGATGGCACACACCATGCACATTGCATTGAGTAGTGCTACAACTACCATGCATGAGGAGAGGTCTAGACAACTCCTTAGACCTACAGTGCTCGAGTTACCATGGGTGGACGAGTCAATTCTTCGGGTGGTTGACCATGAGACTCTAGTATTTTATGCTCTAAGTCCCTGAGATTCATATTATTGATTGTATGATAGATGCAGGCCACATTCGATAGAGTAAGTATATTTATGTACTTAATTTTTTTAATTATACATCGCTAATTAATCATTTATAATACATGTAGATCTAAAAGAATCAATCGAGTATTACCGATTTTGTTTTTTACTCCATGAAGAGTACCACCTTTATGAAATTTCTCAATGTCACTTCATCGTTGAGTGAGCATCCAACCATTTCCCCCGGTGATGTCTCTATGGTACACATGCTTGTTCCCTCATCCTAAATTTCTAAGTTACATACATGTGTATAATTGCAATTACTTTATTGCAACTTTCATCTTGTCCCTTGCTCAAATTGTACAAGGTATAGGTAAGGGAATTGCAGAGGAGCAGGAGGCGCAATCCCCCTCGAGTTCCAGACATATGTTGCAAGTCGATGAGGAACTATAATTTATGTCTCAATGCAATATAGAATTCAAGTAGATGTTTAATTTATAATTTTCATTTATTATTCTGTTATTGAGTACATGCATGATGCCACCATACACAGGCTCATGTACAACATGGAGTCATTTTTGTAGTGATGTTCAAAGAGGAGTGGGATGCCTTGACTCAGTATCATCCTAGTGAGGACCCATCGACTCAACATCATCCTAGAGATGCCACATAGGAGTATTTGGTAAATCTCACCATGGACTCGAGTTAAGTAAGTTGACGCATCTGCTTAAAATTTAAAAAATATGTCATCTTATAAACTTCAAGTAGTAAAATCAAAATAACTTACTGAGTTCAAAATTTTAACTTTTCCAATTCACATATTTATAAACCCTTTTCTACTTTTCGGTGCCCCTGCTCCAACCACCTAGTGCAGGTGGTACTAGTGGTGGGGATGGTAACACAACCCATCAAGGGATTAATCCACATATTTGATGGCACTTGTACATGTTGCACTATTTTTATTGTTATGTATACATATATACTTGTACTTCATTATGAACTTGAGGGACTATTTTGTATCATATTTTTGCTTCATGGAAATATGATGTCATATGTTTATCTTGATGAGTTATTTATCTTATATTTATGGTCATGTGGACGTCTCCATGTTATTTATATTTATTAAGTATGTTTATGTTTATGTTTATGAACAGAGAAGTGTATATTAACGTTATCTTATGTTTATGTCTAGTGTATGTTATTGAGTGTATACATGTTATTTATCTTATGTTCATGTTTATGTCGAGGATTGTACAATTTACATTTTATAATTAGAAGTTACAAGTTACAATTTTACTTTTAGAAGCTACAATTTTATCTTATGTTCTTGTTTAATGTTTATGTTATTTATCTTATGTTTATTTGTCATTTACAATTCATAATGTGAGTTACAATTTACAATTCACAATCTACAATTCACAATCTACAATTATAATTACAATTACTCTTTACAAAATTTCACAATTCATAATTACAAATTATAATTGTACAATTACTCTAAGATTTTTTTTGTACTAGGGGAGTTGGCAACTGGAGTGGTGTATGTGCTCGCATTACACAAGGTTGATTCCCGTCCGCTACCACTATACCCCTAGGTGCACCCACACAACCTGCAAGCATGGGGCATGGGTAAGTCAAGGTGATTTGAACTCGTAACCTCTATAAACACCATGACCTTTATTTCACTTCATTTTCCAGTCGAGCTACACCCCTACGAACTACTCTTTAAGAAATTACTAATAAGATATGTACAAATTACAACTTACAATCTCATTTAAAATTCATGATGTCAAATACAATTTACAAGTCATAATTACGATTACAAGTCGCAATTTACATTTTACAATTTCACAATACCAACTTATAGTTGTACTATTACAGTTTAAGAAATTGAAAATCATATTTACAAATTACTAATTACTATAAGAAATTACAATTTATTATTACAAATTATAATACTACAATTTCTCTTTCTCTTGTTCTTATTCCTAGAGGAATGTGAATTCTTGAGAGGTTCCTTTAATTTATAGATCAACACCTACTCCAATCCCTAGCAATAATGGTCGATTAAAGTCTTTGAAAGTTATTTAATTGCATAGAATGTGGGTAGGTTTGATGTTCTTAGAAAAATAACCCCTTTTTGTCTTGTTCAATTCAACATACTTTGGAGGTGTCTTTCATATGAAAATTAAAGCTATATATAATCAATAATAAATGGAAATTATGAACTATTTAAACAGAAGAATCAATTACAAAAGATTAAATTTATAGAATATCAATGAATTCAATGTTTACATGTTGGGATTAATGCATGTTTATTAAATTATTACTAAATGAGTGAGTTTTAATAATTATGCATGTGTAAATCATTTTAAATCAATGTAAATAGAAAAGAGAAAATTCTAGAGAGATTTATATAACTCTATGATTTTAACCTATTTATAAAGTTATTGTCATTTACAAATTCAATGTATAGTTAAAAAGTCGTTTAATGTAAAGCTATATATATTTCCTAACAAATCTATGCAACTTTATGTTTACTTTATTTTCCTTTACAAGACATGAAACAAATGATGTGTCAATTGAATATTGACATAAAATCAAAGTTAATGAATTATTTTACTTTACAATTTGCCAAGTTTGGAATAAATGAACTATAAAGTGGAAAATTAATTCCTTATACTAAAATGACTATTGTTAAGGAATTTTTACTTTGCAATTGGGATAAATGTTATACAGTGGGAAATTAAACCATATGTATAATAGTGAAACATAAATCTCGTATTATGGTTCATGAGTGTTCAAGGAGGACTTAAAACTTTTCTATGTACAATTTCATGGTCATGAGTTATGAATTTAATTCGAGGATACAAATTTATGGTTATGAGTATATATACTTATTATTAGCGATGAAGACAATCTTTAAGTATAAAATGAACACTTAAATTTAAATTTTAGATAGATAATAGGGTTGTTGATACCATTGATACCATGTGAAATATTGATACAAAATTGGATAGCCTGAAAAAGCATACAAATCATTGTGGGCACACGTTAGTGTGATAAGTAGGTCGACCTCAAAAGTGGCACATGTGTAGTTTATTCTTCTAGCCAATGTGTTATATGAATGCAAGTCTTTATAATAGGGTCACGTTCAGCTTCCGCCATCTTCCATCTCTTTGGTTCACCATTCTTCACTTTGATTTCTATGAGATGTATTCAAGCTGCTACCACCAAATGACTATACTGGAAAGATATATACTCATGCATAAAGTCTTTGTAAATAATATATTCACCTTGTTTTTTCACTTTTTCAAAAAGGTGGCCCATCACAATCAGGTCGAGAATTTGGTACATGAACTCTCCATCCCTATATGGTCACACCAACCTGCTATTAATTTGTGTACACTACATTAAATAATATGCCACGTTGTCTTCATTTATTGGGGATGTAGTGACAACAAATACATCACCTGCCACAAAAATTACATTTGTTAATCAAATGTATGTACATTTGTACAAATTTGGAAGTTTTAATGTTCAATAGAAGATTCCAAATAAAAACATGTGATGTATATAATGAGTAAACGATCATTAATGAAGTTAGGCACATTCCTTAACCATGTTAGAAACATGATCATGATCTAATGACCACATCCTCTTCAGTGTGCATCTCTTGCCATGTCAGAATTGGATGCAGACCCTTCGGGTTCAGAGGGACATATTTTTGGATCTAGTGTGGTCATCGATGTCAAATGGGAGTAAAACATATAGACTGGATGTAATTAGAGGTCATTTTGAAGAAGTATATAGAACATAATGTCAAAGAAAGTATGAAGAAAAGTGCGTAGTGGTGTAGATGTTATGTGAGGGTCCTGCAACCCAAAAGAGAGCATGCACAATAGAGTGGGTATTGTGTTGGGGCATTGTAACCCAAAAGATGGATCCCTAAATGGTCTATAACCCACACAACAATGCAATTTAAGTTAGTACAAATGTCAAGAAAAGTCGTCTTAAGGAAAACGGTAAATCAAATTGAGCATCTTGGTCGTCCCTCTTACTCAAAAAATAAGGGGAGGTCAGCTGTGTATAAATAAGAGCAAGATGATCACGGTGATGCATGTGCAAAAAATATGTAAGGTGCAAGGTTCACATGTCAGAAGAAGGAAGGCGCAAGGTTCAAAGTTCAGAAGAAGGAAAGAGTAGGGTTCACATTTCAGAAGAAGGAAGGCACATGGTTCACACTTCAGAAGAAGGAAGGTGTGAGGTTCATGCTTCAAAAAAAGGATGGTGCAAGGTTTTCACTTCATAAGAAGGAAGGTTCTAGGTTCACACTCCAGAAGAAGGAAGGTGGAGGGTTTGCACTTCAGAAGAAGGAAGGTGCGAGATTCACACTTCAGGAGAAGGAAGGTGCAGGGTTTGCAATTAACTAATAAGATGTAGCTATGAAAGGAGTCTAATGAAAAATCATAGTTGGAAGAATGAATTCTTGGAATCTCACTCGGAGAAAAGTTGCGGTTATAAAGGAAAATAAATATTGAAGTAGAACCAAGTGCAAAATGGTAGATAGGACAAAGGGTAGATTTTGGAATTGGAGCTTTGTGCAAGTTGCAGTTGGGAAAAATGTCATTACGAGGAAGGAGAAATTCAGAAGCTGAATTTAGTACGCAGTTCAAAGAAAGTTGAGGATTGTGTACTGGGACAAGTACGCATTAGCTAGTTCATGGTACATAGAAAGTTGTGGAAAGTATGGAGATCCAAGTGTTGTGAAAAAGACAGAGGGAATAAAGTTGAGTATGTTGAACAAAGTGTGCAACATAGAATAAGCATAAAGGAGTTGTATAGAGAAGAGTGCACTAAGAAAAGTGAGTAGAAAGTGTGTTGTTAGGGTGTAGAAAAGAGTGTGCAGTTTAGATAAAATTGTAGAAAGTGCACAATTTAGATTATGTAGTAGAAAGCGTGTAGTGGAAAACAAGTTGTAGAAAGTGTGAAGTGCAGAGTATAAAGTAAGACCGAGAGAAAGGATAAGAGTAGAGAAAGGAGAGAAGAGTCCACAGTACATGGTTCAGACTGAATTGAAGAGAGCGTACAAATGGGGTTGAAGCCTCCATCATGTCATAAAAGAAAAAAGGGGGTTGTTGCCTCCATCCTGTCACATCAGAGAAAGTGTATGAGGGGGTTGTAGCCTCCATCCTGTCGCATTAGATGAAGTGTGTGAAGGGGTCATATCCTCCTTCCAGTGGTAGTTGAATGCTTCCTGTTAGTTGGAGCTGACTAAGACAAGGGGGTTGTATCCTCCTTCCAGATGAAGCTGGAGAAGTAGGGTGTTCATGCATCCCTTCACTCAGAGATGAAGAAATAAGGAGGTTAGAGCCTACATCCAGTCATAGCTAGTAATATTTGGGGATTTAAGCCTCCACAATTGATGTAAACATATTTTTTTTATAGATACTTTATATTGAGTTTCATATATACATTAAGTATACATTCTTGATGAATTGATTTCTATGCTTTTATTGTTTGAATAATTGAATAATTGTAAGTGGAATAGTAAATTTGCATGGGATACTAATTCAATTCCCCCTCAGTATCCCGATGTGTTCTACAATTGGTATTAGAGAGGACCCTTCTTGCAAGTTTGACTAACTTGAAGGAGATCCTTGATCTCACCAATAGACGAACAAGCACTTCTTTCAATGAATGGAGTACCCTTATTTGATGGAACAAACTATGTGTTATGGATTATAACAATGAATTGGTACCTAATGACAGTAGGAATTGACATATGGAACTTAGTTGTTATTGGCTACACTCTACCAAAGAAAGTGAAGTCTGCAATGGATGATGCAAGGAAGAATAACTCAATGGCCATAGAAACTATACTAGATGGACTAACATATACCTTAAAAGAGAATGTGGGACAATGCATCTCAGCAAGAGAACTATGACTCAAACTAAAATACCTTTACTCAAATGAAGAAGGGAAGGAATAGGAAACAAAAGCTAGATCCATCAAAGACCCGGTGCAAAATTCATCTAACCTTGAAGGTAAGAATCCTCTTGAACATTCTATTTGCAAATGTAATATTTTTCAGTGCTCTTATATAAATGATGAAGAAGTATGTTTCTTTGGTCAAGAGGATGAAAATAAAGATGAAAAGCTTTGCAAAATAGAAGTCGAGGTTGATTGGAAAGGAGAAATTACTTTTGCACTAGAATAATTAGAAAAATACAAAAGGGAAAATTAGCAGCTCAAGGAAGATAATGTACATATTCGAGTACCCAAGGACACTCTTGAAAAACTTGAAAGAAAGACTTTGAATTCTCTAGAAGAATTAAATAAATCCCAAGAAAAGAATGTGTTGCAGCAAAAAATATAAGAAAAAATTGAGCAGGAAAAACATGAAGAGCATGGAAAGGACTCAAAGACTATGATTGATCTGAAATTCCAAGTTGAAGAAGCTACATGATTTGAGGAGACTATAACTTGTCAGCTAAAGGATAAATATGTAATATGTCAAGCTAGAGAGGTTGAGAATGTCTTCTTAAAAGGTGAATTGGAAAGGACTATTGCAATAAACCAGGAGCAATCCAATGAAGTCACTTCTCTCAAGGGTCAACTAGAAGATATGAGGATTAAGGGAGAAGAAAAGGATAATGAAATCAATAGATTACATGAGATTTTGAACAAGGAAAGCATCATCAGTCTGAAGTTTGAGAAAAGTACATATGAATATAATGCTCTCTTAAGACAACAAAGAGATTCAAGCGACAAAAGTGGAATTGGATTTCAATGTAATATTGAAGACTCCAACTCACATGGAAGAGATGATGAGAAGAAAACTCATAATTCAAGGCATAATGAAGTTAGCATTCAACATAAAAGTAATGGTATGCAATGATGGACCAAGCAACAAAAGCAAACCAAGCAAGAAATTAAAAGGACTTCATTTCAAAGGTCTTTATGCAAACAAAAATCAGGGACTCATAGGTATTCAAAGTCTTTCATGCTTATTGTTACACCTGCAAAAATTATGGTCACAAGCTTATCTACTATAGAACTTATGAGAGGTATACTCCAAGAAGGACCAAAAGTATGATATTCTTAAAATGTCCATGATACAATTGCCATACCTATGGACATATAAAACGACATTGTAGAAGTTATCCAACAAAACTTCATAGACAAGAATGTAGAAAGAAATATGTTGACTCAATCAACATAAGTTCCAAATATCTTGTGCATAAATATACAAAAGTGTGGAAGAAAAAATTAATTGAAAATCCTAGTACTGAAACAATTCAAACTATTTATGATAACAAAAATCTAGACAAGAATCTAAATATCAATGGCCATGAAAAATCCTCTATTTTATTTTGATTAATTGTCTCTTAAATGAATAGAGCAAGTGTGGGATCCTCTATTTTATTTTGATTCATTGTCTCTTAAATGAATAGAGCAAGTGTGGGAACAACATTATGGCTTGCACATCTATGAAACTATCGAAGCCTCTCATGGAAATTGAGAATTATTATGACGAAAAAAAACAGAAAATCTAAAAAAACTTGAAGACAACTGTGTTTGTTTTTAAGAATGAATCTATCAACATCTACTGAAATAGTCAAAATTTATGTGACAAAAAGGGGGCCTCCATCACAGAGGCCAAAACCAACAGCAATACCGTTCAATAGTCATGAGTCATACATTCAAAATTTGCCAAATTTTGCAAGCCTATCATTGTCTTTGATCTACAAAATCTTTGCTCGTTCTTAAATACAATACTAACATTTGAAAACAAAACAAAACCATAACTTTAATTGTGGATAAGTTTCCAACAACCGAATTTCTAATTAATGTCCAGGGGTTTAATGTAATGACAAATGTAATTCAATATCTGGCAGGGTTCCTTCTTCGACACCTACATTCCCTAGCACCTTTTGTGCCTGCGCCAAAAGGGCCACGATGTGTTCTTTTTGTCTCTCAAATTGTTCAACCCGGTTCTTGAGAGTCGTGATCTTCTCCGCATTGCACTGATTAACCTGTGCTTGGGCATGCCATTCCCTAACGCTAGTCTCCTCGTTTTGAGATAACGGGTTCTCTAAGTTTTCTTTGAGATCCTTGAATTCCTTTCACTGTGCTTGAACTGTTTCGGGAAAACTGGTCTCAGAAGAATTAATGTGTCGTTGGTTATAAGGATAAGACAAGGTGATAGAATTACCAAAAAAAATATGTTCATTGAATGGTGGATACGAGCAAAGTGGGACTCAGATCTAATGCAAATTCTATATTTGGTAAAATCCATGATCGCTCATAAGTGATTCTATTCATACTCAAAATTCAGTGATTCTATTCATACTCAAAATTCATTTATGCTCGTATGCTTCTGAAAATGATGTCCAGAATACGTGGAAGTTAATATTGCATTCATTTTTACATGAACGAATTGATTGTTTCTTTTTTTTCTTGGATTAATGCTGGAGTTTGCATGCTCCCTATTTAATTAAGCAGGACATCTCACTCATGTGATCTTTTTCAAAATCATGCATACGTCACAAATAATATGTCATCTCGATCTAATATTTTCCAGCAAATCTGAATCATGGAAGATGGTTTGCTACACCATTCAACTTATCAGTCAAGTTCCGGTAAAATAATGTAATAGGCTGACAGACCAAGTAAAGAACATGAAATCTATTAATAGTAATCCAACTCAGTCAAAGGGGGAGGTGATCACATGTTGTATGAGGCTTATAAGCCTCAAAAAGTGAAGAACCATAATAATATGACGCAGTCTTCTAATTCAAATGTTGTAGCAGCTTGGTAGTCTAGATATAGATGATTGATACTTCAATGAAATGGACTCGAGCATGTCAAGACACTTGTCAATAAGAGCAACAAAGATCAAACAAGAGGTTGAAGAATTAAAGAATGGATACTCTAAGATCAATTCAATGTTGCATTATGATTTAGGCAAACCTAATCATCTTGAGGTAGATAACAGTAAAAGAAGAAAATAACAACAATTAAAGAATGAACAATGAAGTGAAGTAAAATTGGTGAGCAACAGAAAGACTAAGTATGAGTCTAGGGGGAGTACCCATTTTCCATTGATGTCAAAGGAGGAGATTGACAATAAAAGAAGGGTTGAAAATTAGGGGGATCCAGGAGCAGAGGATCAATGGATCAGCAGGTTACAAATCAGGGGGATTTGAGCAGAGGAGCTAATACTTAGGGGGAGATTTGTTTTTACTTGGTGTTGACATCAATGCCAAAGGGGGATATTTTTGGACCTAGTGTTTTTATTGATTTCAAATGGGAGTAAAACATATAGACTTGATGTAATTAGAACCCAGTTTGAAGAATTGTATAGAACAAAATGTCGAAGAAAGTATGAAGAAAACTGCACAGTGGTGTAGGTGTTGTGTCAGGGTCTTGCAACCCAAAAGAGAGCATGCACAGTAGAGTGGGTATTGTGTCGGGGTCTTGTAAGCCAAAATATGGTTCCCTAAATGGTCTATAACCCACACAACAATGAAATTTAAGTTACTGCAAATGTTAAGGCAAGTCAACATAAGAAAAACTGTAAATCAAGTTGAGCATCTTGGTTGGTCCTCTTACTCAAAAAAGAAGGGGATATTAGCTGTGTATAAATAAGAGCATGATGATCATTGTGAGGTATGTGTGAAAGAAATGTAAGGTGCGGGGTTCGCATGTCAGAAGGAGGAAGGCACAAGGTTCACAGTTTAGAAGAAGGAAGGAGCAAGATTCAGAGTTCAAAAGAAGGAAGGCATAGGGTTTTCACTTTAGAAGAAGGAAGGTGTGAGGTTCACTCTTCAAAAGAAGGAAGGTGTAGGTTTCGTAGTTCGGCACTAAGATGCAGCTCTGAAAGGAGTCTAGTGAAAAATCATAGTTGGAATGATGAAGTCTTGTAGTGTCACCCAGAGCAAATTTGCCGTTAGAAAGGACGGCAAAGCTTCAAGTAGAACCAAGTGCAAAGTGGTAGATAGGACAAAGGGTAGATTTTGGAAGCAGAGCTTTGTGCAAAGTAATAGTTGGAAAAATTTGTTGTTGCGAGGAAGGATGAAGTTAGAAGCAAAATTTAGTACGCAGTTCGAAGAAACTTGAGGATAGTGTACTAAGACAAGTATGCATTAGCTAGTTCATGGTACAAATAAATCTATGGAAAGTGCGGAGAGCCAAGTGTTGTGAATAACATAGAGGGAATAAAGTTGAGTATGTCGAACAACGTGTGCAACATAGAATAAGCATAAAGGGGTTGTATAGAGAAGAGTGCACTAAGCAAAGTGAGTGGAGAGTGCATTTTTAGGTTGTAGAAAAGAGTGTGTAGTTTAGAGAAAATTGTAGAAAGTGCGCAGTTCATATTATGTAGTAGAAAGCGCGTAGTGGAAAACAAGTTGTAGAAATTGCGTAGTGCAAAGTATAAAGTAAGACCGAGAGAAAGGATAAGAGCAAAAAAGGAGATAAGAGAGCGCAATGCATGGTTCAAAGTGAATTGAAGAGAGTGTACAAATGGGGTTGAAGCCTCCATCCTGTCATAGAAGAAAAAGGGGTTGTTTCCTCTGTCCTATCACAACAGAGAAAGTGTACGAGGGGGTTGTAGCCTTCGTCCTATCGCAGTAAAGGAAGTGTTTGAGGGGATCATAGCCTCCTTTCATTTGTAATTGGACGCTTCCTTTCAGTTGGAGTTTACTAAGACAAGGGGGTTGTAGCCTCCTCCTAGTTAAAGCTAGAGAATCAGGGTATTGGAGCATCCCTTCAGTCGGAGCTGAAGAAATGAGGAGGTTAGAGCATCCCACTAGTCATAGCTGGTAACCATTGGAGATTTAAGTCTCCACAATTGATGTAAACATATTGCTTTTAGAAATACTTTATATTGAGTTTCAGATAGGCATTAAGTATACTTTCTTGATGAATTGATTTCTATGCTTTAATTGTTTGAAGAATTGAATAATTATAAGTGGAATAGTAAATTTGAATGGGATACTGATTCACCCCCCTCTCAGTGTCTCGGTGTGTTCTACACATATTTCCATTGTTTCACATGTCCAACATTTTCACAATCATTAAGGTCACGTCCATTTGCATTGATGCAAAACTCGCAAAAGCATGAATACTTCCTCATTTCTATGGAAAATATGCCGTCCATGTCTTTACTCCGAATGTAGTGTAATTCCCGTGTGCCAGGTATAGTATCACATACCAAAGCATGTATCTATTCACATTGCCAAGGGAAGCATTCCAAAAGAGCCTCCATCGAAATAAATTTATCAAATATTTATTTTTTCAACTAAGTCGATGTTTCAAAGTACATTCAAAATGTGAGCTTCAACTACACACCATAGTCTCTTAGGTGTGCATTGGCCTTGCTTATTCATGACCCTCATGTCCCAAATGTAGTGTGCATCAATCAACTACTTCTACATATGATTTGAGATGGGTTGCACCATGACTCATCTAGTATCTCCTAAGTGATTGTTTCACATAAGCACCTCACCATAATGCTCACCCTTTTGTGCATTGTTTAAAAAAACTCCAAGTATGTCGAACTCTTGTCTCTTTATGAAGGTGACTCAACCAGTAAAAAGAGCATGCCAAATTGAAATGCCTCACACACTCATATGACCAAATTCAATGTTCTATAAATGATACCCAAGTCGTTCTGAATGAGTCATAAATCAACCCAAATAAATGTTGAAAAAATGTGTCATGCTCGCGATCATCACTAACATAAAAATGGTACTCCTTAATCACATTGCGTGACTAAAGGGTATTACCCCTACCATTAATGCTTTCGTTATCATGTTTATACAAAACATGTACGAACATACACACATGGGCAGAGTGATAGTACTCAATTTGTATCTCAGTTTTGGGTGCAAATGTGTAGTTCTCAGCAAAGTCTACCACTAATAAGATTGTGCCCAACTCGAATACCTCACCAGAATACTTGAATTCAAAATATTTCCACCTGGACCTATGAGAGTGTTTGAGTTATTTATAAATCTTATTTTGAAACATCTACATGAACTTTGGAATAAGAATTTTGTCGTTAAGCAAGTCAATCCTCTTAGATGGCGTAGCTGAAGAAGATGATGCATTCATAGTAGCACACTCATATCTCTTCCACATAACTGTGATATCTAACAGTACAGAATATTGTGTTGGATCGAAGGGGAGACTCCTATGGAACAATTCCAAACTACCACAATCATGGCATCTTCTTCTACCTAAACAACTTTTGTTAAAAAACACATCCTTAGGATTCCTTTTGCACGGTATCATAGAAAGAAATTATTGCACCATAGGAGGAGCGCAACTTGTTCACCCTGCCATTGCCTTTTTCAAAAGTCTATAAATGTGTCATAGTAGAGTTGGAATTTAACATTGTATCGATAATAAGAAGTGTCACAAATTGTGTTCGGCCTAATGTACCATGGTTTCAGTTTGTCAAACATGTTAATTGAGATCTCGACACTGGGATTGATCTCTTGAAATTCCTCAAACAATGCAACTCATGTCATCTCCATAACATGCTTACAATGCTCAACATAAATGCATATGGATAAACGCTACCGCAATACATGCTTTCAATCCGGTATAATACAAGAATGGTTGTCCCAAAAATCTACCACCTTCTCTCTAATGCCTTCAAAAAACCTGTCTCAATAGGGTTTCCTGCTAATAAGAGCCCAACAAGCAACTTCATTGTTTTCATTTATTTGGATAAGGTTTTCCTTGAAACATGGAGCAATTTTGATATTCTTGCCACCATTCGACTTCATGAGGTTGTCGGTTCCACAACAACAATTGTAATTGCCATGCGAGCAACTCAGATATTAGGTTTTTTTTTCCAAATGAAGATAATGCCTTCGTCACATTTTTTTCATTGTGTCATGTTCCTTTTCACTTTTAGCATCTTTAAAACCCAACAAGTTTGTGACATGTTTTAGTCATTTATGTTTTATCAATCCATGGAGGATTTGAGCTTGTGTCATGATTGAGTGTTGTTCAAAATACAACTTGATAATGTTACTAACATGCTCTCTAATTGTCCAAACAGGACTTGGGTTCCCACACTCTTCTCCTGTGACAACATCCATAAGGTCTTGTAAATAATTTCCACCTCTTACAAACGCACTACAACTCCTAGTTACTCTTAAAAATGTATGAGAGGGAACAGGGTCCTGTGTGATCCAGATCCATCCTTGCATAGTCCAATTGAAATTTTAAAAGGTCAACCCTGACCAAATAAGGGACTTTTGTTCGAATGAAGAAGAAAAAATACAATTGAAGAAAGAAACAGTCAAAGTCTATGGTCTCACTCATGACTATTTCAAATGCATTCAAACAACACAAGCAAATGTATGAAAATTTAAGGTATTTAAATATGGTTAAAGAGTTCTTACTTAATCCCTTTTTCATCACTTATGCAATCAACAAAATTAAATTCACAACTACATGGCTTCCATCAACATCTTTCAGGTTATGTGATCAATTGGGGTTTTATGAAGGCATATATATATCTATTAATTCTCACCACTAAAAAATTAATTGAAGTTTTATAAAGATATATATATATATATATATTAATTCTCGCCACTAAAAAAATACAATATATGGCAGCAACAGATGAGTTGAGAATTTTTCTACTTTCCAACTCTTTTGCATAGAATGGAATTATGCTTATGCATCATAGCTTACCCATTTCATGGCCTCTCTACCAATTTCACAATGGATTATTAGCTAAGATTTTGTTATTCTTTTTCTTAGCATTATGTACCTTGAAATTATTCAAGCTTTCGCTGTTATCGGAGTTGTCCGTGAATTGTCCGTGATCTTCTAAAATTTCCTGACTAAAAATATATGATTGCAAAGAGTGAATATGCAATGGAGGTTCACCACACACAAGGAGGGCAGGAGATGAGAGATACCACGCAGAATGTTGGCAGATAGAGGTCATTTCACGCACAAGTATTCGGCAAAAGAATATTAACGCATAGACTGGCAAGTCAGGAAAGCAACGCCAAAATACAGTGGCACTGCAGCGAACGTAGAAGTAATACTCCTACACACGAAGCAAAGGGCAGTATCACGCAAACCTGACGGACAGCCATCCGTTAGCGGGCACCCAGCGGCCAATAGCTAGGAGGTACACACTCAGGCTCCGTGCCGCGTGACTGAGACTGGGCCCCTGCCTGCGACTGGAGGCTATCGCTGCTCTGTTACCTGTTCCCTGCTGAGCTCTGTTACCCGGGCCCCGTAAGGAAAATAGATAAATTCGCGGTTTCAAATGAAGGATGCCCAAATCAGAATCAGCTTGGAAAAACAATGGAAAAAACTACAATGAAGTCACGTTAGCAAAGAGTAAGTCGAAGAGTTATGGAAGTGTGTTTAAATGCCGGTTATTTCCATAACCACTGAACGAGGGCAAGAAGAAAACCAATGGAGGCATTGGCTCTTGATTATGACTGGAAATCCCAACCAACAGCAGCCAATTTTTCCTGCCAAATAAAGTACAGAGCAGTTAATTGTTTGAGTAACTTTCTCCGGAGTTTTGAATAGAATTGGTGTTCGAAATGGGGAAAGATATAGAAGTGATAAGAGACAAGAATGCCATGAGAAGGTGGTCGAGGGAGAAAAGGAAGAGCGGGGAAACGATATGCCTGGTGCCGACAATGGGGTACCTTCACAGGGGGCACCTGGCCCTCGTGGAAGAGGCCAAGAAGAGAGCCCAAAGGGTCGTCGTCTCTGTTTACGTCAATCCTTCCCAGTTTGCAGTTGGAGAGGATTTTGGGTCCTACCCTTCCAATTTCGAGGGCGATTTGCTCAAGTTGAGGGCCCTCAACGTGGATGCTGTGTTCAATCCCCACGATCTTTATGTACGAGGAGATGGAAAACCATTCGAGGAAGAAGGCAATGGGACTCGAAGAACTCTGTCCTGCCTCGAGGAAGGCAGTGCGAATGGGCACGAGACGTGGATTAGGGTTGAGAGGCTTGAGAAACTGCTCTGTGGAGGGTCCAGGCCTGTATTCTTCAGAGGAGTTGCTACAGTTGTGTCCAAGCTATTCAATATAGTGGAGCCTGATGTTGCTGTTTTCGGCAAGAAGGATTATCAGCAATGGCGTCTCATTTGTCGCATGGTATGACATGGTAGCATAAATTTCATTTTTTTAAAAATCGGTATTTAATTTTCCTCTCAGCTAGCTCAGCAGGCAGGCCTTGACATTCTCTCTTCTTCAGCGACCGAGTGCCTTTTCAATTTCTAGCATCTTTCCAGTATATGTTATATTCTCTTAGCTAGATCCTTAGGTCTTTATCTCTTTCTGCTTTTTGCATTGATGTAGGAGTTGCTTTTAGAGGACCAAGTAAGGGTTTGTTTGTTAGTTACAGTGAGACTTCAAAGACCTACAAGGTCTTTATCCTTTATCCCAAAGTAGAGAAAGGCAGTAGTAAGCAAAGATGTAAAGTTTGAGGAAGACTTTGCAACCATAAAGTCTCATGTGCCCATTCTAATGATAGAGGATTAGAGGAGTGAATCTTTGAATATTGAGATAGGGTCACCAATAACTTCCACTTAGGGGCAATACTATTTAGGCATAGAAGAGGAGCCCCTAGCTCCTACCAGTTGTGTTAGGAGACCTCGATATTTCACTTAGACATTGAGGGGTGCTCAAGAGCATGTTGAGGGCTCTTAGGAGCACATTCAGGGAGAGCAAACCTTCGAAGAAGTTTCTAAGCTGCATGGTGTTGATGAGCAGCATCATAGATTCCAAGCCTTCCAATTATTAGGAGGCAATAGACCAGCAGGTTTGGAGAGATGCCATGGTGGAGTACACCTCCATCGCGAAGAATGATGTATGGTACATTGTGCCTAGACAAGAGGGGAAATCAATAGTGAATTTCAGGTGGCTCTACAAGATCAAGTACGTGGCAGATGGAATCATAGAGAAGTACAAAGCAAGGTTTGGCTCCCATTTCCAGGTTCACTTCCATTAGAGCAGTGATATCTTCAATTTCCATTATGGGATGGAGGATACATCATATGGACTTAAAGACAACTTCCATCAATGGAATTATTGAGGAAGAAGTGTACATAGAGCAACTTTAGGGCTTTGAGATTAGTGGGAAGGAGTCCCATGTTTGCAGGCTAAAAAAGGCCTTGTATGGACTCAATAGGCATTGAGAGCACGCTATTCTTGGATCGATGGATACCTGTAGAGTATGGGCTTCACCAAAAGTGAAGAAGGTCCCAACTTTTATTTTATATTTATTGAGGTTGGTTTGCTTGTTTTGGTGCTATATGTAGATGATTTGTTTCTTATAGGTTTAGAGAAGCTCATTCCAAGGTGCAAGGCAGATATGGCAGTTGAGTTAGAGATGGAGGACATCGGCATGATGCATTATTTCTTGCGGTAGATGATTTGTTTCTTATAGGTTCAGAGAAGCTCATTCCAAGGTGCAAGGCAGATATGGAAGTTGAGTTAGAGATGGAGGACATTGGCATGATGCATTATTTCTTGGGGTTGGAGTTTGTAAGAGACCAGGGGAGATTTTCCTTGGGCAAGGTCAGTATACAATCGAGATTTTGAAAAGATTTTGGAAGGAGAATTACAAACCTATGGCCACGCTTGTGATCACTAATATGAAAAAGGTAACAACTTTAGATTAAGATATGGTGGATCCTGTTATCACCTATTTTGTACCATAGTTGGACTATTTGAAGAGGCGCCATTTGACAAACATGATGAATGTTTGTACTCCAGTGTATCAGATGATCCAGCATTTGTGACTAGCTAGTTTTGTTTTTGAGTCGACATGACCATGGCAAAGATAATTTTAGGGGCGAAATTTAGCCCATGGGCTATTTTTCCATGTTTTTTTCCAAAAAACGATTCGCCAATTTGCATTTTTTGAAGCCCCATTTCGCCCAATTTTGATGGGGTAAACTTTTTTCACTCTAAAAATTGCCAAAATATTATATAGACTATATAAAATCCTTAGAAGTTGAAATAATTTTATAAAAATACCGCCAAATATTTTATATTTGACATTTTAAGAATTGGTAAGATTCGCCAAGGTTTATACATTTTTAAATAAGTATGGGTCCTTAAAATTATCCCTGGACCATGGCCCCATGGGGTTTGTAATAAAGTGTGCTAGTAGGATCTGAGTGTCTCGGTTCCCCATGACTTGATTAAGCAACTAAGGTATTCCAGGGAGTTTTTTCCCTTATCAATTATACTTTGCCTATAGCCGAGCTATAATCGATGAGGTTTTCTCCCGCTTCCTCCAAAGCTGGAATGCCCGATTTTGAAAATTTTAGCCATGGAGGATTATTAGAGTCCAACTAATGTATATAAGCCTACTAGACACTATTAGAATAGGTGTTGGTCATGTCCCAAGTCTCTAGGACCCTCAGAAAAAATTTCGAAATTTTTTTACCGGGTTCGTCGAAATTTGGTTTTTTAATTATTTTTTAAATTTAATAAATTTCTCTATAGTTTAAATAGAGAAATATTAATTTGTAATATGTCAGTCGTCCGGGGTCCGAATTCAGTGATTGATGGCTCGTTTCATAAGCCAAAAATCACACATGACCTATGGACCAGCTAAACCCAACTTTTGGATGTCATTTAGGCCTCGTAATTAATATTTTCTCTAAAAAGCCATTTACAGAGAAATTATTAATTAAAATAATAAAAATGATTATTTTGGAGATAATCCAAATCTCTCCAAAATAATCCAAATTGAATAAAGTAAAAGTCAAAATGACATGGCAAAAAGCATTTATGATGATTGGAATCTTCACCCACCTGATTTAGATCGTTTCGGAGCACTGTGAGTGATCTACAGTTGAGAAATTCACCCACCTCCATGCAAATTCGTTTTTGTGATTTGGCAATTGATTAATGGGTTGTTGGATTTTGAAATCAATGCATGTGGGGCTCCTTCCTCAAATTATGGGCTCCTCTCAAGTTGCAACTCTTTGAAACTCGACTTATGTGATTGTATATTGCTCCAAGCCCAGATTTGATTGGTTTGTGATTGTAATTTGGAGTTTTGTCAAGTGTTTTTGGCTCTCCTTATGCCAAATTCGAATTAGGGTTTTGGTACCTAGCCTTTGCTATATAAAGAAGCCATTTGGGCTCTATTCTTCATGGAAATTTTGAGCATGAATACTCTGCCAAAATACGATTGTAATATTTGTTTAAATTTTTAATACAAGAAGAAGAAGTGACTTTGGAGGTCCATTGCAAGAGTATTTGGGGTCTATTTCGCATTGTCTTGGTGATACCTTTCTCACCTTGTCTCTCTTTCATGCATTTCAATTTTCAATCTATATTCTAACAATACTTAGAAATGGCTTGTTCGGTTTTGTATGCTTGAGATCAAGGGTTTTGCAGGGGTGCTCTAGGGTGGAAAGCGGCTTGGAGATCAAGCTAGTTTCTATTTTTCAATGAATATTATTGCCTAATCAAATTCTTCTTGCAGGTTACCAAAAGATCTTCTCGTTTTAAAGAAAGAAACACTTATGGGGAGCTTCGATCTCTTCCCTCCATCAAACATAAGAAACTTTCTCTTTGGTTACTTGATCTACCGTCTAAGTTGTGGAAGTCCAAGCTGCTATCTTTATCCAAGCTTAGAACTCTGTTTAGCTTGCCTTTTGTTTGTGGCCAGCTCGACCTTGCCCTTCTCGTCTTCTTCCTCCCTCCATTTTCCTCATCAAACTCTCCCATTTCGTCTCCCTACTTTCTTTCTCTTCTCGTTTTACCTCACTCTTTTTGGTTGCTTTCTAAGTGACTGTTCATCATCATTTAGTGACTGTCTGCTGCTCCTATTTCGTGCCACCTTCCACCTTGCTTTGCTGCCCATACCCTCTCTCGTTTTTGCCCAGCTATTTACATTTTTTGCAGCTGTCTCCATCCTCTGTTTGGCTGCCCCCTTCATCCTCCTAAGCTGCTGTCCCATTCTTCCATTGTTAGCCACCTATCACTTCACTTGGCAGTCCTCTCGTCCGCCTTTGAAGTCACACACCAAAAACAACAAAACAGGTTAAAATTAGTGTTCGTTTTGTTTGTTAGTTTATATCTAGTCTCTTGAAATATTTAAATCTCACAAACGGTTTCAAAGTTTTAAATCTTAGATCCCATTGAGAGTTAGCTTGTTTCAAAAGATTGATAGTTAGATATTAAACTCTTGCATCTAGTTTACATCTTTTGCATTGAAAAGTCTAAACTTTAGGGCATCCTAGATCTCTTTTTTATACTTGTTTAGCTTGCATTTTTGAAGTCTAGTTTCCATTTTGAAAGATAGAGTATTTTCATAAAAACATTTTCCAATTTTTTTTTACTTTAGATCTCTTTCCCATTGCATTTTAAGAGTTTGTTGTTCGCTGGTCCGTTTTCCCATAGTAATATTTTCAAACAAAAATCTCATATTTTTCATGTTTTAGGCTTTTAAATTTTTATACTAGACTTAGTAGTTTTCATATCTGATTTGTTTTGATTAACAGAATAATGGGTCCTTGAAATTGATCTTTGTTGTAGGTGCTTGAAATTGATTTTTGTTGTAGGCTCTTAAGAGAAAGATCCAAGGAGAAGAGGAACAGTAAACCAAAGGGAAGATCTAAAGCCAAAGAGGAAACGAAACTAAGTTATATACCAAGAAGATGTCAACCATGAAGACTTAAAACTCACTCTCCTTTGTAAAAAAGCTCTTAAAGAAGCTTCATATTATTTTTCTAGTTATTTGCTTCAAAAACCTTGCAAGGATCCCATTCCCAAGGCAATTGTACAAGGTCTAATAAAATTTCCAAGTGGAGGAGGCCTCCACTTTTTTGGCTTTCTTCCCCATTTGGGGAAGAGTGTTGTTATTGGTTAGATTAGATCTCTCATTTTCCGTTTTAGAGTAATCTTTATTTTTCATACTTCTCTTCCAAGTTTTGACCGGAGGTAGTATCCTTGAGATTTCATCTTAAGGGCAGGACCACATAACTTTGTGGTTACTCCTCTCTTCCCGTTAGTTGCCTTGGTCGAAATCTCAGCTAGCTGGGAAGTTCTCAAGTGCTAGCGGTTCCTAGTGGTTGACCTTGTTCGGAGGAAGACCCCACCTTAGATTAAATTTGTTGGTAGAACACTAAGTCTTTTCTTTTATTTCGCAAGTAGCATGCTAGTTGTGTTTTGCATCATCTGAGCTATCACATGTTTTAATTTTACAAAGCTTCATTTTTGTTTCTTCACAACTGCTTTATTTCTTGCAATAAAATAAACAAAGCCTCTTGAACTTGGCCAAATCCAAGTCAAGAGCACTCTCTGTCGGAGAGCATTGTAGATCTGCATTTTTCCCTTGCATTAGGCATTTTAGAGTAGAAAGTCTCTTGAACTGTGGTCTTAAGACTAAGTCAAGAGTGCTCTCTGTCGGAGGGTTGAACAAGTGCTCTTAATAATTAAAATACTTCAATCCACATTCCCCCTAATTAATTTACTTTGGTCGTTTGTCCAACACCCGTATGCTCTGCCAACCGGAAACGGTTGGACTAGTACTCAGAAAGGTGAAGGACTTGCTAAGCTCATAAGTGCTAACTAATAAAACTTTCACCCCCATAACCAACGAACCGGCGTAGTTCAAAATATATTCAAAGTGGTTCTCAGGGGAGGCACCGGGTTGTCCATTCTGTGACACAGTGGCTGGTTAGCATTGCGCGCCTCGCTGTGATCCAGATAGGTCCGTCATGTCTCTTAAAGGAGCCGCTTAGAACGTCTTTTCCGGACACTCTTTTGATATCCTTGGTTTTATCCTAATAATCAAAGACCATTAAAATATTCAATTTACCAAGAAAATTTTCAAAATGATCTCATAAACAGTATTCTTTCAAGACCCACACATTCAACATCACAATCATCTTTTCTGTGACTCCACAAGGCACTGGTATTTACATTTTGTATCTTAAGCAGGACCATTTGTCCTTGTGCTAATTTTCATGTTGTGAATGTTTTATTTAATCGTAAGTCTTGAGGTATACTGCTAGTCTTGTTATTTCATTTTAGCAATGTGGATTGCTTTGTTATCTTGTGCTTATCTCATCTTTTAATTGGCCTCATCACAATAAACTCCTAAACAAACACCCATCCGCATCATTTCACCAAAAACACTTAAAAAACACAAGAGCCTTAGTGAAACTCTTTGTAGGGACTACCCCCCTTGGCTTCGTTAGGAGTTAGCCTAAACGAAGGAGTTGGGATTCAGGTGACAGTACTTGGCTCATTGCTTGTCCTCAAGGCCACACCTCTCCCCACTTTCCAGTGAGGGAGACAGCTTTTGAAAGATTTCTGCTGCTGCTGTGCAATCTGGCGAACAACATCTTTGGCGCCGCTGCCGGGGATAAATCTTTTTGTTCCTAGACGACCTTAATTTTTTCTAGTGTGTTTTACCTTTTTGATAGATTTCATATGCATCTGGCGACTCCACTGCCCCTTTTAGTTTTACTTTTGGTAGATTTTTAGTTTAATCACTTTGAAATTAGACTTGGAACCACCTGGCAACTCCACTGTTAGTTAACACCTCAAGGTATTCAACTAGAAGAAATTCTGAAGGTTTGCTTAGTTTTATCCCTGAGCCTGAAAAGGTTTATAGGAGAAGATTAAACAAACTCGCTTATCGTAAAATCCTTGAAAATCTTAAATCTAAGTCTATTTTAGACATCCATTCTTTGTTTCAAGAAAATCAAGAAAATTTTGAAGAAAATAATTGTTTCCTTTCCACCATGGGTGAGTTTTTTACTCAACTAGATTTCACTCAGATAGCAGGTCAACCCCATGATATTCCTGAAAAAGTTGTCGACAAACTCACAAGTTTCAACGGCGCTGATGCCTCTACTTCTGCTGAACAACATATCAGAAACTTCAACAGACTTTGTGGTTCCTACCTCAAAGGCACTGATAAACATGAGGATGACTCTTTTTGCCATATCCTTAGAAGGCAAAGCCGGGAACTGGTACGACAATTTACCAGACAAATCTTTCGCCACCATAGCAGCTTTCAAAACTGCTTTCCTCAACAAGTTTGGTAGCAAGAAGGAGCCTAGACATCTAGTTGCAACTTTAACTAGCATGAAGAAGACAAAAAATGAAACTATGGATGAATTCAATACTAAATTTCAGGAGTTGTCAAATTCCATCCCTGAGACTTATGCACCTCCTGCAGCTTCATTACTAGACTACTACATAGAGGCACTGAGTGGTAAGATACAATATCAACTGAGAGATAAAGAACCTACTACTTTGGCTGAAGCTCGGAGTTTAGCTGTTAAGATTGACAAGAACATGATGTCTTCCGGGGAGTCCAACATTCAAGGGTACTGTAGATCTTCAATTCCTTCAAGAAGTAATGAACCAAAAGACAAAGATCCTTTATCAATTATAAAAGAGACTCATGAAAAACAAATATTGGAAATAAGAAATGAAATGAAAAGGGAAATGAAGAAAAACATGGAAGAAGTTGAAGCAAAACACCTTGCTCAGCTAAAAGAAATTCAAAGTCGGGTTATAAATGTTGAAAGGCCCAACCTCAACCTCAACCTAGGGTTTTTGCTACAAAGCAGAATTGGCAGAGAAAACCTCCCAACCATGAACAGAGGCCTCCAAATCAATTAGAGGCTGCTAACATGGTTGAGTCATACAAGCCATTTTGTAGGGCATGCATGGAGAGTTTAATAACCCCTAAACAACTAACCTAGGGCCGACCCCACTAGGGAAGTCTAATAACCCTAGTTACAACATCCCGATGGAGGAATAAACATCTCCGGATATATAATAAAGTCCCAACGGAGGAATGAAACATCTCCGGATAAAGTACAAATAGAATATTCTTAGAAGTTACAATATTTCAACACTCCCCCTTAACGAGAAAGATATTATAACAACATTTGCAGGAGCAAGGAGTCATCAACAACATGATACATGATACATCTATAAATCATTGGAAGCTTTCTTCAATCATCATTAGTAACTCAAACAGCTATTGGAACATCTTCAAGATCTTCAATACTGGAACATCAACATCTTCAGTATTGAGTTTTCATCTTCTGCAGCACTTGATCAACTACAACAACATTATCATTTGGATCCCCCGATCAACAACATCATCATTTGGATCTCCCGATCAACAACATCATCTGGATCTCTCGATCAACATCATCATCATCTGGATCTCTCGATCAACATCATCTGGATCTCTCGATCAACATCATCTGGATCTCCCGATCAACAACATCATCATCTGCAATACACATTATCCAATTACGGGATGATCAATCCCTCAGTTTAGGACATAAGTCCAAGGATGATAAAATCCTGATCCACTTACGGGATGATCAATCCCTATCAGTTTAAGACAGCATATGATGTATAGGGACGATGCAATCCCAACCACAGTGCCAGTCCTTTTTCATACTGGATGTGACCTAGATCAGATCTAGGATTTACCACCACAGAGCCAGTCCTTTTTCATACTGGATGTGACCTAAATCAAATCTAGGATTTACAACCACAGAGCCAGTCCTTTTTCATACTGGATGTGACCTAGATCAAATCTAGGATTTACCACCACAGAGCCAGTCCTTTTTCATACTGGATGTGACCTAGATCAAATCTAGGATTTACCACCTGTGAATGATCACCTGCTGCTACACTGAGCAGTCTAGGAGCGTACATTACATCATTACAGGACCTGCGAATGATCACCCGCTGCTACACTGAGCAGTTCAGGAGCGCACATTACATCATTCTAGATTTTTCATCAACAGCTTTCTCGGAGACAAGCGTCTACGGATCCCTTTAGGACATGTGTCCAGGGATGATACAATCCACTCGTCAACTTAGACCAAGTCTAAGGATCACTTCATCGACCTCATCGTCGGTATCATCGACCTCATCGTCTGGACAGGTGTCCTCATCATCGGAACATGTATCCTCATCATCGATACAAGTATCCTCATCATCGATCCAAATATCTGTATCATCATCGACCATATCACTCCCCCTTACGAGGAGGGTCCTTCTGAACTACACCGAGCTTGTCTCGAAAATACTCAAACTTTACTCGAGACAGAGGTTTGGTCAATACATCAGCAACTTGTTCGTCAGTGCTCACATACTCGAGCTTTATAGCTCCTTTCTGCACCATATCCCGTATATAGAAATATCGGATCTCTATGTGCTTTGACTTATCATGGAACGCTGAATTCTCTGTCATCTTGATACAACTCTGGTTGTCACACAGGATCACAGTGGAGTCCATCTCCAAGTCAAATAGTTCTGACAATAGCTTCCAAAGCCATATGGCTTCACAACTGGTAGAGCAAGCTGCTATATATTCCGCTTCAGTCGTGCTGAGAGCCACACTGGACTGCTTCTTGCTAAACCACGAGATCATAGTAGATCCCAGACAATAACATCCACTCGATGTGCTCTTTCTGTCTGAGACACTTCTAGCCCAATCTGCATCTGTATAACCATACAATCTGAAGACATGATCTCCAAGATAATATAGACCAAAGTCTATCGTACCTTTTAGGTACTTCATTACATGCTTTGCAACTATCAGGTGAACACGTCTATGTTCCACTAGATACTGACTCAAGGTGTTCACAGCAAAGCATATATCTGGCCTAGTATTCATCAGATACATCAATGACCCAATACTCTGTCTGTACTGAGTTACATCAACCAATTCTGACGATTCATCAGCCAACAACTTCAAGTTGGAATCTGTTGCCAACTAAGTTGTACTTGGTTGGATTATCAAGCGAGCGGGCAGAGTGGAACATGATACATGTTCATTTTTGGTGATTTGATATCCAGCTGGCCTTTTAAAGGCCCCCGTTTTTAAATTTTTCCACATGTCCATGGCCCTGCGGGGTTTGTAACAAAACGTACTAGCATGGTGTTTTGTAAAAGACTTGGTTCCCTAGGACTTTTTGGCTAAGTCAGGTATTCCAAGGAGTTTTTTCACCTATCTATTATGTCTTGCATTAGTGCATAACATAATTAATGGGTTTTTCTCCTGCTCCTCCAACGCTGGAATGCCTGGGGAGGCTGATGGGCCTTAGGGGATTGTTAAAGTCTATGGGTCAATGTATATGAACATGCTAGGCGTTAATTTTGAGTCATATGGACATGTGCTAAGTCCCCCTAGGTTGTTTTTAATTTTCGGCAAGTTTTATTTTTTCCGTAAATTGGACCATTTTTTTATGGTTCAATTAAAATTTTTGTAATTGGCCTATAAGGGACGTCTGGAGGTATTTTTTGCCTTAGGGGTGCTCGTTTTCTAACTCAGAGCACCCCCTTAACCCCTAAACCCACTTTTTCTAATGTTTGGGTGCTTAAATTTTTACCTATGGCCAAAAAACCCAAAAAACCCAAAAAAGTCATGAAAAAATAAAAAAAAGTGAAAAAATGGCTCATAAAAATATTAAATTTTGGGAGTGATTTATGGACTGATTTTTTCAGCTATGTTTTAGGAGTTGTAAGAGATGATTTTGGAAAGATTCCGGGCAGCTATATTAGTGGGATTACTTCCCCATTTGAGGGGGGCATATTTCCCAAAATTGGGCCCCTTCAATCATGGAATTTGCAGCTATGTTTATGGGCTGTCACATGGCTGATTTTTAGCTGATTTGGGGCTGATTTTGGCAGCCCATTACATGGGAGTGGGAAGCCCCATTTTCTCCACGAGTTATGCCACTCATTCTACCCATTTCTCTCCATCTTTGGCTATTTAAGCATGGCTGCCCACTCCCTTTTCTTTAGAGGGAGAATTGGAGCACAAGACTTATCGTTGTAATACTCATTTGGTTTTGAATATTAATAAAAGGCTTTGGAGGTCACTTATGGTGTTGGACTTTGTGAGTGGATGAATGTCTTGTTTCAAATGAGGTAACTTGTATTGATGCATTTTGTTTCTTTAAGATCAAGTATAGCTTAGGGAAAGATCAGTATTGGTTTATGAAGAAAGTTTGAGTAATTTGTTTATTGCTTAGTCTTTCATTTTATGCATTAGTAGAGATCAGATTTAAATATCTCATTTGTTTATGAATATTTTCTTCAAATTTCTACTATGTGTTTTATCTACATTTGATCTTTTTGTTGCAAGTTGTGGTGTTTTTACAGGTTGTCTCAGGTGGATAGGTTGGAGAACTTGTTTGTGTCTTCCATTTATCTAATCTTTTATGCAGATACAGTCCCCTCAGCTCACCACCGGAAAGGGTCTCCAAAGTTTCGTTTTATTCAACAAAATTTGCTTCACCTCTCTCTCCCTTCTATTTCAAAAAATCTTCTTTGGTTAACTGGTTACTTTAATTTGAAATATTTCTGATTTATATACTCATATCGTATTTTAAATAAATCAGAAATCTTTTCATAAAGGATTGGTTTAGACAGTTACAAAGCTCATATCTTTAACTGTTAGATTTTTCCTTCATTTAACATCTACTTTTCCAAGACTTGCAATAAAATTGTCAAATTTCTTTTAAGTCTTGTTGGGTAGTTGTAGTTCTGATTTTAAAAGTATATTTGGCTGTCCAAGAGCATACAATTTGCAGCTCATAAAGCTTGCAAAGACCCCAAGCAAAACTAGCATTACTGCTTGTTCTACTTGGTTAAATTTTGAAATTTTTACTTAGTTTTTTACTTAGAAATTTTTGGGTTTTTTAGGAGGTGTTCCAAAGACACTCTTAAAGTGTTTTTGGGCATCTTATACTAATAATTGCTTGCTGGTTTGCAGCAAAAGACGAACAGGTAGGAGGAGGTGCTGCCGAAATTTCGAGGATCCAGGCAATCCAGAGAACCAATTTTCATATTTTTGCAAAACCGGTCAATTTTTTCCTCGAATTTTGTAAGCCACCAAGTCACTTTAAGTAGACTGGGGCACTTCTCTAATCATTGTAAGCAACTATTAAACGAGAGCAAGTGGGCTAGCCAGCGCCCATACCCCATCCCCCCCGGGGGTGGCCTGTGTCGTCTCTTTTCATGGCGTGATTTTTAGAGTAGTTGATTTCTTTTATTTTCGGCATTTAATAAAATTTACTAGGATTAAAATAAACCTTGTTGGTCCGTTCCACTGGCGAGCCACAAGTTCACTCACAACGTAGTTTTTCACTTTTTTTTTACAAACTCAAAACGCCCCCCTTGCTTTCCCGAAGTAGGGTTTCCGTATGAGGGCTTGCCCGAAATACGTGCCTGAAAAGAGACTCTTGGGGTTTTAAAAATATAAAATTTGGGTTCATAATTTTTTTTATAAAAATACCAAGGTCTTCTCCCGTATGCTCTGTGGCCGACTTGCAGCTCAGTCTGATCCAGTTGGTACACATCAGAAAGGAGGGGATGACTAGTAATAGGATTTAACACCGCCCTAATAAAAAATCCTTTTTGTGAAAATCCGGCACAACACGTATTTTGTTGTCGTGGGCAAATTTCCCAGAAGGCTTGGGACAACACTGAGTAGTGACCTCTTGGAAACCGTTAGGCTTGCCCTCGTTGGTATAGCATCTGAACACCTCCTCGAGACTCCGATTCAGCCCAAGCCTGAGAGGGAAGCCACGCTTCAAAATTCCGGACATGTTCCCCCGTACCTTGCGTATATTGGGAACCCACCTGCCGTAATAAAAAGATCACATTCACAATAATTTTAAAATAAACCAAGAACACTCGCACAACATCTACTTTTTCTGCTTATGCATTTGTTTATTGACTCCATTATAAGGCACTGATCTTGTTTAATGTTATTTCATATTATTGACTAATGTGCAAGTAAATGATGATTATTTTGAATGGGAGTAAATGATGAATGATTGTTTTATTTCACAAAAGTATATGCTGTTTATTCTTGGTTACCAAAAATATTTTCCTAATTCCTAGATTAGACGTCTTAGTTTCTTTTCATTTTTAGGGTCCACCCCCCCTTGGCTTCGCTAGGAAAGCCTAGACGGAGGAGTCGAGTCCCAAGTGACAGCACTTGACTCTGATTTGCCCCCAAGGCCACACCAGCAGCTTGAAGACTTCTGCTGCGTTTTCCCCAGGTGTGGAACCAGGCGGCAACAGAATCCATGGGAGTGGCCATGGCTTTACATTCCAATATATCAAATCTTTTCAAGATTTCCATAGCATACTTTCCCTGGTTGAGAAAGATTCCTTCTGGGCCTTGCCATATTTCCAGACCTAGGAAGTATTGCATCAATCCGAGATATTTCATCTCAAATTCTGTAGCGAGCTTCTTCTTGCTTTCCATGATCTGTTTCTCATTTCCTGTCAGAAATAGATCATCCACATACAGTGATAGTATGACAGGTTCATCATCCATAACCTTAAGGTAAAGGTTAGGATTAGCTTTACTTTTGGTAAAGCCCAAGCTTGTCAAGAAGCTATCAATTCTTCCATACCAAGCTCTGGGAGCTTGCTTCAATCCGTACAGAGCTTTCTTCAACTTGCATACGTGAGTTCTTGTATCTTCAACCTCAAATCCTTGTGGTTGTTCTATGTACACTTCTTCCTCAATTACACCATTCATGAAGGCTGTCTTCACGTCCATATGGTGCAATCTCCACTTCATCATGGATGCAAGTGCCATGATGGTTCTAATGGAAGTGTACCTTGCAACTGGTGCAAATGTTTCTTCATAGTCAATTCCCTCTTTCTGAGAGAATCCTCTGGCCACAAACCTTGCCTTATACTTTTCAATGCTACCATCTGCAGCATGCTTTATCTTGTAGATCCATTTGGAGGATACCACACTCTTGTCTTTTGGTTTGGGAACTATATCCCAAACATCATTTTTCATTATTGATTGGTACTCCTCCGGCATTGGCTCTACCCATTCTTTCTTATGAGCTGCTTCTTCATAACTGGTAGGTTCTTGATCTACAAGATCACACATCAAAGCCACATAGCTGGAAAATGGCTTTGGTTTCTTGCTTTTTCTAGTGGAGCCTTCTGGTGCTCCATATCTTTCTGCTTCCTGTATAATTTCTCTTGGCCATGCTGGCTTTCTCTTCCGTGATATGTTCATAGGCGGGGGTTCTTGAGGTTCTATCATTTCATGGTCTTCTGGTGCTTATTCTTCAGGAAAGGAAACAACTTCTGTATTTCTAGGAGGTATATCTTCTTCATATACTTCTTTACACTGGCTCTTTCTAGATCTTTTGAGAGCAACTTCTTCATCAAATGTTACATCTCTACTAATTTCAATGTGATGGAATCCTGGGATGTAAATTCTGAATGCTTTGGATGCTTCATAATGCCCAACAAATATTCCATTCTTTCCGGAAGGGTCCAACTTAGTTCTCTTCTTTTTTGGTATGTGAACATATACAGGGCACCCAAATATCTTGAGATGGCTTACCTCAGGTTTCTTCCCTGTGAACATTTCTTCTGGAGTCTTGAATCCAAGGGCACTGTGGGACAATCTATTTTGGACATAGACTGCCGTCCTTGTTGCTTCAGCTCATAGATGCATAGGAAGATCTTGATTATGTATCATTGTCTTCACTGCTTCCATAATGGTCCTATTCTTTCTTTCCGCAACACCATTTTGTTGAGGATTGTAGGGAGTGGTTAATTCCCTCATGATTCCAGCTTCTTTACAAAAGACTTCAAAATCTTTTGAAGTATATTCTCCACCATTATCTGTCCTTAGTGTCTTGATTTTCTTTTCTAAATGATTTTCTATCAAGGCTTTGAATTCCTTGAATTTTCCAAAGACTTCATCTTTTCCTTTTAGGAAATATATCCAAGTCTTTATTGAATAGTCATCAATAAATGTAAGGTAGTATTCATATCCACTCAAAGATGTGGAGGGCATTGGACCACATACATCTGAATGGATCAATTCCAAAGTACTTTTAGTCTCTGTTTCACTCTTTGGAAATGGATTCTTGATGTTCTTCCCTTTTGCACATCCTTTGCAAGTGTCTTCATGTTCAACCTTCAAATCTGGTAATCCCGTTACTACTTTGCTCACATAGGGTAGTGCTTTGTAATTGATGTGAGCAAGCTTTCTATGCCATAGCTCACTTGGGCTAGTGGCTTCATGAACAAGTGTTGCTTCTGAATGTCCCTTGAGTTTATATAGCCCTCCTTCCTCTTCACCAATAATAACTGCATCCTCAATTGATTTTCCTTTGGGCCACATGAGTACTTGTCCATCTATGAATGCAACCCTATGACCTTTCTTATCTAATGCTGAGATAGAAAGTAAGTTCTTCAAACCTGGTACATATAAAACTTCCTTCATCTTCATGAAGGTTCCAGAATCAAGCTTGTAGCTTGCTTCACCAATTCCCTTGATGGGATATTGATAGTCATCTCCTAAAGATACCTTCTGTGGAGAGGTCTTCTCTTCAAGTCTTGAAAGAGTCTTCTTTTGTCCTGTCATGTGCTTTGAAGCACCACTATCAATAAGCCATGTATCTTCTCCAGGTGTTATAGACCCAGAGAGTGCAGAGAATAGAACATACTCTTCTGCATCTTCTTCTTCTACTTTAGCTCTTTTCTTTTTGATGTCTTTCCTCTTCTTCTTCTTCACTATCATCTTTTCTTTTTGATGTCTTTCCTCTTCTTCTTCTTCACTATCATCTTTTCTTTTTGATGTCTTTCCTCTTCTTCTTCTTCACTTATCCCACTTTTTAGCCTCCTTGGGTAAAGTCACATCACCTTGGAGAAGTGAGTTGGTCCACTTCTAGGACATGGATACATGAGATCTTTGTGGACTTGGAACGAGCATAATTCAAAACCTAGGTCTAGTAGGTCACCTTGTCAAATCTTGCCTTGGGGATAACATTCCTTGTTTTAAGGGATTGTGGTCCACTTAGGGTAAAACATTAAATCTCTAGATCTAAACCTATTCATCCATCAAGACTTTAATTTCCCACTTGTCTCATGCAATAGGAGTCCTTAACCACAATTTAACCTTACTTTTACTCCATTATCCCAATTCCCAAGGCACTGGTTTCTCTCCAAGTCAATTCGACTTTCCTAGATTGTTGGATTAACTTGTGGTTTGACCTTTGTATGGTGAACTAAACCCTTTGATGTCATCATGTATCATGATCAAGCTTGTCACTTGTACTAGTTAGCCCCAATTCAACCCCTAAACTACCCTGCATTGGACACGGTTCCCAAGGCAGTAGATTTTCTCACATTGAACTAGTACATTAATCCTGGATCATATTTCACAAATCATAAGTCACTCTCACATCAATAATGAACCAAAGTTATACTCATTGAACCCCTCATTTGTCTTGTGACTTCATCCTAAGGTCTAGGATAAACCATACACCTTACTTCACTTAGAATTAACTTGATTTGGTGTCTTGGTTTTGATCTCTCCTGTCGAGAGTAGATCGGGTCTCCCCCTTTGTTGTCTGGGCTAGATAACATAAAGTGAAGGTTGCCTCGACTGGCGTGACAACCATCTATTGGAGGTCGAGGTGATCGTGGTTGCACCTTTTGAGTTGCCCTTCCCTATTGCCATCCATGAGTGGATACATCCATAGGGGTAACTACAGTTTAGGTGATAACAGGACAATCTCTAGCAATGTGTCCTATTTTGTGACAATTGTAACATTGGTATGAAGAGTGATCTCTTCCTGGATTAGCTCCTCTTTTCTTTTGAAACCTTTGTGGTGGTTGAGACTCCTTGTGGCTTCCCTTCTTGAAGTTGGGTTGATTCCTTCTCTTGGTATGGGTGGCTAATGCTTGATTATCTTCTTTGATTAAGGCTTCTCTATTGGCTACTCTAGCCTCTTCTTGAATGCAATCCTCCCATACAACATCAAACTTCATGCTTTCATGTATTGGGCAAGATCATTCTCTTCAAGAATGAGACCAATCCTATATTTCCAAGCCCGAAAATTCTCTATGCCTTCTAGCTTGTCCTCAAGCTTAGTGCTTGGGGCCATCTTGTCCAAGAGGTCACCAAAAATTGAAAATTCTTAAATTGAAAAATTAACCTTACTAGGAGATGTGCTTGACTGAGGCGAGCTGATTGGTACACTTGGTTTTTGGAAACTTCAACTTTTCACCCTTCAAACTTGACCTGCGAAATTCAGACCTGTTGTAGAATTCTGGTTTTCTGCAATTTCTAGTCTAAAAGTCAAACTAGGGTTTGACTTATCTCGGGGTTCTACCCACTCAAAAACTTCAATCTAGGGCTCAAAATTTCACTTTTGAGGAGTATCCAGCCATGCAATCAGATTCCAAAAATTCCAACTTTTGTAGAAACCCTAATTTTCACTGGAGGAGGAAGAGAGACATTTTTCACCTTGTGAAAGATGTCCTATTCAGGCTAGCTCTGATACCATGTTAAGTTTAGCATAAAATTCACAACAAGAGCATAAGGATCACTGAAAGAAACACAATCACAAGATAGACATAGATTTATCCTGGGAAACCCTCATGGGGTAGAAAACCCAGCAAAGCTTTCCTCAATATAGATGACCAACAAATACAAAGATGTAAACCCCAAGCAAGAGCTCCTTCTCCTCCTTTGCAGATCTCTTTCTCTCCTATGCGCACTTCACAAGTGAGTGAATGAGTGAGCATAAATGAGGAACACACCTCTATTTATACTCTACTCCTACTTGACTTTTAACCCTAACTGGGCCGACTTCTCCTAGCAGAGTCTAATAACCCCTAAACAACTAACTCAGGGCCGACCCCACTAGGGAAGTCTAATAACCCTAGTCACAACATCCCGATGGAGGAATAAACATCTCCGGATATATAATAAAGTCCCGATGGAGGAATGAAACATCTCCGGATAAAGTAAAAATAGAATATTCTTAGAAGTTACAATATTTCAACACGTAGGAGCATTGTGTAGTAGAAAAACATGTGCTCAAATACTTGAGGGGCACAATGGAGTATGTTTTGAGTGTTAGATTTTAAGCAAAAATTCAATATGATCTAGGATCTTATCCGAGAGAATAACATGTACAGCATAACAATCACAAGACGCAATCACAAGAGACAATAGACACACAGAGTTTCCTTGGGGAAAACCAATAAGGTGAAAAACCCCAATAACTTCCTCAGAGATGGATAGAGCAATGATACAAAACCCAAGCATAAGAGATAGTCTCCTAGTAGCAGCTTCTCCTCCTCCACTAGTGCACCACTCTTCAATGAGTGTATGGGTGAGAAAGTGAATGATCAAATAGAGTGCCTCCTGCACTCTATTTATACTTGACTTGACTTGCCTAATAACCTTTACTAGGTCGGCCTCAACTTAACTGCTTAACATAATGCTGACAGGGCCGACCCCCAATAGGGTGGTCTAATAACCCTTTAACCCACATGACTGATACAGGGCCGACCCCATCAAGGTGGTCTAATAACCCATCAAGTATAAGTTACGACACTCACAATATAAATGACGACACTTCTGTATAGAGGAATAATATCATCTCTATAGGAGTACAATATACATATGTGAAATACATTCCGAAGTTACAAATACATAACACTCCCTCTTAACTAGGAAGGTATTTCTCGACACAGATCTGCTAGCACAAGTATTCTTCTCTGGATCATCATCACTGGATCATCGTCATCGAATCACTGCTGCTATCTCAATCAATCTCCAATCTACTCGTCATAGGAAGTTCTACAGAGCCAGCCCTTTTTCATACTGGATGTAGGCCTAGCCTCCATGTAGGTCTTCATCATTTCTCCGAGCAAGCCATCAAGTAGGTACACCTCAGGACTGATTATACTGCCTCTGCAAAACCTGCAAGATCTCCCAGGACTAATTACATTGCCTCTGCAAAACTTGTAAGAGCATCTTAGGACTGATTACACTGCCTCTGCAAAACCTGCAAGATCTCCCAGGACTGATTATACTGCCTCTGCAAAACCTGCAAGAGCATCTCAGGACTAATTACATGCCTTTGCAAAACCTGTGTACCCTACTATCACATCATCGTCTTCAGATCACCTCATAGTCCACGGAGCACAACCTAGATGCACATCACACATCACTTACACCACTGACATGGGAGAACACATCTATCACCATTCGGAGAAGGCTCACACGACCATGGGAGAACACATCTATCACCATGTGAGAATGGCCCCAACCCTTACATTTCACCATGGGAGAACACATCTATCACCATGTGAAAATGGCCCAACTCTTACATTTCACCATAGGAGAACACATCTATCACCATGTGAAAATGGCCCAGACCTTATATCTCAGCATAGGAGAACACATCTATCACTATGTGAGAATGGCTCCAGCCCTTATATCTCACCATAGGAGAACACATCTATCACTATGTGAGAATGGCTCCAGCCCTTACATCTCACCATGGGAGAACACATCTATCACCATGTGAGAAAGGCTCATGTGCATCTGTGTCTCCAGACTCATCACTTCCCCCTGGAAGGAATCTCGATCTGAAGTACACCAAGTCTCTTTCTGAAGTACTCAAACTTCACTCTGGCCAGCGGCTTGGTCAACACATCGGCTATCTGCTCGTCCATCGCAACATACAGGAGCTTCACTTCTCCTCTCTACACCATATCCCTGATATAGTGGAACTTGATCTCAATGTGCTTCGACTTGTCATGGAACACCGAGTTCTCTGACAACTTCACACAACTCTGGTTGTCACAATATATACAAGTAGCACTCAACTAGAGATCAAACAAATCTGACAGCAACTTCCTAAGCCATACTGCCTCACAACTAGCCGAACAAGCTGCAACATACTCTGCTTCGGCTGTACTCAGTGCCACACAGGACTGCTTCCTGCTAAACCAAGAGATCATACCGGATCCCATACTGAAGCAACACCCCGAAGTGCTCTTCCGATCAGTGGCACTGCCTGCCCAATCCGGATCAACATAACCCTCCAGGTTAAACTTTTGATTCGCATCATACTTGAGCCCATAGTCAACTGTACCCTTCAGGTACCTCAGAACATGCTTTGCAGCTGCTAGGTGAACATGTCTCAGATTTGTCAGATACTATCTCAAGGTGTTCACCGCAAAGCAAATGTCTGGTCTCGTATTCGTCAGGTACATCAAGGACCCAATCATCTGACGATACATTGTAGCATCAACCGGCTCAAATGAAACATCACACAGAAGTTTCAGGTTCGATGCCATAGGTGTGGTCATGGCCTTGCAGTCCATCATCCTGAACCGCTTCAAGATCTCTACTGCATACTTCCCTTGTTCAAGGAAGATTCCATTTGCACTCTGCCACACCTCCATACCTAGAAAGTAGTGCATCATCCCCAAGTCCTTCATCTCGAACTCGGTAGCAAGCTTCCTCTTCGTGTCGGCAATCAATCTATCCTCACTTGTTACAAATAGGTCATCCACATACAAAAGTAGTATCACAGGATTGCCTTCCTCAACCTTGTAGTAAAGATTGGAATCTGCTTTACTCTTGCTAAAGCCCAAACCGGATAGGAAACTGTCCATCCTACCATACCAAGTCCTAGGAGCTTGCTTCAATCCATACAAGGCTTTCTTCAACCTGGACACATATGACTCCCTGTCATGTGTTTCAAAACCGAGTGGTTGCTCCACATACACTTCCTCTTCGACTACACCATTCAAGAAAGCTGTCTTGACATCCATCTGGTGTATCTTCCATTTCATCACTGCAACCAGAGCAAGAACTGATCTAATGGAAGTGTATCTGGCCACAGGAGCAAAGGTCTCTTCATAATCAATCCCTTCTTTCTGGGAGCCACGAGCTACAAACCTAGCTTTATATTTCTCTATGCTGCCATCTGTAGCATGCTTGATCTTGTAGATCCACTTGGAAGTCACAACAGACTTCCCTTCAGGTCTGGGACCACATCCTAAGCATCATTCTCCATGATCGACGGATCATGGCATTCTTCCATTACTGCATCCCGGATCCTGGGAACTTCAGATTCTTCAATAGATAGTTTTCTTCATTGCTGGAACAAATGTTGTAGTCCTTCTTTTGTAGGTGATTGTACACGATCTTTCCTACAAGTCAAATTCAATTGCATGATTAGAAACTTCTTATATATTTCAGAACAAATTCTTATACATAAAGAAATATGTCATACAGTCATGCAATTATTTTAGCCAATGCTTCAATACAACATTTATCCATATCCCATAACTTTCTAGATGCCTTCCAATCTCTACCAGAACATTGTTAAGAGTGTGCACAACTCCCAACATGTTAGCAAAGAGGTTTCATTCTAGATAAGTAGCAATGGAATGTTGTGCAGTGCCATAGGCCACTTACCCATCACATGCATATTAGTAGTATACTGTTCATTAATGCAATTATTCTAATATGCATAATACACAACCTAAGTCTAGGAACATAAGCATATACATCATTGAACAATTTTAAACAATAAGAAATGACAATTTAAATACTTATCTTTGTTTGTTTGTTGGGTAGACTCCCTCTCAATCTTTGCTTCCTTGCAGGACTACTGGAGTGTGCTCCCTCTTGATCTTTGCTTCCTTGCAGAAACTACTGGAGTGTGCTCCCTCTTGATCTTTGCTTCCTGGATTACCTGTCCTTGAACTTATATTCATCTTGGACCACTATGCATGCTTAAGTGTGCACTAGTGTCATGATTGTGCCATCCTCAAGATCTCATACATAATCATACATTCATTAGTATAATCTCAAAACAAAATAATCTTAAACATGCATAGTCATGATCATTTCAAACACAAATAATAAGCATTAGTATTCAAGGTTTCAGAGTAGACTTCTCTTACTCATGCATATTCATATTTGACCATAGAATTATTCTGGTTAGTCATATCATCAATCAAGATAAGAGACATTATATGCATAAACCCTTGATTACTTAAATTTCTAACTTCATGAATAATCATATACAAAAGTATAAGATCCTTACATAGGGTAGGATTCTAACTTGATATAAGAAAAACATACCTGGTCATCATATTTGCTAGTTATGTCTAGCAATGTTTTCTTGTTCTCTTCAATGACTTGCATAACTCATAAGTTAACCATTGTAGAACCAAAATATACATACATCTATGTGATCCATGACTATGGATGAGTCTTTGTCTTCATGTCACCATGGTCTTGATTTAGAACTTGATTTGTACCTTCATGTTAGCGGATAACATTCTCCTCATACAACACCACAGTGCATTAGTACAATCATAATACAATCATACGTGTCATAACCCTAATCAATGAATGTCTTCTATCATGCATTCATACTTTTACTAGGGTGATAAGACAAGTCTAAATTAAACAAGATTGTTACTAAACTCAATAACATGAAGACAATCATATTATAATCATGAACAAATTTCAAAACATACCTGTAAGTCATACCTGTCAGATTGCTTGTAGTAGTTGTTGTTGTGTTGTTCCTTTTGTTCTTCGCACAATCTGAGGAAAAGTGTCCTTTTCTTGGTATGTGCTGTGAGAGCTTGATCTTCATTCCCCATCTTTTCTTCTCGAGCTATAATCCAAGCTTCTTCCTGTGAGCATTCTTCCCACGGCCTACTGAATGAGATCAATTCCTTTCTTGCACAGATTCCTTGGATGAAGGAGTCCCATGACCTGGGTAGGCCATTCAATGTGGTCATAACAATTTCACCATTCTCCACTACTTCATCCACAGCTTCAAGTTGTTCCTTGATTTGAGAGACCTTGGAGAAGTAAGATAGTGTGGTCTCTCCATTTTGAAGCTTTACCCCTTTCAATTGGTTCTGCAAAGCCATCTTCCGATTTATGTTCTTTCCTTCAAACAACTTAGTCAAGGAGTCAAATATCTCCTTAGGTGTCTTCAGAGATGACACATGTGGAATGAGATGGTCTTTGATAGAATCAACAATGATCCTCTTAGCCTTGACCAAGTTCCTCTTGTGTAAGGCCTTAGTCTCTTCTCCCTCTGGGACAAGAACCCCTTCACTTATGTAGGTATCCAACTCACTCTTTTCTAGAATTAACCCAATCCTATACTTCCAGGCTTGGAAGTTATCATCCCCTTCAAGCTTATCCTCAAGCTTGGTGTGGTGAGACATCTTAAAGAGTACTTCAAATGGAAATAGAAAAGATTTAGGTCTTACCACTTGATTTGTAGAAATCTGTATCTGGAGTTGGATTAGGGTTTGTCAAAGAAACCTAAAAATTCAAACTTTGAATTTCAAACTTCTGAAAGGATAGAAAGATGCGCCTAGATGAGTTGATCAAGCTGGTATACTCAGAATTTGAAAACTGCAAAGTTTCACCCCTCAAAATTGCTTTTGAAACTTCCGGATTCACTAGACAGGACCCTGAATTAGGGTTTGATATTCCCGTAGCTTCACCCAACCAAAAAGTTCGATCTTGGTCTCTAAACTTCGTTTTTTCTGAGGAGCTTCCAGCCATGGTCTCAGATTTTAGAAATTCCAACTTTTGCAGAAGCCCTAATTTCCAGTTTCATTGGACAGTACCCCAAACTAGGGTTTGATTTTCCCGAAACTTCACCCAACCAAAAAGTTCGATCCAAATCGCTAAACTTCGATTTTTCTGAGGAACATCCAGCCATGGTCTCAGATTTCAGAAATTCCACTTTTTGTGGAAACCCTAAATTTTAGGGCCAAAACTGAAAGTGCTTAGAATTGAATTCTGATTGGACAGAAAGATGCACCTTGTTGAGGAGAGTCAATCTAGCCTCCTGCCTTTCAAGATCTGTGGAGAGAAACCCAAAATCAAGAAGCCCTAGCCTCCGCAACTGCACAGTGTCTTCTTCTCAGGTTAGCTCTGATACCATGTTAGATTTTAAGCATCAATTCAATATGATCTAGGATCTTATCTCATAGAATAACATGTATAGCATAACAATCACAAGAAGCAATCACAAGAGACAATAGACACACAGAGTTTCCTTGGGGAAAACTAGTAAGGTGAAAAACCCCAATAACTTCCTCAGAGATAGATAGAGCAATGATACAAAACCCAAGCATAAGAGATAGTCTCCTAGCAGCAGCTTCTCCTCCTCCACTAGTGCGCCACTCTTCAATGAGTGTATGAGTGAGAAAGTGAATGATCAAATAGAGTGCCTCCCGCACTCTATTTATACTTGACTTGACTTGCCTAATAACCTTTACTAGGTCGGCCTCAACTTAACCACTTAACATAATGCTGATAGGGCTGACCCCCAATAGGGTGGTCTAATAACCCTTTAACCCACATGACTTATACAGGGCCGACCCCATCAAGGTGGTCTAATAACCCATCAAGTATAACTTACGACACTCACAATATAAATGACGACACTTCCGTATAGAGGAATAATACCATCTCTATAGGAGTACAATATACATATGTGAAATACATTCCGAAGTTACAAATACATCAACATTGAGATATCTTGGAGATGGTGAGGTGAAGTTGCAAGGGTATACAGAGACTCAAATTGGGCAAGCAGTGCATAAGACAAGAAGAGCACCTCAAGGTGTTGCTTTAACTTGGGATCAACAATGATAGCCTGGTTCAGCTGAAAGCATACTTCTTTGGCAGTTAGCTTAACAAAGGCAGAGTATATGACAACCAATACTACTACTCACGAGGGCATTTAGCTTCACAAGTTGCTTGCATGATTATTTGATCAAGAGTTAGATCCCACAATGATTTACTATGATAATCAGAGTTGTATCAAACTCTCTAAGAATCTAGTGTTTCATGACAAGTCCAAGCACATTGAGATCATATATCACTTCATTTGAGACACATGATTCAGAAGGTAGTGGTAAAGCTCCAATATGTACCCACATATCAATAGATTGTTGACATTCTAACCAAGTCCTTAGCAAAAGGGAAGTTTGAGCATTCGGAGACAAACTTGAGTTGGTGCATAATTCCTTCCTTGCTAAGAGGGAGTGTTGAAGAATGTAGTTTGGACAAGAATTTGTGCACAAGCTCGGTGTGAACATGTTTTTAGTAGTTCGAGTTAATTCTATGTTATAATTCACTTTATGAATAAAGTGAAAGTCTTTTTTTTTTGTAAGCTAGCACCCATGGAGTTTCGAACATGTGACCTATCACAAGGAGTGCCTTAACAGTACACCCATTCACTGTCTATTCTATGCCACGTGGGCAATAAAGTGAAAGTCTTATATTCAACTGTTGATTCTAATAAAATGTATTTTTATACATTAGTAATTTAGACTAATCTCAATTGTACATCTCATCGAGAGATTAGGGTTTCAACTCAAGTATAAAGGCATGTCAAGATAGAGGGTTTATAGTTTATACACACATACACACAAAGACAAGTTTTTGTCGAACAGTGATTGAGTTCATCAGTCGAGTAGGTTTAGAGCGTAGGAGAGGAGCTGAAATTGGAAACCAAGCAAAAAACAGCAGGAAGATTCCATACAGGTGAGTCCATATAGTTGTATGAATTGAGTACGAACAGGTCTGTACAGTCATATGGATAGGGCCATACAACAGGCTAGCAGGCAGCAAGCAAATTTTCTCGTTTTCAGCAGGCAGATTTTCTCAATAGTTGTTCAGATCCGGTTTTTGGGTGTATCATACAACTGTTAGTTTGACAGCTTGTGGAGTTTTCCTTGTAAGTTTTGATTGTTTAGTGAAAAGCTGATTTGAAGGAGTAATTACCTATGTAGTGTTTATGCTTCTGCTATTTACTTTCCAGATATATGTGTGATTGTTGTTATGTGAAGAATTTAGTTTTCTGCAATTAAATAACAGACTTTTTTAGTTGAGAACATAATGGCAGCAATCGCCTAGGGTTCAGAAGTTTAACATGTTCTTCTAATCATTTCTCTATGGAAGGGGTTAGAGAGGTCATTGACTTTTATAGTAAAGGTTTAACTTCAATTGGGTTGCTATCTGGAGGATTTATCATTTGAAGCATGCTATGAGAAAGAGGTCCTTCTATGTGACAAGTTTGTCTTCTTCCTGAGAAGGTTCTTGTGTATACTCTTGAGGTCAAAATAGAGTTACCATACATATAAACAAACGATTGGGATTAATTCTGATAGCTTTGAATTTTTAGAAACTTAAATTCGTGACAACTTGTTTTGTTGGCTAAGGCAGCATGATTCAGTTGGGGGCTTGTTTAACCATTGCATTGAAACTATATTTTGAGGAGGAAGTGGCATTTCCTTAACAGCTATTTTGGATGGAGCCTCTTTACTTGTTTCTAACTTCATTATTTTCTTCAGAGCACATTATCTGGCAGCTGCTTAGTGTTGACATATGCACTATTGATTCGGATGATGAGCAGGACTAACTCCCTCCTCCTTGTGGCAGCTGCATCTTTGTCCAGGCTGTGTTTCTTTACTGTGTTTTCCTTCTTGGGATAACCTTCTTGTACACCTATGCTTATGTTATTTTGTGTGTTGCGTCTCTTGTACTCATTTTTTATTTCATTTCATCTTATTTTGGGGGGTCTATTGCAATTTGCACCCTTCTGTTTTGGTTTGGCCATTATTGTTCGTTGTAATCACTAGTCCTTTTGGCCTATTTTGGTTTTTAAGGAACATCATTTTGAGTTTCAATTTTTCTCTTGGAGTTATGCTTTGTGCAGTTCTATTCCTTTTTCTTTACATTTCATCTTATTTTGGGGGGATCTTTTGCACCCCTCTTTTGGTTTGATTATTATTATTGTTGGTTGTAATCACTAGCAAGGAAAATTTTAGGGGCAAAATTTAGCCTATGGGCTATATTTTGACCTTTTTTTTCCAAAAAAAGATTCATCAATTTCTTTTTTTTTCCAAAAATGATTCGCCCAAACTCCATGTGATAATTTTTTTATTATTCTAAAAATCGCCAAAATTGTTCCAAAACTATATAAAGTCCTTAGAAATTTAAATATTTTTATAAAAAATTCACCAAACATTTTATGGTTGCAAATTTAAGAATTAGTAAGATTTGCCAAGGTTTCTACACTTAGAGAAAATTAAGGATCCTTAAAATTTTCCCTGATCACTAGCCCCTTTGACCTATTTTGATCATAGAGGACATCGGTAAAATTTCAATTTCACTTAAATTTTTTTTCTTGGAGTTGTGGTTTACGCAGAGCATTGTGTATGCTGGAGCTTTTGATTTGGTTTTCCTTGGTTTGGAGCTTTCCTGTTTGCTGGATTGAATTATGTAACTTGAAACATCTTTCATTCAAGTCTTTTGTCTCCACAGTAATGCAAGTAATCCCTTGATGGGTCTGAAATCATACAGATCCTTACACTCAATCTCGGGGATTATAGAATGTATGGTTCATTGTCCAGTTGCTTATTGATTTGATCAACTCAGACATAAAATTCTTGTATAATTTTGGGAATTTTAACAAGCAACAGTAAGAAAGAGTGTTTTTAAATTTAGAAGTCTTTATTCCTAGTCTGAAAATCTGCCAGGTTGCTGCAACGTATTCATTGCCTGCTTTTGAAAATGCATTCACAACTAAAGAGAAACATAAGCAGGCAAGATTTTTATATTTCCAAATCTAATGCATGTAGAACAACATTGATAACATGTTCATCTGGTGTTAAATCTTTGGGACAAACTTGTAGAGATATTTGCATGAACCTGACTGCATGTTTTCAAAATTTGACAAAGCGTCATTTGATATACAGAACTAAAGGTGATGGTAAAAATGTTTGCCTAGCATATCTGTGAACATTGCATTGGGTATCTCTGTATCAGTAATTACCCATACTATGCAGGTGACCCAAAATTAGTAGATTGCAGCCTCATTGCAACTGGAATAGACTACTGCATGCAAGGCAGACAGAGAATTGACACTATGCTAACCATCATCATTTCTTTTTTGTTCTTTGATTGCATACCTTTTCCTTTATTGTTAGTAAAAGGTGTGTCCTGTTTAGTCACCATTTCTATATAGTTTTCTTAACTATATAAATAAAATTCTTTTGCTGCAGGTTCGAGATTTAGATTTTGCTGTGGAGATCATAGGCTCTGAAATTGTTCGAGATCTAGATGGCCTTGCATTGAGCTCACGCAATGTGCATCTCTCACCTGAAGAGAGACAAAAGGTATGTCTTTTATTCAATGATGCAATGGCATCTTTGCCTCCATTTTTGATACTCCTATGTTCCAATTTGTACATTGAACATAACATACGAGGATAGATGCACTTGTTGGTAATGTTTTTAATTGTACAAAAAACCAACTGTAGTTGCTATTGGTCTAATTCTGATTTTGAAGCCAACAGTCCAAAAATCCATTAACTAGATTAAAAATTGGATTGGGCAGAATGGAGCTTAACTTAAGCACTCCACAAAACTTAGCTTGATAGGTTAAGAGGTTTTTTCAGTAAGAATAAGACCATCACATGTTATATTTAGCTATCTTGTTGCATCACAAACTCAAATCAGCTGGGTTGTTAACAAGTATTGCATCCATCTAGATTTTCAAAATGAAGATGCGACAAGACAGCTCAAGCCTGGATGGTACATTTATTTCCATTCGTCTGGCTTTTGACTGAGCGTCTTTCAGATTTGTGGGATTCTTTTCCTTCAGCATGAAGCCAAAGGTGCCCTCGAAATCATTCAGCTAATGTATTAAGATGGCTGGGTCTGTAGGTTTTATGTCATCTAGGATCCTTTCTAGGATTTTCTCAAATCTTTGATTGAATTCTTGAACCGTTTCATTGTCTTTCTTTCATGTTCCATATAATTGGTTCAAAAGGTACTTATTATAATACTTGGTGCCCCTTTCTTCTAAGAATCTCTGTTCAAACATTTCATATCCCATAATACTATTGACTCCTAGATTCCTAAACCATTGATGGGCATTTTCGTCCAATGACTGAGCCAACAACTTCAAAGTTCACACAGACATCCTCATGATCTATGTTGAGTTCTCTAATAACCTTCCAGAAGTGGTCAAGATGCTCTTCAGCAGATATCACATTGTCCTCATTAAATTGTGGTAATCTTTCATGGGCTTTATCAGGAACCGCATCAGGGGCTCCTACAATTGCAGCAAAAGGTACCCAACTTTCTGCCAAAATCTCTTGGCTGAGGTTGTGGTGGGATTTGTTGTGGGTTGCCTTGGTTAACACCAGCCATTTGTACTGGTTGGGGGCTGGTTGCTTTGGATTTCTTAGGAGTCTGAGTGTCAACAATCAACTCTTTTGAAGAACTCCTTCAGTTATAGCTATGACAACTTCGTCCACCAGTGGATTCGCTTGATGGAGTCGCCAGGTGAAGGGATGGAAATCTTCACCGAAAAGGTTATCTCGTCAAAATAAACCAAGGAACTCCTTGCTCCCTGACAATGACGCCAAAAATGTTGTTGAAGACAATATTTTTGGCTTAGGATGCGAGATATGTCATAAGATTTTACCAAGGAACTCCTTGATCTCAGGCAACGATGCCAAAAATGTTATTGCACAACCTAGCAGCCCTAAGATTGCAAGGATTAATCGGCTGCTAACCCAGCACTACCCCAAAGTGTCACGCGGGCAGAGACCTCTCTCTTTAGGTCTTCTAAGTCCACCTAAGTAAACCTAGACTAAACACAGGAGGTCAAGCTTTCTTGGATACTTTCCAGAGGTTATCCAACTTTCTCAAGTACTAGCTTGACCGATTTGGGAAGATAGTATGCCTGAGAAGATTACAAAAGGTTTTGAATGTGGCACACTATGGGATGACAATTAAGCCAAGGTTTTGATTAAATTTGGGGTTGAGATACAAGTCCCTTGGCTAGATGAAATCCAAGATAACTTTTAAGAGTGTTTGATGTGTGTGTGTGTGTATGGTTACCAATAACATTCAATTATCATGACAAGTGTGAGCGTAAATGTTTAAGCATGTGTATGATCATATGGGTAAGAGTTACCCCATTGAATTTGGCTTAGGACAAGTAGGAGTGTCATGCCACTGTAGCTCTTAGTTCTATGTGTGGGGTCCAACAGTGATGCTTGGATCAATCTCGTAGAGCTAATAAAAAAAAGAAAAAGAAAAAGGGAGGTACAACCGTACACTGTATAGTCGTCTTACAAGCCGTACAATGTACGATCGGGTCACTATTGTGAAATCTAGGCTTGAGTGCAGATGACAAGGACTTGGCGGAGTAGAGGAAATTGAGATCAAGCCTAAGTGACGTGCTACTGTAGGCGCAGAGCCACGCGAATGTGGAAAGCACGAACTTGGACAACGATAGCAAACTGGTCGACGACGATTGTAGACGCAGGCTTGAGTTGACAGTGGATCAGGATGGGAAGAGGCTGTGCCACGAGGAGCAGAGGGCCGCAAGCTCTGTGAGAGCTGTTCAGGAAGTTTGCGGCAAATGTAAGGAAGCTGCGGGGTGTGTTGAGTCGTTAGGACGGGCCATCGTAGGAGTTGTTAGCTGTAGCAGGACGCGTGGTGGTGGCAAAGGTGACAACATCAGGAGATGGCAGGAGATCCACGTCAGTAGATGGCCGCTCAGAAAAGGAGCTGGCGGTGGGAGTTGCACGTGGATCAACAACCAAGAGAAGTCACGGTTACGAACGGTGGTAAGAAGATGATTGGGCTCGGGATCTGATAGCGAGCCGGAGCTGGGAGAAAACTAGCAAGAAGTGTTGGGTGCTGGATTGCCAGGGAGAGCTGAGTAGCGTGGATCCTAGTGACGGGGATTGTGGGAGCTGACGTCGACAGAGGGATGGGTTGTGGACACGAACGAGTTTTGGCACCAGGAGTGAGAGCGGCAACAAGATGCCACGAAGAGAACAGTTTCCAGTTGAGCCGTCGTCAATTGCCAGGCCAAGTTGCCGGTAGCCAGCAGAGTTAGCTCCTGTGAAATGCCAGGACAAAAAATCACAACCTTCGGGTAGGTGAGTGTAGGCCTCTGGAAGGCTGTAGTAGACCTCAGTCAGCCCAAGGCAGCATCTGGGCAGCCTAGAACAAGTCCGGGCAACACCCAGTAATTTTGGGCAGCTCTCAGAAGTGCTTAGAATTGCCTAGAAAATTTTGGGTAGTGAGCAGAAAAGTTCGAGCAACGAGTAAAGGGGTCTGGGTGGGCCCAAAACAGAAGCTGGGTAGCAGTAGCAATTCGGGCAACAATAAGCTGCAGCTCTGGGTAGTGGGAAGCAACAACAACAAGATTAAATGGCTGTTGCAATTTGGTATGAAGATAGGTTGGAGGGAGCCTCCAACTACAACCCTTGGAAAGCTTGGGTCAAGTTGGTTCTCATGGAGAACAGGTTGTGGAAGTTAATCAACACAACTGTGACCGCGTCGACAGATCTAAAGGACTTGGCAGCTGACAACTTGAAAGATGTGAAGGCCAGAAGGATTATCTTGGATGCGATGAAGTATCATTTGTTTTCTCACATAGCTGAGAAGACGTCGACCAAGGAGATGTGGGATGATCTGACAAGTTTGTATCATAGTAAAAATAAAAGCAGGAAGATGGTGTTGTAGGAGGAGCTCAAAAGCACCAAGATGTCCAAGACCGATATCGTAGCTTCTTATGTCACTAGGATCACACAGATTCGTGATAAGTTGGCAGCAGTTGGGGAGAAAGTGCAAGATTAGGAGTTGGTGAGGATTGCCTTGAATGGCTTCTCCAAGCCGTGGGCAACCTTTGTCAAGGGGATTGTTGCACGGGAGAATCTCCTTGACTGGGAGAGGTTATGGGATGACTCCACCCAAGAGGAGAGTCGGGAGGAGTCTCTATCTGGAGGCCAATAAAAGGATGAGGAAGAAGAGAATGTTTCTCTTGTTGGTCAAGCAAGGAGGAGCAAGAATAGTATAGGGTCAACTTCACAAGGGGTGTAGAAGAAGAAGGACATGGGCAAAGTAAAGTGCTTTGTGTGCCACAAATGTGGTCACTATGCTTCACAATGTCCAAAACGAAAGAAAGATAAGAGCAAGTCTCAACAGGTAGCATCAACTACAGAAGAGAAAGAGTTTGTTGAGAAGTTCGAGGAAGAGTTCTCGTCAGTCTCTTGTATTTCTAGCACAAGTACTGCTTGGTTTGTGGATAGCGGGGCTTCTCATCACATGACAGGGAGACGTGAGTTGTTCACCAGGTTGACAGGGATAGACCCATATTTGTGTGAAAATCCTCACAGCAGATCTAAGAGCTGATGTATACCTCACAATGAAAGAATTTAGGAATAAGATTAAGAGTGGTCATTAATGCACAAGTAACTGTCAACCATCAGTCAAATTGAGTCTAACTGAGTGTGGTAGGTGTAACTGAGTGTAACTGGCACTAACTGAATGAAGGAGGCTCAGTGGAGGGTGCATGAGGAGCTAACTGGAGTCAGAATGGGTAGTCTAGTTTCACTGGAGGTCAATCGGAGTGATACAGTCAGTTGAGAGTCAGTCTAGCCTTAAATCAAGGAAAGAACTAAAGATAACTGAAGTACAACTGAATGGTAACTGAGAGAGGGCGCCTTTGCTTCCTTAAATCAAGGAGGAAGGGCGCACTAAGCTCTAGGAGGGCTAAAACTGATCTGAGAGAAGCTCTCGGGGGCTGGGCAACTGGGGCTAGGTGCTGGGACTGATGACTGGGATGCATGCAATTGCATGCATGCATGCAGAAATGCATGCAAGACATGCAGAAATGCATGTAAGACTAAAACTGCAAATAATGAAAATGCTGGTAGGAGTAGGATGGAGTATAAGAATATCCTAACAATTTGCATGTGGAGCTTTGCACTCATGTTAAGTGTGTTGTGAAGGGAGTTGGAACCATCCGGTTTTGGCTAAAGTCAGGAGGATCTCTAGAGGTGATAGACGTGTTGTATGTATCGGAGCTCAGGATGAACTTGGCCTCAATATCGACATTGGAGGACAGTGGGTATGCGCTCTCCTTTGAGAGGGGACGAGTTGTCATTCTATTGATAGGATCTGGCATAGACTTAGCACAACTTGTTTGTGTTAGAGAGGGCAAGGTGTACAGGTTATAGGGAAAGCCTGTAATTGGATTGATGTTAGTCATAGAGGTCAAGGATCAGAGGAATTTGAGGGGTGGGCAGAGTTCACAAACTTCCAGTATGGGGAGTAAACCTTTAGAGGGGAAGAGGGATTTGGCCCTGTTATCACATATATAGTAGCCGGGCTACCATACATTATTTTTCTGATTCCAGTACACTATTCAGCCAGTTCCCTTACATTGAGATGTTGAGATGAGCATCTATTTGGATCACTATCAGATTTGGACATCAGTTTTATTCCCCATGCCATGACTGAGTCTCAGGACACTCAGAGAGATGACCGATGTAGCCATTATACCAGTTGTACAGAGCAGTCAGTAGTGCCCAGAGTTATAGCAGCAGTTTCAGAGGACAGATGATGGTACAGGTGATGAGTATTCAGGTATATGACTTAGCAGGTATATCATTGTGTTATGGTTATATTGCTTTTATATTTATTCTTATAGCATGTCTTAGCACCTAGTGTCATGATCTGGCGATCATATAGATATGTGGACCTGGTTGATCATATTATACATATTATATTGCCCCTACTCAGACTTAGAAATTCACTATTCATACTCATTGGTTTTACTCTCCTTAGGGAGAATAGAGGTGGTCATTCCACCATACCTTGGCTTTCTAGTGTTGGCACCATTATTCATTGTCTTCATCCATCCATTACCTACCTTTTAGTTTATCACCTTGACTTACTACTTGACTAGTGGCATGGAGGACTTTTCCCCACTGTAGCCTCTGTATTGGATGAGCTTCCCTGTTTATTGTGTCTCGGCTTTGAGTTGGTGAGAAAACTTACCTATGGTGAGTTGGAGTTCCTTGTGAATTCCCCCTAGTCACTAAAGTTGTGTTGGCTAAACCTGAAACTTTTAGTGCTGCCATGAATACAAAATCTGGAAAAAGTGAAATGCTATATCTTGTATGAAAAGCCCATTCATGCAATGTGTTTCTAAACACACATGAATGAAAGGCATGCCAAATGAAAATGGCCATGAAAATAAAATGTTATATCTTTTGGAAATGTAAATACCTAGGTAAACAAGATGTCTGTGACACACCTAGAAGTGCTCAGGTAAACAAGTGCCTTAAAAACACACCTGCAGCAGAAAGCCTAAATAAATGTAAATCTATGCAATGTGTTTATAAACACACATAGATCAAGGCTATGGAAACTTCAGGCCCAAAAAGCAATGGAACTTAAATGCTATATCAAAACGATTGCTGGCCTTATTTGTATTATGGATTGTGCGCATTTGTTAAAGGTGAATAAACCCTCTTGAACAACTCATCCATTTGTGAGACACCGCCATTCCCTATGTTGTTGCTCATTCAGTATATACTATGGTGTGTATTCCCTTTCCCTTTGCCAAAGTGTCACAAAGTTAAGTTAGTCAAGTCATCCCTTAGCCTAGCCAGTTATTTTAGCCTTCACCCTTCACTAGCAAATTGATCACAGCTATGAAGTGAGTATGGTCTTGAAAGTCTAGTCTGAGTAATAATAATAATTAATGACATTATATATTTGGATTTAGATCGCCAGTAATGATTACTGTGTTATAATTGTTATTTGAATAAGTTGTAGAGTATGCATTAACCTTTGACACTTTGCAGAAGCTTCCGATGATGGTTTGAGTTATATTTGGTCATGTTGACTTGGTCAAACCTAGTTTGACCAAGGTCAACCATAGGACATGAGATGGTTGGACCTTGTGATGATATATGGTCTATGTACATGTACATGATGATTCTATGCATCAGATACAGGTTTATAATGATGATTCATGGTTTACAACATTATTTGATCATTTACAGATTATTATTATTTCACCTGTTCCGGTATATTGGATATATTTTATGATCATGCAGAGACTCATATGGTGTATGAGTACATATCTTGTATGGATTTGGACCTTCTGAGTCCAATGAGACAGTTTGTTTTCAGTTCCGGGCACTTACAGTGATGATTGAGCCTCAGTAGGCTGTCCCAGTGCAGTTTTGGTCTGTCGGAGACACTGTCAGAGCAGATGTGATTTTTATCCCGTTGACCTAGGGCGCTGTGCTTGGAGGGGGTGGTCCAGCCACTTGTTTTTACCATATTACCCCCCTCTCGGACACACTGGTGCCCTCACCTTGACAGCGCAGGCACTCCAGGAGGCAGTTTGGGGCAGTTTCACGCTTCCCGAGGCATTTCAAGATTGGTAGAAAGGGATATTGAGGAATTCGATTTGGGCTACTGAGGCAATGTCTTGGCATGGGATGATCAATGATGATGGATTGATGTCTTCCACACCTCCTCCAACAGTTTTAGCTTCATCGGGACCCGCATCCATCACTTATGGCACTTTCTGATGATTTCTGAGGTCTTTTGAGGCCTACGATTTGTCCATAGAGGCACGATTTGGTATATTGATGACTATTTTATTATTATTGTGCTATGGGGATTGACCAAGGGTGGCTAAAATTACCCCTTGGACCCACCATAAGCTTCTTATTATATTTTGTCATCATGATATGGTGGGATTCCCCTCTCCTAGGGCGATTTTGTCACTTATGTTATATTTTATTAGTGATCCATGTATTTTATTGTTGGGCTCATCTCAACCATTGATTAGACATTTGTATCTTTTAATCTTAGCCACTCATTCAAAAAGTGGTTAGGATTTTGATGCCTCTCCTTCCTATTTAAAGGAGAGAGCTTCTCATTTTAAAGGGACTTGTGGCTCTGGATTATTGGAATAGAAAATTATTATTGCATCTATCTCCAGTGTTGTGGTGAATGTTTTTCGTGTTCGTTCGTTGGTTCTTCCTTTGCACTGAGTTATTGGAGATCTTGTTTTGCCATATCTTTTGTACCACGTTTTTGCATCTACGGGTGGAGGCCGATTTGCTTTGAGGAGGAAGTATTGGTAGGGGAAGACTCTCCCTACTTCTTCTTTGGATCTCTTCGTTGGTAACAGGGAGTATTACTGTCCCAGGACCTTCTATTCTATGTTATCATTGCATTTTACTTGTATTTCCTCCATACTCGACCTCTTTGATTGAAATCGATTTTCCTTGGATTGACAGGTAGAGGAGAGCGCACTTGTGTGCAGGGCATCAATTTGGCAAGCAAAATCAACAATCTCTCATTTGATCTCTGCGGGAATCTTCCTCAACATCAAAGCATCTCTCTTCATCACTCAGGTATGATCTCAAGGTAAGTTCTATCTCCATGATCTATCCACTTGTCTAAAATATTTAAAACCCTAATCAATCAAAACCCCATTTTTACATTTTTTCAGATCTACTAAGATCTAGTGGCTTCTTGGGCAAGAACTTTAAAACCCACCTCTATAGTATCCACGGCATCCCGGATCTATAGTTTGGTGAGGATTGGCCTCCATTTGACCCTCTTCCCAAGGCATTTAGCCTCCTCCAAGCAAGGGCGCACTTCCTAGTTTGGGTGGGTTGACCTAGATCTAGTACGTGGGTAGTTGAGATTCCACTTGATTCATGATCTACACATCCAATAACCTACCCCCAGATTGTCACTTTTTTGATTTCTACCTTGTGGGCCCTATTCCACATTTTAAGGGATTTAATCCCATTTTTTGACCACTGGTATCTTTAAACTCAGATCTAGTAAGATCTAGCCATCGGATTGCCTTGAAATTATAGATCCATATCCTCACCTGATCAACCTACTTGGATCTAAATTTTGGATGCCATTGGACTTGTCTTGATTCATTTATCCCACTTTTTTAGCCTCCTTGGGTAATGTCACACCACCTTGGAGAAGTGAGTTGGCCCACTTCTAGGACATGGGTACATGAGATTTTAGTGGATTTGGAATGGGCATAATTCAAAACCTAGGTCTAGTGTGTCACTTCATCAAATTTTGCCATGGGGATAGCATTCCTTGTTTTAAGGGATTGTGGTCCACTTAGGTCAAACCTAGATCTAGACCTATTCATCCATCAAGACTTTAGTTTCCCACTTGTCTCATGCAAGAGGGGTCTTCAACCACAAGTTAACTTTATTTTGACTCCATTATCCCAATTCCCAAGGCACTGGTTTCTCTCCAAGTCAATTCGACTTTCCTAGATTGTTGGTTTAACTTGTGATTTGACCCTTGTATGGTGAACTAAACCCTTTGATGTCATCATGTATCATGATCAAGCTTGTCACTTGTACTAGTTAGCCCCAATTCAACCCCTAAACTATGTTGCATTGGACACGGTTCCCAAGGCAGTGGATTTTCTCACATTGAACTAGTACATTAATCCTGGATCCTATTTCACAAATCATAAGTCACTTTCACATCAATAATGAACCAAAGCTATACTCATTGAACCCCTCACTTGTCTTGTGACTTCATCCTAAGGTTTAGGATAAACCATACACCTTACTTCACTTAGAATTAACTTGATTTGGTGTCTTTGTTTTGATCTCTCCTGTCGGGAGTAGATTGGGTCTCCCCCTTTGTTGTCTGGGCTAGATAACATAAAGTGAAGGTTGCCTCGACTGGCGTGACAACCATATATTGGAGGTCGAGGTGATCGTGGTTGCACTTTTTGAGTTGCCCTTCCCTATTGCCATTCATGAATGGATACATCCATAGGGGTAACTACAGTTTAGGTGATAACAGGCCCCTTCCAGTTCTGACAAGAGACTTAGCTGGTATGAGATGACATTGATCGATGCTCAGGAGCAGGAGAAAACTCCTAGGAGCACAGTGACAAAGAGTAGGCCTTTGACGAAGTTTTCAAACTTCTTGGCATTGATGTGTACCGCGTGTAGAATCATATATTTCATGTCTTCTAGGAAACATGGAGCAACTGACTAGTAGGGTTGGAGGAATGATAGAGTGCAGGATGGTGTGAGTAGCAGTGTGCTAGGGTCAAAGGGAGAACCAGTTATAGTTGGTTCTTGGAGAAGTACCTTCCTTGCTAAGAGGGAGTGTTAATTTTTGTAGCATTGGATAGGTACTTTTGCATAGGCTAGGTGTCGGGCATGCAAGAGTCTTCCATAATACCTCTCTAGGCGCTTGCTTGAGGAGCAAGAGACTTTTTGTATCTCTTTCCTAAGTCTAACTTATGAAAAACACATTATTAACTTAATGTTGGCCGAAGGTATTTTGGCCATTGAGATGTTATAATAGGAAGCCTAAGGAGAGGAGTAGACACAATAGAGACAACAATCTCATAGAGGGTTGGAGAAGGACTTTCAAGTAATTGTGCTGGGTAAGGTTCGAGAAATGAAGCAAGGGGCAATTGAGAGCTAGTAACCAGCAAGATCGAAGGACCAATCTTGAGGTTTTATAGCTAGCTTCTGTCATTGTATTTTCCTTAGTGGGCCATTATCCCAGAAAAGGGAGACCGAGGATTTTATAATATTTATAAAATCAATCTATTGAATGGTTTTTCTCCAATTGGGGTTTTCCAGGGTAAATCTGTGTCAAATGTTGAATGATTTCTTGAGTATTTCTGTTGCATTGTTTTTTTGAGATCTAGGGCGTTTTCAGTAGTAATTTAAGTAATTATTCGAATTGTTTAACTGGGTCTGTATCTGTAAAATCCAACAATGTCTAAGACATAGCTTGCACTTAAGAACCTACTATATTCACAACCAATATGAATCCCCAACTGCAGTTTTACACGCCTAACGACAAGTCCTTGTTGATTTTTATAGATGTTGGAACACGTCTTCTACCCCAAAACCCACAAGAGTTCAATATGATATCTCAAGTGCCATATATCCAATGTTGGTTATGATCTAAGTCACTAGACACGTCCATATAGGCCTCCGTGTCCGTGTCATCGTGTCGGACACGGACACGTCCTGACACAGTGTCGGACACGTGTTTTAGACGTGTCCGGTTTTAGGACACATCCAAAAAATGTGTCCGACATCGTGTCAGGAAGTGTCCCAAAAAAAGGACACCGTGTCCCAAAAACAGGACAACATGTCCCAAAAACAGGACACTTCTAACCCAAATTGTAAAAAACCAATTTTACGCTCATTCATTCACATTTTTTAGTGAGGCTTGAGCTCTAAGAGGGGTTTATTTTCCAGGTGAAGAGCATTAGAAGGTTTTCCATCTTTATCTACCCCTTTTGTATTTGCCAGTGGCATTCCGACATCTATGTAATACATTTTGATTTCGATGACTTAATGACAAATATGATTCCAACATCTATGTAATACGACATTTTGATTTTGATGACTTAATGAGAAATTTTATGACTCTGTGAGAATCCACTGCACTGATGGAATTATAGGCCCCAATGTTTGTCATCCTTCTCTATCTGCAGTTTGTGATGTCTTTTTATTATTCTTCCATATACATTTACATATTACATTGTTTGATTCTTAGTTATGATGTATTTTTATTATTCTTCCATGTACATTTAGATATTACTATTTACATTCTTTGGCTCTTAGCCTCTCAAATCAAGTCAGGGCTCACGCCAATAAGTATTCTGTGGGGACATATTCCACAAACAACATCACAAGGGGATTCATTTCACATAGTTGAAGTTACCCCTTATTTCTATTCCTACCCATGACATTCAATCTTTAAGTGGCATCATCATTGTGAGTGGTATAATCTAAAATATAAAGGGTGTTTAGTAACGGGAAAAGATAATAATAGGGTGTGGCCCCCATCCGTGTAATCTAATCAAATAGAAATAGTCCTATTTTGGTTGGCTTTCTTATACCTCCCGTGGGCATCCAATAGTGGGGGCGGGGGAAGCCAATCACCGACCTTTTTCCCTTGTTTCAATAGTGGAATGAAGCCTATCCCTTTCCGCTAATGGGGGTTTCAGTTAGGTCTACCATTGACATATGCATTGTGATTTCTGAATGTGTAATGTGTATTGATTGTAATTTCTATTGAATATTTGTAAATTTTCTAGTTTCTTCAAAAATTTGGATATATATATATATATATATATATATATATAACGTGTCCTCCGTGTCCTAATTCTGGGGGTCACCGTGTCCATGTCGGACACTTGTATTCCTGTGTCCCGTGTCCTCGTGTTCAGGTGACTCAGGTTATGATCAATATCACTTTAAACATCAATGCTATTCATGTCATGAAGATCAAGTATCAACAAATATGTAATGTCAGTTGCTGGTATAAGAATTACAAGTTCCTTGTTCAAGTTTTTAAACAATAAGATTATCCAAAAGATTCAAATGTTTAGTTAACAAATATTACTTGAACAACTAACTAGTGAAAATGCCAAGACAAGTGTGAAATATGTTGATACTTGTGACTGATTTTAAGATGTATGTGGTTGAGTGGGTGATTAGCTAGCAGTGAATAGCATATATCATAAAAAATAACAAAGTAAATCATGAAATCAGATTACTCATTGCTAACTATTTAATGCTATCTGCAAAATGAAATTTGTTTGCTGTAAATTATATGAGAAAAAGAGGTAAATTCAGAACAACAAAACCAAATCCATTCTTCATGCAACTAGAAAGATTTGAATACAGCCTCACTATTCAGATTTTTAGAGTAAAAATGTAGAATTCTTTAGTTTCTTGAGATCTGGTTTATAAAACAACAATTAAAAGTAAACTACATCAACCTAACTAGTCACAAAGATGAAGAAAAATGCTTTGGTAAATTAGTGAAAAGATAGAAGAAGAGTGATTATACCCAGTAGATCGAGTGCCTTGTGGTAGATGGGCAATGAAGTCAAAATCACCCTTGGTTTTAGATCTGAAATCCTTCATAAGAAGGGAGGCACCATGCAATCCCTTCATTGCACAACCCTACTCAAGCAACCAGTGTGGCCCTCTCTTTATGACCAGCTTGCAAAGATAGTGAGGCAACCAACAATATACTGCCACAACAAACTTGTTCACAAAGGTTAGATTGCAATAACCGAAGCAAGAAAAACAATCTAGATGTGATGAAAGAAGCAACCAGCAGTCTAATCATTCATCTAAATGTTTATCTAGTGGAAAGCTACAACAGTTCCTATTATGCATTTACTTCAGAAATAACGGTATAAAAGAAAGATATTACCTAGGATAAGTAGCAAGAATTTCATCACCTTCACCTTGAACAACAATGGAAATCAACAATGCACCATCCACAAAAACACAAGACACAGAAAAATGGAAGAACATAATTTTATTAACAAATGTCTAGCAACTTTCGAACCCCTTACAGTGGAGGAGGTCTCTTTCTTTTACAGAACAAGGAGAGCCTCAATACCATAGGAAAAATACTATGGGCAACAAAATACAAGCTGCTGTTTTACGAAACCATGGGCTCAGCTCAATGGGTGTGTCCCACTTGGCTGAATTGGCCCTCTAGAAATTGCCCCTCTCAGAGAGGGCCTCAAAAATGTTGAAATGGCTGCCAAATAGGATCAAGATGAAGGCCCCACAATGCTGAATGGCTGAAGTGGGCTACATGTCCAACTTAGAGTGATGTGGAGCAAGATAATTCACCCCCCTTGGACAACTGCGCCCCCCTAAAATTCCATATTTTTTTTTGGTTGAGAAAAATCACAAAAGTGAGGCCTAGCTGCCATGTAGATGTTGATTAGATGCCTCCTCATGTTGCTGAATTGCTGTTTGTGGAAGAAAGTGACCAGTTGATGAGGATCCGAACAATGCAAATCACCCCTTGTTGGACAAGTGCGCCCCCTTAAATTGATTTGCCCATATGGGCCAAGAAAATGTGCTAAGTGATGAACCAATGGCCCAAGGGAGGTCCATGTAATGCTTTAGGAGGACCCACTATTCCATAATTTTAAATTATTATTTTCCACAATGGCTGAATTGTTCACTCAGCCAAACTTAGGCATTTTTTAGAAAATTGATTAATTAATGCCTATTAATCCAAAAATAATGACACCATGGGAAATTCGAGGGGGGAATGCTTTTGATGATGTTTAATTAACCTTTGAAGACCATATCAATCGAAACCATAGCTGAAATCCTTCTCAAAATGTGATTTACAATCTGATCCAAATAATTACTTCTGGACTTCGGCATTTTTAAAATTAAACCTTAGGAAAGGTCTAATTAATTGACCATTAGTCCAAATATGCATGAAACCAAGGATGGAATGATTAAATTAGCTTCCAAAGTCATATAATATCTAATTGAAGATGACATAAGTGTATGCTTTGCTATCCGGTCTGGTTGACTAAGTCAAACTGTCCTGTTGACCAAGTCAAACTACTGAAAAAGTCAAACTTGACCAATGAAGTATTGGACCTCTGAATATCTCTGGATGGAGGATTTTGCTATCTCTAATGCTTTGAATCGATGAAATACTAAAGTCAAAATTACATACAATGGCTTGTTTATATGAGTCATCATATAGCCCAACCTGTTAGTGTTTTTACTTATAACAGTATAATAAGCAATAAAAGGACCACTGAAAGAAAAACCATGCACAGAAAACAATAGACACAACAGTTTACCCTGGGAAAACCCAAACTCGGGAAAAACCCAGCAACCCTTTCTTACTCTAAGATTTAGTACAATGAAAATAAAAAGTACAATAAGAATAGATGCCCAAGAAATCAGCTACAAAAGTCTTTTGGTACCCAAAGAGTGCGAACTTCTTCACTTGTACGAACTTGCTTGAGTTGGAATGAATGAAATGAGATAGGCAACACTTCTATTTATACATTACTTTTGGAAAATTCCCTTACTGGGCCGGCTTGTCCTTTTGCACTATAAAAAATACATTTAATGTTTGTTTTTGCTTCTTTAGGTCGGCTAGGCTTGTGAGGATGCCTCACATAGCTATAACAACAACAATCCCTTTTAGCTAGAGAGGTATCATCACGCTGGAACTCATCAAGCATCATTTGGTTGTCACAACTGGACTCTACATCTTGGCATCATCATGGGTGAACTCGTACATCTTTTGATCGACATGGCTGGACTAGTACATCTCTTCATCATAAGAAAAGGGTCAACATCGTCAATACAGGACGACATCCCATACAAGGATCAAATATACTCTATACAAGAGTCCTCTCCATACTGGAGAAAAGTTCCTCACATGAACAACAGTCCTAACTGGACTAAGCTCATTATGGTCTACAAGGACCACCTATCCTAACTTGACTGAACTCCTTGTTGGTCTACTAGGACCGCCTATTCTAATTGGACTGAACGCCTTGTCGGTCTACTAGGACCGCCTGTTCTAACTGGACGGAACTCATTATCGGTCTACAAGGATCGCCTGTCCTAACTGGACTGAGTTCATTGTCAGTCTACAAGGGCTGCCTGTCCTGAACAGAGTTCATTATCGGTCTACAAGGACCGCCTGTCCTGAACAGAGTTTATTGTCGGTCTACAAGGACCGCATGTCCTACCTGGACTATGAGAACTCCCTCTCACTGAGGAAGCATTCTCCAATACTCCAAGTCTTTCACGGAAGTACGCAAACTTCACTCTGGAAAGAGGCTTGGTGAGAATGTCTGCAATCTGTTCATTTGTCGGGATATACTGGAGCTGAACTGCTCCTCTCTGTACCATATCTCTGATATAGTGGTACTTGATTTCCACATGCTTCGTCATGAGAAACAGGATTCACTGAACGCTTCACACAACTTTGATTGTCACAGTGAATCACGGTAGGCTCAAGTGTCTGCAAGATTGTAGAAGGGTATAAAGTTATAAATGAAACCTACTAGGATTTGCATTTTGTGTTTAGGTTGAATGGGGAGTTTTTAAATATTTGAGGATCACCATTGAATTGCTTAAGATGTTGGCTGCTATAATACCGACATACATTTCTTCAAGTACCCAAGGCAACAAGGAATGCAGTCACTTCATTCTATTTTTCTTATAGATTTATAGGTTTACCTTTATGCTTGTTAAATTTATTTATTCTTGCAAATATGATATTTTAATGATAAGCTTGTGCTTTTGGGTGCCTGGGTGTGGAGGTGTATCAAAGCTAGGGTAGATTACTCTATGGTATGTTGAAGCAAGGTTAAGGAGATTGCTGAATCTTGATTGAATTTTAAAAGATGCATCAAGAAGTTAAAAGATTGAAGAACCCTAAAAGAAGAACCAAAGATGGAAGAGATTCTTTCAAGATTAGAAGGATCCAATACCTAATCAACTGTTCAACAACGTTGATACCCTTGCATAACATAAGAAGGTTACCATGTTAAATTTTGAGCATTAATTCACAATACTCTAGGATCTTTACTGAGAGAATAACATGTACAGTATATCAATGCATATCAATCATAACAAGCATGTCAATCATCACAAGAATCAAAAGCATGAGAGACAAGAGACACAGAGTTTCCGTGGGGAAAACCCTAAGGTGAAAAACCCCACAACTTCCTCAGAGATAGAGAGAGCAATGGCTCAACCAAAGTACAACCAAAATACACAGAGATAGTCTCCTAGTAGCAGATGATCCTCCTCCTCACTAGTGCGCCACTTTCTGAGTGAGAGAAGTGTGAGTTTCCGAATGATCCAAATAGAGATCTCCCGATCTCTATTTATACTTAACCTGTTTGCCCAATATCCTTATGGGGCCGACTTGTCTAGTTAGGTACATCAATTACATATTACATAAAATAGGGCCGACCCCACACATGGTGGTCTAATAACCCATCGGCAAGTTCACACACTTGCGACACTTGTCAATACACATGACGACACTTCCTTGTAGAGGAATAACACATCTCTTATAAGGGTACAATAAATATATATGAAATACATTCTGAAGTTACATATACATCAACACTCCCTCTTAACTAGGAAGGTATTTTTCGACACAGATCTGCTAGCACAAGTCTTCTTCTCTGGATCATTGTCATCGATGAATCGTCCTCGAATCATCATCATCATCACTGCTGTTGCTATCTCAAACAATCTCTGCATCTACTCGTCATAGGAAGTTCTACAGAGCCAGTCCTTTTTCATACTGGATGTAGGCCCACCACCTGCAGGTCTTCATCATCACTGGCCATACTGTGGAATCCTCAAGACTTATTACGTGCGTCACAAAACCTTAAAAGAATCTCTTGACTAGCAAGAACCCCAAAGAGCATTTGAGGCCTTTTTCATCCTGTCTAGATCTCCAGGACTTATTACATGTGACTGTCACAAAACCTTAAAAGAGTGTCCCAGGAACGTTTATGTGCATAGCACGACCGACAAGAACTCTAAAGAGCATCCCAGGAACATTTATGTGCCTAAGCACGACCGGCAAGATCTCCAGGACTGATTACATGTGACCTCTGCTACAAACCCTCGAAAGAGCATCCCAGGACTCATTATGGGAACACAGCCCAACCTATCGGATCTCCCAGGTCTTACATGTAGCAGCCCACCACAAACCCTCGAAAGAGCATCCCAGGACTTATTACGGGCACACAGCCCAACCTATCGGATCTCCTAGGTCTTACATGTGGTCCACTATCACAAACCCTTGAAAGAGCATCCCAGGCTATTATGGGTACACAACTCCGACCTATAGGATCTCCCAGGTCTTACATGTGATACACAGTGCCAGTCCTTTTTCATACTGGATGTGACCTAGAACAAATCTAGGATTTCCTTTGCACAACCTGTCCACGGCCACAGAGTATCAACCTGATACTCAACTTACATCATCCTGATGTACACATGATCATCCTGATCATCATCACTGCAACATCCTGCTGCATGTCATCTGGAGCAACATCCTGAAGCTCGTCATCTATGATCATCCTGATCATACACTGCATCCATTTGATGCATACCAAGTATCTACCTAATACATATCATCATACATGATCCACCTGATACATACATAGATACATGGTCCAAGCATCCAACATGATGCATATACAAAATACATATAAATGATCCAAGTGATCATATCCAGCATCAACCTGATACGTACATATACATATAAATGATCCAACTGATCATACAGAGCAGAAACTCGAACATCGTCCTGATGCTCATCATCTAGCGCTTACATCCACAGCCATGTGAAGGATTCTCCTTCCAACATGCTTGGAATGGCTTCAGCAAATGTGTCCATCACTTCTTCCTTGAAGTGTCATCGATCTGAAGAACACCAAGCCTCTCTCTGAAGTACTTGGACTTCACTCTGGCTAGTGGCTTCGTCAGCACATCTGCAATCTGCTCGTCCGTCGCAACATACGGAGCTTCACCGCTCCTCTCTGCACCATATCCTTGATATAGTGATATTTGATCTCTATGTGTTTCGACCTGTCGTGGAACACCGGGTTCTCAGACAACTTCATACAACTCTGGTTGTCACAAAAGATACAAGTAGCCTCCAGCGGGAGATCAAATAACTCAGACAGTAGCTTTCGAAGCCATACTGCCTCACAACTAGCTAAACAGGCTGCAACATACTCTACCTCAGCTGTACTCAGTGCTACGTAGGACTGCTTCCTGTTAAACCAAGAGATCACACCTGATCCCATACTGAAGCAACACCCAGATGTGCTCTTCCTATCTGCAGCACTGCCTGCCCAATCTGAATCAACATAACCTTGCAGGTTAAACTTTTGATTCGCTTCATACTTGAGCCCATAATCAACTGTACCCTTCAGGTACCTCAGAATATGCTTTACAACAACCAGGTGAACACTCGGATCTATCAGGAACTGGCTCAATGTGTTCACCGCAAAGCAAATATTTGGTCTCGTATTCGCCAGGTACATCAAGGACCCAATCATCTGACGATACTTAGAGACATCAACCGGCTCAGATGAAGCATCACATAGAAGCTTCAGATTCGATGCCATAGGTGTGGCCATGGCCTTGCAATCCATCATCCCGAACCTCTTCAGGATATCTACAGTGTACTTCCCTTGTCTAAGGAAGATCCCATCTGTACTTTGCCACACCTCCATACCTAGGAAATAGTGCATCATCCCCAAGTCTTTCATATCGAATTCGACAGCAAGCATCCTCTTTGTATCTGCAATCAATCTGTCATCTCCTATTACAAACAGGTCATCCACATATAGGAGTAGAACCACAGGATTCCCTTCCTCAACCTTGCAGTAAAGGTTGGAATCCACTTTACTCTTGGTAAAGCCCAAACTAGATAGGAAACTGTCCATCCTACCATACCAAGTTCTGGGAGCTTGCTTCAAGCCATACAAGGCTTTTTTCAATCTGCACACATATGACTCCCTGTCATGTGTTTTGAAACCAAGTGGCTGCTCCACATATACTTCCTCTTCAACTACACCATTCAAGAAAGCAGTCTTGACATCCATCTGGTGTATTTTCCATTTCATCGCTACAGCTAGGGCAAGTACTGTTCTGATGGAAGTATACCTGGCTACAGGTGCAAAAGTTTCTTCATAATCTATTCCCTCTTTCTGAGAGAAGCCACGAGCTACGAATCTTGCCTTGTATTTTTCTACGCTGCCATCTGCAGCATGCTTGATTTTGTAGATCCATTTGGAAGTCACAACAGACTTCTCTTTAGGTCTTGGGACAACATCCCAAACATCATTCTTCATTATTGATTGGTATTCCTCGACCATGGCATCCTTCCATTCTTTCTTTTCCGCTGCTTCTTCATAACTGGAAGGTTCTTTATTCATGATGTCACAGAGTAAAGCAACATAGCTGGTATGTGATCTGGTTCTCTTCTTTGCTCTATGTTCTTCTTCTGGAATGCCAAATCTTTCCGCATCTTGAATGAGCTCTCTAGCCCATGCAGGTTTCCTCTTGTGAGAGTTATCCTCACGGGGTGGATCTACAGGTTCTTACGGATTTTCAAACTCACGAACAACTTTTGTAATTGCTTCAGTCATGGTAGTGTCTTGAAATCTAGTTTCTTTAGGTTCTTCATAAACTTCGATAGGTGCCTTCCTTGATTTGATGAATGCTGAGTTTTCATCAAATGTTACATCCCTGCTGACATCAATCTTCTTGAACCCGGGAAAGTATATTCTGTAAGCCTTCGAGCTTTCACTGTAACCCACAAAGATACCCTTCTTTCCTGAAGGATCTAGTTTGGTCCTCTTTTCCTTTGGGACATGAGTGTATACTGGACAACCAAATATTCTGAGATGGCTGACTTCAGGTTTCTTACCAGAAAAGACCTCTTCTGGTGTCTTGTTGTCCAATATCTTGTGGGGTGTTATGTTCTGCACATACACAGCTGTTTAGTTGCTTCTGCCCATAGATGCATAGGTAGATCGTGGTCATGCAGCATTGCCCTTGCTGCTTCCATGATTGTTCTGTTCTTCCTTTCTGCAACTCTATTCTGTTGTGGATTGTAAGGAGCAGTCAACTCCCTCTTAATCCCTGAATCACTGCAAAGCTTCTTGAAGTCACCTGAGGTGAATTCTCCACCATTGTCGGATCTGAATGTTTTGATCTTCTTATCAGTTTGATTCTCCATCAAGGTTTTGAATTCCTTGAACTTATCAAACACCTCATCTTTGTTCTTCAAGAAGTAAACCCAAGTCTTCCTGGAGAAGTCATCAATGAAAGAGACATAGTAAACATACCCACTTAGAGAACTGGATGACATAGGACCACATACATCTGAGTGGATGATTTCCAAGATGCCTTTTGCCTTGCTTTCACTGCTTGGAAATGCCTTTTTAATGTTGTTTCCTTTTGCACATCCTTTGCAAACACCGTCATGCTTGGTCTTGATTTCAGGAAGACCTTCTACAGCCTTACTTGCAATTGGTAATGCTCTGTAGTGCATATGTGCAAGTCTTCTGTGCCAAAGTTCACTTGGATCCATGGAGTCATGCATCATGGCATGTTCGGGTTGTCCCTTCAATTTATACAATCCTCCCTCTTGCTCTCCAATCACTACTGCATCATCAATTGTTTTACCCTTTGGCCACATTAGGACTTGGCCATCCACAAATGCAACCCTCATACCTTTTGCATCCAATGCAGAGATGGAGAGAAGATTCTTCTTGAGCCCAGGTACATAAAGAACTTCTTTCATCTTCAAAGATTTTCCAGAATCTAGGTTGTAGGAGGCTTCACCACTTCCTTTGATGGGGTATTGATAATCATCCCCAAGTTTTACTTTATGGGGTGATTCATGTTCAGACAGATTTACAAAAGATTCTTTAAAACCAGTCATGTGTTTAGAAGCCCCACTGTCAATTAACCAATCATTACAACCATGGGAGATAGTACCTATGAGAGCAGAGATTAGAACATACTCTTCTTCACTTGATGAGTCATCATCACTTTCTGTCCTAGCTTTCTTCTTTGGAGGTTCATCATCTTCGGCAGCATGAGCATGGTACCTTCTTTTGTTACCCTTCTTCTTCTTGCTAGAGTTGTTGTTGTTGTGGTTATCTCTTTTGTTTTTGGGACATTCTGAAGCAAAGTGACCCTTCTCATTGCATGTGAAGCATCTAAGATTTTTCTTATCCTTATGAGAGTGGTGATGTGAAGATCCCCTGAAGTGGGATGGCTCTCTTTTAGATTTTCCTTTCTTGGTGTGTGCTGTGAGAGCTTTATCTTCATTCCCCATTTTTTCTTCTCTTTCCACAAGCCTCGCTTCTTTTTGAGAACATTCCTCCCACAGTCTACTGAAGGAGATTAATTTCTTTCTTGCACAAATCCCTTGGATAAAAGAGTCCCATGACCTAGGTAGGCCATTCAAAGTGGTCATAACAATTTCACCATTCTCCACCATTTCATCTACAGCTTCAAGTTATTCCTTGATTTGAAAGACCTTGGAGAAATAGGATTGAATGGTTTCTCCATTCGACATCTTGACCCTTTTCAATTGATTCCGTAGGGTCATCTTCCGATTTATGTTCTTCCCTTCAAACAGCTTGGTCAAAGAGTCAAACATAGCCTTGGGTGTCTTTAGAGATGACACATGTGGAATAAGATGGTCCTTGATAGAATCAACAATGATTCTCTTTGCCTTGACCAAGTTCTTCTTATGCAATATGTTAGCCTCTTCATCCTCTGGGATAGGGATGTCTTCTTTTACATATGAGTCCAACTCATTCTCTTCCAGGATTAACCCAATCCTATACTTCTAGGCTCGGAAGTTATCAGCCCCTTCAAGCTTATCCTTAAGCTTGGTGTGGTGAGACATCTTAAAGAGTACTTCAAATGGAAATAGAAAAGATTTAGGTCTTACCACTTGAATTGTTGAAAACTGGATCTGGTCTCGGATTAGGGTTTGTCAGAAAAACCCTAAAAATTCAAAATGTGAATTTCAACTTTCTGAAAGGATAGAAAGATGCGCCTTGATGAGCTGATCAACCTGGTGTATTCAGAATTTGAGATCTGCAAAGCTACACCCTTCAAAACTGTCTTTCTGTCTTCTCGGATTCACTAAGGAGAGCCCTGAATTAGGGTTTGAGTTTCCCGGAGATCTACCCAGCCAAAAATCTCGATCCAAAGCTCTGAACTTCGATTTTTGCAAGGAGCTTCCAGCTATGTCTTCAGATTCCAAAAATTCCTATTTTTGTGGAAACCCTAATTTTTAGGGCCAAATCTGAAACGCTCAGAATTGAATTCTGATTGGATAGATAGATTCTCCTTGATGAGTAGAGTCAATCTACTATATTGCTTTTCCAAAATCTGTGGAGAGAAACCCAATAAACAAGAAACCCTAGTTTCCGTCACTGCACAATGTCTTCTTCTCAGGTTAGCTCTGATACCATGTTAAATTTTGAGCATTAATTCACAATACTCTAAGATCTTTACTGAGAGAATAATATGTACAGTATATCAATGCATATCAATCATAACAAGCATGTCAATCATCACAAGAATCAAAAGCATGAGAGACAAGAGACACAGAGTTTCCGTGGGGAAAACCCTAAGGTGAAAAACCCCACAACTTCCTCAGAGATAGAGCGAGCAATGGCTCAACCAAAGTACAACCAAAATACACAGAGATAGTCTCCTAGAAGCAGATGATCTTCCTCCTCACTAGTGCGCCACTTTCTGAGTGAGAGAAGTGTGAGTTTCCGAATGATCCAAATAGAGATCTCTCAATCTCTATTTATACTTAACCTGTTTGCCCAATATCCTTATGGGGCCGACTTGTCTAGTTAGGTACATCAATTACATATTACATAAAATAGGGCTGACCCCACACATGGTGGTCTAATAACCCATCGGCAAGTTCACACACTTGCGACACTTGTCAATACACATGATGACACTTCCTTATAGAGGAATAACACATCTCTTATAAGGGTACAATAAATATATATGAAATACATAGATGAAATACATTCTGAAGTTACATATACATCAACATACCAAGATATTAAAAAAATGCTATTGTACAAAAAACAATTTAACCTTATCCATATTGTTGAATGATATGGCAAATAGCAAACATGCATATCCTGAAGTAGATGATCATATTGCATTGCTTGGAAGGAAATCAAGGCATTAGTGGCAAGTACATTATACTCAGAGTAATTTGGAGTATGCATATAGCTTGTTGAAGTGAAGATGTTACATTCAGGCAAAATTGATCACATGGAGGCCATAGATCTTGGCAGATAGTGTGTGTATTGTGAAAGAATTTGCGCACAACACTCGGTTGAAAATTAACTAGATATGGGAGATAAGCAGATGTGCTGTTTTGACAGAGTGGATGCCTACTTCCATATCTCAAGTGGCATCAATGATATTTTTGATGTGTCTTATGGAATAAATTAAGTTTGAAACTCCTTACAGTGCCCTTTCGAGTTTCCATGAATATGGTCTTTAAAAGGCTTCATGTTTTAAAAAATTGTAATTATATGAGAATGCATGGTTGTGCCTTCTATCATCTATGTATTGAGTGGACCTGCAACAATATTGTCTTTCTACCTCTTTCCTTAGTAGATAGTTTAGAAGATTAAGTACACATTTATGTAGGCATAGGCTAACCAGTTTGTAAAAGGAAACATGTAAATTGTTTGTTGTATTCTGTAGATGGCATCTCTAAAAAGCTGATTGTAATGAACCAATGATGCCCTCTCTGGAATGAATTTGCTTTTAATTTAGTTCAGGAAAATAGAATATTTAAACATGTATAATTTCTAACATCAAAACATAGTAAAAGGTTCTTAAACCCAAATTGACAGATAGGAAATATGTTCTTCCTTCTGCTCCAAGTGCCACATTTGCTATGTTTTAAGAGATTTGCAAAAATTGCTTCTGTCTGATGACTGGCATTTTCTGTTCACAGCTTTACACTGAATTTTTTATACAATTTTTTACTTTACAATATGATTTAGAGTAACAGTTGGGATAAATCATAACATCTTTTGTCCTCTTGCAGGCATTATCCATTAATATTTCTCTAAAGAAAGTTAGAGAGGCTGTATGCAGTGGAGAAGTTTCTACTGAAAAATTAAAACATTCAGTTGTAGAGGCTATTCTCAAAGCTGGTGGCAAGATCGATTATGCAGAGGTTAATCTTGAACATTAAAACATTATGGCTGTCACTGCTTGAATCTTTGCAATTTCTATTATTTATAAATACCAAACTTTGCTCCACTAGTATAAGTTAAGGGTTTTGGTATCAATGTTGTCAAGTCAAAGTGTGTACTTTATCTTTTTTATCATCTTACAATCCTTGACTAATGTTTTATCTTACTTAACATGTCTGAGTTTAGTATTGTGAACATGTTAAAAGGCACATTCACAACTATGGTTTGTATTTTCCTATTACTACTTTTTCTCTTTATTGAGTGTAGCTTTTTTCAAATCAATAACTCAATAATATCCATTGTAAAAGTTGGCTGAAAAAGGCATCTCTTTGGCTTTGATAAAGATACAACCAATGTTTTCATAGTACATACTTGGTCAACTCGGACTCAGACTCTGCATATTTGGGTGGCTGGTTCGTCGGCCGTTGTGGGACCAGACAGCGGTGCACGCATGACTGTAAAATGCATTTTTTATTAAATTTTGATGTAAAATCTTAAAACCTAATACTCTAGAGTCTAAACCCTAATTCCATGTTATAAAGAGACCCACCCCTCTATTTGCCTCACACCATCTTCATTGAGCATGTGTGAGCATTTGGAGTTTTTGGAGCAGCATTACAGATTGTGGTTTAGAGTGAGCTGGGAGCTTTTGGGAAATCTTCTGGGGCTGTTTGTAATGGATTTGGCATCTCAGTAAGGATTGCATGAGGTCAAAGGTGCATTGTATGAGTGCAGTGCCTGGAGCACATGGTCCCTAATGAGATTGAGCAACTAGAACTACACCGGCAGATCAGTGCTTTCACTAGAGCCACGGGTACCTTTGGCAAAAGCCTAGCAAAGATTTCAAGAGATGTGGACCAACTAGGTAAACAATTCCAAAGTTTTATTAAGTTCAGTTATTTAATCTTTACTTTTAGCCGAATTCACAATCTAATTTGCTGAACTAACTTTGTCTTTGTAGCACATTGGTGGGAGTCATTTGGTAGTCAATGTCCTCAATTACAAAAGTTTTTAATTCGAGTTCTAAGTTAAGGTTGTACTGCATTTGGGTGTGAGTGCAATTGGTTGGTCTTTTTGAGCGGATTCACATGAATAAGAGAAACTATTTGGCACAAAAATGGTTAAATGATCTTGTCTTTGTGCAGTACAACCTTCGACTAAGATGGAACTAGTTACTGAACAAAAGCCTTGATACAAATCACATTGTGTTGGATGATATTAATCCAGCCTCATAATGGGTAGAGGAGTCTCACCTGACAAAGTTTGATCCTGATCATGATTTTGATGTGGAAGACTTGGGGTGGGTTGATTTGGATGTGGATCCAGTAGTGTAAGTGATGCAAGCATAGATACAGATATGGAAGGCATTAAACGACCGAGATGTAGCCATGCTTCTACTCGTAATATTAGAATTACTGCTGTTGCAAATGTCCCTGTGCAATCCGACAAGGTTGAGGACTTTGAGCTAGTTGTTGATGCTAAGGATCTCATTTCTAGTTGTGGTGATGAGTTTGATGATTGATCATGTTGATCTTGCAACATGTTGTTTTTGCACAATAGAGGCTCTTTAGAGCCTTGTTGATTATGTATTTTGTTTCAGATATGTATTGCACTTGGTGCAATTTTGATATATTCACCCTTACATGGGTATATACATGAACAAACTTTGCATATTTTGTCTCTAATCGTTTGGACTCTTTAAAATAATTTGTTTCCATTAAAATTTTAATATTTTATGTATTTTTTAGTAAACTGAGTCATTAAATTCAAACTGGGTTCAAGTTCGAGTCTGAGTTGATCCTTGACCAAGTCTAAGTTTTAAAACATTGGATACAACTGCAACATGGGGAAGAGGGGTTTAGCCCTTCTCATCATCCAAATCAATAGCGCCTACTAGAGAATGTCCTTTGGGGAGTGGGCCTAATTGATGGTGCCTTGGGGGTAATCTTGGGTGGCATCAATGCAAGGCCTAATAAGCATAGAATTCAAACTTCTAATCATCTTTGAATCAACAAATCTAACTTGGATTTGATAGATGATTCAACCTTAGTGTCTGTTATGGGGGACAACCAAGTCTGAGAGGAATTCAATTATGAGAGCAGGTGTGTTTATCTTGTGTGTGTAATTAAAGGTGTAATGGGTTGAAAAACTTTATTTATACTCAAACACACTACCATGGTAGTTATACATACTAGGATTTAAAGGTTCTAATTGTAGTTATACATATGAGGATGTTAGGATATTAAAGGTTATACATTAGCATGGTAGTTATGTATATTAGTTATAATTCTTCGAAGAGGAACTCTGCGGCGAGGAAATTGTTTCTCTCTCAACAAGTTTTAAACCCTCAAGCAGGTTCATCATCGGAGAGACTTAAAGAGGCTCACAATATTCATTGCTAGGTGGATATGGGAGATAAATAATAGTTATTAACCCATTGATGATTAAATTCAATGACTAGGTTGGCTTGAATTAGGGTTAAAAATTATTATTTTCTATTTAAAAAAAATTGGACAATTGGTTTCCATGCTTCTTTTAATTTTAAACCATCATCCCAGTTGAGGTTATTAGTACATTTTTCAATCTCTAGGGCTTATCAAATTTTCCTCTTGTAGTAATGGGGGATAGTTGCTAAGACTTTAGAATCTTCAAGGTATATGTGATAATTGGTGGTGTGAGAGTGCTATGCAATTATAGAGTTCTTAGTTCTTCCATATCGTAGGTACACACTATGTTCTTTTAACCTAGTTTCTATTGAGCGACTAGTCTCACTTATGTATGTTCTCCCGCAAGAACATTGTATTGCATAGACACCTCTTTGGAGCCTTGGATCAACGGGGTCTTTGGATTTATCAAGCATGGTTCTTAAAGAGTTCGAAGGAGTAAAGGCAACCCTTATGTTTTTCCTTCGTAGAATCTGAGCAATTTTGTTTGTAGTACCATGGATATACATAATAGTAATCTAAGGAAGAACATCATCCATGTTACGGACCTTTCTTTTGTTACTTCTTACCTCGCGGATAACACTATTAATTTGTTCTTCATTATATACATTGTTCATAAGGGATGTCTTGAAATGATCAAACTCTTTTTCTAGATGACCCAAATCTGAAACTCTCCATGCTTGAGTGGCTAAGGTATTGATTATTCCAAGTTTCTGGGCAGGATGATGAAGTGAGTCTACATGAAGGTACCTGTCCGTATGAGTTTTCTTCCTATATACCTGGTGAGTACATCCAAGAAGGGAAGGCAATTAGCATCCTCTTTTTCTAAGGTGAACTTAATGCTTTCAGATTGATTGATAAGGTGGTTTAAGAACTCATCCAACTTGTCTTCACCATGTGACCAATTCCTAAATACATCATCTACAAATCTTAGCCACCATTTTGGTTTATGAGGGAATTAATCAATTGCTTTTTTCTCAAACTCCTCCACAAAGAGGTTGGGCACAATTGGTGAGAGTGGTGAGCCCATTGCAAACCCCTCTGTTTGTTCATATATTTCTCCCTGAAAGCAGAAGTAGGTTGACCTAAGACATATCTCTACCATGAGAAATTTTTGGATTTGAAACTTTTCTAATAACTTCAACTGCACCATCAATTGGGATCTTTGTGTAAAGGGATACAACGTCGAAACTGGTTAGTAGATCATTATCATTAGTCCTCCAATCCTTCATCATATTCACTAGATGAGAAGACTCTTTAATGAATGAAAAAGAATTACCCACCAGAGGTTTAAGAGTCTTAGCTAAATGTTTTGCAAGGTCATATGTGGGGGACCCTATTGTGTTGACAATGGGTCTTAGAGGAATGCCAAATTTATGGATTTTTGACAAACCATATATGCGTGGCATTATCATACTCTTAGGAATGAATTTCTTCTTTGATTCTTCATCTAGAGAGGATTGTTTAATCACCATGGAGACATTTCTTACGACCTTTTTCATGGGATCCATATGAACTTTCCTATAGCTTCCATTGGCTAGATGCTCAACCATTTTTCGGTTATAATCTTCAGTTTTCATGACGAATGTTGTGTTTCCCTTGTCTGCCTTAAGAATCATGATGTCTTTCTATCTTTTAGTTTCTTTAGCGCAATGAATTCATTCTTCATAATGTTTCTCTTAGGGGGTTTGGCGTTTTTTAGCACAATAGCGCACTCTTGCCTGATGTCTTCAACAATATTATCCTGCAATCCCTTAATAGTATTCTCTATGGAGCATATAATATCTCTGTGGGGGATTCTTCTTGGAGCTAATGCGAAGTTTAACCCTTTCTACAAGAGATTTGTCGTGTCCTCATCCAATTTGACACCAGACATGTTGATCATACAGTTCTTCAATTTTGAGGAAGCAGGTCGTTGTCTCTTCATGATTTGATCAAACTTCATGGATTGTTTCTCTATGCGTGCGTGTAATTAATGGTGTTAATGCCTCTATGTGTACAATAAGTAAGAGAGCGAGACAACAAATTATTGGGATATGAATAAAGATTTGTTATAATAGAGAAAATTTATACATAAATGATAAGACAACTTGGAAATAAAATTGTTTTAAGCTATTTAAGATCCTACGCAACTGACTTCTTTTATACAATGCACTGAAGGCCTCTATTTATACTCAATGTTATTAGTATGGTAGTTATCAATTACAAAGAAAGCTCAAGTGATTTCATTTGTCTTCTTTGTCTTTTACCCTATGTAGCAGGGGTACCGGGTACTTTACGGGTAAGGTATGTACCCTGTCGTACCCTGTACTGGCTCCACATAACCGAGACACTGTTATAAAAAAAGAGGTAGTTACATGCTAAATGGTACGATGTACCCGTGTTTGGGTATTTTGGGGGTACGACCTACTCCACAAAAGTCAAATCCGTCGGACTCATGGAAAATTTTGAATATAGTATAACAATGGACTCATGGAGTCACGAACATATAATATTATTAATTATATAACTTCCAGTCTTCCACTTGATATCTACTATGATTTATCAAATTTTATGTTTCAAATTTTCAGTGTGAATGTTCATTGTCCAATGAATCATTGAAATATGAATCATGATGTGAATGTGACATGTTATATATATGTGTGTGTGTGTGTGTGTGTGTGTCTACAGTACCCCCAACGTACCTGTTATCACACTGTAGTAGCAGGGCTACTATTCTTGCTTAGCAGATATCTGCACATTCCAGAGCTTCCATTATTCAGAGCTTGGCTATGATGATTGTATATTTTGAGATCACTCATGATTAGAGCAGTGTATTATTCAGACTTATGTTAGACCTTGTGTCAAGGCTGAGCCTTGAGAGTTCAGATTTGATGACCGATGTGACCCTTTATCCCATATAGTTTCAGTTCAGTGCTCAGAGATGTATTGCAGCAGTGTTTCAGATGATATATGATGATTATTATTGTGATGATGTTATATGACCTATGGATATTTTATCATTAACTGTGGATTATTATCTTGTTAATTTAATCATGATCACAACATCTGCTTGGTATATTATTCCTGATGTGGCAAACTATTTAAAATGAACTCTAAATTATGAAATGGACCTTTACTTGCACATTTAGGTTGTTAGGTCACAAAACTCACTGGTTTACCACCTTACATAGATATGGTCTTTCGTGACACCAATTGTCTGCTAGTTTAGGCTCGATATTCACTTGACTCCATCCATACATGACTTTCCTTATTTGACTGTAAACCCTGACCTTTCTCATTTGACTTTCTGATACTGAGGACTTCCCCATTTTTCTTCCTCTGTGTTTGGATCGCCTCCCTGTATGTTTAGTGTCTCGGCTCTAAGTTGGTGACAAAACTCGCCTTTGGTGAGTTGGATTGTAGGCCTAAATCATTCTGGTCGGTTGTCTTGATGTTTGGCATTGGCTCGAACTCCCCCTAGTCACTTGAGATGTTGTTGGCTAAAACTGAAAGCTCATGTACTACTTATGGAAACTTATAAATTTGCCCATGGAAACTAAAAAGGGCAAGAGCGATGAACTGCTAAAAATACTCCTCGAAGAGTATAAGAAAGGTCCAAAAAGCAATGGTTCTTAAAAGCTATATCTAAACAATTGTTGACCTTATATGTATATGAAAACATGCCCTGGATGCAAGTTGCAACTAGTTGTGCTTATCAGCACACCTGAGATTCGAAGGGTTATGTAGGCCAAAAAGGCCATGAAATGAAATTGAATGATCCTAATGAACCTGGATCAACTTGATGGAGACATGATGCCTAAGTTGAATAAGCACTCTCTAAACAACTTATCCATTTGTGAGGCACAGCCATCCCCCGTGTTATTTTGTCCAGCACAGAGTTTGTTGTTTTCCCCTTCTCCCAGTTCAAAGTATTTTTGAGTTGAGTAAGACAAGTCAACCCCTTGGCCCAACCTTGTTCCTAGCCTTCATCCTTCACTAGCAGTTTGACCATATCCAATGGGTGAGTTTGTCATTTAAACTATTGTGCAAGTAATTTCAAATAACAAAGGAAATATGCTAACTTAATCAATGCCACTGAATGGATGTTATACTTTGAGCTTGGCTGTGAGAATGATTAGAGAAACATGTCTTAGTCTACTGATATGATTTTTCCTTGGTTATATATGGACCTAGTCAAACCTAGTTTGACTATGGTCATTTCTTGGGATCCGTGATGATGTGGGCCACATATGCTTATAGACGATGATTGATGGACCCACATACTCTTGATGATGATGCCATATGATGGATATAGGATGCAGATGATGATTGATGCAGTTCAGCAGTTTTATTTATTACTTCAGATCATCAGATTATACACTGTCCATATATGGTGGACCCTACAACTGGCCCATTAGGGCAACCCATGGTGTATGAGTACACATTCCTAGTGGATTTGGGTCTTCTGGATCCAATGAGACACTTATCTTTCAGTTCCGGGCACTTCTGACAGTGATTGATGCAGTTTTACACTTGTTGACCAGATTTGGGGTTGATTTCCCAGCCTGAGCAGCAAGGGCCATGAGAGGCCAGTTCACCTAGGGCGCTGTATGAGGAGGTGGTGGTCCAGCCACTTGTTTTTACCATTTACCCCCCCTTCTGGAGAGCTTGGTGGGCTCAGTTGGACAACGCAGATGCCCTGGGAGGCAGTTTTGGCACTTTCACAGTTACTGAGGCAGTTAAAAAATGGGATAAAGTGGTCACTGAGGAATTCGATTTGGGCAATTGAGGCAAGGTTTTGGCACTTGGTTTTCACAGAGGTCTTCCAGGGTGATCCCACTATCTTCCAGCCAGTTTTCACCATGTGGGTAGGCCCACAACGATCATAGGAGGTCTTTTACTGCTTGTTTGTCACAGATTTTGAGGACAGATTTGATCATTTATATTATCTTGGACATATTTTATTATTTTATTGTGCCTTGGGGATGAGCTAGTAAGGATTGATGCCTCCTAGCCCCACCATGTGCTTCTTATGTTATGTCCTAGTCATTATGAGGTGGATTTTTGTACTTTTACCCCTCTAGTGGATGATGTCATCCTCACTTTGTACCATTTAGTTAGGCCGTCATCATTATATTGGGTGATCGATGTGATATATTGTTATGATTAATTATTAGCCATTGATCATGTATTGAGATCTTTTAATCTCAACCACTCATTTGATGTAGTATTGTAGAGTGGTATAGGGTTTTGGTCTTTATTATCCTATATAAGGAGGAGACCCCCTATTGTATAGCTCACCTTTGGAGCTCTGGAATATTGGAATAGAACACTTCTTTGTGGAGCATATCTCTCTTGTCTTGTGGATTCTCTTGCATTTTGAGTATACAATATCTCTTCTATGTATCATTGTGGATTTTGGTGCTTCTACTAGTTTTCTTGTAGGAAAGTCGAATTGGTGGAGAGGAGGGCGATTTCTTGAGCGTTATTGTTGGAGAGATCCACATATTCTCTCTTGGGTTGATCTTGGTGAAAAGGAGTATCATTATTGTATCTTTGTGACATAGTTGATGCTTTCTATTAAATCTTTCCATCATTTTCATAATCATTTTACTTGGCTTGTTTCATGTGATCTTGTCTTGTAGGAGGAGGACGATTTGGCTATCTTGGAGGAAGACGTTTTGGTTGGAGCTCTTGAATCTCACTCTTGAATATACACATAGGAGAATGCTATCAATTTGCAAGGTGGCCATAAGCAATTGAGGTAAGATCTACAAGGTATGTGCCTCTTTCCATCCATTCTCTCTTCATTGGTCATAAACCCTAATTAATCAAAACCCAAATTTTGGTTTTTCTTAGATCTACTTAGATCTAGCCTTGCTTTTGAAAAGATCTTAAGAACCCTATAGCATCCACCCCTAGTTGGATCTATAGTTTGGTGGTGATTGGGTTAAAATTTACACACTTTTCAAGGTAATAAAGCCCTCTTGAGCCAAATCGCACTTCCTTGGAGAGGCTTGTTTGGTTAGATCTAGCATATGGGTAGGGGAGATCCCACTTGATTCATAATCTACACACTTGATAACCTACCCCTAGACTTTTACTTGGGTGATTTCTACCTTGTGGGCATCATTCCACATTTTAAGGGATCAAAACCCCCTTTTGAACTACTTGGCATCTTAAAACTCAGATCTAGTAAGATCTAACCCTTGGATTGACTTGATTTTCAAGATCCATATAGATCATTGCATAAACCACTTGGATCTACAATTTGGTGGCCATTGGACTTGATTTGACACACCTTATCCACCTTTTAGCCCTCCTTGAGCAAGGCCGCACTTCCTTGGGTGACTGAGTTTGCCCACTTCTAGGACCTGGGTAGTTGAGATTTTAGTGGATTTGGAATGGGCATACCTTGAAACCTATATCTAGAGTATCATTTTGTGACGATCTGCCTTGGGGGTAGCAATAGCATTCTTTGTTTTAAGGGATTGTGGTCCACTTGGGTCATTTCATGAAACCCTAGATCTAATCCAATCCAACCACTCTATCCCAATTAGCCCACTTGATTTGACTTCTAGGTGTCCCGATCTACACTTTGACATATCTTTTGACTCCATTAACCCATCCAATAAGGCACTAGTCCTCCTTAGGCAAGTCGCACTCCTTGGGAATTGTGTCAAACCGTAGATCCCATATGTGGGTATTCCTAGTTTCAACTTAGATCCATAGATCTACTCATTACATATCCTCTAGTACCAATTGCATCCCTTAATTTCACCTTGTGGGTCCCAATTGAACCATTCACATATCCCAAGAAAGTAGGTCCCACTTGTGTAATACATGGTACTAGATCTTGTCTTTTTAGCTCATCATGTGGCCTAAATCATACATTGGTTGAAAGTTGAAACACTAATCATCTCTCAAACCATCATCAACCATATTTTAACTTCTAGGTCCACTTAACCTTGCATCGGTTTTCGTAACTCATCATTTACTTATCCCTAGGAACCTTTGTTTGGGTCCAATCATCTTTGATTGGTAATAGGGTCTCCCCCTAGGTCTTGATTCATCTAGATCTAAAGTGAAGAGTGCCTCGGTTGACGTGACTCCCACCTTGCATTGGGAACCGTGGCATCTCTTGGGTCACCTCTTTAGTTGTCCATCTCCTCTACCGTCCCGGATGGGATACCACTAGGGGCAACTACAAGTTGTGTGATAACAGTACCCAAGTACCTTGTTTCAAAAAGTGTTGTCCTTGTTCCCGTACCTGTCCTCGTACACAAGTTTCCTAGCAACTTAGCGTTTACCATATTCTTTTATTGGCATGTTTTTTCGACTATATTTTTGCTACATTGCATTGCGGGCATTTTGTTCCATATTATTGCTAGTTTTTTGGGTTACTCCAAAAGCGTTTTCACCTAGCCAAGAGAGGGTTAGGTCTCCTAGTCCCTTGGAGATGCTTGATGGGCATATGGATGGCTAAGATTGGGTGGATGCTTGACCTTGGTTAGAGTGCTTGCATGGTGCATTTACTTAGGAGGTTGTTATCCTAATTGTCATGATGACTAACCCATTGGGTACACCTAATGGCGGAGTTGGTTGCTTGATTAGGGGAGATGCCTACCTAGGAGGAGAAGCTCTGAGCACTTGGAGGAGGGCCCTCCCTAAAAGCATGGGACCATGCGGCATACACCTTGAGGATTGGAAGTTTGACACTTGACTTCATGATGCATGGGTTGAGGAGCATACATCATGGAGGTTGGTTGTTGACCAAGCCACATGTTGAGGAGAATCGTTGGAGCATATTGACCATATTGGCACACATGTTGAAGAATGTTGGGAACAGGAGGACATGTAACACACAACTAGAGGAGGATTTCCTTGCATGAAGATACCTGGACAATGAACCACCATGGAAAAGGCAACATTGGGATAATAGCTTGTTGGAGAGTGTGCCATCTTGGAGAAGGGGCATTGAGCTTAAGGAGGATCATGCTTGTAGGGCACACCACCTTGGGGTTTTATAAAGTCCTAATATGACTCTTGCCATCATTGTATTGTATAGCACTTGTGGGATTTCTATGTTGGTTGCTTGTGTGGACCTAAGTTAATGTTTTATGTTGGTCTCGCTTACCTAGTCTATATATAGGGAGTGTTACAATTCAAACTAGCACGTGTGATTAAAGTCCCAAAGAACAATGCTATCCCAACCACAACCTAGAGGAGTTACCCACTGTCACCTCAATAACTCCTTTACACTTTAGGTTGGATCTTCTCTAACTTAAGGGGGCCTTCCCTAGGATAGGATCACTAATGCTATGGTAATGGAGGACAAGGTAATGTGAAGAGATAGCCTAGCAAAACACTTGTCTTTTTGTAGTATGGGTAAATAAAGGGGTAATGGAAGGACCATGAGACTAGTGCCAATCCAACAAGGGAAAATGGAGTCAAGGGGGGAGAGTCCAAGAGGGAAAAATGATTGCATAATTTTAGCTAGGATGGGCCCTTCCACCCGTCATATTGTATGAAGATCACATGTGATTTTTATCACATCACTTGTGAAATTGTTCACAAGGATTGAGTTTGCAGTTCCTCATGGCTAGACATTTGGATGGGTAAGAGGTTCACTTGTGTTCTTGACTCATAGATGGCGCTTCTTCATGGTTGAGTGGTGGCCACGGTGATTGGCTAGGAGGTATGATGTGATGTGCTTGTTATCACCTAAACTGTAGTTACCCCTATGGATGTATCCACTCATGGATGGCAATAGGGAAGGGTAACTCAATAGGTGCAACCACGATCACCTCGACCTCCAATATATGGTTGTCACGCCAGTCGAGGCAACCTTCACTTTATGTTATTTAGCCCAGACAACAAAGGGGGAGACCTGATCTACTCTTGACAGGAGAGATCAAACCAAGACACCAAGACAAGTTAAGACTAAGTGAAGTAAGGTGTATGGTTTATCCTAGACCTAAGGATGAAGTCACAAGACAAGTGAGGGGTTCAATGAGTATAGCTTTGGTTCATTGTTGATGTGAGAGTGACTTATAATATTTGAAATGGGATCCAGGATTGAAGTACTAGCTCAATGTGATAAAATCCACTACCTTGGGAACCGTGTCCAATGCAAGGTAGTTTAGGGGTTAAATTGGGGCTAACTAGTACAAGTGACAAGCTTGATCATGATACATGATAACATCAAAGGGTTTAGTTTACCACACAAGGGTCAAACCACAAGTTAATCCAACAATCTAGGAAAGTCGAATTGACTTGGAGAGAGACCAGTGCCTTGGGAATTGGGATAATGGAGTCAAAGTAAAGTTAACTTGTGGTTGAAGACTCCTATTGCATGATACAAGTGGGCAATTAAAGTCTTGATGGATGAATAGGTCTAGATCTAGGTTTGACCTAAGTGGATCACAATCCCTTAAAACAAGGAATGCTATCCCCAAGGCAAGATTTGACAAGGTGACCTACTAGACATAGGTATTGAATTATGCCCGTTCCAAATCCACAAAGATCTCATGAACCCATGTCCTAGAAGTGGGCCAACTCACTTCTCCAAGGTGGTGCGACTTTACCCAAGGAGGCTAAAATGTGGGATAGATGACTCAAAACAAGTCCAATGGCATCCAAACTTTAGATCCAAGTGGTTTAAGCAAGTGAGAGTATGGATCTATAATTTCATGGCAATCCAATGGCTAGATCTTACTAGATCTGAGTTTAAAGATACCAAGTGGTCCAAAATGAGGATTAAATCCCTTAAAATGTGGAATAGGGCCCACAAGGTAGAAATCAGAAAAGTGACAATCTGGGGGTAGGTTATTGGATGTGTAGATTATGAAACAAGCGGGATCTCAACTACCCATCAACTAGATCTAGGGTAACTCACGTTCCCCAAGGAGTGCGACCTCACTTGGAGAGGCTAAGTTGGCCTGGGAAGGGGGTCAAATGGAGGCCAATCCTCACCAAACTATAGATCCGGGATGCCGTGGATACTATAGAGGTGGGTTTTCAGTATTATACCCAACAACCCACTAGATCTTAGTAGATCTGAGAAAATGTAACAATGAGGGTTTGAAGAGATAAGGGTTTTATCAATTTATGAGCTATGTCAATGGATTGGATCAAGATAAGAGAAACAAACCTGTGGATGCTTTGATGATGATGATCTATGCAAACCCGATCAATTTGAGAAGCTTTGAGGTAGTTTTCTATGAAGTCGATTTAGTCCAAGAAGCCAATGCGCCCTCTCTCCTGCACAACAAATGTCAACAATATCAGATTTGATGTAATCAAGAGATAAGACTAATGCCACAAGAGAAGTAACAGAAAGATAGCATAGATCACAAGGATATTAATGATAACCCCCTGATACAAGCAAATGCCAAGAAAGTCTATTTGAAGAAGCCTTGCAAAATCGCCCTTGTTGAAGTCGTCCTCCTGTAGACAAGACAATGATTTCCAAAATAGATAGATCTTACCACAAATTCCAAATGCTAGGTTGCAATAGACTTTCCAATCACCATCTAAGAACACTAGATGCAAAGGAGACCACAAGAATTTCCACAAGAAAGTTTTTCTATACCAATAATCCAAGAGCCAAAGACCCCTTACAATGAGAAGCTCTCGCCTTTAAATAGGAAGGAGAGGCATCAAAATCCTAACCACTTTTTGAATGAGTGGCTAAGATTAAAAGATACAAATGTCTAATCAATGGTTGAGATGAGCTCAACAATAAAATACATGGATCACTCATAAAATATAACATAAGTGGACAAAATCGCCCTAGAAGAGGGGAATCCCACCAAATCATGATGACAAAATATAATAAGAAGCTTATGGTGGGTCCAAGGGGTAATTTTAGCCACCCTTGGTCAATCCCCATAGCACAATAATAATAAAATAGTCATCAATATACCAAATCGTGCCTCTATGGTCAAATCGTAGGCCTCAAAAAGACCTCAGAAATCATCAGAAAGTGCTAGAAGTGATGGATGCGGGTCCCGGTGAAGCTGAAACTGTTGGAGGAGGTGTGGAAGACATCAATCCATCATCACTGATCATCCCATGCCAAGACATTGCCTCAGTAACCCAAATCGAATTCCTCAATAGCCATTTCTACCAATCCTGAAATGCCTCGGGAAGCGTGAAACTGCCCCAAACTGCCTCCTGGAGTGCCTGCGCTATCAAGGTAAAAACAAGTGGCTGGACCACCCCATCCAAGCACAGTGCCCTAGGTCAACCGGATAAAAATCACATCTGCTCTGACAGGGTCTCCGACAGACCAAAATTGCACTGGGATAGCCTACTGAGGCTCAATCATCACTGTAAGTGCCCGGAACTGAAAATAGATTGTCTAATTGGACTCAGAAGGTCCAAATCTATCCAAGATGTGTACTCATACACCATATGAATCTCTGCATGATCAAAATATATATCCAATATACCGGAACAGGTCAAATAATAATAATTTGTAAATGATCAAATAATGCTGTAAACCATGAATCATCATCATAACCCTGTATCTGCTGCATAGAATCATCATGTACATGTACATAGACCATATATCTTCTATCCATATCATCACAAGGTCCAACCATCTCATGTCCTATGGTTGACCTTGGTCAAACTATGTTTGACCAAGTCAACATGACCAAATATAACTTAGATCATCATCAGAAGCTGCTGCAAAGTGTCAAAGGTTAATGCATGCTTTACAACTTATTCAAATAACAATTATAACACAAAGTAATCATTACTGGCGATCTAAATCCAAATATATAATGTCATTAATTATTATTATTACTCAGACTAGACTTTCAAGATCATACTCACTTCATAGTTGTGATCAATTTGCTAGTGAAGGGTGAAGGCTAAAATAACTGGCTAGGCTAAGGGATGACTTGACTAACTTAACTTTGTGACACTTTGGCAAAGGGAAAGGGAATACACACCATAGTATATACTGAATGAGCAATAACACAGGGAATGGCGGTGTCTCACAAATGGATGAGTTGTTCAAAGAAGGTTTATTTACCTTTAACAGATGCGCTCAATCCATAATACAAATAAGGCCAGCAATTGCTTTGATATAGCATTTAAGTTCCATTGCGTTTTGGGCCTGAAGTTTCCATAGCTTGATCTATGTGTGTTTATAAACACATTGCATAGATTTACATTTATTTAGGCTTTCTGCTGCAGGTGTGTTTTTAAGGCACTTGTTTACCTGAGCACTTCTAGGTGTGTCACAGACATCTTGTTTACCTAGGTATTTACATTTCCAAAAGATATAACATTTTATTTTCATGGCCATTTTCATTTGGCATGCCTTTCATTCATGTGTGTTTAGAAACACATTGCATGAATGGGCTTTTCATACAAGATATAGCATTTCATTTTTCCAGATTTTGTATTCATGGCAGCACTAAAAGTTTCGGGTTTAGCCAACACAACTTTAGTGACTAGGGGGAATTCACAAGGAACTCCAACTCACCATAGGTAAGTTTTGTCACCAGCTCAGAGCCAAGACACAATAAACAGGGAAGCTCATCCAATATAGAGGCTACAGTGGGGAAAAGTCCTCCATGCCACTAGTCAAGTAGTAAGTCAGGGTGATAAACTAAAAGGTAGGTAATGGATGGATGAAGACAATGAATAATGGTGCCAACACTAGCAAGCCAAGGTATGGTGGAATGATCACCTCTATTCTCCCTAAGGAGGGTAAAACCAATGAGTATGAATAGTGAACTTCTAAGTTTGAGTAGGGACAATAGAGTATATATAATAAGATCAACCAGGTCCACATATCTATATGATCGCCAGATCTTGACACTAAGTGCTAAGACATGCTATAAGAATAAGTATAAAAGCAATATAACCATAACACAATGATATACCTGCTGAGTCATATACCTGAATGCTCATCAACCTGTACCATCATCTGTCCTCTAAAATTGCTGCTGTAACTCTGGGCACTACTGACTGCTCTGTACCAATGGTATAATGGCTACATTGGTCATCTCTCTAAGTGTCTTGAGACTCAGTCATGGCATGGGGAATACAACTGCTGTCCAAAATCTGATAGTGATCCAATATAGATGCTCATCTCAGCATCTCAAATGTAAGGGAACTAGCTGAATAGTGTACTGGCATCAGAAAAATAATATATGGTAGCCCGACTACTATATATGTGATAACATCTGGCTCCGGCTGGGACAAGTGCTCTGCTGTAATGAGCGCTTGAGAACCTCAGAATCTCTGGTCCTCGAACTTTGCTACTCGAATCCACGATCCAGCACTCTACCATTTTGCTTCCAGCTTTTTTATTTTTGCAACCTATTTTTGCATTCACAAACATCAAAATACCTCATGTCGCATGTGTGGGAAAAATATAAAACCAACTGAAATAAAATCTATTCTATGTCAGAAATATAAATGTATGAAATATAAATGCAGAAAGTAAATTAAACTACTAACATAATTTGCAAAATTTGAAATTTATTATGCAGGAAAAAGAAAAAATGACAGGTACTCAATTAAACTAGGAGCTTACAAAGGAGCTTAGAAATAAACAAGGTGCCAGACTCAATGGCTGAAAAACTAACTACTGCCCAAGCAGGCTTATTTGGTTTCCTACCTACTCTAATCTACCAGGCAATGCAAGTGGAGAGATCCCAACTATGTGGGATCAGGGATGTGATCCCTTAAGTCCCTATGATTGACAGGATATAAAATACGTCGTCCACTACCAGTGGTCAGAAAGCACATGCCATCAATGCATTGCTCTACTGTGAAAGGTCCAACCCATAAGTCATCAGCTTGTCCCGATCTTATATGCAACAAATGGTTAGGGATGATGACTTGACTTCCTGTAGGAAACCTATTCCTATTGATCGACTCAGGAATAACTCCAATGTTATGAATGGGCATGGGATGGATTTCAACAGGGTTTTGCGGTTGAGGTGTGACAATCCTTGAGCTCCTCCTAGAAGGAACTGCATCAACTCTAGGTGGACCACCATCTAAGGAAATAGCAATTCTGCCAACAAGGACCTCCCTAACTTCTCTTCTTGTTTCTTGGACTACTTCATTTGACTCTTACTCATGGGGAGACACAACTCTTTTAACAACTTCTCCTACAGTCCAGAAATCTCTATGTTCTTCCAAGGGGGGTAAGGACCACAAGACCACAAGACCAATAAACAACAAGGTGTAAGGACCAAAAGTAAATCACCCAAGGTAGAAAGGTACAACCAATCATCTCTCTCTCAAATGTACAAATGTTCCATATAACTTGAAAGTTCATCATCACTGTATAAGGAAAGGTTCACACAGATGATGTGATCATGTGGTCCTCTCAACTGCTCCTTAGGTCAAATGTTAGTAGCTTCCACAAGGGGTGGCCAGTCCCTTGAGAAGATCAACTAACTCATCCATCTCGAAGACCTAAGAGAAGAGGACATCACACATCATAATCTTGGTAACTAACCAAGTGCCTCCATTCTCAAGGAATGGCTTCTCTACCCAAGGCTGAGCCTCAGTCCTAGACTGGGACATGTTGATCAACCATCTGGTCCATGACCATGTTCTCCATTCTCCCAGAGAATGGTCCTCAGCCTCAAGCTGAGCATTCAGTCCTAGACTGAATGTTGATCAACCATCTGCACGACCTAGGATGTCTCTGTCTCAACTTGCAGGATCTGCTTGGTCCTCGTGACCAAGAAACTGTCTGGTTCTAGACCAGAATACCCTAGAGACAAATAGGGGCCCTAGCCACATGCTAGGGACTTTGCCATGGCATCAACTTGCTTGGTCCTCGACCAAGAACCCCAGGAGACAGTGGGGGCCCTAGGGTACCTTCTAGGGTCTTACTCGTACTCTGCCTGGTTAACTTGAGCAGGAACCCTAGTGAACTGACTAGGGTACCATTCTCTCTGAGAATGGGTCTCACAGCTGCACTAAAAATCAACACTAACTAATATATTTTATATTATTTGTTGATTCCTTGACTTATGGAAGTCACCCCTTGGATTACTCAACGATGGAATATAAATGAGGAACATCCTCAAGAGTTCAATCATCATTTTCATCCAACATCTATCTTTGTCCAAGAATTTGCCGGGGTAATTTTCAGTTGTTGTTTATCTTCTTCATATTTTTTGGGGTTTGGATCAACTAGCAGGTTCACAAAGTCTTCATCAACAAGGCTGCCATCACTTTCTCAAGGCTGCTGCAGGACTGTTCTAGCCCAATAGGGCTACCATCTCTTCTCTTCATGCTGTCGAAGGTCTGTTCTCTTCTCTCCAAGGCTGTCGAGGGTCTGCTATAGCCCTAGAAGGGCTGCCGAGGACTGTCCTAGCCCTAGAAGGGTTGTCGAGGTTATGTTGAGGCCCTAAATAGGGCTGTCGTGGACATATTAGGCCCTAATCAAGGTTGTCGTGGACAGATTAGGCCCTAAATAGGGCTGCCATGGACAGATCAAGCCCTAACAGGGCTGTTGTGAGACAGATCAAGCCCTAAACAGGGTTGCCATCTCCTAAACAGGCTACCGAGGGTTTCAGGAAGGCTGTTGAGGATCAAATAGGGCCTTAGAAGGGATTAAACCACTTACAGTAGGCCCTAAGAGGGCTAATACAAGTCAGGGTAGGCCTAGCAGTGTTAACGACAACAATTGAGAGGGATGGCAACTTGTCACAGGAGGTAGATCAGGGATGATGTCATCTTCAGAAGGGCATACATCAAGAGGAAACCCTCTTACCTTTCTTTCTTGGCATTTCATCTTTAGATTCTCTTGGTGTGTGTGCCCTAGAGGTTAATGTAAAAGTTTGCTCTCTAAATCTGCTCATGTAGACCTCAATCACCTCATATTAAGGAAGATTATTATTTGCTCGGGTTTTATTCCTGAAAAGGTTTCCCCAAGGTAAAATTTTTGTGTTCTTGTGGATGGTTGTTTCTTCTTAACTGCTGGTTATCTACTGGTGGTTTATAAACTCAGTTTAATATGCTAAAGTCTGCTAAAAAGTGAAAAAGTCTATTACTGCTATCAAATCAGATCTGCATTATAAAAATTTAACATGGACACCCATGTCAAAATGGGGGGTAACGAGAAGATAGAGCCTTTGTCATGACTCACTATTAGTACACTCTTTATTTTGTCTTTGTAATTGTCTTGGAGAAGTCTTGTAGGGAGCAAGACTTAGGGTTTGTGATGTAAACCCTAGGAAAAAAGCATGAAGAAGAGAGGGGGTGCTTCATTGCTCTTGGAGGGATTGCTCTTGTGAGATGCTACATGATTCTAGGGTTTTTGTTATGCAAGTAAACCATAGAGGATAACACAGTGCTAAAGGAGTTGATTGTTTGTTTTGTGGAGAGGGTTTCGACTGTAGAGAAGACATAAAGAAAAGAGTTAACACCTTAGATGATATTGCAACTTTGTTCTTGTATGATGCATGGAGGCTACAACAAGATAATGGAGAGCCTGACTATGATTCTTGAGCATGGTGTGATATCTTGCTGGGAAGAAGACTTGTTTATTGTACTTTTGATGCTCCATGGAAGTCTTGGTGCTTGTGTTGATACAAGAGTTGAAGACCTAAGGTTTGAGGACTCAAAGCCTAGGATGGACATGTTGACTTAGAGTCTAGCACTAGGCTTGTCTTGTAGCCATGTACTTGTGTGATGCAAGTTGGCTAGGTTTTGTAAAGGTTTATACCTTGTAATATTCAATTCAAATTGCAATCTCATGGATGGTTAAAACAAGAATCGTCATCAAGAAATTGATAAACTCAAGGTCATTCCCAGATGCAATGCACATGCATAGGAGCATCTTGTACTCAATGTCTTGGTATTACAACTTGTACCTAATGTCTTGTTACACAAAGACACAATATTTTGGAAAAAGCATGATAAAAGTTGAACTCCATATCGTTCAAACATTATGTAACATGAAGACATCAAGAAACCAACGAAGCATGCTAGTAGGTGATGTAACCAAGAGCACTTGTGAGCTCTCATTTCTGTTTTTGATTTATTTACATTCTCACAAATATATGATTTGAAGTCACCCAGTGACTTTCACTAACTTTCTTGTTGGCTATAGATATATAGCCTGTTAAATTTCATACATTCATAGCATAATAATATAAATGCATAACCAAGATCAACAGAAGAAGGACAAAGCACAAAACATAACAATAGAGTTTATCCTGGGAAACCCAAACGGGAGAAAACCCAACAACCTTCGTATAGAGATGATAATCCTGAGATCAGAGTACAAAGATAAAAGAGAAAAGGTGGAAATGCTTTCCACAAGTAAAAACCCCCAAAACAGGTCCCTTCTCCAGCTTGTGCGAACTTCTCTCTCTCTAGGTGATGCGAACTTCGCTTGAATGACTGAGTGAATAATGAGGTGCACTTTACCTCTATAACTGCAAACATGAAAAACCCCTAACTGGGCCGACTTCACTTGGGGGCAATTAATAACAGTGTTCCACGGGGACTCGTCCCCTAGGGTCGGGGGCGCGCCCCCCTCGTTCCCTGTGCTCCGGGGACTTGGGGACTCCTAGCGAAACGTTTCCCAATGTCCCCAAAATCAGGAAACTCTCGGAAACTCACAAGGGAGCGTGCACCCTGTTCTGCAGTGCGCTCCTGTGAAGGGCGGCTCCCACACGCTCCCTCTTGAAACTAGGGGGCTCCTAGATGCCCCCCCATGTTTTTCCCGATTTCAATTTAAAAATACGAAATTTTAATCTGAATTGTTGTTTTAGTCTCTATTTCAGACTTAGTCTTTAGTAATTTACTATTTTACTATTTTAGCATGCAATATCATTGATTCAGTTTTTCAATTAGAATGACCAAAATTATAAATATGAATATCAAGATTCAAATGACAAATTTGAAAACGATCATGATGAATTGTGCAACAAGTTTGTATTATTAATTTGTTAAATTCTTATTTACATTGCACAATGATGAATTTAGTATTTAGTATTTATTATTTACTTTTAGTAATTTACATGGGATGAATCATTGAATTGTTATTGCTGGGATTTAATAATTTATAATATTAATTTTTATATTTGTTTATAATTTTTATTATGACCTGGACGCCCCTCCGTCCCCCCCGAATTTCGCTAAAATTTGGGGGTGGTCTTCACATGTCCCCAATGTGCGTTTCCCCGCTCCTGCGTCCCAGAAACTTGGGGGAACATTGATTAATAATTTAATTTTTAATATTTTTCTTTTGCTTCTTTGCACCCTAAGGTTTACATTGATTCTTTCATGTGTTTACATAATTAAATACATCAAGTTCATCTCCCTTAGGAGGTACAATCAAGTACAATGAAAGTACAATAATAATATTTTCCGAAGTTGCACAAAATCCAACACTCCCTCTCAACAAGGAAGGTATTCTTCGGTCTTCATCTGCATCACGATCATCTGGGTTTCATCTTGTACATCCATGCTGTCTCCATCTCTATACATACTGAAGGTTGTCCACAGTCTCAGTGCATCATCTTCACCAGTCCTTCGGTGAGTCCAGGAGAATCACTCAATCTTGGATCCAGGAGAATCACTCAATCCTGGATATCTCAGACATCTTCACCAGTCCTTCGGTGAGTCCAGGAGAATCACTCGATCCTGGATCCAGGAGAATCACTCAATCTTGGATATCTGAGATTGTCAGTTGTGCCATCTCTGCTATACCATTTGCTACCTGTTTGCCTCATCTGCCGATGGGGTCCTCCCATACCTGGCTGAGGTTGAGATCTCAGACGAGCAAATGAGAATGACCATCTACTACCCGTTCGTCTCATTTGCCGAAGGGGTCCTCCCATACCTAGTTGAGAACCTGAACGAGTAGAGGTACCTGTTATCACACAACTTGTAGTTGTCCCTAGTGGTATCCCATCCGGGATCGTAGAGGAGATGGATAACTAAAGAGGTGACCCAAGAGATGCCACAGTTCCCAATGCAAGGTGGGAGTCACGTCAATCGAGGCACTCTTCGCTTTAGATCTAGATAAATCAAGACCTAGGGGGAGACCCTATAACCAATCAAAGATGATTGGACCCAAACAAAGGTTCCTAGGAATGAGTAAATGGTAAGTTACGGAAACCAATGCAAGGTAAAGTGGACCTAGAAATTAAAGTATGGTTGAAGGTGGTTTGAGAAATGATTAGTGTTTCAACCAATGCATGATTTAGGCCACATGATGAGCTAAAAAGACAAGATCTAGTACCATGTATTACACAAGTGGGACCCACTTTCTTTGGATATGTGAATGATTCAAATGGAACCCACAAGGTGAAATTAAGGGATGCAATTGGTACTAGTGGATATGTAGTGAGTAGATCTATGGATCTAAGTTGAAATTAAGAGTACCCACTTAATGGATCTAAGTTGAAATTAGGAGTACCCACTTAATGGATCTAAGGTTTGACACAATTCCCAAGGAGTGCGACTTGCTTAAGGAGGGCTAGTGCCTTGTTGGATGGGTTAATGGAGTCAAGATATGTCAAAGTGTAGATCGGGACACCTAGAGGTCAAGACAAGTGGGCTAATTGAGAAAGAGTGGTTGGATCTTGCTAGATCTAGGATTTCATGAAATGACCCAAGTGGACCACAATCCCTTAAAACAAGGAATGCTACCCCCAAGGCAGGTCGTCACAAAATGATACTCTAGATATAGGTTTCAAGGTATGCCCGTTCCAAATCCACTGAAATCTCAACTACCCAGGTCCTCAAAGTGGGCATACTCAGTCAACCAAGGAAGTGCGACCTTGCTCAAGGAGGGCTAAAAGGTGGATAAGGTGTGTCAAATCAAGTCCAATGGCCACCAAATTGTAGATCCAAGTAGCTTAGGCACCGATCTATGTGGATCTAGAAAATCAAGCCAATCCAAGGGTTAGATCTTACTAGATCTGAGTTTTAAGGTGCCAAGTAATTCAAAAGGGGGTTTTAATTCCTTAAAGTGTGGAATGATGCCCACAAGGTAGAAATCACCCAAGTAAAAGTCTAGGGGTAGGTTATCAAGTGTGTAGATTGCAAATCAAGTGGGATCTCACCTACCCACATGTTAGATCTAACCCAACAAGCCTCTCCAAGGAAGTGCGATTTGGTTCAAGAGGGCTATATTGCCTTGAAAAGTGTGTTAATTTTAACCCAATCACCACCAAACTATAGATCCAACTAGGGGTGGATGCTATAGAGGTGGGTTCTTAAGATCTTTTCAAAAGCAAGGCTAGATCTAAGTAGATCTAAGAAAAACCAAAAATGAGGGTTTTAATTAATTAGGGTTTGTGATCAATGAAGAGAGAATGGATGGAAAGCAGTACATACCTTGTAGATCTTACCTCAATTGCTTGTGGCCACCTTGCAAATTGATAGCATTCTCTTATGTGTATATTCAAGAGTGAGATCCAAGAGCTCCACCCAAAACGTCCTCTTCCAAGATAGCCAAATCGTCCTCCTCCTACAAGACAAGATCAAAGAAACAAGTCAAGTAAGATGATTATGAAAATGATAGAAAGATGTAATAGAAAGCATCAGCTATGTCACGAAGATACAATAATGATACTCCCTGTCACAAGATCAACCCAAGAGAGAATATGTGGATCCCTCCAACAATAACCCTCAAGAAATCGCCCTCCTCTCCATCAATTTGACTTTCCTGCAAGAAAACTAGTAGAAGCACCAAAATCCACAATGATACATAGAAGAGATACTGTATACTCAATATGCAAGAGAATCCACAAGACAAGAGAGATATGCTCCACAAAGAAGTGTTCTATTCCAATATTCCAGAGCTCCAAAGGTGAGCTATACAATAGGGGGTCTCCTCCTTATATAGGATAATAAAGACCAAAACCCTATACCACTCTACAATACTACATCAAATGAGTGGTTGAGATTAAAAGATCTCAATACATGATCAATGGCTAATAATGAATCATAACAATACATCACATGGATCACCCAATATAATGATGACGCCCTAACTAAATGGTACAAAGTGAGGATGACGTCATCCACTAGAGGGGTAAAAGTACAAAAATCCACCTCATAATGACTAGGACATGACATAAGAAGCACATGGTGGGGCTAGGAGGCATCAATCCTTACTAGCTCATCCCCAAGGCACAATAAAATAAAAATATGTCCAAGATAATATAAATGATCAAATCTGTCCTCAAAATCTGTGACAGACAAGCAGTAAAAGACCTCCTGTGATTGCTGTGGGCCTACCCACATGGTGAAAACTGGCTGGAAGATAGTGGGATCATCCTGGAAGACCTCTGTGAAAACCAAATGCCAAAACCTTGCCTCAATTGCCCAAATCGAATTCCTCAGTGACCACTTTATACCATTTTTTAACTACCTCGGTAACTGTGAAAGTGCCAAAACTGCCTCCTAGGGCATCTGCGCTGTCCAACTAAGCCCACCAAGCTCTCCAGAAGGGGGGGGGGTAAATGGTAAAAACAAGTGGCTAGACCACCCCCTCCTCATACAGCGCCCTAGGTGAACTGGCCTCTCATGGCCCCTGCTGCTCAGGCTGGGAAATCAGCCTCAAATCTGGTCAACAAGTGTAAAACTGCATCAATCACTGTCAGAAGTGCCTGGAACTGAAAGATAAGTGGCTCATTGGATCCAGAAGACCCAAATCCACTAGGAATGTGTACTCATACACCATGGGTTGCCCTAATGGGCCAGCTGTAGGGTCCACCATATATAGACAGTGCATAATCTGATGATCTGAAATAATAATAAAACTTGCTGAACTGCATCAGTCATCATATGAACCATATGTCCATCATATGACATCATCATCAAGTATGTGGGACCATCAATCATCATCAATAGGTATAGATATGGCCCACCTCATCACAGATCCCAATAATATACAACCAAGGATAAATCACATCAATAGACTAAGACATGTTTCTCTAATCATTCTCACAGCCAAGCTCAAAGTATAACATCCATTCAGTGGCATTAATCAAGTTAGCATATTCCTTTGTTATAAAATTACTTGCACAATAGTTCAAATGACAAACTCACCCATTGGACATGGTCAAACTGCTGGTAAAGGATGAAGGCTAGGAACAAGGTTGGGCCAAGGGGTTGACTTGTCTTACTCAAATAAAAAATACTTTGGACTGGGAAAAAGGGGAAAGCTACAAACTCTGTGCTTGGACAAAATAACACGGGGGATGGTTGTGCCTCACAAATGGATAAGTTGTTTAGAGAGTGCTTATTCAACTTAGGCATCATGTCTACATCAAGTTGATCCAGGTTCATTAGGATCATTCAATTTCATTTCATGGCCTTTTTGGCCTACATAACCCTTTGAATCTCAGGTGTGCTGATAAGCACAACTAGTTGCAGCTTGCATCCAGGGCATGTTTTCATATATATATAAGGTTAGCAATTGTTTAGATATAGCTTTTAAGAACCATTGCTTTTTGGACCTTTCTTATACTCTTCGAGGAGTATTTTTAGTTGTTCATCGCTCTTGCCCTTTTTCAGTTTCCATGGGCGAATTTATAAGTTTCCATAAGTAGAACATGAGCTTTCAGTTTTAGCCAACATCTCAAGTGACTAGGGGGAGTTCGAGCCAATGCCAAACATCGGGACAACCGACCAGAATGATTTAGGCCTACAATCCAACTCACCAAAGGCAAGTTTTGTCACCAACTTAGAGCCGAGACACTGAACATACAGGGATGCGGTCCAAACACAGAGGTAGAAAAATGGGAAAGTCCTCAGTATCAGAAAGTCAAATGAGACAGGCCAAGGTTTAAAGTCAAATAGGAAAGTCATGTATGGATGGAGTCAAGTGAATATGGAGCCTACACTAGCAGACAACTGGTGTCAGGAAAGACCATATCTATGTAAGGTGGAAAACCAGTGGGTTTTGTTAAATGACCTAAATGTGCAAGCAATTTTCCATTTTATGATTTATAGTCCATTTTAAACAGTTTGCCACATCAGGAATAATATACCAAGCAGATGCTGTGAACATGACTAAATCAACAAGATAATAATCCACAGTCAATGATAAAATATCCATAGATCATACAACATCATCATAGTAATAAACATCATATACCATCTGAAACACTGTTGCAATACATCTCTAAGCACTGAACTGAAACTGTATGGGATAAAAGGGTCACATCGGTCATCAAATCTGAACTCTCAAGGCTCAGCCTTGACACAAGGTCTAACATAAGTCTGAATAATACACTGCTTTGATCATGAGTGATCACAAAATATACAATCATCATAGCCATGCTCTGAATAATGGAAGCTCTGGAATGTGTAGATATCTGCTAAACAAGAATAGTAGCCCTATTACTATGGTGTGATAACAGTACCAGTGCAATCACATGGCCAACTGTTGACTGTCCTACTCATCTGCCGATGGGATTTCTCCCATACCTGGATGAGTAACTGGACTGTAGAGGCACCTGTGTGAACCCGATCAACTGCTGACTGTCCTACTCATCTTAGTATGGGATTTCTGCCATGTTTGGCTGAGTAACTAGATTGCAAAAGGTACCTGGGTGAACTCGGCCAACTGCTGACTGTCTGACTCATTTTCCTATGGGATTTCTCCCATATCTGGCTGAGTACCTGGACTGCAGAAGGAACCTAGGCAAAGTAGCATAAGTATCTCAATGTCATCTTTCCTTCTCAAGGAGGGACACGTTCTCTTCGACTCCAAGTCTTCCGCAAAAGTATTCGAACTTCATCCTGGGAAGAGCCTTGGTGAGAACATTTGCAGTCTGGTCATCTGTCGGTACGTACTGTAACTCGACCGCACCTTTCTGCACCATATCACAAATGAAGTGATATTGAATCTCAATATGCTTCGACCTGTCGTGAAATATAGGATTCACTGACATCTGCACATAGCTCTGGTTATCACAGTGAATCACGGTCGGCTCTGGAATCTTGTCGAACAATCCTGCCAGGAGTTTACAAAGCTAAACTGCTTCTCGAGCTGTTGTGCTAGCAGCCATGTACTCGGCGTCTACAGTACTGAGTGCTATCGAGTTCTGCTTCCTGCTGCACCAGGAAATAACTGCAGAACCCAAACTAAAGCAACATCCGGAAGTACTCTTCCGATCTGCAACACATCCGACCCAATTTGAGTCTATAAACCCCTTCAATCTTAGGTCACAATATGAAGCATACTTCAATCCATATCCCACAGTGCCACGTAAATATCTGAGCATATGTTTTGCAGCAATCCAGTGAATCTGCCTCGATTCGCACATGAACTAACTGAGGTCATTCACTGCAAAACATATATCTGGTCTGGTGTTGGTCAGATACATCAATGACCCAATCAACTGGCAATATATGGTGGGATCAATCAAATCAAAATCTGAAGTAGCGTCTCTCAACTTCTTCCAATTTGTATCCATCGGAGTAGCCATGGACTTGCAATCCAACATTCCGAATCTCTTCAATATATCAATGGTGTATTTTCCTTGTCCTAGGAAAATCTCTTTCTGCCTCTTCCATACTTCTAATCCCAAGAAGTAGTGCATCAATCCAAGATCCTTCATTTCAAACTCAGAGGCGAGATTCTTCTTACACCATACAATAAGTTTCTCATGTTCTGTGAGAAACAAGTCATCAACATATAATACCAAAATCAGTGGCTCATCATCTACAACCTTGAAGCAAAGGTTGGGGTCTGCATCATTCTGATGCACCTTCCATCTCATAGCTGAAGCAATAGCAATAATGGATTTGATGGAAGTATATTTGGTCACAGGAGAAAATGTCTCATCATAATCGACTCCCTCTTTTTGAGAGAATCCTCTGGCTACAAATCTGGCCTTGTATTTCTCAACACTGCCATCTGCTCCATGCTTGATCTTGTATAGCCATTTAGAAGTCACTACTGACTTCTCCTCAGGTCTCGGCACAACTTCCCACACATCATTCTTCATGATGGACTGATATTCTTCCATCATGGCATCCTTCCAAACTTGATGTTTGGATGCTTCTTCGTAAGTGGTGGGTTCTGTATCAATAACGTTGCTCATCAGTGCCACATAAGTAGAGAATCTCTGAGGTCTTTTGCTTTCTCTGGAAGTGCCATGTGGAGCTTCATGCCCCTCTGCATCCTGCAATGTCTACTGTGCCCATCTAGGTCTTTTCCGAGCTGCAACATCTCTGGGGATATCAATTGGATCAATGGAATCGATAGGTTCATCCTTTTCAGCTAACTCCCTCTTGAACTGGAGGGGGAGATGATCTCATTTCCATTGGTTCTAGCATTTCTTCATCATCGATCTCCATATCTGATCCTCTGCCTTTCTTGACAGTTATTTCTTCTTCAAAGGTCACATCCCTGCTGACGACAATTTGTCTGGATCCTAAGATTTAAGTTCTGAAAGCCTTTGAAGACTCACTGTATCCCACAAAGGTTCTCTTCTTTCCTGAAGGTTCTAACTTGGGCACATGTATATGGATTGGACAACCAAATATCTAAAGGTGGCCCACTTCTGGTTTTACTTTTGTGAAAGCTTTCTCCGAGGTCATCCTTCTAGGATGAGAGTCATATTCCAGGAAGCTTCTTGCTGAACATCAGCAAGATTCATGTGTCCATCGGAACAAGTCTTCTCTTGTAGGCCAAATCACATGGTCTTTTCCCTACAAGTCAAGTCCCGGCTGATGATCAGTGACATTGTATAATCAAATATAATGGCAATAGTTTATACAGGCATCTTAGCTAATAGTTTAGCACAACAGCCATGAACATGTAAACACATCTGAGAACTATCTAGATGTCTGCTATCTCCACTAGAACATGCCATCAAGAGTGTGCACTACCCTAAGCATGCAGGAAGGAGATATCATCTAGACTAGCTCCATTATGTTTAATGAAGTGTTTTGCAGCTCATATGCATAATAAATATAACAATGTAAACTATATCAACTGCTCAATGCACTTCCAGATAGATCTGCATATAATGAAGATAGATAAGGCAAAACAGATCTATGTAAGCAAGAAAAACAAATACTTATCTCTTATTGTTTTTGTGTGTGGGCTCCCACTACCTTTTTGTGGGAACCAAGAGAGATCTTTGTTCTTGCAATCTGGATCTTCATATCTTCTAGAAGAGGAACTCCGAACGATCATCATTCCTTGACTTATTGTGAGGAGTATCTTCTTCAACATTAGTAGTGGATGCTTAATGCTTTCTTTTACTTGAACTTCGATATCTATTGGCATAGTGTCCATCTTTTCTGCACCCATAGCATTGAACTTGAGATATGTCCTTCTTCTCCTTTTGATCTGGGCGAAGACTTGATCTCCTATCTCGGTGCTTGTGTTTATGGAACTTCGGACCTTTTCCCTTACCCTTCTTCGCATGGGAAACAAAAGCTTGGTTCTCCTTAGATTGAGTGCCATGGAGTCTTTGACGTGCTGCAATCCTTGTCTCCTCCTGAGTGCAATCTGCCCAAAGCTTATCAAACTTTGGTAGTTTGGATCTACCACTTATGCTTTGGATAAAGGACTCCGAAGATGGTGGAAGACCATTCAGAGTGGTGAGGACAAGCTCCTTATCATTAATAGGATCTCCACTGGTGCTGAGCTTATCCCTGAGTTTTGTGATCCTCATAAAGTATGAGGCAATGGATTCTGATTTGGCTATCTTCATATTTGAGAGCTGGTTTCTCAAAGTCATGGATACATTGAGGCTAGTGTGTTCAAACAACTTCATAATGGTCTTGAACATTTTCCTAGCATTCTTCTTTCCTGAGATTTGTGGAACTAAGTGGTCTCTCACTGAATCCACAAGAATCCTTCTTGCTTTAGCATCATTCTTCCTCCATTGGGATTTATCTTCTTCGGCTTCTGGTTCAGGAACCTTCTCATTTACATATAGTAAGAGGTCATTTTCTTCTAGGAGTAGAAGCACCCTAGACTTCCAGGAGATAGAGTTGGAAGCTCCTTCCAAACGATCTTCAACCTTCATACCAATCATCTTGACTGCAGATCTGGTCCAGAAACCCTAGCAGGAACTAGGTCAAAAATGAATTTTGATAATTTGGAAAACTGAAACCATAGGTAGATGCGCCTTGCCAAGGCGAGTTGAATTGAGGTAGGGCTGATCCAATTTTGTGGAGAGAAGTAGGTCAAAACTGAAACCCTAATTTCTGCTCCAGCTGTAGAGATAGATCAAAAATTCAAAATTCTCGGAATTGACTTCTGTCTTCACCAAAAGACGTGCCTTCCCAAAAACGAAATTCCTAAGGCTCTTTTTCTCCAAAATGATGGGTGAAGACTTCACAAGATGAAAACCTAGTTCCGTCAGGGTTCCGACAATGTTTCGGCAATGGCTTCTTCTAGAACTGCTCTGATACCATGTTAAATTTCATACATTCATAGCATAATAATATAAATGCATAACCAAGATCACTAGAAGAAAGACAAAGCACAAAACATAACAACAGAGTTTATCCTGGGAAACCCAAACGGGAGAAAACCCAGCAACCTTCGTATAGAGATGATAATCCCGAGATCAGAGTACAAAGATAAAAGAGAAAAGGTGGAAATGCTTTCCACAAGTAGAAACCCCCAAAACAGCTTCCTTCCCCAGCTTGTGCGAACTTCTCTCTCTCTGGGTGATGCGAACTTCACTTGAATGAGTGAGTGAATAATGAGGTGCACTTTACCTCTATAAGTGCAAACATGAAAAATCCCTAACTGGGCCGACTTCACTTGGGGGCAATTAATAATTTAATTTTTAATATTTTTCTTTTGCTTCTTTGCACCCCAAGGTTTACATTGATTCTTTCATGTGTTTACATAATTAAATACATCAAGTTCATCTCCATTAGGAGGTACAATCAAGTACAATGAAAGTACAATAATAATATCTTCCGAAGTTGCACAAAATCCAACTTAGCCAACAGATAGATATGAATGATAGATATATTCGATGTAAACAAATTTATCAAAGATTAAAACACCTTTACAGCCTGTGCCTCTCATATAGCTAACGAGAAAGTTAGTGAAATTTATATGTGTGTGTGTGTATTTATACTCAAGGCCAACATTGAAACCCTTTTTTGTTATCAATTTTTTTTATAAATGCCATTTGTCAAACGCTTTGATCTCAGAGTCGCACATCTCCTTAACACCGAGCTTTAGAAATTGTCTCTTGGTGTAATCAAGTTCAGGCAAGTATATTTTGTGAATATAGGCTTTCCTTAAGTTCGGATATGGATCCATGAAGATTCCAAGATGTATATGAGAAGGATCTCAATCTTAAGCGTAATCAAAAGGAGGGACGATCCAATAACAATCGGTGAAACAATAAAGCTCATGTCTACAATAGAGGTCACATCAAAGATACTCTTCTTGGAAAAACCTCAAGTTAAAGCTAGAGACCTTGTGGTATAGATTTCAAATTTCAAGCTTCTTTGAAGGGTGGGAACCCAAGTTCGTCCCATTTAAATAAGTTCGCAAGAAGATGAGTGCTCTGCCCAATGTTTTACATTTTGCATCTTGCTTTATATAGGAGTTGCTTTTGTGCTCCCACTTTGTGTTGGCACTATTGCGCTCAACAATCCGATTGACCTACTTTTTTGCTCATTTGTTGGATATAAATAAAATTATCTATTATCTATCATTATCTAGTTTCACAAGTAACAATAGTTGTGTTATTTGTATTTCAAGCTGAGAGATCGACTTTATAATTATGTTTATATTATTGTGCACGACATCATCTTGGAGCATGACACATGTACTTTAGAGTGGACGTTTCACAAGTGTTGGCCTACAAGGGCTTGTGTAGGTTGCTTGTAAGGGCTTGTGCCCACATAGTATTGTTGACCTCCCTTACCTCTCATAGAAATAGAGGAAGGAGAGAGTCTTTTCATTCATATAAACATTTGTACTCTTTTGTTGTACTTAGCTTCTTAGCGGAAGTCGCCTAAGTTTCCTGATGAACCCTAGGTGGAGATTCAAAGTCTAGAGGAGATGTCTTTGTTGGAGTTTGATCCTTGTGAGATTATAGGTTTTACTCTTGTGAAGAAGAATTTGGTGATGATCATTCTTTTCTCTCTTTGAACTTATTATGTGCTTGATCTCTCTTGTCTTGGAGCACTAGGGTTTCTTGGAGATTCCTAGGGTTAGGGTTCCTACCCTAAGATGTCAAGAAGATTAGGGTTTGGTGATAAACCATAGGGTGGATTTGTGGAGAAGAAGAAGAGAAGAGGATCTCTTGGCTTGGAGGATGTGTTGGAGGGATCCTTGCACATTGGATTTTCTTGGTTGAGCTAGGTTTTGTTGATTTACCCTAGCTAAGGCTTTTTGGATAGTTGGAGTTTTTGTACTAGCCTAGAGAGAAGTCTATGGTATGTACTTGTACTTCATCTTGAGCTTGTATATGAAGTTTTCAGCTGTCCATATATTGTGCAATTTCCAGATTTTAATTTCAGCTATATATGTTTTTTATGCATTCCTATTTACAGCTATTTGTGTCTTGCTGATTTGACATAAGTAAAGGGGCAAATTGTTAAGTATATTAACTTCTAATGAAGAATATAAGAGGCTGAGTTTACTGCTGTTATACTCCTGTAAAAGTACATTTTCAGATCTGGTTATTGGCTGATAAGTTGCCCTAGAAGGGGCTGAAACTTATTTTATTGTTTGGTATCTTTTCTCCTTGAATTGCCGTCAAGTTTGGGGCTGTTTGAAGTGAATTATTGTGATCTTGTTGCTGCTGTTTTATACTTTAATTTACAGCAGTCCTAAGGATGAAAATTTTAGGGCTAAGATTGGAGAAACATTCTAGGAAAAAGGTGAAATTTCAGTTTTGCATTAATTGTGTGAAATTTCAGCAAGACCATGTGGTTGATGATTGGGTAGGCTGAGTCATTCCCGACCCTGGTCTCTCTGGAGGAAGAGATTCTGAATAAGCCAAGATTGTTGACCTCTATTCGCATGTGAAGAAAATGGTAGCCTCCATTATTCAAAGGCAAGAAACCTGTTGTCACTAGGTCTGCTCTAGCAAATTTGAGATTCTGACAGCATTATATAAAGAAAGACTATTATGTTGTTCAAAGATGGCAAGCTAATTAGCCAGGTTTCATGCTCTAATTCTTCAGTAAAGTTCCCTCTAATGTTATACATAAGGCTGGTGAAGGGAAATGCAAATCCTAGAATCTCTAATGATCATCAACCGGGTGGATCGTACCTGAATGTATCAGCTCCTCCTGAACACATAAGTTCTTTGCATAGAACATCTGAAAATGTCAACAGTTGTATTCAGAGTATTTCATCTTGGGTTAAAAACAACATTTCACCTTTGAAAATATATGCCCATTCCATCATCAAATACATTGTACCAAATGTCATATTATGTAAGTGATTGATCCAAGTAATTGATCATGTCAAACGTCCACACCAAGAGCAAGAGAAATCGTCCAAGTGCCACCAGTTTTCTACGTCAAGTTTCCATGCAAGTCCAATACCCGAGACCAACAGCTAAGCTTCAACGCAGTGTTAATGCATTCATACAAATGCCAAGTGGTCGAACTCAGGTGACATACAAACATCATACGTCTCGACACTGAGGAGGCTAAGTGTCTTTTCTTGCATCCTTCAGCATCAGCTTAATTTCAAAATAGCAGATGTTAAAATCATTGAAGGTTGGAGAGACCGATACAGCTGGACGAATGCAAGATAATGAGCATTTGATGAGAACTCTCTCTAAATTCATCAACATCAACAGTCCAGATTTGGTACTCTTCGTTGGTGAAGCATTTGTTGGCAATGATGCCGTGGACCAACTAACAAAGTTCAATCAGAAAATGACCGACCTTTCTATTTGCTAATATCAGGTTGATTGATGGTATTTTTGACCAAATTCAATAAATTGATGATAAGGTTGGAGCTGCACTTTCCATGGTATATATTTCAGGAGCACCTGTGAGCATGTATTCAGGTGAAATTTTTGACAAAGAAGAGTTTGTTTAAATGAATTAGCAGGTAGTGTTTAACTCTTGAAAGGGCGTGAAGACCATTTTGAAACAGAGCATCAATTTTACTACAGAGTTGCTTTCATTCTTCAGTCCTGTATACAGAGTATATTCAGACTTGGAGAAAATGCCCAATTTTCTCATATAAAACTGGACATATCAAATGATTGGAAACTTTTCAAGTATGCAAGGGAAATTTAGTGATTCAATGATTCGATGTATGTTTGGCTCGAAAAGGTTTTTGAGAAACATATTTGTTATCCTTCACATTTGTCAAGGCTAGTCAATAACCTGAGATCGAGCATGGATTGAACATTAGCAGATGGTTAACATTTTGCTGCCAGTTGTGGAGTTCTCTGAAGATTGGGTTATATAAATTACTGGTCAAGAACTTATTCCTGATTTGAAGCATCGATTCAGCATTCTCAACAATCTGTTCCATATTGTTAGGCAACCAAATCACAAATGGCAGAGGATTTTCAACAATCCATATTTCTGGCAATTAGTTTAGATTGTTTTCTATTTTTAGATAGTTTTTGTTTAATTCGAATTAGTGCTAGTTCATTTGATGTAATTATATAGAAGGAATGTAATGTTATATAAGGGAGAGAAGGTATTGTAAGCAGGGGGGCAGGGTTCCAGCCGAGAGGGCTGAGGCAGAGGTCAGTACAGTCTGATACAGAAATATACTGTATGCTGTTTCTTATATTATCTTTTGCAGAAAATGACTGTTTTTTGAAGTAAATTATGATTTTTGAGCCTGTCTTATTTCAATTTATGAAGTATATACTATCATTATTCTGTCTATGCATGGTCTCAATTTCAAGTTGTGATTCTCTTGACCAGTATATAACTATGCCCCTATTCTGAAATGAAACCTGAGCTCTTACATTCATAAAATCATTATCATGATCATTTTTTGTTCTTGTTTAAGTACTGAAACCTTATGTATTCACTGTTACCTGATTATTGAGTCGTTTGACCTCTGTTATATATTCATCTGCCACCAAAACTGATAAAATCACTGTTTTAAGATTTCCTTAAGCTTGACCTTAGCAGTCAGGGTTCAACTTTAGGGATAACAAAACCAATCCAATTCTGGAAAATCTGCAAACAATGGAAAGTAAATATGATGCCTTCATCAACACAGTTTTTAGCTCAGATGAGAGAACCTCTTAGAAGGAGACTGGAGTGTAAGATACTGTTGAGGAGGAAGACACAGTTGCAATGGCTGAAGGTATAAAAAGTGCTGCTTCAGTTCTCTGTTTATGGGTGCCTAAGCCTGCTAGTTTATGGACTCCTATTACTCTTAGCTTTTGTTCTTTGGAGTTGGACAGTTAGTTTTTTAGACTGCAGTGGCATCTGGGCTCAATCTTGGTTCAAAACTACATTTTATTTTCTACAGTTCTCAGAACTGGTTAAAGATGATTATGCCTATACTTTTCGGCTTGCTTTCAGAGTGGTGGGCCTCATTCTAAGGGGCCTCGCCATCTTCTGATTTGTACTATTTACCTGTATATTAATAGAGGAAACTCTCAAATTCTTGTGTATGTTTGATGCATTGCCTTCTTATTATAAAGATAAATTAGCTGGATTAAAATGAAAGAATGGCATAATTTTGTGATCTTGTAAGTTTCAATTGAATTTCCGATTTCTGCACTAGAGCTTTTAAGAATTGGAGCTACTAGAAGGAAAATAGTGCATTTTGACTTTGTTTGTGATCTAATGTTTTTGTTTTTAATTTCTTGGCAGGTAGTTGACCAAGAAACTGTGCAACATTTAGAGAGAATAGAGTCCTCTGCTGTGCTTTGTGTTGCAGCCTGGTTTGGAGGAGTTCGATTGATTGATAACATGGAACTACAAGCTCCAGTTCAATGATTAATGAAGTTTCTCACAGTTTGAGTTATATACTAGGATGGTTTCCTCACAAGTAAAATTTGGCAAAAGAGGAGAGAACTCGATTTTTTACTTCCAATTATTTTTCTGTTCTTTCATCATAATAAGAGCACGCTCATTTCATTTGTGTGATGCTGACTTAAACTCTTGCAAAAGTGTTTGAGAAACTCATTGATTTCATTACGTAACATTATCCTTGTTAAAATTGTTTTCCATTCTTTAGGCTTCATGCATTGGGTGGTCTTTTCATTGAAAGGCATATAGAGTTATTAGAATCATAGAATTCATGCAGAAAGATTTATTTTGATTTGTTTCATTTGAGTTAGTTTTGTGTAGAAATCCCTAGTCAGTTAGTTTTTCATGTGCAATTCATAGTTGCATTTATGATGATTTTTCCTGTGTAAAAGTGAAGTTTGTTCTTCAAGGAAATATGCAAATTTGGTGAGATATTGTGACTCTGAGCGTTGAAAGTTGAAACTCTTAAATTGTAGCACATTGAGGCATTTGAAAGTGTATAGGTGTTATCTCTATAATTTATACTTCATAAGATGTTCATTATTAATTGAGCAGATTACCCAAACCCACACTAAATGCATGTCATCCAATGGCGGTAAGAGTTCAAACTATATTGGAAGAGTGCTCACTATGATATTTGCATGAGCACTAAGTAGTTTTCTCCTATGCTTGCTTGATTATGTCATGGTTGCGTGGAAAAGAAAGTGATAAATATCAAAAAGAACTCCTTGGTACTTTTCTCTACCTAGTTTATTTCAAGGAAATGCTTGTTACTCTTGTTAGATTTTATTTCCTTACAAGCCACTTGAGTATTCACATTGAACCTCTTTAAGACGTTTGTCTTATCTAGCTTCTACCACGTTAAAAGGGCTACTTGTCCTTGTCTAGCTTCTACCATGTTAAAAAGTCTACCAAGTTCTTGTATCAGAGCTATATATACATTCATAGATCCCTCAACCACGGAAAATGGAGAACAAATATCAATCCTGTCATTCATGCCCATGTAAGGTATCGTATCACATTTAATTTTATAAATGGTAGTAATAAGGCTATTGCAAAGTATTCTACTAAGCAACAAGGTATCGTATCACATTTAATTATTATAAATGGCTGTGATAAGGCTATTGCAAATTATTTTACTAAGCAACATGAGTTATTAGACTTTTAATGGTACAAGGTTCTAAGAAGAGAATCATTCTTCATACCATACTTAGAACCAAGTGTATACGAGATGAGGGAAATACCAATTAGGCTTCATTCCTATGTTGTATGTCTGAGTTTTAGAGAGAGATATTCTGTGATTTACGAGGAAAGATTGCAAACCGAATTTAAAAAAAGAAAGGAACTGGCTTCAATGACTATTCCTTGTTAACTGATAGTGTAGAAATATTGTAGAATGAACTACAAATAGTAAAGGAACCGACTTTATTGAGGATTCCTAAACGGTAGAGGTGAAGTCATATAACAACTTGTTTTATGTGGATGCTTTATTTTAATATGGTCAAATTATAATTTATAAGTGGAGAAATATTTTGTGTGGAATGTTTGTTTTATGTGAATGCTTTATTTAACCAGTGAGATAGAAGCAGAACTTCAAGTCCCTGCCTTATATAGGAGTAACAACTTGAAATGAATTGTACGATTGAAAATAATATCAGTGCTTTATATACGAGTAACAACTTGAAATAAGTCAATTTTTTATTTTTTTTCAGGCAGTTTTTTATATAAGAATAACAACTTGAAATAAATTTTATTTTTTTCAATCAGTGCTTTATATAAGAGTAACAACTTGAAATAAGTCAATTTTAAATTTTTTTCTTTTTTTTTTTAACTTTTTCTTCTTGTTTTGTTTTTAATTAAATTTTTGTTATGTAATTGCTTTTATTAAATTTTTGTTATGTTTTGTTTTATATAATTTTTTTAATAAATTTTATACCATGCATATTTTATGCCATCATTAAAATATCCCAAAAACTAAATCATAATTATAAATAATGGTTGATTGCAAAGGAAAATTTGTTGAAATTTTTAAACAAAGTTTTTGTATTTTTTTTCCAAGGAAAAAAGCGTAATTTTATTAGGTATAACAAAATTACATTATGCATAATGCATGTGTGCCATGCATTTCTTGTCTTTGTCCCTTGAGCCACATATAGCAAAAATCACAGTCTGTGGGACCAGTCCAATGAAGAAGCATATAAATATGCATACAAAAAAGAGCTTGATTCTCGGGCATCAGGCATGTTCATATATATATATATATATATATCCGAATACAAAAATGATGTTCCTAGAGCTTATGTTCTGTTGTTGTCGAGGCCTTCCATAAATGGCTTGTGGTAAAATTCAAAATGTTCGTCGTTTTGTTGAGTAGCGAACTTCATTTGTCCCGGGTTCAACTAAAGGCCGACTTTTGATAGTGAATCTGCAATCGAGTTCATTTCCCTATAAATGTGCTTGCAAGAGAAAGAGTCGAATATGTCCCTGAGCCTGAGAATTTCTGCTACCAATGCATTAAGTAAAGTGGTTTGACAAGTTTGAGTTCTATTTGTCCAATTAACAACATTTTTTGAATATCCAAAAATTTGTATGGAATTGCATCCATTTTCCTGTGCAAAGCATAGTAGCAATTTTAATGATGATAGCTCAACAAAATTATTGGTGCCTTCTCCTAGTCCCATCTGGATTTTGAAGAAGGAAGAATCATTCAGGGAGAGGATTGCCTCCACTCCACATCTATTGTTTTGTGGGGCCCCATCAAAAAAAGCCCAAGGAATGTTTTTGTTAATAGGTTCGTCTTGAATGCATCTGGGAGCAGGGGCATTCTTTTGTTGAGGGAAATAAGAGAGGATATTTAGGCAGGTAACAACAACAACTTTTGGAATTGATGGCGCGTCTTGAAAGATAGCTTTGTTTCTGGCTATCCAAATTCCCCAGAGGACAAGGAGTAAAGCTCTAAACATTCCAGTGATTGGGGAAGATAGCCAAGATTTCCAGGCTTCCTCAACATTCTCTCCAGTCTAGAAAAAAGGGGTTTCAGATTACGGGAGCACTCGCCCCAGACTTGAGCTGAGAAGGGACAATTTATGAAGAGGTGGGAGTTGGATTCCTCATTGTTTTTGCATAAGAGGCACCAACTCGGCCCTTATATTTTATTGATCATCCTTTCCCAGGTCGGGGCCTTCTTGGCAAGTACACACCACATGAAAAGCTTGGCTTTTTGTGGACATTTTGATTTCCAAAGGCTTTTCCACCACCACAACAAATCACCATTATGGCCCTCCACAACCAGCTTGGCGTACCCCAATTTTGGAGTGTATTTTCCATGTGGGGTTTCCATCCAAATAAGCTCATCAGTTTTGTCGGAAATGCACACATGTGAGTGTCTGAGTGCATTTAGATATGTATTCCAAGACTTGTGAAGTTCTTCGGCCAATCCTAAACTTGCAACACTTTTCTAGCCTTGGCTCCACAGAGTGGTAGTCGCTCTGTCCACTATCTGATTGATATAAGTGATGTTTTGTTGTTGAAGATGCTGGATAATAGGCCTTAGAAGTAGATGTTGATTTTGACAGACTGACCAAGGATCTTCCCTAATACGTACTTCAGAACCATTACCAATATTCCACACCAGAGTGTTTTCAATTAGATGGAAAGAGTTTAAAAGAGCCTTCTAGATGATCGACTTGATTCGGCAAGTCGTATTTGGCCCACGAATCCAATCTTTCACTAGATTAGGAGAGATATATTTGTAGATCACCACTTTTGTCCAAAGGCTGTTGGTTGTAATGAGCCTCCATCCCAATTTTGATGCAAGGGCTTTTGAGAAAGAGAAGATGTTTTTAAGGTCCCGACCTTTGAGGATCTTTGGCTGAGCAATTTTATCCCATTTAACTCAACGAGTTACTGAGATTTATTTTTTCCCGGACCATAGAAATTTTGAACAGATTCCTTTTACGTTTTCTAGGGTTCCTTTTGGGATCTAGGCTAAAGACATCCAGTAAACTGGGATTGCTTCCATAACAGATTTTACTAAAACTAGTCTTCCCACTCTTGATAACCACTTGTGGCTCCAACAAGTAAGCATTTTTTCCAGTTTTGTAAGGAGCCAATTCCAGACTTCTTTTCTATAGTTGTTTGGTTTGAGCATAAACCCTAGGTATTTTATTCTCTCATCCAAGAATTTCAGCTCGAAAGGAAACGATACCGAGTATCTGTGGATTTCTGCATCTTCCATGTTGAAGGTTGTTAAGGTTGATTTCTTGACATTGATTTGCATACCGATGGCTTGTGAAAATAACTCGAGTATTTCTCCAAGCTTCTCTGCGTCATCGATAGATCCATCACAAAATATTAACACATCGTCCAGAAAGAGCAAATGTGTTATTCGAAGCAAATCAAAGATTTGAATACTTGCAAAAGCTCCTCCTCTTTTAGCTTCAGCTAATGCTCTACTCAATCCTTTTGCTACTAGAAGGAACAATAGAGGAAACAGGGGGCATCCTTGTCGGAGGCCTCTTTCAGAGTGAAAGAAAGGGGATGTTGCACCATTTATGAGGACTGCGAAATAGACAGTAGTGATGCAGCTTATCACCCATTTAAAAAAGGGATAGTCAAACCCTAAGTGAGTCAAGAGGAGTCTCAGGAATAGCCAGCTGACCCTGTCAAAATCTTTTGAAAGGTCAATCTTCAGAATAGCCCCCTTTAGCTTCCTTGTTTTAATACTGTGGAGCCCTTCTTGAGTGACTCCGATTGCTTCATGTATTTTCCTATCCTAAAGGAACCCAAACTGTTCACCGGAGATGTTTTTTGAAAGGATCCATTTAAGCCTTTTTGCTATGATTTTTGCTATTACCTTGTAGGTAATGTTGTAAAGGGAGATAGGGCAAAAATCATCCATGGATTCGGGACGGTCAATCTTAGGAATGAGGGATATGAAGCTTGTGTTCACGGGGGTTGCATGAAGCCTCTCATTTTGGACTCTTCTATAACCATTCTTAGATCATATCCAATGGTGTCGAAGACATTCAAGAAAAATTCGATTGTCCACCCATTCGGGCCTGGACTTTTGCCTTTTTGGAAGCTTTGTAGAACTTCTTTCAATTCTTCCTCTCAGACTTCCTCCATGAGCTCCTTGTTGTCTTCATGCGTTACAAAGGATGGAAAGAGTTGGGACAATCCTATTACTTCTGCAATAGAGACCCCCTCAGGCGCTTTGAATAGGTTCTTGAAATGATCATTGCCTAACTTGGCCAACTCCTCGAAGGAAGAGGCATTTTCATTGTTTTGGCCTTTTAAGCTCCAAATTGTGTTTTGAATTTTACTTCCTTTTGCGTAGGCCTGAAAATTTTTTGTATTCTCATCTCCGCTCTCTAGCCGGAATGCTTTGCTTTTGAGCCTCCAGACTTCTTCTTGTTCTTTTAGTAATTTCCTTCTGCTTGCCTCAAGGTTCAACAGCCTTTCCTTTGTTTCCTGTGAGTCAAAACACCCCCCCTTAGAGTCTAGAATGGAGCTTATATCTTCTTCAATATATCTTAGCATCTGTTCATCTTTAATCTTTTTCTTCTTTGCCCACTCTTCAACAACTCTTTTAACTTGAGAGAGGTTTTGGGAGAAGTGGATAGCTGCATGACTCCCCTCATCCAGAGAGAAAGGGATCCAGGTAGATTTAATTAGCTGTAAACAATCCTCTTCTTTGAGCCAGGTCTCACAGAATTTAAAGGGGTTGGCTGCTTTGTTGTTCCCTCCCTTAAGTTACATAAAAATGCGGTGGTGGTCAGAATCCCCTCCAGCGTCCACCCACTGTTGCAAAAACAAGTTTGAGTCCAATAATCTTTCTAGGACTAGGAAACGATCTAATCTCTTTGCAATTATGTGCTCTCCCACTCTTCTATTTGTTCAGGTGGGCTTTAACTTTGTCACATCAATATCCAGGAGGCCACCTTCTTAGAGCTTTTGTTTAAAATAGTCTGCCAGCAGATCCGCCCTTGCTCTTTGACCCCAAATTTCCTGAGTCCCCAAGGAAAAGTTTAGATCTCTGCCCATAATCAAATTTGGGTGCTTTAAGAAAGATTTCCCGAGGAGCAAGTCCCAAAAGGGAGTCCTCTCTTCATAAGTTCCATAGACATTGAGCAAGCAGTAGGATCGTTTAGTTCAGAGGAGAAGAATTCCAAACCAAGCCCATACTAGAAACCCCAGGTGCCTAGGGATTTGATGGATTTTGGATTCCATCCCGTTGCCAAACCCCAATGCCCACTAGCATCTAGATTAAAGAATTCGAAATCTTTCAAAGTATTTTTGAGAAACAGAATGACTGCATCTGCACTACCCATAGTCACCTGAAGTAGAATGATTTTTGGTTGGTTTGTCATAACCAACCTTTTGAGTGCAATTTTTTTGTGGGGACTTGCCAAACCCTTGCAGTTCAGGGAGAGAATCTTCATGGGGGAACCCCTTTAGGGGCTTTCTTTGCTCAAGTGCCCCATGAATGGATTGTTTCCTACCGTCCAACTGCTCTTTTCGAGCTTTTTCCCGAGCCGCTGAGAAGTGCGAAGGCCTTCCTTTGCCTTTGGATTTTTCAAAGGGGATCCCATTTTTCCCTAGACCAAGAATGTTCACATTGTTTTGCACTTTCTCTGGGATATCCCGTGATCTAAGATGAAATCTGATTCTGGTTTCTTCTAAACCTAAACTAGATGAGGCCCCTGAGCCAGTGGAGGGGGGAATCTTTTGTTGCATGGGAGGGATCTGCAAGGGTTTCAAAAATTGCACAGGGCTTGCACCTTGGTTTTCGATGTGCAACGAACGATTGGAAGTTAGGGTGAGGGGGTCCGAGAGGGTAAGGACGGGTGGAGGGTCAAGTGAAATGGGGAGGGGAGAAGTTTTGTGTTCAAATCACTTTCCAAATTCGTCCAGTCATTTCCCAACTTGTTGATACCATTTGTTAGAGAAATAACAGAGGAGGGAAGTGCTGAGATCATACCTGGTGTTGCTTACAAATCCTGGCTTGTAGGTTGAAGGTCTTACTCAGTCCCATCGTGCTCAACTGGTCTAGCCAAGTTCGGGTTCCCTTCAATTGTAACCTGATGCCCTAGGGTTCTGTCATTCCTTTCTCCTCCCGCTTCGAGAGTCTCAGGAGGCTGAATTGCAGGAAGTGGAGGCGATGTCCTTTTAGGATTCTTCTGACCTCCAGAGTCTACTTCAATGATTTCTTCATACCATTTTTGGGGTTTGGCCGAGTTTCGAGTGGAAGGGAGGTTGCAATGCTCTGCAATATGGCCATATATGGAACCTATGACATCTGAAAGGGATTCCTTCATAGTCCAGCTTTTGCTTTCTGATGAGTTGCCCCCAGACCAGTTGAAAATCTTGCTTGAGCCCCTCTGATGTTTATGGAGACAAGAATTCTTGCAACAGACATTGTCATGGTTGTTAGAAAGGACATGTCCGTGTCCAGGAATGCCCCCTAGGCATTCCCGACATCCCTGAAGGACTCCAGATTCCAGAATTCCATTGGCAGTCCTGGGAGCTTAACCCATACTAGCGCTACATCCATTCGCTTAGCATCCGCATCAAATAATGGTGTCCATTTCTTAAACGTCACCGGCGTTGAGTCGATACTCCAATACTTCTGCAAAATAAGATTTACATCCTCTTTGTTTTTGAATTTGTAGACAAACCACCCCTTTGATAGAGTCCTTGTCTCCGGGATATATTTTAGGGTTTCGAACCAAGTATCGTTTGCCCAGGATTCCAATGTGTGGTGACTAAAATATCGTCTGCGTGCCTTCCCTGCCACTGTTATTTCTTCCATGTTCGTCGATTGAGCCACAGAGACATCTACGCTGCAGACCAGGCTCAAAATCCCCTTCGGATATTTAGCACATTTGTTCCTTCTCTTCTTCTGGTTGGAACCACCAGAATTGCTCGGGCTTCTGCTAGGGCTTGTTGCTTGCACCTTGCTTTGCTTACCACCCAAAGGGATTTCCACAGAAGGGTTTCCGCACAGATCGTTAGGGTTTAACAATGAAGCTATGAAACCATCAGGTCCCAGAGTCGAGTCGTCTTCCAGTGCATAGACATCATTTGGGAGGTCCTGTAATCCTCCACCAGTGAGTGGCCAGCCTGCTTCCAGCAATTCCGCAGAGCAGAAGGGTTTGAGTCTTCTAGGAAAGCTAGGGCAAGTTGGAACCCAAGGGTTTCTTCTATATGAACAATAGTGGCGCCCACTGTGTTCACACTGTCTAAGCCTCCAGGGAGACCATCACCGAAAAGAGAAAACGACTGTCAACTGAGATGAGGTCCCAGGCCCCTGACCACCAACAACACCGTTGCGATTTCTGAGAACGGGTCAAAAATTCCATCTGGGGGAGAAAGAGTGTTTTCAAATCAGTCTGCCATTTCTACCGAAAGCGAGGTTGGGGCTCCAACTGTTACACTGTGGTCGTATTTGTCGTTGTTGCCTTTCTGATCAGGGATATACTTAACCAGTTGTCTTCCCCAGTTGTTGACAAAGATAGACTCGCCTTCAAACGGGTCGTCTGAATAGTCAACAAGCTCGATATCATCCGACTCCATAGTGGAGGACGACAGCTATCCGAAAAAAGGGAAGATGTTGTGCACTCTTAGCGCTGCAGCTATAGCCCCGAACATGTGACCTTTGAACCTTCGCACAGCAGAGCTCTTGATCTCCTCACTTAAATGTCAACTATCTTACAAGTACTTATTTACTTATTGAAACAAAGTTTTTGTATACTTTGTAATAATGTTTTTTAAATGTTTTTAAATCTGAAATGAAAATAATGTTTACCTCTAAAACAATCAATTTGATTAGGAGTTTGAATGGTAAGACAATCTGTATTGGCTGGGAGAAGAAAATGGGTACGTCTTCCTGGTGTCCACTACATATTTTTCGACGTTGGTTTGCACAATTGTTTTTTGTCACCACATGGAGCATGCTGCGGCGTAACATGCACTGAGTGTAGGGAATCAACGCCAAAGATGCACTCAAGGCCACTCCATGATGCAACAACATATAGGTAGTTGGAAAGGCATCTTTTCAAATATGCCAACATTCCCATGCATACATTCCCATGCATAGGGAATAAAAAACATACCAACAACTAGATGTCGACGTGGCAGATTCATAACACATATGGTAACAGAGTAGAGCGTAGGGCACGCAGAAAGTAGGAAAACAATGAAACTAATGTATCAGATGGGAAAGAAAAAAATTAAGTTGCCGGGTTCGATACTTTGTGAGCTTGTATAAATATTTGTATAAAATGACCCGTCTCCTTTTACAAAAAAAACTTGTGGATATGAGTTATCGGAACTGTTTTTCTACACACAGAAATAAAACATAATAAAGAAAAGCAAATGCCAGAGAGGTGTTGATGTCATGCAATGGAGGAAGGGAATGAATTCAAGTCTCGCTTCATATTGTTAAATGAATTCGAGTGAGTCTTCCCACTCTCTCGGTTTTCAAATTGATCAGCAGGGCATTCACACAGACTTGGCCAAGGTCCAAGCACTTGCTGACTAGCTAGCCCCTTTACAACAGTCGAATTGAAGAGTTTTCTTTGTAGCATCAACTTTGACAAGCAGTTCATATTTCACTATTCCCATATCGCCCAACCTCTCCATCATATTTCCAACTAGACCACTTTCACTTGGCGCAAACATACATTCGAGAGCGTTCGAAAATTGAAAGACGCCTTATGTGTTGCCTTGGTTTTGCACATTCCAAACTCACAACATTGTTTTGAGATTGAGACGAATGCTCCACTATGAAATTGATTGGGCTACAGAGTGACATAGAGATATGTTTGAAGTGGGTATGTATAAATTCTGATTAAATTTATATTTATTTAGATGTGCCATTTGACCGCTAATATATACTTATTCATTAATCAATGATATAATGCCCCATCCAAATCATTTAGATTTATAAATATCTTGTTTATCAATAATTTCAATAAATCTCTATTGAATTTATTATCTAAAATAAAATAAAATAAAAAACAATAATCTCTACTAAACACCCTCTACCTAGTACTCAATAATCTCTACTGAATTTGTTATCTAAAATTAAAAAAAAAAAACAAATCCAACTTTATACTAATTGAATAATTTCGAAGAACCGCCAAAGTAATTAATCACGTATAGCAAACCAATTTAAGTGAAAGGTATATTCTTGGAAAGAAAATCCTAACCAAACTCACGTGAGGAGAAAGGCAAGCCCAAAGACTACAATTAACTATTAGAAATAGACAAGGCAAGAAACCCATTCTTCGTGTGAAATTGGGTAGACGGTGTTCATTTTAATAGCAAATGTTTTAAGTATTAACTGTAAGTACAATGTTCATTTTAATAGCAAATGTTTAAGTATTAATTGTAAGTACATTCTTTCAGCCCAAAAACAAAGATTGAGATGCTATAGAAATGCACTTGGCTTTAGAAGTGGACTGATGCACTGTACAAAATTCTTGCGCATGGAAGAACACAAAGGACAAAGAATTGTTCAATAGCGTCTAAGAAGGTAGAAGCTAAGGGAAAATCGATATTCCATCATGACCAAGGTTATGCATAGAATCCATTATATCTCTTGTACTTGTTCTTCATGTTTTTTGTTACCGACCAATAACTAGCTAGAAGTACTGGTGTTATTATGTATATACTAAATAACCTTCAGATAGAGAGTAGACCCAAAGTAACTTATCACTAATTGAGAGATCGATCTTGAGGATTACTGAAAGAAGTTTGAGCGTAAATGGAACTTCCATCGGGATCTTGCTAATGACCTGTAGCAAAAGAATACTAACTCTCATTATGGAGCTTAGATCAGTCCTAAGGCAATAGAGAGTCACTCAACGTGGTGAAAAATCCAACTAACACCGACTTGTGAATGCTTTGGAATATGTTGAAGCACATCGAAGTAGAAGGGAACTCACTTCCATGATACAAAGTGAATGATGATGGACAAATTATTGAAGAATGGAAGGAGCATCCCACGGTCATGACAAGTGGAACCATGTTGTGGTGGTCGTGTTAAGCACAACTGGTTATGGTCGTGGCTTCATGGAAAGGCATGCATGAGAGTACTTTATTGTGCCTTGATATGAGGCCAAATAAGGCCTTATACTTATTCATTGGCCTGAACAACACTTTTGCTTGAAACTTTTGGTTAAAATATATTGTAACCCGTGTAGGAAAAATCAAATTCGCTTGAAGCGATTCCAAGAGTCTCTGCTACAAGGCATGGACTAAAAAGACTCAAATTATAATTTACAAGTGGAGGAATATTTCGTGTCGAATATAATAAAGAGAACAAATTCATAGAAGTAAGTTTCCTTGGCAAAAGAATTGGGCTCTTTAGGATGATAGAGAACAAAATTATCCATATAGAAGCCTATAACTAAAAGTTATAAATCTATTATGATAAGACCCTTTGGTCAATAATGCATAGGTTAAGTTGAATAGATTCATTGAAAGGGTACTAACGTGTTAATAGTGCATTGATTAACTTGAATAGAATTAAGGATTAATATCAACTGCTGAGGATATCATTGAGTTGATAGAGCTTGGAAGAATGGTATAAACCGTAAGATAAATTAGGTTCCAAGAATTAAATGCTAAGGCCCATTTCTAGGTATGATGAAAGCTATTAATTATACTAGATAAAAGAGAAGAAAAGATTACAAGCCTTCAAAGTTTCAACAATTTATTATCTATGAGGAAGTATTCACCACATTTATTAAATCCAAACATGGAAATAAAAATCAAAGATATACTATGGGTTCAAGATAACAATTGCTTAACATCGAACCACCCAAATACAAATGAAAAAAATTTATTGGTCACCTTATATATCTATCCCTAATAATGCAATGATAACTATTCCCCTCCTAAATAGGCTGTGGATGGGATTGTAAATGCAGTGATAACTAAATTCCACCCATCAAATAGGCATATGCTTTGGATGGAATAATACAAATAACATGTACCTTAGGCATGTATATAGCCAACAATGCCTTGAAAACCATGTTCACAAGTTCCCAATAAACTATTTAATTTAAGGTTATACTAACCATAGGATAACCACACGTTATGTTTGGGATTAGTGGTATGCTCCTTTGACAACATTAGTTATTTCAACATGATCAAATATGTTGTATTTACTCACCATAGGATAACATATTTAAGATTAGTGGTATGCTCTTATTACAAAATAGTTACTTCAATATGGATGAAATATTATACGAAAAGAATTAGAAGATGGTGGAAGATGGAATTGGAAAGTATACTTCAAGAAAGCTCTATTTTTTTAAATCACATTTCATTATTCATTAGAAGGAGAGTAAAAAAGAACAACTTAATGGCATTTTGTTGTCCTTGAGGAGGTAAATGAAAATAATGAATTTATGACATTTTATAGTTTTTTAAGAGCAACTATTTTTACTGGCTTCCTCCTAGCGATGTTGTTGGATTGTATATGACTCAACCAAGCAAGTCTATTTTTAAATCCAATATGACTAGATTCACAAGTGTGAGCTTTGTGTGTTTCAAGGTTCTTTGTTGTCGTCCTCTAGTTTCTTTATTCACCTATACAAGACACAAAAAAACATAACTAAAAACACCACAATTCTAGATAAAAAGATCACTTGTATAACAATACAAAATTAAAATATAAGATTTCATGTATAAAACAAAAATATTCACTCGCTGGTGTAGGATTAGGAGTGTTTTGCATATTAGGTGTCTCATAAGAGTCATCTAATCCTAGATTGTCTTGTAAACACTCTTCTACACTCTGTGTACAAAATGTATATACAAACATACTTAGTATATATGATTTTCAAAACATAAAAGATGAAAACTGGAATCTTGCATCATAAAACAATATCACAACCACTCGTTAAATCCTCAAGGCAGTCCCTATGGCTCTAGTGATCATCTCTATCCTCCAAATATTACGTGTAAAAAACTATGATATCAACCAGTATCATGTTCTACTCACTGAGACTTTATTTCAACGGCCGGTGAGCGAAATAGGATACTAGACATTGAAAACTACTCAATTATATCTATTATGGAATAAAGTCTCTACTGGACACTAAAAACTGCTCAGTTATATTTGTGATGAAATAGATGATCATTTCTTTCTTTAAAATTGTGAGCAGAACAAGATACTGGACATTTGGACATTAAAAAATGCTCGGTATATCTGTTATGAAATAAAGTCTCAAATTTTTAAAATTTCTTCCAGTGAGCAGCTCTGCAATTAAATAAACTGTCAAATATATAAAAGTTATGCGAGTGAATCACAGATATTTTAAAGATTTGATTAAATTTGTTCACTTTTAGATGTTGATTCTAGAAAAGGACCAAATAGGTCTCAAAGACCTTGAAAAGGACATTAAAACATGAACATACCTGGTAAGCCTTGACGAGGAGGAGTAATCTCATGCTTTCCTGGATAGTTTGGCCGGATAAAGCAGGTGAAAGGCCCGCCGATTGGCCGGATAAATTGTGGAAGAAGTTGTCCCATGACTCGTCCACGCTTTGCGGATCAGATTCCCATGCCTTCTGTAGCTCCTCGATGTAGACGTTTGACATATTGGCCAGAAAGTTGTTTGTCAAGCATTGTGCAGCCGCTGCTTGCTGCGGCCTTCCAGCCGTGGTGTGGAATAAAAGGGCATTAAGATCATTTAAAGGAGGTTTGGCCAGCTGGACTCTGAGATCTGCCCGGGCCACTGCCACCGAGATTTGAAACCAAGCCATTCCATACATTCAAGATTTCTGTAAGCTTTTAAGGTTTCTCTTGATCGTGTAACTCGAAGGATCGAGAACTCTGCAAGATTTCTGTAAGGTTTTAATGTTTCACCTCTGTCCTCTGCGCAGGACCTGACGTAAGTATGTCGCCCCCTCCTGGGAACCAAAAAATAAGGACTACGTCATCTCCTGCAACCAATAACATTCAAAAAAAAATATTTTTAATAATTTCATTAAATATAATGAAATTTCACACTAAAGCTAAACTATAGTCAATACAAAAATTTATAGAATCTAGGCTCAAATAATAGGGGATGAGTGATCCATATATGATCCCCTCCCTTCGGGGACATAATAACTAATTAAAAGATAGTTTTATATAAGATCATAAATGTTATATCTTAAAAAAATATCTTCATTTTTAATTTTATGAAAAAAAGTCAAAGTGTATGAGATCTGTCTTCATTTTTAATTTTATGGGAAAAAGTCAAAGTATATGAGATATTGGATGTTTTATCTTAATAAAAAATATACTTATTTATAGTTTTATGAAAAAATCAAAATAACTAATTAAAAATAGGTTTCAATATTATAATTTAGAAAAAGTAAGATTTTAATTAAATAATTTTTTTTAGTTTTATGAAAAAAAAACTTTTAATTAAATAATTCTTTTTTAGTTTTATGAAAAAAAACTTAATTAAAAACAATGAAAATTTTAAGAACCCTCTAAATTTCTATGTATAATAAATGGGCGAATCCCCATGATATAAAGGAAAATATGAAGGTTATTTGATCAAAGTTATATTATGTATATATAATTTTTTGGTGAATCTCTCATTGAATTATATAATTTTGTAAATTCTTAGCGAATATTTCACTAAATAATAAAATCTCGTAAAATGTTGACGAATCTTTCACTAAATTATAAAACCTTCTGAAGTTTTGGTGAATCTTTTGGCAATTTTCTCCTTGGCAAGGCATGGCCCCCTCCATGCCCAATTACATGGATATAAATGAAGTCCCATCCAGCAAGCATGATGTCCCAAACACCCACAAAAACGTTATTTTCCATCGTCGATTGCAACCTTCACAATCCCCATGTTTTTTAGGGAAACTTTGGATCTGAGGTGAGGGGCTTTAGAACTCTCCTAGATGTAAATGGATCACTATAATACTTTATGGTAAATATCAACTGCTCTTCTCGTGTCGACATTAAGAAACTTGCAAAAGGATATTCAACCTATAAAATCTGAATGAATGTAACATCGACTTCGATTTCCATGATCGATAGAAGGTGAAAGAGCCCCTAGCATATGCCATTTCTTGAAATCAGGGGCGAATGATTTTTGTGGGTTAACAAAGGTTTAAATCCATTTTTAGAAGGGCTAAATTGTTTTATCTTGGCTCCCCTTTTTAAATTCAACGGGGCTAACCTCCTATTCATTAAAAATAAGTAAATAAAATGTGGGCTAATCATACCTAATGGGTGCTTAATAAAAAAATACCCCATTAAAAATTTAAAACCCCTAAGTTTAGTCCATGGACTAAGATTAGCCCCTAAAATTTTTCGTGATTAAAAAATGCTTGTTTATGAAAAATTTGAAAATTATATCTTAATTGATATTTATTTGTATAGATTGTTAAATTGTGCAAACATTTCATATTTTAATTTTTAAATTAAATTATTAAAAATTTATTTTAGTATTTTTATTTATTAACTTTAACTTTAACTTTCAATATTTTAGTTACAATGAATATATAATAATAAAACAATTTTATTTATTTATTTTAATGTATCTTAAATTATTTAATATTTTCTATATATTCCAAGGAAAAAAGCGTAATTTCATTAAGAATAATCAAATTACATATTGCAGTGATAGCTTTTCAACGTCAAAGAATAAAAACTGCAGGTGTCAATGCACCACCAAAACTAGAAACAAAAATAACTTGTATCAGGGCAACCAATATTGGCTCAAATACAAAGAAAGACCAGCTCTTTAAGAGCTGAAGAAAAAGGAAGTAGGCCAAAAGAAAAGTCGATTGATGGAGAAAATAGTAATGAGATTCCAAGACATGTTTCCAAGTCCCCATGCTGGAGAACCTTCAACGCGTGAGGATTTATGAATCCATCGACAACTGTTTGAAAGTGCCGCCAGAGCACCACCGCATCGAGGACAGTCGGCAAGTTTCGGCTCCCCCAGCAAAGTTGTCGCCTCCGCCCAGTGAAGAGAAGAGCCCGAGATGCGCATAGGGAATGCGCTACCATCGGCAGTCTATCGTCGTCGCCCCAACGCCGAAGGTGCCCTACCAAAACGACCTCCCACAACAGTAAAACCACCGCCGTCGCCACTGTTAAGCAGGAGGATCCCGTAGGATGGGTCGCTGCGCAGAAGACCATCCACCTCGCCGGAGAAATCGTCTGATAACACCACCGATCGGACCGTTCAGATAGCCACAGGGGGAAAGGAGAAGGCGGCCATGGGAGGAACCATGGCCGCCGATAGCATCTGATCAAACTCTCAAACCCTAGTTCGCTGCCGACCTAAACAACCAGCCAGTGATTCTCATTGCCCCTGCAGGTAATTATATATATATATATTTTTTTTTATTTTTTTTAAATATTTGTTTAATAAATATACATATGGTTAAAATAATTAATGTTTTAGTGAATATAAAGGAAATGTTTAATCATCGTTATTTTTAATTAGTTGTTTAATGATTATTTGTTCATTTTCATAAAATCGAATCGTTTATGGTGGTTTAAATATGTATATTTAATTTTTAGTTTATTAATTTAATATTATTATTTTTTAATAGTTTTATTGATTCATTATATATTGTATTATTTTGTATAAAAAAAAATATCTTTATTTATTTTCTAATATTTTTATCTTAAAAATAGATAATGGTCACACCCATGGATAGTATGTTTTATAGTCAAAGTAAATGTGTAGTCAAAAACTAAAAAAATGCTAAATTTCATTTTACTATATTAATTTTTTAGTTTTCACACTTAGTTTTTACACTTCGATGGATACCATGTCTTATTTTCAAAGTGATAGAATTTCTCTTGATAAATTGTGTAGTTAAAGATTGAACAAATATTGAATTTCTACAATGACTTTTTTTAGTATAGTTGTATTTTTTAGGTTAATTTCTAACATTTGAAGGTTTATAGATGTTATGTAACCATAATATTTGTGTTTGGAATTTTTCTTTGTGTTGCTTTATAGATCTTTTATTAGTGTTTATTTGTTATCAACAAAATTAAAATTATTGGTTAAGGTTGGTTGGTGGACATGACAACTAGAACTATATTGTTTATGGATATGTTTCTCTTGCTCTACATTCACTCTTTATGTTACTACCGATGCAATAAAAAGGATGTCATAGGGTCATAACATTTGAATATGATATGGTATGAGGATTTAAAGTGATGAAAAACAAATTGCGTTAATATCTTATGAATTCCCTTTAACTTTATAGTCACATTGACATTAATTTTATATATAATATATATATGGCTATGACTAGGTACCTGATGTACAAGCATAAGATAAATAACATGGAAAACGAGGAACTTCCTAAAATTGCTTTAAATTCAAGTCAACCAATTACGCCTCAAGCGGAGTTGGTGTAAAGATACGATGGCTTGGTTAGATCGTTGGGGCATTGATGAAAATGACACTTTGCAGAATATCGATAATGTCAAAAATATTATTTCTTCTAAGTTTAAAGAGAAATTGTGGTGCGAGGAAAATTTAGCGATTAAGAGAAAACTAAGATACTATAAGGACGTCATTAACCCTAATTTGGAAGATCAGAATTATCTCCCGATAGTAACTAGTTCAAAGAAGAAAATGAATATAACCAAGATTAGAATGAACTCTCATGAGCTGCATAGCGAAACAAGGCATTGGTCTATTCCCAAAACTCCATGGGAGAAAAAGGGTTTGCCATCTTTATGAGTCTATGAGCGTTGAGGATGAAAATCACTTTCTCTTAGAGTGTCGTGCTTACACCCACATTAGATATGAGTTTCATAGTATTTGCTACAATACAAACCCTTCTAACCTCCTAACTTGCCAAAACTATAATGATCTTGGAAAACTTATTTCTAAGCTTTTTGAGCATAGGAACAAAAGTTTAAAGCAAACCAAGTAATAACCTTCTTAGGATCTAATAAACCAAAATTTGTCTTAGTGAACGTTAATCATCATCATCATCATCATATATATATAACCTACAAAATATTGATACAAATTTAATATTAAAAAATAATTTTATATGTACAAAAAAATTATTATAATTCTAATAAATTGTAAAAATATACCTAACGTGCAAAATATTGATGCAAATTTAACATTTAAAAGATATTTTATATATACAATGACTTAATTGTAAGTAATGTTTATTTTAATAATAATACATAATGATTTTAATGCAAATTTAACATTTAAAAAATATTTTATATATACAATGACTTTGTTATGTTTCTAAAGTAATGTTTGTTTTAATAATAATATATAATGATTTTAAAAGTTTAAAGCAAACCAAGTAATAACCTTCTTAGGATCTAATAAACCAAAATTGGTCTTAGTGAACGTTAATCATCATCATCATCATCATATATATATAACCTACAAAATATTGATACAATTTTAATATTAAAAAATAATTTTATATGTACAAAAAAATTATTATAATTCTAATAAATTGTAAAAATATACCTAACCTGCAAAATATTGATGCAAATTTAACATTTAAAAGATATTTAATATATATACAATGACTTAATTGTAAGTAATGTTTATTTTAATAATAATACATAATGATTTTAATGCAAATTTAACATTTAAAAAATATTTTATATATACAATGACTTTGTTAGGTTTCTAAAGTAATGTTTATTTTAATAATAATATATAATGATTTTAAGTTCACAGATGTCATGAACTACAATTTGTGAACTACAATAGTAAATTTTGTTAAAAAAAAATCTTTAATAAGAGCTTAATAAGCCAATGCACAATATAATATTATATTTTTATAAAATTCTTCTTTTCTAAAAAAAATAATCCCTTTATAAACCAAATATTTAATTTAACTAATTGAAATGAAAACCTAGTTCGAAATGGTGAGATTTGTGAGTAAAATATGATATAATCTAACATTTTATTAATTCTTTTAATTTCACTCATAAATTTAATAAACACTGACCAAGAATATACAGATATAAGAAACCTTAACCACACAATTTTGATTATTTAACCCTTACAATCCAATTCCAAAAACATAATAATAGTAAGTCTATTATTTTTGTTATTACCAACCATTACTTATCTGAACAAAATACATTACATCATTTACTTAAACAACACACATCATATAGCATACATAATCCAAATCATAATTTCTAACCCAATTACCCAATTTCCTAGAAGCTTCTTTACATTTTTTCTTTTATTTGATAAAATACCCAATTTAGAATTCATTCTTATAAACTGAAAATCTTTGGATACTCATAAATCTGTAGAGTAAGCACACAAAGAATTCCATGCAAAAGCGGTCTTCAACGAGCATGTTACATCACGTGAAAAAGTGAGGATGACATAAAAAAGTTTCCCTTCCAGTAGATCGTCTCGCTTGAGGATTTAATTAAAACGCAGGAGCGCGTCATCTTTAACTAGGGACTGGAGGGAGAGAAAGTATTTCACAGAGATGGGGGTACTGCGACCGAGGAAATGCAATCTGGAGACTGAACTTTTTTTTTCTTTTGATTACCGTTTGCAAAAACCGGCTGCTGTTACCTGCTAATTCCCTGAATGTGAAATGTTAAAAACCTCTGAGTGCCTGTTAGTGAAACCGGAGTTGCTCGTATGCCTGAAATTTGCATATGCCTGCTCGTGGAACACTGTTTAGCAGTAGTAACTCGTAGTAACTCGCGAGGAACTGCTGGTGCTGGGTCAAAGAAGGAAAGCTACTGCTGTGTGTAGCGGATGAAGAAGGAATTTCATGAGGAAGTTTGGAGGGCTGAACTAGTGAATTGATAACTGAACCAGAAAATTAATTTATCTGTATTAAATTTAAAGAATCTTCCCCTCGGTCTCAGCTCGGGGTGGGCAATCCTGCTGAGAGATTGATGAGCAGGGTGACCTATGGTTGGGAGGTATGTGCCAAGCACAGGGAATTCAGGTTCGTATATTATCCAATTAAAAACCAACTCTGCGGATTAATGAGTTACGAAATTGAAATTTCTGAAGTATTGGAATGCCTGGTTCAATTTTATATTTAATTTTAAAAGTTGCTTATTTCTTTTGCTCGAGTAAACATGATAATGGAAACCCAGAATTTGTGGAGTAATTCTGCGTCACAGTGAATGCAGGATTGTGCAAATGATTGAGAAATTCTTGAAAAACTTCAGGGTTTCTATTTGTTCTTTTTGAATGCTTGCTATGTATAGAATTATTTAGATACACTCTGGAAAAGGTAATGTATATGAGCCTGGTGTTTGAAGAAAAATTAGAACAAGAGTAGAGAACCATAATTTAAAGCAAAATTCATTGTAAAATATACAAGACTTCAAAAGTAAAATTTTCCAGGTAGTGTGCCTGGTGTTTGAAGAAGAAAAATTAGAACTAATAGTAAAGAACCATAATTTAAAGCAAAATTCATTGTAAAATATACAAAATTTAAGATTATTATTTTTAAAGAGTCTTTCATTCCCTGAAATGCTGAGATTGCTAATGTTGGGAGCGAATTCATTTGGGTCTGATTTTATATTTTCTTTTCCATTTGCTTTTTAGTAAGTACCATTGTCCTATGCTAGTTAATAACTTAATTTAATACAATACTTTTGATTAGTAAGTGAATGTGGATGTTCACATTATGCTGTAGGGCTATTTTATATATCTTACTATGAGAAGGATATACTTCTTTGTGGGTCTGAATTAAACTAGATGCAACATTTCACAGCGAGCTAAAAATGCTAAATCCTGTAAATGTTAGATAGTAGGGATATGCAGTAAAATTAGAGATTTACCTTCATTTGATAAGCTTCTTGCACCATTTTTGTTTAGTATTGTTCACTTTATAAAAATCTATTTTTGAGTATTTTCATATAATATTTATGCTCAAAGAATAATTCTGCTGCAATGTTGCAATGTTTAATGTGAGTGTTAGTGTGTTATTACTAGGGGAGTGATAGATGTAGAAACATTGGCAAATTTTAAAACATAAATGTAATTGATTGAAACACAATATTGTAATAGAAAATCCAAGTTGAATGAAATATGATACTACTCTCTTTGCCTCTAACAAAGAGTAATAATGGATGAGATTTTTAAGTATGAATTAATCCCTATAAAAGAGTATCACTCTCATTACTAATAGATTATAAGTAGTGGATTCATATGAGTTTGTCCAAATTGTTTAGAAAAATAAAAATGCACTATGATTTTAGGGAAAATAAATATAATATGTTTTTTTTTATGTAAGCAATGACTTGATATTTTTAGAATGTTATAATCAATAGGGTAAATAAATATAATATGAGTTTTTTAAAATATTATACTCTTGTTCTTTATTTTATTTATCTTTTCAATTTTGATTTAGTGTTTATTAGTCACTCATGTTCTTATTGTGTTTTGGGAGGTCAACATTGAGTCCTTAAGTTTTTATTATCAATATCTTGTTGATTATAATTTTGCACATATTGACGTGAAATCATCCACCTTGTAAGACTTTCACATAGTGTCTCAAGAGTAGTGAATAATATAAGACAATTGGTTCACTTTTGTGTATCCTCATCACTTTTTCTAGCTAAAGGAACCCCGTGACAAGGAGTCAAAAGACACACATCATGAATGAAGATGACAAGGGGTCAGAGAACACACATCATGAATGAAGAAAATGTGAAAGGCAATAACTTTTCTCATACATGTAGATATTTACATAACAAATTACAAGTAAACCAAAATTTAATGTGAATATCAAGGACTTCATATTTTCTTTTCTTTTTCCAATTTTAACTTGGTGATACTGGGGTTCAAACATAATTTTATTCTCATTAGTCACCCATGTAGTTCTTGTGATTAGGAGGTCAACATTGATTCCTTAAAAAAAAATGATTATCCTTATCTCACTTATCTCACTGGTTGTAAGGTTTTGTAAAAGTGTCTCGAGAAGAATGAATAGTAAAATCCCATAGATCCACTTTTGTGTACCCTAAAATAATGTAGTGTTTCTTGTATGAGCATCTACATCACTTTTCCCAACCAAAGGAATCCATGACAAGGTGTCAAAGAACAAAAAGGCAAAGCACACATCATGAATGAAAAAAATATGAAAGATAATAACTTTTTCTCATATTTGAATGTACATTTAAATATTTACACAACAAAATTATAAGTAAATCCACATTTAATGTGACTAATGAGTACCCTTGGACTTAAAAAAACTAATTTAAATAATAAGTAACCCTTGACTTAAAAAACCTAATTTAAATAATAACTAAAGTAAATAGAGTACCATAAATAATTTTTGTTTAACATAAATAAAATACATTTTTTAACAATTACTTACAGTTTGGATTAATTATATTACATTGTTATATTTTTGGATAATTAAATTGTTATAAAACTGAAATAAAGATTATGTTAAAAAATTAATATCAATATAATATTGATTATAATATTATTACAATATTGACATCTCTAACCATAATTTAAACAAAAATCAAGATCAAAGAAATGGAACATGAGATTCCTCTAATCAATAATAGATGTTGGCATGCAAAGAAATTCCCAAAGGTAGTGTTAAAGCATTCATTTTCATTATTGCATAATCTCAAATGTTGATTTGTGCCAAAAAGAGTTAAGATGTATATATATATATTTTTTTTAATAATAATATAACATCTTCATTTCCAAGACTATTACTTTAACTAATTTTGGCAAGTTTGAGATATTGAAAAGTCACCTTACTTGTGATAAATAATATGCAAGATTGGTCGATTCACTATAATTGAATGCTTCTTAAAATAGAATAATAAAATTATATGCTGGAATATTAAAATTAAGATGAAATTAAATTATTTTATTCTACTTTATATTTTTTTTAAAACTTTTTTTACATTATAGATATCAATTTTCTTTTTATTTCGATTGATTAGAATTGTGTTATTTTTTATATATCAAAATAATCCCAAAAAACTGAAGGAAAAAAACTTTTCTATTTGACATTGCAAAATATTGTTGGAATTATTGTATTTCAACATTTTAATTAAATTAAAGATAATGCATTTTCTTATCCTACCTCTTACTTAATATACAAGTATTTTTAATTGAACTTTTTTTAAGAGACGGGTATTAAGCAACTAGCAACTATGTTGCTAATCTCATTTGTTATAGATATGATTAATCTACAACATTAAATAACAAAAGTAATTTATATTTATAATACACACAATCTCATTCTATAAAATTCAAGACTAAAAGGAAATTAATTTATCATGCATAAATTCATTCTACAGTGCTCAATATAAAAAAAATGGTATGGCTCACATCTTCTCTACATTAATGCCCTTAATTTCAATTATGCTATAATTATTAGTTTATGTCCACCATAGTTAACCAAAAGCAAGGTCACTTGGGGAAGTTGTCAATGGTCAACATAGCCCCTTTGAAACATGGATCATCAAGAGTTCATCGATGCTTCAAGAAGATTGGATTTTAGGAAGACCATTATGGGATTTTTTTTTCTTTATTTGTAATTTTAATTTGTGATTGAAATCCTTCAATTGCATTCATGTGGATTATTCAAACTCATGTTCCATTATGTCAAACCCGCATCCCATTACGACCAAGGTTTTTTTTCTCTAACATTTTCCTATTTGTAAATCATTGCATTTCACCTCATTTTGAATCCCATTAGCCACTGTCCACTTCTATAGGAATAGAGTGAACCTCATAATTTATCACAATCTTGCATTAAAGCACTCATACCTCAACACAATTTGAGTATGAGGTTTCCATAATACACCAAGGACAATTTTAGTGATCTCATGATCAATGCTTGTAGAAAATAACACGATTTCTTCCCACCCCTAATGTGTCCATCTCACTTAAATATCCCAACAAAAACTTCTTCCCTAATCTTAGGTGCCCATCCAATCTCTATCCCCACCTCTACAATTTGTGAAAGTGCATATTAGTAGTTGTACATGGAGATACTCATCAAAGTGAAGCCACTTTGATAAAACAAATTAGGTTAGACCACTCAAACATCCAAAAAGTTCAATTATTTTGTCATTCTTAACCGATTTAATATTTTTTTTTATGACAACTACCTCATTGGACCTTGCTTGCGACATCACAATCATCCTTTCCTTGCCACATATGTCCATTCTCAATTCAATATGGCATCACAATCCTACGATCAATCCCCAAATTCAATTTGGCATTCCTAGAACCATTAAAAGTACACTACTTCCATAACTACATGACATCCTCTTATTTTTTCACCACCATTTTTTTTATCAAGTTAAAATGGATCTATCTAAATTGCGTATCTATAAACTGAAAGAAAGAAAGAAATTGAGATGTAAATCTCTTCATACAAAAATCTCAAGTAAAAATAGAATCTTTGATATTCCTTAATTTTTTAGAAGACTAATTTTTATTTTTATTCTCATATTTTGATGTATAAATACAAGTGTCACACATATATAGATGTTATATTTTAAATCATTTAAAATTTCTTTATTGCATGTCACATCATAAAAAAAGAATCGTGATCACACATCATTGGATTTTTTTTTAATTATTTAAAATATCACAAGTCACATCAAAATAAAGAACCATGTGTCAAATAATTAAAACTTATACCAAGTTACATCACCATTAATGTGATGTTACCACAAGTCACATCACATTAAAGACCCATGTATCACATAATTAACTTATGCAAGTCACATTAACATTAACCAGCATAGATCCATCTTAAACCTGTATCTATCAAGCACCGAGAGGGATCCAATTTCTTGAGGTGTATTTCTTTTTTTAAATTTAAACTCAAGAAATTTGATCTCTCTTGATTGATAGATCCAGGTTTAAGTTTTAAGTTTTATTTTATAAATGAATATCTATTTTTTAATTACTTTTCATAGTATTTTATTTTATGAACCAACATGGATTTTTTTTAAATACTTTCCATAATTTTTTATTTTATGAGTCGACATGAATTTTTTTAATTATTTTGTTCGTAACACACGTTACAACATCTCCCCCATACTGGGTTGTAGAGCACCTCGCTTCTCTTGGTGCAAATATATAATATCACATCAATGTTCCAAAAAATTAAAATGTATATACCGCATGACGCATCAACATTAAAAAACCATATGTCACATCAATGTTCAAAAAATTAAAATATTGTCACGTCAATATTAGAAAACTGTGTGTTACATAATTATATAACAAGCCATAGAACCAAGTGTTACATAATTATACAACACAACACATCGACAATAAAGAACCACGTGTCAAATCTTAAGTGTATACTTTATATATGTTCCTCATATTAAGTTGCACCTCTCCCTCCATGCCTCCCATGAAAGAGCCATGTGTAACATAACAAACATATACCACAAGTAACACCAACATTAGAGAACCATGTAGAACCATAATTAAATTGTACACCACACATCACATCAACATTAAAGAACCATGTCTCACATAATTATTTGGCCCAATCCAAATAGTATTTTATCCATTCACCCTAGTTGAAGAGTTTCAAGAAAAGAGGAAAACTTGGAAAAAAAATTATCATCTATCATGACTAATTCACCCAAAGTCTCCGAGATGAATTTGAGGTATGATCATGAAGATCATACACTTGCCATGATCTTAAGAACCTAGAAATTCCTTTCTTTATGTTAAAGTTCAAGTGTTTTCTTCTTCCACCACATTCATTACGCATTAAGAAAGACAAGACAAAGGAGAAACTACTCACCTAACATAAGGAGATCAAGGAGGGTGCTCATTGACTCCCTCAGTGTCGATATTTTCCTTAAATAGGAAAAAGTAATAAACAATATCTTACTTAAGTTTCCCTTTCAGTGTCATATTTCCATAATGAGTGTATATCCTTATCATGGGTTATCATTCCATTTATGTACTGAATGCAAAAACTTACTTATTTCTCAAAATGCTTGTTTTGCATCTCGTAATAGACTCCAAAGTGACAAGCTTGCTTCTCTATTATAATGTATACCACACATCACATCGATATTAACAATCCATATATCACATCAATGGAAACCATCAAACTTTATACCACACTTCCACATTAAATAACCATGTGTCACATCAACGTTAAGTAGACACTTTACATATGTTCACTATCTCTCGAGTCTCATGAAATGTTTATTTTTTTAAAAATTCTTTTTTATACCACACTTCCACATTAAATAACCATATGTCGCATCAATGTTAAGTAGACACTTCACATATAGAAAATCGGATCAATCATTGGTCCTTTAGACTTCTGTCCATTGGGGGGAAAGTTCATTTTAGTCAAGACGGTGCTTTCAAGCATTCTAGTCTATTGGTTCTCGTTACTAGAAGTGCCTTCTTCCATCATTAATTCCATGAGAAAATGTTTGTTCAACTTTCTATGGACAGGTAAATCTGATAACGTCAAAGTGCCATTGGTCGCTTGGCAGATCCTTTCAAGGCCGGAAAGATATGGGGGCTGGGGAATTAAAGATTTGGAAGCCTTCAACGCTGCTCTTAGACTTAAAAGTTTGTGGAGATGTATCTTTGGGACTACCCTTTGGTCCAGGATTATGCAAATTAAATATCTGAAGCCGAATGTACTATCTTGGCTTAGAAATCCGAAGCAAGTGGGATGGAACTTCTCCCCTATTTGGAGGGGATTCATGAAAGTTTTCAATTGGATTAAGCAGGATCTCTATTGGCAAGTTGGAACTGGAGTTAATGTTAGAATTGGGTTGGATCCGATTCTAGGAATGGAGGACTCTTATTCACTTTCAAACCTCTTAATTCATTATTTACAGGTTCTTGGGTTGAATACACTTGACAGAATTCTCATTTACAGAACATATGAGACTGGTCCTGCTGTTTGGATGAATTCGAAAGACCTTGGACTCACTGGCCTCTATGCATATGAATGGGAGAATTATATCAGAGCTTTAAATTAAGCTGGTGTTAAAATTAATTTGGAAAATGACCAGTTGGTTTGGAGTGGGAATGCTAGTACAGGAATAGTGACAGCCAAAACAGCTTACTTAAGAATTATCCAAGACAAATTTATTTTCCCACAGCACTGGTGGTACAAGAGGCTTTGGAAGTGGTCAATTCCATTAAAATTAAAATGTTTTTTGTGGATAGCTCTTCAAGACAAACTCAAGACATGGGAGAACTTGCTTAAGCGTGGATAGATTGGCCCAAGCAGGTGCAACCTTTGTTTAAATGCAACAAAGACATATCAACATCTTTTTGTCAATTGTAGCTTCTCTATCAAAGTCTGGACTTTTGTCTCTGCAAAACTAAAAATTACTCGTCCCTGGGATGTTGGTGAGTTAAATTTCTGTTTATTAAATTGGTTCAGAAATGGTAAGCCCTTTTTCAACATTGCTATTTGTATTACTTGGGCTATCTGGTACACTAGGAATTGTGCTATTTTTCAGAACATTCAGCTGATGAAAAGGTTTGCAGTATGACTGCTTTGAAGATGTTTCTATCTCACAAGAGTGATGAGCATGAGCATAATTTGTCGGTTGCCAGAGTTCAAAGCTTTATTTTTAAGGTGACTCAACCAGTTTTATTTTTCGATGGGGCTGCACAAAATGGGATTTGTGCAGTAGGAGGAGTTTTATTTCTGAATGAGGAACAATTTTATCTTGTTCGCCTCAATTGTGGAGTTGGCACGAATATGAAGGCTGAACTTATGGCACTTTGGTGTGTTCTAAAATTGGCAAATATTTTTGGTTTAGTGAATATCAAAGTTTATGGAGATTCTCGTGTAACAATCAAGTGGGCAACAGGAGACTTCAAACTCAATGTTACCAATCTTCGACACTGGTGCAACCACGCACAAAGAGAAATCTCATTGCAACAAAACATCTCTTTTGAACACATCTATAGAGAACATAATTCGCTGGCGGACAAGTTATCAAAACAGGCCCTGGAGGGTTTTGAAGGACATCTTATTTGGGAAGAATGGCTGGAAAATGCCATTGTGGAGTGTGGAGACACCTACTTTTTTGATTAAATTTAGGGACTCTTATTCTCTTTTTTGAAGAGGCTTGTAGCCTATCATGTTCTGCAACTTTTGTTTGGAAGAATGTCTTGTTTTAGACTGTTTTAGTGAGACATTGTGATCAGAAAGTCATATGATGGGCATTTTATTATTTGATCCATTTTTGAGATTTTGATTGATTCAGTTCATGAATCAAAACGATCATTGTACTATTTGATTCACCTTGAATAACAATAGTAGTTTTCTTCATTGAAAAAAAGATAGACACTTCACATATGTTCATTCACTATCAATGTTTATTTTTTTAAAAATTCTTTAAATGTTATATTCCTAAAAATTCTTTAAGACATAAGCAACTCACCGTCATCATTAAATAACTATGAACACTATCTTTGAGTATGGATGTTATTATCTTACACATTTTTTAATACATAAGCCAGTCATATCATCATTAAATAACTATGTACCACATCAACATGCATCTCTTCCTCAAATCTCTCTAGTGAAATACATGATCCGTGGTTGTGGAATGTACCTTCTCTAGTGAAGTATATGATCCCGCCTAACAAATGAAATTGCAAATTACCTAAATAGCGATTTCCAGCAACAATTTTGGCCGGTTTTTAACAAATTTCCAGCAACAATTTTAGCGTTTTAGTTAGCTTGTATCCTACTCGTATGATCCGTGGTTGTAAAATATTCCGTGGTTGTGGAATATACCTTCTCTTCGATCATAAATTCATAGCGTTTTAGTTAGCTTGTATCCTACTCGTATGATCCGTGGTTGTAAAATATTCCGTGGTTGTGGAATATACCTTCTCTTCGATCATAAATTCATAAATTTACTAGTAGCTGTAAAACGCAGTACCAGGCTTTCCTTTAACCATAAATTAAATGGAATCGGTGTAAAAACCATACATCTCTTTAATCTCGCTAAGAAAATTAAATCGGAGTTAGACATATTAAGCACATACTATGGTTGCAGAATGCGTAAACGTACATATACTTTCTAGGTTATGCACTATTTGGTTAAACTCGTGTTTTAGTATCTTAAAATACCCATAACTAAACTTTACCTAAGCTAAATAACCCGTTGGTTAAACTCATCTTTTTATAACCTAAATAACCCATAACTAAACTTTACATAGGCTTAGATTAAACTGTTAGAGAATTAAACCAAAGCCAACGGTGAATGACTGGCCCTAGAAAAAAAAAAAAGCATTAATAGCCATGACAAGCTCTTATTAATAATTTTATAATGAAAATATGATATATTATGATTTTTTTTCTCCAAATCTCATTTAATATTTTTATAATGAAAATATGATATATTATGATTTTTTTTTCTCCAAATCTCATTTAATATTTTTGGGGAAATTTTTAATTTTAAAGCTAGTCTTTGCTCGACAAAGGCATTCTACCCAAGTTCAAATTTGAATTCCAGAAGACAAATCAGAATTAATCGAGCAATGAGCAAGTTAAGCTTTCAAAATACAGAAATTGCATTTAGATAAAGAGGAAAACACACAGTATTACTGGAGGGCTATAGCCCTCGTCTGCCATTAACAAAAAGCTCGGTATATGGCTTCATGTAGAAAATCTTTATTCGCACGCCGGTTACATAGGTTGCACAGAGTGACATATTTTTCAAGCCTGACAGCAAAAACATTCAAAATCTAGCTAGGGCACAGGCAACAAAACTCTACAAAATTCGCTTCAGATTCTGAGCATTGCATACACAGCGGAGGATTTATCCAATTTTAACTTCAATAGTCTTCGGCTTTTTCGGCTCCGGCGGGGGAATCTTGGGAACGGTGACGCTCAGCACTCCATCCTGACACGCAGCAGAGATGGCCTCCAGGTTGCAGTCAGCTGGCAGGGTGAATTTCCTCATGAACTTCCCCACCCTGCGCTCCATGCGAATGTATTTAGCATCCCCTTCTTCCTCCTTTTCGTTCCTCTTTCGCTCGCCGCTAATATTCAGAACACTCTCGTCCTCCACTTGAACCTTAGCAGGACACAGCAGCACACATCTCAACAACACCGAACAAGCGAAAAGAAAGGAGTAAAATAGGAAAAATTCGACGATCCGGTAAGAGATTTAAACGCTATGAGATACCTTGATGTCGCTGGATTTAAGGCCGGGCATATCGATTATAAAGACGTACGAGTTAGGGTATTCTTTAACATCCGCAGGAGTGGAAGCCATGGCCTTGGTGTCACGCACGTAAGAGCGAGTCGGAGGATTGAGGAGCTTCTCCAGGTCGTCCGGCACGCCGAGTAGCTGCTGCACGGTGCTATACAGAGGATCCATTGCCATCTTTCAAATCTCGTGCCCTGCACAGAAAATCGACTTATTTTCCCGTGATCTTCACTGGCCGCCGACTTCAAATTGCAGGGAAATTTGCCAAAAAATCTTAAACTTATCAAATAACTTACCGGGTTTTGAAGAACACTGACTATCAAACAAACGCATGCAAAGAATGGATACGAATTGCTCTGCGAAAATCGATGAGTAAGGAAGAGAATCGGAGAAAATACATAGATGCTTTCCCTCTATTCTGGAAGCGTCGAGGATTCTCGAGCTGCTTCTGGAGAATTCCGGTAACCGGTCCGTAACTTCCTCTCATTTTTTGTTTCCTAAGATAAGTGACGTGGCTATTTGATGATAAGCCACCGAAAGTCCTTAGACCTAGGATTAATCAACACAATTTGAACACTTTTCCTAATTTTTGATAACTTGTTTTCAATAGTTTGTTAAGTGTGTAATAATTATTTTATCAATATCAATAAAATATGTAATAATTATTTTATTAATATCAAAGGGCATGTTCGAAGGTAAGTTGAGATCTAACTTTCTTTCTTTATATATGAGTTGTGTAGATCCAAGTTTTCCAATGAAACATTGATCCTAAGTTGAAACTCAAATTCCCTATCAAATATGACTTACAAACTCAAACTCAAGTACATAGGTTTTTTTTTTACACAATGAAAATAGCATATTATTAATAGAAGCAAATAGTATCAACGGTTACAACATGCCATGTCTATCGCCCTTCATAAAGTGATAAAACAAAGTCTCCCAATTTGTCCAAAAACCCAACAAAAGTAAAGATAGGGACTACAAACCGAAACATCTGAAACCAGCCTATCCACCAAAACGAATCAATGGGCATAAGACAGGATCGACCAACCAGAACACTAAGAACATAAAGGTAACAGTAACCAGTCCATCCACCAAAGCGAAACAATGGGAAATAACCAAATCCGTCCAACCGGAACAATAAGTAGAAGGACATAAATATCCAGAATCCACATAGTCCATGAGAAAACTGATAAACAGAAAAAGAAAAATAGTAGTAACGATCATCCAAAGTAGCCTGAGATAGAACATCCCAAGAAGGACAATCACCAGCACGACCAAAGAACCAAAAAAGATACAGTGACCAACCAACAGTTGATCAACCATATGAACTAGAAACCTGCAAATGATATAGACAAATATAAACCGTCAACGTAGAAAATCAAAACTAGAGTGAAAGAAGGTCCAAGTTGCCCTCAGGAACCAGGGAATCCATAGACCAGTCCTCCCAAAAAATGTGTCCCGGAGCAGAAAGTAGAGCATGCTTAGAAAGAGAATCATCCAACTAATTAGAAGCCCAAGGAACATGCATAAAGTTTATAACCTCAAAATTGTCAATTAATGATCTCGTCGCTCCCAGCCAATGAGAGAGCATGAGTACATTAATATTTCTCAATCCCTTGGCCCATGAAATAATCACCATCGAATCACCCCAGGTCTGAAGACTGAGAATATCCTTGTAATCCGCAAATCTGAGGAGCAGCCATAAAGCCAAAAGCTCGCTACGGGTATTAGTATCGGCCCCTGAGTGCATCCACAACTTGAAACATCGGTTTTTCGCGATGTGTAACACCCCCCTAGCCCCACTGACCGATCCACCCATCTGTGAGGCTCCATCGAAAAATCCGCAAGGATAAGTGAGCTTCAATGGTTCAGTCGGAATAGATGAAGAAACCGCACAGGGAGAGCAGTCAATATTATAGTCCCGAAAAGATGCAACAACCCGGTTGGCCATGATATCCACTTTGAAACGTAACTAGTCAAATATCCCCTCATTCCGGGCATGCCAGAGTTCCCAGAAGACAAAACACGGTAGTGCCCACCAGTCCTTAAATGAGCGGCCCCAAAGTAAATAGCAATCCTCCAGACTGCCAGATTTCCACAGAAACCTACAGTCACAAATTAGGCCGATCCTCAGCCATAAATCAATAGCAACCGAACAAGAGCCAAAAAGATGTAAAACGGTTTCATTACAAGAACCACAAAGGTGACATCGACTCGAACCGCAGAAACCCCGCCTACACAAATTGTCCCAAGTAAGCACACTATTGTGTAAGCCAGATGAAACTTAGAGGTACGCCTTTGTGTAGAATAATATATAACAACTTAAAATTAAGATTTATTTAAAAAATACGGTTTTTTCTTGTTGAAATATGATACATGGGAGGTTAAGATGAATTTACAGTTTGTATATTTATAATTTTTTTTTAATAATTTTACGAGTATTTATTTCTTTTAATAAACCTCTATTTGTTTTAAAAAGTTTTGATTCAATCTTCTAATTTTTATTTCATAATCAATCTTAATTTATTTTTTTATTTAATTAAATACCATTCATAATGACATGTTTTTCCTATTTAATTAATATTATTTATAATAATAGTTTATTTATTAAATTTATTTAATTTTCTAAACTATTTTCTTTATAATAAGTTATTTTTTTGTCCATTGGTTGTAGCTTGGGTGGTTGGGAGGAAAGTTTGTTACCCTCCCCACCTAGGTTCAATTCTTGTAAGTAAATAAAAAAAAAATTATAGCAACATTTGTTAATACAAATTCATAAAAATAAAATAAGAGCATAAATGTAAAATGTAAATCACTTTCAAAATTAATTTTTCAAAATTTCAACATTATTCATATCCAAAAAAATTATAGCAACATTTCTTAATACAAACAAATAAAGATAAGAACTAAAATGTAAAATGTAAACCACTTTCAAGAGGGGATGGTCATAACCATATCCTAAACTATAATTGAAGTATGCATTGTCATATTTAGGATCCACGCTTGCCCATGTTTCTCTAAATCCCTACATTGTTATTGATGTGGAGGGAATGTTGTGATTAATAAATATCTTTCTTCACTGTTATGAAAATATTTCCATAAGATCTTCAATCCAAGAAGGTCCGAACCTTTTTGTCAATATTTTAATTAAACATAACTTTAAATCCAATTACAAAACAACACAAGTGCAAGTCTATTTATTTAGTCAAATGATGGAAGAAAGAAGAGGAAGATCCCATTTTAGAGGAGCAAAAACAACTTAAGAAAAAACATTAATGTATGAGCTCCCATTGGAGAGTAAGACCAAAACAACTTCAAAATTTAAAATGGAAGACATTCTTAAAAATAAAAAATAAACATCATATTAATTTAAATAGGATTTGGTTTAAGAAGATTTACAAGTTTTCAACATAGTTTTGAGGAACGTAAAGAAAACTCTAATGTAATCATTATATATATACATAATTTTTGGGATCTTCTATGTAGTGTAAGTCATTAATCTATGATCCATATCCCATGAGTATAGTTGCAATTCAACAATTTTTCATGGTTTTGAATAGTCAACTTAGCATGCATTGCATCGGGTGATGCTCACGGGGTGAAGAAGTGGGATTGAGACTAGCAAAATGAATCGCATAGCTTCAATCATCACTTCCGGGGCAGAGATATGGATCAACCTATGAGGATTATTAATTGCTACAGATTGTATGATGAGCGGTTGGGTTTCTGGAGATAGGTAGAAATAAGTGGGCTCCTAAATGACTCTTCTTTGACTCTTGCCGGTGATCTCAATTTTACCACTTCGACAAGAGAAGTTTGGGGATCTCATTCAAGGCTGATCTGTTGGATGGATGGTTTAAACATATTATTCATGATGCTATTCTCATTGACGTGGAACCTTTTCCCATGGTTCCTACATGGGGGAATGGTCATTTAGGAGGAGCAGGTGTGGCCAAGCGTTTAGATAGGCTCCTCATGGAAGAGTGGTTCACAGAGGTGGTGGACAAGTATAAGCCTTGGGTCATCAATGCCAACATTTCAGACCACATGCCAATCTACTTGAAACTAGAACTTGATTAATATTGGGTCAAATTCATTTCAATTACAACCATGTTTGGTCGGATGATGCAAAGTTATCCCTCTCAATCGGGAACAAGTGGACTGAATTGAAACAGAGTTTTGTGGGAACTATGATGGAGAAATTGCCTCTTAATTTGCGGAAGCTCAAAGCATTACTGTCAGAATGGGTAAAGGAAAACAAACAGGCTCAATTACATGAAGTTGTGAAAATAGAGGAATATATCCATGAAAGAATTCCTAAAGCAGATTTGGGAATCCTACTAGAGCATGACAAAGCACAACTCAATATATTGGAGGAGAAAAAAGTTCATATTTTGAAACTAGAGGAGGAATTTTGGAGGCTAAGAGATGTGCTACTTGGATTGTTCAGGGGGATCTTAATAAGAAGTTCTTCCTAAATTTGATGATCACAGAAGAAACATTAATGCAGTTTGAGGTATTGTGGATTAGAATGGATATAAAATTTCCTTTCAACAGGGTTTGGAGGATGTTGCGGTTAAACATATTAGGGCCTTATTCCAAAAGCCTAAGGTAAATAATCCTATTGCATAATTAAAATTCCTTCAATGCATGCTTAGGTTCTTCACTAATCTAGATGGACATGATATAGGGAGACCTATCACATTGAATGAAATCGAGGACATTGAAAAAAATGGCCAAAGACAAGAATCAAGGCCTAGACAGCTGGACTATAGAGTTTTTCTTATAGCTCTTTGATATATTGGGACCTAATATTTTGATGATGGTAGAAGAATCTAGAACTTCTGGGGGAGTCTTTGGCACTGTAAATGCTACATTTTTAGTACTTATTCTGAAATGCACCAATCCCGAGTCATTTAACGACTACCGTCCTATATCATTGTGCAACCTAGTCTACAAGATCATTGCTAAAGTGATTTCAACAAAATCAAAACTCGCTTGGCATAATGTATATCCAAAGAACAACTTGGGTTTTTGAAATATAGAAATAATCTTTGATGCCATTGGAGTAGCACAAGATACTCTCCATTCAATCAAGGTGAAGAAAATAGGAGCCATGGTCCTGAAAATGGATATTGTTAAAGCATATGATAAAGTTGATTGGACATTTTTGAGGTTACTACTTGTCTAAGTTGGTTTAATTTTTGAATTGGCAGAGTTGATCATGGGTTGTGTCTCATTAACAAATTTCATTGTGCTCATCAATATTTCACCGTCTCGTTTTTTAAGAGATCAAGAGGCCTCGGACAAGGGTGCCCATTGTCTCCCCTTTTATTTATGTTGTTAATAGAAGGGTTGAGCAAGCTCATTCTTCAGGCTAAGAGTGAAGGCAAGGTTAGAGGTGTTAAAATCACTACTCAACACCATATCGCACATCTTATGTTTATGGATGATGGAATCCTTTCAGCATCAGGTGGGTGGAAGAGTGGATAACTTTTTGGGACATTATTGAATTATTTTGTGTAGCTTTGGGCATGGATATTAGTCCTCATCAATCCAAATTTCATTGGTATGAGATAGACAAGGTAGTATTGGATCAGGTTTAGAGCTTTCTTCCTTATTCTTTTCACTCCATTTAATGTGTTTTTAAGTATCTAGGTTACTTTTTGAAACCTAATAAATACCTAAAAGAGGATTGGATGTGGCTTGTGAAGAAGGTAGAGAAGAGAATAGATAGCAGATGCTTTAGATGGTTCTCCTTGTGAGGTAGGATGATCTTGTTGAATTCTATTTTAGAGAATACCCTAGTGTATTGGCACACACTAGCCAAGGCGCCTTCTTCCATACTTAAGAAGATCAGACAAAAATTGATCAGCTTCTTGTGGTCAGGAAGTTGGCCTAAGGAAGGGATACATATAGCTAGTTGGGAAAAGATCTTAGTACTAGAGGAATTTGGAGGATCGTTCATTAAAAATATTTTTTGGTTTGGTAAACCATTGGCAATGAAGACCCTATGGAGAGGATTGACAAGGAAATGTCTCTGGAGTGAGATATTAGTGGTTAAATATCTAAAAACCCAGACTCTTATAGAATGGATTAGGAAGGACAACAAAAAGGGTCACTCAAGATCCAATATGTGGAGTGGGTTGACAGAGGCTTATCCAAATTTGGGTAATTGGCTTGCATGGAGGGTTGGGAACTGTTATCAAGTGAGGTTGGGGGTGGACCCCTATATTGGTGGTGATTAGGTTTATAATTTGTCAACAATTATTGTTCAGGAGTTACACACCAAGGGGCTATACTTTTTAAACCATGCTAAGAGGTCAGATTATGGACCAATGGGAAGTCACTTAACTGGAAATCTGTAGATGATTTGGGGCTAGAGAATGATTGTGTAGTTGAATGGGATGAGTACATAGAAGACCTTAATCACAGTGGTATTAGGACCAACTATTTTGATGATGAAATAGTGTGGTATTGGAATGTAGTGACTGGTCAGGTGTGTGCAAAGAAAACATAAGAAGCTATATCCTTTTCTTGATTAGAGCCAATTTTTAAATTGTGGTATCATGAACTCTGAAAATGGAATCCCTATGAAATTAATATGCTTTTGTGGGCTTGCTTTGGAGAACAAAATCTTAACCGGAGATAATTTTGTTAAAAGAAGAGATTATGGTCCTATTTCTTTTCCACTTTGTAAAAGTGACTATGAAATAGTGGATCACCTTCTAATCCATTGTTGTTTTACTCAGTAGGTCTAGACATAAGTAATGGGGAGACTCAGGCTTGGGTCAACGGTTGGGATCAAGGATCATTTGATGAGTATCTTCATTACTGGTACACCTCGAACTCTAAAATATTACTTCTTCCTCTATTCTTTATTTGGGCCCAGGTTTGGAGACACCGTACTTTGCTCATTTTTTAATATGTTATGTTTAATGCAAGCAGGGTAAGTACTACTATGTGTGGGATGTATAATGAATATCACAAGAATTTGGGGGATAAAGCAACAAATATCATTTATGCACCCTCTTTCCATAGGTTTAGGTATTTTGATGGGGCCTCAGAATAGGGGAATTGCAGGGATGGAATGCTTATTTTTGTAAATGATAGGCATAACTTCTCATTGTGGATGGGATGTGGAATTGGATCCAACACAAGAGATGAGTTATTGGCATTATGGGGAGAACTTTGTTTTTCTCATTATAAAGGTTTCTTATCTCTTCAGGTAGTTGGGGATTCAAGAGTTGTTATTGAATGGGAATAAAAGAAATTCAATATTCAGTTGTCCTCTTTAGATCATTGGAAACTTGGGATAAGGGAACTATTATTAGGCTAAGTTTACCTCTATCAACCACATGCACATTTTTAGATAGTTCAATTATGAAGATGATATCTTGTCCAAAAAAGCAATTGGTAAATCAGAGGACCTTATATACTTTGAAGAACTTAGTTTAGGACAATCTAGTGGTTTCTAGGGGTTCCATTCAAGATTTTTAGATGGAACCCCCGATGGCTTTCTCTTCTTTTTCCTCCGGTTTCATTTTTGCAGTTTTATGAAGATGCAGATGCATATGAATGGAAATCATTTTTCATATGGTATTCACTGGATCTACTGTGTTCCTTCTCTCTCGTGGAGGGATAAAACGAACACTGTTAAGGTCTATGGAACAGGTGATTACATTTTTGTAGACTAGAATAGTAGGATGTTTTTTGTTACAGTGGTGTTTATGTCTTTATAGATTTCTAGTTTCTCCTTTTGTTGCGTGGAACTTTGGGAAGCATTAGGTGATTAGGAACACAACAGGTTGTATTGTTGTTGACACTTATAACTTTGTATTTAAGCTTTCAATGGTACAAACAAGCCATGTAATTATTCTTTCTGATTCACTCTATGAATAACAAGGAACAATTTTGTTTTGAAAAAAACATGCATTTTTGCATTTTTATATCTAGAAAACCCTTTTCGTGGAATTACAAGGGATGCAATATTGCTATCACATATATTTTTAACTTTTGAGGATGCAAGGTGCTTTGAAAGTCACACATGTATGAATAAATGATATATGTGGTGACCATTTAAATTGTTATTAATTAATTGTAGATGAATCATGTTGCAACATCGAAGGTTTAGTCCATAAACCACATGTTCTTTAAAAACAAAGAACGTATTTAAATTTGGTTTGTTATATTAATGGAGTTCCTGTAGATGTATACATTAAGGAGGTCATGAGTCATATGGGATATCAAGTGCTTATTGGAAAAATAGAAGTTAAAACTTTTAAATTTCAGTAGATTCATTTCTCTTAAATACCTCAAACACACATGGAATTGTATTAGTTGATTAATGCACAAATATATGTTGTGAAACCTTAATTCTTGCATAAAACTAGCTTCACATGATAAACATTTAAGCGGAAAGCTTTTATGGAGACATGTGCAAATTTACATAGTTCACCTCATTGCTTCCTTCTTTTTGAGGGAATGACCACCTTAGGAGGGAGGGCATGTTATGTTTTCACCACAAATTTATAGAAGGAAGCTTATTGGTATTTTTATGTTAATAGTGGACACTTTGGTATTACATTGTAAAGACATGTTAGATAAGATGTCCAATAGATTGGCAAGGTTGTTTAACTTTGAATCTTTTCCATTTTGAATAAATAGAGTACACACCATGTACAAAAATGTAAATTTGAAGTACAACTACAAAGTAGATAAGGTATATGAGCTACACAATAATTCCTTAAAGAATAGGAGAATTGGCGTAGTTGTTGTCGCCTACTACATGGGTCAGAGCACACAATGGTCGCCCTATTTAACAAGGGAAAATTACTCAATTGGTCCTACATAATTGATTTTATTAAGGATTTCATCCAAATCTATGGGGTAATCACCAACGTACTGGGTTTAACTTAGATAGACACCCTAGGGTTGAAATGCAAGCAAAACAGACTCCTTGAGACCAATTACACACAAATTTAATGTAAGAGGTTATGAAGAAGAAGGTAGAGTACCTTGTTTATGATGATTGGTCAATGGGTCATAGATTTCTTTGCTCCCGCTATATTTGATCCTAATCTCTAACTTAAAAACAAACATAACAAACTTTCCTCAAACAGATTGGCTAATATAAATAATTAAATTCAACTTTAACATAAAATCAAACTAGTTAAATGAGACTAACTTCAAACAATAATCCAAACATTAAAAATGATAAACATTGAATCTATGAAGGCAAATATGTCCAATCTGTACTCATATAGCAGCAAATTACAAGTTTACCTTAATCTGCCAGACACCTTGCAAAACCAAGACTCCAGGTCTCATGCTTGTCTCTTCCAATAATCCCAACCAAACCTCCAAATGTATAAAAGGATGAAACTATCTGAGGGAAATAGTTTTAGAACATAGGGAATGAGAATTAATGGACATGCCTACTGATCAAAAGGGATGAATATGAGGCAATTCCTCTAGCATCACTTTACTTGGGCAAAAATTCCTCTCTCATGTCCTATCTCTCTTGTTTTTATAGTAAACAAAGATAGTTACCATCAGGTAGGAGTAGATTGTAACTGGATAGGTGGTTGTCAAAACCACCCTAACTTCCTCGATTTTCAAAATTTTATTTATTTTTCGTATTTTTTGGAGGAAATTACCCTCAAATAAAGAGAAATAGGAAATTAAATCATAGGCAATGCTTTTACATCATGTGATTTCAACTTTTTATTTAACTCGCTAGAAAACCAAAGGTTAGGAGTGATTAAATCGCATCTTGCAAGGCCTTTGGGAGCAATTATGCTCTTTTCAAGGGATTTTACAACTTTCAAGGAAAATAGGAGATCCCTAAGGATTGAAACCAATGATCAAGGCCATAGAAACTGAATTCAAATCAAGGATCTTCAATCCAACATTGTCCTTTTGTGTGAACGAATAACAACATTCAGAGTGTCATTAATAAATTGTCGTCATGGATGGAGAAGTGCCGATTTAAGCTATAACATATGCCCCCTAATGTATGCGATCATAATGGAACATGATGGGCGAAATGCATTATAAAATCCAATGGAATGGGAGATGGAGTGAATGAAATATGAGACTTCAAGAATCTAAGTCTCAACAAGGTATTTAAGATAGAAAAGGATGTTGGACAATCTTATCCCGAGAGCAGATATGTCCATGCTCAAGATGATAGAACATGACCTCCAGAAAGATACAGTGTAATCCATGACATATATGTAACTAATGTAACTATCATGTCCATGAGAAATAAAAAGTGGATCCATGTTAGAGATAGATGGGTCATGTCCATGAATGAACATAGTGGATCCATGCCCAATAATTGATCACAAGCACAAATGATACAAGTTGAATTTATGTCAAACTGGAGATCATAGCCACAAACGAACAAAGTGGATATATGTCTCATCAAGCATCAAGAGAACAATATAAATGAGATGAGTAATGGTTCTCCCAATGGTACCAGTGTCATATGAGGTATGGTACAACATTGCGCAACTTGGACAATAGCAAACTATATTGGCCCAAAGTCTACTATTGGCCCACAGGGTAGTGTGCAAGACATAGTTTTCAAGAGTGAGAATTTTGGTGAAATTTCTGAGTTTTGGAGAAGGGAGGCAAGTTTCTCAATAATGGGGCTCAATTCCCAAGAGAGGGGAACGATTAACAAGGTAGCTCTGCTGCATTTATTGTTGGAGGCCGTACTCTATTACTATTGGTACGTACCACCTCTGTTGGCATGCATATCAAGGAGGGTTTTCTGCTGCACAGAATTCGATGGATGTCGTACAGCTGTACGGGCAGACTGAGCACAAAAATCGAGGCATTGTTGGGAGCGAGTTTCGAGAAGGGACTATTGTTGTGGAGGCTGTACAAGCCGTACTTCTTATTGGGCACGTTTTCCAAAGTGCTGCACAGTTCACGATGTGCTGGTACATTCCTTTTATGTTGGTTATATACTATTGTAAACTCTTAATTTATGCCTGAGAATGCTTAATGCAAATTACTCTTGAACTGTTTTTCCCCTTGTGGGTTTTTCCAGGGTCTATATTGACCAAAAATCATTGTGTGCATGCAATTTTCAGACTGCTGTTATGTTATTTTTTCGCTGCTAATAGTCTCATCATTTAGTGTTTTGGCTTGTTGTTCATTATTTTAAGTGCCTGCAATTTGTCATTTAATTAGTGACTACCTAAGTCTGAAATATGGGTTATGCCAAGTGTTTGGATGGCTTTTCTAAGCCAGTTTTTCATCGCTTTTTAGGGATATTTGTTAAAAAAAATAAATTATTTACTTCCACGTGAGAGAAAAATGAGGCCTTTGGTACCTCAAAGCATTTTAATTGTGGCTTTGAGTACCATTTTGTATTGTATATACCACAATCCTCTTTGTATTCCTTGTAGGAGAAACCAAACATGCAATGGAGTCTCTTTGATAAAGAAGTAAAATGGGTAAATTTTAGACCATAATCAATCAATTACGACATATAGTACAACTACACCATAGTCGATCAATTATGGCACATAGATGCACATCCTCAAAACTAATAGAAAATAGGGCAACGATCAAGCTATTTTTTAAGGATTCTAATATTATACATAGGTATAGTATTCTAGGTGATTATTTTGGATGGAATATATCTATATATATATATATATATATAGGTAGGCGAATATTAAATATGAAATCTACAATTTACTACGGAAACCTGTAAATTTTGGTGAATATTGTGATTAAAAAACACATTTTATGTAAATATAGAAGATATTAGAGACTAAAAATGAGCAAATAGCCATTTTTTTTAAAGGCCCCAAAAATAGCCAATTGGCAAAATTTCGCCCCAAATTACCTTGGCAATGATCCATTGATCCATGCATTGTTAGATATACCACCATTATTCTACTAGAAAAGGATTTATGTTTAGTGTGATAGAAAAGTTGGCACAACTGCATAGAAGGAGAAGTTTTGATGGAAATCCCAGTGATGATTAGGTAATGTGTAACAGTCTCTAGTAGGCCCAACTCATCATAGAAACTTTGATTTAGAACAATGTGGAATCATTAACACAACCTCAATGGTTGCATAGTCACAAGAAACACGTGAAAATTGAAGGTGCTACATATCAATGTCAAGAAACCAATGTATCAGATAGATCTTTAGACCGAACCTTCTTGTTTGACAAACAATATTTTTTCCAAAATATTTCTTGGAATGATCAACCGACATGAGGAGGCATTGAAAGTGTTGTCTTTGATTTTATGAATCTTGAACTACATACTACCATAAGTTGTGCACAACCTCTCAAGCTTATGTTGTAAACACAATCGACAAGAATTTTGGGTGGCAACAGTATGATAGGGCATGTTCCATGTGTTACATCAATCATTCCCATGCAATATAAGTTAGGATTTATGGAATTTTGGTTGATATTAATAACGTCAACCTGATGGTGGAATTATTTCAGGATTTGTGAAGTTGATTCACAATCTACCATCATTTCTTCCCAATAGGCAGCAGTCCAACAAACTTAGATCGTTAATGCCTTTCAGATTGTGTGTTGAGAAGTGCAAAATTTTTGTCTCGATTAATTGCAACATATTGATTAACCTGGCATTACAATCATTTTCATTAAGAAGGTCTTAAGTAAGTTTCAATACCACAAGAGGCTTCACCCACCTCTTAGTCAAGGGCCATAATTCTTCAATATAGTTATGCTTGTCATTGTAAAAAAAAATTGTTTCCTATGGTTTTTCAGCCACTATTGAGACTTGTCATATTTTTTTTCATTCAACAATAAAAAATTCTTAGTTGCATATTATCTCTACAACCTCTTCTACTTTGAATGCATTGGCCTCCCACAAAAACACGAAAATGCATGGGAGAAAATTGTTGTGATGGTATATAAGTGATCATAGTGTTGAGTTTGTCCCTATAGAAACCTCAAATAAAAATACTTAGCAATCATATTGCATCAACATATAATCCCAAATTTGCTTGCATAGCTCATTAAAATGATAATTTTTTCCATTCCATAATCAATTAGAATGAAGGACAAGAGAACAAACTAGTAAAATCAATTTTCAAGCTTCTGCCTAAGTCAAGAAGAAGGAACTTGTAACATTTTCTCACAAGTGCTCTCCTGGATATAACTTTTTGGTTGTATTTATAAATTTCACATAGTTCAGTAGTTGATTGGACACAAAATGTTGGCTCCATTAGGGATTTGTCAAAAATTTGAGACACCACCCTAGTAAGACAAAAGTGTGGAATCAGTTTTCATGTCTTTGACATGTACAAAATTCTATCAAACTTTCAAGTTGTTAATTTGTTGGGTATTTATTTTATCTTTCTCGGTTTTAACTATTCCTTGTAAAAAAAAATTCCAAATGCATATTGGATCTCATTTTTATGAATTGTGGGTGAAGATGGTTGAGGTTGAGTAATCAAACCCTTTTGCAATCTAGAAGCACGTTGCAATTTATCATCATCATCTCTACTTCTTTCTAACCCATCTTGAGAAAAGGACATTAGTGTGAAAGGTCCACTAGTGGCTAGAGAGGACTTCACTCATGTGCATTGGAATTCCACATGTATCCTTTCAAAACAAAGACTAAAACCTTGTCATGGTCAAAACCCACAAGGTGAAAAGGGGAGAGTGAGTTCCATGGGTGCTCCCTTCCTTGCTCAATTCTTAGGTTGATCAATATAGTACTAATTTGCTAATTTATTCATGCTACTTGTTACCACAAAATTTGCATGAGCAAATTTGTGAGCTTTTTGAGTGTTGAGCTAGTTATACAAGTTGGAGAAGCTCATAAATTAGCTAAGTCCTCTTGATGTCCATGGATTTCCTAGTGATTATGATTTATATTCTCATGATATTAGATTGATGTATCATGTTTTGTCATGATATCATTTCTCATGGGATTTTGTTGGCTTTAACTTGTCTTGATCATGCAAGGGGGGTTACACTTGGTATCACTTGCACATGTAGCTATTGGGATATTTATAGTGCAACCACACTTCTTGAGAGTGACCTAAGTCTTTTTCCACACAAACTATTTGCATGATAGAGATATGAAAAGAGCAACTAAATATGTCTTTTCCAGATTTCATAACAAAGGTATATGTGCAAACTTGAAATTTTTTAAGACCATTAGTCAAAGGCTCTTTTGGGTTAAGGCTTACACCAATAACTTGGAAAGTTTTGTACCAAAAGGAGTACCCAGTCTATAAGAATTCAGTCAACCTTGTTGTCCATAAGTTTGTATGCCATTTGGTAAGAAATATAAAGAACTTGTTTGAGACTGCAAGATTCGTTGACATGTTTTTGAAGGAGTGGTTCAAGTATATGTTGGTTTTCATGGTACTTAATATTGGGTGATGGTTTGGTGGCTCATGATGTTTTCTCATTACTTTATCTTACACTGGGGATTCTCTTGATGCTAACTCTCATGCTCTCATGTTTCATACATGGCCTTATTTATTTTGAATGGATAACTTTGGTTAGTGTATCATGGTTGGTGTGTTTTTCCCTTTAGACTACTTCACCTCTATGCATTGCTATTCATTTTGCTCCAACAAGACAAACTATAGCAGCCATTCTCAGTTTTCTCATAATAGAATCACAAACAATGAAGGTATTTTTGTGAGATGTTGAAGGATTATGGCCATTCTAGCACTTGTTAGCTTTCCTTTTAGCACAAGCACATTGTCAACGACAATATTGCACCATAAAGGAAAGCTCCCTGATGTACATTGAGAAATGACCACCAACCTTGATGTACAAGGTTCCCTGATGTGTTGCACACATATTCCCTTGTATATACATTTTTTCACATCTGCAAGTCCAAGGCACAAGTCTCTATTTCAGCTGCACAAGTTGAGAACTATGAATTCTATGTTTATGTCATATATCGTATTTTTTGCCACCAAACATTTATTTTTTCTTTAAATTTTGATATTTGTTACACTATGTGGTACCATTTTTGAATTGCATGCCTCCATTGATATTTTCTCTATGTCGCGGGCTTTAAAGAAATTTGTAATGAGTGCAAGTCATTGTTATCTCTACATTCGTGATGATTTGTCAATTAGAGAATCTCTAAACTTAGTAGCATATTATCAGCATTCTGCAAGGGAACATACCACTCTGCAATCGAATACCCAAATCTCAGAGTAGTGAATCTACACCACTCCAGAAGAAAACTAACATCAAGCCAAAGGGGATCCACTTGGAAGAATCATAAAGAGACATTAGCACCATAGATGGGAAGGGTGTTGCTAGTTTACTTGGTTGATTTGAGTTGTTCTCCATTATGTTGTAGCTTTTTGAGTAGTGATTGCTTGTCTGGGGAGATTGCTTGTATGTTCACCTTCTATGCATGATGTAACTTTGTGTTTTGCATCCCTTTTGAAATTTTCTATGTAGCTCTATTGTTTCTTTTCATGTTTCACCTTCACATGTAAGCCCTAAACTTCAGTTTTTTTCTTAGTTAAGATATTGGCCCCTATTTTGTAGAGAATGAGTTGTCTCTGCTACTCCCTATTACTCCATTCATTTAATGGTTTGCTCCTTCCACATACTTTTCCTCCTTGTCATGGTTTACATTAACGTTTTCTTGGGTAATCTTTTGTTAATTTTTTATTAATGGAACATACTTCTTACCATTAGTGTGAATCCATGACAAAGACTCCTGGGGGGGGAATGGGGAGTTGATTGCTAATGGATTTTAGGTATTTTGTGATCATATGGTAACTACATGTGTCAATGCATCCAATTAGACTTATTGATGAGAATAAGTTCCTCCAGTCCTTGAGGAATGTTAACTAATGTTGACTGTCAGACCTGATATAGAGCATATAAAAGAAAATTATGTTTTTCTCATGTGCATTGGCATTCCATGTGTATCCTTTCAAAACAAAGACTAAAACCTTGTCACGGTTGAAACCCACAAGGTGAAAAGGGGATAGCGAGTGCCATGGGTGCTCCCTTCCTTGCTCAATTCTTAGGTTGCTCAATATACTATTGATTTGATAATTTCTTCATGCTACTTGTTACCACCAAAATTGCATGAGAATATTTGTGAGTTTTTTTAGTGTTGCATTATTTCTACAAGTTGGAGAACCTCATAAATGAGTGCTTAAGTCCTCTTGATATGCATAGATGTCCTAGTGATGATGATTTATATTCTCATGATCCTAGACCAATGTATCATGTATGGTCATGATGTTATTTATCATGGGGATTTTGTTGGCTATAACTTGTCTTGATCATGCAAGGGGGGTTACACTTGGTATCACTTGCACATGTATCTATTACGATATTTATAGTGCAACCACACTTCTTGAGAATTCCGTAATTCTTTTTCCTCACAAACAGTTTGCACGATAGAGTTATGAAGAGAGTAGTTGAATATGTATTTTCCTAAGTTCATAACATAGGTATATGTGCAAACTTGAAGAAGTTGAAGACCAGTAGTCAAAGGCTCTTTTTGGGTTAAGGCTTACACCAGTAACATGGAAAGTTTTTTACCAAAAGGAGAATCCAGTCTACAAGAATTTAGTCAACCTTGTTGTCCATAAGTTTCTATACCATTTGGTAAGAAATAGAAACACCTTGTTTGAGACTGCAAGATTCATTGAAAGGTATGAACGATGTGCAAATGTGAGATATGCAAGATTGCATAGGAAGATACAATATTATTTTTTTATCTTGAATCATGAGAGTGTAGAAATTTTCAATCTCAACCCTCTCTTATTTATATTATAAATTTTGGAATGTCTCCTTTGTTGAAAATTTACTTTTGAGAGAGCAGTGGAGGTATTTTGACAGAAATGTTGAAAAATATTCATCACAATCATATGTTCATTTTTAGAGTTTATATTCCTGCTTGAAAAGGGAGATACTCATTGTTTCCTATGTTTCAAATAACAGGGGAAAGTTTGTGACATCTGTATGAAAGTTTTTAGGACAAGCTTTCTATGTGTAGCATGCGTAATGATGGTGCATAGCATATGTTAGTTTCTTATATTTTCTTATAAACACTATTGTATCATTATGGTTGGATAATTACTTATTTATTATAGTTCCCTAGTTAGGTTATTAGGGAGCAGTATTCCTGATTCAAGAATGCATATATTTGATCATCTAATAGACACCTTTTTTGTTTATGATTTATTTGTAGTTACTGCATGCAAACTATGTTGGACAAATTTCCAGAAGGTAACTGGTGTTGTCAAGGATGCAAGTCTTCAATAGCTCTCCTCCGATTTTTGGAGTTTTCTTTCTTGTGATAACCTACTTGTGTGCCTATGCTTATGTCATCTATTTCCATGTTGCTCTTAAACTGATTTTCCATTTCATTTCATTTTAAGATTATTCTTGCACCTCTCTTTTGCTAAGCTATTATTGTTGATTGTAATCACTAGTCCCTTCGACCTATTTTGGTGTTTAATGGACCAATTCTTAAAGGGTGTCAGCTCAATGGAAGAGCTCCTGCCTTATAAGCAGGAGGTTGGGGGTTCGATTCCTCCGTGCCCTAATGATATTGCAATATTGGTATTTCTAATAAAATATTTTTTATGCTGATTTATATTAATGGCTACTAGGGGGGTTCATAACTGCCCCTGTAGGAATCTATGAGGGGGGTTTTCAGTTTCCCCCATAGGAGTCTATGAGGTGGGTTCACAACCATCCCCATAGGTTTGTACGAGGGGGGTTCACAACCACCCTCATAGGTTTGTTAGAGGGAGTTTAGGGGGGGTTGTAAACCGCCCCCGTAGGTGTCTATGGGGGGATGGAACTACCCCCCACAAGTTCAGAGGGAGTTTTAGGGGGGGTTCTAAACCACCCTCATAGGTGTCTATAGGGGGGGTTTCAAACCACCCCTATAAGTGTCTATGGGGGGGGCGTTTAAACTACTCTCAAAGGTTTGTAAAATGGAGTTTTAGGGGGGGGGTTGAACCACCCCTGTACGTATCTACGGGGGGGAGGTTCTAGAACCACCCTCATTACTATCTAATAGGCGTGTTTAGAACCTCCCCAAAAGGTTTATAAGAGGGAGTTTTAGTGGGGGTTCTAAACCGCCCCCATAGGTGTCCATCGGGGGGGTTTGGAACCGCCCTCAAATATTTATCAAAGGGAGTTTTAGGGGGGGGTTCTAAAATGCCCCCATAGGTGTCTACAGGGGGGTTTGGAACCACCCCCAAAAGTCACTTTTGGGGGCGGTTTAGGTCTCTTCAAAAACTTCCCCCAAAAGCTTAGAATTTTAGCTTCGGTGACTTTGGGGGCAGTTTTTCCAAGACCGCCCCTAAAGCTAGAACTGACCCCAAAGTCACTTTTGGGGTCAGAAGACAACCACCCTTAAAGGGGTAAATTGTTGTAGTGATTGAGATTGGAGTATTTCCATTGCACATTGCCAACTTCATCGCCTTCAATTCCACTTCACAGTAGGCTATTGTGTCATTTTCTTTATGTTTTGCACCCAAAAATAATAGCAACCTGGATGAGGAGGATGGAACACAACTCCATAAAGGAAAAAAATGTTGAATGTAATGGACAATAAGTTCAAGCTACAAAAATCCTATGGAATTTTGGCCTTAGATTTCTCTCCCATGACTAGAATGGAAGAAAATGATCACGTTTAGAGTTTATCTGGAGGGATGTGCCCACTTCTTCATGAGGATTGAGGAACGATATGTCCAATTTTGCTTCCATCTTTCTTGTGTGATTCTTGTTCTTTCTTGGACTTAGCTTTCACTGTATTGAACACTTCTACAGTGAAATCACATTCCCCTAGTGATTTTTCTGCCTTTTTCTACTTTGAAGTTTGCATTGCATTGCGATCCTTCCAACAATCTATAGTAGGCTAACTTCTTGTTGCAATGGAAGAAATGTTCATGCATTGAGATGGCCATATTGTTTCTACACATAATTGTATTTATGGCCTACGATATTGTGGACTATCAAGTGTAATAAGATGGTTAAATAATACTTTTCATGAGAATTTCAACAATTCTAGTGTGGACAAGGCAGATAAGTTTTTACAACATTGAGACCAAATATCCTCATCACTCTCCGTGTTTATGTATTTCCTACCTTGAAAAAACATATGCCAATGAAAAATATAAGCCCAATTTTCTGATCAGTGGCAAAAAAAACACTTGAAATTCAATGACATATCTTAAAGTATGATATACACTTGATATTCATTAACAAACCGAACAAAACACTTGAGATTCAATGACATATCCTAAAGTATGGTAAACACTTGATATTCATTAACAAACCCAAAATTATGGTAAACACTTGATATTCATTAACAAACCCTAAATTATGGTAAACATCTCGCAATAAACAGGTTGACTTCATTGATATTATTCAATACATTTAAACTTGACACGGGATACTATCATGTGTCTTTTTAGAAGATTTTGGTATTCTAATGGCACTTGATATAAACACCACCCCAATTGATAAGTTAATATTAAAGGATGGAACACTTGATAAAAACACACATATAATGGAATATGTTTGTCATTCATGCTTTGAATATGTTATATCAACAAGAGTTAGCCTTGTGTTCAAACTCTAGTTAAGTTCGAATATGCTATATAAAGTATTTGATTTCTATTTACTCTATGATATGGTACACATTGAGATTGTTAATATTTTGATTTTAATGTGGAATTTACATCTAATATCTTAATAAAACCACATTATTTAGATGTTACGAATTTAATATGACATGCATTTCAACAATGTTGTGAATTGTGAGCCATATACCTCTTATCACATGTGCTTATATCTCAAGATAACATTAATCTCTCACATCCCAAGTTTAAAACTTGTGGAAACTTATTACTAGATGAAACATTATTGACTCAGAAACAGCACACTTCAATATACCTCTTATCACATGTGCTTATATCTCAAGATAACATTAATCTCTCACATCCCAAGTTTAAAACTTGTGGAAACTTATTACTGGATGAAACATTATTTACTCAGAAACAGCACACTTCAAAGTGCATTGTTTTGGAATCTCTTCATATTGGTGAGAGAAAGACCTATGTCAAAGATTAGTAATATCCTAATACAAAGGAAATGATAGTTCCTTTGATGCATACGTGGTGGCATCCATATTAAATCCCCTTTACTACCAAGCTTAGAGTGTAAAAATTCATCTCCAATGCGTGGTCATCCACAATGCTTGCCTTGCCAAGAAGCTAAGGAAATTCATTGTCATTATGAATATTTTCAATGTCATTTAACCCATTAAGTAATTTTTTTAGTTATGCAATTGGATAATGGTTCAAATCAAAATTAGAATCTGTCCCATATCATTATCATACCATTTACAATTCTATGCCAAATTCACTTATGAACATTGCATAAGCATGCTTAGAATGATGTGAAATGTTCAATGTTAGAATCTCATAGTTACTATTGCAAACTTTTATGTTAAAGGCGTCCATCAAATTTTATATGGCTGGGTTTTTCAGTGCTTTATTGAGAAGAAAAAGATGGTATACTTTATTGGTATGTGGATCATATAATCCTTTGTGTATGTGTAGGCCAATCACAAAGATTAAGATTAATATATATATATTTAACTTTCATGTTTATGCTTTGTGAATGGTTAATATAAATACATTAAGATTAAGATTAAAATTAAGATTAATATTTATATTTATATTTAATTTTTAAATAAAAAGCTTTATTTAATTTTTATATAAAAAGCTTTATAAATGGTTAAAAAAATAAAAAATTGTAATTTATTGTAAATAAAAGGTTATATATTCAAATCGAGGTCATGTGTTCAAATTCCCAAATCTTACCATTGGAAATAGACCTAAAAATTATTTATTTATTTAATTTTAAAACTAATCCGGCTATCCAATACATACCACTTCTACTTCTGTGATTTTCAAATCTTACCATTGGAAATAGACCTAAAAATTATTTATTTATTTAATTTTAAAACTAATCCGGCTATCCAATACATACCACTTCTACTTCTGTGATTTTAAAAATTAAACCCCAAATTGTTTTCCTAAAAATTATTTATTTAATTAATTTTAAAATTAATCCTTTCTCATCGGCCTGCCGCTTTCCAATACATACCACTTCTATAATTTTAAAAATTAAACCCCAAATTGTTTTTGGAATAAGAAAATTATTTTAAGAATCATACCGAGAACGTTCAGATTCGAACTCCACAAGCAAATCAGAACAAATTAAACCATGGGCAAGGTCCAGTGTAAGCTTTCAAATACCGAAATTATATTTAGATAACAAGGAAAACACATAAATCAATCAAAGTATGACGAGAGATGCAGAGCTCTGTTCCGCCATGAACAGGAAGCTCAGCATATGGCAGAAATGCAGAAAATTCTTTATTCACGCGCTTCATGTTGGATACATAGATTGCATAACATTACATATTTCTCACGCCGGCAAGGAAAAACATGCAAAATTCAACAAAGATTTCAACAAAAATTCAAGGACACAGGCAACAAAACGCTACAAAATTCAACAAAGATTTCGAACTCTGCATACGCAGTGCAGGCTTTATCCAAGTTTGACTTCAATCGTCTTAGGTTTTTTCGGCTCCGGCGGAGGAAGCTTGTGAACAGTGACGGTCAGCACTCCATCCTGATATGCGGCGGAAATGGCCTCCAGGTTGCAGTCAGCAGGCAAGGTGAATTTCCTCATGAACTTTCCCACCCTGCGCTCCATGCGAATGTATTTCACTTCCCCTTCTTCTTCCTTTTCGTTCCTCTTCCGCTCGCCGCTGATGTTCAGAATATTCTCGTCCTCCACTTGAACCTGCGCAGGGCACAGCAACACACATATCAACAAAACCCCAACCCTAGCTAAGGCCAAGGCAGAAAAAAAAGACAAAGTTCGATAACCTGGAAGGAAAGAAACTAAAGGCAAATTTTAACGATCTTGAAGGAGATTTAAGCTTTATGAGACACCTTGATGTCGTTGGAATTAAGGCCGGGCATGTCGACTATAAATACGTAAGAGTTGGGGTATTCTTTGACATCCACGGGAGTCGAAGCCATGGCCTTGGTATCACGCACATAAGAGCGAGTCGGGGCGTTGAGGAGCCTCTCCAGGTCGTCCGGCACGCCGAGCAGCTGCTGCACGGTGCTCAACATAGGATCCATTGCCATCTTTCAAATCTCTTGGCCTGTACAGAAAATACAGTTTTTTTTCAGTTTAATTGCGGAGAAATTTGGCAAAAAAACAAAACCGGCAAAAATGTGGAAATAACTAAATTGCTTACCTGATTATGATTTTAAAGAACAGTAGCTTCAGATAAAAGGATTGCAGAATAGCAGAGTATGAATTCGAAATGCTCTTCAGAATTTGAGGAGAGATGAGCAGGAGCGGGGGTATACAAGGAGGCATTGGCTGCATTGGGGAAGTGTCCAGCATTGTCGAGCAGCTTCTGGAGAATTCGGGTTCGTACTGTTCAATTTTCTTGACTGTGTAATAATTTTCGTAGTTATGAATGGTTGGTGGTCGGTATTGATGTACAATCTGAGGCAGAGGGTCTTTTTACATGGTAGTGGTGTGGATTAAGTTAATAAGTGGATAAATTTTATTTTTCAAAATATAGTTTTATTTGATTGATAAGAGTTTTATATTTAATAAAAAGTGAAATCAAATTTATTGTTGTTAAGAATTTATTGATAAGAGTTTTGTATTTAAAAAGTGAAATCAAATTTATTGTTGTTAAGAAATAATTGAGTGAATTTAGCACTCTATGAAACTTAGCCTTTTGAGTAACTTACCTTTGTGTTTTTTCTCATGGAGTCTCTCCCACACCTGGTTGGTTTGAGGGAGATAGCTGAAGTGAATCTTGAGGCATTTCACTCTCTAGCTACCTCCTTGGGGTCATCCCTTGCTAGTGACTCTCAGTCCTCTCATTTTGTTAAGCTTGGATTAGTGCCTAAGGTTTAGCTTTCCTACTTTGTTGCTCATCATTATGCTCTTGCTCTCTAAGAGCGTGGTCTAGTGGGACAATTTATTGGGTTGTGGTTGTCCCTTAGGGTGATGGAGATCTAGATCAATAAGAATTGGAGGCCTACTATTTAGGGAGATTTGCAACAAAATTTTTGTAGAAGAGGGCATTTTGTCTTCCTATTTGAAAAAAAGAAAGATTAGGACCTCATTTTCAAAAGTAGACCTTATTTATGGGGCCAAGAGGAATGAACTTGAGTTGATGGTCTTTAGCCTTTGATCTTGAGAAAGATGTTCCATCTGCAATCCCTATTTGGGTGCATCTTCCTCATTTTCCACATTACTATTGGAGTGATGAAGATTTAGAGGCTATTGACAACTCTATGGATCAATATATTGATAGATATGAGTAAAAAGCTCCCGTGTTTGTGTCTGCTTGTATTTGTGTTGAGGTCGATTTTGAGAAAAGCCTTCTCAAAGCAATCAATCCTTTAATGGATGGATGGACTCACACCCAAAATATGGATTATGAGCAATTGATTTCAAATGCAAGATATGTCATGAATATGGGCATTTTGTACGAAATTGCACCAAAGCTCTACCTCCTCAAGAAAGAAATGAGAATCAAATAGTGGTTGGAAATAGGTAAACAAGGAGGTAAATCCTTTAGGAGTGATAGGAAACATGAAGCTAAAAATCCTCCATCTGCTCCCTCCTCCAATTAGTTCCAAGCCCTTTTCCAATTAGAACCAGAAGAGAAATATTTTGAGTGACCTCTAAAGACTTAATCAAATCTAGCGCCAAAGTGAAAAGCACCTCTATAGCAATCTATTTTAGAAGAAATTGGATTCAAGGATAACTAAATCTCTCTACTACTCTATGAGCCGATTCAAGAAGTATAGGATTCAAAAACCAAATCCTCAACTACCCTTGGTGGCATAGTAACTAGAATGAAGGCGTAGTAGAGTCAAGAAGACATAATTGGAGAATTTGAGGAAGATCGACCTCTTCCCAAAAAATATGGTAGGAAAACTGCAAAAGAAAATGAGAGGAAAATGCATCTAAATAAAAGGTTTTGGGTTGGCAAGCCTCACTAGAAAACTCATTTAAAAATGCCCCTTCAAAGAGCCCCAATAAGAATAAGCCTGAAATTGAAGTTGGAGTCAAGTCCCTCTTGTCAACAATCAATAATGAACATTCTTTCTTGGAACTATAGAGGTATGGGGGTAAGCACATGATAGAAGCAATAAGGATTTATTCAAAGGAGAAAGACTCTTTGTCTTGCTTGTTCTGGAAACCAAAATGGATGCAATAGAGGTTCTAGGAATTATGTCAAAAGTTTGGACGCACATTGATGGATATGCAGTAAATGCTAAAGGAGCTTCAGGAAGTATCACTACTCTTTAGGATGCAAAAATGTTTAGAAATTGGATCAACTAGAGACTCATCATTGGCTCATGGTCGAGCTATAGAACATAGAAACCTAGGCAACGATAAGGGTTTGCAATGTTTATGGACATATCCAATACAAAGAAAAAGTGGAATTTTGGAGAATGCTTGTTCTCCTCATGAGAATGGTTTAACTTGAAATACTATGGTTTTTGGTGATTTTAATGCCACTATTTACATAAGGAAAGGAGAGGGGGGAGTTTGCTAAGGGATTAGTTTGGTGAACAATAGGAGGAGGATCTAATGGTGGACTAGGATTTAGTTGAAACCCCTCTAAAGAAAGGCATCTTTACATGGACAAATTTCTAGCTTGGGCCAGGTCACATAGCGGCTAGGTTAGATCGGTTCCTTATTCACAATTCTTTTCTTATAGACAATTCTCTTTTCATTCCAAATCCTTCCTTGAGCAACCTAAAATCGTAGGCCTATTCTTGTCTCCTTTTAGCAGCATGTGGATCTCGAGCCTACCCCCTTCCACTTCAATTCCCCTTGGCTTGAGGAGGAGGAATCCTTTCATATTAATGAAGATAACTTGGGTTCCTTTGACAAGGGTTTGCTTGCCTTTATTTGGGAATCCAAGCTACATTTGGTCGAAAGCACCCTGAAGCAATGGGCCAAAGTTCACTTGAATTCACCAACCAATAAATGTATAGAACTTCAAGCTGAGTTGGAGAGATTACAAATCAATAAGGACCAATGTGAAATAACTAGAGACACCTTGAGGAGGGAATGCGTATTAAATCAAGCAATCCACAAGGCTCATAGATAGGAGGAGGAAACTTGGCATCTTAATTCCACTAGTCTTTAGTTAAAGGTTGCAGACATGAATACAACCTTTTTCCATAAACATTCTAGGGGCAGAGTAATCATAAAACTATAAAAGAAATTAACAACGCAAATGGAGGAAGATCTCAGACATTAACGTAGTAAAAGATGAGACCAGAGCTAGGTAGTTCTAGTCAATATGCAAGATAAAATACTGCTCAACATCCCCAAATTGATTAACTCCAAAAGAAAATAAAATCCTAGAAAAAATGATCTCTGAAAATGAGGTTATGGAAGTTATTTAGAGCCTAAATCCAAATAAAGCCCTTGGACCAGATGGATTCACAATCCATTTTTATAGGGTTCATTGGCGTATCTATGTTGAATGTTAAACTGGACCAGGGGACATGACAATATTAGTGGGGAAATGAATTCATCCTTCTTCACCTTGATCATCAAGGAATTAAATCCCTCCTCCTTAGTTCATTTCAAGCATATCTCACTATGCAATGCAACTTACAAGATATTGACCAAAATTATGGAATCTAGAGTCAAGGCTCTCCTCCCCAAACTTATCTCTAACAACCAGGTGGCTTTCTTTCCAAGAGATAGATCTTTGACAATATTGTTTTGGTAAAGATCCATCCACTCAGATTCAACTAAGCCTTGACCAAGGTATGGTAATAAAAAAATGTTGTAACAAATGCTTTTGATAGAGTTAGGCATATTTTCATTTACTTAGTTTTAGAAAAGTATGGTTTCTCCTTTTCTTTTCATAAAATGGGTCAAAGCATGTATTAATGGACATTGTTGGTTCGCCTCTTTGGTCAATGGAAGACCATCCTCCTTCTTCCAACCCTCTAGAGGAATCCCACAGGGTTGTCCCTTGTCTCATTTTCTTTATATTATTATGATAGAATCTTTAAGCACAAAATTTAATAAAGAAAGGAAGGAATGGAATCTTGTTGGCATCCTTATCTCTCATGGAGTAAAGACAACGGACCATCCTCAGTTTGCGGATGACATTATTTTCATGGGTGGATCCTATTCAATCAATGCTCTCTATTTCAAATCAATTTGGGATTCCTTTATTTTTAGGTGGAAAGGTGAATGTAGGGAAAAGTCAAGTCCTAGGTTGGAATATTTCCCTTGACTCTTGCAGTGCATATCTATAATTTTTGGATGTATAGGGTAGTATAGATGGTCATCATTTAAATATTTGGGCACTCCCATCTCTCTAAAAATTTCAAAGGTTGTAGATTTAATGCATATTATCTAAAAAATTAAATCCAAAGTTCAAGCTTAGGGGGCATAGTGGTTGAATCCAATAGGTAAGATCATCTTAATCATGCCATTTTTGTCTTCTCTCCCCATGTTTGGATCTCAACCCTATAAGATCCTACTGATATTATGGTTAACATTAGTAAGGAGATTAGATGTTTCCTTTGGCAATGAGAGAAATATAATCTAAATAAGTTTCACTTGGTGAAGTGGGAAATTGTTTGAGCACCCATGCTTAATGGGGGAATAGGTGTTAGTGATCCAAGATTGATAAATTTGGCTATTCGATCCAAAATTTTATGGAGGGTGGTCATTGGAGAACCTGAGTGGTGGAAGGAAATATTTTGGAAAAATATCTAAGAGGATCAAGAATGCGTTGCCTTGATCTTTGCACATGGGAATGTAGATGGTTGGGCATATTAGGCTTGTTTAAGATAGTAGGTAAGTTAAGACAAGATGGGTTATAATATTGGATTTTGGGGAATAATAAGTAGGTCAAACTTTGGGAAAGACAAAGTCTTGGGGGTGATCTCCTCTTGCCTTAAACTAGTTCTTCGAGAGATCAGGAAATGGCTATCAAATAGGGGATTCAATAATTTGTTTGATATTTCTGAATGAGATTGTTCAAGGAGATGGAGTAGTTGGAACCAATTTAATGTTCAAGCACATCTACAATATCTCTATACATGTTTTTCTTCCCACTTCAAGGTGCTTCCCCAATCAACTTATCTACAAAGGATTGTTGAGGATGGGGCCAAGATAGTTGATACACTGTTCGAGAAGGATACTTGAGTCTTATTCATAACTTCTCATTGCCTAATCAATCCAATATTTGGAACAAATATTGCATCTAGATGAGATCCCTAATATTAATGCATTATTTTGGGGTTCTTGCTCATGGTAGAGTCCTTAGAGCTAAAAATTTGAAGAAACGCAATATCCTTGGGCCCTCTCATTGTGCATTGTGTCAAAAGGAAGAAGAGATGGACAAGCACTTGTTTTTGGAATGTGTTTTCTCTAATAATGTTTGGGCAGAATCTCTATTTGAGCTTGGGGCTTTTATCACTATTCCCTCTCTATGGAGCGATCTTTTTCTTAATTGGAAGGCTTATTACCTTATCTCTCTACTTCAGAAGCCCAATCTAAGTAGGATTTGGATGGCCCTCTATAAGTATCTTTGTTGGAAAATATGGATCGCGAGGAACAAGTTAATTTCAACTCAGAAAACATCTCAAGGCTAAGGACATCAATGTGAGATAAATCTCTCATGATGGACACCCTTGCCTGTCAAGAAATCTTTGATATAAATAAATAACCGCTTATTACTCATGAAAGCTTATGGGTTTGTGATTTCTCAATGGGATCACCCCTCGGTGCAAAACCATCATCATTGGCCGAATATAACCCCTCCTTGTCTAGAGTATAGTGTAGTTGTTCTCCAAGAGTGGTTGAAATCTCAAAAGTGTCACAAATTGTTTTTTAATGGAGCCTCTAAAGGGGACCAGGGGGGTTCTCTTAAACCCATTGGGGAATGTAGAAATATCATTTTCCTGGGGCGTAGGTGTGGCTACCAATAATTAACCAAAATTTATGCCTTATGTCTAGGATCAAAATTCATTAAAAGCCTTTGCATTCATGGGTGATGATCTGAGATGATCTTTGGAGATTCTCTCTTAATAATCAAGTAGGTGCAAAATATTATTATTAAAGAAAGGACCTTATAGAGTAGGATTTTCAAAAGAAAATTTGGAATCTCCATAGCATCGTCGATGTTTGTCTCTTTCACATTCGATGCTTCAACAAATTCATTGCAAATCGTTTAGAAAATGAAGTTGTATCGCTTGAAAAATGTTTCAAATAATCATGCCTTTATTAAGTTTAATATCTCTCACTAAAAAGTTACGGTTTTCTTTTTTTTTAAATCCATAATCATAGTCTTTGCAAGATTTTTTTATGTTGAATCAATTTTCATTTACTTATATACTTTTATTGAAATGGATATTACTTGTATTTATGTTAATAAGCATTCCCTACTTGAAATCCTAGCAACATTTAATGCAACAATTAATGATTAGCCATCCTTCCTCATCATCTTATAGATATCTACGTCCTGGAGTCAATGGGGGTAAATGTTAAATAAATTGTCACGAACCCAATTTCCATGTTGTAATTTAGTGAAATTACAAGATAAATTTTCACTAAATTACAAGATAAATTTTTCGCGATGGTTACTTAACTCTACAAGTTTCATACATATGAGATAAGATATCCAATGAACAAGGAAATTTCATTAATCAAAACGTCTTGTCACATATAATCATACTTCGACTTAACTATTTCTTGATCAAAATGAATAATAATCAATTTTCCATTCATTAACGCATATTCCTTATTTAAGTGACGTAAATAACAAAGGCATCAAATGATTAATAAGTAACGCATAATTTACACATTAACTACATGCATTAAAAATACACAAAATGAACACACACCATGGACACTGTTTCACTGTGATTCACCCGCAACTTGGGCTACGTCCACAAAGCTATGCCACTTTATTGATCTTTAAATCAATGGATTACATCCAACAACATGATTGTTGCAAACACAAATTTTCTACTTTCTCAGCTTCTATCACATAGAGCACTATTTAAATATACATTCACTTTCAGGGGAATCCACATACAAATACTCCCTTATTCTAAAAGTTATGTTAAACAACATAACCTACATGTATTTTATTGACATCATGTTTTTCTAGGTTCAAATTTTACCTATGAGTAATAACCTCTAAAATATTCTCTTATCCTAAGAGTTTATAACATAAAACATTACGTTAACATTTTTTTTAACAAGGTCTAATCTTCACTTTAGACTATAACATTTATATAATCTTTTATACCAAGAGTTTATAACATAAATACATTAAGTTAACATTATTAACAACTCTAATCTTCACCTTAGACTCCCATTGTGGCTTACATCCAAATATAGACTATAATAAATCTTTTGAGTATTGATTGTACAACTCTATGCATCTTTTTCTTACACTAAGCGAGACCTATTATATGGCAGAAATATTAATAGGGATAAGTTTATTCAACTATCCCCTTCTAACGCTCTTTAGTTTTACCTAAGGCAGAGATATACACATTATATAATAATATATATATAAATGATAATTAAAATACTAACATAGATTTAGGATCCAGAATGCAACATACATTCCAGCCGAGAGATGTGACTGTCAAAAGTTGCAGAATGCCATATACATTTGACTACAGAAATTAAGATCGTAACAAAATATGTTTTCGACTACACGATTAAATTATGCAGACAAAGCAGAATGTAAAATGCGTTCCACCATGGAGATGGAAAACAATAACATTCCGATCGGGGTAGCCAACTGGCAGATCCTCACTTAGCAAGGTAAAACCCATATCGTTATCACAACACCTCAATTTTCGACTTGACTGTACCAGGCAGAACAAAATTTCTAACGCAGAGTTTCAATGTATAAGGATTGAGTGCTACAGCCAATCGACCGAGCGGATTGGGTAAAGATGCATTACTCCGAAGTAAAACATTCAGCATGCAAACCCGAGATGAAAATAATCCATTTAAAGTCGCCAAGATTTCCATCCCTGGCGCTAGTTTTCGATCCATAACGAAAATACAACAAAATAATAAATACAAACTATACAAAGTTCTTGCCCCTATATTACCCAAAGGTTAATCACTGAAATTCAAGCTTTGGAGTTTTAATCTCTTACTGAACTTTTAAGGTTCTGACCCTAACCGTACTCAGCTAATCGATGGGAGGAATATCACTCAAAATACAAAAAGGGATCGCCCATCTTTACGGCATAAAAACAATGACACGATTTGCAGTAACCAATACGATTCCAAGCAGAAGTAATGGACCTTTAAAAACGTTTCCAGACGAATTCCCAATAGCTTTACGATTTTGGCAATGAATAACAAAAAAAAAAAAAAAGATAGAAGAAAGCCCCTGCCCTCTATCGCACAGTTTACAAAAATTAGACAGAGATTCAACTGACTTCAAACACATCATAACCAAACAAAGAAATTTATGATTTCAACCGTGATGTCTAGCATAAGCAGAGTTTTAAATCTATAAACTTCTACTAAGCAGAAAAACTAGGACGAGTTCAGTCCAGCAATATAATATGGCAGAACTTTTAAACATGAAATTTCGAACCCAACATTCAAGAAGTAGAGATTCCAAATGAAAGGATTACCTCACAACATGCAATAAGCAGAGGTATGTATTACGAATACGAACCCAACATTCAAGTAGACAGCGCATCTCCTGTCGAACAAGGTGTAGAGCTCTCGATCCTCCCCTATCGCCTTCCTCCATCACAATGATCTCCAGATTTCTTTTCCTTTCCCCGAGAGAGAGCCAGAGAGTGAGCCCCCTCCCAAACTCTCTTTGAAAAGTATACCCACGCATAGACCAACATCAATCAACCAGAATTCCCCCCTCCTATCCTCCGTCCTTCCCCCTTATGAAATAACATTTGCAAGGAGTAGTGAAGAACCACCGAAATCTCTTCGTGGAAAACAAACTAACGTGTGGCAGCATAATGCCTCAATAATAATTCATGTCATTAATAAGAAGAGGGTAGGTGGAGGCTGCCCATCGTGGGGCACGCCCTAGAGAAAAGGAGACGACTCTCTTAGTTCCAAAAGACGCCCCACCTACTCAAAACAACCTCATTAAGAAGGCTCCTCACACAGGCAGTGGTATAGGTCGTGACTTCAAACGCTGAGGTAGGTGGCGCTGTGGGAAAGTTTGGGTGTTCTACTTAAGGAGACCACCACTCAGCTAAATCCTAAAAACTTGCGATCCTTCCTAGTTTGAGGTAAGAATTTGATACCCATTGAGGTTGAGTATCTCCCAAAATCAATATTATAAAAATATTAAGACAGATATACATGTGTACATATTATTATTTCAACACATTAATACTAATATATATATATAAGCATTCAGGCTTGTAAATGCCTATGCATTTATAGAAGTTTGTTAACCCTAATAACCTTGTATTATCCTTCATTCATATATATAACCTATATATTTACAAACACATATCCTTTGTAAAAAAAATTCTTTAAAGTAGCATATATATAAATATCCATTTAACCATTTTCCTATATATATAATATGGAACAAGAATCATATCTATGTATATAAGCATATATATTGGTATAAATACCTTTATTTTAAGGTTATCAACTATTTACTTATATGGTTATCTCTTGCATTACCCTATAATGCAAATTCTTTTATATATATAATTCCATAATATTTCATCAAAGTGATATCATTTATATGTATAACGAATCCTTTACATAATTTGTTTATATATTTATAATATACATTCTTTTGATAACTTAATTCTTTCGCATAGTAATATACTTTGTCTTGATGACATGATATTTCTGAATATACATTATTCTAAACAAATGATATCTAAAAAAATAGTTTTACTTCTTTCTCTCATATATATATTCCCACAAGGTTTTAAAAGTAGTAGCAGTAGGTAAACAGGATCTTAGTTTTAAATCACCACACTTTAAACACTTGGTGTTGTAAAAATATCTTTTCATGGCTTCTAGCGATAACCTCTCCTCTTAAAATCTATCCTATAAGGATTTTATTGTTTTCCACTCAAAATATTATAGTAATTCTTTACTATAATATTCACATATGTATGCTTACTGTAATATGTCAATCTTCTTATTATTTGCAAAGTATAAATTATAGCGATCCATACTAATAATCCAAGGGTTTTAACTTAGTATTATAACTTATTCTCATTTTGAGATAAGCTATGGTTTACATATGTAAGTCTATAATTTGTTTCCACCTCTTTTGTGTTGATACCATGTGTAACACATAACAACTTCACCTTTCTCTAGACCCTTAGTTTATTTTTCCTATTTGAAACTAGGATATTAATAATAAAATGATCTTTCAATTTACTTAAGATTATCTAAACCTAATTATATTCATTCTGGAAAGGGGGCTTTAAAACTTAATGAAAGTTTTGCGATGAGTAACCGTTCTCACCACCCACCCGTTTCACTCTTCCTTAAGTTCCTATGGCACTAAGATGACACCCCTTATCTATTGTTAGATTTTGGAAGGCTATTATGCCCTTCACCTTTTCCCTTAGTGGATTTACTGCCTGTCGCTTAGTTGCACCACTAAATCTACAACTTTTAAGGAATAAATACCATTACACCCAACGTTTACTGGTGGGGCCTTGGCCTTGAGCTCCTCACCAGAACGATTACAATAATTATTTACATTTATACAAATTTATTAGGCTAAAAATGAGGGATGTTACATACTCCTCCCCTTAAGAATAACACCGTCCTCGGTGTTCATACTTCTTAGCAATTCGTCCACTCTTCGGGATTCATCATTCTTTAGTTCACTTGTCATCTCTTCCTTTGGTATTCTTGATCATCTTCGAACTCTCTCGATTTTCATACGTCTTTATGGTTCGTACTTCTTTCACAACCTGCTCATTTGTACAGATCATACTGGATCTTCCAACATTTTTCAGCATACATAAGTATACAAAATTTCAAATAGTAAATGTTAATCATTTATCAATCAATCATCCTTATCCTTGAGGGCATATTTGCTTACTCTAGCATTCAGAATATTCACACATAGAGACATCCATAGTCGAGTATAAGACAAGTCATTAATATTTGTTATATTAAACAAATTTTTTCAACAACACTTTGTTGATCATCAAACTCTCTCCTGGGTTTGGAACTTCAGCAATCCTTTGCTAGACACACAACTCGTCATCGAGTTTTCTGTGGTGTCATCAATAAAACTTGCAGTTAGAATACTCGTTGTTAACTCAGCACAACCAATGTCCAATTGTTCTTGCATTAATAAAAGATAAAAGAAATAATCGACATGCATAACTATTTAATTCCATAGTTCTTTGATTACATTTGTAAAATATCTTATATCAAACTTTCAGCAATCCTTTGCTGGACACACAACTAGTCCTTGAGTTTTCTGTGGTCTTGTGAATAAAACTTGTGGTTAATAACACTCTCTGTACTCTCAGAAATTCCTGGTCAGCCTTACATTGCAAACCACTAGTAGCATCCCCTCATCGAATCTCTTGTGCATTCTCAACTTTCGAGAATAACTCAGAATGTCACAAGGAAAAACATACTAAGCCACCCGCTCAATTTGATGGATATAAATATTGCCTAGGTCTTATGGGTCAGTATAACATTCAATGAGCCACCTGCTATGTTCCACTTTCCTGGGGAACATGACCACATTTGTTAGGGATATTGCCTTCCGCAAGTTAGGGATATTGCCTTCCGCAACAACTACTAATTGAGTGCAAAAGCCACCTTTCTGCAAGTGAGTACAAGAATTCTTCTTCTCCACTCAAACCTTCTCGTTTGAGTTCAAGAAATATTCTTTCCCACTCAAACATTCTCGTTTGAGTCCAGGAAATTTACGTAGCAACAATCATTCTATATGCCACATGCATCATAATAACAACAAATATATTCACTTATTTGCTTATCACATTCTATGCATTTTGATGATTACTAATCATTAATCATAAGTTTTATCACCAATCGTGATTCATAAAATCATGTAATCCAAAATGTAAAGTAAATCATTACTTACTCTTGAGCGTTTTTAGCTCAACTTTTCTATATAAGTTTTATGATCAACGTTCCTCTTTGATCATGTCATCAGTCATAGTTAAGAACACTTCCTGAATTGTTAGTATAAAAGAAAAATTTATTTGCTTCAATTGCTCAACAATTGAACACGTTAGTCCCATAGCATTACACACATCTCAATCAATAACTTGTGCATCCTTTTCAATCCACCCTAATGTACGAATAAAAACTCTTCAATATATTTTTGAGGTCAAGTCTGCTAACAAACAAACATGTTAGTATCATAATTTCAACAATTAGTTGCATATGGATTCATTTCCATCTAATACTCATTATCTAAAGATTCTTTTAATCTTTCCATTCACTTTTAAAAGATACCATGATTTAATTCAATCATAACAATATTTAAGATTCTTCTATTCCTATATTCATACTCATACTTAAAAAAAAAAAATATTTTCTTGATACACATCAATCTTTATTTAGAACATACAACAAATCCTACCAGGGGTCTATTTAAAATAATGCATTCAAATAATAAGATCATTTAAACCCCTAGGAATACTGCTTTCAATTCCATACAGTAATATACTTACAATTCCAATAATGATAAGAAGTTCAAAAATGAAATTTAAGTAATAAAATCTTAACCTTTAACAAAACGACTATTAATATGTAGCTATAACTTCATTCATATTCTATAATCTCTACAAGGCTATATTTTCTAATATAACATTCCATGAAACTGTCGTCACAACAAAGCATTATCAACTACTAACATAACTATTAAAATTGAAGATGTTCAAGTGACTTCACCCAATCAAAGCATATACAACGAACTTAATATTTTTGTCCTCTTTTTATTGTTTTTCCGCCTCTTCACAAACAAATATGGAGATATTAGTTTAAACATAGAAGAACATGATGCTTCGAAAACTGTTAATTAAAAGAGTAATCAAACATCAACATTATTGGAATAATATAACACTTGTAAACAAACAGTCTCTATGATTAGGTCTAAAGGTGCACATAACATTTAGTATAATGTTCACTTGAACAAGGTTTTTTTTTTTGACCTTTAGAAAGTATAAATAAATTGATATAACTCTTAGTAATATTGAAACTAATACTGATATTCATCCTCTAACCTAATGAAACTCATAGGTAGTGCTCTAAAATAATATGAGAATCTACTTGATACTCTTGTGAAATTTGAAATTTCCTATTATGTTAATCTGCATGTTCATAATCCTTTGTACATATACTGAAAATTAAACAAAATACCACTTTCCATAACAATACCATTTATCACTGTGAGCAAGGAAAATCTCATGACAGAGGAAAACATACTTGACTCATAATTTGGTAAAGAAAAGCAATGTTGAAAATACTTATCTTTACTCCTTTTGGAGAACTTGAAGTTTAACTCAGATGACATTAACCCCTTGTCCATCCCAGTCCATGCATCCAAAACAAAACAAGATAACTTGATTGATTAGTTTATCAATCTTATTTCATGTTGAGCCCATTAGGCCTCAGTGTTGTAACCTAGCGCTCTGTACCATATGTCACAAACCCAAGTTTCCATGTTGTAATTTAGTGAAATTACAAGATAATTGTTTTGCGATGGTTACTTAACTCTACAAGTTTCATACATACGAGATAAGATATCCAATGAAAAAGGAAATTTCATTAATCAAAACGTCTTGTCACATTATAATCATACTTTGACTTAACTATTTCTTGATCAAAATGAATAATAATCAATTTTCCATTCATTAACGCATATACTTATTTAAGTGACGTAAATAACAAAGGCATCAAATGATTAATAAGTAACGCATAATGTGCACATTAACTACATGCATTAAAAATACACAAAATGAACATACACCATGGACACTGTTTTACCGTGGTTCACCTGCAACTTGGGCCACGTCCACAAAACTATGTCGCTTTATTAATCTTTAAAATCAAGGGATTACATCTAGCAACATGATTGTTGCAAACACAATTTTTCTACTTTCTCAGCCTCTATCACAGAGAGCACTATTTAAATATACATTCACTTTCAGGGGAATCCACATACAAATACTTAGTTATTCTAAAAGTTATGTTAAACAACATAACCTATATGTATTTTATTAACATCAATGTCTTTCTAGGTTCAAATTTTACCTATGAGTTATAACCTCTAAAATATTCTCTTATCCTAAGAGTTTATAACATAGATACATTACGTTAACATTTTTTTTAACAAGTCTAATCTTCACTTTAGGCTATAACATTTATATAATCTTTTATACCAAGAGTTTATAACATAAATACATTAGGTTAACATTATTAACAAGTCTAATCTTCACCTTAGACTCCCATTGCGGCTTACATCCAAATATAGACTATAATAAATCTTTTGAGTATTGATTGTACAATTCTATGCATCTTTTTCTTACACTAAGGGAGACCTATTATATGGCATAAATATTAATAGGGATAAGTTTATTCAACTATCCCCTTCTAACGCTCCTTAGTTTTACTAAGGCGGAGATATACACATTATATAATAATATATATAAATGATAATTAAAATACTAACATAGATTTAGGATCCAGAATGCAACATACATTCCACCCAAGAGATGTTATTGTCAAAAGTTTCAGAATGCCATATGCATTTGACTACAGAAATTAAGATCGGAACAAAATATGTTTTCGACTACACGGATTAAATTATGCAGACAAACCAGAATGTAATATGCGTTCCACCATAGAGATGGGAAAACAATAACATTCCGATCGGGTAGCCAGCTAGTAGATCCTCAATTTAGCAAGGTAAAACCCATATTGTTATCACAACACCTCAAATTTCGACTTGACTGTACCAGGAAGAACAAAATTTCTAATGCAGAGTTTCAATGTATAAGGATTGAGTGCTACAGGATCTTAGTTTTAAACCACCATACTTTAAACACTTGGTGTCGTAAAAATATATTTTCATGGCTTCTAGCTATAACCTCTCCTCTTAAAAACTATCCTATAAGGATTTTATTGTTTTCCACTCAAAATATTATAGTAATTCTTTATTATAATATTCACATATGTATGCTTACTGTAATATGTCAATCTTCTTATTATTTGCAAAGTATAAATTATAGTGATCCATACTAATAATCCAAGGGTTTTAACTTAGTATTATAACTTATTCTCATTTTGAGATAAGTTATGGTTTACATATGTAAGTCCATAATTTGTTTCCACCTCTTTGGTGTTGATACCATATGTAACACACAACAACTTCATCTTTCTCCGAAAGTCGTTGTATCATCTAGACCTTTAGTTTATTTGTCCTATTTGAAGCTAGGATATTAATAATAAAATGATCTTTCAATTTACTTAGGATTATCTAAACCTAATTATATTTATTCTGGAAAGGGGGCTTTAAAACTTAATGGAAGTTTTGCGACGAGTAACCGCTCTCGCCACCCATGACGACGACATTTATAAATGTTAAGGTTTACCCATTTTACTCTTCCTTAAGTGCCCGTGGCACTAAGATGATACCCCTCATCTATTGTTAGATTTTGGAAGGCTATCATGCCCTTCACCTTTTCCCTTAGTTTCTTTACTGCCCGTCGCTTATTTGCACCACTAAGTCTACAAATTTTAAGGAATACATACCATTACACCCAACGTTTACTAGTGGGGCCTTGGCCTTGAGCTCCTCACCAGAACAACTATAATAATTATTTACATTTATACAAATTTATTAGGACAAAAAGGAGGGATGTTACAGAAATGTAACTGCAGAAGATATTCTAATTGTATTTGTTTATTACATTATAATTCCTCCTTCGTAGATGTCATTAATGTAATTGGTCATGTAAGAGTCATTGAAAGAGTCAATGTAAACCCTCCTTTGTAAGTTAGGTCAATAGTAACCTCAAGAGTTATATTAAATAAGTTATTGAGTCTCCCTAAGTGAAAAGTGAAGTCAGCCCCGACAGTTAGGAGAAGTATGCCCAGTTGAGGTAAAAAGTCACCCAACTAAAGATTATAAATAGAGAGGTCGAGTTGCTCATTTATATCATTCACTCACTCGCTAAAGTTCACATAAGAGAGAGAGAGAGAGAAGAAGTTCCCTAGTGAAGGAGAGTAGTTGTTTAGTCTTGGGGTTTTATATTGTCTTGGTGAATTCTATATTGAGGAATTTTTGCTTTTCTCCCTTGTGGATTCCCCGAGGAAAATTCTTGTGTTCTTTGTGTTTTCGTGCTTGTCTTTCTTTAAGTGATCCTATTGTTCAATGTTATTATGATAAACAAGTAAAAACTTAACATGGTATCAGAGCTGGCCTGAAAGAAAACATTGTTCAACTACTGCAACTGTAGAAACTAGGGTTTCTATTTCTGGGAGCTCTCTCCATAGATCAACTGAAAAAGAGGGAGTCAACTCGCCTCACTAGGGCGCATCTTTCTATTGAAACATAATTCAATTCTGAGATTTTTCATTTTTGGGCCCACCACCACAGCCCGGAGAGCTAGAGCATTGAGTTTTTGGAAGATTTGCACTCAGATTTAGAAAAAGGAGTGCATTGCTCAACTCACCTTAGGGAGGCACATCTATTCATCCAATCGGTTCTTCAAGATCTCAAGTTTAAAAATTAGGTTTTCTCTGTCAAACCCTAGGTCAAGCTAGAAGCAGTTTTTGGAGAAGTAGTTTTACTGGTAAGTACTATCCCTCTTCTATTTCCATTTGAGGTTCTCATATTATCAAAATGATAAACAACACCAAGCTTGATGAGAAGCTTGAGGGAGCTGAGAATTTAGAGCATGGAAATATAAAGTCATGTTCATTCTTGAAGAACATGACCTGGAAGGTTTCATAAAAGAGGAAGTCGAAGAACCATAAGGAGATGAGGCCAAAACAAAATACAAGAAGGATATGATCAAGGCCAAGAGGACAATAGTCGACTCTATCAAAGATCACTTGATTCCTCAAGTGTCTTCAAGGAAGACTCTAAAAGAAATGCTTGATGCATTATCCAGTCTATTTGAAGGAAAGAACATAAACAAAAAGATGACCTTGAGAAATGAACTCAAGGGTGTGAAGATTTAGAAATCAGAGACCATACAATCATACTTCACTAGGGTATCCCAGATTAAAGAACAATTAGAAGCTATTGGTGATGTGATAGAAGATGCAGAAGTTGTGATGACCACCTTGAATGGTCTCCCAAGGGATTGGGAACCTTTCATTCGTGGCTTATGCTCTAGAAAGAAATTGATCAACTTCATAAAACTTTGGGAAGAATGTGTACAAGAACAAGAAATAATAGCAATCAGAGAGGATAAGTTAAATGAAAATGAAGACCAAGCTCTGACAGCTCATACCAAAGGAAAGAACAAATGGAAGGATCATGAAAATTCTCCTAGGAGAACTCAAATATTCCAAAAGAAAAAAAAGGACTAAGAGAGAATTCTCATCCTTTGAACATTTTTCTTGTCACAAGATGGGACACATAGCAAGAAATTGTCCCCTTAAAGATAAACAATTCAAGAAGAAGAATAAAAGGTTTCATGCTCATGCAACAGAAGATGATGAACATAATGATGAAGAGAAGACTAGAGAAGATGAATATTCTAGTGAAGAATATGTCCTAATTCCATCCCTCACTGGTTCAGTTTCTCATGGAAGTGACACTTGACTTGTGGATAGTGGAGCCTCTAAACATATGACATGTTACAAAGATTCTATCCCACAGCTTGTGTAGAAATATTCTCCACACAAAGTTAAGCTTGGAGACGATTACCAATATCCTATCAAAGGAATGGGAGAAGCCTCTTATAAAGTTGGATTCTGAAAAGTCCATGAAGATGAAGGAAGTCCTATATGTCCCGGGTTTGAAAAAGAATCTCCTTTCTATCTCATCTTTAGATAAGAATGGTCTCAGAGTTGTTTTTGTAGATGGTGAAGTCCTCATGTGGCCAAAAGGGAAGACAATAGAAGATGCAATTATGATTGGAGTTGAAGAAGGAGGACTCTACAAATTGAAGGGACATCCAGATTCATCCTTAATAGCAAGTACCATGAGTCCTTGTGATTTATGGCATAGAATACTCACTCATGCACATTACAAAGCATTACCAATAGTGAGCAAAGTGATTACATGATTACCATAAATCTAGGTTGATCATGAAGTAGTGTGTAAAGGTTGTGCACAAGGAAAGAATACAAAGAATCCATTTCCAAGCGGTGACAGTAAGGTGAAAGGTATCTTGGATATTATTTATTCAGACATTTATGGACCAATGTCTACTACTTCTCTAAGCAGGTATGTTTATTATGCTTCTTTTATTGATGATTATTCCCGCATGGATTTATTTCTTAAAGAATAAAGATGAAGTATTTGGAAAGTTCAAGGAGTTTAAGGCTCTTGTAGAAAACCTCTCTCAAAAGAGGATCAAAACCTTAAGGACAGATAATGGAGGAGAATTCACATCAAGAGAATTCAAATATTTATGTAAAGAAGATGGGATTAAGAGGGAGATTACCATTCCCTATAATCCCCAACAAAATGGTGTGGCTGAAAGAAAGAATAAATCTATCATGGAAGTAGCAAAATCCATTATCCATGATCAAGATATTCCTATGCCCTTATGGGCTAAAGCAGTTAGAACCGCAGTCTATGTGCAGAACAAAATCTCCCACAGTTCTCTTGGGAACAAGAATCCAGAAGAGATGTTTACTGGTGAGAAGCCTGAAGTCAATCACCTGAAAATATTTGGTTTCCCAGTATTCATACATATTCCCAAGGAGAAGAGACCAAAATTGGACACTTCATGAAAGAAGGGGATATTTGTGGGATACAATGATCAATCAAAGGCTTACCAAATTTACATCCCAGGATATCGTCAGATTGAACTCAACAGAGATGTTACATTTGATGAAGATGTAGATTTTAACAAGTCTAAAAAGACTCATGAGAGTGAGGAGGATCATGAAGCTCCTAGAGTTACAGAAACTAACAAATCACCAGTAAGAAATATTGAAGAAGAGCATGTACCAGAGGATCATGATATGATTGAACCTCAAAGACTGAGGAGCCACATCATGAGATGATTTCACGAAAAAGAAGACCAGCTTGGGAACGAGAAATAATTCAGGATGCAGAAAAGTATGGTGCTCCAGGAGGTACATACAGAGAAAGTAAGAAACCAAGGCCATACTCCAGTTATGTAGCCTTGATGTGCAACCTCGTTGATGAAGAACCTACATGTTTTGAAGAAGCAACAAAGAAGAAGGAAAGGTTAGATGCCATGGTTGAATATACCAATCCATCATAAATAATGATGTTTGGGATGTGGTACCAAGACTGAAAGACAAGTCAGTAGTATCTTCAAAGTGGATTTTCAAAACAAAACATTCAACAGATGGAAGCATTGAAAAATACAAGGCAAGATTCGTAGCCTAGGGGTTCTCTCAGAAGGAAGGAATTGATTACAAGGAGAAATTTTCTCCTGTGGATAGATATACTTCAATGAGAACCATCGTTTCCTTGGTATCTAAGATGAAATGGAAATTACATCAGATGGGCGTAAAGAGAACTTTTCTGAATGGTAAGATAGAAGAGGAAGTGTACATTGAACAACCAGAAGGTTTTGAAACATATGACAGGAAAACACATGTGTCTAGATTGAAGAAGGCATTGTATGGGTTGAAGCAAGCACCCAGAGCGTGGTATGGAAGAATTGATGGTTTCCTAATGAGCTTGGGCTTTACCAAGAGTAAAGCATATTCCAACCTTTATTATATGGTTGTAGATGATGAACCCATAATATTCCTATTATATGTGGATGATCTATTCTTGACAGGAGAAGACAAGCCCATCATTGAATGTAAGAAGAAGCTTGCTACAAAATTTGAGATGAAAGACCTCAGTATGATGCATTACTTTTTAGGTCTTGAGGTGTGGCAGTGTCCAGACGAGATTTTCCTAAATCAAGGAAAGTATACTATTGAGATCCTAAAAATATTTGGGATGATGGATTGTAAGGCTATGACTACGATGACGATGACAAACTTGAAGCTCTTAAATGATGCTTCATGAGAAACAATGGATGTTACATTGTACAGATAGATCATTGGCTCGTTGATGTATTTAACGAATACAAGACTAGATATATGTTTTGTTGTGAACACCTTGATTCAGTATATGGTAGAGCCTAGACATGTTCACTTGGTTGCAACAAAACATGTGATGAGGTACCTAAAGGGTACATTGGATTATGGACTCAGATATGTATCAGATAGTCAGTTAGATTACACGACTATACAGATTCAGATTGGGAAGGAAATTCCGAAGACAGAAAGAGCACTTCAGGATGTTGTTTCAGTTTGGGAGCAAGTATGATCTCATGGCTTAGTAGAAAGTAGGCCAGTGTTGCTCTTAGTACAAGAGAAGATGAATACATGGAAGCATGTTTAGCTTGTAGCGAAGCAATTTGGCTTCGGAATATTTTGGCAGGATTGTTTGATACCGAGATAGATGTGACTTATATCCTTTGTGATAATCAGAGTTATATCAAGATGTCTAAAAACCCGATGTTTCATGATAGATCGAATCATATCGAAATAAAGTATCACTACATCCGGGATATGGTGCAGAAGGGAGTTGTAAAGCTTAAGTATGTTCCTACAGAGGAACAAGTTGTTGATGTATTGACTAATCCTCTGTCTCGAATAAAGTTTGAATACTTTCGAGACAAGATTGGTGTGGTCCTAAAGGACCTCCCTCGAAAGAGGGAGTGATGATGATGATGTTGTTCCAACATTTACATGCTGTTGATGATGATGTTGTTCCAGCATTTACATGCTGCTGCTGATGATGTTGTTCCTGTAGTCATATGATGATGATGGTGTTGATGATGTTCCAACAGTTCCTTACTGATGATGACGATGATGATGTTGATGATGTTCCAACAGTTCTTTGTCGTTGATGATGTTGATGATGTTCCAACAGTTCCTTGCTGATGATGACAACGACGACGACGACGATGTTCCAATAGTTCCTTGTTGATGATGACGATGCTGATGCTGATGATGTTCTAGCAGTTCCTTGCTGCCGATGATGATGATGTTCCAGCAGTTCCTTGTTGATGATGATGATGTTGATGCTGATGATGTTCCAGCAATTCCTTGCTAATGATGACGATGATGATGATTCTCCAACAGTTCCTTGCTACTACTGCTGAAGATCTACAAGTTCCATATTGATGATGATGCTGATACCCCATATATATGATGTTGTTCCAAAAATTCCTATGACATATAGAGTTTCACCAATCAGTTGCATAGTTCTCGATTTTGATGTATGTAGAATACCTTCCTAGTTAAGAGGGAGTGTTAAAGAAATGTAATTGGGGAAGATATTCTGATTGTATTTGTTTATTATATTATTATTCGTCCTTCATTAATGTAACTAGTCATGAAAGAGTCAATGTAAACCCTCCTTTGTAAGTCGAGACAATAGTACCTTCAAGAGTTATATTAAATAAGTTATTAAGTCTCCCTAAGTGAAGTTGGCCCAGTTAGTTAGGAAAAGTCGACCTAGTTGTGGTAAAAATTCACCTAACTGAAGATTATAAATAGATAGGTCGAGTTTCTCATTTGTATAATTTGCTCACTCACTAAATTTCGCATAAGAGAGAGAGAGAGAGAAGAAGTTTGCTTGTGAAGGAGAGTAGTTGTTTTTTCTTGGGGTTTTATATTTTCTTGGTGAATTCTATATTGAGGAAGTTTTGCGGGGTTTTCTCCCTTGTGGTTTCCCTGAGGAAAAATATTTTGTTCTTTGTGTTGCTATGCTTGTATTTATTTCAGTGATCCTACTATTTAATGTTATTATGCTAAACAATTAAAAACTTAACAAATGACGATTTTTTGCTAACCCTTCATTAACTTATTAATCTAATCCACCTCCATCCCGTCACAACTATTTCACCACATATAAAGCCTCCATCCACCTCCATCCTTTCCAAAAAGATGAAAATCCCATTAACTTAATGAGGTTATTATTTTTTATAAGGAAAAAAACAATTTCAAAGAGGAGGAATACATCTTCAAAAAATAAAAATCAAAATAACTTAAATACTAGCATAATGTTGATAATTGAAATATTTTTTGTACAAAAACACTAAAAACACACTTGTAGGGATCTCATTGGGAAAACGAAGAGGAAGAGGAAGATATCTTCAAAAAATGAAAATCACAATAACTTAAATACTAGTGTAGTGTTGATAATTGAAATGGTTTTTGTGCAAAAACACTAAAAACACACTTGTAGGGATCTTAATGGGAAAAAGTGGGGATAGAATCCCAGGTTCGATTAAATCTCGAGACCTACTAACAATGAGGTTAGCTTAATTAGTTAAGTAAGCCTATGGATATTTTCACCTTATAGGTATTAGACCTCATGTGTGTAGATTCATTTTAAAGATGCACCTTATGTTATAGGGTAATTTTGAACCTTAATCAATGTTCAATTTTATGCTCATCATGATGTAAATAAACACTCATGATCAAAGTTAAACCATAAACAAAACTATATGCAAAGTAATTAAAAGTATAAAGAACACTACAACTATAAAGCAACTAAATGCATGCTAGCCTAAACTATGAACACATAAAATAAGATGTATAATTAAAAAGAAGCCGAAACACTATCTAAATTGCAATGTATGTAATCATATACAAAAATGGGAAATAGAAAACATGCTTTTGAAGCAAAGCATGAAGCTAAAAATGAAATAACGTACACATAGAAAATACAATTGTGAATTTGCTTACAATAATAATTTTTATTGATAAAAAAATGTTCATACAACCAACTGAAATTGTTATGTACCCGGGGAGTGTAATGTCCCTTGTTAGGAATTTTATTAAAATTGCAATTTTCCACTTTTTTTCCCTAGTTCGACCTTTGACTAGTTTTGATCTCTAGGTCCCAAATTTGCCCCAAATGATTTCAAATCTTCTGAGAAGGTATATGAATGAGATTAGAACATAAATATGTGTTTTAAGGATTCCTTTGGACCTTTAAAATACTTCTGCAAATACTCTTTCAATTCTGGCCAATGTAGGGAACTTTACTAGTAATTTGCCTTTAACTAGTATTGGTCTCTATGTCTCGAATTGACTCCAAATGCCTTCAAATAATCAAGGAAGGTGTATGAATGATATTAAGACTTGAATATTATGTTCAGGGATGATATATGGCCACCAAAATACCTCTGCAAACTCTCTTAAGATTCTGGACCAAGTATGCAATTTTACTAGTAATTTGGGGTTCAAATCCCCCTGGGGTAAGTATTGAAAATGGCTTCCCAAATGCCTCCAAAGCCACTCAAATTTCTGAACAGAGGTAGGGAATGTATTAAGGATGTTATTAAGGTCTCATGTGCACCATTAATTGATTATTATATCTGTTCCAACCCTCTCCCATTCAACAGCAAAAATCACCAATTCAACCCTTGGGGAAATGGCACTATTTATTCTCCCAGTGCAATTAAACTAAGTAAAAATACTTCAAATGCTCAAGTACAGTACATGAAACTTGTAAAATACATCCATGGCAGTCCATTAATCACAAATTCATCAGAGAATCATCAATTCATTCGAAATCATCATCAATACATTGGTTCACAACAAGGTAGTGGGGAAATGGCATTGTTCTTCCATTAAAAATGAGATTTATACATTTCTACTTGGAATTTCGACCTGAAATTTTTTGGAGATGAAGAACAGAGTATTTACTTCATATTACAAAAGAAATGGGGCATTAAAAGCTTCCCCAAAGAGTACAATAGCTCACCAAAAACGCCCTCCCTCAAGGATCAAGAATATGCCATCAAAACCGGAAATGGTTGAAGGAGTGAGCTGCAATAGAAGAAACCATGAGCTGCCCTGTAGCTTACACCTGCAAATAAAGACTCCATTAAAGCTCCAAATGAAAGGTCTGAATGGCCTTTCCAATTACCAACTTGGATGGGAATCTTTCACCCTCGAAATTGGCTAAGGCAAGAAACTAGTCATCCACTAGCTCTCCCTCTTCACAAATGCAATTGCAAATTCTACAAATGATCAAAAGCTGGTTTCATTCTTTGTTATTGACATTTATAAAATTATAATGTCCTCCATGGGTCGAATTCCTTCCAAGAGACTCATGCCAACTCAAGTTGGGAAGAGATTCCAAAGAACGCCACTTGTACAACAATTCCTAGTCTCCCACTTCCACCAAATCACATGTGGAAGCATCTTAGCTGCCCTAAGACCCTTGAGCGCCCTCTTGGAGTCTATTTTTAGCCCTGACATGTCATATATGTCATATGTCAGCCTTCAGGTCTGATTTGTGTCATAGGTGTCATAGCATCTTCATCATTGTTGTCATAGAGCTAGGGAATGTAGCCCAAGTGTCTCACTAGCTCCAAATTGCCTCTTCCTCTTCCATGGGAGTTACTCTTCCTCTATATTTCGACCTTGGATGAGTAATGCAATGAATAATACCTTTTGGACTCCCCCAAGTATGTTATCATTCACCTTGAATTCGAATTGGTGAGAGAATGATGCCAAGTGTAGTGGGGAAATCTAGCCATATGTGGGTCCCACTTCTTCCATGTGTCTTCATGATGAAATGCCACTTTGATTTTCACTTGTATATATTTATTTATATCCTTTATTAAATATTTATGCCATTTTAATGTTCAAACATCATTTATTATCCCCATTATTCCAAATCCCAAAGCTTCCACCCCAAACCTAGGAAACTAGTAATTTTCCTCCTTGGCAATTATTTGACCTTTAGCATCAATTTGACAAACTCTAATGAATAAAGCCAATGTGATTAGGCCATTGTGACCCAATACCAAATTTGGGACATGACAAGTCCTCCCTTCCCAATATTGCTTGTCCTCAAGCAATTTTAAATGTGGGTGTTGAAGAACCTGCTTTCTGTATAATTCTTTGAAGTTGCCATTGAATTGCCCAACCTTGAGTCTTTGAGTTTCCATGAAGATTTTAGAGAGGAACCACCATGCTTGCTGCTGCACTACTCTAATTAAAATCACTTTATTAAGTGGGGAATCCATCTCCCATACTGCTTGCTTCCCCCAAAAAATATGAAACCAATGAGATAAAAATTATTCCAGGGTCCCATTGCTTGTATTGCACCCCAACAATTAAAAGTGCTCTCCAACCCATACCATCAGATAAGAGGATTCCTGGATCCCATTTTCTTGTATGCATTCTTCCAAACATCATGAGTACAAAATATATATCATCAAAGTACATAACAACATTATGAAAATGTACATAAAGGAGATGCTTCATCAAAGAATCATGAAAGTGCTTATACCTCCAAGCATGTAGACCACCATTTTCCAATTGCATACAATCTTCAAGTGACCCATCAAATCTGCTCCAATGACATAGGTGAGGATCCCATGTCCAATAGTGCTGCTCCAAGAGAATGTGATATGCATCAAAATATTCAGCCATGCATTCTTTCATCCAAGAAGTGAATGAAGAATCTCCAATAAAATCTGAACCAAATAATGAGCAGGAAAAACAAGGAGAATTCAAAGGACTCAAAGAAGTCTCATCCATACATCCATGAGGATATGTATCATCATAAGGTAAAGCAATATGCTGCTGCAATTCTAAATAATGAGGTGCTCTATTCATGTCATCATCAAAAGGAGAGGTGGGAGTTTCATACCCCTCATGTGGCACCACTAGGAAAAAACCTTTCACCCAATTTTCATCCCAAAGTGATGTGGCTGGAAAAGAAGTGTGGGGTGAGGAATTATGAACCAACTTTAATTCTTTACAACTCTTACCCATTGAAATATTTAATTCATCTTCTCCATAATTGGTTGGTCCAACTATTGTGAAATCATGTACCTCTTCCAAGGCTTTGCAACTCTCTCCATGAGGCAACTCATAATCCCTTTGAACAAGGACAAGTGCTTGTCCTTCTTCTTGTTTTAGTGTAGTATCTTCAAGAACCTGCATATCAACATGTACCTCATGTTCCACAATTACATTAGTTTCCTCTTTTGTGGCATAAATTGTTTCATCCTTTTCCTTGAAAAGAGAACCATTGCTCATTACTTTTTCCGAGTTGCTTCCAATTCCACTAAGCAACAATCTGAACTCTTGAAAGTATTGTCTCCACTTGTCTTCAAAGGATGGTTCAAGTAATTTCCTAAACTCCTCATTCTCCATTAAGGTTCCTTTCTCATCCTTACTCATGGTGACCAATGAATGTACTTCTTCTCCTACTTCTTCCCTTTCACCAAAGTACATCCAGTTTCAGTTTCTAAGGGTGGTGGCTTATTTCTTTGACTCCTGGTCTTCATTAATGTTCTACCACATAAGGTGCCAAGACCATGCTCTGATACCACTGTAATGTCCCTTGTTAGGAATTTTATTAAAATTGCAATTTTCCACTTTTTTTCCCTAGTTCGACCTTTGACTAGTTTTGATCTCTAGGTCCCAAATTTGCCCCAAATGATTTCAAATCTTCTGAGAAGGTATATGAATGAGATTAGAACATAAATATGTGTTTTAAGGATGCCTTTGGACCTTTAAAATACTTCTGCAAATACTCTTTCAATTCTGGCCAATGTAGGGAACTTTACTAGTAATTTGCCTTTAACTAGTATTGGTCTCTATGTCTGGAATTGACTCCAAATGCCTTCAAATCTTCAAGGAAGGTGTATGAATGATATTAAGACTTGAATATGATGTTCAGGGATGATATATGGCCACCAAAATACCTCTGCAAACTCTCTTAAGATTCTGGACCAAGTATGCAATTTTACTAGTAATTTGGGGTTCAAATCCCCCTGGGGTAAGTATTGAAAATGGCTTCCCAAATGCCTCCAAAGCCACTCAAATTTCTGAACAGAGGTAGGGAATGTATTAAGGATGTTATTAAGGTCTCATGTGCACCATTAATTGATTATTATATCTGTTCCAACCCTCTCCCATTCAACAGCAAAAATCACCAATTCAACCCTTGGGGAAATGGCACTATTTATTCTCCCAGTGCAATTAAACTAAGTAAAAATACTTCAAATGCTCAAGTACAGTACATGAAACTTGTAAAATACATCCATGGCAGTCCATTAATCACAAATTCATCAGAGAATCATCCATTCATTCGAAATCATCATCAATACATTGGTTCACAACAAGGTAGTGGGGAAATGGCATTGTTCTTCCATTAAAAATGAGATTTATACATTTCTACTTGGAATTTCGACCTGAAACTTTTTGGAGATGAAGAACAGAGTATTTACTTCATATTACAAAAGAAATGGGGCATTAAAAGCTTCCCCAAAGAGTACAATAGCTCACCAAAAACGCCCTCCCTCAAGGATCAAGAATATGCCATCAAAACCGGAAATGGTTGAAGGAGTGAGCTGCAATAGAAGAAACCATGAGCTGCCCTGTAGCTTACACCTGCAAATAAAGACTCCATTAAAGCTCCAAATGAAAGGTCTGAATGGCCTTTCCAATTACCAACTTGGATGGGAATCTTTCACCCTCGAAATTGGCTAAGGCAAGAAACTAGTCATCCACTAGCTCTCCCTCTTCACAAATGCAATTGCAAATTCTACAAATGATCAAAAGCTGGTTTCATTCTTTGTTATTGACATTTATAAACTTCTAATGTCCTCCATGGGTCGAATTCCTTCCAAGAGACTCATGCCAACTCAAGTTGGGAAGAGATTCCAAAGAACGCCACTTGTACAACAATTCCTAGTCTCCCACTTCCACCAAATCACATGTGGAAGCATATTAGCTGCCCTAACACCCTTGAGAGCCCTCTTGGAGTCTATTTTTAGCCCTGACATGTCATATATGTCATATGTCAGCCTTCAGGTCTGATTTGTGTCATAGGTGTCATAGCATCTTCATCATTGTTGTCATAGAGCTAGGGAATCTAGCCCAAGTGTCTCACTAGCTCCAAATTGCCTCTTCCTCTTCCATGGGAGTTACTCTTCCTCTATATTTCGACCTTGGATGAGTAATGCAATGAATAATACCTTTTGGACTCCCCCAAGTATGTTACCATTCACCTTGAATTCGAATTGGTGAGAGAATGATGCCAAGTGTAGTGGGGAAATCTAGCCATATGTGGGTCCCACTTCTTCCATGTGTCTTCATGATGAAATGCCACTTTGATTTTCACTTGTATATATTTATTTATATCCTTTATTAAATATTTATGCCATTCTAATGTTCAAACATCATTTATTATCCCCATTATTCCAAATCCCAAAGCTTCCACCCCAAACCTAGGAAACTAGTAATTTTCCTCCTTGGCAATTATTTGACCTTTAGCATCAATTTGACAAACTCTAATGAATAAAGCCAATGTGATTAGGCCATTGTGACCCAATACCAAATTTGGGACATGACAGGGAGGTACCCAAGGGGATATTGTTTGTAATGTGGCCATAATTATGGAATAGGCCCACTTGGTATTTGATGGGTAATATATATGCCCACTAGTTAGTTAGATAAAATAAAATAATAATAAGAAGTACTTGACATAGACCTTCTAGGAGCACTCATGAGAAAATGTGAATATACATGACTACCATTACATGAGATATTTGAGATGAAATATATTTTATCAAGCATGGCTTGTGTAGTGATTCCTTCCATAAGGAGTAATTGATGGTGTTACCTCACCTTAAGGGTCTTTCTCTATATCTTGGTGTTATACTTATGGTGAATGCATTTTGGCTATTTATGAAATGTAAAGGTTCTATATATTTGTTTTGATTCAATTTTTGGGTTACGAAACACTACAAATGGTATCATGGCACTTTCTTGGGCTGAAAATTTGGAAAAAAAAATTACATATTTTTGAAGGAAAAAAAGACTAACAGTATTCAAATCAATTTCTGAAACTTTCTATGCAGAATATTAAGAAACCAATTTTATATCTAATTTCTTCTTAGTTAGACACCCAAATTGAAACAAAATCATCCAAAACAGAGTCCGGAAAATAAAATTATCACTGATTTAAAATCAACTATTTTTAGGGTTTTTTCGGTGACGGCTACACAAATTTTACTACTGACATCTTTTGATAGAATGGTCATATTTTTTTGTTAAACCAAACCCAATATATCTAAAATGACAATAGTCTTTCGTAATTGTGGTCATAATAGGGATTTCAAGAAATATTGAGGGAGTTATGCTTAGTTTAAATTTGTTGCATCAAAAGTAAGTGATTTTCTTCAAAACCCTAGTTCTATTTTTAGGTCATAGCAAAAAAATGTATTTTACAGGAAAATTTGATGGTCCTAGCATTGAAAAATACATAAATGAGACAAAGTCAAATTGTCATGAGTTTTGGAAATTCACTATAGTATTTGGTCTAAAGAATGATGTTATGAGATGGTGGATGTTAATGCCTAAATTTCCCACACATTCAACATTTTTCCTAATCTTCCAGTAAGGTGTCATCAACATATACCATGCATCCCATCGAAGACATCCTCTATAGATCCATAAAGCATCATGAGTCCAAAAATGCCAAAAACAATCAAAAGAAGAGGTAGCACAGTTACTCCCGTGATAGTCTGCACTACAGCGCTTATTATCAGTTTTTTTCCCATGCTACACCTGAGCGGATTTTCCTTCGAAATCCAGGAGAATATAAAAAATGGAGGGACCACAACCTCCCGTAGTGAATTGAAGGATCATCAAATCTCCATCACCTCCAAGAATTCGAATTTGGCTCTTCATGTACTTGGGATCATTGAATGAATGGCCCCCCTTTGTGTACTTTGGAGCTAGATCACAAAGTTAATGACTCCACATTTGGATCTAGTTATTTCTTGACCACCTATTGGCCTCTAAAAGGAAGCCATGGGCATGGATGTAGTAAGAGAAATCTAGAGCAAGGTTATGTTGCTGTAATTGTGTTGGAACTTCTTCCACCTCTTCCCATACCTACTAGCATCCTTCAAGCTCCCTTGCCACCTTCCTCCAAGGAGCAAGTGTTTCTCCCATTTGTTCTTTCCAGTTATTTAGCATTTAGTGTGGACAAAAAGGACCTCCCTAAGGGAGATTGTTGGCTTCCGTTGAATCATCCCAAGCCTCCTAGGTGACACTTCATGTAACAAGCTTGACCATTGGCCAACCTAAATTGGTTCTAGCATTTGGATCTTGTTATGGTTTGCATATCCCCATTCGCTTTGCTTTGTTTCAAGTTATTTTCAAGTTTTGTTTTATTTTGTTTTTATTTTTCTAACAAGAACCTTGTAGGGTCAATTTGGATTCACTCACATTTGCTTTTTGTAACACAATATTGGGCCTTGTTGACAACCTCAAAGGCTTTCCCTCAAAGTGGGAAGTGCTACACTCATTTGTGCAAATTTTCCCACAACGGTATTTATGGCAACTCCACTATATTTTTTTTAATTTCTCTTTAAATAGGTTGTTATTTGATAAATATCTAATTTTAGGTTCTTGTCTTATGCAGATGAAGAGATCCATACCTCTCAATCCCAGAATTCGACCTCCTCTTGGTCGGCATTGTTGTTTACATAGTCGCGTGGATCCTAACGTCCCAAGCACGCTACCCATGCAGATTTATCTTCGATAGTCGCCCTTCCTGCGCATTTTAACAGACCCTCTCCTACGCGGTAATTTGCTTTCTTTAGCTCATGCTTGTTGTGTTGTAATCACGCTACTGCGCGCTAGTGACTGCATTTTCCACACTAGTGTGTGTCTGTTTCAGTGTTTTCCAGGCTACTGTCATTTATTTACTTTTTATTACTTATGCATACAATCTTTCCATCCCAATGACTGCTCACTAATGAACCAAAATTAAATTAACTTGCAATAGTTACTTTTTATTTAATAATTAGCCCATTTAGACCAAGATTAGGGAGTAAAGTGTCATTCTCTCTTGAAATATACTTAGGTAACCAACTTTGAGGCTTTCAACGGGCCTCATTGTTGTCATTAGTATTCAAGACATATTTTGTTATTTGTTTACTTTCTATGTTTTTAGGCAAAGTAGTGTATCTCTCTTATTGCACACAAGCAAGGACCTAAAGACTATATTCTCCCAAAGTTTTCTCTTAACCTCACACTTCAGCTTGGTGAATTAGAAATGGGTGAGAAGTTGAAATAACTCCATTGCACACATTTACTTCATTAGCATTTTGTTAACAAGCACCATTAGCATCTTTTAGAGTTGAAGTTAAATCTCCATTTGCATTTACTTTCAAGATCTTTAGTTAATTGCAACAATCAATTTGCTCATCGCACATGTGTTTGCATCACTAACACACACTAAGGGACCTAAAAGCTCTTCCAATCCAAGTATGCTCATCACCTCAGATTACTTGTGATCTTGGTGAATCGGAAAGGAAGGGAATTGTGAAATACCTCCCTTACACTCCTTAAGTGAATTTGGACCCTTAAAATCAACACTTGTAATTACCAACCAACTAAAATCCTTCAAGGGAGGTTAGAAAATAACATTTTAGTTAGGTAGGATTGATTGGGCTAGGCATCCATTAATTCCCACCAATTTAGTTTCATTAAGTTTTTGAAACTTAGCATTGTTGACTTATAGGGTACTATTAAATCCTACCATCAAGAAATGTCAAAATAAAACCCGGATAAGAAGTGCGTCGTGCCCAAGGAGGTCAAATCCGAGGTATGGTTTCCTTACCCTCTCCAAATATCCACTCAGATTTTTGTGGAGGTGACACTATACCACCCAGGAAAAACCACTTATGCACACTTGACACAGGTATCTTAGTGGCTAAACTTAGGATATCACCAAGGAGAAATTGTGAGTGCAATTGACTCCTGAAGTCATATATTTCCATTAGGAAATGTCGCCAATATCTTTCAGGACATAGCCCCATCGTCGGTATAACTGGTTCTTTGTTACCTTCACTAGTTAATCATTGTGTGGATCCCATTATCACCATCGATTGTGCTTTTGGAAGGCCCAGTTACATTTGAGAGGAAGGGCGTTAGGTATTTAGGGAACTTACATTTATTATTTTTTAAATACAAGTTCACTAACTCATAATTAAAAAGAACCTACATGTGGGAACTCTTTCACTAAACCGACATAGCACATACCACTCACTTTGCACCATTTTGTATCTATTGTGGTTGGCATATTTTTGCATTTGTTCAATTGTGTTTATTTCCATCATTAGTCTCACTTGTCATTAAAATTCCACCATAGAGGAAAAAAACTCCCTAAGGCAGTGCTGAAGACTACAAGGCCTTTCCTCTCTCTGGGGGGGTGTTTACCCACTTTATCCCCGTGGTTCACGAGGGAGATAGTCTAGCTGGGGCCTCTCCCAGGACACATTGAAAGGATCATCAGGGTGAGGTCGCTCCTAGCTTAATTCATTTTCTCTCGTTGGAGAAAGCATATATCCTTTTGCTTCATCCTATCGTGGAAGAGGTATCCCCTCATTGTCTCCCCTCATAGATAAATTTGACCCCTTTGGTTCATCCTCTCATAGAAGAATACCCCCTTTATTTCCACCCCTCAGTGGAAATCAACCTTCTTCCCCCTCTTCAAGAGGAGGGCACGTAGCATCCTCATACTCACACCAGGGACATATATCACCACCACATATACCCCATTCTCCCCCTCGAGGGAACACCACACAACATACAATGGCGGGACCCAAATTACCTTTCATGGATAGCTTAAATCTCCCTAATCTGGCCAAACAGATCAATGACCCTATAGCACATGATCAAGCATGACCAACTATTCCTAACAAGCTCCCATCATATATCACTAAGTTTGAAGGGAAACAGGGAGATGATCCATCCAACCATGTCATGTCATTCCACTTATGGTGTTCCTCTAACAGCATAGTGGAAGACTCAATGAGGTTTCACCTCTTTCAGCAAACCCTTACCAGAACGACAACAAAATTGTATGTGAACTTACCAAGAATGACCTATTCCTCCTTTGGGACATTTCCCACCGCATTTCTCACATACTTTCAACTTCCCATTTTCCTTGACCTCAGCCTCAAAATTATCATAGAATTTTGACAGAATACCTCTGACCACATAGTGGACCACATCCATGAGTGGCATAGATGCCAAACATTGTGCAAAATCGACATACAACCTCAGTTCCTGTTGGATTGGTTCATCAAGTCACTCCAACCCGCAATTGTAAAGGATGTGGCAACCTCAATGCCCCAAAATGAGAAGAGGATATCCTAAAGGCCCAACATTTCGACCTTATCTACACACAATTTGATTATCTATAAACCATCCTACTTGATGCCCCTTAGCATCGATCTTTGGATCCGACACTCATGGGTTCATCACATTCAACAGATGGGCTTATCAGGTCCATTTCCCAACATGGAAAGGTTCCTCCTCCTCCTATTCCTGCGCCATTCAACATGGCACCACAGTTCCCACCGATTCCTCCCGTGTCAGTACCCCCTACTCCTGTACCAAATCCTCAGTTTGGTGAGCTACAATATGGACCTTACAGTCCTACCTTTCCCAATGCAATCCAAGAATGAATGGTACCTCCACTGCAAATGGCAGAAGTTTCTCCTACGTCCACATCATATGGAGCACAAATTACATATATCCCACTTCCGGTGTATAACCCTTATTACCCATTTCCATGTCCTCCTGGTCTTGCCCCCATGCCACACATGGGGGTCAATTTAGTCCAACCTTCTTTCGCACAACAAGCTCAACATTTTGAGCAGTTGAACACCGCAAATCCCCATAATCCTCAAAATCAGGGGAAGAAGAAAGGTAAGAACAAACATAACTAGCAACAGGGAAAGGGGGAAACCCCCCTCCCCAGCAAAACCATAACTGGGGTAACCAGACCGCGGGGCTAATAACCTCCCCAAGAAAAGGAATAACACTAACATGATGACCAATTATTCTTGCTTGATTTGTGGAGAGTATGGTCACTACACTCACCTTTGTCCCCTCATCCCTGACTTGCAATAGTTGGTGGAAGCTAAGAAAAAGACAGTTGCGAACCCCCCTCAAGCAACTAATGTTCCACAACCCCAAACAACGGTCTTGTGACAACCCTTTTCCAGTCAATGGGTTGTTACTCAACAGTAGGATCCCCACCCCCCAAACGATGGCACCTTTGAAAACATCTACACGAAAAATGACAGATGTTAACCTCCAAACTTGAGCCAGAGGCTATGGGCCTATGGCAAGCTTGAAACCCCACAAGTGGAGGATGTACCTACCCCTTCGGGGATTTCTTTTCAAATACCACACCCAAGTGGTGAACAAATCCAATGGATCCCAAAGGTACCACTTAGTCAAACCCCCCATAACCATCATATGAAATCCGCCCACAACTACAATATTGTGGATAACTTGGCTCAGTCACCGGATACCATGTCCATGTTATAGGTGCTACAGTCTTTCCCAACCCAACAAAAGGAATTAATCAATGCACTTGACATCATCGACCCTTCAGACTCGCACCTTATTACCTTTGATCTTGATAAAGGTGAATCACGACTACCCTCGTTAGTTGCAATATTTCAAGTTCTAGTTATGGTTAAGAACATTATGATTCATCGATGTATCATTGATGAAGGCACATCCACATACGTCATGCCATATGATGTTTGGAAATGATTGGGTTCACCTGAGTTAGTCCCCTCGTCTATCTCCCTTTGCGCATATGATGGGAGACCATCACAACCTAGGGGATTGTACCAGAATGTCCTCATCGAGCTAGGGGGAAATTTTTTAATGATCGATATCGAAGTAGTCAATGCACATATTGACTACAATATCATGTTGGGTCGTAGTTATATGTATGCCATGAAGGCGATTGCCTCTTTGGTTTTCCACATCATGATGTTTCCCTTTAATGGGAAGATAGTCACCCTCAACTAACTCAATTACTATGACCCTCATGCCAACACTAACCATGACGACGTGCTACCCATTATCACTAGAACTAGTCAACCCCCTTACGTTGATATATTCCTAGGAGTGTACAAGAAATCCAACTTGCTAGGCGTATATTCAGGTCTGGTGCCTGAAATCCCTACGTCGATCGATGGCCTTATGTGTATCATTTTCACCTCTGAGAATGTATCCATGACCCCTTCGACATCATCACTAACCCCTCCGATGAGTCATGATGTGCACCAGACATTAAGTCCCTCCGTACCTCCAATTTCCAAATACCATTCTTGTACCCTCTCACGGGAGTGCAAGGGACACTGATTATGGCTTAGCTGACTCTACCCAGGCTCACTTTGGGTATACCTGTGTGGTACCTCACTCCACCGTACCCATAAATGGACTCAAAATCTGTGGCCCACTATGAGCTTGTCCATGTCTCATCTATGACGCCATCTAGGATGGTTAAACCATCTATACCAAGCACCGAGCCTACAACAGTCGCTAAACCCACCAATGGGGGCATGAGACAACCTAAATTGAAAGCCCCCCTCATAACCAACACTACCCTTGAATCACCATTGGTGGTTTCCAAGCCTAAAGCAGGGGGCATAACCTAACAATGGTTAAAATCCCAATTAATGACAACACTACTCCTGCAACTAGGGGCGCTCCACCATGTGCCCTATGTGGGAAACAAGTCCATGCGACCAAATTGTGCCCCACCTTGTTGGAACTCAAGAATATTCTCAATACCCATGTTTGTGTGACACATGCAACATATACAATAGTAGAGGGAACACCCTCATCCTCATCTTCACTCACTACGATAGCTAAATCCAAATTGTTGTGTACCAATCACGCGTGTTTGATTTGTTCTCAGTTTGGGAATTACATACATCATTGTCCTGACCTCCCTCAATTTTAGGACACTTTGGAGACCATTTGTCTCACCCAACCTTTGGTAGAGAGTTCTTCACCTCAACCCCAGGAAACAACTTCCATAAATGTCATCACAACAATGTTGTCCATTCCCATAGTGATCACCTTAGAAACACTTCAAATGAAAAAATCACTCCCGCCACTCCCCAATCAGTAATTGCCTCTTCGGCATCCGCAAAGTCCAACGATTGTTCTCAATTATCAAGCCTATGCTACTCGCCAATATAGATCATGTAGGTTGATGAGTCACCATTCTTTCCAATGTCCTATGTTGGACACATTACGCACACTTCGTGAAACACAGAAGCACCTATTAGATAACCTTACCCCTTTGAGAGAAACCCTTCCCATGGTGTTTGAAGAACAAAACAACTTTACTAAGGACACTGAGGAGGTAGACATACCATTGGTCTCTTTTCACCTTAGCAGTGATGACCCTCCATCACCAGTTTCCGAGAAGGAATTTGACCCTTTGGTCTTACCACAAGAGGAGATCCATCCTACTCCTCAAGTCCCCCTTTTCTATGTGGATATCCTTCATATTGACCCTACCCGGCCAAGAGATCCCATCACTTCTACCAACAATGGTCGGTCCAATCATATGGGCTCTAAGGATTCCTTCTCTTCTGATAAAGACATGTTAGAAGAATATTTTTTCTCCATGTACGAATAAATAGTGGAATCCATGACGCCCATCATAGGTCATCTTTTGTTCCCACCCATGGCCCACTAATCACTTTGGTATCCCATCAATAGACCATTCATTCAAAAGACTTTCTACCTCCTAGTCATATCGATTGGTTCAAAAATCCTATCCCAACCCCTAATGCCTTTGAAGACAGAAATATAGCCAATATTTCTACCACAATTCAAGTTGATATTTCCATCACACTAGGAGTCATCCAAAACATCTCAATTGGTGCATCATGCTCACCACAAGAAGTCATTGACTTTACCTCTATCTTTAGAGAATTTCGAGACGTTTTTTCATGATCATATGAAAAAATGCCTAGATTATACCCTTCAATTGTCGAACATAATATTGACACTTGGCCAAATGCACTCCCAGTGAGACATAAACAACGATCAGTCCATGCCTCTAAGGCCCCACCTATCAAGTCTGAGATAAAAAACTCCTTCAGGCTTGATTTATTTTTCCCATTGCTTATACGACATGGGTCTCCAACCTTGTACCAATAAACAAGAAGCAAGATACCATTCAAATATGTACAGATTTCTGCAATCTTAACCTTGCATGCCCCAAAGACAACTACCCCAATCCATTTATCGACCAAATTGTCGATTCCTATGAAAGCAATGAACTTTTTTCCTTCATAGATGTATTTTCCAGTTATAACCATATACAGATCCACCCCCAAGATCAATACAAAACGACATTTACAATTCCTAGGGGAACCTTTACTTATAGAGTTATTCCTTTCGGGTTAAAGAATGCTAGAGTCACATTCCAAAGGGCTCTGGCGTACATTTTCAATGATTTGTCCCATATCATCCTCACTTTCCTTGATGACTTGATGACCAAATCTAAAAAACGATGTGATCACCTTTGCGACCTGTGCACCCTCTTCAGGTGATTTCGTAAATACAATATTCGATTAAATCATGTGTCTTATGTGTTACTGCTAGATGGTTATTAGGGTTCATCATTTCAAAAGAAGGGATCACCGTAGACCCATCCAAAGTCCAAGCCATCCTTGACTTACCTCCCCCGCAAACACATCGGTTACAAAGTGTTCATGGGAAGGCCAATTTCCTTCGTCGCTTTGTCCTTGATTATTCCACTCAGGCACACGGTTTTTTGCAACTTCTTAGGAAATACATCCCTTTCCATTGGGATCTAGACCCAAATCTCTTTCGATGCACTGAAGTAAGCATTGGATTCTGCATTTGTCATCTCCCCCCTGGATTTTGACAAAGATTTTATCTTATATATCTCAGCGTCATCTTCTGTTGTTCCAAGCTTCTTGGTCCAACAGGATGAATGTCACAATGAACACGTCATTTACTACATCAACAAAACATTGGATGGACCATTATTCAACTACACTCATGATGAGAAGCTCGCACTTGTCGTGATCCTATCAATTGAGAGATTGTTCGATTACATATTACCACATAGAACCACAATGATCGCAGAATCTAATCTAATGAAATACATGCGCAACTTTCGGCTCATTAATGGTAAATTTGCACATTGGATCGTTACTCCAAGAATTCGACCTCGAGTTTGTGATCCCTAAAAGTGAAAAATCCCTGGCCCTTATGGAGCTCATCATTGACCTCCTGACCACTACCTTGGGAGAACCCATGAATGATCAATTACCTGATGAACACCTTTTCCTCATAAATAGTGATGAACCTTGGTACAACAATATCTTAACATACCTATGAACTCAAAAATCCCCCCCTCACTTGGCTCGAGATGATCATTGACGCATATGTCATCAAGCTCCAAGATATCTTCTCCTTGGAGATGTCTTGTACTGTCGTAGGGTCAACACTATCCTACAACACTACTTGACCCATGAGGAATCAGAGCAATTCTTCAATGACAATCATAGCAGGGCATGTGGTGGAAATATCTCAGGGCTGGAAATTGCCCAAAAAATACTCTGTGGCGGCTATTTTTTTCGTAAATGTTCAAAGATTGCATCTACGATATTAAAATATGTGCCAATTTTCAAGTGTTCTCCTATAAGACATTCCCCCCCCTTGTCCCCCTCCATCTAGTAATCCCCGCTATCCCATTTTGAAAATGGGAAATTGGTTTCATGAAGTGTCTCCCAACCTCAGCGTAGGGTCACAAATATATCATAGCATTCGACTACTTCACTAAGTGGGTTGAAGCATTACCCACATTTGATTGCACTAGCACCATGGGCACACAGTTCTTCTTTAACCATGTCATCTCACGATTTTGAGTCCCAAGGAAGTTAGTTTCTAGTAACAACACCCACTTCCATAACCATACTTTCAAGGAGTTATCACTTTTGTTAGGATTCAAGCATAAATTCTCGACATCTATCTATCCTCAAGATAATGGCCAATTCGAAGTTGTGGACAAAGTTCTCAAAACCATGCTTCAATGCACAGTGAACAAGAAAAAATCCAATTGGCACCATATGATTTTCTCAGCATTATGGGGATACTGAACCTCGGTTAAAACGACCACATGATTTACTCCATTTCATATCGTACATGTAGTAGAAGCCGTCCTACCCATCGAGTTCCAAATACCTACACTCCAATCAGTTGTGGAGTTGTTACTCGATACTTTGGCTCTCGAACAAGGACTGTTTCCTTTGGAACATCTTGACGAAGAAAGAAGGGACTCGCTCCAATAAAATAAGGCCATGAAGCTGCACTCCAAAGCTCACTATGATGCTAAGTCCAACCTCACACCTTTAACGAGGGATACTTTTCCCTTGTCTTCAATGCCAAGAAAGACAACAAAACGAGACCAGGTAAATTTGTATCTAAATAGATAGGACCCTATGTCATCAAGCAATGCCTCCCCAAATGGGAATATATCTTAACATATATTGAAGGAATCACCCTCAACATCCCTATTGATGGGTTGTACCTCAAATGTTTATATCCCTAATTCATGTGAACTCCAAAGGTGTGTTGTGTCATTGGTTATTATTTCTGCATTTTCAATACCTTCCTCGTGATCTCTATTACACTTGGGTATTTGCGTCATGTGTGTAAGAAAATGACCAACAAAATTGAGACTCAAATTATTTCAGTAATGGCACCGGACCCACATCACAGGTATTGTCTCGAAACTAACATATAGGAAACGTTTTCCCTCTGTTTACATTGTATTTACCAGTAAGCTCGTTGATAACCATAGGGTCCTAACTCCTAGCAATGATGCACCATCAAGATCATTACTGTGGAAAGCATGCTTGCCCCATGGATGTATGCTCCATTGCATCCCTGTCAAAATTTGGCACCCATGATGTCAAACCCACACAAGTCCGAGGAATTTGATACACTTTGAACCGATCAACCCATAGTTCATCATTTTATAGCTACGCATTTACTCACCCACCTTCAGTACTCAATTCCATCAAATTCCTTGCCACATGTTACGATAAATACTCATAGTTGACCACTCATACCTCAATGAGAAATATACCATCTACAATCTTCTTCGTATCATCACCCCCACGAAGACAACAATGGGTCCCCCACTCTCCGCAGAAACCAATTCTATTCAGTTATTCGCACAGGAACACTCTGCATGTCATTGATTCATGGGGCACCCATATTCGCGTTTTACAATCAACCCTCACATCATCATGGAAAAGGTTCCCCAACTCACTCAAAAATGTGGGAACTTCACCCATCATCAAAATGATTCCCCGATTCACCAAAAACCACGGGAATTGCACCCATCATCAAATTGGTCCCTCGACACCCATAAAACCGTGGGGACCCCACCAATTATTCTTTGTGTGCAAACAATTCCTCAATCACACTCAAAATTGTGGGAACATCACTATTCTTTTAGAATCAATCCCTAGCCACCTTTCATCGACGTCATTGAGTCTCCTTACCCCCAACATTGTCATTTTTATCAATCACTATCACCCTCAGTGTCGTGTCTCCAACAAAACCCTTCATCTGCAATTGGTCTCCCTCCGTTACACTCTATACCTTTATTTAAAGAAATTTTCTTCCAGTTACTCCCCAATTTGACATTGGTCAAAGTAATTTATGAGCCCCACGCTTAACACCCAGTCTTGTGTCAGGTCTGTCAACTTTACAGTTGGTTACAAAATGATCTTGTTTCTCAGGATAATACCCTCATCTTATCATGTACTTTATCTCTCATTGACACCAAATCCTCCTATTCTAAGAGTTGTAGTAGTTGTAGTTGTACCTTGGGGCCCCTTTCAATCAATAGAAGGGATCACCTCAAACTAGGTAGGGAGAGTCATCAGTGCTCCCTAACTTGGTGGTATCTCCTATGCTCAATGCCAACACATCTATCATATTAGGGAGATTCATACGTTTTGAAGGTAGCAGTGTTCACATTTACAAATAATGGTTTCATCATTACTGTGAATTTATCCATGCAACAACTTCACCAGTATTCCGGTCCCCCAACCCCATGGGATTATCATGGTCATTCAGCACCTATAAATTATTTCTAGGTTCATTCACTCTTACATGAATTGAATCCGCCATCATTTATCTACTAGAAGTGTTTTGAGTTGAACCCTCAGTCTCCTCTCATTATAGTCATCTTGTCATATTTTTACGAGCATGGGTATGCCTGCCTCGTTCATATAAAACACTATTCTTTGGTATCGCTTCACCGGTGGTCACCAACAATCTACCCCCAAGGGAACCTTTTGTCCACACTCGCTTACGAACTTCCAAGAACATGAGAGAACACAAAAGAAATGATGATGCATTATCGGCTCTACAGTACCCTCTGAAACTCATACATCATGGAGCATTTGTTAACGCTTAAATTTCGCACACATGTGACTTTTTTTGCTAATATTATAGTAAGTTATCATCAACATATAGCATGCATCCTACCAAAGACATCCTCATCAGATCTAGAAAATCATGAGTCCAAAAATGCCAAAAACAGTCAAAAGAAGAGGTAGCATGGTTACTCCTGTTATAGCTTGTGCTATAGCGCATATTATTAGTTTTGTGCCCACGCTACACTAGTACGGATTTTCCTTTGAAATCCACACGACTGTAAGAAAAGGCGCGACCACAACCACCCACGACGCATTGAAGGCTCATCAAAGCTCCATCACCTCCAAGAATTCAAATTTGGCTCCTCATGTACTTGGGATCATTGAAATCCCCCCCCCTTTGTGTACTTTGGAGCTAGATCATGGAGTTAAGGAGTCCACATTTGGATATAGTTATTTCTTGGTCGTCTCTTGGCCTATAAAAGGAAGCCATGGGCATGTATGTAGTAAGAGAAATCTAGAGCAAGGTTATGCTGCTGGAATTGTGTTGGAACTTCTTCCACCTCTTCCCATACCTACTAGCATCCTTCAAGATCCCTTGCCACCTTCCTCCAAGAGGAAAGTGTTTCTACCATTTGTTCTTTCAATTTATTTAGCACTTAGTGTGGACAAAAAGGACCTCTTTAAGGGATATTGTTGGATTCCCTTGAATCCCATACCTCATAAATGACACTTCATGTAGAAATCTTGACCACTATGCAATCTAAATTGGCTATTGTTGTGGTTTGCATATCCAAGAGGAGACTCTCATTTAGACTCTCATTCACAAGAGGAGAAACTTGCATTAAGAGTTGTTATGCTGGAGGAATTCCAAAGTAAGAGAGAAGAGTAGGAGCCCAGAATCCGGTTGCAAAAGCACTCTGAATGATCAGGTATAATTGTACTGATTATTTGCTTTTGAAAATAAAGGTTGAAACATCCTTCCCGTCCCAATCAAATGTCTAATGGATTCCTGAACAACAGGTTTGCTTGCTTCTATTTGCGAATCCAAGCTGCATTTGATCAAAAGCACCCTGAAGCAATGGGCCAAAGATCACTTCAATTCACCAACCAACAAATGTATAGAACTTCAAGCTGATTTGGAGAGATTATAAATCAATATGGACCAATGTGAAATAATTAGAGAGACCTTGAGAAGGAAACACAAATTAAATCAAGCAATCCATAAGGCTCATAGACAAAAGGTGGAGACTTGGCATCTTAAGTACACAAGTATTTACTTAAAGGTTAGAGACATGAATACGGCCTTTTTCCATAAACATGCTAGGGGAAAAGTAATCATAATACTATAAAAGAAATTAACAACGGAAATGGGAGGAGGATCTAAGACTTTAACGTAGTAAAATATGAGACATACACGCATTTTAAAGAGTTATACATAGATCTAGGTAGTTCTAGCCAATATGCTAAGGATAAAACACTACTCAACATCCCGAAATTGATTAACTGTAAAGAAAATCAAATCCTAGGAAAAACAATCTTTGAAAATGAGGTTATGGAAGTTATTTGGAGCTTATATATGGATAAAGCACTTGGACCAGATGGATTCACAGTACATTTTTATAGGGTTTGTTGTCATATCTATGCTAAATGTTAAACTGGACTAGGGGACAAGACAAGATTAGTGGGGAAATGAATTCTTCCTTCATCACCTTGATCCCCAAGGAATCAAATCCCTCCTCCTTGGCTCATTTCAGGCTTATCTCACTATGCAATGCAACTTACAAGATATTGACCAAGATTATAGAATCTAGAGTCAAGGCTCTAACAACCAGGTGGCTTTCTTTCCAAGAGATGTATCTTTGACAATATTGTTTTGGTTCAAGAAGCCAACCACTCAAGATTCAACTAAGGTGACCAAGGTATGGTAATAAAAATTGATTTAACAAATACCTTTGATAAAGTCAGGCATAGTTTCATTTACTCAGTTTTAGAAAAGTATTGTTTCTCCTTTCTCTTCATTAAATTGGTCAAAGCATGTATCGGACACCCTTGGATTTCCATTTTGGTCAATGGAAGACCATCCTCCTTTTTCCAACCCTCTACAAGAATCCCACAAGGTTTCCATTGTCTCATTTTCTTTATATTATTATGGTAGAATATTTAAGCACATAATTGAATAAAGAAAGGGAGGAATGGAATCTTGTCAGCATCCTTATCTCTCATGGAGTAAAGACAATGAACCATCCTCATTTTTTGGATGACACTATTTTCATGGGTGGATTGTATTCATTCAATGCTCTTCATTTCAAATCAATCTAGGATTCCTTTATTTTCAGGTGGAAAGGTCAATGTAGGGAAACGAAAAAGTCCTACATTGGAATATTTCCCCTTAACTCTTGCAATGCATATCTATCATTTTTGGATGTTTAGAGTAGTATAGATGGTCATCATTTAAGTATTTGGGCACTCCCATCTCTCTGAAAAGATCAAAGGTTGTACATTGAATGCATATTATTCAAAAAATTAAATCCAAAGTTCATGCTTAGGGGGCATAATGGTTTAATCAAATAGGTAAGATCATCTTAATCATGTCATTTATGTATTCTCTCCTCGTGCTTTGGATCTCAACCCTATAAGTTCTTATTGATATTATGGTTAGCATTAGTAAGGATATTAGATGTTTCCTTTAGCAAGGAGAGAAATATCATCAAAATAAGTTTCACTTGGTGAAGTGGGATGTTGTTTGAGCCCCTATGCTTAATGCGGGAATAGGTGTTAGTGATCCAAGATTGATGAATCTATCTATTGGATCCAAAATTTTATGGAGGATGGTCAGTGGAGAACCTGAGCGGTGCAAGGAAATCTATGTCTAGAAGAGCATAAAACGTTGATGGAAAAGTTGCAGAAGGATGAATCGAGTGAATAAAAAATAAGTCAATATGAATGATATCTTCAAATTCGAGTAATAATGTACTTAAGAATATTCATTAATATGTTTCAAATAATCTAATTCACAAATGTTGAATGTTATGTAGGGATTGACAGCAACATAAGTCAATGTCATCATAAGAAAGAAAAAATTATGGAAGATTCAAATGATGATCAATTGGTCCTTAGCTCATCTGGAGTAATTGATTCTTAGGATTATGTACATCTAATTAATTAATTCAACATTTAATATTAATTTTCAATTGTTTTGTTGCAGAAAAGAAAACAAAATGGAAACCATTCAACACACAAGAAAAGACAACAAGGAAAAAAGGGGTTGATATCAAAGTTTGTGAGTATATGTGATTTCCTTATAAGAATTAAGATTTCTTAGTGGTTGTGATTTGTATATTTAATTATTTTTTGTTTTCACTGGCAATCCTTGGATGTCTTGAAGCAAACGAAGGCCCAATGATATACGGCCTATGCTAGGATATGTGTGTATATGGATCTAACTAAGGGGTTATCGGAGGAAATCAATCTGACATGGGAAGATGAAGAATGGATTCAGACCCTAGACTACGAACAAATCCCCTTCAAATGTCAGTGGTGCCATGAGTATGGGAATATGTTTAGAGAATTCCCTCAGAATGTTCCAAATCCCCAACACAAACTTCCTGAGGAAAATGTAGACCATGTTTTTTCCAAGGTTCAAACGCGGAAGAGAGGAGGAAGAAGGGAGGAAAACCTGGAGACCCACAAAAATGTTGTTGTCTCTAATCAATTCAAATCCCTAGCTGATCAACCTAAGGAGGATCTGGAGAAAGATCCACAGGAAGGGATCCAACAAGAACAGTTTCCTGGTCAGGAGGATAAGGGGAAATATGGGGAACCAAACCAAGAAAAGGGTGAGCAAATCAACACACATCAGGAAATGGAAGTGGAAGAAGAAGGTGAAGATATGGAGATAGGTGAACTTGATCTAGAAGGTATTGAACAATCACGTGAAGATACAAAAAAAGGATACGTTTCTCAGGAACAGGGTATTCTCTTAAAAGAGGCAATCCTCAAAGCTAAGGCTACGATATAACTAGGTATTATCCAGGGATCTTTATAGGAAACAAGCGGAAGCATGAAGAAATAATTAAAAAGTCGGGGAGGAAGACGAACAGTCAGTGTATTGCGGCTGCAGGATTGAAACTACTGGAATCAAGTCAATACCCTACTATCAGGGCTATTCTGGGTCTATAATAAATATTTTTAGTCATTAATGAAGATCATAACCCAGAATATTAGGGGGCTGAATGGACCCCAGAAAACAAGGATCTTGAAGAAAAATATATGAAAGGAAAACCCTGTAGTGGTTTTTTCTACAAGAAACTAAGTGTTCTACAGAACACCTTGGGGGAATTGGAAGGAAAATTTGGAAAGGGAGTGAAGTAATCGGTATAGAATCCCGAGGACTAGATGGAGGTTTGGGTATCCTTTGGTACCCCAGGAGAATTTCCCTCTCAAGGTTTGGGGAGTTCTCGAACTCTTTCTACAGAATTTCATGTGATTGGATTCCCAATAAGGGGAATCCTAACAAATGTATATGGCCCTCATTTGCCATAGGAGATGCAGGGATTCAATGAGTCACTAAAGAATCTCCATATATGGGAAACGGGGAAACATTCGATCATGGGTGGGGATTTCAACCTCATAACGTCCCTGGATGAAAATAAAGGAGGAAGACGAATACTAGTGGAGGAATGTGTCATCTTCAGAGATACTATTGAGGAGTTGAAGTTGGTAGATATTGTTCCAAGGCAGAGAATCTACACCTGGAATAATAAAATGGGAGGATACCATCATATTACATCTCATCTTGATAGATTATTATTGTTTGAATCATTGATGGAGCTGGGAAGTGATATATCCTCATTGGTTCTCCCTTCTGTTGGTTCAAATCACTAGCTGGTGGGCCTATGGTGGAGTGGTTTGGGTTCCTAGTTTAAAAAACCTTTCTAATTTGAACAATTTTGGTTAGGTCATCCAAAATTCAAAGATAAATTCAGCCAATGGTGGGTGGATTTGGATAGAGGGGAGGTACAAAGTATGTATAAGTTCCAACAAAAATTCAAGTCTTTAAATGATAAAATCAAGAAATGGAACAAGGAGGAATTTGGGAGTATCTTATCTGACAAAAAATCCATGGAAAAAAGGTTAGAAGAAATCCTAATCCAAGGAATGAGGGAAGGCTACTCAAATGATCTATGCGATGAAGAATTATGCACAGAATCCCAGTTGCATGAGAGGGAATGATAGGAGGATACTTTATGGTGTCAGAAATCCAAATTCAACTCGCTAAAGGAAGGGGAGAGGAATACTAAATTCTTCCACATATTGGCCATCCAACACCACTCTCAGAACATAATTCTAATGCTTAAAATTGAGAATGGGGAGAGGCTAGAAGCAAGGGAGGAGATAGAAGGGGAATTGTGTTGTTTTTATCGATAAATCATGCATGATCCAATCCCAGATCAAAGCAGGGATATTGAGCAGATTACACAACATATAACCTCTTTGGTTACCCAGGAGCAGAATGACCTATTAATGAAGCCAAAAACTATGATGGAAGTTGAGGAAGCAGTTGACCAGATGATGGATGGGAAAGCTCTGGGTCCGGATGAATTTACGGTTAACTTCTTCTATCATTTCCGGGACATCATCAAGAATGAGGTTTGGAAAATAGTTGGATATTATTGGCTTTCAATGCCACCTTCCTCACACGTATCCCACTCTTATCCCAAAAAGTGAAGGGGCGGACACTCCGTGTAAATTTAGGCTCATTGCCTTATGCAATGCCATCTACAAAATTGTGACTAAGGTGATAGCTAACCGGTTAAAACCCATTCTCCCATTATTGATTTCCCTTGACCAATATGGATTTGTGGAAGGTCGTCAGATAATGGATGGTATTATTCTGGTTCATGAAGTGATTCAATCACTCAAAACTAAAAATATCCCAAGGATGATGTTGAAACTAGATATTAAGAAATCCTATGACAAGCTCAGCTGGAAGTACATCCACAAGATGTTAAGGTGTTTCATATTTAGGGAGGAGTGGATCAAATGGACAATGAATCTCATTTCGACAGCCTTATTTTCAATCCTAGTTAGCGGGGCACCATCTATTCTTATCACGCCATCCTTAGGAATCAGTCAGGGGGACCCTCTATGCCCATTTATGTTTGTCTTAATGGCGAAAGGGTTGGGAAGAACTCTTAAGGCCATGCAGGTGAATCAAGATATAAGAGGGATTATGGCCCACCCACTTGCGGAGCGACAATCCCACCAACAATTCATGGATGATACGATGCTTATGGGCCATCCTTACGTTTCGGAAGATCAATCCATTAAAAGATGTCTTCAAAATTTGGGAAAAGCTTCGGGTTTGGAGGTCAATGAGAAAAAAACCCTAGTATTTTTATTCAACACTCCAAGGGTGACTAGGACCAATATATGTCGTATCATTGGATTCCACGAGAGCTCCCTTCCATCCAAATATATTGGGGCTCCCTAGGCGAACCTGTGATCCGGAAAGGTTCTTGGTTTGAAATTTTGGTAAGATGAGAAAGAAACTGGCAAATTGGACTTACCACCCCATGAATTTCGCTAGTAGGCTTGTTCTAGTGAAGTATGTTCTTCAGGCTATGCCAATTTATTTATTTTATGCCATGGCTTCCCCTAAGGCAATTCTAAAGGAAATCAAGAACATCCAGTGGAGATTTATGTGGAGTGGAGCCAGTGAACAAAGGAAGTGGGCCTTGGTCAGTTGGGAGACTATCCACGCTTCGAAGAATCATGGGGGCCTAGAGCTACGAGACCCAGAAAATTTTAATCTAGTAAGCAGAGCTAAAATTTGGTGGATATGGGACACCCACAAGTATGAGCCTTGGGATAAATTATGCCACATGAAATACACTCCAGGGTGAGTAAAGGGTAATCTCATTCGATTCTTAGAAGAGAAACCACGCTCCCACATTTGGAAAATGATGAAATCTAGAAGTAACCTGGTTTAGTCTCATAGCTTCTGGGAAGTTCGAAATGGGGAGCTTGATTTGTTTTGGGAAGACTCATGGTAGCGGTTACCCCCTCTTACTCAAAGCATGGACGTTCCCCAACTCAAGAAATCTTTCATGGATCAAGGTAAAGTGTGGGTCAAATATTTCTAGGTTAACACAATAACCCAATTTGAATATAGGACATGGACTAAGTAGGAATGGTGGGAACAACAGGGGCCAAGAGAGGAAATGCACCATATAGGGGGAGCTCCCCAAGTTAGGAATATCAAATTCCATGATGGGGAGGATAAACCTCGTTGGGGCTACAAGCCTAGGGGTGCCTATACAATCAAAGAATATTACAAAATATGGATTGGATATTACAACCGACCCCCAGAGAAAATATGGAAGAACCTTTGGGAGGCCTATTTATGGCCCAAAAGTACTACTTTTCTATGGTCTCTGTTAAGAATATGAATATTAACCGGATAAAATATCATGAGAAGAGGGATGCAAGGTCCTTACCGGTTTTGTTTATGTTCCAATAATGAAGAAACACTTTACTATCTCCTCGATATCTTCCATTTTGCTGTGAATCTTTGGGACCGTGGAGCCACTACTTTCAGAAGATCTGGCAAGCATAGAGGATAACCGGACGTAACAATCATATCATGGCCGTTGGACCCATTCCAAAACCCCATTGTTAATAGGCTATGGAAAATTTTCCTTGGCTTCTTGGTCTAGGAAATCTAGCGTGAATGCAACTTTAGAATGTTCAGGGGAAAAGCATGCACAAAAGAAACGACTTGGAATTCTATAAAGATTCGAATCCTGGAGACAATTAAAATGACTGCATGGGAAAAAGCGGATTGGGAAGATTCGTAGGTTGAAACGACCTTTCTGCAAGCTTGGGGAATATGGGGGAATTTGTAGTGTTTCGGCATCTCCAGTCTTTCCATATTGGCTTCTTCCAGTCCCAACCAATGGTGTGCTCCTCCCCTGGTATCCATAAACTTAACTTCGATCGAGCTTCCAATGATAACCCTGGTCCGGTCAGGTTTGGGTGTATTATTAGAGACCATACTGGTAGGATGGTTGATCCACTGGCTCAAAATAGTTTCCTATTTCGACAATTTTCTAGTAATTTTTCTACAGTTTTTCGGGTCCGAAACTTCTGGGGCCGTTTTGAGGCCCTAAACGACCTTTTTTGGCAATTTGGGGGGCCAAATGGTTTCCTAAGACATACATTTGGCCCCAGTCAGAAGTTGTAAATCTCGAATAGAACTTTCTAATGGGCTACCGAGCGCCCCAAACAGAGATCGTATGAAAACGTTATGACCCCGGGAAGTTGACTATTCAACTAACCACCTTGGGGCCGCAAAATTTATGACAGTTCATCTTCTAGGGTTAGGGTTTTGGATGTTTGGGATTCTTTCCCTCATGCTTATGATAAATAGGCCCTTTCGACCTCTTTTTGTATCCATCTTGGCACGAATGAGCATAGCGGCCACATCTCTTCTCAGAGATAGCTACTACCATTCTAGCTGCTTTTATTTTACAGTCTGTGCTATTTCCGCTATGTAATAGAATATGTGTTTACTGTATCACTATGTTCTATGTATATGATTATGTATTTGCTCTTTCATTTCGTTCCCACATAAATCCGGATCAATGGTGGGTTTCAATCTAGGCTTCATTGGTATTGAAAGAAATAATGCAGCGGAGGTTGAAGGGATGATTCATGGGTTGTTAATGTCTCTACAACACAACTGGACGCCTCTCATAATCGAAGGAGACTCGAAAGTAGTCCTAGAAATGGCCACGAGGATTCACAATGGGACTCCTAGCTCGAAGGTGGCATTGTCCTGGCATTTGAAGATTTGATTGGAAAGGTTAGTTGTCATCCTTAGACCCAAGCTGGACATCACCTTTAGCCACGTCAGACGAAATAGTAATAAAGTGGCGGATTTGCTGGCTAACATTGGGACTCAAACCAGACGATCTGTCACCACAAGCGCGTGGGAAGAAATAAATGATGAGACGCTTCGGGAAAGATGTGAGGTCTTAACTGTCCATGACATGTCTTGTAATAATGAAGGAGGAGAGCAACAAGAGAAGGTGGGCCATGCCTCAGACACGTGATGCAATGAACCCGAGGCCACCTAGTGATCAATCCAGGTGGGGATTTACAAGTATTGGATCGTTGGAATTAACTTCCAATAAATATAGACTACGCAAAATAACTCCTTGCGTTGGGCAGAATGATGCAGTAATAAGCTTCATGGGTGGGGGATCTGACGCCTCGCATGTAGAAGATATGCAAAGTACTATAGAGCATGGGAATGGCTTATTCCATTGTACCAGAGCGATCATGGATAAATATGACAACCTCCTATATATTCTATGGAAAGGTGGCCGAAAACATCGTCGGAGCAATGAACATTCCTCCATGTGATTTGTGGGAGTTATAGTGTATTTGAATAAGAGAGTTATCTATTGGTGGAACGATATGGATGGTAAGGGTGTTGGGGAAGGTGGGAGTATGGAAACACGTCGATGAGGAGGCTAGGGATCAAGGGTTCCCCCCAATGGCGAGAGCCGAAGGGTTACCCGTGCTCAGAAGAAAGATGTGTGGGAGGCTTGCGCGTTCCAGCTAGGTATTCCGTTTGTGGTTCAAAATGAGATTAATTCCATTGAATCTCGGCTATGAGCCGAGTTGGATGTTGACACTCTGCAAGCGGAAATCCTAAAGATGGAGGACTGGGTGATATACCCCATAAATAATGCGTCCCTTCTGAGTTTGTATGAAAGGACAATTTCCCTGTATTGGGTCATGAAAAACCTCATGGGGCACATTATGTGGGAGAGAATGAAGAAGGAGGAAGGCGATGAGGTACTTGTTCAACGCTGGAAGGAGCATCCTGCGGAAACCAGTGAACTACACCAAAAAATTAATGCAATTAGGACCTCGTTGGGTTTAGAGTGGCAGGTTGTGCCCTTGGTAGCGGTGGGAAATTACTCCAGCTGTCTTCATGGTCAATTTCCAAATCTCCCCTACATCCCGCTGGGGTTCTGAAAAGATGAATGCTTGGGAGTACTGTGTCAGGTTCTAGTGTATGTTTTGGGTTACAGGTATATTTCATAAGATATTCATTTTATATAATGCTTTTTTGGTATATTGTTAGTTTAGATGTGGATGAATTATGTGAAATTTGGCCTGCTGGGTCTGTTGGTGTGGTGTTTCTGATGTATTATTTGTCTACTAGAAGTCTCAAATTCATGTTTGTTTTTCATTGTAATCGTTCTGAAGTTAAAGGTTTAGAAGAGATAAGTGTCAAGACGATGTATGGGCTTATTTTTGGGAACTTTGTAGGTTTAGTAGGGATAAATGACAGGATGGCGTTCCAGTATGGGGCCAATTTTTCCCAGATATAATCACTCTTTATATAATATAAAAATATTCTTACTTACAAAAAAATCCTTGGATGTCTTGAAACACGTATTAACATACAAAGAGGAGCCATCAAAAGAATTAATTAACATTGGGTTAAGCAAGGGTTGTGAGTATATGTTGGTGTATCAAAACTTAATTGTGGATTTTGTAAGTATCTATATTGTTTTTGTAAGTATCTATATTGTTTTACTTCTCTCATTTTATAATTAATAAAACAACAAAAATCCTTTATATTAAATCTAGGATTTGTGACGGGGCATAAAAATTGCAGGAAACAAAGTATGGAGTGGAGCCAACATAAGACTTGTTGATAGAAGGCATGAGATTTGGTTTTGAAAGAATGTGTAGCATTCATGACACAATTATTTCTATGGTACATCATTTTTTCAATTTACATTCATGTATACGATCTATTTTATTTTTCATTATTATCGGCAATGTAGATACACTCAATACACTTTATTAGAATGTTTGCAGATGGAAGTTGAAGAAGAGGGAAACAATCGAGCCAAATAACCCAATTGATGCAAGTGGCTCAAGTCCCGATAACAGTTCCAACGAAGAATGATGTTCCATATTTAATTTTGATGTTAATGCAAGTTGATGTAGCTTGCTGTATATTTTGAAATAATTGTCTGTGAAAATCATACATTTTGTATAATAATGTACTGGACATAGTGTCCGAATTTAAAAACAATGGGTTACCAATAAATGTAACAATTACATGCATGTTGACATTTTGATTATTGTTATTTCTATGTTGTCCTATTTTGTATGACAGAAGAACTCTTATTGATATATAATAAAATAAATTTTTTTATTATATTGCATTCTTCAATGTTATTGTCAAATGTTACATTGGCAATTAAATGTATTGATGATTAAATATTACAATAGATGCTTGCATCTATGATATAAATACTTAATCCAAACAAACACAATAATTAAAACTGAAATGAATAGTATTATAAAAAAATATTTCAATTTCAGATAAATAATGGAATTAAAAAAATAAAAAATATAATATATTTGACTGCAATGTCAGTAGCCACTGTTCAGAGAATCATATGCGGTGCTTTTGATAATTGATGTCGCATTGGTGCGTCTACAAGAATACTACACACTGGTGCATTTATGTAAATGACAGGCCCGGCACCTAATGCAAATTAAACTCATCATTAAATTTTAAAAATAACAATGTCCATGTGCCAAACAGCTTATCCAGTGCGTTTTAGTCTTTTTATTGCACCGATGCATGTCAATGGTTTATACACACTGAGAAATATCAAAGCTTATATGAACTGGTGCTTTTTTGTGTGTTTAAGCACATTGGTGCATTCGAGGTGTTTAAATGCACTGGGTTATTTTGATATTTTGTAAGAACCGGTGAGTTTTACAATGAAATGCACCTGTGCACTCTGATAAATGGTTAGCGTTGGTAAAATTTAAAAATATTAAAAATATTAAAAATATTAAAAATTGTCTGATGTGTATGATGTAACATATCGCATTGGTGCGTTTATGTTGTACGTAAGCATCAATGCGTAATATATATACGCAAGCACCAGTGCAACATTGAAATTTGGTTATTTCTGGTGCTCGTTCTATTTGAGTGCACCAATGCTCTTTTTTACATCATACAACATCAATGCATTTTATTACTAAATGCACCAGTAAAAAAACATCCAGCTGCTGAGTTTTTTCTAGTTATAAAATATATCCATAATAATCTCCGTTAAAACATCCGCTACCATTGGCGGAGGTTGTAGAGGAGGTCTTTTTGAGAATTTTTGTCAATCTTGTAACACTAAAAGCCTCCGCTATGACCTCCTCTACAGGCTCTTTTCCTTATAGTGCTTTTGGGAAAAATATCTAAGAGGATCAGGAATGTGTTGCCTTGATCTTTGCACATGGGAAGGTAGCAGGTTGGGAATATGAGGCTTGTTTAAGGTAGCATGTAAGTTAAGAGAAGATGGGTTATATTGGATTATGGGGTATGGTAAGTAGGTCAATATTTGGGAAATATAAATTCTTGGGGCGATCTCCTCTTTCCTTAAACTAGGCCTTGGAGAGATCAAGAAATGGCTATCAAATGGGAGATTCAAAAAATTGTTTGATATTTTTGAATGGGATTGTTCAAGGAGATGGAGCAGTTGGAATCAATTTAATCTTCAACCACATCTAGAATATACTATATACATTTTTTTCTCCCTGCTTCAAGGTGCTTCTCCAATAAACTTATCTTCAATGGGTTGTTGGGGTTGTTGATAGACTGTTCAAGAAGGATACTCGAGTCTTCTTCACAAATTCTCCTTGCCTCCTCTATCCAATATTTGGAAAAAATATGGCATCTAGATGGGATCCCTAAGATTAATGCATTATGTTTGTTTCTTGCTCATGGTAGAGTCCTTATAGCTAAAAATTTGAAGAAACACAATATCCTTAGGCCATCTCATTATGCATTGTGTCAAAAAGAATAAGACATGGACAAGCAATTGTTTTTGGAATGTGATTTCTCTAATAATGTTTGGGCATGAGATTTGTTTGAGCTTGAGGCTCCTGTTACTCTTCCCTCTCTATGGAGCGATATTTTTATTAATTGGAAGGATTATTACCCTATCTTTCTCCTTCACAAACCCAATCTTAGTAGGATTTGGATGGCTCTCTATAAGTTTCTTCGTTGGAAAATGTGGATTTCTAGGAACAAGTTAAATTTCAACTTAGAAAACATATCACCGCTAAGGACATCAATATGAGATAAATCTCTCATCATGGAAACCCTTGCCTCTCGAGAAATCTTTGATATAAAGATATAACCGCTTATTACTCATGAAAGCTTATGGGTTTGTGATTTTCTCAATGGGAGCACCCCTCGGTTCAAAACCATCATCATTGGCCGAATATAAATCCTCCTTGTTTAGAGTATAATGTATTTGTTTTTCAAGATTGGTTGTGGAGTGAACACAATTATGAAACCCACAGTAATTCGGAAAACCCACAATATTCCATAAATTATAAAATATAATATGATGATATTCTTACAATTGGTAGTTGCCATTAATATGGTTTGGGAATCCATTTTGAGGAGACATGACTTCTTACAACTAATATTAATTGTTTATTATTATCATTACTTAATTATTATTTGTATTTATATTAGTTTTTTTTATGTTTACAACATTTCCCACTCGAAAGGAGCTTTGTACTCAAAGCTAATATTTGCTAATCCCTTCTTATTCTAGGTTGTGTTTGAAGCGCTGACTTGAACACTGCAATCTGGATCAATTTAATTCTTTGGATGTGATCCTAGACCTTGTGTTGTAATCCTTTCTGCTTAAGTGGGGATTTTTTGAAATAGTACAACTTGTAATTATTTGTTTTCCATGTCGTATTTTAGACTCCATTTATGAGAAATTGTGGATCTTCTTTACTTCCACTTTTTCCACTAGTTGTGGATCCAACATTGGATGTCATTATAATGCAAGCATTTTTAAGAGATACTCTTCGATCTTGGAAATCAAACTGATGGTCATTCTTAAGTTCTTGGAGTTTTAAGACATCAATGTGAGCCTTCCTAGTTTCATCAAGCCATATTATAGTAGATGGCTCCCATCTTACAGCCTTAGTGAGTGTGCACTTTAATTTTATCAATTTCAAATATGTTTGGTGGTTGTCACATAAATGACACACATTTAAACCAACGTCAACTTGATTGGAAATATCTAGGTCTTGTACTAGTTTTCTTTGAATCATAGCATCCATGGATTCTTCATTGAACTTTAGTGTCCATGATTTCCACATGACTATGTCCAAAAATTCAATTTTGGACAAATATAAATGTTGTTCATCTACAGTAACTTGCTTAATAAGATTTCCTAAACATGTGGATGAAATAATTATTGTGTCATCTGGTTCAACAACAATAGGCCCACTATATTCATCATCATTTGGAATGTAAGCAATAGTTGGTAAGGACACACCGTATACATAATTATCTACTTGTGTGTTTGTATAACCATAATCAATTCTGCCAACCTATTTAAGTATATATTTACTACTTCCATGGTTTCTAACTCCATCAATCGGATCAATAGACTTATCTGGAAAACCTCGTTGAGAATAATGTGCGAGTGCTTTTCTCGTTACACTTGTGGGCACATTTTCATCTTTATTGACGTGAGAATTAGATGGTGATATGGAACTGTCCGTGTCATTCACTTTAATGTCCAAAGCATAAATTTCATCATTTTCATGTTCTTGATCCAGTTTTTCTTCCGGGCCTTGAAAATCAGATTTAGATTTAGTTTCTGAGTCTTTGTCTTGGGAGGCCTTCGGTCTGCTTTGTTGGCTTATTTTATTGAAGGCGTTGTCAACAAATTTGTGAGCATATTTTACAACTGATTGCTCCATATGATCAAGTATTACGTCCATCTTACTCATTTGTTGATAAAACATCATACTCAATTCTTCCCTAATTGACTTCATGGCTAACGTAAAAGTTTGAGAGTTAATTAATGATTATTTTTATTTTTATTTAATTTTATGCCCTTCACTTTTATATAAAGAACCCCTTTTTTATCTCACTTAATGTAAAAAGTTTACTATAAAATGTTCCAATATATAAGAGTAATTAATTTCCACTTTTAACTAAATAACACCTTTGCTAATAAATTAGTAAACTACTTATTAAAATTACTCCTCTTGTAATATATGAGTAATCCCTTTCTCTTTTATTGCAAACTCACTTTTATATTTTTTTTGTAAATCCTTTGTTTATTTACTTCTCCTTATTTATGTTACTTCGGTGTAATATGTTGGGTTAAACTATGTGTTGGTTTCTTTTCTTTCTCCTTTTTTTTTTCTTTTCTTTTCTTTTTTCTTTTTTTACCTTTCCTTCTTTTTAACTTTCTTTCTTTCTTTCTTCTTTTTATTTATTTTTCTCTCTCTCTTTCTTTTCTTTTCTTTTTAGTTTTTTTTTAGGTCAAATACCCAATGATTCAAAGAATCTGAGATGACAACTAAAAGCCAAGATATGACCAAAGGCCTGGATCAGGAACCCTGCTCTGATACCACTTGGAGTGAACACAATTATGAAACCCACAGTAATCCGGAAAATCCACAATATTCAATAAATGATAAAATATAAGATGATGATATTCTTACAATTGATATATGCCATTTATATGGTTTGGGAAGCCATTTTGAGGAGACGTGCCCTCTTACAACTAATATTAATTGTTTATTATTACCATTACTTAATTATTATTTGTATTTATATTATTTTTTTATGTTTATAACAGGTTGAAATCTCAAAAGTGTCACAAGTTTTTTTTCGATGGAGCCTCTAAAGGGAACTAGGGGGGTTCTCTTGAACCCTGATGGAAATGTAGAAATATCATTTTCTTGGGGCGTAGGTATGGCTACCAATAATTAGCCAAAAGGTTATGCCTTGTGTTTGGGATCAAAATTCATTAAAATCCTTTTCATTCAATAGGTGATGATATATGATGATGTTTGGAGATTCTCTCTTAGTAATCAAGTAGGTGCAAAATAAGATTATTAAAGAAGGGACCTTATAGAGTAGGATTTTTAAAAGGGAAACTTGGAATCTCCATAGCCTCCCTGATGTTTATCTCTTTCACATTTGTTGCTTCAACAAATCCATTGCCAATCATTAAGAAAATGAAGTTGTATCTCTTGAAAAATGTTTCAAATAATTAGGCCTTTATTAAGTTTAATATCTCTCACTAAAAAGTTACGGATAAAATCCTTAATCATAGTCTTTGAAACATTTTTATGTTGAATCAAAGTTCATTTACTAATATACTTTTATTGAAATGGATATTACTTGTATTTGTATTAATAAGCATTCCCTACTTGAAATCCTAGCAACATTTAATGCAACAATTAATGATTATGGAATCCTTCCTTGATAACTAATAGTCCTCATCATCTTATGGATATATCTACGACCTAGATTCAATGGGGGTAAATGTTGATTTTTTGATAAACCATCATTAAGTTATTAATCTAATCCACCTCCATCCTTTCACAGCTATTCTTCCATGTACCATACATATGATTTCCAGTTACCTTGGGCAAAGGCGTTATGTTTTTCACTCATATTTGATATTTCAACTAGTAGATAGGCCGAATGGACAATTATACCATCCTCTAGCGCTCATGTTGGCACTAAAGATAGAATGTATAAAACTACTATGGTTTCATTTCCCCCCTCTACCCTTACCATCAGTTCCACCAATATGGATGAGTGTTGGCATTGAACAACAAAGAATTCATGGAATGAAAATGATAGAGCACTTTTACATGCCAATAGAAAAAAAATTACACATGTCCACACATTAGAACTTGCATTATGTTGCTAGGTTGAAGCTATTGGAGAGGCTAGGTACATGGGAGCACAAACAAACATTTATTTGACATGGCAATGAACATCTTAGGTAGGAAATTGAAGCCATTAGAATGCCTTCTAATTATCACACTTATTATCTAATGATTATACTTATTAAATATTTTCTAAGACTCTCCTCCCTTAAGGAAAGGACTCGCTACTACAACTACCCTTGTTTATTAAATTCTTTCTTCATAACCCATTTTTCTAGTTTGGAAACGTGGGATAGGATTTTTAATGGCATCCCTTGGTTTGAGGATATTAGCAAGCTCTCAATTAACAAGCATAACGTCAATTTTGATCTTTTTGAAGAGATCCTTAAATCTATCTCAATGTTAATTAGTCATATGTTCTTGATAAAATATTAATGGAGATGGAGGTCCTCAAATTGGTTGATAATTTCATTAGAAAATAGTTGGTAATCTTATAACAAATTCACCCTAGATGGGGTGATCGATATGTAAGAGGGTGCCACCCAACTAATAAGCCAATATGTAGAAGTGGTGACATCCTCACCGCATGTAGCCTCCAATGATATGCAAAAAGGTTGGCAAGTGGGATGCATGCAGGACCTAATTACTATGATAGGGATCTCCTAGCTCTAGGATCTTCTTGGAGAGCTTCCTACATGGCCACACCTCTAATGATGGCGGTCTATATGATGTAAGTTATTGTGGTTCATGGGATTAATGGAACTTGGATTGAAAATATGATAGGGAAATTACAAGTTTGGCCTCTACCTTCTTCGTGACAGGTATTTCGGTTCTTTCATGTTTTGGGCACGAAATTCTTAGGATTCATCGTTTAGCTTTATCATCCCTTTGAGTCTCCCAAATCTCTTTCCTCCTGGGGTTTTTCTCTCTATGTGGAGTATAATCCTCCCTTGCGACAATTTCACCTACTGGGGGAATTCTTCATAAGCTCTTGTTCTTAGTCTATCTAGATGATTCTTTATTTACCTTCTATAGCTTCATCTGGTTTTCTCTCAAACCAAGACTAATAAATTTTGGAGGAGTCATTCCAAGGATTTCTCCCATAAGCCAAACAAATTGTATTAGGTTTTATCTCCTATGGTTGGTCAAGGTTGAGGGCATCATATGAGGAGAGGAGCAGGTAGAAATTCACATCCTAGAGTTAGGTAGGAAGCATTGGAAGCATAAACCACCTACCTACAACAAATTCCATACAAATCATACATGAAATTTCTTATGATGAAGAATAGGTTAAGAGTGGGAAGGACTACATCAAGACTGAAGAGACTAAAACTAAAATGGGATCTTGGTCCTTGATGTAGGTAACTCTTGCTCTAGGGTAAAATTCACCTAGATGGTAAAGAGGGATGTAGTGAATTACTGTTGTAAATGAATGGTATGTAGGAACAGATCATAAAGATGGATGCCAAGCTTAACATTTTGGTAAAATTTTCCACCATTGTGGACTTTGTAGAAGAGAGTTTGAGACTTCCCAAGGACACGAGATGCCAATGATCTCCATATATGATGACGATCCAACTTCTTAGATTAATTTTTGTTAAGATCTCATTTTTAATTAGTAGTTATCCTAGTTTTGTCTATGTTATATTAAATTCTTATTATTGTTCTCTTCATCTTAGATAATTATTTGTGAGGATTAGTCAAACTTTGTAAATCACAAATGACAATTTGATATTTTGTAGTTGGTTTGATTCCCTTTATGGAAAACCAGAAAACTTATCCTCGATATATTTTAGTTAGATCAATAAAAATACAACACAACTTTAAAAAAATAAAACCTTATTAACATATTCATTGACCAAATAAAGCCATGCACATTACTATTTCTATGTCAAAATTTATATTCAAATATTATCTATCAATGCATAATAAACTTGAAGATATCACCATGGAAATATGTATAAAATTAGCATTACAAACAAATCCCTTTAAAACTAGCCTCATAAGAAATGCCTTACTCTAATAGGGACGGTAAGAAAATCCTAGTGCACACCTTAAGAATCTAATATAAAGGAAGACCGTAAAACCTTAAGGGAAAATCCTCCAAGGTTCTATAAAGAGAAGATGAAGAAACACAAAATAATAAAGAAGAGAAATCTATGTGTCCATGAAGGACCAAACAAATTTCAAAGAGTAAAAGGAAGGCATTTCCAAAAAGATGAAAATCCCATTAACTTAATGAAGTTATTATTTTTTATAAAAAAAAAAAAAAATTCAAAGAGGAAGAGGAAGACATCTTCCAAAAAAATGAAAATCACAATAAACTTAAATACTAGTGTGGTGTTTAGAGTTGATAATTGAAATGGATTTTGTGCAAAAACACTAAAAACGCACATGTAGGGTTTATGGGGAAAAGTGGGGATAGAATCTTAGGTAGGATTAAATCTTGGGACCTACTAACAACGAGGTTAACTTAATTAGTTAAATAAGTATGTGGATATTTTCACCTTATGGGCATTAGACCTCCTTATGTGTAGATTCATTTTTAAATATGCACCTTATGTAAATAAATATTGTTAATCAGAGTTAAAACCTAAACACAACTATATGCAAAGTAATTAAAGGTAGAAATAACACTATAACTATAAAGCAATTAAATGCATGCTAGCCTAAACTACGCACACATAAAACAAGATGTATACTATTAAAAAGAAGCCGAAACATATCTAAATTGTAGTGTATGTAATAATATACAAAAATGGGCATTAGAAAACATGTTGTACTTCATTATATACAAAAATGGGCAAGAAAACATGCTTTTGAAGCAAAGCATGAAGCTAAAAATGAAACAAGAGTTACATGTAGTTTAGTTCCTGCCTTTAAAATTTTGAAAATAAAATAATTCCATGCCTTTAAGAATTTGAAAAATAAATAATAAATATTATTACTTTGAAAAAAAAAAAAACTAAGAAAAATATATGGAAAGAGTAAAAATGGGAGTCCGATGTCGTTCTCTGATGCGCGGCTAGGGTTTCCCTAGTCGTCACCGCTCTCCTTCTGCGTCCTCCGGTGGCGAGCAGGCCGCCGCTATAGGCTCCTTCGCGCAACTCCTTGCTGCATGGTTTTCTTGTAGGCGGTCGCGGCTCTGTCCCGAAGCCGGTCTGTGGAGCTGCGGGGTTTTGCAGGTGGTCGCAGCTCCATCCCGTCACGGATTTCTTTGCAGGTGGTCGCCAGTGTGGGCTACCGAATGGAGACTGATCCGATTCTGGCCTTCAAGGCCCTGGTTCAGGCCACCAAACCTTAGGCAACCTCTCGGTCTTCCTCCAAGTTCGTGAAAAAAGTAGACAAGATCCCTTCTTTGGAGCTCTCTCCCTCCGATCCGTGCCGAAAAGCACTCATTCTCTTAGATAAAGCCCTCATTGGAAATTTTACAGGCTTGTGGCCCAGTCCAAAGGCGGTGGAGCTCTGGATTGCAGAGCACTAGAACCCTATTTTGCAAGGATAGGTATCTCTCTTCGCAGCTGGTAGGGGTTTCTTTGTTTTTCTGTTCCTGAGCAAAGAGGAACGAGATTTAGTTTTTCGCTCGGGTCCCTACTTCTTGGGCTCGAGATGACTCTTTTTAGCCCCCTGTACTTTGGATCTTAAACCAGATGCTGAGATTACAGCCGTACCAGTCTGGGTAAGACTGCCTCACCTTCCTCTTCATCTTTGGGGGAAAAGCTCTCTGGAGGAAATCGGTAATAAGCTAGGGCGCTACCTGGATAGTGCAGAACCAAAAGGGGGCCAATTTACTTGTGCTTGCATTTGTGTAGAAGTAAATCTGGAGAAAGGACTCCCGGAATCCCTAAAACTAAATTTAGGAGATTGGAGTCATATCCAAGAACTAGATTACGATTAGATCCCTTTCAAATGCAACTCTTGTCATGTTTATGGGACTTTGCTAGAAGCTGCCCCAAGTTGTCGGAAACTCAACAACCAACAAAACCCCCTGCAACTAAAGATGCAGATTTCCAGACTGTCTCTAATCGGCGTCGAGCCCCCCGGCGAAAGGAGCCCCAAGCTCCTTAGCATAAGGATCCATCATCACAAGAATCTCTACCTCCTTCAGCAGCAACCATTTCGTTGGCAACCAAAAACAGCTTTGAAGTTTTGCAAGTAGACGAAGTTCAAGAAGCTAAAGCAATGGAAGATCTCGTGCAGGATGAGACCCTTCCAGGTTCTTCCGACCCCTTGGAGACTGTCGCCTCTGCAAAACCAGCTTCTCCAAGCCTTTCCCCTTTAGGTTCCAAGAGAGGTGATCGGAATTTAGATCACGAGACATCAGCTCTTGCAGGACTGGCAGCCTTAGTCCCCTCCTCCGGGTCAGAGGAAAATACGGATCCTGAAGACTTCTCAGCTCCTTCTCCACCCCTTACCAGAGGGCGAAAGTCTAACAAAGAAAGGCGGGAAAAGGAAGCTGCCTCAAACATTTTTTTGGGCTCTCAGACATAGTTGGACCCCTTCATTAAGGGGCATTTCACCTCCCCTTCTAATTAATGTTATGCTTCTGCATTCTTCTTTGCTCACAGTTTGTGAGAGTTTACTCCTATAAGCAATTTTTGTCATTTTCTCGAAAAAGATCTAGAAGCAAGTGGGATTTGTCTCCCAAGATATTCACAAGAAGGTTGACAGTATTGTTAGAGGTCATCATCCCTCTTTATTTTTGTAACCTCCAGATTCTGGCTCGCCAGAAAACCACATTTTTCACAAACTAATACAACCTCAACCATTTCTGTTAAAAAAAAAAAAACTAAGAAAAAATAAAATTAAAAAAATTATTTAAAAGTAGAAAACCAATTCAAGAAGAGAAAACACCTTGTCTATGTGGATACTTGCATCTAGGACAGTCATACCATCCATGATAAATTTCAATAAAGCATGTTTCATATATCACACCAAGTGTATTGTCTTTTACAATGGTTGGGACAACATTCATAACCCAAGCTTTGTTGGATGTAAGTGTTGCTTCGAACCAACCTAGGCCCGCATTCATGTCCATAACATTGCAATATCTACTCTCTCCAATATATTTGTTGAACTCTAAAAGGAATAACATCATTTATTCTAGGCAGTTGTGTAGTGCATCTTTGCATTCTTTTATGCTTGGGGATTAGCAAATTTTATAGACTTTATCATATAAGCATAAAATTTTAATCATTTAAGTAAAAATAAGCCACTTGGAAAAGTAGATTATGAGAAAAAAAATGCTCACCTTGTACTATAATGCAATCTAAAGCCAATTATGCAAACATGCTTGATTTTTTTAAAGATTTAGACAATTCAACTTAAACATGTGTGCGGCACAAGATCAATTCATGCATGGGCATTGAAATGTAAAAGCATACAAGAATAACTCATATGACTTAAAAATGATGAATTCAAAATGTATCTTTGACATGTGCAAGATATATAGTTGTTAATCCCTTCAAAAGAATCTTGCAGGCATGAATTTATAATTAAAATCACAAATTCTATCAGGTCAATGACCATTCTATCATTTTGTTACAAAACGGTTCTCTAGATTTCTATATCTATCAAAAAAAGTATTATGACAAACAAATCGACTGTGTGCTTTTGCTTAACAACAAAACCACAATGCACTTTGGATCATACTTACTTCAAAGGAATCCTAAAACCACAATGCACTTTCGAACATATCCATTGCAATATTGATATCCAATTTAGTATTTGGCATGATATTAGACTTCTAAAGGAAAAAAAAAGCCATTAAAAGAATACTTATGAGAACATGTGTGCAATGCTCAATAAATAGCATAACAAATGTAACGTTCGGCCTCGAGACCAATACCTAGAACTTACACGCACATTCTAAGAAGGGAAAATATAGGTTTTAACTATCAAGTCCCGGGAATATATTGGAGCCTAGATTTGAACCTAAATACCTTCAACACTGAGGTTATAGTCCTACCTTAGCACAAAAAATGTTTGAGTTATAAACATTGTTCATAAATATAATTACATTGTTCATCATCAATGAATTTTTGAAAAGAGATTCTAACATGCTATATATTTGATTATGTTAGATAGTACAAAATCATGCTACATAAATTACGAAGTTCAAGAACTACCGACTGTCTAGATATGTGTTTCATCTCAAATTTGGATTGATTGTTTGGTCATGTGGAAAGAAACATGATATTTCCTTGTTGGTTGTTGAAGTTGTACACTTAGATGCAGTGAATGTCGAAATTGAGGTAATTTGGATTCACAACTTGAAGGGAGAGCTTGGGTATCCTCATAATGAAAAAACTATCGTGTACTATGACAATCATAGTGCAATACAAGTGGATTATAAACTCATTGCACAAAAAAATGAAGCATGTTGATATTCATGCACATTATCTTATAGACTTTGTACATAACGATGCGGTAACCCTTGTTCATTGCATTACAAATGGCCAGATTGTTGATATATTTATGAATTCATTCATAGAAGCAAAGTTCATTAAGCTTCAGTATATGGCTAACATGGCTAATATTAAAATTTAAATAAGTATAATATTTTATTACTAAATAAATTTTAATAGTGAAATCATATACTTTTTAATAACATATAGGTTTAGATCCATAAATATAATTTGATACTTCCTTATTATAATTTGACTTGCTACCAAAAACATTTAGAAATATCTTTTAAATTTCATAATAAATATAAATAATAAACCTTTAATCTAAATTCTTTTAACTTTAAAATAAATTATTATAATTTGATCACTTACTCCCAAACACATTGAGAAATATCTTTTAAATTTTATAATAAATATAAATAATAAACTCTCAATATAAATCCTTTTTAACTTTAAAATAAATTTAAAAGTTAAAGTGTGTGAAAAAAGTCACAAACAACTACATTGATTGCTTTCTCAGCTTTGATAATGTTGGCATTTACTAAAAAAATTCATCGAAACATTACATATATGAGAATTTTTCAAATACATCCTTTTTAATTTTAAAATAAATTTAAAAGTTAAAGTGTGTGAAAAAAGTCACAAACAACTACAGTGATGACTCTCTAAGATTTGATGATGTTGACCTTTACTAAAAATATTCATAGAAACATTACATATAGGGCATCTTTCAAATACATCCATTCTCTCGTCACTTTACATTTATCAAGAATTAAACAAACATGCCAATAATCTAATTCCAAACCAACTTACAATCTAATTATGCCAACTGCTAAAGCTTTTGCTATTTTTTAATGTAAAAAGTGAGCAATCTTGTGATATTTTTGTGTCAGGTAAAGATACGGTTTTTTTTTTTTTTGGATTTTTGGTTATAAAGGATATGTGGTTTATATTTTTCAGTTATCCTAGAGTTGTTGTACTATGTAACTATGCACTTAAAGAAACCATTTGAGTTATTGTATTATGTAACATTTAAAAACGTGTCTCATATATATATGTGTGAGAGAGGTAAATTATTGTGGAGTTATTGTACTATGTATTTATGCATTTAAAGATGTGTTTTAGATTTTTTTTATTTATAAGCTAGTGTCTACTAGTAATAGGTCACCTAATACAAGGAGTGCCCTAACAGTATACCCATTCACTGTCTATTCTACACTCCATCAATAATGCCTTTCATATTCTTAATAAACTATAGAAAGTGATTTTTTTTGGATATATATATATATATATCTATATATATATATCCATATATATATATATATATACACACAATAATGTAATTATGTAATTGTATCAAACATACACAATTAATAATCTTAAATATTTTAAATATTTTAAAAAATAAAAATTTATGCTTTAAAAAAAATTACACTTAAATTTGTGTTATAAATAAAACAACAATTAATCTATGTTATATGTAATGACTAACAAAAAATATGCAATGTAATGACTAACACTAAAACTTATAATTTATACTATTTAATATAAAATTAATTAATAGTTGTAACTTGTAATAGTATAATAAATCAATTTTATTGATAAATTATATAAATTTTATTAAAGATTAAGATGGTGAATTAAGCCAATTTTATTGATAAATAATCAATTTCTTCTATGTAAATAATAAACTCACACCAAAAGTTCATTCATGTTTATTTTATGTTGTTTTAAAACCATTACCCATGTAAACACAAGATAAACCTTATAATTAAGGAAGCAATCATTTATTTCTAAGATTACAATAGAGCCCATGTTGGCATGGTTTTCTTTACAATCACTATAATTACTAACAAGGACATGCTACATTTAGAGGTTTAGACATGCTACATTTAGAGGTTTGAGAAAAAGAGACATCCTTATAACCAAAACTATATATTTGCCACAAAGCCTCTTCATTCAAGAGTTTATCTTTAACCCCCTTACTCAATTCTAATATATAGTGGAAATATAAGCCTCTTTAATTATGATTTGATCAAATTAGATTATATATTAAGAAGTGATTTTGTGCATAAGACCTTAATTTACAAGCCTAAAAATGATGTTTCCATGTTGGTACAATATCTTCTCTAATCTATACTTTTTACTTGCTTTTTAATGGAATTTTGCATAGAGATTTTCTTAGTCTTCATTTGATTTAGCAAATTTGAGGTGGTCTTACTGCTTTGCTTTTTTGGTGGTTTGGTACAACTACACTAGTCTATAGTTTCTTACCTCTGTCTTTGTATTAGACATATACCTCTCCTTGGTTATGTTTTACTCCTACCTCCTAGTTCTTCCCCAGTGTCATTACATAATTCCTATAATCTTAATTTATTTATTTTATCAAATATTTTATATAATTAGTTTAATACATATTTATATTTGGTTTAAATATATTTAGTTTTATAAATATGTTTAAAAACTAAATATGTTGAAAAAGAAAAATAAATATATTTTATAAATATAGTTAAAATATTTTATAATTTATTTTATTTTATTTTTAACCTTTGATAAACAACCAAATAATTGCCGCCTATACAAGCACAATATTTTATAAAAAAAATTATTTTATTTTCTTTGTGGTATGGCATGTCATTTTTGTCTATGAACTCTCAGGGACGTGTCGATTCAAGAATCATCAAATAAAATCATACGAAATGCGATTTGGTTTAATTGAGTTTGCACTCACATCCTCAATTTATCTTGGGTTTCAACCTTCATAATCAGAGGTCGTGAGGTCGAATTTGGTCCTTTTGTATTGAATATGGGTCACTATGGAATTCTCACCCCAAGACACGCTGCACTTGGTATGTATAAATTATTAAGGAAATTTCATAATTGAAAATACAGATTTGCAACCAAATCATCCATTGTCATTTTATTTCATTAATCAATTGAATTATATTCAGTTGATAGATTCTATTTAACAGCCCTAACTGTATGATATGCATTTTCGCATGGACTCTCTAACTTTTGTATTAGTCGTTCATGTACATGGATTGATTATGAAATATGGTCTTATGTTATCTCGGTAGTGCTTTTGGGCTTATGCCAAAGACATAGGCTTTGTTAAGGTATATGTTTCTTCTGGACTTCATTATGATTTCCATGTTACAGCTTCTATATCCTTCACATGTCTGGATAGTATATTTTGGTGTCCCCATTGTAATTTGAACTTGAATTATATTATGGTTGTGGACTTGGGGAGTAGATCTTCACTCTTTCTGTCTTAGTGTCTCTTGCAAGGTTATAGTCAATATATTAAATATTTTGCATGATGCTATGTAAGAAATTTGAAATTATGGAGAGTTTGTTGTTTAATTAGAAGACATTTTAATTCAGAAAATGGTGTCCTTTTGCAGAATCGGTAATTGGATGCATTTAACGGTACTGATGCTACAGAATTGGTAGGAGACCTTTTTATATTATGAATGGTAGACCTACAGACTTCTTTCAAGTCACCAGGGGACTTAGACAAGGCTTCCCTTTGTCCCCCTTCCTATATCTCTTGGTTGCAGAGTCTATTAGCAGAAAATTACATTCCTTGCAAAGCACGGGCGAGTTAAAAGGAATAAGGATTGCTAGAGGTGTTAAGGAAGTCAACCATGCACAGTTTGCTGACAACACTATTTTATTGGGAAGAGCCTCCATGATAGTCACTGCCAGATTCAAGAAAAATCTCTCCATCTTCTTAAAAGCTTTAGATGGAAAAGTAAATTCAAACAAGTCTAAAATATATGGATGGAATTGCTCTCCTAGGAATGTGGCAAAAATTTCCAGGACTCTAGGCTTTGAAGGAAAGACAGCATGGACCTCCTTCAACTATCTTGGGATTCCCATTGTCAAGGAAAAAAAAAATATGTCGGATTGGCTAGAGCTGGTGGACAATATTAAGAACACCATCAATTCCTGGGGTGCAAGATGGCTTAACCCAGCTGGTAAACTTGTGCTTATCAATGCTGCTATCTCGGCCTATCCTAATTATGCTTGTTCGATCTCCCTAGATCCTAAAAGAATAATACAATCTATTACAAAAGAAATTCGAAAATTCCTTTGGCAGGGTGGCAAAGCCACCGGTACAAAAAAGTTTCATCTGATCAACTAGGATACGGTCTGCAGTCCAAAAGAATGTGGGGGAGTAGGAGTTAGAGATGTCAATTGTACGAATCTCTCTCTCGGGGCCAAAATCCTATGGCGACTAATCTCTGCAAACAAAGTGTGGTGGAAAGAGATTTTACAAAGAAAATACCTAAATGGTTCTAGACGAAGATGCCTGGACGCTATCAACCCAAACAAAGAAGGCTCCCCAATATGGAGTCTTTGCGAAAAGGTCGTTTCCCTCATTCAAGGAAACCTTTATTGGATTTCTGGAAGTGGGAAAAGGATCACGATTTGCCAGGACAATATAGGGCCCTCCTCCCCCTCTAACTTCCTGCTGGCCTTCACAGATCTTAGAAACTGGTTAGATCAATTCAACATCTCCACGCTATATGATCTGTCATCTTGGACCATTAATGGACGCTGGGCGGGTTGGAAGGAACTGGAGATTCCAGTTCATCTTCAGGCCGACTACGACACCTTCCTCTTCACTTTACAAGGATCAGCATCTGTGCATAATCAACTCCATGACAGAAGAGGTTGGGGGCCTTCTGGCTCTTACTCGGTAAAGGAAGGATACCGCCTTCTCTACAATGCAAATAGAAATAATATCAAAGACAAGAAGTGGAAAAAAGTTTGGTGTAAGGACGGTTTTCCTAAAATAAATTCCTTCTTCTGGATTCTTTCACATCGGAAAACTCTCACAGCTGAGAACCTAAGAAATAGAGGAATAATAGGGCCCTCACGGTGCATTCTATGCAAAGAATACGAAGAAACTCTTGATCATGTCTTCCTGGAATGCAACTTCACTCAGGAGGTCTGGTCTCGCGCAACGCAAGGCTTGCATTTCAATTTGACAATGCCTACAGTTTGGAACAAACTCTTTGCTTGTTGGAAAGACTACTACCTTTGATCTCTTACTCATAAACCTGACTTCAGCAAGGCTTGGGAAGCTCTCCCAAAATAAATTTGTTGGAAAATTTGGACAACGAGAAACAAATAAATTTTCGAAGGGAAAATATCGACTCCAAATAGGGTCCCCTCCTCAGTTATATCTCTCTGGGTAGAATCTCTATCTTCGAGAGGGTTGTCTAACATCAACAAAGAACCTCTCACGGTGGAGGAACGAACTTGGTCGCTGAACTTTTAACCCCCATGATTTCACCTCCCTGCAACATATCCAATGCAGGATCTAATATTCAGAAGTGGCAAATCAGAACCAGCCCTCCATATTTCCAATCTTGGGGAAAAAGTATAGGAAGAAGTACTTTTTTTTTACGGGGCCTTGAAAGGAAACCCTAGGTTGGCAGGTGCGGGAGGAGTGATCTATGACTCCACAGGGAACAAGAAGACTGATTATGCATGGGGTATTGGAAGGAAAACTAACAATGGTGCCGAATGGTTAGTCCTTTTAAAGGGATTAGAAATAGCCAGGATTCTGGGAATCAAATAGTTGATAGTCTTCGGAGACTCACTCCTGGTCGCCAATGAAGCAAGAAAGATCAGGAAGAATCGGAAGTATCCGACGAACAAGACACATATTTTCCTTAATTGCATCACGAAGGAGTTCAAAACAATAGACTTCAAGCATGTGCTTCGATCACTCAACAAGCACGCGGATGAGATGGCCAATGATGGAGCTCAACTCAATTGTGGCACTATGGTTAGCAATAACAAGATCTACAACAAAGTATGGATTCCCTAGTTCATTTTTCCCCTAATCCCATAAAAATTGGGAATTACACGAATCTTAAAGGTTCTCTTTTTAGAATGGGTTTGAATGCCCGCCATCCCGTCTCATTAATGACCTCAGGCTACACTGACAGAATGAGACATGTGTATAACCGTCGAAAGGCAGGGAGGAATGCACTCAACGCGTATCATAGAAGCATCAATATCTGTAGCTTGTTGAAGGCTCGCTCCGTGAAGAAGAAGTTATCATCGGCTCTGCTCTATTTTTCCTTGACAAACACTGTTTAAGCTAAGGATGAATTTATAGTCATGGACTCTCTATTCCACCGGGAGCAATCCTTCTCCCCCTTTTTGTAATATCTAGCCGCTTTTTTAATAGAAAAATTCTAAACTATTTCTGTAAAAAAAAAAATATTATAAATATTTTAATATTTAAAAAAATAAAAAATTATGCTTTAAAAAAAATACACTTAAATTTGTGTTATATATAAAACAACAATTAATCTATGTTATATGTAATGACTAACAAAAAATATGCAATGTAATGAGTAACACTAAAACTTATAATTTATACTATTTAATCTAAAATTAATTAAGAGTTGTAACTTGTAATAGTATAATAAATCAATTTTATTGAAAAATTATATAAATTTTATTAAAGATTAAGATGGTGCATTAAGCCAATTTCATTGATAAATAATCAATTTCTTCTATGTAAATAATAAACTCACACCAAAATATCATTCATGTTTATTTTATGTTGTCTTAAAACCACTACCCATGTAAACACAAGATAAACCTTTTAATTAAGGAAGCAATCATTTATTTCTAAGATTACAATAGAGCCCTTGTTGGCATGGTTTTCTTTACAATCACTATAATTACTATCAAGGACATGCTACATTTAGAGGTCTCAGAAAAAGAGACATCCTTATAATGAAAACTATATCTTTGTCATAGAGCCTCTTCATTTAAGAGTTTATCTTTAACCCCCTTACTCAATTCTAATACACAGTGGAAATATAAGCCTCTTTAATTATGATTTGATCAAACTAGATTATGTATTAAGAAGTGATTTTGTGCATGAGACCTTAATTTACAAGCCTAAAAATGATGTTTCCATGCTGGTACAATATCTTCTCTAATCTATACTTTTGACTTGCTTTTCGATGGAATTTTGTATAGAGATTTTCTTGGTCTTCATTTGATTTAGCAAATTTGAGGTGGTCTTACTGCTTTTCTTTTTTGGTGGTCTGGTACAACTTCATTGGTCTGTAGTTTCTTACCTCTATCTTTGTATTAGACATATACCTCTCCTTGGTTATGTTTTACTCCTACCTCCTAGTTCTTCCCCAGTGACATAACATAATTCCTATAATCTTAATTTATTTATTTTATCAAATATTTTATATAATTAGTTTAATACATATTTATATTTGGTTTAAATATATTTATTTTTATAAATATGTTTATAAACTAAATATGTTGAAAAAAATAAATAAATATAGCTTAAATATCTTATAATTTATTTTATTTTATTTTTAACCTTTGATAAACAACCAAATAATTGTCACCTATACAAGCACAATATTTTATAATTTTTTTTATTTTATTTTCTTTGTGGTATGGCATGTCATTTTTGTCTATGAACTCTCAGGGATGTGTGGATTCAAGAATCATCAAATAAAATCATACGAAATGCGATTTGGTTTAATTGAGTTTGCACTCACATCCTCAATTTATCTTGGGTTTCAACCTTCACAATCAGAGGTTGTGAGGTCGAATTTGGTCCTTTTGTATCGAAGATGGGTCACTCTGGATTTCTCACCCTAAGACATGCCGCACTTGGTATGTATAAATTATTAAGGAAATTTCATAATTGAAAATACAGATTTGCAACCAAATCATCAACTGTATTTTTATTTCATTAATCAATTGAATTATATTTAGTTGATAGGTTCTATTTAGCAGCCCTAACTATATGATATGCATTTTCGCATGGACTCTCTGACTTTTGTATCAGTCGGGTGTGTACATGGATTGATTATGAAATATGGTCTTATGTTATCTCGGTAGTGCTTTTGGGCTTATGCCAAAGGCATAGGCGTTGTTAAGGTATCTGTTTCTTCTGGACTTCATTATGATTTCCATGTTATAGCTTCTATATCCTTCACATGTGTGGATAGTATATTTTGGTGTCCCCATTGTTTGAACTTGAATTATATTATGGTTGTGGACTTGGGGAGTAGACCTTCACTCTTTCTGTCTCAGTGTCTCTTGCAAGGTTATAGTCAATATATTAAATATTTTGCATGATGCTATGTAAGAAATTTGAAATTATGGAGAGTTTGTTGTTTAATTAGAAGTCATTTTAATTCAGAAAATGGTGTCCTTTTGCAGAGTCGGTAATTCGATGCATTCAACGGTAATGATGCTACAGAATTGGCAAGAGACCTTTTTCTATTGTGAATGGCAGACCTACAGACTTATTTCAAGTCACCAGGGGACTTAGACAAGGATTCCCTTTGTCCCCCTTCATATATCTCTTGGTTGCAGAGTCTATGAGCAGAAAATTACATTCCTTGCAAAGCATAGGTGAGTTAAAAGGAATAAGGATTGCTAGAGGTGTTAAGGCAGTCAACCATGCATAGTTTGCTGACAACACTATTTTATTGGGAAGAGCCTCCATGATAGTCGTTGCCAAATTCAAGAAAACTCTCTTCATCTTCTTAAAAGCTTCAGATGGAAAAGTAAATTCAAACAAGTCTAAAATATATGGATGGAATTACTCTCCTAGGAATATGGAAAAATTTTCCAGGACCAGGGAAATTTTTAGGGGCGAAATTTCGCCAATTGGCTATTTTGGGGGCTTTTTTCAAAAAATAAATTCGCTATTTGGTCATTTTTGGTCTCTAATATCGCCTATACTTACATAAAATATGTTTTTTTATCATAATATTCGCCAAAATTTACAAGTTTCAGTAGTAAATTGTATGTTTCATATTTAATATTCGCCTACCCATCTATATATGTGTTTTTTCCAATCCAAAATAATCGCCTAGAATACTATATTTAAGTATACTTTTATAATCCTTAAAATATATCCTATCCAGGACTCTAGGCTTTGAAGGAAAGACAACATGGACCTCCTTCAACTATCTTGGGATTCCCATTGTCAAGGAAAAAAAAAGATGTCAGATTGGCTAGAGCTGGTGGACAAGATTAAGAACACCATCAATTCCTGGGGTGCAAGATGGCTTAACCCATCTGGTAAACTTGTGCTTATCAATGTTGTTATCTCGGCCTATCCTAATTACGCTTGTTCGATCTCCCTAGATCCTAAAAGAATAATACAAGACATTACAAAAGAAATTCGAAAATTCCTTTGGCAGGGTGGCAATGCCACCGATACAAAAAAGTTTCATTTGATCAACTGGGATACGGTTTGTAGTCCAAAAGAATGTGGGGGAGCAGGAGTTAGAGATCTCAATTGTATGAATCTCTCTCCTGTAGCCAAAATCCTTTGGCGACTAATCTATGGAGACAAAGTGTGGTGGAAAGAGATACTACAAAGAAAATACCTAAATGGTTCTAGACGAAGATGCCTGGGCGCTATCAACCCAAACAAAGAAGGCTCCCCAATATGGAGTCTTTGCAAAAAGGCCGTTTCCCTCATTCAAGGAAACCTTTATTGGATTTCTGGAAGTGGGAAAAGGATCATGATTTGGCAGGACAATATAGGGCCCTCCTCCCCCTCTAACTTTATGCCGACCTTCACAGATCTTAGAAACTGGTTAGATCAATTCAACATCTCCACGCTATATGATCTGTCATCTTGGACCATTAATGGACGTTGTGCGGGTTGGAAGGAACTGGAGATTCCAGTTCATATTCAGCCCGACTACGACACCTTCCTCTTCACTTTACAAGGCTCAACCCCTGTACATAATCAAATCCATGACAGAAGAGGTTGGGGGCCTTCTGGATCTTACTCGGTAAAGGAAGGACATTGCCTTCTCTATAGTGCAAATAGAAATAATATCAAAGACAAGAAGTGGAAAAAATTTTGGTGTAAGGACGGTTTGCCTAAAATAAATGCCTTCTTCTGGATTCTTTCACATCGAAAAACTCTCACAGCTGAGAACCTAAGAAAGAGAGGAATAACAGGGCCTTCACGGTGCATTCTATGCAAAGAATACAAAGAAAATCTTGATCATGTATTCTTGGAATGCAACTTCACTCAGGAGGTCTGGTCTCGCACAACGCAAGGCTTGCATTTCAATTTGACAATGCCTACAGTTTGCAACAACCTCTTCGCCTGTTGGAAAGAATACTACCTTGGATCTCTTACTTAGAAACTTGACTTCACTTGGGAAGCTCTCCCAAAATACATTTGTTGAAAAATTTGGACAGTGAGAAGCAAAGAAATTTTCGAAGGGAAAATATCCACTCCAAATAGGGTCCTATCCTTAGCTATATCTCTCCGGGTATAATCTATATTCTCGAGAGGGTTGTCTAACATCAACAAAGAACTTCTCACGGTGGAGGAACGAACTTGGGCCGCTGACCTTTTAACCCCCATGAGTTCACCTCCTTTCAACATATCCAATGCAGGATCTAATATTCAGAAGTGGCAAATCAGAACCAGCCCTCCGTATTTCCAAACTTGGAGAAAAAGTATAGGAAGAAGTACTTTATTTTTTGAGGGGGCCTCAAAAGGAAACCCTGGGTTGGCAGATGTGGGAGGAGTGATCTATGACTCCACAGGGAACAAGAAGATTGATTATGCATGGGGGATTGGAAGGAAAACTAACAATGGTGCCTAATGGTTATCCCTTTTAAAGGGACTAGAAATAGCCAGGATTCTGGGCATCGAAGAGTTAATAGTCTTTGGAGACTCACTCCTGGTCATCAATGAAGCAAGAAATATCACGAAGAATCAAAAGTATCTGACTAGCAAGATGCATCTTTTCCTTAATTTCATCACGAAGGAGCTCAAAACAATAGACTTCAAGAATGTGCTTTGTTTGCTCAACAAGCACGTGGATGAGATGGCCAATGATGGAGCTCGACTCAATTGTGGCACTATGGTTAGCAATAACAAGATTTACAACAAAGTATGGATTCCCTAGTTCATTTTTCCCCTAATCCCATAGAAATTGGGAATTACATGAATCTGAAAGGTTCTCTTTTTAGAATGGGTTTGAATGACTACCATCCCGTCTCATTAATGACCTCGGGCTACGCTGATAGAACGAGACATGTGTATAACCATCGAAAGGCAGGGAGGAATGCACTCAATGCGTATCATAGAAGCATCAATATATGTAGCTCACTGAAGGATCACTCCGTGAAGAAGAAGTTATTGTCGCCTCTCTGCATCATGGATGTCTCTGTGATGGCTCAGTGCTCGCTCTCACCTCAATGCCTTAGGTGCATGAAGACCATCAAGAAACATGAGAGCCCATGGGCTCAGGACTTAAAGAAAGCTCTTGCGAACCAGGATGAATGCCAAGTGATTCCAGCCCCGTCAAGCCCCTCTAGTAATGTTTCTTGTACTCTGTACTTTCTTGGAATCAAAGGGAAATGGTACCCTTCCTCAACTTAGTGTGAACACAACACCCCTAGTTCTTCCATGAGCCCAGAAGGTAGCATCAATATGAAGGACTACTCTAAGGTTTTCAAAGAGATGTAGGAGCAGCTTCTTATGCTCTGTTATGAAAATGTGGAGACGAAGAGGGCTCTTACTAGCCTCTTCTCCCTCGTCCAAATAACACTAGTAGAGGTTTGCATCTGTCAAGAAAAGGCAGCCACTCATGCCGAGAAAATAGACGTGATCTCGGCCATAAACACTGACATCAACTTTGGAAATGCGAATAGTGGCATTAAGACTGTGGAGAAGAAAGTGGACTTGCTTAGGAATGACATTGGACATTTCTTCACTGGTTGGAAAGCGAGAGGTGTCAAGGTGAAGGAAAACTCAGCAGAACCGGTTATCAGCCTTCCCAGACTCCTGGAGCTTCAAGAAGCCCTAACTACTTCAGGTTTCAGGACTTCCTATTTTGGTTACCATTATGATAAGCAGACCTTTTTGTAAAGCATTCTTGCAGCTGAAAACTCTTCACTTATATGTATTAGCTCTGTTTCTACTTAATCGGGTAGTAGGATAGGTGTTTTAGTTTGCAAAGATTTGGGATTTTAGGTGATATGTAATAGCTTTGTTTTTCCTTGACAAACACTGTTTAAGCCAAGGATTAATTTAGAGTCATGGACTTTGTGTTCCACCGGGAGCAATCCTTCTCCCCCTTTTTGTAATCTCTGACCACTTTTTTAATAGAAAATTTCTAAACCGTTTCTGTAAAAAAAAAAAATCTTAAATATTATAAATATTTTAATATTTAAAAAAATAAAAATTATACTTTAAAAAAAAATACACTTAAATTTGTGTTATTGCACTGAGTGAAACGAGGTGCTTTACAGCCCAGTATGGGGGAGATGTTGTAACGTGATATAACGTTTGTAACAAAATAATTAAAAAATTCATGTTGGCTCATAAAATAAAAAAAATTATGGAAAGTACTTAAAAAAAAATCCATGTTGGTTCATAAAATAAAATATTATGAAAAGTAATTAAAAAGTAGATGTTCGTTTATAAAATAAAAACTTAAAACTTAAACCCGGATCTATCAATCAAGAGAGATCAAATTTCTTGAGTTTAAATTTAAAAAAAGAAATACACCTCAAGAAATTGGATCCCTCTCGGTGGTGCTTGATAGATACAGGTTTAAGATGGATCTATGCTGGTATATAAAACAACAATTAATCTATGTTATATGTAATGACTAACAAAAAGTATGCAATGTAATGACTAACACTAAAACTTATAATTTATAATGTTTAATCTAAAATTAATTAAGAGTTGTAACTTGTAATAGTATAATAAATCAATTTTATTGATCAATTATATAAATTTTATTAAAGATTAAGACGGTGCATTAAGCCAATTTCATTGATAAATAATGAATTTCTTCTATGTAAATAATAAACTCACATCAAAAGTTCATTCATGTTTATTTTATGTTGTCTTAAAACCACTACCCATGTAAACACAAGATAAACCTTCTAATTAAGGAAGCAATCATTTATTTCTAAGATTACAATAGAGCCCTTGTTGGCATGGTTTTCTTTACAATCACCATAATTACTATCAAGGACATGCTACATTTAGAGGTATGAGAAAAAGCGATAACCAAAACTATATCTTTGCCATAGAGCCTCTTCATTTAAGAGTTTATATTTAACCCCCTTACTCAATTCTAATACATAGTGGAAATATAAGCCTCTTTAATTATGATTTCATCAAACTAGATTATGTATTAAGAAGTGATTTTGTGCATGAAACCTTAATTTACAAGCCTAAAAATGATGTTTCCATGCTGGTACAATATCTTCTCTAATCTATACTTTTTACTTGCTTTTTGATGGAATTTTGCATAGAGATTTTCTTGGTCTTCATTTGATTTAGCAAATTTGAGGTGGTCTTACTACTTTTCTTTTTTGGTGGTCTGGTACACTACACTGGTGTGTAGTTTCTTACCTCTATCTTTGTATTAGACATATACCTCTCCTTGGTTATGTTTTACTCCTACCTCCTAGTTTTTCCCAGTGTCATTACATAATTCCTATAATCTTAATTTATTTATTTTGTCAAATATTTTATATAATTAGTTTAATACATATTTATATTTAGTTTAAATATATTTATTTTTATAAATATGTTTATAAACTAAATATGTTGAAAAAGAAAAATAAATATATTTTATAAATATAGTTAAAATATTGTATATTTTATTTTATTTTATTTTTAACCTTTGATAAACAACCAAATAATTGTCGCCTATACAAGCACAATTTTTATAATTTTTTTTATTTTATTTTCTTTGTGGTATGGCATGTCATTTTTGTCTATGAACTCTCTGACGTGTGGATTCAAGAATCATCAAATAAAATCATATGAAATGCGATTTGGTTTAATTGAGTTTGCACTCACATCCTCAATTTATCTTGGGTTTCAACCTTCACAATCAGAGGTCGTGAGGTCGAATTTGGTCCTTTTGTATCAAATATGGGTCACTCTGGAATTCTCACCCCAAGACAGGCCGCACTTGGTATGTATAAATTATTAAGGAAATTTCATAATTGAAAATACAGATTTGCAACCAAATCATCCAGTGTATTTTTATTTCATTAATCAATTAAATTATATTCAGTTGATAGCTAGATTATATTTAGCAGCCGTAACTGTAGGATATGCATTTTCGCATGGACTCTCTGAATTTTGTATCAGTCGGGTGTGTACATGGATTGATTATGAAATATGGTCTTATGTTATCTCGGTAGTGCTTTTGGGCTTATGCCAAAGACATAGGCTTTGTTAAGGTATACGTTTCTTCTGAACTTCATTATGATTTCCATTTTACAGCTTCTATATCGTTCACATGTCTGGATAGTATATTTTGGTGTCCCCATTGTTTGAACTTGAATTATATTATGGTTGTGGACTTGGGGCATAGACCTTCACTCTCTCTGTCTCAGTGTCTCTTGCAAGGTTATAGTCAATATATTAAATATTTTGCATGATGCTATGTAAGAAATTTGAAATTATGGAGAGTTTGTTGTTTAATTAGAATTCATTTTAATTCAGAAAATGGTGTCCTTTTGCAGAATCGGTAATTGGATGCGTTCAACGGTAATGATGCTACAGAATTGGCAGGAGACCTTTTTCTATTGAGAAGTTTTTTCAGAAATAAAATGGTTAAATATAGTTGAAATATATATATGGTATTTTATTGTTTAATGAAAAGCTTGAATGGCTAATAGATAAGAACACGTGTTTCAACCTTGGATGTTGAATGCAACAGGTTCAAATCTGAAAAACCGGGAAGGGTTTTGAACCTGGAAAGGTTTAGTGTTTGGTGTTCTTGTTGTATTGTAGTAAATCAAACTTGTGTCCTTCATTCAATCTCTATGAGTGAACTACTATTTGGATTTTGGTGTATTGTTTTTTTATGATGTTGCTCGAGTATATAGTCATCGCAGGATGCACTAATGGAAAGATGAAAATACTTATTGAGTTGCCAAATTTTGTATAGCTTTAAAAGTCTTTAATTAAAAAAGATAATTCAATGAGGAAGAGAATTATGTTTTGTAGTTCCTTGTAACCTTTGGTTAATTGATTGCAAAAATACTTGATTGTGATTCCAAAATCTAATACACTAGTTAGCTAGACTTTCTGTTGTGGATTTTGAAACGATGATTGAAAAATTTAGAAAAATTTAGAATAGGGAACCCTAGTTTGGCTTGGCAACTTTACTCTAGAGGTTTTTGGGGTTTAGACTTCTTTAGCATAGGAAATAATTTTGGGATCCTTTGTTGCAAAATCTAGCCCATAGTTGCTTGTGTCAAAATATTTGTAGTCTTATGAGAATTTAGATCGAAACCTTTAACAATGTTCATCAAGTTAATGAACCTTGCAAGATGGATATCCTTGCAAAAGGAAAGAAACAGGATAAAAGAGTTGTTGGGTAAAATTTTAAAAGAACCTTTTGCTAGAGGGCATTGTCCAAAGTACTCACATTGTCCAAAGTGTATTAATACTTGTTTTCCAAATGACAAGGTCACCTCTGCCAAGCTTGGTGTTAAGTTTTCAGAATTTACTTAAATCTAATATAGGATCTTAACTGAGAAAACAACATGTACAACAAATCTACATCATATCAAACATGGACACAATAATGCAAGCACACAAGAGACATGGAGTTTACTTGGGGAAAACCATAAAGGTGAAAAACCCCAATAACTTCCTCAGAGATAGATAGAGCAATGATACAACCAGAATACAAGAGATAGTCTTCTCCTAGCAGCAGAGCCTCCTCCTCCACAAGTGCGCCACTCTCCAAAGTGTGAGTGAGAGAATAGAATGATCAAATAGAGATATCCCGATCTCTATTTATACTAGACTTGACTTGCCTAATAACCTTTACTAGGTCGGCCTTAACTTAACCACATAACACAATGTTGACTGGGCCGACACCCAATAGGGTGGTCTAATAACCCTTTGACCCACATGGTTGACCCCCACTAGGGTGGTCTAACAACCCTTCGACCCACATGACTTATACAGGGCCGACCCCAACAAGGTGGTCTAATAACCCATCAAGTATAAGTTACGACACTTACAATATAAATGACGACACTTCTGTATAGAGGAATAATAACATCTCTATAGGAATACAATATACATATCTGTGAAATACATTCTGAAGTTACATATACATCAACACTCCCTCTTAACTAGGAAGGTGTTTCTCGACACAGGTCTTCTAGCACAAGTCATCTTCTCTGGATCATCGTCACTAGATAATCGTCATTGAGTCATCATCATCGTCACTACTGGTGCTATCTCAATCAATCTCTGAATCTACTCGTGATAGGAAGTTCTACAGAGTCAGTCCTTTTTCATACTGGATGTAGTCCCACCACCTGTAGGTCTTCATCATCACTGGCCATACTGTGGAATCCTTAGGACTTATTATGTGCGTCACAAAACCTGGCTGCAGCATCCCAGGATATTATGAGCACACAACTCTACCTGTCGGATCTCCTAGGAGCACATTACATGTGACCCATCACAAAACCTTGCTGAAGCATCCCAGGCTGTTACGAGCACACAGCTCTACCTGTCGGATCTCCCAGGAGCACATTACATGTGATCTCACCACAAAACCTGGCTGAAGCATCCTAGGCTGTTATGAGCACACAGCTCTACCTGTTGGATCTCCCAGGAGCACATTACATGTGGTCCACCACAAAACCTGGCTGAAGCATCTGAGGCCTTTTTCATCCTGTCCAGATCTCCCAGGAGCAAATTACATGTGGTCATGGCAAAACCTGGCTGAAGCATCTAAGGCCTATTTCATCCTGTCCAGATCTCCCAGGAGCAAATTACATGCCATAGGGAAAAACCTCTCAAGAGCATCTCAGGATGTTACAGGTACACAACTCCGACCTGAAGAACTCCCAGGGCACAAATTACATGTCCTCCCAGAGCAATGTCTCGAAAGAGCATCCCAGGCTATTACAGGTACACAACTCTGACCTATAGGATCTCCCAGACATGCTCATCTGCACAACCTGATCCACAGCCACAAAGTATCATCCTGATACTCACCATACATCATCCTGATGTACACATGATCATCCTGATCATCATCACTGCATCTTCCTCTTCAAATCATCTCATCGTCCACGAAGCACAGCCCAGATGCACATCATCCAACACTTACACCACCGACATGGGAGAACACATCTACCACCATCCGGGGAAGGCTCCAGCCCTTTTTTTTTTTTACCATGGGAGAACATATCTACCACCATGTGAAAAATGGCTCAGTAATTACATCATGACCAAGGGAGAACACATCAACCATGTCAGAAAAGCTCATGTGCATCTACATCTTCCGGACTCATCACTTCCCTTTGGAAGGAACCTTGATCTGAAGTGCACCAAACCTTTCTCTGAAGTACTCAAATTGCACTCTGGCCAACGGCTTGGTCAATACATCTGCAACCTGCTCATCCGTCGCAACATACTCTGCTTCCACTGTACTCAGTGCTACGTAGGACTGCTTCTTGCTAAACCAAGAGATCACACCTGATCCCTATCTGCAGCACTGCCTTCCCAATCTGAATCAACATAACCCTGCAGGTTAAACTTTTGATTCGCATCATACTTGAGCCCATAATCAACTGTACCCTTCAGGTACCTCAGAATATGCTTTACAACAACCAGGTGAACACTCCTCGGATCCGTCAGGAACTGGCTCAATGTGTTCACCGCAAAGCAAATATCTGGTCTCGTTTTCGTCAGGTACATCAAGGACCCAATCATCTGATGATACATAGTGATATCAATCGGCTCAGATGAAACATCACACAGAAGCTTCAGGTTCGATTCCATAGGTGTGGCCATAGCCTTGCAGTCCATCATCCTGAACCTCTTCAGGATCTCTACTGCATACTTCCCTTGTCCAAGGAAGATGCCATCTGCACTCTGCCACACCTCCATGCCAAAAACAAATAGTGCATCATCCCCAAGTTCTTTAACTCGAACTCGGTAGAAAGATTCCGCTACATGTTGGCAATCAATCTATCGTCACATGTTACAAACAGGTCATCCACATAGTAGTATCATTGGATTGCCTTCCTTAACTTTGTAGTAAAGGTTGGAATCCGCTTTATTCTTGGTAAAGCCCAAACTGGATAGAAAGCTGTCTATCCTACCATACCAAGTTCTGCACATATATGACTCCCTGTCATGTGTCTCAGAACCAAGTGGCTTCTCCACATACACTTCTTCTTCTACTACACCATTCAAGAAGGCTGTCTTGAAATCCATCTGATGTATCTTCCACTTCATCACTGCAGCCAGAGCAAGTACAGATCTAACGGAAGTGTATCTGGCTACAAGAGAAAAAGTCTCTATGCTACCACCTGCAGCATGCTTGATCTTGTAGATCCTCTTGGAAGTCACTACAGACTACCTTTTGGGACTGCATCTCAAACATCTTCATGATCTACTGGTACTCCTCGATCATGGCATTCTTCCCAGATCCTGGGAACTTCAATATCTTCAATATTTTCAATAGATAACTTTGTTGTTGAACAAATGTTGTAGTCCTTCTTTTGTAGGTGATGGTATACGATCTTTCCTACACAACAAGTTAAATTGCATGATTAGAAAACATCTCATAGTTTTCAGAACAAATTCTTACACATAAAGAAATATGTCATACAGTCATGCAATTACCTTATCCAATGCTTCAATACAACATTTATCCATATTCTGTAACTTTCTAGATGCCTTCCAATCTCTACTAGAACATTGTTAAAAGTGTGCACAACTCCTAACATGTCAGCAAAGAGGTTTCATTTTAGATAAGTAGCAATGGAATGTTGTATAGTTCCATAGGCCACTTACCCATGTATATTAGTAGTATATTGTTCATCAATGCAACTATTCTAATATGCATAATACACAACCTAATTCTAGGAACATAAGCATATACATCATTGAATAACATTATGTAAGAAATGACAATTCAAATACTTATCTTTGTTTGGTTGCTGGGTGGACTCCCTCTGAATCTTTGCAACTCCATTCTGATGTGGATTGTGAGAAGTGGTCAACTCCCTCTGAATATCTGCGTCCTTGCAGAAACTACCGAAGTGTGCTCCTTTGCTTTCTTACGGGAACAACTGGAGTGTGCTCCTTTGCTTTCTTGCAGGAACAACTGGAGTGTGCTCCCTCTTGATCTTTGCTTCCTGGATTACCTATCCTTGAACTTATATCCATCCTTAATCACTATGCATGCTTATTAGTATCATCATTGTGTTATCCTTGAGGTCTCATACATAATCACACATTTATTAGTATAATATTAATACTATCAAAACACATTAATCTTAAACATGTATAGTCATGATCATTCACAGATAATAAACATTAGCATTCAAGGTTTCAGGGAAGTCTTCTTTTACTCATGCATATTCTTATTTGATCATAGGACTCTTTTGATTAGTTAAATCATCAATACATAAACCCGTAATTTCTCAAACCTATACCTTCACGATTCTTTTGGTTAGTCATATAATCAATTATGGTAAGAAACATAATATGCATATAGCCATGACTTCAAACCTATGACTTCATGAATAATCATTATCAAGAACACAACAGTATAAGATCCTAACACAAGGTAGGCTTCTAGCTTGATATAGGAAAAACATACCTGGATTAGCATGCTAGCTAGTTATGTCTAACATACCCGTATAATGTCTTCTGGTTCTCTTCAGTGACTTGTGCTAGTAACCTGCATGTCTCATAGGTTAACCATTGTAGGACCAAGTTATACATACCTCGAAAGTAGATCTTCTATGTGATCCATGACAATGGATGAATCTTTGTCTTCATGTCACCATGATCATATGTTCTTGAAGTAGAACATGATTTGTCTTTCTTGGTGTACCTTTTATGTTAGCGAACAACATAAACCTCATACAACATCACAATGCATTAGTACATTCATAAGTGTCAAAACCTTAATCAATGAATATCTTCTATTAAGGTGATATGACAAGTCTAGTAATTAATCAAGATTGTACTGTAATGATATGAAGACAAACATATGATAAACTTAACCATGAAACATACTTGTAAGCCATACCTGTCAAGATTGCTTGTAATCTTCTTATGGAAGGCCTTAGCCTCATCTTCCTTTGAGACAGGAACTTCTTCACTTATGCAGGTGACCAATCCATCTTCTTCTAGGATTAACCCAATCCACTTGATTTGCAAGAACTAGACCTGGAGCTGGATTATGGTTTGTCAAAGAAACCCCAAAAATTCAAACTTTGAATTTCAAACTTCTGAAAGGATATAAATATGCGCCTTGATGAGCTGATCAAGTTGGTATATTCAGAATTTGAAAACTGCAAAGTTTCACCCCTCGAAATTGCCTTTTAGATTTTTGGATTCACTAGGGAGGACCCTGAACTAGGGTTTGAGTTTCCCGAAGCTTCACCCAACCAAAATATTTGATTCAAAGCTCTAAGCTTCAATTTTTCTGAGGAGCTTCTAGCTATGGTCACAGATTTCCGAAATTCCAATTTTTGCAGAAGCCCTAATTTTCCATCTTTCCGATCAAAGTCCCGAATTGGGGTTTGATCAAGCCCGATTTTCTGCCCAACCAAAAAATCTGATCTTGGTCTCTAAATTTTGATTTTGATGAGTAGCATCTAGCCGTGGTCTCCGATTACAAAAATTCCAACTTTCTCCGAAGCCCTAAATTCCGGAAGCCATGAATAAAGGTGCTAAAAAATAATTTTGTTTTGACAAAAATATGTACCTGCTTGTTTCTGGTGTAACTATGCACGTTTCAATCCATAGGGTCTGAAAAACAATTTTGTGGTAGCCTGACCTGTCATATTTCCATCCCGACAGGTCTGACCTCAATTGGATTTTCTGAGAGAGAGTTATGCCAAGTGTCGCAATGTGACCTGTTTATGAGATAATACAGGAGAGCGAACTTTTACGGCCTGCCATGTGTCACTGGTTCAACTTCGGCCTCTAAAAAAGTTGCTTGAGATAGTAGAGTCTGTGTACTACCTGTCACATTTTACAAAATTTCATTTGGAGCTTCCTAGCGCAAGTTATGATCTTTTTTCCAAGGTCACCTGTGTTTGACTCAGATTTGGAAGAGGCAGAAACCCTATATTGTATAGATCATAATCACAAAGTACAACGCATTAGAGGTTTTCCTTTGGACACAAGGTACATGGGGATATTATCTTCGACCTGTAAAAGTTTCATATCTGAAAACTTTGCCAAAATGGATTTATAGCGAAAGTGCTACGATGACTGGTTTTTGCTATATCAAGCCCTAGCATTGTAAGTGCAACAAGTGTCATACATGCCATATCATGCCTTCTTTCGGGCTAGCTCTGATACCATGTTAAATTTTCAGAATTTACTTCAATCTTATCTAGGATCTTAACTGAGAGAACAACATGTACAACAAATCTATAGCATATCAAATATGGACACAATAATGCAAGCACACAAGAGACACTGAGTTTACTTGGGGAAAACCATAAAGGTGAAAAACCCCAATAACTTCCTCAAAGATAGATAGAGCAATGATACAACTAGAATACAAGAGATAGTCTTCTCCTAGCAGCAGAGCCTCTTCCTCCACAAGTGCGCCACTCTCCAAAGTGTGAGTGAGAGAATAGAATGATCAAATAGAGATCTCCCGATCTCTATTTATACTAGACTTGACTTGCCTAATAACCTTTACTAGGTCGGCCTTAACTTAACCACATAACACAATGCTGACTGGGCTGACACCCAATAGGGTGGTCTAATAACCCTTTGACCCACATGGCCGACTCCCACTAGGGTGGTCTAACAACCCTTCGACCCACATGACTTATACAGGGCCGACCCCAACAAGGTGGTCTAATAACCCATTAAGTATAAGTTACGACACTTACAGTATAAATGACGACACTTCCGTATAGAGGAATAATAACATCTCTATAGGAATACAATATACATATATGTGAAATACATTTCGAAGTTACATATACATCAACACTTGGTAATATTGCATCCAATTGATGGGAGGAGATGAGAGAATCCAATATCCTTCCAATTGATGGGAGGAGCTTAGAGAATCCAATATACACCTAATCTCATCTCAGGACTCAATCCACTTCTATCAAATACATATCATCTGCAAACAAAGCAAATCAATTTGAGAATCAAATCAGTAAATTTAAGACTCTTCCATAACTCCGAATTTAAACTTTAATAAAAGCATTAATCCTGAAACAGTCCACTACCATTTGCATTCCAAGGATTCAAACACCATGAACAATGAGACATGTCAAAATCCTTGGAAGGGCAAGGAAGCCAATGTGTCCCCCTTACATCAATCACAATAGGCACACCTTGCTCCAAAGCAAAATGCACTTAACAATTTCAGGTTGGGGCATATCTCCAAACCCTATCATCGCAACAACAACATCCAACAATCTCGTCAAAATTGAAAAACACTTTTGAGCACATATCAGGCAGTCACAAATCAAAACACACTAGTTACCACAAAAGAGCACTTCACTTATTACGGTATCATGTAGCACTACTTGGATTGATGTTCGAGCATTGCAGGAAGCTGCATATTTCCCTGAATTTGAAGAATTTTATTTGTATACGTCATAGAGGGATTTGCTAGGACATATGGTATGCAAAGATAAAGTACTATTGGGACAGAGTTGCAGTAATTGTGAATTTTTTGCTGCCTACCACTATTAAGGCATTGCACTCCACTATGGGACACACAAGCTACTACAGTCACTTCATCCAAAAAAATGCAACTATCACCAAACTGTTGGAGAACTTGTTGCGCAAGTCTAAAGCCTTTCACTGGTCACAAAACTACATTATCCTTTTTTAAAAGGTATCAACAAAAAATTAAAATAAAAAAAACATATATAATTTTATATTTATATATAAAAATCTTATATTTAAATATATATTTTTTGATAAATATTCAAACTCTATCTTGCAAACCCGCATGCTTCCAGGCCTTCTGGACCATGAAGATAAACTAGTAAGTGCACTCATCCTGGTTTTTCCGAATTGGTCCATCAAATTTAATGTACATGTAACGCATCTAGCATTGCACCGAGAGCAGTACTCACACAACAAGGAGAATGGGAGATAGACCTCAAAAGTTGGTCCTATTAATCGAGGATCGGACCTGATCCAGATCAAAGGGTGGAACAATTGAAATAGGGTTATACCCGCTATTGCCTAACAAATAGCCTACATAGAACGAAGTGAAATACCGACATTGACCCAATGCCTACCGGTAAATATAAAGAAGGCCTAAGTGGCTTCCTTTCCTCAGAGTGTGGGAGCAAGCATCCTTGAAACTTGCTAAGGGTGAGTTATTAAGGTGCGAAAACCGCTCGTCCACATCACTACTTTTCTAGCCTGAGAAAAGGATCCCTTTCATACAAAAAGGTTCCTCCCCTACGTGTATGAACGGAAATTTAAGAGGCGCCCAGCAGCAAGCAACTGCCTGAGTGATCAGGCCGCCATTGTAACACCTATTGAGCAATAACCAGTAGCTGAACTGGAAATGGGTTCTTTCAATCGTATAAAATCTACTCTGTATGGATAGATCATTCCTTATGTTGGTTCCTTTGAATGAATAAGGCATGGTCAGCAGAGTAGAGAAAAGAGAAACCATGGAGGAATAGTATCTGAATGTTTTAAGCTTTTTATATTGGACAAAAGAAAATGAAATTACAACTCAACTTTGAAGCCAATTTGTGCTAGGTGTTGATGCTGCTAATGGCTTAGCCATCAATTTGTATGATTCGAGAGGAATTTTTCAGGAAAAAATAGAGAGAAGAGCAATGGATAGAATACAAGAAGAAAAAACATGCTACAATATTGATACCAAAAGAGTTTCCTTTAAAAACTGATCAATCGTATAGGTCAGGGTTCTTGAAGAGGAAATTGGAAGAGAAGAAATTTGGGGAAGCAGAAAATTGGTCTTTAACCAGGGTTTCCCCATGCCATGAAGACACTTGAAGATACTTAAAACTAGAAAAGCACTCATTTAACAAACAATGCTACAAGAAAATGGAAAGAAATATCCCCTCAAAAAGCGTTCGAGCACAGATGAAGGATTGTCCATTCTTTACCAACAGATTTATCAATACACAGTACAAACGTGCCTTTGCATAAGCCTTCTTAATGCCCTCAACAAGAAGGTAGTTTAAATACAGACTGAATTCACTCGCACGTTGTTATAGCCTTGATTATTCGTTGAGTTATGAGAAACAAATAATCAGAGGCAGTTGTCACTTCAAACAGTCTACATGGGAAATAACATACTTTTCATTTATCCATTATTATGGACTCCACTTAATTTCTATTGTTGACACCAAAATGATGTGTCAAAGCATTATACACTAAATGGGTACCTATATTCCCATACACAATATTAATCCTCCGACCATTTCCAATTTTGATGCATGAGTGAGCGAGGATCAGAGTGTTCAGTATGAAATTTTCGGAGGACAAAGGCTCGGTCTCCACTGTTTGTGTATGTTGTGTGAATGGTCCACATTTCTTGTGCAGTCCGGGGGAGATAACACAATTAGATTGCAACCGTTCCTCTAGTTTTCACAAATGGCAGATCCGGCGTGCGCAAAGATGTTAAGAGGGTGGTACAATGGTGGGTCAACTATGTATGAAATACTTAATTGGTCAGCTGAAATCGACTTAAAATTTTTAAGAAATGATGAGAATTCACAATACCTTTTAAATGACATATATGACATGACAGAGCTTCGGAGTGGTTTTCTGCAACATCTGACCAAGACGGACACCCCTTATTTCCAGATCTCTTTATTCAACAACAATTTACAAACACATAAACACAAGGATTTCCAGCCTCGAGTCTCTTTATTCATCAACAACTTACAAACACACAAACACAAAGAAAAGCTAAGAAAATTATTCAACAACAATCTACAAACACACAAACACAAGGAAAAGCTACGAAAATAATACCTTCCAATACAAACAGGGGACTTCACCCAACTACCATTACGGTTGCAGAGAAAGGTAAGAACTCCTCTATGAAACCTGAAACCTAGCCCTTCCTTCGAATATTCTACATTCTTAACAATTTACAAACACACAAACACACAAACACAAGGAAGAGCTAAGAAAATAATTCCTTCCAATATAAAAACAGGACTTCACCCAACGACCATTACGGTTGCATATTACAGTTGCAGAGAAAGGTAAGAAAATAATAGCACCCTCCAATATGAAACCTCAACATGCCTTCGAATGTTTTGCATTCTTACCATTTGCACTTCATAATGAGAAAGTGAAATAGTACACTTGTCAAGAAAACAATTAACTTTTGTCCATATGTTACTCTTTGAATATGTTAATGCAATACATTATACTAAGATGGAATAGGTGTTTCCTGTGCAGTTTAGACAACTGAAATTTATTTGTACATTATGTTAGAAAGGTATAGTGGTATTTTAGTTTATTTTCATATTTATTTTAATAGCGTCCAATGATAAAATTAGTCAATTCAAGACTTCTAATCCAATCATATTTAGAGAAATTTTAATAAAAAATTAAAAATAAATAATAAAAATATTTGAACTTTAGTATACATTACATATATTCAATGCCTCATATGAATTAATATGAGAATATGGAACATATAGTCTCTGCCTACGACAGGGACTAATAAAGTACACATAGAAAATAGTTGTGAATTTTCTTCGAATAATCATTTTTATTGATAAAAAAATGTTAATACAACCAACTAAAATTGTTATGTACTTAGGGAGATATCCAAGTGGATATTGTTTGTAACGTGGCCATAATTATGGAATAATAGGCCCACTAGTTAGTTAGATGAAATAATATAATAATAAGAAGTACTTGACATGAACTCCCTAGGAGTACTTATGAGAAAGTGTAAATCTATAAGTATCATTGTATGAAATATGTGAGATTTAATATATTTTATCAAGCATGGCTTGTGTAGTGATTCCTTCCATAAGGAGTAATCCATGGTGTTTCTCTACCTTAAGGTTTTTTCTCTATATCTTGGTGTTATCCTTATGGTGAATGTATTTTGATTATTTATGAAGTGTAAGGATTCTATACCTTTATTTTGATTCGATTTTTGGGTTATGAAACACTACAAGTGGTATCAGGGCACTTTCTTGGGATGAAAAATTGGAAAGTTTTTTTTGTAGAGTTTTGAAGGAAAAAAAAAGAATGATGGTATTCAAATCACCTTTTGAAACTTTATATGTAGAATATCAAGAAACCAATTTTTGTATCTATGTTCTTCTCATTGAGACACCCAATTAGGAAAAAATCATCCAAAACAGAGTTCGGCAAATTAAATTATCACTGATTTAAAATCAACTATTTTTAGGGTTTTCTCGGTGACAACTGCACAAATTTTAGAACTAACATCTTTTGATAGAGTGATCGTATTTCCATTAAACCAAATCCAGTAGATGTAAAATGACTATAGAATTTCGTAACTATGGTCATAATAGGAATTTCAAGAAATATTGAGGGAGTTATGCTCATTTTAAATTTGTTGCATCAAAAGTAAGTGATTTTCTTCAAAACCTTAATTCTATTTTTGGCTCGTAGAAAAAAGGATGTATTTTACAGGAAAATCCAAAGGTCCTAGGATTGAAGAATACATAAATGAGACAAAGTCAACATGTCACGAGTTTTGAAAATTCGCTATAGTATTTGGTCTAAAGAATGATGTTATGAGATGGTGGAAGTCACTTGATACTGGGGATGTGTTGAAACTTTCAGATGAAGAATATGAAAATGCATTTTTAGGTAAATGGTCTCACGCTATGAAGAATGATAAAGAAAGAAATAAGGATTTATTTTCATGCACACGCTTCCCATTACACGTTTATGGATGTATTCAGTAGGAAAATTGATGCAAGCAAGGTTAATAAGACCCGGCTCGCAAATCACAACATGCGACAAAAACCCACAACAACACTCACATAGAGAGATTTGGACACCAATAATGTCTTTGTTATTAATATTTGAAAGAAATTACAAATATTGTTTACAAATTCAAATTCAATTCTATGTTTCAGTCAATCTGTTCAATAACTATCTCACAACAAAGTATGGGAAGCGACAACCTCAACACCCGGGGAACAACATTTCCTTCTGCTTGTCTTGATTTCCATTTATAAGCTTCTACACCACTTCAAATTCTCGCTTAATCTTACTCTAGAAGCCTCTAGGCACTTCCTATGTAGTTATGAGCATTAACTGCTTCACCTGCAACCTCCTCACCATACCTTGCCACTTGGCGCATTCAACAACCACCATAACTCTTGCAATAACAACTCCAACTACTCCCACAACTGCCTGGATTTTTGTGCCTCGGCCTTTCTCCTAGTTGGTTGTTCCCTCGACCAAGCTCAGTTGTTGTGAACCTTCATTGGATGCTACCCATTTTTTTTGTCTCCCATCCACTCCATGTGGTCTGACGAATTTTGGTTGGTTCTATATTATGCTGGATATCCTCTGAATTCTTTTCTTATGCATTGGTTTCAACCCAAATTCCTCTTCTTCTTCTTCATTCGTTCTTCTCCTGTCTACTCTCGACCTTGTCAGCTCAACCTGTCATCAATTTTACTGACTTGCTAACCTTCCATCAAGCTCGTCATGTTGACCTTCTATGTGACTCAGCAATTTTTAGACCAATCTCCCACTCGACTGCATGGGATTTGACCACCCACATTTCCTCTATTCTAGAGGTCGTCAAATCTCCTCTAGGAGACTTCAGTTTCCTATCTTCGACTGGAAATATTTGGGCTCCCTGGGTTGAAAATAATTATTCCCCTAGTTTGTTATCCTTATGAACTCTTCCTCTAGAATCCATGTTGCTTCTTTTAGAATCTTGTCTTTCCAACGAACCAAGTATTCCTTCTTCTTTTGGCTTCTCGTTGTTATCGGACAATCTACCAAGAGCAGACTCAAGGCGTGATCTCCCTAGCTTAATGCAAGACTAGAACAAAGGAGACAGAATATGAAATAACTTTCCTAGATCTAATTAGAGATCAAGTGGCTAAATGCCTTACCTTCCAGATCGCTGATCCTTTCTCCTTGATGTTGTTCCAAGCTTTATGGTCTTCAGATCTCAGCTGCAAAACCTGTCAAGACATATAGAGCAACACAAGTAGTAAAATACATCTAAACAATAACAGATCTAAGTAAGTAGTTAAGCAGGAAAACTACACAAACATCATCAATGCAACAACGTTTGGTGGAAAGCATTTATATTACTGTATTAAAGGGAAAGTACATAGAAGGAAGTGATTACAACCAAGGCTTAACGTAGCAATCCTTCTCTAATCAAGCCAATTCCAAAGGCTCCAAAGGAAGTATGGATCTCCCAATAGATGGATAGAGATCTCTCTAAGCTAATTTCACCAGCATGTAAGTACTATAGACTTCCTCTCTTTGGAATGTGAATGAGCTTCACTTATATAGGACTAAGAGGATAGGGTAGGTTGAGATATGGTAGGAGAGAGTTAAGGGATCCCACCAAAGGGCTAGGGAAACGAATGCCAACTCTCCTATATGCTAGGGATAGGGATCCACATCAACCACCTTCGAGAATGGGCTCGAAGATGCTCCTTTATCCAATTAACTGACATCGTCGCAGGCTGCAATAGCACAATCTGTGATGTCACAGGTTGCATTAAGATGACCTGCGACGACCTCACTAAACCCAATAGGAACAGGTTAGTATCTCTTCCAAGTTGTTGACTTAGTCATAGGAACTTCAGGGATGTTTACACTAAGTATCATGATGGGAATATTTAGGTGTAACAAAATGCCCCCCAAAGCATGAAGCTATTGGAACTTGACAGGTGAAATGCTTTGACAGAGGACTGGAAATGGCTTGTCGGATAAGAAATGCTACCGCAGTACAACTGACTCTGAGAACACATTCTCGTATGACTCACAACATGGCTACCGACCAATACAATGCAGATCCATGGTAGTAAAGAATCGACTGAACACAATCATGGCTACTAGACACAAGCGTAGATCCATGATGAGATGATAACACAACCACAACCAATACAAAAGTGGATCTGTGTAATATGACTCAAAACAATCTCCATCGCAACCTGGGTAAAACATGACTCCCAAGGTCTTCAAGTCGAACCCGCAATGATACGAATCTATCCATGTGATTACAAATGTCTTGACATCAAACATGGTAGAAACCACTTGATTACCGGTCATTGATGTATACCGTTAACAAGCACGAGGGAAATCACCATTAATGTCAATGATCCCCAAGGTGTCATAGTACATATCACCAAGCGTGAATAAATGAGTTGAAGTCAAACGCATGATGAAATATTTCGATCAAGAGTCAATGATGTAAACTCATGTCGAAAGCGAGGTAACCTGCCATTGAGGCATGCAGACCCAAGGTACTTGGTTGGTTTCTAGATTCAATCCTCGGATGATGTGTTGAAGTCGATAAGGATGAATCCGTTGAAGGAGGGCCATGATGAATCCTCCATGATCATCGACACAAAACACAACAAAGGATGTTTTGAATAGATCGGATGGTACAGTAATATACAGGACTGACTCAAATTAGACCTGACATGGTGGAAGGTGTGTAGACTGCAAATGATGAGTGGTGAGAGTATTCTTGAACATGGGCATGGCATGACTTGGCAGTATTGACATGACGAGAATGACGCCAATTCCTAATGCAACTGATGATGGAAGTATTCTTTGGATGACCCAAAGGAGTAACAAGACTCAGGAAGTGGGTAAAACGCGAGGACAAACAGATGACCCAAGTATGGTATGCAAATGCAAATGAGTGCCATGTTCAAGAATGACTAGGTACTGCCACAGGTAAAAAGTGTAACATAAAATATTTCCTTTTTCCCCATCATGACTGATGAGTACCTCATGTGTTTTTTACGAGCTTGATGAGGGTAACCAGATGCTCGGTATAGGTCATCTCATAGATGAGTCCAATCCCAAATATTTTTCGGACCTGGGAGAGGAGGGGTTCGTCCCATGGTGGGCCCTTCAATGTTGGATTTTAACGAGTCCATAGAAGGTAAACTCGGTTGTCATTTCATGTTTAGAGAGTCTAAAAAGAGCTAAAGAAGACTCCAACGGTCCTTTTTCGTAAGGTTAGCCTCTTCACCCGAAAAAAGGGTAAAACAACGCGAGAGAGGACTCTTCCTGTCATGATTGGCTGGAGGTGTAACACTCGTCTAGCCAACTTCTTTCTCCTTGAGAACCTCAGTAATTTCCTCTGACAGTTGGTCTAGTAGTTAGTCTTTCCAATCAACAGTCAACTCACTTCCACTCGTTGATCCTTCCTCATACTTGTATAAGTCAACAACGTTGAATGTTGATGATATATCCAACTCCTCTGGAAGCTCCAATACATATGCATTATCAAAAATCTTCTTTAGTATCTTAGACATACCAATATTCTTCAACTTCAATTTGTTATATGATCCTTTCGAGAACCTTTACTTTTGTAGATGCACGTAGATCAAGTTTCCTTCTCCAAGTTCTTGCATTTGTCTCTTTCTGACAACTCCCAACTTATAACTGGTGTTACTTTTCTCCATCTTCTTTCTCACCTTACCATGTACCTCTTTCATGTGGTCGGAAAATGACTCAACATCTGCACTATTCTTCATTCCCTTCATCAAGTCGGTTACTCCATGTGACAATATTCCTTGGACAATATGGAATGAACTCATTCAAGTCAAAATATTCACAATTTTTTTGTATGCAAACTCTACTTGGGCTAACACATTCTCTCACTGCTTTGGTCAATCAACAGTCAAACACCTCAACAAATTTCCCAAGCTCATGTTAATGACTTCAGTCTACCCATCAATCTATGGATGGTATGCAGAATTGAACTGCAACTTTGTATCCAACTTCTTCGATAGGGTTCTACAGAAATGACCTATGAACTTGGTATATCTGTTCAAATTTATGCTCTTCGGCTATCCATGCAATCTCACTATCTCCTTGAAGAAAAAAAACAATACCCATGGCATCAGTTGTCTTCTTGCAGGGAATAAAGTGTTTCATCTTTGAAAATTTGTTGACTACCACAAAAATGGAGTTGTTACCTTGATGTGTGCTTGGAAATCCCATTACAAAATCCATGCTAATATGCTCCCATGGAACTTCTGGCACAGGAAATGGTGTATATAGTCATGTATTTTGACTTCATCCCTTAGTATGTTGACATACTATACAATGTTGTACATGTTGCTTCACATTCGTCCCCAATCCTGGCCAGTAATATTTTTCGTTGACCAAATCCTTGGTCTTATCCATGACAAAGTGACCTCCTAATCCACCACTGTGCAATTCCCTTATCAAATTCTTCTGAACTGATCCCCTAGAAATGCATAATCGATGACCTCTGAACAAGTATCCTTCTTGAGTAAAATAATCCAAATATGGAATTATGTCGAAACTCCATGGCTCTCAACATGCCTTCCATGCCTTACCAAAATATTACTCGACTTCATAGTCAGATTTCATTGAATCTAATCATGTCACCTGGACATTCGCCATTCCCAAAAATGCAACTCTTCGAATCAATGCCTCAGCACCTTTGTTCAACTTTCTCAATTTATGCTTCAACACAAAGGTATAACTTTGCAGGAATTCAACCCACTTCACATGCCTCTGATTCAACTTCATCTGAGTGTTCAAATATATTAGAGCATGATGGTCTGTGAATAAAAGAAATTCCTTGGGAAAATGGTAATGCCTCCATTTCTTCAATGCTTGAGGAATGCATAGAACTCCTAGTTGTAAAATGAATATTTTTACTTGGCTTTGTCCAAATTTTCAAAACAAAAAAAAAAGTTGGCCAGCCCTCCTTGCTCAACACTACTCCAATTGCTACTCCACTAGCATCACAATAAATCTAGAATAGCTTGTCAAATTCATGGAGGGACAATATTGGTTTCCTTGTCACTTTCCGCTTCAACTTCCCAAATTCTCATTGAGCTCCTTCAGTTCAATTAAATTCTCCTTTCTTCATGCACATCGTCAATGGTGCACATACCCGACTAAAATCTCTAATGAACTTCCTATAGAAACAAAAAAGTCCATGAAAACTTCTTACCTCGTTGGCATTCTTCAACTCATGCTACTCCAAGATAAATTTGACCTTCTCAGGGTCCATTTTCAATCCCTGGCTGAAAATTATGAATCCCAAATAAACCAATTCCTCTTTCACGAAGGAACACTTCAGCAAATTTACCAGCAGTTTCTCTTGATGCAATCTCTGCAATACATGCCCTGGGTGACTCAAATGGTGTTCTTTAGTCTTGTTAAATATTAAGATGTCGTTGAGATAAACAATGTTGAACTTCCCCATAAATGGTTTCAAGACTTCATTAATCAACCTCATGAATGTGCTTGGTGCATTGGTTAGTCCAAATGGCATAATCAACCACTCATGTAGCCCTTCTTTCACCTTGAAGGTTGTCTTCCATTCATCCCCTTCCCTAATCCTAATATGGTGATATCCACTCTTCAATTCGATCTTGGTGAAGTACCTTGATCCACTCAAGCAGTCAATCATGTCATCCATCCTTGGAAATGGAAATGTGTACTTGATGGTAATCCTATTGATGGCCCTTGAGTCGATGCACATCCTCCATTCTCCTCCTTCTTTGGTGCCAGTAAAACTGGTATTGCACATGGCCTCAAAATTTATCTTATCGAGCCTCTGTCCAACAATTCCTAGACCTGTCGTTTCAACTCGACATTCTCGGTCAGCATCATTCCATGCAGCTCCTTGTTTGCTAGAACTAATCCTAGAATCAAGTTGATCTGGTGGGATATGCTTCTTGTAGCGGAAATTACGTTGGAATCTCATCGACCAATATCCCTTTTAACTTTATGAGCATCCTCTGACTTCAGTCAATATGTTCTCATGTGTACTATTGAAACTTAATCCCTTCAGAATGGCAGCAAAAAAATATCGTTGCTGCTTTTCATCCTTCAAGAACTCCTTAGCTAAACAAATCAACAGTCTTTTCTCCCAATAATTATTTTCACTTCCCTTGTTTCTCCTATCCTCTTTTTAGGGAATCATTTGAATTTTTTTACCCTCCTTTTCCACTGTAATAGTGTTTTCATGGCCATCATAAATCATGTTCTTTTCGTATTGCCATGGTCTCCCCAATTGTAGATGACAAGCATCCATGGGAACCACGTCACGTAGTACACTATCATAAAAAGTACCAATCTTAAAATTTATTAAACATTGTCTTGACACAGTGACATGATGTCCTTTTTGTAGCTATGACATTCTATAGACTGGTGCAATCGACACTTCATCCCCAGCTTCTCAATTACTTTCGTTGAGACTAAATTCTCTATGCTTCCACCGTCAACTATCGTTGAACAAAACCCATCTCTAATTTTCATTTTTGTTTGGAAGATAGAACTCCTCTACGCTAGTTCCTTCTCTTCCCATCAAGCAGGTTGAAACAACGTACGTCTGGTCATCAGGTTGCAACAATCAGTTCCTTCTGTTTCAATTTCTCCAATTTCTTGAACAAGGAGATCATGTAGTCAGTGGGAAGGAACTTGTCCTTGAACTTGGCAACCATTCTATCCCAAGTTTTAATTTTATATTTTCCTTTCTTTACTTTGTCAGCCTGTACATTGTCCCACCACAATGAGGAATGTGGGGTACGATTAGGATATTAACAAGGATAACCAACATGGGCATCAAAATGGAGATAATAATACGTCTAATTAGGGTGTCTCATGTGGGGTAGGCTCTATAACAAAATAATTAACAAATTTTATTAATAATAGAGGGCTAATGTTGCATTTCCATGAAAAGTGTTTCTAAGGCGCAAAAATGACAAGGTCCAATGCAAATATGCATGATGATAGTGACCTAGCCTATATGCCAGTTTAGAGAACAAACCTTGTAAAAGGGACTACTTGTGGTAAAAAAGACACCTCGATTCTATATTCACCTACTTTAAAAGGCCAAAGACTAACCAAAAGGGTATTAGTATTAGTTATGGCATAAAATAAATGTTCAAAACTATATAAAAGACGATAAAAGTAAACTTATTTCTCAACAAATAGAAATGTAGGTGTAAAAAATAATTTGCATGTGATTTTATCCTTGTGGAGAGAAAAATATCCCTAAAGCTTTGATAATCGATTGTGGTTAATCCGAGACACCGAATCCACTTCTATTTGTTCCAGGTAGATCATCCATCCCGACTTATTCTTTTTTATGGTTTAATTTGTAGTTTTAGGACAAAATTTGATTGTTTAAGGTGATTTTACTACTCTCACAACGTAAGTGATATTGGGTGGCGTTTTTTTGCCCAAAAATGCTATTGTACAGTATATTCTCAGCATTTAAACACCACAATATAAGAGATTACCAATGTTTAACACCATGAAAATTTGAAAAACTCAATGCTTTAACCCTAAACTAAATTTTGGTAGGAAATGGCTCTTGTATGGTGTGAGAGAGAGCATGAACAACTTGATAGAGATGCATTGGGTGATCCATTAACACTAACCACCTTACGCCGGTGTGGATTATTGAATATTTTTAGAACTTCAAATATGAGAGCACAAAGGAGTTTACTCCAAACATTGATAAGGTATTGGGATGCTAATCAAGGTGTGTTTAACATTGAGGGAGAGATTCTTGAGATTACTATTGGTGACATATACTTTATTACAAGATTATAACGAAGGGGAGAAGAAATCAACTTACAAGGGAACTTCTAAGGGGTAGGGGCCCTTTCAATGCAAGAGTATGTCAATGCATATTGTGTTCCGAGAACTCAAACGACTGGGTCACAAACAGCTATTGTCTCCTTATCAAGTTTCCCATTGAAAGTGATTGTCACCATTATCACAATCCTTAGGAGGTACTACAGCCTTTCATCTAGAAACAAGGAACCATATGCAGATTGGAGTGGAGTGCCTAAGAGGCACTATGTTTGATTGATATTCAGGTTTTATGGCAAACTTAAAATACCAACTCACAAAGTGAAAAGAAGGTGGAATGAAGAACTTTGGCTACAAAAGTATACTAGTGTCATTCGTTTTTGAGAGACTTTTGGGAATGATCCCAAGGGTCTCACTTCTTCCCCTGGATCGTTGAGAACCAAGACTGGTTCAATGGAGTGACCTATTCATGAGACTAGGGGGTGGATCATCCACTACCACATTTGATGAGGAGTTCGACACATGGTGGAGCCAAGAGTTTCCAACAATTGAGGAGTTTACTTACACTGGATTGTACTTTCATGGTGATATGGACCTCATGCTTCCTCCTAGCAGATCTTGGGGGTAGATTGGTGAGTTTTCATTTTTAGTTTTTTGAAATATTCAACAGGAAATAATTTTTTTTAATGATATGAGTAGTAATATCAAAAGTAAAACATGATGCTAATATAGGACCAATGAAGCTTGTCGACCAACCTGTAGAGGGGCCATCAGTTATACTAGTTGTTATTGAGGGTAACTTAACTAGCTTGACAAAGAAAATTTGGGCTTTTAGGATAGACTTGATGCCTATGGATATGCAGCACCAAGTAGTAGGTGTGCACCCTACATGGATGAGACTACTGTGGAAGGTGGCCACATGTGTACTTTTATACAGAGAGGAAGCAACTCAAGGAGGCAAGGATTTAGACTGATTATAGTCTCCTAAGAGACATTTTTGTATCTAGCAATTATATTTGCATCATGTAAGGCTATATGCCCATTTTTGTACTATGAGCCGCATGATTAGTGTTGAGATCATATCTTTTGGATTTAGACTCACACTTTTGTACTTTTTTTATCTACTCTTCTATATACATGGATGACGATTTGTACCTTCTATATCTACATTTTATACATGCTTATGTATGTTTAAGTGTGTGTGCTTGTTAATGATGATATAGATGTCGATTTAATATGTAATTAGCCAACATGTTAATTAGATGATTACATCTTCTAGGAACATGTATGTACATAATAAAATCAAATTGACACTCTAACAAACATACCCTTGAAAATTTACGCAACAGTATAGGACATCGAATATGATACATACAATTTAACCAAGACACTACCAACTGCAAATCTAGATATATAGTAATATGGAAGACACCAATAGAGATGGATCCCAACATCAAATTGATCACAACACTATATTATGCAATGTTATTTGTGATTGGTTTGAGAGACCCAATACCTGAATTCACTAGTTGGAATACTGGATCATAGATCACCCAAGCTGTAGAAGCAATGTTCTGAGTGTTATGAGAGGCTATATCGGCATAGCCTGAAAAAATTCGTGCAGGTGATGACATCTGTCAATCAAGCATAAAAACTAATAATCAAAATCTAATACGAATCAATCCTAAAAGTAGATAGCAATCTAAACTAGTTGTAGTACAATAACTGCAAGAGAGACCCACCCATACATAAATTCTAAGCAAAGTACCTCTTCAGATAGTGTCCATTCCTGGACCCAAAAATGTTTATGTCGAAATATTCTAGCTCATAGGCCCCCTTATCGAATAATTTTCTTAGAATATGAGAACCAATACACATAGAAGTGAATTTTCTAGACCCTAACTCATCGTGCTTCTAATCATAGACTAACACTAAATCTCCTTCTAAGAATGTCCTCAGGCGTACTAATTTATCATACTGAGCCTTGACACATTTTTTGTTTGCTTCAATAGAAGTAATAACATCCCTCTTATGTTTGTCTAAATTCTCCAGATATATCAGATGCTCTTCTAGCTCACTAGTGTCTGGTAGGAGTTCTACAGCTAGATTCAAAGACAGAATTTCACACTCGATAGGTAACACTCCTTCAAATCCATGAACAAGTTGGAAAGGAGTGAATATTATCGCAGGATTGATGAAGGTTCGATGAGCCCACAGAGATGGATACAACATAGCATGCCAATTGGGCCTATGATTATTCACCATCCTCTACAACATGGTTTTCAAATACATTGATTGCTTCCACTTGTCCATTTTCCTAAGGATAGTACAGTGAAGCGAAGTCCTGATGAAAACCAAGTTTCTTAGACATCTCTATCATCATTTTGTTTTGAAAATGAGAGACATTATCAATGACAATCACTCTTGGGATACCGGAAAAGGAAATGATTTGGTTGAAAACAATGCGTGTTGCAATTTCACCATCACAACGAAAGGTAGTCATGGATTTGACCCACTTAGTGAAGTAGTCTATAACCACAATAATGTATTTATGGCTGGTAGTTGATGCGGGGTTACAAGTTGTAAAATAAATCGCCCATTTGGTGAAGGGACCGACAGTGATAACTGGAATAAGGGAGCAGGATGTGCACTGATATTTTACATAAATGAATGCCATGGATGGCACTTCTTGAAAACCTCGATGCAATCTTTGAATATTGAAGGCCAGAAGTATTTGGCATGCAAAATCTTTTGGGTTGTAGACATTAGAGCACATTTGGGGTCTAAAATGGGTCTTATAAGAAAACAAGCCACTTCGTAAGAAAATGAGCCATTGAATTAAAAAACCAATAGAATTTCAAGAAAAGAGTAAACCATAATGGTTGAGTTGGCATATTTGACATTAAAAAACTACTTTTTTTAATTTGTATTTTCAACATATCTCCTTGTCATTTTACTCAACTTTCAAGCGGGAGCACTTGTTGGATGCGGAATTTAATTCCGCATCCAACGAGTAACTACACTGCATACTTTTGAGGGACTCCACCCCATGAAAAGTGAGAAATACATTAAAAAAAATGTGTTACTTAACACATTTTTTTATGTATTTCTGACAAGTAACACATTTTTTTTTAATGTATTTATCACTTTTCATGGGGTGGGGTCCCTCAAAAGTATGCAGTGTGGGTACTCGTTGGATGCGAAATTTAATCCGCATCCAACGAGTGCTCCCGCTCGAAATTTGAGTAAAATGACAGGGAGATATGTTGAAAATACGAAGAAAAAAATAGTTTTTCTCTCTTTTCCTCCAAAATTCATAAATATTGTTTTATTATTTTCCTTACGAGGCCCATTTTAAACCAAATTTTCTCTATTGAAGCTCAGATAAATAAACACCACAAGCTCCACCATGGAAATCATTCAAAACCTTCTCATCCTCCTCATGAATAAGGTAGCATCTAAGGACGGTATCAACACCTCGACGATATAAGGTATCACCAATGATGACATAATGTATTGAATGATGGTGTATTTTACGCCTTTGTTCATGGGTGGACTGAGTTGGGACACTCTGGGTTTGGAGGTAAACTAAAAAATCACCATACCACGGATCTTTGGAGCTAATAAGGAATATATGCTCATATGTTAATGATGGATTTTCAACCAATTTCACATCCTCTTGGGAAAATTTGACATCAATTTGGAAAAGGCTAAGGATTTATTTGATTTTGTCGATGCAAACCCTAGATCGAATTCCTGAAGGATGACAATCCACCTATTATACTTTCCCCCAATGATCCCCCGGGATAATATATGTTGGAATGGATTGAAATCAGCTATGATAGTTGGTTTCCTAAGCAGAATATAATGATGAAGTCATTGAACTGCATGAACAACAAGAAGTGCAAGCTTTTCAACATCCAAGTAAATTAACTCAGGGATAGAAATATTCTTGCATAAGTAATAAATGACATGTTCCTAACAGGAATCATCTTCCTAAACCAGGACCATAACTATAGTTGATTTGGATGACACTATGTATAAAATGAAATCTCTATTGAAATGGGGGGGAATCAACAGTGGGGAAGACACTAAGGAATTTTTTAATGCAGCAAGGGACCTCTAAGAATTATCATCCCATATAAATGGGACCCCCTTCATGAGCAAGTGCATGAAACCCTTAGTGAGCTTAGCATAATTAGCAACGAATCTACGCAAGAAGTTTGCTCTTCCCTGAAGGATCTGTTGTTGATTCAAGTTTTACGGGGGGGTAACTGTACTATTGCCTCTACCTTAAATGGATCTACCATTATACCATAATTAGACATGATAAAACCTAACAAATTACCCAATTCGACATAGAATATCCACTTGTGAGGATTCAACCGAATCCTATCAAAATGACACCTATCAAAGACTGCTTGCAAGTGTTTGGGGTGATCCACTATTTTCCCCGATTTAGTGTTCAGATCATCTAAATAGGCTTCTACAATCTTCTTGATATTGTGAAAAGCATAATGCATGGCCCGTTGAAAGGTAGCTCCAACATTTTTTAAGCCAAATGACATCTTCCTATAAGCAAAGGTCCCCCAAGGACATATAAAAGCAATTTTGTGTTGATCTTCAGGGTGGATCTAAATTTGATTGTATCCAGAGAATCCATCCATGAATGAGAATAATATCTCATTACGTGGACATTCATCGATAATTTGATCGATGAAAGGAGTATGATAGTTATCCTTAGGACAGGCTAAGTTGAGGTCCCAAAAACCAATATAAACACAAATGTTACCTTGTTTCTTATCAACGGGCATGGGATTGGATTCCCATTCAGTAAAGTGGACATGATAGATGAAATTTGCTCGAAGCAACTTCTCGACTTATGCGTTAACAATAGAAACCTTGCTTGGGTTAACTGGTCTAAGCTTCCGCTGAATAGGTTTGGCATTAGGGAATGTCTTAATCTCATGTTCGACAATCGATGGGTTAATCCCTGGCCTTTCCTCGTAAGACCAGGAAAATACATATCTATATTCTTTAAACAGGGTTGTGTATGTTTCAATTTCATCAGGTGAACAATCATCACATATAATGACATTTTCGACAGCACCTGGGGTCTTGGAGATATCAATGGGGATGGTTTTAGAAGTATTCGCCATGTTATCCTTAGCATAAACTTGTAAAGGTGCTAGAGGAATCCCATACTACTCTATAGGACCTGGTTTAATGACTCTATCCCTGTCAATTCTTAGGTCAATTTCAGTTGGAAGGAATGATGCATGTTGACTCATATATTTCCAAGGCCTGTCCCCTAATGACATTGCCTCAAGAATTGCTTCGTCAGAGGGACAAACTGTTTCTAAGGGGTTGTGACACGGGAAAGAACTTGCAGCTCAAGAGGGAATAGAATATTGGTCATTCAATTCCAATATGGAATGTAGACCAGCATGGCTGCTTCATTCGAAATAGTGGCTTTATAAGCTAACTCGGCTATAGAAAATTCCTAGTTCGTCTGACTACATCTAGTTTTAGAAGCTGGAAACTTCCAAGGACCGTTAAAATAATAAGTTTTGAACTGATATACCTTAGGTATGGAAGTCATGGCGACAATAGATATTGCATGTATCAGAGATGCATTTACATGCAGGTCAGGTGGTGGTAGATTAAAAGTTCCCACTAACATAGGATACATCCCCACACCAACGTTATCACAATCCTTCACGAGATGGCTTACTAGGGGGATGTTGGTACCTTTTTGATGGTTGGATCCATTGGTACAAAACGATAGTTGATCAATGGTGAAAATCCTCCCATTATGTGAAAAATTAATGATACACAATATTGACGATACTGCCAACATCATTGCTTGGGTCCAACTTCTCCCTAATGACATATTATAATCAAGTGGAGTATCAACCACTTCCACTTATACATTGATTATTCCCCCCCAGCTCTATTGGGAGATCCAAGCTTATTTTATGAAGTTTGAATAATTGTTCATCAAAAGCCTTCAACATTGTAATATGAGCTACTACCTTAGGTGATCCTATAGCCTTCCAGCATGATAAAGACATCACAAAAGTGGAGGTGCCCTCACCAACAACAATATGATGTATATTGGACTTCCTAGATGTCATTTGAATTTGGAAATTCATGTGATGGGGTGGACGAGGCTTCCAATTTTCATAATTGAAAGCCATAACCTGACTATTTGTGGGATCAAATGCTCCTAAATCTTAGAGCAAGTTCCTTCATTGGGTTGGACAACTCCACATAACCTCGAGAGTGGACATTGCACAAGGAGCTTGTGCCAAATACTCCTCTATGCTATAATTTTGGGTTAGGGTTATATGCAACCTTCTTCAAAACACCTTTTGGTGTTTTAGGCATAGTGTCATTGAGTTGGGTTCTCTATGTGTAATAAGGAAGCTACATTAGTTTCAGAAGTTTCCTTACACTTGGATCCAAACGTAATGGTATCATAAGATCTACTTCTATTCTGGAGGATAATGTCCTGTTCACACATGAAAACTTGACTTTCGACAATATTTCCCCCTTGAGAGGCAGCACCTTGGTTTCCTGCTTGCTAGGATCTAGTGTTGGATTGGGTCATAGAAATCATCTATTGCTATGGTGATGAAAATGGTTTAGTTAACACAACAGGTTGGTTGGAACAAGACTTCCTATTGTGCCAACAATATCTGGGCCATTTCCATCTTGGGGAACTTGTAGGTTAAGTGATCTTCCTTGCATAATAAGCAGGGGAATTTCATTTTACCTTTTTCCTTCTTGGCCCCATCATCATTATTGTTGTTGTTGTTGCTAATATTCACATTGTTATTCCTCTTATTCCCAGTTTGCTTGTTCTTATTATTTTTCCCTCTGGGCTATTGGTTTCCCTTATAACCAACTGCCTGAAATGTCAGAACATCCACCGGAGGATTGGGATTTGGGTTCCATGTGTTGCTCGAGGAAGCTATCGGTGAATTTTGACCTACAAGGTGTGTACCCTAGCTATTTGTAGGACGGGTTGTTGAACCAATCACACCATCGACATGTGGTCCATGCACTATTTTGGTCGAATCAACCTTTGCTCGAGGAGCATTAGGCATGATTTCATAAATCATCCTATACTAATAATAAACTAAGTCCAATTGTTGGGATTTTATAATGTCTTGATCATCATCTTGTACCCCCAACAGAGCGATATCTTTCGCAATACAAGGTTGCAATGACTTAATGAACCAGTCAGTTAAAAATTCATCGAGAATTTGGGCCTTAATCAAACTATCTCTCCTCCTTCATTCATGAATGTGGTCGAAGATGTGGGTAGACTTATCTTCATGAAACAACATCAATAACTCAGTACCAGTTTCGTAACGAACTGGGAGGTGAAAGTGATTCAGGAATGTCATCACAACTGAATTAAATGTTTGGAAAGAGGCACGCAGCAACTCAATATACCATTTCACTACCATCCTCGTTAAACTCTGTTGGAAGAGTCATAGTCAAATGGATTCATCCATCATATATTTATATGAACACCAAAGGTGAAAGGTCATCACATGGTTTGTCAGATCTTAGGTTTTCCTTCAAATTTCAGAATATCAGAAGGTAACTTAGTAGGGAGTGGTGGCCAACCAAGGTCATGTAAGACTGTATCATTGGTTAACTTAGTTAAATTACGAAAATTCAAAGTATCCAAGAAATGCAACTTCATTTGAGCCATATTTTTCCAAGATCTGGGAGGGTTAGCATCCCATTGATCTGTATTGACATTGGTAAAAAGTGGATTATATTGTCCTAAATTCTAACCAAATTGAGGTTGTAAAAAGGGTTGAGTAAATCCCCTTGAGGTTCCCCCCATCCCCCCCATAGGTTGGATACCTAGTAAAGAATTAACTAAAGTTGGATTAACCATATTTGATCCTCCTACCCCCGAAAAGGGGATGTTCCCAAATGGAGCATTTTTCCCTTAGGGAAATCCAGTACTAGTGCCCCCTAGTCCAAACAAATACCATATGGAATGTTTGATGAAAAGGGGTTACTAGTACCTATGTTTCCCATTGATTGGAAATGAAAACTTACCAGAGGCATGATGGAACCAACAACATCTCTATAGACAGGGGTGGGGTTCAGCATGGACATATGTCCACTAAAAGGTGGAACATTGTGAAGATGTACCGACTGACCACTACCCGAAGCAGTAGTATAATTGGACCAAGAAGTAAGTGAAGTAGGTATTGAATGGAAGCCAGGGAAATTCATCCCAAAAGAGAAGGGATTTGTACTTTGAATACCATATGAATTTCCTCCCGTTAAAATTATTGAAGATGGTGGACTCCATCCATAACCTATAGCAGATGATGCATTTGCACTAACTCCTCTTATAGGAGTAGTATTAATTGGGGAAGTTGACTCCCCAATACTGGACACTTGACCTGTTTTCTCCATAGCATCCCACAAGGATGATGGATCACTTGACACAAAAATATGAAACAATTATGGTCACCACTTCAAGCTAGGTAATCAGGTGGAACGATCACTGGATAGGAATTTTGCGAATGGGAAAGGAACATAGGCCTTGTAAAACAAGTCCTAGACCCAAAACTGTCAGTGAGTAGTGGTGTCACCCTGAGGTATCACCATGCCTGATCAGTTCTCAGACATGCATAACCCCACTAAATCAAGTGATAGGGGAAAATCTGCACATTTGGAGTAGCTTTACCTACCGCTTGACGCTAGTGTTAGTGGCACTTTCAAGACAAGTACTCTGTGTTACTAATGGATTTTTTACTCTCTTTAGTGGATTCCTAGTTTCCAGTTTTATGTGATTTTGGAGGAGTCGACCCTCAACATTTATCTTCAAAATACTAGCCTAGACTATTAGGTGGGTTTCTTACTAAAAAATAAAAGCATAGTAGCCTATCCCAATTGATTTCTTGCTTGTTTAAAATACGATTTCAAAAATTTCAAGAGAAGAAAACTTATGCAACTAAAGAGAATCGCAATGCAACCTAATGCACAATTTCACCCCTCTTTCACTGAAAAATTGAGCACCCTCTATCCCTACAATGCACTTTTTTGTTTTTCAATGCCTTTTTTATACACAATGCAAGCTCTAAATATAAGATGCAAATGCAAATTCAAGTGCAAGTTTTCAAAATGTACAATGCAACTTTTATATATTTATGCAAATGGAAACTAAATTTCACGCACTAAATGCAAATTCAACCTAATATGTAAGTGCACAACCACATTTTGGAATACAAATGCAATTTTAATTTTATTAAACATACACAAATTTAAGTTTTGAATGCAAATGCAATCTTTGAGCTGGTAAATCAGTTTCAATTCAATCCTAAGATGTGAATGAACACTCAATTTAACATGCACATACACTTCAAAAACCAAATGCAAGATAACTTTTTGATTTTTTAATGCAAATATGTACTTAAATGAAAACTTGGTATTCACAACAAACAAAAGGTGCAATTTTGGTTTTCATTTTTAAATGCAAAATGAAAATCTACTATAGATGCTTGCAATATAAAAAGCAAACTCAGTTTTATGAAATGATCCGAATCAGTTTTTGTTTTTCAAATAAGACACAAGAAATCAACTATGAACAACTACACAAGACAACAATGCAAAAAACTCTTGATACCCTTATCAACACAGTGAAAGTGGCCACAAACACAAAAAAAATTCGTCATACAAACATGAAAAGTTGAGAGAAGTACATAAGATGAATTTTAGACTCCAACTAGTGAAATACTTACTAGGATTCAGGGTTTGGTTGAGCCTGATTTTTGCACCCAACCATTGCAATCAAGGTTTTAAAACAATAGAAAAAAGCCTTGATCTTCCACTTTATAGGATAACCAAAAGTACAATCTCAAAAATCAAAAGTAGTGTGAAATGAAAAAGACTATTTTCAAAACATTTCACTCAAAAAATCAAAAGTGCGTACTGAAAAAGGTTTCAAAGTAAACACAGTACTTCTGAGAAGTCTTTACAAGGAAAAGGTGGTCTAAAACTTTGAAAAGGTGTCAAACAAGACATTGAAAAGGACTAAAACTTGTAAACTTTTCAACATACCTTTCAACCAAAACCCGAAAGGACTAACTCAAAATAATCACAGAGAGTAGGTAAATACTTCTGAGCGGTCACTAGAGGACCTTAACAGTCAGAGACCTTCCAAAATTTTCAAACAATTAGTGAAAAGGCTAAGAGCCAATATACTTTTTCAAACGAGTTTTATTTGAAAATGCACAACAAAACAAGTCAATCTTGGTCACAAATAAAACAAACTACCTCTGAGAAACCTTGGCAAGATCTAAAGCATTTAGCCAAATCAAAGACAACTCACGTAACCCTAAAAATGAAGCAAGTTGTGAAAAAACACAATCTACAGGAAAAATACGCTATTATATATACACAACAAGCGTGTAAAATGCTCCTGTGTAGCTGATTGCTAGCATTTTTACAAGGAAAATGTGACTGTAAGTGTCGCATCTAGCATTTTTGTCTTGACAAGTTCAAAAATAAAAATTCAAGCTTCAAAAGACAAAGATTCGAGGTCACTACTAGGGTTTGGGACCAAAGTAAACTTGCAAAAATACTTAGAGAAATCGAATAACCCAGAAGAACTAATCTAGAGACCCCCAAACAGATGGTTTCTCCCCAGTGGAGTTTCCATTTCTGTTGTACGGAAAACTATACTATGACTGGGGTGAGGTCACCAACATACTAGGTGAAGAGATATTGACATATAAGACTTCATGAATAGGAAAAAAAAATGCACAATCATGACCAAGCAAATCCTAATTAAGAGATATCAAGGAAAGAGAATTCATGCACCTTATTTATGATGTTCGATCCTAGATGCTCCTTGATTTGATTTAAATATGCTTCAAATGGTCCAATACATAACCTTCCAAACCAACAAAGACAACCTTCCCAAAACACATTTGACAATAATAACATTTATTGATAAATTGAAAGAATAACAAGAACATAAACCTATAAATCAACTTTCAATATACCAATGTTAATTATTTCATCAAACATGATATTAAACTAAAAATTAGGGAAGGGAAAGATGTCAAATATCTATTGAAATAGTAGAAACAAGTACAATATTACCTCTTCTCCACTTCGGCATCTCACAAAACTTTGACTCTGATTCTCCCACTTGTCTTCTCCAACAATCCCAACCAATCTCCAGGTATATCAGGGAAAGGATATCAATGCACAAGGAAAAAGGGATATGGAGATGTGGTCATTCATTCAACATAACATTACTTGGGAAAAGGTCCCTCTCATGGCCTACCTCCCTTGCTTTTATAATAGGTGGAGATAGATATGATCGAATGGGAGGAGGTTGCAACCGATGGGGTGGTTACCAAAACCATCCTAACTACCCAAAATTGGAATTTTTATTTAAATTTTTGGAAATTTTGGGGGGGGGAAACAATGGCAATCTAAGGGAGACAAGCATTTAAAACGCCTTTAAATCAAAAGTAATAGGTGTTTTCAACATTTTTATGAAAATATTGGCAAAGTTAAGGCAAGTAGGGTGTAAAATGTTGGTTTCCAAATCATTATAATCATTTTTGTCGCAATATTTTGTTACAAAGTTTATCAGTGATAGAGAATCAGTGAATGAATAGGGCCATAAGATCAGATACCAAATCCAAGCTCTTCCATCCATAGTGTCCTTTTGTGTGGGCGACAGTTGATATTTGAAGTGTCGTCATGTAACTATTGTCATGGACAAAGACGTGCCAATTTGGACTATAACAGACCCTTTGGCTTCAAACGAGCAACTTTTACCCTTTTGGGGTCTTCAATTTGCTCAATATAAAAATATTTCTCCATTTCTCTTATCCAATCTATCAACTCTTCAAGGTTTAGAATCCTTGAGTAGGTGGTTACCTCCATCTTAAACCTACCCTTCATTTATGATAGAACCTTCAATAGTCTATCTTCTATCTCTTCTTCTGCTTCCTCAACAACATTTTCTTCATCCTCAACCTCTACATCACTATGGTCAAGGGTTTCAGCAACAGATCCCCTTTTATGGGACTCCTTCACAACAGCTAACTCATTCTTCATATTTCTCATGGTTTGAGCACATTCTTCGAATTTTTCTCTATCAATCGTCACGCCCATGCCTGTGCATGTCCTGAGCCATTGCTTCTTCAAATTGACCAACTAGATCACTTTGTCCAACCAGAACTGGATTCTCCGCTACCTCTGCAACTCTACCCAATCGCAACCAGAGTTGCTTTCCACGTCCAATCTTGTTGTCCAATTGAGATTGGATTCTTCATGCAAGACACTCCTTCTCTGATACCAACCAATTCAAGTGGGGTTAATACGACCCAAATCACATATCACAATACACAACGAAAACCCACAACAACACTCGCACAGAGATATTTGGACACCAATAATGTATTTGTTATTAATATTTGAAATAAATTACAAATAATGTTTAAAAATGCAGAGTCAATTCTTTGTTTCAGTTAGTTTGTTCAATGGTTGTCTCACAACAAAGTATTGGAAATAACATCCTCAATCACTCGAGGAAAAGAAACCCTTTATCCTTGTCTCAATCTCCATTTATAGCCTTCTCCACCACCTCAAATCCTCACTCAATATTCCTCTAGAAGCCTCTAGGTGCTTCCTCTACAATTATAAGCATTAACTGCTTCACCGGCAATCTCCTCAACATACATTTCCACCCGACACATTCAACAACTGCCATAACTCTTGCAATAACTACTCCAACTTCCTAGATTTATGTGCCTCATCCTTTCCCCTAGTCGTTGATACCCTCGACTGAGCTTAGTTGTCGTGAACCTTCATTGAACGCTACCCCTTTGTCTTCGTCTCTGATCCATTTCTTGTGGTCTAACCAATTCTGGTTGGTTCTATCTTCTGTCGGCTATCCTCTAACTTCTCTAATTTTGCATCGGTTTCAATTCGAATTCCTCTTCTTCTCCAGTCGGTATGCTCCCGATTGCTGTCAACCTCGTTGGCTTGACTTGTCATCGATTTTACCGACCTGCTTACCTATGGTTGACCTCCTCCCGTCGACCTTCTCTCTATGACTCGACTAGTCTTGGACCAGTCTTCCACTCGATTGCATGGGATTCAACCACCCACCTTTCCTCTCATTTGGAAGTCGTCGAATCTCCTTCAAATGACTTCAGTCACCTATCTTCACTTGGAAATCTTAGGTCCTGATGTCCTTGCATAAAAAATGTTATTATTTTCATAAACCCTAGCAGCAAGTATAAGTACACTACAAGGGAAACACCTAGCGGAGGTTCTGGTGGAACCTCCAATAAAAAAATCACGTTTCTCTATTTATAGCGGAGGTGGAAAGGAGACGTAAGCAACCATATTTTTTTGCAGATGTTTTGTCTTTGGTGCACTTATCATATATAACTACACTGGTGTGCTTTGTTATATATGAACGCACTAAATAATTCAAATAACTTGCCAATTTAAATTTTGATTTAAAAATATATATAAAATAAAGCAATTGATGCTCTTAACATAGATATAAGTACCAATGTATTTACAAACAACACATTGGAAAGCTTATAATTTTTTCCACAAAAGATTAAAAAAATCAAAATTTTACAGTGCACTTTATCTAATTAAATACACAAGTGCATTTTATTTTACAAACACACATTGGTGTGTTTTAGCAAAATGCATCGAACACCATTGAAATGATTTAAAATTTTAGAATATAATTTATACATTAAATACGATGTGCTTTGTAACTATAAATGCACTAGTATGTTTCAAAACAATGCACCAGAAAGCTTATAGTTTTTGCCAAGAAATGAAAAAAAAATCAAATTCCACTATGCGCTAGGGCTACAGTAATGCACCAATGTGGTTAACTTTCAATAGAAGCACTAGTGCATTTTATCAAAATGCACCAAACATCATTGAAATGATTCAAAAATTTAGAATATGATCTATACATTATAGGGTGATATTTATAACTATAAACACATCGGTGTGATTCAAAACAATGCAATGGAAAGCTTATTTTTTTTCCAAAAAATGAAAAAAGAAAAATATAATTCCATGGTGTGCTATGTATGCACTAATGCATCAGTGTGGTTAACTTTCAATAGAAGCACCAGTGTGATTTATCAAAACAAACTGGACATCATTGAAATGATTTAAAAATTTAGAATATAATCTATGCATTATATGTTGTGCTTTGTAACTATAAACACACTAGTGTGTTTCAAAACAACACATCAGAAAGCTTATATTTTATGCCAAAAAATGAAAAAAAAATCAAATTCCACAGTGAGCTATGTCTTCACTAATGCATTGATACGGTTAACTTTCAATAGAAGCATTGGCCTCTCTTCCTGAAAAAGAAACCCACCCAGTGAATCATATTTTGGTGGATGCAAAGAATTCATTCTTTTTTGTTGATGACTTTGTAAGAATGACTTGGGTGTACTTTTTGAAGGATAAATTACAAGCCTTTGAAAAGTTGATACATTTTCAATGCTTGGTTGAAAATTCTATCAAAGAAAGAATTGGCACATTGAAAACACATAAAGGGGGTGAATTTACTTCAAATGAATTAAATGATCATTGCAAGAAAACTGGACTCAAAAGGAAACTGGAAAATTCTTATACTCGACAAAAAAAAAAGGGGGGGGGGGTCACAAAAAGAATGAACAAAACTCTCATGGGGATGGAAATATCTATCCTTCACTTCAAGGGGTTAAGCACAAAAAATTGGGTAGAATCAATCCATATTGTTGTTGATCTAAGGAATTAATCACCCAAATCAACCTGAAATGGAATCACTCCATATGAAGCTTGATATGGTACTAAGCCTTTAGTAAATCATCTTTGTGTTTTTGGCTCCACTTGTTGTGCATTAGTTCCTAAAGAAAAAAATGAATAAGTTAGAAAATCATAGTTGAAATGCGTTCTTCTTGGCTATTCAAATGAAAAGAAAGGCTATCGGTTTCTCTCTAATGGAAAATTCATTATAAGTAGAGATGTTTTCATTGATAAAACTAAAGTTCAAACTGCATAAGAGATTGAGAATCTTCTTAGTCATTTGGAGAAAAAGGTAACTTAGGGTAAAATAGTTCATCTAGACAAACCCAATTGGATTGAAAAAGACTTATCCCCTAACATGAATGCTCAACAGTTCGATAATTCTTCTTAAGATGATGATTCTTCCTCCATTTAGTACAAATAAAATGTAGAAACTTCACCAAAAGGTCAACACGGTAGACCCGACTCACACAAGTGCTCAAAGATGTTCACCTGGATGAACAAAACAAAACAAGGACTATAAATTCCTCCTCATCTCAAACAATTTTTTCCTTAATTACTCATGAATCCTTTGAGCCCACTACTTTTGTCGAAGCAATTAAACATAAAGAATAGTAGCAAGCCAATGCGAATAAATATGATTCAATAATCGCAAATGGAAAATAGAGACTTGTTGAGTGTCCAACAAATGTTAAACCCATCGGTTGCAAATGGGTTTATAGAATCAAGTATAAAGAAAATGGTGAAGTTAAAGTATAAATCAAGACTTGTGGCAAAGGGATTTTCCCAAAAAGAAGGCATATATTATGAAGACACATTTACACCAACAACAAAGTGGAACACACACATAATGGTAATCAGTTTGTCTACACAACATGGTTGGACATTTAATGAATGTTATAAGTTTTTTTCTTAATAGAGATTTGAAATAAGAAGTGTACATTACTCAACCCCACGGATTTGAAGTTGAAGGACAATAGCACAAAGTATGCAAATTGATCAAATCCTTATAATATGGTTTGAAAGAGGCAACGAAAACATGGTATGCCAAATTGGATGAATACCTCAGGCATGTTGGTTTTCATCATAATGAGACTAATGATACTTTTTATTTCAAAATGCAAGTACAAAAGTTAGTGATCATTGTACTTAATGTTGAGGATTTAATAATTACAGGAAATCATGAAGTCCATATCCAACAAGTAAAGTAAGAAATTCACAAAGGATTCAAAATGATTGACTTGGGGTCATTTCGATACTATCTTGGTGTGGAAGTTTCTCAACATCCTCATCATATCTTCCTTAGTCAAACCAAGTATGCAACATAATTGTTGAAGAAGTTTCACACGGAAGATTGTAAACCCTCTCCTACACCTATGGAGCAAAACTTAAAACTATGAAAATTTGAATGGGGGGAATTGGTGAACAACACTAGATATTGACAATTAATTGGAACCCTCATTTATTTGACAAATAATAATCCATATTTGTCATATAAAGTGATTATTCTTTCTAGATTCATGCAAGAACTGAGAGAAAGTCAATGAAATGCAAGAAAAAGGGTCCTTAGGTACATTCAAGGTAGAAATAGCTATGGTCTATTTTATAAGAAGAATGAGAAATTCACATGTGTTGGATATTTAGATGCAAATTTTGCAGGTGATATTGATGGCATAACATTAACTTCAAGTTATTTGACGAATAGGGTTCAACAACAATATTTTGGAGTTGTAAAAGTAGACTACAGTGGAAAATTCTTTAGCAAAGACATAATGCATTTTAGCCTAGGAAGCATCATGTGAAATTGTCTTACTATCCAGCATTTTACAGGATCTTGGCATTACTCAAAATCACCAGTTCCACTTTATGGATTGATAGTCAGTCAACAATAAATGTCGCCAAAAATCCAATATTTCATTCCAAGACTAAGCATGTCAACACAAGTATGACTTCATCATAACACTCATAGACAATGTCATCATCAAGCCAGAACATTGTTCATTTGAATATCAAACTTCATATATTTTCAGCAAACCACCATGTAAAATAAAATTCACCAAGTTCGAAGAACTTGGCATTTGTAAAAATAAACTTGTGGATTAAAATGGGGAATGTTAACCTAATAATCATAAAATTCATTTAGGTTAGTATTCATCTCAGAATATTAATTTATTATTGTAAATATTTAGAAGATAAATCATCCTTATCACATCCCTGTCATTGTTCTTATCTTGTCGAGGACACATGGTATGTTGAGATAAGGTTGAAGAGGTTATGTAAGCACTATGATTCTCACATATTATGTAATCTTTAGTTTCATCTTTATAAAATGTGTTTGAGGAAACTTGGTGAAATTAATAGCATCATCCCAAACACTATTCCGACTGTTAACTCAAGTGGTTGTCGTACAACAAGTACTATACTTCTAATCCACTTGTATGTTCTATGCAATGTTTATTGTTTTTCTATCTAGTAATGTCTAACAATATCTATACAATTCATTATTATGAAAGAATGTCTTGCACACAATATAATTATTGAACTTACATCCCTCTACCATGTAATTTCTTTGTTCCTCTATCTCTTGAACAATTTAAATTGTGAATTCATCCTATATACAGTCAAACAGGGCAAAGAAACTAACTGTAAAATAATTTGTTACACATAAGCATAACTAAGAAATAATCAAAATACATATTGTTAGACAAGTTCAATTGCACTCAATACAATGAAGTAGAATAATATTCATTATCTCACAATACAAATGCAAAATTTAATTAAAACTAAAATTCGCATCGTTCCACATGCAAAATTACATAAAATACACACCAAATTGCACAAAATAAAACAAAACCAAATTACACACAAATGCACATAATTCAAACAAAACTAAAATACAACACCGTAGAATTTCATGCAGTTGCACATAATTCAAACCTAACTTATATACAAGAAAGCCAAATTGCACACAATTAAAATAGAGCTGAAATGATGATGATGATGATGATGGTATTTTATGTCCACTTAGACCAAATTTGGTCCATTGAAACTTAAGGGAAACGACATTTGATTTGTTTTAAAATATTGTTCATATGCTCAAAAAACTTAAAGAGGAGCATCCTATCTCCCCATAGTTTTGAGGAGTTAGAAGGTTAGTGTGGTCAGTGTTGGAGCAAATATTATGGAACTAAGATCTAATGTGGGTGTAGGCAGGGCAATCTAAGAGAGAAGTGTGTTTCATCTTCAATGCTCATAGACTCGCAATAGAGTTGAAATACAATAAATCTGAATTACACATAATAGTCTAACCCCAAAGCCAAATTAAATATGATAGTCTAATCCTAGTTAGACAAACACAACCTATTGCACATTATGATGTTATTTCGCTATGTAGAGTACAAAAACAAAGTCAAAATACAAACAAAACCAATTTTTTGGTCGCGTGAACTCCACCATTAGTTTTGATTGAAGTAAATGATTAGTTATGCATGTGATTGAAGTCCACCATTAGTTTTTAGTTTTGCATGTATTTGGGCTCTTATTGTATTTTTAGTTCTCACATCGATCCAATTACTCGTTGATACATGCTAGATCTATGTTTGATTTTGCCATTACACCGACTTGTATTCACTTCGACTGAGGATGGGAATCAACACAAATCTGAAGTAATGTACCAGGCTTTAACACAGAATCCACCATATATTATCACATCCACCATATTTAATATATCCATGTTGAATCTAAAGTGTGCACATTCTTGCTAGTGATAAGAAGCCGTTTCCAACCTTTTCAAGGGGTTCAAACCCATTTTAGAATGGTAATTTAAAAATCTTGAAATGTAAAATTTTGAATTTAAAATTATTTTAAAATTTTAAAAGAATGGTTACATTTTCAACAATTGATCAACCTTGACTCCTAACTTATAAGTATTCAATGATTATAGTACTTTCAATATTAAATGGGGATGGGTGTGGATTGTTATTGAAATTTAAGATTCAACACCCATCGCTTTCCTATACGTTAAATCTATCAAACAACTCATGCCCACGTAATCCTACCACCATATTGGTGCATCCATCATTTTAAATGTCACTTAATGAAAATTGTGTAGAGAAAGTTGGAAACCTTATCTTTTTTATTCTCAAATTGAATATGTGTTATGCGCATTAACAATCATCGACAATATGAGCATTGACAGCACATTCAATGCCCATACTTAATGTGTTTGAATCCCACCCCTGCCCATACTTAATGTGTTTGAATCCCATCATCACCACAATGTAATTCAATTTGTTATATTTGTCTTTGCTATTGGCTTTGCAAAACACCCAAACAATTAATCATAAATTATGGATGTAAATTGTATTGGCAATGGAAATTTGTTACTAAGATTAAAATTGTAAATATGTGGTTCCGTGACAATTTTGAAGAGTAAAGAATATACATCTATCGAGCCTAAGGAAATGAGATTGTCTTTCTTTGGTAATGCTCACATATTCCATCTCTCTAAATGTATCTAACACATTGGTTCATAGTTACTTTATCGCATCAACAATGATATGTGTTTATCTATTATTTATTAGATATGATGTTTAGTTATGATGTAGTTATAGTGTTGGTTTCTAATATTTGATTATTATTTGAACACATTATGTGTTGATGCCTTGACCATTCATGCCATCCACATTATTGCAATATATACTTCATGGTAACAAACCACATGATTAATTCATTAATGTAAATTTCTCAAGTTCTTTTAAGCTCTTTGTAAATATGATGTATAGTTTTTTGGTTTCTTAAAAAAAAAGGAAAGTGCATTAATGAATTTGTTTGGAATGATTTTTCTACGACACTATTTAAAGTCTAGATATGAACCCACACATAATGAACCTTGTCATGAACATCACAAAACCTAGAATCGCAATTAAAATAATGAAAAAAAATTTAAGCCAGATATGAACCCACACAAAATGAACCTTGTCTTCAACATCACAAAACCTAAAACCACAATTAAAATAATGAAAAGAAGAAAAAAAACGATTTAATGAATTTGTTTGGAATGGTTTTTTTATTGCACTATTTAATTTAAGTCTAGATATGAATCCAACAAAATGAACTTTATCCACATCACAAAACCTAAAACTACTAAATCCTAAAAGTTTGTGACTATTCATTCAATTTCCTATATCATCAAATCTCCACTTCTTTGTTTTCCAAATTAATCATTCATTTCTAGATTCTAAACATCTTCATTTGTTTATCCAAAGCAAAACATCTTCACTCCTTGCTCCAAAGCATCTTTTATATATCATAGTATTTCACTTTCTTGTTGTTTCATGTATCTCTCTGTAAATATATATGAGCTTGAAATCATGATATTGAAGTAACAAGATTCTAAACATCTTCACTCATTTCTCCAAAGCAAAACATCTTCACTAGTTTGTCCAAAGCATATTTTATATATTATAGTATTTCATATTCTAAGTATCTTTATTTATCACATTTCAAGTATCTTTATATCTTTATTTATCATAGTATTTCACTTTCTTGTTGTTTCATATATCACTCTGTAAATACATATGAACTTGAATTCATAATATTGAAGTAATTTTATATATCATAGTATATCACTTTCCGAGATATTGAAGTAATTTTATATATCATAGTATTTCACTTTCCAAGTATCTTTATTTATCACATTCCAAATATCTTTATATCTTTATTTATCATAGTATTTTTGTAATTTTATATATCATAGTATTTCACTTTCCAAGTATCTTTATTTATCACATTCCAAATATCTTTATATCTTTATTTATCATAGTATTTCACTTTCTTGTCGTTTCATATATCACTCCGTAAATATATATGAGCTTGTTGTTTCATATATCACTCTGTAAATATATATGATCTTTATTTATCATAGTATTTCACTTTCTTGTTGTTTCATATATCACTCTGTAAATATAGATGAGCTTGTTGTTTCATATATCACTCTGTAACTATATATGAGCTTGAATTCATCATATTGAAGTAATCCATTAGCAAAGCTAAAAACTTCAAGCTTCAGATTAATTGAACACATTAATATCTAAAATAGCCCATAACCAAACTTCTCAGGTTTTAGATTAATTTGAACTCAGATCACTCTCTTTAGGCGCCTCACGAATTTACATTATAGATGATATAAAATCTCACATTGTTTCATAATTTTTACTGTTCAATATAATACTTTATGAAATTTTCCACAGCCATTGAGTGATTTATCTATATTGGGAAAACGTTTATATTTGAATGCAACACATACCTCTTTGGTAATTTTTAGAATTAAACCCCTAAAATGTAAATAAAGATTTATTTTAAGAATCATAGGGAAAATGATTAGATTTGAGGGCAAAATAAGAACAAATTAAGCCTCGGGCGATGTCCAGTAAAAGCTTTCAAATGATTAGATTTGAGGGCAAAATAAGAACAAATTAAGCCTCGGGCGATGTCCAGTAAAAGCTTTCAAATAAGGAAATTATATTTAGATGGAGAGCTTTGTTCTGCCATTAACAGGAAACTCGACATATGGCAGAAATATAGAAACTTTTTATTCGTGCGCCACCAGGTTAGATGGATTGCATTGCATGGATATTTCTCAAACCTGAAAGCAAAATTGTGCAAAATCTAGCTACGGCAAAATCAACAAAACCCTACAAAATTCACCAAAGATTTCGAGCTCTGCATACACACCGGAGGATTTATCCACTTTTGACTTCAATCGTCTTAGGTTTCTTCGGCTCCGGCGGGGGAAGCTTGGGAACGGTGACGGTCAGCACTCCATCCTGGCACGCGGCAGAGATGGCCTCTAAGTTGCAGTCAGGAGGCAGAGTGAATTTCCTCATGAACTTCGCCACTCTGCGTTCCATGCGAATGTATTTTACTTCCCCTTCTTCCTTTTCGTTCCTCTTCCGCTCACCACTGATGTTCAGAATGTTCTCGTCCTCCACTTGAACCTTCGCAGGGCACATCAACACACATTTCAACAAAATCTTAGCAGACTGCCAAAACAAAAGAAAGAAAATAGGGCAAAATTTAGCGATCTTGACGGAGATTCAAGCGCTATGAGATACCTTGATATCGTTGGATTTAAGGCCGGGCATGTCAATTATAAAGACGTAGGAGTTAGGGTATTCTTTAACATCCACGGGAGTCGAAGCCACGGCCTCGGTGTCACGCACATAAGAGCGAGTCGGGGCGTTAAGGAGCCTGTGCAGGTCATCCGGCCCGCCGATCAGCTGCTGTACGGTGCTCAAAAGAGGATCCATTGCCAAATTTCAAATCTCTTGCCCTGCACAGAAAATACAGTTATTTTCCTGCATAATCTTCAATGACAAGCTTCAAATTGTGAAGAAATTTGCTTTAAGACATAAAAAAGAAAACAACCAAATCGCAAATCGCTAGCCTGAGTTTAACTCGAACAGTAGCTCTGGAAAAAACGATTGCAGAATAGCAGATTGATTGCAGAGTAAGAATGCGAAATTCTCTTCACAACTCGATGCAGAAGAAGCAGAAGGAGAGGAAATACATGGAGGCTTTCAATCCATTCTGGAAGCGTCCAGTACTGTCGAGCCGCTTCGGGAGAATTCGGATTCGGAATGTGCTCACTTTTTCTTCCTGGATAAGTGACGTGGCTATTTGCTGATAAGCCACATGAAATCTATGACGTGGCTATTTGCTGATTAATTGATGTAATTTGAACCATTGTTTTCAATTTTGTTGAGTAATGTTATAATTTTAGTTGGTTTGATCAATGTTTATGTAAACTCGAGGCAAGCACAAGCACATTGTTTATTAGGGTAGAGGTACATTCTAATTATAATTCAGGAATAAGTTGAGTATGTAAATTAAATTTTAGGGTGTGGGGATAAAAGTTGAGTATGTAAATTAAATTTTAGGGTGTGGGGATAAAAGTTGAGTATGATTATTTGTATTTATTTAAAAAAATAAAAATTGAAGTTATAATTTCATTTTGAAAAATTGATTATAGGATTTGATTTTATAAGTTTTTGTTCATTTTAAAATTGGATAAAATATATAAATTTGAATGGAGCTTTACTTTACCTCGTAAAAAAATGACTTAGTCAACAAATTACTTCATTTATATATAACATGTATCACAAAATAAATATAAAATTTCTTTTAATCTATATTTATTTAAGAAATATCAAATTTTTGAAAATTAAATGTATTTGAAAACAATCCAACTAATTATAGGACCATTAAGATTAGCTTTTTTTTAGTCAAATGATATGGAATTATTCTAAAAAGAAGATCAAGATGTCAAAGTTACAAAAAAGGAACTAAAGGTTATGTAGGATTTCGGGGCTATTATTCAACTATGGACCACCTTGTTACTCTTAGGACCATTGTTGAGGAGTGTCGTAATACTAAAATTAATCTTCTCTGTTGGTTTGTTGGCTTTAGAAAAGCATTTGACACAATGCCCAGAACTAACCTCCAGAATAGATTAGAAGAGCTAAAAGTCCTTTTTCAATTGAGAGTTGTTGTGATAAGGTTGTACAAGAAGGTTATTGTCAAATTCAAGAACTCTCACGGATGATCAGATGAAATTAATTGTAATATAGGAGTCAAGCAAGGTTGTCCCTTATCCCCTACCATTTTGGGTATTTACACGACAAGCTAGAGAGTTGTTTGGAAGAGGCAAGTTGTGTTGGCATCACTTTGGCTACTATAGTCATCAACCTTATTCTTTATGTTGATGATATTTCTTCTTATGATGAGGAGTCTATATGATCTAAACAAGCAACTAAAAATTCTCAAGGATTTTTTGCTCTAATATGGGTATGATTGTTAACAATTAAAAAACAAAGGTTATGATAATCAAATCCAAAAAGATCACTTATGATAATTTCATGTATGACAACAACAACTTGGAGGAAGTGACTTCATGTAAATATCTCAGAAATGATCTTCATCATAAGCTTAATTGGAACTATAGCATTAAGAAAAGGATTAATGGAGGGTGGAAAGCTTATTGTGGACTTGAAAATAGTTGTAAATCAACAGACCCGTGGCTTTGGGATATGAAGAAACTCCTCTTTGAGACTTTGATCACTCATGTTATCTTATATGGTTGTGAAATTTGGGGCTGCAACATCTCTAGAGAATCATGGACAAGAATAGAGAAAACCCAAAAGTGTTTTATAACATATAATATGTTAGGATATTTTAATACTCCATCCTTGTCCTACCTAGCATTATTTATGTTTCCTAGTTGTTGATGATGTCATTTGCCCCCTAGTGGTGTGCAGATGTCATCCTGGATCCATCTACCACCTTCTGAGCCCTACATGCATCATTTTAGGACCACTTCAGTCAGTTCCCTATTTTATAGGAACCAACTGAGTGTTCCAATGTAGTCCACCTGAGTTAGCTGACTCTTGTGGGGGGTTAGAGCTCCGGATGTCAATGATTGTGGCCTTATGCGCCCATTTCCGATTGACATGCATGAAAAATTCACTATTGCGCCCTCCTTGGTCAGTTAACTGATTGTGACTTCAGTTAGCTGAGTTTAGGTTTAGTTCACTTGAGTTTGAGTCTTCTGGAGCACTCCAGTGGTGATAATTCCTATGCTAGACTAACTGAGGTTTGAATTCTCCTAAGTGATTTGAATTCTCTCCATTGTAACATCATTGTTGATTATAATGATTTATTGATAATGTGACATTATTCTGCTCTTATCTGAGTTCTACTGCATAATTATTTCTCTTCTTTTTTTTACTGCATTTTTCACTCTTATTCAACTTGTATGCTCATTCTTTCTCTGTGAGGTATACTTAGCTCTTAAATCTGTTGTGACATAGAATTTCACATGGTATCAGATCCATTGAGCGAATAGGTTGAGTAGTTGCTTTCGGTAGTGCACACAAAGCCACTGGATTTCCACAGCAAATCCTGGTGCCATTGCATTGAATTCATTGGAGAAATCCAATGAGGTCTAGCCAGGTGTGAAGGATCCAGATAAAAGTGCCTATTTCCCTAAAGCAATGCTCAGTAGTATTCTACCTCCATTATTGATAGTTTTTTGCAGTTTATTCAAAAAAAATTAGTACAACAACAGTTACGATAGTTTTCTGCACTTGCACCAGTGTTTTTCTGCACCTGTGTTTTTGCACTCAATTTGCTTGGAAACAGTTTCACCTTGTATTCGCTCCAATAGTTGTAATGGACAATTCAGACTCTCCTCTCTCTCCCAATATCCTGACACCCTTCAATTACCTTGATTGGAGGGCTGATATGCAGATGGTATTGCAAAAAAAATAACTGTACAGGGTGAGAATGGGGAAGAATCCCAAACCACAATCAGTTGTGGAGAAAACCAAGTATCTGAATAGATTGGATGAAGCATTTGGTTTCATGTGTATTCATATTTCCATAGATCTACTCTTCCACATCGAAGGATTGAAGACTCCAAGAGAGTTATGGTTGAAGTTAGAGACCCTCTTTGGCAAACAAGATGAGCTAAGAGGCCATATTCTGGAAAATGAGTTGATTGTTTTTCTACCCAGCAGTTTCGATACCATCCAACAATTCTTTTCAAAATTCAAGTCTCTGGTTATGCAATGCAAGCAGTGTGGCATTGAGAAGAAGGATGAGCAATTGGTGCTATCCATTCTAAGAAAGCTAGGCCATGGGTTCTCCATCTTTGTTTCTACCTTCCATTATGGGAGAATATAAATCCATGTTTGGAAGATTCCATCCTTTGATATTTTCATTGAATCTCTCATCCAAGAACAAGATAAGTTGATCCAGATGGGCGCCTTGATGCCCTCCAAAAATCAAGCTCTTTTGGCTGGAGAACCAAAAAATGCGAATGGGAAGGGGAAGCACAAAGGCAAGGATAAGATTCCATCTCAACCCAAGTAGAATGCCAAGTCAAGTTCATCAGAAGGAGCCTCCAGCTCCAAGAAGGACAAACAAAAGGGATTTGAGAAATCCAAGTGTTCCTATTGGAAGAAAGTAAACCACCCAGAGAGATCTTGCATGCAGAAGAAGATAGATCAGATGACCAATCTTCTTGAACAACACAACATTTCCCTCCCAAAAGGTGCAAGAGAGACTGGGAAGTGATTCTGATTCTCATGAGAGATGCCATGCACTAAAGAATGGATTTTAAAAATCACAAGCCTTTCTCATAGATTCAGGAGCCTCCAAACACATGGTTGCCTCCAGAGAATCATTTTCTTCTCTAGATCTCAAAGATGGTTAGATTATTCACATGGGAGACAACTCTCAGATCTCTGTTGAAGGTAAGGGCACGGTACATATGGAGCACGATAAGTTCAAAAACATTTTATGTGTGCCTTATTTGTCAACAAATTTGTTGTTTGTATATCAGATGACTCACACAGGTTCACCGAAGAAAGTGGTCTTTGGTCTTGACACAATTGAGATTGCAGATATCTCTACTGGGAATATTATAGTGAAAGGGTTTGCAAACCATGCCTCCAAGGCATATGAATTCTCACATTGTTTTCCATACTCTCTTCCTACCCCATCAGAATCTGATGAAGAACAGAGTGATATCTCTTCTAATGAAGATGATGATCAAGATCTTGATGTTGAGAATAAAGTTCAAGGAGATTCAGATTCAGATCTAGATCCAACACATGCTCCTAAGCCATGGTCAAGGCCAATATGGGCTCAAAAAGTCCTTGTAGCTGCTGGAAACACAGTTGGGGATCCATATTACCATAGAACAACCAGAGTCTCAGTATCATACAAAAATTGCACTATGCCATGCAGATCCACTTCTCTTAGAGAGGTGCTACATGATGGTGGGGTTTGATCCACAATATCTTGGAGAGACTTTCCATGGGGGATCTACAACCAAGCAACAATCTCTGTTGTCTGACAAAATGTACTCAAAGGTTCATGATTTGGACCACAATGAGTCATTCGCTCCAGTAGAAAGAAGGGTTCCTGAAAGACTTGTTTTGGCAAATACAACTTCTACACAATGGGAGGTACATCAGAGGAGCAGATCCATATCTAGCACCTGCATTGCTATCCTACATAGGAGCAACTTGCCAATATTTTGCAAAGGATTTCACTAAGGAAATTTTTTTCCTTTGCTTCGTATGAAGGTTCTTTGAGTTCCCTATTGTTGTTCTTTTGAGGGGGGGTATTTTTCCCATAATGTTTTTCCCCATTTCCTTGGTTCCTGGACAATTCTTTATTTTTATCATGTATTTGATTGTATGGGTGACCTTTGGTCTTAGTAACTAGGGCCCAAGATGAAAAAGTATGGATTAAGGGGGGGTATTAGGATATTTTAATGCTCCATCATTGTCCTACCTAGCATTATTTATTTTTCCTAGTTGTTGATGATGTCATTTGCCCCCTAGTGGTGTGCAGATGTCATCCAGGATCCATCTACCACCTTCTGATCCCTGCATGCATCAATTTAGGACCACTTCAGTCAGTTCCCTATTTTATAGGAACCAACTGAGTGTTCCAGTGGATTCCACATGAGTTAGTTGAGTCTTGTGGGGGGTTAGAGCTCCGGATGCCACTGATTGTGGCCTCATGCACCCATTTCTGATTGACATGCATGACAAACTCACTATTGCGCCCTCCTTAGTCAGTTAACTGATTGTGACTTCAAGTAGCTGAGTTTAGGTTTAGTTCAATTGATTTTGAGTCTTCCGGAGCACTCTAGTGGTGATAATGTTTGACGGACAATCCACTCGAGTGGACGCGAGCCAGATCTCCCTAGCTCAATGTGAGTCTAGAATAAATAGTATAGACTACAAACTACTTTCCTAGATCTAGTTAAGGATCAGGTACTAGATATCTTACCTTAGACTTGTAGCCCTTTCTCCTGGATGCAGTTCCACGCCCCATGGTCATCAGATCTCAGCTGCAAAACCTGTCAGGATGCACAGAACAAGACAAATGAGTGAAAGACATCTATACAATAACAGATCTAAGTAAACAGTTAAGCAGGTAAACTACACAAACATCATAAACAACAACGATATTGGTGGAAAGTGTTTATATTACTGTAAATAGGGAAAGTACATAGAAGAGAATATATCACCACCGAAGCTTAATGTAGCGGTCCTTCTCCATCCAAGCCAATGCCATAACCTTTTCAAGGAAGTGGGAGTCTCTCAATGGATGAGTAGATATCTCTCTAGGATGATTTCACTAGCATGTAGACACTATAGACTTCCTCTCCTTTGGGAAAGGGTAGAACTTCATTTATATAGGACTAAGTGGATAGGATATGGATAGGGTAGGCTGAGATATGGTAGGAGAGAGATAGGGGATCCTTCCAAGAGGGTAGGAACCAAGTGCTATCTCTCCCAAGAGGTAGGGATAGGGATCCATGTTAGCATGCTTCGAGAATGAGCTCGAAGAAGCTATTTTTTCCCATTAACTAACTTCGTCGTACCCTGCAAGAGAGCAAGATGCGACGTCGCAGGTTGCATGAGTGCAACCTGCGACGACCTCTCAAAACCTAGCATAAATGCAATGACATCTCTTCCAGATAAATGACTTAGCCAAGGAAACTTCAGGGATGTATACACTGAATCTCATGATGGTAGGATTTTAGGTGTAACAGAATGCCCCCCAAAGCATGAAGCTGTTTGAAAATTGGACAGGTGAAATGCTTTAACAGAAGGAATGGCAATGGCTCGTCGAATGAAGAACGCTGCTGCAGTACAACTGACTCTGAGTACATAGTCTCATATGATGTACAACATGGCTGCCAACCAATACAATGCAGATCCATGGTAGTAATGATCGACTGAACACAATCATGGCGACTAGACACAAGCGTAGATCCATGATGAGATGATAACATAGCCACGAACAATACAAATGTGGATCTGTGTAATATGACTCAATACAATCTCCATCGTAACCTCGGTAAAACATGACTCCCCAGGGTCTTCAAGCTGAACCCGCAATGATACGAATATATCCATGTGATTACAAATGTCTTGACGTTGAACATGGTAGAAGCCACTTGATTACCGGTCATTGATGTATACCATTAACAAGCGTGAGGGAAATCACCATTAATGTCGATTCCCAAGGTATCACAGTACATATCATCAAGCATGAATAAGTGAGCTGAAGTAGAACGCGAGATGAAATCTTTCAATCAAGATTCAATGATGTAAACTCATGTTGAAAGCGAGGTAACCTGCTATTGAGGCATGCAGGGCCAAGGTACTTGGTTGGTTTCTAGATTCAATCCCCGGATGATGTGTTGAAGTCGACAAGGATGAATCCGTCGAAGGAGGGCCATGATGTATCCCCCATCATCAACACGAAACATGACAAAGGATGTGTAGAGAAGATCGGATGGTACAATGACATGCAAGACTGACTTGGAGTAGACTGACATGATAGTAGGTGTGTTGACTGCAGATAATAAAAAGTGAAAATATTCTTGAACATGGGTATGGCATGACTTGGCAGTATTGACATGACGAGTATGATACCGACACTTAATGCGACTGATGATAGAATATTTCTTTGATGTGTTCAAAGGAGTAACAAGACTCAAGAAATAGGTAAAAACTCGAGGACAAACAGAATGACCCAAGCGTAGTATGCAAATGCAAATGAGTGCCATGTTCAAGAATGACTAGGTACTGCCACTGATAAGGGTGTAACATAAAAGCTTTCCTTTTTCCCCATCATGAACGATGAGTGCCTCATGTGTTTTTTACGAGCTTGATGAGGGTAACCAGATGCTCGGTATAGCTCATCTCATAGATGAGTCCAATCCCAAATATTTTATGAACCTAGGATAGGAGGGGTTCATCCCATGATGGGCCCTTCAATGCAAAAGTTTAACGAGTCCATCGAAGGTAAACTCGATCGTCATTTCATATTTAAAGAGTCTGAAAAGAACTAAAGAAGACTCCAACGGTCCTTTTTCGTAAAGTTAGCCTCATCGCTCGAAAAAGGGTAAAACAACGCGGGAGAGGACTCTTCCAGTCATGGTTGGCTGGAGTATACCTTTTTCATAAGTAGTGCCCCCTGGTCCGAAAAAGGGGTAAACTATCACCAGGAAGACGACCATTCAAATACTTTAACAAGCATGGACATGACAAGTTCGCTTGGCAATCTTTTCGTATTTTGAGAGCCTGAAAAGAGCTTAAAGATAGACTCCAGGGGGGTTCCTTTTCCGTAGGAGTTTAACGAGCCCAGAAAAGTGATAAATCGTAACTCGGTAACTTATTCTCATGGTTTCGAGAGCACGAGAAAGAACAAAGAGTAATCTCATCATCATAAAGTAATCACAATCTAACGACTACAAAATAATGACAAAACATTCAAGGGATAGTTCATACCTGAAGTGACCGCTATAACATGAAGATGGCGTACAAAACCACTTAACAACTCCTGCACACTTGAACACTAGGTCAAAAAGTCAACCAGGTGTTCAAATGTTGCAAAAATAATCCAAACTATACCAAATGGCCTAAAGAGCATCAAAATATTTGAAAAAGAATATGCTTTTTGGTTTTCAAATAGAAACAAAAAAACAAATATAGTCACCATTTTTCATTTTGCCAATTTGGGGAGAAGAAGTGTCAACTGGAGCCAAATCTTCACTTGTCGATTCTGGGAGCTATGAGCAACCATTTCACCCATCGTTCGAAGCAGTTAACCCTAAACTTCATCCAGCATAATTGTAGTGGTTCACATTTTTTCTTTTGGTTCATTTTTTTGGGTTTTGAGTGGATTTGCTGAGGGCTATTGTGTCCTCAGGTCGTTGCAGTTCGCCCTTACGGGAACTGCGACGTCGCAAGTTCTGCAAAGCCCGGTCGCGATGACGTCACACTGTATGTATTGATGGGGTACGACAATGGAAACGTCCAACTCAAAATAAGTGAATAACCCAAAAGATGAACTTCCAGTGGATGGAGTGAGTTTTGACAATGTTTAAATGCCCCTCTTGGCAGGTTAGTAGCAGCAAGAATGGTCTTGGAGTGGCGCGAACGAGAGCATGAGACCGATGACATATAAGCTGAAAATGGTCCATAATGTGTGGAAGCATTGAGGAAATGTGGACTCCTCAAGTTCTTCCAAATCCAGGGCATGAGGGCCCAAATCCCCCTGCTGACACATATTCTTAGATGTTGGGATGCGGCCCAGTAGTACTTTGTGGTTGTTGAGCACATACTCACCATAGATGTCGAGGACATCTATTTTCTGACTGGATTGTCCCGGAGAGGGGACAATGTGCTCCTTACTGGATCACGAGGGCATGATCGGACCATAGAGGACATGATCTTACAGCACTGCACGCCTCATACTTGTGCTTCTAGTGGGAATATTCCCATTAAAGATGTACGAGAACGTTCGTTGCGTACCATTCTATTCACCATCAAGAGCATTGCACGGAGTCAATCTCCTCACTTAGCCATTAGGTCTCAGATGCTCTATGTGTAGGACTGCATGTCTCCGAAGGTCTTCAACTAGTGCGAGGGACTCCTCACGAACATTTGAGCTCAGCTGACTAAGTGTCGGAGGGGAGAGCTCAAACAGTTCGGCTACAGATCTATAGTGATCTCCTTCTTACTAGAGCGGGTTCCCCATCTGTGTCCGCAGGTATCACTGGAGGACAGGGATCCAAGGGATCCTCACATGGCCAGGTGGACAGAGGTGATGGCTCGCCATGGTGGGGGCCCCATCATCAGATACCCTCCTGAGTTTTTCACATGGCTGGAGGGCCAGCTACTTATGGTGGAAGATTACTCGTACAGTGGTACGAACTACAGGCGTGATCCTGACTTGGTGCTGCCTAAGGGAGCAACATGGGGAGATATAGGTAAGAACAAAAACCCTTGTACTTTTTAATTTTGTATATTTATGAATTTTTTTGTTGTTGTAGTGCTGACAAGTAACAACATGTGTGTGCAGATGTTGGCCCAGTACGACGAGTGGGGGTCTCTCTTCTTGCGAGGAGAGAGAGAGAAGAGGGAGCAATCATGGCTCCAACCATGCATGCTTCCATCGCAGAGATGGATGATGTCTATGCGAACCTAAGTGGCTTGACATCAGACATACCAGAGCCGATGGTAGATGAGTTATCGCGGCCCATGCAGGCGTACACAGTAGGAGCATCTGTGCGCTTCAATGTGCTACTTCGCAGGGTTGCGAGAGCAGTTCACTGTTTCCATGCTCAGCAGGATAGGGTTGTTAGACCCAGGGGTGTACAAGCCAGGCGCTAGGCCTGATGTTGTTACCATGTATTGAGAGCTTAGAGGCCTCAGATTTTGTACTACTGAAAGCTACGAGGCTTCAAATTTTGTAGAGACTCACTGAAAGCCATCGTGCTTCAGATTTTTGTACCAGCACTACTTTTTAAGATGATATATATATATACGGACATTCCAACGACTTTATACATTATGTGTTTAAATGGATGAATGATGCGATCTTGTTTATGTGTTTTGCATATAAAATGAGTTATGTACATGTTATGTCTACTTTTAACAATTCATGCTTATGTGTGTGCAATGTACCAATCTAAGATGAAGTTGGACAATGATTCGGAAACTATGTTAACGTCTCGTGGAATGTGCAGGTACCGAATGGACTCGAAGGACCTTTCCAGAAGACAGACTCGTCTGTAGAGACAGAGTAAGGTGGGATCGCGGATGGCGTAGACTCGGTTAAGATGAGAGACTACTAGTTGAGAATCCAAGTGGATGACAACGTGGTCCATACCCAAAGAAATAACGTCAGTTAGGGTTCCAATGACTGCTTGGTATTCTGCAGCATTGTTGGTCATGAAACCTAGACACATTCCCCCTGAGTTGATGAGCTCGCGAGTAGGTGAATAGAGTACCCAGGCTACTGAAGCAAGGTTGCGGGTATGTCGACTGGCACCGTCCACGAATCCATAACAAGTTTCCATCTGCACACGTAGATAGAACATGGTATAAGAAACGAAACAAGACCTAAGAACGCAAAAATCAAAGTGTCACACCACACAAAAACACACACACGCCATGTAGTATATACAAAAGTACTTATGCATGAAAGACTCAGGCATAGTAACTCTTCAGGTAGAGCCCATTGCGAGGCTCACCTAAAGATATCCCATCATAATCTTCAAGCTCATAAGCTCCCTTCTCTAAGACGCGTTTCACTGCGTAAGGTCCTGTTGATGCCTTGGGTGTGTAAGGTAAGTGCAAGGTGCTGGAATGGGTTCCAAGGCACACAACAGGGGATGAAAACCTAGCAAAAGGATTTGAAAGACCCTACGCAAGGGAAATTCTATCCTCGAGTTGTTTGGTGTGGTAATCACCCATGGATATTCGGCCTCCGCTGGCACTCTATGAGTAAGTGATTTGATCAATAAGATCAGTTTCCCAATTTAGGGAAACAAATGGGTATGGGAAACAGTGAACAATTCTAACTTAACCTATTTAGAGAAATAACCTAATCTTAAATCAAATCTATTCTAAAATGAAAATCTTGGTGTTTATGCAGATCAACCTTGAGGTGTAAGAGAACAAACAGTCTATCACCTTTAACAAAAATGCCTTTAGATGAGATATTTGCTGACTTAAATTATGATTTATTTAATGAAAATTAAATAATGATAATCCAATCTTAAAGACCATCAAGATATAACTTGTTATCTTTTTGTTGATTGAATATATATATATTTGATCAATTGCAGAAATCGATAAAGAAAGTATTTAATTAAAGAAATTTAATCAAATATTTTCATACACACAGCAGTTATACAGAAAAACCAATACAATAGATCTATGTATTCATTAGATATCTAACAAGAGATCATATGTATAGGAGATGACAATCTGGAACATAAAATCAGAAATCCTTAAAGAAATTTAAGTGATAATCAGAAGATGGATCTGAAGATGACATTACTGTATTAAGATGTCTTGTACCAAAATTACAATGACTCTGGCCACAGAGTATCCTCAGTCTTATCTTCTGCTGAATTACAATTCCAAAAATTCCAACCCCTTCCCTCCGAGAGGTATTCTTCCTTAAATATTAAACTACAACAAAGTACAAAAGAGAATCCTACATAATAGGGATTCCAAAATCAGTAATGAGTCTGTTCCAAATATTGATCCAAGAAACCTTGCCATTTCTCAGACTACATGATTTCCTTCACCTTTCAAAGAGATTCTTAAAGATATATTCCTTAATTAGAAATATCCTCACATCATAATCAAGAATTCCGCCCCGACCTGCTCATTATCAACAACAAATGATTCGGTTTGTAGAGAATTCGCCGCAGGGACTTCTGGATGAGAGACTATGTTCTAAAAAATAGAGAAATCCGTTAAAGGGTCCACGTCAGAAGAAATTGGAGGAATATCAGATTCTTCATTGATTATATAATCTCGTATAATAGTATTATCTTGATCAGTTGGCTCTTTAGAAACCTTCTTTTCCTTCCTCTCTAGGAATTGCGTACAGACAGACGGGACTTGAACATCCTCTTGTTTGCTATCGTTGCTTGATCAGGAATACTTACATCAAAAGGCGGTGACAAAGGTTCTTGATACAACAAAGACTGAATTTCTTCATTCTTGAAACACACATGAAGGGATTCATTTCCTGTCTGCATATTGCTCCTACCAAATACGTCAAGAAGAAACTTACAACATAAACATGCAAAATTTTCCTCTTACAGAATATAAAGGACAAATTGAAGGCTTTCATATTCGTTGCCAATTTAAGGCCAATTGATAGAATGGCAAATGATTGAGCAAAGCCAGTCACAATGGTCAAATTATTACGATTGGGACACTGCAATCATGCAAACTGTAACGAAACGAGTTATAACATGTGTTAACCAGATCTGGATCCATGCGGAAGTACAAATCCAATCGAAATTTGCATGAATTAAAAAGCACATGAAAACTCATCATTACAAGTCTATTGACATCAACAATCATAACTTTGGTTTTGAAATAAAAATGGGAGTTGTGGTGAAAGAGATGACTGCGGAATGGCTAAGACAGGGGTTTGAGCACATAAAATGGCGGCTTGATTTCACCTGCGAGATCAAATGTAGATTGTTGATTTAATAGAAAGATTAGAGCTAGACTGCGGAGATTGAAAAGGTGTAACCTGTAAAGCCTGGGAGGATCAAATTAGATAACAAAAATGGCCATTACAAAAGCCAAAATAACCAAACTTCTAAATATAATACGCAGCAACGGAAACAACTAATCCTAGAAAAAGCTGAAAAACCAGCAATAACGACCCTTAGCAACCAAATTCACAGTAAAATCAGCTTAGCGAAGTAATTCGACGAGTAAAAATGATAAAGAAAAGTAAATAAAAACCTATATTTATCAATTTACCCAAATTAAATCACGACCGTAGGATTAAGAGAAATGGACGGCTGAGATTGACCGATGCAAAGCACGGGATCAGGTTCAAAAACATAATAAAAGTTTTTATTTACCACTCCCGAAAGCCAAAAACCGAAATTGGTGGGTTTCGGGTTTCAAAAATACGACCAAATTAAAACCAAGTTTCCGAAAGCCGCAACCCGAAAGTTGTGGGTTGCAGTAATCATAACATAATTAAACGCAATGTTAAAAATGAATTTCTGAATCCTGAAACTCGACAATGTCGAGTTTCGGGTTTATTAAAACTCACAAACAAAAATCCTGGATCCCGAAACGTGACATCGTCGGGTTTTGGGTTTATGTAAAATAAACTTCAAAAAAATGAAATCCCACACCCGCAACTTTTGGGTTTCGGGTTTCGAGATGACGGAAATCCCAAAATGAAAACAACAATTTCCTGCACCTGAAACTTTCGGGTTTGGGGTTTCGGGTTTCGGGTTCTCCAAATGTCGAGTTTCGAGTTTTCCAAGAGAAATGTCAAAATAGTCAAAATTTAAATATTTTTGCAAACCAAACACTTAAAGAAACGCAGATCAAGCATCGAAAATGAAGTACGGGTACATGGGCAGTAATGTTTAAAGACATCTAAACTGAAAATCATATTTACAAAGAGAAACTTACCCATATACCTTCGAATTGATTAAAAATGGGGCTCCCCTGCTTTAGCTAAGCATGGGATCTGTTTTGGCCACAAAAAATGGCGACTGGATGGGAAGAACCAGTTATCTCTGCAATCAAATCATGACTAAAGACAACATGTTGATCAACCAATTTCTTGAAACTCAATTAAGAGAAAATACTCAAAAGATAACAGTCAACAAACAGTGAACATGAAAATGGATAGATCTCAGACAGTGACCATTTTAAAGATAACACTCATCTGATAAGGATATTTAGAGAGTAGTACCGAATCTTTACCATGATGTAAAGTTGAAAACCAGCTTGTGTTGAACCTGGGCACAGTCTTAGAAATGCTCATGAATATCCTAATTACAGATCACCTTGGTTTATTAGTTGCATGTATATTCAGTGATCGGGTTATGTCTACTTCTTTATCTTTTCTTTTCCTCTCTTTTTTTATTCATTTTGGTTTTGGATTATACATAAAACCTTGTTGATACAAGACCACTATACTGACTTGGTGATCAGATGAAATGACGCCATTCACAGGCCTGATCTGGAAGCTGGTCAAGCTAGCTCAATGACGAGACTCCTTGTCTTCTGGTTGTAAGACCAAAAGAAATTATCATGGCTTGATGACCATATTGTGATAACTCCAATCCAAGATCAAACCCATGATCATAGCAGGGATGGCTTGTAATAAGACCCCTTTGTTCTTGTATATAACAAAATCCCATAATGAAAGACAAAACAATTTATTTTGGCATAGGCTACAAGGCATTACCATGGCCTGGTGACCATATAGTGGTAATGTTACTCACCAGTGCTTTGCGGATCATGAATGGACCGACCTGTAATATGACCTTCCACCTTCTAGCAGAATTGAAAGTCATCTTCCAAGTGTGGTGGCTTGATGTGAAGATGTCATTCCACTTAAACACCTATGAACCTAATGGGCTGGCTTGATAACAAGACCACCCACCTTGTAACTTATAATTTTAAACAAAATTTCATATTCAAAGTGATTGTAAAAGGATCCATGAGCAATCAGAGCTGGTCAAGTTATTATGATATGCCGTTTAACCATGAAACTCCAGATAGAGAAATGATGACCATCCTCCATACCTCAATTACATAAATAAAGCATTGTGAAAGATAATGATCAAAGTGAAAAGTATCCAAAGGTAATACACTTATTGACTGTTTATTCTTCAGAGCAAATTCTAATCAAAAGCCAGAAAGTAAGATTGATAACAATGCTGAGACTTCAGAAGCAATTGTTGCTAAGAAAAGTGATCATAAGCCATTACCACACGTGTGAAGCCTTATTAATGAAAACCAAAACAAAACAAGAAGACTAATCAAAATGTCAATGCAAGAAAACAAATGACTGAAAAACAAACCACACCTATGTACAAGTGCACCAGATTGTTCAAACAAAATACTTTTTGAGAAGATACACATTCACTGGGAAGGTGTCTACAACTCCCTCTAGTATCTGTAATCGAATAGTGCTGGGACCAATCTTTTCTGTAATAATGAAAGGTCCTAGCCAAAGGCGCTGAAACTTGGTATACTGGTTCTTATCTTTATGTTGCGTATCCCACCTCAGAATTAGGTCACCAACATAAAATTCCCTGTCAGATGAAGATTTTTCATCAAACCATCTTTTCACCATCTGCTGATGATGATACAATTTGTTCTTAGCTATTTCCCTGTCCTCCTCTAGCTTCAAGAGAGTGTCTATTCTATGTTGGAGAGGGGAAGAGTCATCTTCTTGGACAGACTGGGCCAATTGTAGTGAAGGGATGTTGAGATTAGTTGGAAGGATGGCTTCTTTTCCATAAACGAGACAGTAGGGGGAAGTTGCAATAGCTGCCTTTGGGGTTATTCGATCTTCCCATAAAGCATTACATAACTGTGTGTGCCAATCTCTGTGATGAGAAGCTACAGTCTTCTTGAGAATATTTATGAGATTTTTGTTTGACGACTCAGCCAAACCATTTTCTTGCGGGTAATAATTGGCAGAAAACTTAAGCTTAATCCACTTTTCAAAGGCATATTCAGTTATATCGATTGAAGAGAAGTAGGATGCATTATCGAAAACTAAGTACTCAGGAGTGTCGAACCGTGTGATGATCTGACTGTCAAGGAAGGAAATTACTTGACTGGCATTACATTGTTTAAGAGGGGCTGCCTCCACCCATCTGGTGAAGTAGTCAGTTGCTGTAAGCATATACTTATGTTGGAGGGACGAATCAGGGTTTATAGGGCCGACAAAATCCAATCCCCATTGTTGGAATGGAAACTGAATTGTGACTGGTTGAAGGGGAAATGCAGGTTTCTTAAACTTGCCTGTGCATTTCTGGAATGGTTCACAACTCCTTACATAAGCGTAAGCATCCTTAAACAACGCGGGCCAATAATATCCAGCCCTGAGAATCTTATGTGTTGTAGTCTCACCTGAAAAATGGCCTCCAGCAGGTCCTGCATGAAATTGGAATAAGATGTCATCAGTTTCATGTTTTTCCAAGCACCTAAGAAATACTCCATCATAATTTTTCTTAAAAAGAACTTGATCAATAAATTGATAAGGAGCAGCTTTTAGTCTCAAAGCCCTTCTTTTCTTAAAATCAAGGGTTTCGGGAACAAACCCATCGTTCAGGAAAAATCTGATATCATCATACCATTCAGATGTCGGAGCATCGATAACATTAACAACACTTGAGGGAACTTCTTCCTCTTGATCCCATTTGGATTGTTGCTGCGCAGGGTCATTAGATTGAGTGGTAAGAAGACAAAGACCTTGTCCTTTGACAATTTTAGCTGTTCTGATCTCAAGATCATATTCTTGTAGGGTCGTCATCCAATGGGCCCTTTTTTCCCCTAACTCTTTCTGGATGAGGACGTTTCTAATGGCAGAGTATGGAACAATGACTTTAGTTCGAGACTTCAGCAAGTAGGTCCTGTAATGTTTGACAGACTTATAGACTGCATAGGCTTGCTTATCAATCTATGATTAATTAAGCTCTGCACCCTTGAATGTTGATCTCATGAAAGAGATCGGGATTTCTGCATCATCGTCATGCTTTTGTGTTAGGACGACTGCATAAGAAACGTCAGTGGCAAAAGTATAAAGAATGAAATCCTTATCAAAATCTGGGGACATGAGAGCAGGGGCTTCAGCAATAGCCTTTCAAATTTGGATAAACGCATCTCTCTGTTCCTGAGACCAAGTAAACTGCACATCTTTCTTGACCACAAGTTGTAATGGTTTAACAATCTGGGCAAAATTTGGTACAAATCTATGTACAAAATTAATCTTACCTAAGAAGGATTGCATTGCTTTGTGCAAGACTGGTAACCTAATCTTTGAAATAGCCTCTGTGCATTCGGGATCAATGATCATACCTTCTTTCGAAACAATGAATCCTAGAAGCTTTCCTTCTGTTACTGCGAAAATAGATTTCTTGGGGTTGAGAGAAATGCCGAATTTCTTGCAACGGTCGAAAACCTGTTTCAGAGCAAACACATGTTCATGTCGCCTTTTGGAGTAAACAGTGATATCATCAAGATAAAATAAGACAGAATTATGCATTAACCCTCGGAAAGCTATGTCCATAGCTCTCTGGAAAGTAGCTCCTGCATTGATTAACCCGAAAGGCATCCGCCTATAGGCGAAAGTGCCCCAAGGGGTCCTGAAAGATGTTTTTAATTGGTCGTCCGGAGCAACCATAACTTGGTTATATCCCAAAAAACCGTCTAGGAGGGAAAACATATCCGACTCGGCTACCTTCTGAAGAATCTGTTCCATAGGTGGAACATGATAGTTGTCTTTCTCAGAAGCCCGATTCAGGTTCCTGAAATCGACACATAGCCTAATTTCACCACTTTTCTTACGGATAGGTACTAAGTTGGCTATCCATTGAGTGTGCTTGACTGGAAAGATAATTCGAGCAGTGAGCAACTTTTCCAACTCCATTTTAACCGAGGGTTCTAAGTTAGGGTGAATTTTCCGCAGCTTTTGTTGAAATGCTTAAATTCTGGTTTCATGGGTATATTATGGAACATGACGCTAGTGTCAAATGTTTTCAATTCGTCATAAGTCCAGGAAAAAACATCTTTATACTGTTTACACAATGCAATGATGGCCCTCCGTTCTTCAGGAGTACAATCAACTCCCAAATTGATGAAACGTGGTTCCTGCTCGGTGCCTAAATTGACTCGCTCATAGTTCAATATGAGCTTTGAGTTTTACAATTAGTTTGAGATTTGAACTTGTCTTGCAAATCATCAAATTTTTCTAGATTGATCACTGACTTTGGGATAACGTTTGAGAGATCAGCGAGTGACTTTTCATGTTCTGCTTCATCAATGGCCATATCTTGGAATGTATCCTCAGTCGTAAGGAAGTCAAGTATCTTTCGGTCATCATCAAATACTTTCCAATTAGTCACATTATCTGGAATAGAGGCTCTGTACATCAATTCAATGGAAAACGTTTGAGGAGATAGACCTTCTGGCAGGATCAGTCTAGACTATGTATTTGCTAATAGGTCTGCATCAAAATTTTGTGATATGGGAACTGATTTAATATTGAATGCTAAAAATGAGTTGGTTAAATCCCTTACCATCTTCTAATAATTAGCCAAGCGTGGAGATAAGCAGTGTATCTTATTTCTGACTTGCTTAACTATAATTTCGGAATCTCCATATGTCACCTACCCAAATTTATGAAAATTATTATTTTATTTGCAAAAAACTTTATGTTAAATTTAATTACAAAGTTTTGTAATTATGATCAGTTTTGATCAAGGATGAATGTAATTACAGAATATTATTATTTAAATAAATCAATTAGGACACAAACACCCAAGGGGACTGTTAAATGAGTGTTCACTGACCCACTAGGAGGAATGGAAGCTGTTGGAAGGTATGGTACAGATGGCAGCAATTGCATCACACCACTAGCTGTTGGTTATGGGACAAATACCCCTAAAAATGTGGCATTATCCCCCAGGTGGAGGGAGTGAGCAGGCAGCTCATTTAATGACCTAGTAACATCTGAAAAGGCCTAGGCAGCCTACAAAAGGCAAATTCGAATTGAGCAAGCAGCTCTTACCCAAAATTTCTGCAGAATATTTTCCTCATGTGCATCAGGTGATCACTGAGAGATTCGAATAGGGAGGCTAGTTGTGAGTGCAATCATAAGTCTGCATATTGCTGAGAAGAACCAGAGATGTTGGTGTAGTTCTATTGGGCTGCTAGTTCTTGAAGATTCAACAGTTAGTGCTACTGCAAGTGGAGATCCTAATTCCTAGAGTTTCTTCCTCTTGGTGGTTCAGTGAACAAGCTCGGGGGTCCTAAGGAAGTACTTAACTATTTTCAAGAATTGGTTGGGTGGAACAGTCTACTTGGGTTGTTTGTTGCCCTACAGATTTTTCCAGGTTCTACAAATTTTCTACTTATTCTCAGTTAGTAATTATGTTATGTATAGTTAGTATTTTCTGGTTTTCTGTTTCGAAAAAGAATTTAATTCTAGATTTGTTTAAATTCTGAATGTTAAAGTTTAAATGATGATCCGAATTGATAAACTAGTATCTATATTTTTCCACATGCTGTTTGTGCATCGTACTCTAGTATAGATACGCAAATTAAGAATAGATTACGGGATAGGCAATTTGCCATTGATTCGATAAATAAGTACAGTGATTGATTTATGTATTTATTATTCTACCCTATATTTAACAGTAATAAAATTTATTGTATAATATCTAGACTGTCCTAAATTACTGCATTGTTTCATAAAATATAAGTATTATTCTCTTCTCTGTATATATATATATATTATAGTTTGTTCACTGTATTAGTTTATGTAGTATTCAAATGTAAATCGACAAATCATATTTATATCATAGCTTCAAAATAAATAGTATTATTATCATCATTCACATGCTGCAAATGCAAAAAAATCACATAGTCATTCTATATCACACACTGTATTTTCTTCACATCATTCACTGATAGAATAGCCACATTTACAATCATTTTAGAATTAATATAATCTCTAAATTTGTTTTCTAATCACTGTATCGTTCACTGTATCATTTTGCATATCATTCCACAAACTGTACTTTTATTTCAAGTATAGTTTCATAAAACCCCATGACTTACTTCTCAAAACCCTAAGTTTTATTTCTTAAATTTTTTTACATTAAATCAAACAGATTGACAAAACCGAGTCACTTTTCGTGTTCAAAAGTTTTCAGAACGAAAACAAATCTTTGCAAATGACGAAATTCTACAGTGGGCTTAGCCCGTCACCTAACTTCACTCATCGAAAACAAAATTCTGCTTTAACATTTTACGAATCGCGTAGACTTTCAACCCTAGTATTTCACACACATTGCTTGGGTGATAGACATTTCTTTTTATGCATAGAAACAAAACATTTTAACATCAGAGGAAAATAACATTCTATCATTGCCAAGAAACCGAGTTACATCAACAAGCTAGATGAGCTTCGGCTCACTACATTCCATTTAAACATAAACCAACAGGTGATCCGAACAGTCATTTCAAAACCATTACAAGGTTCCAACTTCAAGAAAATGAAGTCATGGTGCTCAGAAAACAAAGTTTATAATAGGTTTCCCAAACAAAATCCTATAGGGCTTATCCCCAAGATTTAACAGTTAAACGAGTCCATAAACTCTCTGCATTGACGAGTTTTTGCATTCCCAGTTCGACGAAGAACAAGTATCAAGGTATAAAACCTAGTATTACATAATCAAACGAGAGTCATAGCACTAAACAAACAACGTTTGAATATTAAATTGTACTTTGAAGTTTTTCAAATAACAACCACGACGAGTCACGGCAGGACCAACTACACAACCCTTGAAAGCTCATCAACCATAGTCACAGAGCACCTATGAGGGTTTTTGGAAGACCCGGAACTTACCAGAATGAAAGCTCGCTGACTTTGCAAAACCCTTGCTAGATTCTCTTATTCACAACCTGCAAGTTAATAACACAAGGTTTGGCTTAGACAACTTTTACATCTAAAAACTGAAAGATGAATTTAGAAAATCGTTATTCTCTTTAAGAAGTGTTACCTTGCTGTAAGCGACCAAATCATTCCACTTTCACCAGTTAAACGATGGTTTTCCACACTGTAGACAAGACAGGAAAGCCCTCTGTCCATTGTCACCTGGGTGTATCTTTCACTCTTTCTAAAACAGAAAATTTCTAAAAACTATCAACTCGACGAAGACTTGAACTAGAGAACGAGACTTTTAATACAACGCCATTACAATGGATTAAAAACTGTAACTCCAAAACTATCTACAGAACTCGAGGTCGAGACCTCCTGCAACTTTGCTAACCCTAGATTTTTCGACAGCCTGTCGGCCATACAGACTGAACAACAATAGAAACAATAAACCACATTCCAACTCATAAACCAAAATCAACGACAGAAGTTAGGGTTGTAATCGAATGACCCAAACTCATCACAATAAACGATCGTAGGTGTGCCAGCGAGGTTGTATTGGGTTGAACAACCCTTGCTTTTAATGCACTATCACTTCACATGCAGGGATTTCCCACGATGGATCACATTGGATCGATTTATATTCCATCTCGGAGGAGTATCACGTACAACCATTCCATAGTGGCCTCAAATTTCACCATTACAGCGTTATCACCATACGTGGAATGGCTTTAAATTCTTGTCACCGGGAGTTTTCATGTCAAGTCTTCAATGCAGAATCGAAGGACAATCTTCACAATAGCTCAACGATTCATATCACATTAATGAACCAGCACTCGAACCCTGTCAACATTTAATGCATGTCAGAACATCGAGTTTTACGATATAGTTCTATTGGTTATTCATAAATTCAAAACGTTATTGTAATATTACGTTAATTCGAATTCATAATACATATGTTCTATGCCATGTTACACAAAGATATTAATATGTTGTGATGACCCACGCTGAGATATTAGTTTACAAAGTTTCAAAGTCTAGGTCGCGCTTAGATTTTTGTTATTACATATAAGTTTATAATATCAAAGATATGCCTTGTAGATTTATTTTAATTATTTATTATTGGTTTATATTTTAGTTGCTAGGATAGCTAGTCACAAGGTTGACATAGTTTTTAATTCATAGAAAAACTCATACTTTAAACGATACTTCACATGAGCCTTAAAATCTTACACGTATCACGCATAGTTCAACATTATAGAATTATAATTGGTGTAGTCCATACACAAGAGACTATAACACTAACTTGGTGACATTGTTGGCATTCATGTAAATTCTATTATCGCAAGTATCGATAGTCTATAGGATAGACATTTCAATGAATCCTTTGGAAAAAGGTTAACATAAAAGTTAACGAAGTGCTATGTGTGCTTACCATATCCTCTCACTACAAACTTTAATAATTGTAATATATCAATTACATTAGAAAGATGAAGGTAATAAAGTATCTCAAGACAACAGCAAGCCAACTACTATAACATTGAAGATCATAGTGACAAACCTATCAGCTTGAAGATGTCATAAATAACTATGTTTTAAACATTGTCAAGTAGTAAGACAGCTTCTGGAAAACTACAATTATAGCAATGAAATCCATACCTACATACTTATGGTGGATCACAACAGAATTATAACATTTTATTAATTACGACGTTGAATTTGAACTTTACACATAGCCATTAAACTTCTTACCTGTCGTCTGCACATAGGAAATTCAATAAGCTTTAGTGTTGCAGCTAAGTAAGCTCCAAGGTACCTCGTAGGAAACCCTTATGCAACAAAGTCAAACTGTCAGTATCTTTGAAAAAGAGAAAGTGTCGCATCTTATTCCCAATCTGTTTATTTCATTGTCATCATAATCATGTTTACTAATTATGTGTTAAAACTGTCATTATCTTATTGCTGCTAAAACAGAAAATAAAGCATGTTTAGTACTAACAACTATACAACTAATGTTGTCGTAATCTCAATTATTATTATCATAATTAATGCTGTTATTAAAAATTTTGAATTTTTATGAAATTTCAGGATGTTACATGTGGTATCAGAGCTCAGATTTGAACTCTAGGCCTGAATGAGGTCCAAAACACGAAGCAGAAAATTTTCATACAGCAAAAAATTGTACTGACTTGAAAATTTAATTATTATGTTATTCCAGAAATTATTTTCAGTTACAGGTATGGAGAACTCAGCTGAACAATTAGATGACAGATTTCAGCCAAACAGTCACAGCTCGGGACAACACTATGTAGCAGAAGGTCACGCTGAACCAAATAACAGTTCGACAGAACTGTTACGTGCCTTTCATGAATTAAAAGCAGAAATCAGATTGGTGAAACAAGACAATGAAAGGATTCTGCAAGCACAAGAACAATTAAACCAAGTGTTGTTTGAACAGAGCCAAACTGAGGAACAAGAGAAAGATAATGAAGATATTTCCAAAGTTGAGGATCTGCCTCATGCTGACAAAAATAAGAAAATGAAAATCAGCAAAGTGAACGACAGTTCAACCTCATCAGGAGATGCTATTGAAACACACAGAAAGAAACGTAACTACACCAGTGAAGGAGATTTCAAACCCAGAAAGAAAAATCAAAGGGAATATGATCGGATTTATGGGGAGTTCAAAAAGATTAGACCTCCAACTTTCAATGGAGAAACTGAGAAGGGAGAGACAAATGAAGCTTGGCTGTTCGGTATGAAGAAATACTTCCAGATTTATAACTATTCAGAGTCTTTAAAGGCAAAAATGGCTATATATAACTTGACTGGAAAATGGATATTTGGTGGCAAGACACCAAAAGAGTAAAGGGCATCAAAGATAAAGATGTAAGCTGGAGTACTTTTAAACGATATTTTAAGAAGAAGTACTTGTCTGAACAGTACTATGAAGAAAAATCCAAAGAGTTCTACAATTTGAAGCTGGGAGGTATGAACATGAAGGAAATGAATAGTAAGTTTTTGAACTTACTAAGATATGTACCATACCTCATAGAAGAGAAACCGAAAATTCAAAGGTACTTGAGTTGTTTACCTTTCAATATTAAGGACATAATCGAGTACAACAGTCCTAAAACCTTGGAAGAGGTAATGAGAAAGGCAGTTTTCTGTTATGACACAAATTGGAAAAGAGAAGGAATGTTAAACTGGAAAAATCATAAGCCCAACAATTTTGAGCAGAAAAAGAAAAATTTCAGATTCAGTGGAAATTTCGGATTTCAAAGGAAAAAATTTCAGAATCGGAATTATCAAGGGAACAATTCCAGAAACAATTCACAACAGAATTCTACAACACCCAGAAATGCACCTAATAATGCCAAGACCAGTGAGCCAAAGGAACCTATCAAATGTTTTGAATGCCAAGGTCCCCATTACGCATCAGAATGTCCCTTGAGGAAGCGTAAAGCAAACAACATCAACTCTATACAGACTAAACCTACGGTTGGAGATGTGGCGAGGGAAATGCCCAGAATCAATGCAGCACTTGACAACAGGCAAGCAGATCATCAAATCTCCATGGTAGAGATTGAAGGTATGCTACATGATCATCCCGTTATTGTTTTAATTGATCCAGGTGCTAGCTTAAGCTATATATCACAAGACATTGTAGAAAGTCTTAAATTGAAAACTGAAAAGTTTAGTAAATCTTGGCTAGTTAGACTAGCAACTGGAACAAAGAGAAAAGTATCAGATTTTATAGAAAACTGTGAATTTTCCATGAATCATTTACAAACACAAATCAAGTTGAATATTCTACCTTTAGGTTCTTATGATATTATAGTTGGGATGGACTGGTTAGAAGCCCATCATGTCATCCTGGACTGTTACGGAAAAAGTTTTACATGTTTAAATGACAAAGGAAAAACTATAGAAATAAAAGGCATCCCAAGGAAGGTAACCATTAGACAGATTTCAACCATGCAAGTTAAGAGGGCAGTTAGGAAAGGATGCCAAATGTTTGCAGTAAACGTGGTAAATGATGATTTTATGGATAAAGAGGACAAACTGAAATTAGAGGACATACCTGTCTTAAAGGATTTTAAGGATGTATTTCCTGAGGAGATTCCAGGATTACCACCCAAAAGAGATTTAGATTTTACCATAGAGTTAATACTAGGAGCAGTACCAAATTCTAAAGCTCTGTATAGAATGAACATACTGGAGTTAAACGAATTAAAATCACAGTTGAAGGAACTTATTGACAAGAAGTATATTAGACCCAGTGTGTCTCCTTGGGGAGCACCTGTCATCTTTGTTAAGAAGAAAGATGGAACCTTGAGACTGTGCATAGATTATCGCCAGCTTAATAAGATGACAATGAATAATAGGTATCCGTTGCCCTGCATAGATGATCTATTTGATCAGCTGCGTGGAGCAACAATATTTTCGAAGATTGATCTAAGATCAGGATATCATCAAGTACGGTTTAAGGATGAAGATATTTTCAAGACAACTTTCCGAACTCGATATGGACATTACGAGTTCGTAGTCATGCCATTTGGCTTGACTAATGCCCCGACTGTATTTATGTGTCTGATGAATAATATTCTACATAAATACTTAGACAAGTTTGTTGTTGTGTTTATAGACGACATTTTAGTGTACTCAAAAAGTAAAGAAGAGCATGATGAACATTTACGGATTATCCTACAAGTTCTAAGAGATCATCAACTATACGCCAAGTTTAGTAAGTGTGATTTCCACAAAGACAAAATTCAGTATCTAGGACACATAATTTTGGCAGAAGGAATCTCGGTTGACCCCGACAAGATAAGGGCTATTAATGACTGGCCGGTTCCTAAAGATGTGTCGGATGTAAGATCATTTATGGGCATTACTGGGTATTACAGAAAGTTTATAGAGAATTTTTCACAAATTGCCAACCCCATAACTTCCTTTCAGAAGAAAGGGAAGAAATTTGTTTGGGATCAGAAATTTTCTGATAGTTTTAAGAAATTAAAGGAACTATTGACGACAACACCTATCTTGAGGATAGCAGACCCCAACAAAGATTTTGTAGTTTTTACAGACGCATGTAATGACGGACTCGGTAGAGTCCTGAAGCAGGAAGGGCATGCGGTGGCATATGAATCTAGAAAGCTGAAAGTACATGAAAAGAACTACTCTACCTATGATTTAGAGTTATTAGCAGTTATTCAGGCCTTAAAAATGTGGTGTCACCACCTTATTGGCAGGAAATTTACATTATTGACAGATAACATGGGTCTAAAATATTTATTATATCAGACAAACCTGAACGCTAGACAAGCTAGATGGTTGACGTTCTTAAGTGAGTATGATTTCGAAATTCAGCATATTAAAGGGAAGGAGAACAAGGTTGCAGATGCCTTGAGTCGTAAGGCAAAACTAAATTTCATTTCAGCAATCAGTACTTATTCAACTGATTTGGAAAATCAGATTCTGGAAAAGAGTGAAACAGATGAAGAATACAGAAAAATGAAAGAAAAGACAGCAAACAACAGTTCTGAAAATTGTATGGCAGATTACAGCATGAAGGAAAGCGGTTTATTACTGTTTAAAAACAGATTGTATGTACCAGACATACCAGAAATAAAATTTATGATATTAAATGAGATGCATAAAAGTCACTATTCTGGTCATCCAGGTTATCAAAAGACCATTACTATGTTGAGAAAAGAATAATATTGGCCCAAAATGAAGGATGAAGTAGCATAGTACATAGCTAAATGTTTGGATTATCAAAAAGTGAAGGTTGAACACCAACATCCTGCTGGATTGTTGCAACCGTTACCGATACCAAGTTGGAAATGGGAAGTGATCAGCATAGATTTTATTACCGGATTGCCTAAAAATCAGAAACAACATGATTCTATCATGGTGGTAGTGGACAAACTCAGCAAGGCAACACATTTCATACCCGTAAAGACTACTCATAAAGCTCCAGATATTGCATAGATCTTTATGAAACAGATTTTTAGACTACATGGAATATCGAAAGTAATAATTTCAGATCGTGACTCGAAGTTTACAGGAAACTTCTGGAGGTCACTGTTTAAGGGGTTGAATACAACTTTAAATTTCAGTACAGCATTTCATCCACAGACGGATGGACAGACAGAAAGGGTAAATCAAGTTTTAGAAGATTTATTAAGAATGTATGTTAAGGATCAGCCTGGGAAGTGGGAAGACTACTTGCACTTAGCAGAATTTGCTTATAATAATCATTATCATGCATTGGCCAGGCTTAGTCCAATGTAATACACCTGTTTCGTGGAATGATCCAGTAAATAGAGTTGTTTTAGGACCTGAATTATTGCAGGAGTTAGAACTAATTGTGAAACAGGTGCAAGGACATTTAAAAGTTGCCCAAGATAGGCAAAAGAGTCAAGCATATTCAAAAAGAACTCATAAAGAGTTCCAGGTTGGTGAACATGTATTCCTCAAGGTAAGACCGAAAAAGAGTTCACTGAAATTGGGGAGTTGTGCCAAGTTGGCACCCAGGTATTGTGGTCCTTTTGAAATATTGTCTAAGGTTGGAGCAGTGGCATACCAACTGGCTTTTCCACCAAACTTAAAAATACATAATGTTTTTCATATATCATTTTTAAAGAAATATGTGCACGATACTACTCATGTTGTAAACTGGAATGATGTATAGGTGGGACAAGACGGAGATTTTTCGGTGGAACTGGATTGTATCCTCGGAAGGAGGGAAACTATTCTCCGAAATCGCAGCATTGGACAAGTGAAGGTGCAATGGAAGCACCTTAGCCCAGAAGAGGCAACCTGGGAGTTGGAGAGTAGTATGCAGGCAGCATACCCAACTCTGTTTCAGGAACACTCAAGGAGTGATTAACCAACATCGAGGACGATGTTGAGACTTAAGGGGGGGTGTATGTCACCTACCCAAATTTCTGAAAATTATTATTTTATTTGCAAAAAACTTTATGTTAAATTTAATTACAAAGTTTTGTAATTATGATCAGTTTTGATCAAGGAGGAATGTAATTACTTAATATTATTATTTAAATAAATCAATTAGGAGACAAACACCCAAGGGGACTGTTAAATGAGTGTTTATTGACCCACTAGGAGGAATGGAAGCTGTTGGAAGGTATGGGATAGATGGCAGCAATTGCATCACACCACTAGTTGTTGGTTATGGGACAACTACCCCTAAAAATGTGGCATTATCCCCAGGTGGAGGGAGTGAGCAGGAAGCTCATTTAATGACCCAGTAACATCTTAAAAGGCCTAGGCAGCCTACAAAAGGCAAATTCGAATTGAGCAGGCAGCTCTTACCCAATATTTCTGCAGAATATTTTTCTCATGTGCATTAGGTGATCACTGAGAGATTCGAATAGGGAGGCTAGTTGTGAGTGCAATCATAATTCTGCATATTGTTGAGAAGAACCAGAGATGCTGGTGTAGGTCTATTGGACAGCTAGTTCTTGAAGATTCAATAGCTAGTGCTACTGCAAGTGGAGATCCTAATTCCTAGAGTTTCTTCCTCCTGGTGGTTCAGTGAACAGGCCCAGGGGTCTTAAGGCAGTACTTGACTATTTTCAGGAATTGGTTGGGTGGAACAGTCTTCTTGGGCTGTTTGTTGCCCTACAGATTTTCCCAGGCTCTACAAATTTTCTACTTATTCTCAGTTAGTAATTATGTTCTGTATAGTTAGTATTTTCTGGTTTTTTGTTTCGAAAAAGAATTTAATTCTAGATTTGTTTAAAGTCTGAATGTTAAAGTTTAAATGATGACCGAATTGATAAACCAGTATCTATATTTTTCCACATGTTGTTTGTGCATCGTACTCTAGTATAGATACGCAAATTAAGAATAGATTACAGGATAGGCAATTTGCCATTGATTTGATAAATAAGTACAGTGATTGATTTATGTATTTATTATTCTGCCCTATATTTAACAGTAATAAAATTTATTGTATAATATCTAGAATGTCCTAAATTACTGCATTGTTTCATAAAATATAAGTATTATTCTCTTCTCTGTATATATATATTATAGTTTGTTCATTCTATTAGTTTATGTAGTATTCAAATGTAAATCGACAAATCATATTTATATCATAGCTTCAAAATAAACAGTATTATTATCATCATTCACATGCTGCAAATGCAAAAAAATCACATAGTCATTCTATATCACACACTGTATTTTCTTCACATCATTCACTGATAGAATAGCCACATTTACAATCATTTTAGAATTAATATAATCTCTAAATTTGTTTTCTAATCACTGTATCGTTCACTGTATCATTTTGCATATCATTCTACAAACTGTACTTTTATTTCAAGTATAGTTTCATAAAACCCCATGACTTACTTCTCAAAACCCTAAGTTTTATTTCTTAAAATTTTTTACATTAAATCAAACAAATTGACAAAAAAGAGTCACTTTTCGTGTTCAAAATTTTTCAGAACGAAAACAAATATTTGCAAACGACGAAATTCTACAGTGGGCTTAGCCCGTCACCTAACTTCACTCATCGAAAACAAAAATCTACTTTAACATTTTACGAATCACGTAGAATTTCAACCCTAGTATTTCACACACATTGCTTGGGTGATAGACATTTATTTTTATGCATAGAAACAAAACATTTTAACATCAAAGGAAAATAACATTCTATCATTGCCAAGAAACCGAGTTACATCAACAAGCTAGATGAGCTTCGGCTCACTACATTCCATTTAAACATAAACCAACAGGTGATTCGAACAGTCGTTTCAAAACCATTACAAGGTTCCAACTTCAAGAAAACGAAGTCATGGTGCTCAGAAAACAAAGTTTATAATAGGTTTCCCAAACAAAATCCTATAGCGCTTATCCCCAAGATTTAACAGTTAAACGAGTCCATAAACTCTCTGCATTGACGAGTTTTTGCATTCCCAGTTCAACAAAGAAGAAGTATCAAGGTATAAAACCAAGTATTACATAATCAAACGAGTGTCACAACACTGAACAAACAACGTTTGAATATTAAATTGTACTTCAAAGTTCTTCAAATAACAACCACGACGAGTCACTGCAGGACCAACTACACAATCCTTGAAACCTCATCAACCATAGTCACAGAGCACCTACGAGGGTTTTTGGAAGACCTGGAGCTTACCAGAATGAAAGCTCGTCGACTTTGCAAAACCCTTGCTAGATTCTCTTATTCACAACCTGCAAGTTGATAACACAAGGTTCGGCTTTGACAATTGTTACATCTAAAAACTGAAAGATGAATTTAGAAAATCGTTATTCTCTTTAAGAAGTGTTACCTTGTTGTAAGCGACCAAAGCATTCCACTTTCACCAGTTAAATGATGGTTTTCCATGCTGTAGACAAGACAGGAAAGCCCTCTATCCATTGTCACCTGGGTGTATCTTTCACTCTTTCTAAAACGGAAAATTTCTAAAAACTATCAACTCGACGAAGACTTGAACCAGAGAACTAGACTTTCAATACAACGCCATTACAAAGGATTAAAAACTGTAACTCCAAACCTATCTACAGGACTCGAGGTCGAGACCTCTTGCAACTTTGCTAACCCTATATTTTTCGGCAGCCTGTCGGCCATACAGACCAAACAACAATAGAAACAATAAACCACATTCCAACTCATAAACCAAAATCAATGACAGAAGTTAGGGTTGTAATCGAACGGCCCAAACTCATCACAATCAACGATTGTAGGTGTGCCAGCGAGGTTGTATTGGGTTGAACAACCCTTGCTTTTAGTGCACTATCACTTCACATGCAGGGATTTTCCATGATGGATCACATTGGATCGATTTATATTCCAGCTCGGAGGAGTATCACATACAACCATTACACAGTGGCCTCAAATTTCTCCATTACAGCATTATCACCATATGTGGAATGGCTTTAAATCCTTGTCACCGGGAGTTTTCATGTCAAGTCTTCAATGCATAATCGAAGGACAATCTTCACAATAGCTCGACGATTCATATCACATTAATGAACCAGCACTCGAACCCTGTCAACATTTAATGCATGTCAGAACATCAAGTTTTAAGATATAATTCTATTGGTTATTCATAAATTCAAAACGTTATTGTAATATTACGTTAATTCGAATTCATAATACATATGTTCTATGCCATGTTACACAAACATATTAATATGTTGTGATGACCCACGATGAGATATTAGTTACAAAGTTTCAAAGTCTAGGTCGCGCTTAGATTTTTGTTATTACATATAAGTTTATAATATCAAAGATATGCCTTGTAGATTTATTTTAATTATTTATTATTGGTTTATATTTTAGTTGCTAGGATAGCTAGTCACAAGGTTGACATAGTTTTTAATTCATAGAAAAACTCATACTTTAAACGATACTTCACATGAGCCTTAAAATCTTACACGTATCACGCATAGTTCAACATTATAGAATTATAGTTGGTGTAGTCCATACACAAGATACTATAACACTAACTTGGCGACATTGTTGGCATTTATATAAATTCTATTATCGCAAGTATCGATAGTCTATAGGATAGACATTTCAATGAATCCTTTGGAAAAAGGTTAACATAAAAGTTAACTAAGTGCTATGTGTGCTTACCATATCCTCTCACTACAAACTTTAATAATTGTAATGTATCAATTACATTAGAAAGATGAAGGTAATAAAGTATCTCAAGACAACAGCAAGCCAGCTACTATAACATTGAAGATCATAGCAACAAACCTATCAGCTTGAAGACGTCATAGATAACTATGTTTTAAACATTGTCAAGTAGTAAGATAGCTTCTGGAAAACTACTATTATAGCAATGATATCCATACCTGCATACTTATGGTGGATCACAACATAATTATAACAGTTTATTAATTACGACGTTGAATTTGAACTTTACACGTAGCCATGAAACTTCTTACCTGTCGTCTGCACATAGGACATTCAATAAGCTTTAGCGTTGCAGCTAAGTAAGCTCCAGGGTACCTTGTAGGACACCCTTATGCAACAAAGTCAAACTGTCAGTATCTTTGAAAAAGAGAAAGTGTCGCATCTTATTCCCAATCTGTTTATTTCATTGTCATCATAATCATGTTTACTAATTATGTGTTAAAATTGTCATTATCTTATTGCTGCTAAAATAGAAAATAAAGCATGTTTAGTACTAACAACTGTACAACTAATGCTTTCGTAATCTCAATTATTATTTCCGCAATTATTATTATCATAATTAATTCTGTTATTAAAAATTTTAAAGAAATTTCGGGATGATACACCATAGCATTCAATCGCGTGCACACCTAAATCAACAACCTTCTTGAGTCCCTAAACCAGAGCCTCATACTCAGCTACATTATTAGTGCAATCGAATTCTAACTTGCAAGCAATCATAAGTTGCATTCCCTTAGGATCAATTAGGACACAACCTGCTCCAGCTCCCTCCTTGGACTTGGAACCATCAAAAAATAAAGTCCATGAGACAGGGTCTATCCTAAAATTTGTATTTACATTGTATACATTATGCACAATTTCACCAGAGAAAGGTATAGAAGTAACATGAGTAATATGTGATTTGTTTTGAATGCTTTCTTCTGGTGAGGCATCAGCTGGGAATTCACCAAAAAAGTTATCAAATGTAAATTGCTCTACACGAGAGGTGAGATAACCAGCAGGTTCGCTTGAATCATTAAGATCAATGACTGTCTGTTTCATAAAAGGTTCTTTGCTGATCTTAATTTTATTTGGTTGACCATTATAGGGAAACCATAATTGGGACCAGTCGATTGCAAAGTAACCCTTAAGTTTCTCTGACCAGTCCCTACTTAACCACATCCCATAGGCTTCCGGGATGTCAGCTATCACGATGTCAACTGTCTGATGGATCCTAGGATCAGCTGACAGTCTAAGCAAAACATTTCTCAACTTACCTACCACTCTGACTTTGGATCTGTCAAGTTGCACAATCTGGGTTGGGAAAGGCTCCCACGTTGCATTCAATTTCCTACAAACAGAGAGGGGCATCACATTTGATGACGCTCCTAAATCTATCATGCATTTGTGCACATTCCGATTGAAGATCTCAAAAGTTAGCAAGAAAGGAGGAGTCCTCTTGCTTGTTGGTTTCTGATCATCATATTTAGTAACAGAGTCTAGATTGTTACTTTGTGACTCTCTTGGTTGTTTGACTATCATGTTTTTTGGTAAGGAATCCCTCATAGCAGGGATCTTAAGTAGCTCAAACAGAGAGATGTTTGCTTTGACTCTTTTTAGGTCTTCAACCAGATTGTACTCCATTTCAGGGAGGACTGTATCCTTTTGTGGGATAGTCTTGTTTTTTGTGGGAACCAGAGGAGAAGATGAAGGTTCTTGAGGTGGCTGTGGTCTTGACCTCATGTTATAAGGATGTTGTGTGTTAAACATCGCCTTGGGTTCTTCTTCTTCTTCACACATAGGAAGTTTTGAAAAGCAACCCACAGCATCGACCTGTGGATCACCTTCTTCTTCTTCTATAGGTAATTGTGGATCCGGGATGTTTTGATCATTGGAAGTGTCAGGGGTGACTTGAGATTCTGCTGCCAGTGCTCTAAAAATATAATAGAGTTCATCATTTGTGAGTCCATCTACCGGATTTGGTGGTGGTGGATTTTGTGGAGGCTGGTAAGGTCTCCTAAATGGTGGCCTTACAAAACCTCTATTTTGATTCTGATTATCATTAGTGTTCTTCTTTAAATCCACCATCTCATTTGACATCCTTTGAATGAATTTCTTCATGTCAGTCATATCAAATGGATCCTTGTTCTGAACAGTGGGTTTAGGGGTGTTCTCAATTCTCTTCCTGGAAGTGGAAGGTTGTTCTTTTGAAGTTTCAGGGCTATCTTTCAGACAAAACATGTCCTTCTCAACTTGGATTGCTTCATCAAATGCTTCCAGTAAAGTACCTTTCTGTGCCCTTTTGACCCACATTGCAATAGGGACAGGTAGACCTTTTTCATAATAAGCTACCAACAATTCTTCAGCAGGAAGAAGATTGGTAGGAACTCTGTTTTTAAGATATGAAAACCTTTGGTTAATGTCTTTTACCCTTTCTTTTCCTTTGATTTTCATGGAGGATAACTCTAAGACAAGATCCTGCGGTGTTTTGTCATCCCTGAATTTCTAGGTAAAATGTTTCTCGAATTCATCCCAGGAAGTTATAGATTGGGTCGGTAAGGCAAAATACCAAGTGGCTGCTCTACCCTAAAAAGTGTAGGGAAAGATTCTGCATACTACATCCTCATGTACCATGCTTCTAAGCCTGATTGCTTGCATGAAAGTTTTTATATGATCCAACGCAGGTATCTTATCATCAGGGTTGAATTTAGGTAGCCATTTCTCAGGATTCTTTGGTAATCTATGTTGATCTCCTAATATGAAAACTGCACCTTGGTCGAGCCATGGTCTATTTTGCCCTTCTCCAGCCATTGGAGGTTCTCGCTCTTCTTCTTCCGAGGATGAGCTAGAAGAATTCTCACCGTCTGAGGAAGATGATGAAGATGAAGGAGTAGATGGCGGTGGACCACCAGTTCCAAAATTTGGATGACCTTGTGTTCCAATGAGAGTAGTCTCACGGTTATATTCAGGAGAATTTGGTTGATGAATCAACTCTTGGTTTTCAGGTTGTTGATCAACTGTGTGTTGATCCTGTGTGTTTAGATCAGTGGTGTACTGAATCTGCGAGTCACTAGTCTGTGCAGTGGAAATTTGTTGATCTTCTTGTCCACTAGTCTGTAGAATATCTTCTAAATTTAAGGCTGCCAGACCACGTCGTCTTTGATCAGCAAGTCGTTGTTCTACTCTTAAGACCCTATCAGTAGATGTTTTCAATATCTGCTCTAACGAGGTCCCCTTGTGGGTGATGTGAAAATGATTTCCCATCTGTTCTCCTGTTGTATCACAGGTGTGACAGGTATAACTGTAGGTTGCGCAGATGTAACAGGGAGAATTGTAGGTCATGAATCAATTGGTTGTTCAGATGTTGAAGCCCTGGACTGGCTTCGGGTTTGAACCGTTGAAGTATTTGCTGGAGGAGGTTTATTAGCGGTTTGCTTAGGCATGTTATACTAGTGGCCCTCCTTCTAGCGCCATTTTTTGATGCCTCGAGGTGTGCAGGGTAAGTGCAAGGTGCTGGAATGGGTTCCAAGACACACAACAGGGGATGAAAACCCAACCAAAGGCTTCGAAAGACCCTATGCAAGGGAAATTCTATCCTCGAGCTATTTGGTGTGGTAATCACCCACGGATATTCGGCCTCCGCTGGCACTCTATGAGTAAGTGATTTGATCAATAAGATCAGTTTTCCAAATTAGGGAAACAAAGGGGTATGGAAAACAGTGAACAATTCTAACTTAACCTATATAGAAAAAGAACCTAATATTAAGTCAGATCTATTCTAAAATGAAAAGCTTGGTGTTTATGCAGATCAACCTTGAGGTGTAAGAGAACAAACAGTCTATCACCTTTAACAAAAATGCCTTTAGATGAGATATTTGCTGACTTAAATTATGATTTATTTAATGAAAATTAACTAATGATAATCCAAGCTTAAAGACCATCAAGATATAACCTGTTATCTTTTTGTTGATTGAAAAATCAACAATGATTGAATATATATATATATCTGATCAATTGCAGAAATCAATAAAGAAAGTATTTAATTAAAGAAATTTAATCAAATATTTTCATACACACATCAGTTATACAGAAAAACCAATACAACAGGTCTATGTATTCATTAGATATCTAACAAGAGATCATATGTATAGTGGATGACAATATGGAACATAAAATTAGAAATCCTTAAAGAAATTTAAGTGATAATCAGAAGATGGATCCGAAGATGGCATTACTGTATTAAGATGTCTTGTACCAAAATTACAATGACTCTGGCCACAGAGTATCCTCAGTCTTATCTTCTGCTGAATTACAATTCCAAAAATTCCAACCCCTTCCCTCCGAGAGGTATTCTTCCTTAAATATTAAACTACAACAAAGTACAAAAGAGAATCCTACAGAATAGGGATTCCAAAATCAGTAATGAGTCTGTTCCAAATATTGATCCAAGAAACCTTGCCATTTCTCGGACTACATGATTTCCTTCACCTTTAAAAGAGATTCTTAAAGATATATTCCTTAATTAGAAAGATCCTCACATCATAATCAAGAACTACGCCCCGACCTGCTCATTATCAGCAACAGATGATTCGGTTTGTAGAGAATTTGCCGCAAGGACTTCTGGATGAGAGACTTTGTTCTCAAAAATAGAGAAATCCGTTAAAGGGTCCACGTCAGAAGAAATTGGCGGAATATCAGATTCTTCATTAATTATATAATCTCGTATAACAGTATTATCTTGATCAGTTGGCTCTTCAGAAACCTTCTTTTCCTTCCTCTCTAGGAATTGCATACAAACAGACGGGACTTGAACATCCTCTTGTTCGCTATCGCTGCTTGAATCAGGAATACTTGCATCAAAAGGCGGTGACAAAGGTTCTTGATACAACAAAGACTGAAGTTCTTCATTCTTGAAACATGCATGAAGGGATTCATTTCCTATCTGCATATTGCTCATACCAAATACGTCAAGAAGAAACTTACAACATAAACATGCAAAATTTTCCTCTTACAGAATATAAAGGACAAATTGAAGGTTTTCATATTCGTTGCCAATTTAAGGCCAATTGATAGAATGGTAAATGATTGAGCAGATCCGGTCACAATGGTCAAATTATTACAATTGGGACACTGTAATCATGCAAACTGTAATGAAACGAGTTATAACATGTGCTAACCGGATCTGGATTCGTGCGGAAGTACAAATCCAATCGAAATTTGCATGAATTAAAAAGCACGTGAAAACTCATCATTACAAGTCTGTTCACATCAACAATCATAACTTTGGATTTGAAATAAAAATGGGAGTTGTGGTTAAAGAGATGACTGCGGAATGGCTAAGACAGGGGTTTGAGCACATAAAATGGCGGCCTGATTTCACCTGCAAGATCAAATGCAGATTGTTGATTTAACAGAAAGATTAGAGCCAGATTGCGGAGATTGAAAAGGTGTAACCTGTAAAGCCTAGGAGGATCAAATTAAATAACAAAAATGGCCATTACAAAAGCCAAAATAACCAAACTTCTAAACATAATACGCAGCAACGGAAACAACTAATCCTAGAAAAAGATGAAAAACCAGCAATAACGACCCTTAGCAACCAAATTCACAGTAAAATCAGCTTAGCGAAGCAATTCGGCGAGTAAAAATGATAAAGAAAAGTAAATAAAAACCTATATTTATCAATTTACCCAAATTAAATCACGACCGAAGGATTCAGAGAAATGGACGGATGAGATTGACCGATGCAAAGCGTGGGATCGGGTTCAAAAACATAATAAAAGTTTTTATTTACCACTCCCGAAAGCCGAAAACCGAAATTGGCGGGTTTCGGGTTTCAAAAATACGACCAAATTAAAACCAAGTTTCCGAAAGCCGCAACCCGAAAGTTGCAGGTTGCGGGTTTCGGAATGCAATTAAATGCAATGTTAAAAATGAATTTCCGAATCCCGAAACGCGACAGTGTCGGGTTTCGGGTTTATTAAAACTCACAAACAAAAATCCCGGATCCTGAAACGCGACATCATCGGGTTTCAAGTTTATGTGAAACAAACTTCAAAAAAATGAAATCCCGCACCCGCAACTTTCGGGTTTCGGGATGACAAAAATCCCAAAATGAAAACAACAATTTCCCGCACCCGAAACTTTCGGGTTTCGGGTTTCTGGTTCTCCAAATGTTGGGTTTCGGGTTTGCCAAGAGAAATGTCAAAATAGTTAAAATTTAAAGATTTTTGCAAACCAAACACTTAAAGAAACCCAGATCAAGCAGCGAAAATGAAGTACGAGTACATGGGCAGTAATGTTTAAAGACATCCAAACCGAAAATCATATTTACAAAGACAAACTTACCCATATACCTTCGAATTGATTAAAAATGGGGCTCCCACGCTTTAGCTAAGCATGGGATCTGTTGTGGCCACAACAGGTCCATTTTACATGGACTCAAAATTTCCTGCCCCCAGCTTATCATGTTTTTGGTCGTATGTGAGGACCAAATCTCCTTCGTTGTAGGCGCGAGGTTCTACCGACTTATCATACTGCGCTTTGATGCGTTTCTTATAAGCCTCGTTGGTAAGAGCATCATATTGGCGAGTCTCGTCGAGCTTAGCTAGGTAGAGGAAACGTTCTTCCTTGGCAGTAGTGTTTGGGATAAGTTCGATGGTGAGATTGAGAGACGAAATCTCACACTCAATCAGGAGGACGGCCTCCAATCCATACACTAGTTGGAAAGGATTAAATCCAGTGGTGGTTTTAACAGAAGTTCGATACGCCCATAGTGAGAAGAAGAGCATGTTATGCCAATTGGCCTTATGCGTACCCACCATGCATTGGACCATGGTTTTCAAGACCTTGTTGATGGCCTCGACCTGTCCATTTGACTGTGGGTAGTACGGTGTTGAGTTTTCATGGCGAAAACCCAATGTGTCGCTCAACTCGTCAACCATGTGGTTCATAAAGTGAGAACCATGGTCGGTCACTATCACTTGAGGAACTCCAAACCGCACTATTACATGGTTGAACATGAAGAGTGCGGCGGTCTTACCGTCCTTCGTGTATGTAGGCATTGCCTCGGCCCACTTTGTAAAGTAGTCCACAGCTACAATAACGTAACTATACCGCACGACCGAGGTAGGCTTATAGTGCATGAAATCGATGCCCCATTTAGCAAAGGGGCCAACGACAATAACCGGGTGTAACGGGGCGGGATGGGTGCACTTTTTAGTACGAAAAGGTTGACATGGAGGACATTTTTGTATGGCCTCAATACAATCTTTGAAGATAGAAGGCCAATAATATCCCGCGTGAAGAATTTTCTGGGTTGTAGCCATCCCGGAGAGATGACCGCCACATGCCCCAGCGTGACAGTCATTCAGAACGTGTTCAACCTCATCATGAGTCAGAAAACGTCAAAGAATAGAGTCGATACCACGGCGGTACAAGGTATCACTGATAATCAGGTAATACTTTGCATGGTGGCGTATTCGACGTCGGTCGTCGCAAGACAATTGAGGACTGAAATGTTGGGTCTAAAGATACAAAGTGATATCTCCATACCATGGATCGGACGTACTGATAAGAAACAATGGCTCATCCGGAAAAGAGTCATTGGATCAGATTCTACATCGGTACGGGGGAGGTCGCAGATGAGCTCAGCAAACACCAAAGACTTTTTAGACTTGGCCTTTTCAAAAAGAGGATCAAATTCCTACAGTACCACGATCCAATGTGAATACTTGCCCCCAAGCACTTGACGTGTCAGAACGTGGTACATGGGGTTTGAATCGACGATGATGGTGGTGGTGCGAAGCAAAATGTAGTGGCGGAACTTCTGCACGGCAATGACTGCCGTGAGGACGAGCTTCTCAACATCTGAATAGCGAATTTCAGTGTCAATGAAACCTTTGCTGGCATAGTATATTACATGTTCTTGGGCGTTCTGGTCTTCCTGTACCAAAACCATGGCGATAGTGGTGTTAGAAGCAGTGAGATATTAAATGTAATCCCGATAGTAGTTTTGCGGTTGGAGCACAGGGGCATGCGTGATGGGATGTTTCAAACTATCAAAAGATTGTTGGGCTCGGTCATCCCAGATGAATGGGACGTCCTTCTTCATCAATCTCATGTAACCCTGCGTCTTTTGCGTGAAATTACAAACGAAGCACCGTAGATAAGTTGCTCTGTCTTGTAGGATCTGAAGTTCCATAATGTTAGTTGGAGGTGGAAGAGTGACAATGGCTTCCACCTTCGAGGGATCAATACGGATCCCATCTTTTGAGACGATAAAGCCTAAGAGGCGTCCAGACTCGACACAAAAAATGCTCTTGTGAGGATTCAGGCAAATATTGTATCGCCTGCATCTGAGGAAAACAATGGTTAGATGATCTAAGTGGAACTCACGCTGCTTTGAATGGGCAGGGAGATCATCCAAGCACTAGTACAAAATGAGAGATAGGTGACCAGGCGACCAAAAAAATTGGCCACCACAATTTTTTCAAGTGATAAATGACCAAAATTGAGAAATTTTAAGTGAACTAACTAAAAACAACCAAGATAAATGACCAATTTGGTCACGTGATAATAACTAAATTAAAAATGACCAAGATAAATGACAAATTTGGTCACGGGATAAGAACTAAACTAAAAATGACCACATAACAATTGGTCATTTATTTGGTTATTTTTAGTTGTGTCACTTCGATAATGGAAAATTTAAATTGAGCATGTTATCACTGTGACTCGGTAATGAGAGCATATAGCTTATTAAAAAATTATTGGTAAGGGTCACACAAACTAGATGTGGGTTAGGATTGACCTTATAGGTTATGTAATGTGACATGGGTCAATTTTTGTGCATTGGTCTATTTAACTATAGCTGATGACTACATCGGGATGGTTACATACACAACATTAATTAGAAGGTATATAAATGAGGGCTTAAGTTTTGATGCCTGAAATACTTTCAATCTCATGAAAGGAGAAAGTGACTCCTCCTTAACTTGATTTACATTCATTCACGGACTTTGTAGGGCTGATAAATAAAAAATTACATTCAAAATACTATACGAAAATGATAGAAATTGGCTTCACCCAAGTACTCTGAACTTAGCCCGCTCGGAGCTTCATGGAGAGGGACGATTCATCATTTGACAGAGCCGTGGACATGGGATAAGGACCAACCCATTCCATCGAGGGTCCGTGGCAGGGCTCTGGGCATCTAGAGAAAATCAGGGTTCGTGGATGGCCTAAACCCTTATCTTGTGGAGTTGTGGATTGAGAGATCATGGGGGTATTTCTAAGGGGCAAATATTTTATAGATGAGCCATAGCATTACTATGGCCCCATTGGAAGACGATCGTGTCATTCCGAGGAGATCCAAGAGCCATAGTGGAGGAGCCGAGTACTCTGTGGAGAGGCCATATGAAACAGATTGTAAGGATGCGTGAGGAGGAGGGTGTGATTGGCATGTGAGGGGCAATTAGATGAAAATAGTGAAACAGAGGGATGCTTCCTCCCAAGCAGTAAGGTATTACCCAAGTACTCTAAACTTAGCCCGCAACACACTCAGAGCTTCATGGAGAGGGACGATTCATCATTTGACAGAGTCGTGGACATGGGATAAGGACCAACCCATTCCATTTAGGGTCTGTGGTAGGGCTCTGGGCATCTAGAGAAAATCGGGGTCCGTGGAGGGCCTAAACCCTTATCTTGTGGAGTTGTGGATTGAGAGATCGTGGGGATATTTCTAAGGGCCAAATATTTTCTAGTTGATCCGTGGCATTACTATGGCCCCATTGGAAGACGGCCGTGTCATTCCGAGGAGAGCCAAGAGCCATAGTGGAGGAGTAGAGTACTCTATGGAGAGGCCATATGAAGAAGATTGTAAGGATGCGTGAGGAGGGTGTGATTGGCATGTGAGGGGCAATTAGATGAAAATCGTGGAATAGAGGGATGCTTCCTCCCAAGCAGTAAGGTATCATTATGTAGTTTTTATTGAGTATGGGTAATGAGTGGATCCCAAATATATATGTTAGGGAACAATGGTTCGAGTTTTGAATTTGTAGGAGAAATTTATTGATTCTAAATATTGTTGATAAGATTTTGTCCTGGTTTGGGTTGAACATAAATTTAAGGAGCAATTGGGGACTTTGAAAATAGATAGGGCATCTCTATTGATGATTGACCAACTTAAGTTCCTTGATTTGCTTCTCAAGGTTTTCCATTTGCTTACTACATTGATCATTAGAGTTCCTTGGTTTACCACAATATTCACAGTGTTTCTTTTCAAACTGGTTCCTCTCTTTTTTCTTTGATAATGCTCAGATTTGGAGTACTATTGGGAACCTTTTTTTTCCAGAAGGAAAATTCTTATATTCCATATTATCGAGGGACAAATCAAAATATACATTGGTCTGTGTTGAATGGACTCAAAAAAACCTAACATGCTTTTAGCACTGCCTACCAGTCTTAAGACTATGTCTAAACATATTACAGTCTTCCTGTAGTGTCATATGGACATCTACTTATTCCAAATAAAAAATATGTACATTATCATTGTCTTACTTACCCTATGAATTAAAAAAACCCACATTTTCCCCAAATGATTAGGTTGTGCACTACAAAAAACATACATTGTCTGAGTCTTAAAATCTTTAATAAAAATTCCTTTCATTAGCTACTGAGAGAGTGCCTCCTCTGAATTCGTGTTTAGTAAATCAACCCTCTTGCAAGAGAAAATATTATTTAGATAGTTTATTTGCTAGTGTGTTGAACTCTGAGTATATATGAGTAAAATAAATAGATTCATAAGTGGATATTACCTCTTGTACTAAATTTATAATTGGAATCAATCCCAGTTTTAAAATACTTCCTTGTTGGTTTTCCCAATCCACTAGGAGCTTTGAGTCTCTGAGCACTTCACCCCTTTTTTCCTTTGCAATTTTATCCAAAGAGCATAAAATTCAACACAGTTGTTTGAACCTTGTCCAACATCATACTTCAGATGTAGACAATGCATTGAATTAAAATGTAGTATAGACCCTGCTCCACAGATAGTAGGATCACCTTGACCTGCTCTATCAAAGTATGCCCAGAGTCATTCTTGATCAATGGCTGGAAATATGGGAAGCAGATATTCATTCCGAGGATCCACATTAGTTATGGTGACTTTAAGTATCACTATTATATAGTTTCTTTGTGTTTCCCAGTGATAGTGACCTGCATTAATTTGAAGTAGAAAGAAAGAGAAGGATGTTGTTATACATGAACAATTTTATCGTGATAACATTTTAGTGCCTCACAATAAAGTGCTTAACAAAGGAATTCCAAATATACACTTCACATCTAAGGAAGGGTGCCAGTGGGTTCATTACATATTCTTGTCCAAGTGACATTTTACTAAGTACTTGCTAAAAAACAATTTTAGATATATCCCACAGATCTCATCTTGGTTCTATAAGGATTTCGAATCCCAAAGGAATCGAATCCATTAGCATAATTTGAAGCTTAAAAGTGCATGAACAAATCACTTACCTTCAATACATATTCAACTATGATTATACCCCTTTTTGCAATTCAACGCAAATGTCAACTCCAGCATTAGACTACCATGATCCCAATATCCCTTCAATGCACTATCAAAGGTGCCTGCTCATGCATTTCAGTTGCATATAGCATCGTGATTCCACCAGACTCATGCTTTCCCATCGATTTCTACACAAAATTCCACATGAGTTCTACACATTAATTCGTTTGCTTTCTAGGCAACGATTTCACAAAAGAAACCCTCAGATTCCATTAACTTGATTGCACCTTGATCAAAAGATCAATTGCTGAGTATATGAAGCTTTGGCCTAACCTTTTATTTTTCCATGTATACTTCCTTGATTTTGGCTTGATATCTATGAAGCTTCATTCTTGTGTTACACCCTCCATGATCTCTCTACAGGGGTCTTTGATGTATGCCCCTGCCTTTTTTCTTTTTGTTCCTCATGACCAACTTAAAATCCCCAGTATTGCTTCTTTTCCCCGTGATTATAAGGAGCATAGACACTTTTTTATTTCAAAGGAGTGGTCATATTGAGAGTGTCTCCCGTGTGGGTTGATCCAGTGATCAACAAGGAATGTTTTAGCAGCATCAAATTCTGGATAGCTGTTATTCTATTGTTATAATTTTATAAATAGTATTTTTTAAAATTTCTCCACTGCTATTTAATTAATTATTAATTTTCTTCTGTAATTAATAATTAATTAAATACAACAATAAGCAAGATAGGCTTCCCTCCAAACCCAGAACAGAAACCTCAGACTCTCGAATTTAACCCCCTTGTTCCCTTTACATCTTGTCTTTTATTTATGTTTGTTGGCATGCACACACCTTTTGCATGCACATGCCTTCTTCTATTTCTCTCCCCTCCATAAATGACCTCATGCCCTCATCTTTGCTTAATGGAACTGTTGAATCAGGTAGTATTGTTTTAGTTGTTGTCTTCAAGGCTGTTTTATGGACTATTGTACAAAATCTATGTTGGAGTACCTTCTCTGTATGTGCCTTGATCTTCTCCGCTTGTTGTTGTCATTAATGGCGCTCTGTTGAACACTTTATGAGGTTCTAAAATCCAACTCTCTCTTATAGAGGAAAGTTCTTCTACTAGCCACAAGATACTTTCTTTGCATTTGGAATCTTCACTCTACTAGGGGCTTGGGTAAATAGCTAACCACGAATGATCTTGAAGAAACATGAATCTAGATTGATGATTCCTTCTATATTTTGAACACTCTTTAAAATCTTTAAGGTGAAAATATTATGTACAAGGGATACTATATCAATGACTTGGAAACCTCATTTGTATTTCATGCTATCTTCACTAATCAAATCTTCACACACATCATGAACTATTCAGGACTTCTTGTAGTAATGAACTCATTCGTATATATAGGGCCAAGACAAGTGTACTATATCTATAAATTAATAAATTGAAATTTGTACTGAACTTGGAACATCCCAAAATGAGTCCAATCTCATTTATGTTGAAATCCAATGGATCTAGGGAAGGCTCTCTTCTTGGGAGAATCCTTTGATAATTGGAGTAAGGGTCTCATCAAGTTCAACCAACCCTTGCTGAAAGTGTCCTTTTGCAACAACCTTATCAACAATGAAGGAACCCTTCTCCATCATGACATCTTGCTATACCTGCTCAGTTGGACTTGCAAGGAGCCTATAAGGCCATCTTCTTGCACTTCTCTGGGAAAAACTTATCCACATCCATGTTGTCTTTGATGGTGACTTGCAAACAATCAAGCTCAGCGAAACACTGTAAATCTGTTATAAAAGAAATTGAAAGTAGACTCTTCATTAAATGAGGAACATACAAGACATAATCTAACTCATGAACATCACTTGCAGGCAATTGGAAGGATATGGAGCCCAATCCTTCACATGACACATGTCATCGTCACCAAACTCCACAATAATTCTTCCTCCCTCTTTCTCTTGAAACATGCTGAAGATCTTTTTGTTATAAGTCGTATGTCTCAAAGCTCCACTATTCACATACCATCCAACCCACATACTATCCAACCCTTGAACCTCTAGTGGGATCATTGGACATCATGGCCAATTGGTATCTAGCATGGAAATGGAGTTGTCCACACTGGAAGCATCTGCACTAATTGCAAACTCTTGTTGCCGCTTAAACTTACCCATATTCCTCACAGGATATTGAGAGGCATAGTGACTGTGTTTGCCTCACTTGATATGATTCAAGTTTTTCTTCCCCTGACATGGAGAGCTTTATTATTTCTCCTTGCTCTTTTGATCCCACTCAACTACCTCCTCTCTAAACATTCTTGATGAAGGATAAGTTTGATCCATCATACTTGTCCGTGACACTAGTTGTGACTTGTTCTGGTCTCATTTCTTCTTCAATGAAAGCATCTCAGAATTTCTCATAGTCAAGTGACTTCCCTCGAGGTCAGGTAACATCTTAGGTTTTAGTCTTTAGATATTTTATAACATATGCTAGCTTTGATTATATCATGATATTTTTGGAGTGGCCTTTGCACTCCCACTTTGTATCTCACACTGTTGTACCTAGCACAGTCCCATCGACCTATTTATGGTCATTTGTTGGACATTAATAAAATTTTATTTTCTAATATTATCTTGACATAGACCAATATAGATGACATTAATAAAATTATATTTTCTTATCTTATCTTGACATAGACCAGTATAGATTCATCTAAAACATGGATCTATACTGGTGCATAAATGGATGCTTTGTATTCAAGTGTCCTATTACCCCAACCCAGGACAAGGAAACATTGAATATGTCTTGAAGGATAATGCTTCGAATAAGGTTTTCCAAAAAAGGAGAGAAATATGTGGAAGGACAATTAACAATGAAGCATACTACGTTGACCTTATTGAAGGGCTAAAAATAGCCAAAAGCTATGGTTCTAACAACATTTGTGTCTTCACCAACTCAAAACGTCTTTGTAACCAGATGAAGGGAGAGTACCAAGTTAGAAAATCCAATCTAAAACCACTTCATAGAGAAGCAAGAGCCATTGTCGCTCAATTTCATTTCTTTACGATAGCTCACCATTCAGATATTAAGAGAATGTCTAGTGGTCTATTGTCTGGGGCAATCTCAAGTCTAGGAAAAGGTGTGAAAACTGAAATGGCGTCAACATATGTTCCTTCAAAATTTATTGATAGACGTTGTTACACATCTTTGTTATGTGTATTTTTTTTGTTATAATTATTTTGGTGTCCCTCATGGTGTGGTTCTTTCTATAAATAAGAACCCAATACTATAGTGTGTGTGATCGGGCCACCATGTAATGGATGGGGTGTCATGTCTGGGTGACAAGTTCAAGAATGCTTTGTATAGAATGGTGGTGCCTACGGCATCTTTTGTCTTTTGTCTAAACTTTGTGGCACAAAAAATATTGAGTATATATTTATGGAGTTATTTTTGACTATTTTTTATTACCATATATATTGAAAGTATTCTCTTATTTTCTTCAATGGAAAGTTCCTAAGATGGAGTAAACTAATGATAAAACTCTACTTAAATTCTAACAAACTCCCAACAAATTCATAAAATACTAGTTAAAAGCCGCATATACAATGATGAGATACATAAGGCCCCAATGGATGAGGGGCACCTCCATCAAATAGGGAACAAGGCCAGCATTGTCCACACTAACCTCCAAAGGGCTCTTCAAAGGCCCAAGGATGCGTCCACATGCAAAAACCTCATCCATAAATCAATGATAAAAGATGACAAGTAGAACCGATCCCTAGCCTCCAAAGGCTTTCAAGGGCTAGTGTTCTAATAGGTGTGCCAACGTAGCAATAAATGATACCCAAGATGACCACAAAGGGTAGATGCTCCGAGAACATGCAAAGAATCCCTTACAAGCAATAGGTGTGCAACAAGTCATCCAATGGCTTCTTCCAAGGCAACACTCTATTCAAAGATGGCACGTGAAACCCCTCTATATCCATGTGCAAGATAGCTCAAGAGGAAACAACTCCCAAAACATGTGGAAGGGTCACTCCATAAGTTGGAAGGGCCTCCACAAAATAAGTGGCAAATGCTCCTAAAGTGGACGGCCCCTTATAAGGCAAGAAATTCTATAAAATGTGGTTGCTCCAAAATACAAAACTCTCTAAATTGACCATGAGTGCTGCAATGGGCTGAATGTTGTGTCACTTTCTCAAAAAAACCCCTATCCATTTGCTTCTACAGGATTAATGTTAGGTCTGGGAATTGATTTCATATCTCACAATGTGCACATAAATGATAGTGGTGACATTTAAGGTTGTTTTTTATGCACAGGTGACTCATTTTAGGGCTGCAACTTCAGTCACAGAATTGTGATTTAAGGGTTTTACTTCTGCCTTTAGGTGAAATCATGCCCAGGAGTGGAGGTTCATTGCCGTTCTCACCCCAGAACTGCCCCTTATCTGATAATCAATCTTTTTTATTGCTATTGACTGGTACATGCCTGTCTAGAATGGAGAATATTGCTTGTCTACTGTTGTTATGAGGGTGAAGCAGAGCTGAAACATGCCCAGAATTTCTAGAGATGCCCAGAGTTAGGATAATGGAGCCCACCGTTGTTAGAACATGCCCAGATTATCTATTAAACTTTCTTTCACTGCTGTTTAAGAGGCTAAAATATGTACAAGCCTGTCTGAAATGTGCCCAGAATTGAAGGAATAAAATTGTTTGTTGCTTCTCTAATGCACAGGCTTGCCATAATTGCTGATTGATGGCTATTATAAGTATAACCTTCAAACCACCCAGAAGTGGCTAGAATAGCCTCAAATTTCATATTTATCTACTGAAAAATTGATAAGATTTGACGATTAGGGCACTATCATCGCTTGAGGACATGGACAACCCTAAACTGTGCCCAGACCTGAAAATTAAGATTGTTATGGGGCTGTCTCATGCCCAGATTTAGCAGAAGATGACATCTATTGCTGTTTTTACCAACAAATCTTGCCCATACTTGAAATTTACTTTTATTTACTGATGTATGAAGGCAGAAATAGGACTATGACATGCCTAGAGGTAGCCAAAACCGCCCAGAGTCGCTTATGCTTACAAAATTAACCTTGATTGCCCCTTTCATGCCCAGGTGAGCTCAGAACTCTTCCTCAAAACTCAAAACCTTGAGTGAACACCCTATGCAAAATAGGGGGTAACAAAGTACATGGCTTAGGAGAAATGATGGAATCCACGTGGGCTTGTGGCGGAGAAGTGTGGACACACCTTTTGTAGCTACATCTTCTTGGAGTGATTATTATGTATGACATCACTTTGGATATTGACATGTGTACCCTTGTAGTGTAGTGCTTCACTTGTGTGAGCCTGCATGTGATTATTGTAGGTTGCTTATAAGGGCATTGACCCACATATGTATTGTTTCTGTCCCTTTTCTCTCATATACGTATAGAAGGAGAGATTTTTTTCATTAGTATCATCATTTGTGCTCTTTACTTTGTACTTGTCTTCTTCGTAGAAGCCACTAGGGTTCATGAGGAAACCCTAGAATGAGTTATGAAGTCTAGAGAGGACTTCCTGGTTTATAGCTTCAACCTTGTGAGATATTGGGGTTTACTCTTGTGAAGAAGATATTGTTGATGATCATTCATTATTATACTCATCATTCTTGTTCATCTTGTGATTAGAGATGTTACTAAGAGGAGGAGCACATTAGTCGTTTGTTCTCTCTCTTATATCCTCATTTGTTGGACATCAATAAAATTATCTTATATTATCTTATCTCTCTTATATCTGCATTTGTACTCTCTCTCTCTCCCTCTCTCTCGGGGGCATATGACTCGAGCAAGCGCACAAGAATGTGCCTAGAAATGATAGTGCTGACATTTAAGGTTGTTTTTTATGCACAGGTGACTCATTTTAGGGCTGCAACTTCAGTCACAGAATTGTGATTTAAGGGTTTTACTTCTGCCTTTAGGTGAAATCATGCCCAGGAGTGAAGGTTCATTGCCGTTCTCAACCCCAGAACTACCCCTTATCTGATAATCAGTCTTTTTTATTGCTTTTGACTGGTACATGCCTGTCTAGAATGGAGAATATTGCTTGTCTACTGCTGTTATGAGGGTGAAGCAGAGCTGAAACATGCCCAGAATTTCTAGAGATGCCCAGAGTTAGGATAATGAAGCCCACCGCTGCTAGAACATGCCTAGATTATGTATTAAACTTTCTTTCACTGTTGTTTAAGAGGCTAAAATATGTACAAGCCCGTCTGAAATGTGCCCAGAATTGAAGGAATAAAGTTGTTTGTTGCTTCTCTAATGCACAGGCTTGCCATAATTGCTGATTGATGGCTATTATAAGTATAACCTTCAAACCGCCCAGAAGTGGCCAAAACAGCCTCAAATTTCATATTTATCTACTGAAAAATTGATTAGATTTGACGATTAGGGCACTATCATCGTCTGAGGACATGGACAACCCTAAACTGTGCCCAGACCTGAAAATTAAGACTGTTATGGGGCTGTCTCATGCCCATATTTAGCAGAAGATGACATCTATTGCTGTTTTTACCAACAAATCTTGACCATACTTGAAATTTACTTTTATTTACTGATGTATGAAGGAAAAAATAGGACTATGACATGCCTAGAGGTAGCCAAAACCGCCCAGAGTCGCTTCTATTTACAGAATTAACCTTGATTGCCCCTTTCATGCCCAGGTAAGCTCAGAACTCTTCCTTAAAACCCAAAACCTTGAGTGAACACCCTATGGAAAATAGGGGGTAACAAAGTACATGGGTTAGGAGGAATGATGGAGTCCACGTGGGCTTGTGGCGGAGAAGTGTGGACACGCCTTTTGTAGCTACATCTTCTTGGAGCGATTATTATGTATGACATCACTTTGGATCTTGACTTGTGTACCCTTGTAGTGTAGTGCTTCACTTGTGTGAGCCTACATGTGATTATTGTAGGTTGCTTATAAGGGCATTGACCCACATATGTATTGTTTCCGTCCCTTTTCTCTCATATATGTATAGAAGGAGAGATTTTCTTCATTAGTATCGTCATTTGTGCGCTTTACTTTGTACTTGTCTTCTTCGTAGAAGCCACTAGGGTTCAGGAGGAAAGCCTATAATGAGTTATGAAATCTAGAGAGGACTTCCTGGTTTGTAGCTTGAACCTTGTGAGATATCGGGGTTTACTCTTGTGAAAAGTATATTGGTGATGATCATGCATTATTATACTCATCATTCTTGTTCATCTTGTGATTAGAGATGTTACTAAGAGGAGGAGCACATTAGTCGTGTGTTCTCTCTCTTAGATCCTCATTTGTTGGACATCAATAAAATTATGTTATCTCTCTTATATCTTCATTTGTACTCTCTCTCTCTCTCACTCTCTCTCTCGGGGGCATATGACTCGAGCAAGCGCACAAGAATGTGCCCAGAAATGATAGTGGTGACATTTAAGGTTGTTTTTTATGCACAGGTGACTCATTTTAGGGCTGCAACTTCAATCACAGAATTGTGATTTAAGGATTTTACTTCTGCCTTTAGGTGAAATCATGCCCAGGAGTGGAGGTTCATTGTCGTTCTCACCCCCAGAACTGTCCCTTATCTGATAATCAGTCTTTTTTATTGCTATTGACTAGTACATGCCTATCTAGAATGGAGAATATTGCTTGTCTACTGCTGTTATGAGGGTGAAGCAGAGTTGAAACATGCCCAGAATTTCCAGAGATGCCCAGAGTTAGGATAATGAATCCGACCGCTGCTAGAATATGCCCAGATTATGTATTAAACTTTCTTTCACTGCTGTTTAAGAGGCTAAACTATGTACAAGCCTGTCTGAATTGTGCCCAAAATTGAAGGAATAAAGATGTTTGCTGCTTCTCTAATGCACAGGCTTGCCATAATTGCTGATTGATGGCTATTATAAGTATAACCTTCAAACCGCCAAGAAGTGGCCAGAACAGCCTCAAATTTCATATTTATCTGCTGAAAAATTGATCAGATTTGACGATTAGGGCACTATCATCTTTTGAGGACATGGACAACCCTAAACTGTGCCCAGACCTGAAAATTAAGACTGTTATGGGGTTGTCTCATGCCCATATTTAGCAGAAGATGACATCTATTGTTGTTTTTACCAACAAATCTTTCCCATACTTTGAAATTTACTTTTATTTACTGATGTATGAAGGCATAAATAGGACTATGAAATGCCTAGAGGTAGCCAAAACCACCAAGAATCTCTTATGTTTACATAATTAACCTTGATTGCCCCTTTCATGCCCAGGTGAGCTCAAAACTCTTCCTCAAAACTCAAAACCTTGAGTGAACACCCTATGCAAAATAGGGGGTAACAAAGTACATGGCTTAGGAGGAATGATGGAGTCCATGTGGGCTTGTGGCGGAGAAGTATGGACACACCTTTTGTAGCTACATCTTCTTGGAGCGATTATTATGTATGACATCACTTTGGATCTTGACATGTGTACCCTTGTAGTGTAGTGCTTCAATTGTGTGAGCCTACATGTGATTATTGTAGGTTTCTTATAAGGGCATTGACCCACATATGTATTGTTTCCTTCCCTTTTCTCTCATATACGTATAGAAGGAGAGATTTTTTTCATTAGTATCATCATTTGTGCTCTTTACTTTGTACTTGTCTTCTTCGTAGAAGCCACTAGGGTTCATGAGGAAACCCTAGAATGAGTTACGAAGTCTAGAGAGGACTTCCTAGTTTGTAGCTTGAACCTTGTGAGATATTGGGGTTTACTCTTGTGAAGAAGATATTGGTTATGATCATTCATTATTATACTCATCATTCTTGTTCATCTTGTGATTAGAGATGTTACTAAGAGGAGGAGCACATTAGTCGTGTGTTCTCTCTCTTATATCCTCATTTGTTGGACATCAATAAAATTATCTTATATTATCTTATCTCTCTTATATCTTCATTTGTACTCTCTCTCTCTCTCGGGGGCATATGACTTGAGCAAGCGCACAAGAATGTGCCCAGAAATGATAGTGGTGACATTTAAGGTTGTTTTTTATGCACAGGTGACTCATTTTAGGGCTGCAGCTTCAGTCACAAAACTGTGATTTAAGGGTTTTACTTCTGCCTTTAGGTGAAATCATGCCCAGGAATGGAGGTTCATTGCCGTTCTCACCCCCAAAACTGCTCCTTATCTGATAATCAGTCGTTTTTATTGCTATTGACTGGTACATGCATGTCTAGAATGGAGAATAATGCTTGTCTACTATTTTTTCATTAGTATCATCATTTGTGCTCTTTACTTTGTACTTGTCTTCTTCGTAGAAGCCACTAGGGTTCATGAGGAAACCCTAGAATGAGTTACGAAGTCTAGAGAGGACTTCCTAGTTTGTAGCTTGAACCTTGTGAGATATTGGGGTTTACTCTTGTGAAGAAGATATTGGTTATGATCATTCATTATTATACTCATCATTCTTGTTCATCTTGTGATTAGAGATGTTACTAAGAGGAGGAGCACATTAGTCGTGTGTTCTCTCTCTTATATCCTCATTTGTTGGACATCAATAAAATTATCTTATATTATCTTATCTCTCTTATATCTTCATTTGTACTCTCTCTCTCTCTCGGGGGCATATGACTCGAGCAAGCGCACAAGAATGTGCCCAGAAATGATAGTGGTGACATTTAAGGTTGTTTTTTATGCACAGGTGACTCATTTTAGGGCTGCAGCTTCAGTCACAAGACTGTGATTTAAGGGTTTTACTTCTGCCTTTAGGTGAAATCATGCCCAGGAATGGAGGTTCATTGCCGTTCTCACCCCCAAAACTGCTCCTTATCTGATAATCAGTCGTTTTTATTGCTATTGACTGGTACATGCATGTCTAGAATGGAGAATAATGCTTGTCTACTACTGTTATGAGGGTGAAGCAGAGCTGAAACATGCCCAGAATTTCCAGAGATGCCCAGAGTTAGGATAATGAAGCCCACCGCTGCTAGAACATGCCCAGATTATGTATTAAACTTTCTTTCACTGCTATTTAAGAGGCTAAAATATGTACAAGCCTATCTGAAATGTGCCCAGAATTGAAGGAATAAAGATGTTTGTTGCTTCTCTAATGCACAGGCTTGCCATAATTACTGATTGATGGCTATTATAAGTATAACCTTCAAACCGCCCAGAAGTGGCCAGAATAGACTCAAATTTCATATTTATCTGCTGAAAAATTGATCAGATTTGACGATTAGGGCACTATCATCGTTTGAGGACATGAAAAACCCTAAACTGTGCCCAGACCTGAAAATTAAGATTGTTATGGGGCTGTCTCATGCCCATATTTAGCAGAAGATGACATCTATTGTTGTTTTTACCAACAAATCTTGCCCATACTTGAAATTTACTTTTATTTACTGATGTATGAAGGCAAAAATAGGACTATGACATGCCTAGACGTAGCCAAAACTGCCCAGAATCGCTTCTGTTTACAGAATTAACCTTGATTGCCCCTTTCATGCCCAAGTGAGCTTAGAACTCTTCCTCAAAACTCAAAACCTTGAGTGAACACCCTATGCAAAATAGGGGGTAACAAAGTACATGGCTTAGGAGGAATGATGGAGTCCATGTGGGCTTGTGGCAGAGAAGTGCAGACACACCTTTTGTAGCTACATCTTCTTGGAGCGATTATTATGTATGACATCACTTTGGATCTTGACATGTGTACCGTTGTAGTGTAGTGCTTCACTTGTGTGAGCCTACATGTGATTATTGTAGGTTGCTTATAAGGACATTGACCCACATATGTATTGTTTCCGTCCCTTTTCTCTCATATACGTATAGAAGGAGAGATTTTTTTCATTAGTATCATCATTTGTGCTCTTTACTTTTTACTTGTCTTCTTTGTAGAAGCCACTAGGGTTCATGAGGAAACACTAGAATGAGTTATGAAGTCTAGAGAGGACTTCCTGGTTTGTAGCTTGAGCCTTGTGAGATATTGGGGTTTACTCTTGTGAAGAAGATATTGGTTATGATCATTCATTATTATACTCATCATTCTTGTTCATCTTGTGATTAGAGATGTTACTAAGAGGAGGAGCACATTAGTTGAGTGTTCTCTCTCTTATATCCTCATTTGTTGGACATCAATAAAATTATCTTATATTATCTTATCTCTCTTATATCTTCATTTGTACTCTCTCTCTCTCTCTCTCTCTCTCTCTCTCTCTCTCTGGGGCATATGACTCGAGAAAGCACACTTGCTGCATGCCCCTTTCCCCCTTTTGTGCCATCCCTGAGGACTCTTGTCAATGATGGGATGATATCCTCTGCTAAAGCCTGCTCAGCAATTTGGGCATCTGAAAGAAGATTAGCCAATGCATTGATTGCCATTTATGCAGCAGAAATGCTTGAAGACTTCCCAAGTTCAATTAATGGTTTGACTACACCACTAGCAATATATACCACATCTTTGGTTGTTTCAGTGGAGGAGAAAAGTGCTCCAAGTGCTCGAGCTGACTGCATAGCAACACGCTCAGTTCCAATATCTAATAACTTGATAAAAGGGTTGATGATTTCTAGCCTTCTAAGATTTTCACAAATATCTTTTCTTACACCAAAAACATCAGCAAGAATTGATGCAGCGTTTTCCTAAGTTTCTTCTCTGGAAGAACCAAGAATCTGAACTAGAGATTGGAGACCTTTATTTGCAACACCTAACAAGTTTCTTCTATAGCGTTTTGTAGGAGAAAACACATAACAAGTTTCTTCTATAGCTTTTTGCAGGAGTTCAGTTGCAGCAGTAAATGTGTTAGGAGTCTTGGAAATCTAAAGTCTCTCTAGTGGAACCTTTTGATAAAATTAAATAGAACCATGTAATAGACGATGACCAAAAAAGGTATGTTCTTAGTGGTAAGCAAAGTTAGCAAGAGCATGACTTGAGCATCAGAAGATTGTATAAGATACTTCTGCTCAAGTATGGAAAAACTTGAACTTAATTTTTGATATGATTTCTCCACGTGCAGGCTGTAATGAGACCTTTCATCATTTTCACAAGAGGCAATCATTAGTTTGTAGGATAATTGGTGCATGTAACCCCAACGTGGATGCTCAATTATGAATTTTGAGATATATTGCATTGCTAAGTTTAGCTTAGACATGCTTTCCAGTTTTCCAACTAGAATCTTGATATCCAATTACTTTTCATATTTGTTGTTGTATTAGATGCAAACTGTCCAAACAATTCCTTATGATTTCTTAGGATTGACTGCCCTTCTAACCCTTCTTTCAAGAGGAAATTTGTGGAAGATGAAAGACACTCTAGGGATTCAAGTGGAAGTTATTATTTGTTTCCTAATGCACTTGCCACCGTTATGTTCATGTTTGCCATGCTGAAGCGGCCTATTGAAAGGTCAAACTGGTACATTTGTATTGTTCTGACATGGTGGCAACAGGTGCACATGTTATTAAATTGGATCCTGAGTTTTAAATTTTAATGTCCTACTGAAAATTATTTATGTATGCAATGTTTCTGTGAATTTATTATATTGTCTTAGCATGGGAAAAGCAACTCCTACGATCTTTGAGAAAAATATTCTTTTCTTGAATTTGATAACATGTAAATTTAAATTACCACCTGTCATAGTATAGTATTAAAATCTGAATTCTCAGTGCAACTTTGTTAATAAGTCACGTTCTTTGCTAATGAATGCAAGCTCCATTACTGTAGTAGCAATATTTTAGAACATTCAAAAAAATATTTTTTTGGTCATTTGCAGCCACAGATGTACATTGGACATGGGATGCATGAGAGTCTCTCCTCTCTTTTCAAGTAGGTTTCATTATGATCTTATTGCCAATTGTATTTGAACTTTAGCAATATTATGGTTGAGAGTAGATTTTAATATTTTGTTTTATATTATGTTTTCATGTTTGTATATTTTTAATAGCTTATTTGGGAAATTCCCAGGTACACAATGTTGTAGACTATACTTCTTCTAAGAAAGCTAGATTATAAGAATACATCACAGAAATCTGGTGCCGCTCAGGGCCTTCTACTTCTCAAAGGATGAAAATCTCCTCGTCTATGACTACATGCCTACAGGCATCTTGTCTGCCCTCCTGCATGGTAAAGTGCTCTCACGCTTCATCGTCTTGTGGATTTGTTTATATTGCATTTGTTCTCTTTGCTATTAGGGTTGTAGGCTTGTGTATATTGCATTTGTTCTCTTTGCTATTAGGGATGTAGGCTTGTATATATTGCATTTGTTCTCTTTGCTATTAGGGATGCAGGATTATGTATATTGCATTTGTTCTCTTTGTTGTTAGGGATGTAAGCTTGTGTATAGTAGTCTTGTTTTCAAAACTGATAGTTTCTTTCTATATGAATACACCCCTAATCACAAGCACTGGCCATCAGAATCAATATACTCATATTATTAATATGTTTCAACTTTGAGTTTTTGAGATATGAAATCTCAAGGCATAAGTTTAACTCAATGCTTATTAGCAAACCACATTCCTCTGTGGCTTGAGAGGTATGCACTCACAAAATTTCAAGTATGGCAATCTATTGACTTATGGAGCTTGATAAGGGTTGCTCAAAACACACAGGAAAACACAATCTGGTCAAATTTATGGGTAAAGTTCTTATTGATCCAATTGAGTTTCAGAAAAATCTGTGGGTGGATCTTTGCCCCAGGAATTGTTAACAAATTCCAGAGAAAGTTCTCATTTATCCTTTGAGTTTCAGGAAATCTAAGATTTTCAGATTTGTTCCAGGGGCAAAGATACATTATGAGAGGAACATGGATCATTGATTCATTTCCCTTCCTTCCCCATTTCCCCCCCAAAAAATTTGTCTATGCCTTCATCTTTAGAAATTTTATAAAACATTTATAGTTGCATTTTAAGAATTAATCATTTCCACCAAAGTTTATACGGAAAGTCCGATTCTTTTCTACTGTTGCTAGTGACATACACATATCTCCACCTATAGTTAAGCCCGTCGTGACTTGTCTTTGTTCTCACCTTTATGTATATAAGGTGGTCATTGAAGTAGACTGTGGACTTTGAATTTGTTCTATGTCTTGATTAGTGGGGAATTCCTAAAGTTATTTAGCTCAGATATGTGACACTACGAAATTTATTTGACTATTTCTTATATTGCCTGCAACATGGATTTTGTATTTTAGAGATCAATTTTGTCACATAATTGAATTGCAGGTGGGAGAGGTGCATGAAGAACTCCTTTGGATTGGGACACAAGGATTAGGATAGCCTTGGGAGCAGCAAGGGGCATAGCTCATATCCATCAAGAAGGGGGAGGCAAACTTAGCCATAGCAACATTAGATCTTCCAATGTCCTTCTTACCACATACCTGGATGGATGTGTTTCTGATTTTGGTTTGTCTCCTTTGACAAACTTGTTTGTTATTCCCAGCCACATTGTGTGATATAGAGCTCCAGAGGTTATTGAAGCGCGCAAGGTTTCACAGAAATCTGATGTTTATAGTTTTGGGGTTCTGCTTCTGGAGCTTCTCACAGGGAAGGCCCCAATCCAAGCATTGGTAAACGATGAGGTAATTGATTTTCCCAGATGGGTTCAGTTAGTGTTTCGTGAAGAGTGGACTGTCGAAGTATTTGATGTGGAATTGATGAGATATCAGAACATTTAGGAGGATATGGTCTAGATGTTGCAGATTGCCATGGATTGTGTTGTCATAATGCCTGATCAGAGCCCTAAACTGACAGAAGTATTTAAAATGATTGAGGAAGTAAAAAAATTAGATTCAGAAAACAGGCCATCCTCAGAGGACAAATCTAAAGATTCAAATGGCCACACTCCTTCACAACAAAAAATTTCACCATCTGGAGTGCACACTCCTAGTGCAGTCACCCCATAAATTTAATTTTCTTTTCTCATTTTCTTTTATGTTGCATTCCTCTGTGCATAAAGTATTTAATGTAGTAGTGCAGCCCCTTCTTTCTCCTCACAATTTCTATCTGTTTGTAAAAGTAGAAAAGGCTTCCAAACATATCGATTGGAGCTTCCTAGTATCAACACCTTTTTTTTTCGTTCCTATTGTTTGCAGGACATGTTTGTTACTGAATTTGAAAGTTGGCATTTATCAAATTATTTATAACTTAGGAGAGCTCTAAGCATTGTATGGCAATGCAACTGTGCATAGCCAAGCCATGGATATTTGATTTATGTTAAATAAGGAATTTGGGTTGTTTTGACTATGAGCGTATAAGCGTTCTTAATATAGGATTTTCAATGTTTATCAATTACAAGATGCTTGTGCTTGATCTGGCAGCTTTTGTTTGTCCCAAAAGATAAACTTTTTGCATTATAAAAATAAAAATATAGCAGACATAAAATATTCATTGAAAAAATGTGAAAGCAAGATGCAGTAGTTACATTTAACTATTGATTCAATTCCCAACTCCAAATAGAATAACATCATCAACAAATAAAGGGTGACACAATGGCACTGAATTCTCCACTCTTATTCCTTTGATGGATCCTTCTCTTTTGTAAGCTGACGTAAGCATGCTCAATCCTTAGACCTTCCATCGAAAATAAAACCTAGAGGTTGGTCCATTTATCAATACAACAAATGATGCTGAAGACTCTCAATAGTGAAGGTATGCAAGAGAGCTCTTGCAGATCCTTTCATCCTATTTATTCATATTGTGAGAGCAGCACTGCAGATCCATTGATCCTTAGTGAAAGGTAACCTAGTGATCATAGACTTCAAGAGAACCACATTTGCCTATGATGCAACAACCACCACATTATAAGATGGATTGCAATCACACTTCAGATTGCATTTTTTTCAATTGTTGTGGTTATTTGAAGAGCTAAGCTCCATTGCTTGGTACTTTCATTATTTGATAAATATTGGTTGAATGTATGAAACCATGGCATAAAAAGAATCTTAGAAAGTGGTGCTTGAAAGTGACTTAACTGTATGTTAACCTTGCACAGTGTGTAGTCTAATTTTAACTTAATTGTGCGTTAACCTTTCACAGTGTGCAGTCTTATTCTAATTTAATATATTTTCATTTTTGGAGCAATTCTTGATATAATGTTTAGCTGGAAAGAAAGAAAAGATATGAAATTCAGACATATCCTAAGATATATATTGAAGGATGTAGTTGTTTCTGCATGGGTCATCATTCTTCCAGCTTGTTATGTCCATACCTGGGAGAATCCTACTGGTCTTGTCAAAACCTTCTAGAACTTTGCCAGCTGTTGGAATTTCTCTTCATTGTATATCTTGGCCATTGCAATATATTTGTTTCCTAATGCACTTGTGGCAGTTATGTTCGTGTTTCCCATGTTGAAGTGGTCTACTGAAAGGTCAAACTGTTGCATTTGTCCTATTTTGACAAGTGCTTAAAAATGTCTTATCAATGTTTATAGCATGAATCCGGCACACTTTCTGATCGCTGCTTATTCAGTGAAGCTAAGGTATATCTTGTTTAATAGTGTTTTTCAAACATTGGACTGCATTGTTTTGACATATTGCTAATCTTCCACTTGTCACAAGACTACATTCTGAAATGCCTAGATTGTTCCTTCACTCAAAAAATATGAATTGTAAAAATTTCAGTTATTCATAACTTTGTATTTACATGTAGACTCCGACTTGGTGTGTCCAATGTCAATATCCCACTCCTTACTTTTTATTCTCATATCAATCCATAAGGAATTTTATTTAAGGGTGCTAGCTCAATGGTAGAGCACCTGCCTTATAGGCAGGAGGTTGGTGGTTCGATTCCACCTTGCCCTATTTATATTCTGAAACCACTAAAAAGAGATAAATGACTAAAAAATGACCAAAATTTGCATATAAACAACCACCATTACAACATGAGAGATAAGTGACCAAAAAAATGACCAAAATATGCATATAAATGACCACTTTTGAGTTGGCGATCGCTGGTAGCAAATTAGCTGTCATTTATCATGTGACCATTAATGACCAAATATATTACCAAATTAATGACCAAATATATGACCACAAGATAAGCTATAAATGACCAAGTTAAATATGACCACATTTTTGGTCACGTTGATATATGGCCACTAATTTGCTACCAATGGTCACCAACTCAAAAGTGGTCATTTATATGTGGATTTTTGTCGTTTTTTTGGTCACTTATCTCTCATTTTGTACTAGTGAAGTAAGGTTCCACAAAGTCCTTCACATCATGGAAGGCATATGACATGGCCTGCTGGAATGTGGCACCAGTGTTTTTAAGACCAAATGAAAGCTTGAGGTATGCAAACATTCCCCAAGGACAGATGAATGCAGTCTTGTATTGGTCGGCAGGGTGGATCTCAATTTTGTTGTACCCGGAAAAGCCATCAATGAATGAAAAAATGACACTTCCAGCACAATGGTTGATGATCTGGTCGATGAAGGGAGTCGGGTAGTTGTCCTTGGGACAAGCTTTGTTGAGATCCCTATAATCGACACAGACACGAATGGTACCCTGTTTTTTATTATCAGGGATGACGTTTGAGACCCAGTCTGTCAATGGGACAGGATAAATGAAGCCGACCTTCAAGAGTTTTTCAATCTCTGCCTTGATTGCCGCAGTCTTCCGAGGGTGTACTGGTCTCAACTTTTGGTGGACAGGTTTGACATCGGGATAGGTTTTGATTTCATGCAAAACAATGGAGGGGTCTATCCTAGGCATCTCCTCGTAGGTCCAAGCAAACACGTCTCGAAATCGCTTGAATAAGGCGGTGGCGGCGATGACTTCTTCAGGGGAACACTTATGGCCTAACTGAATGTGTTCCACTACACCGGGTTTAACTGAAATGTTAATCAACGTGGTCGGCTCAATGTTGGCTAAGTTTCCTTCAGAGTCCGTTTGACACACGAGTATCGAGGACTGAGAGCCAAGGTAGACATCCGGTGTAAAGATGGTGCTAATGCCATTCTCTACAGTGTCAAAAAGAGGAAGGAAAGATGAACGATGATGGAAGTCTTCCCATGGAGGATCATCCGTGCTCATGATTTCCATGATGGACTCGTCGGAATGAAAAGTCCATAACAAGGGGTCGGATGATGTACGGTGTAGAGAACAGGAGGTGGAGACCACATGTAGGTGGTCCTCCAGCACTGGATGGATAGCCTCGTACATGAGTTCAGTGGGTGATAGAGGCATGATGTTTCCAATCAAGTGGGTAGTGGCTTCGTCAGGTACAAGCCATGAATCAGTGGAGTTGGGGATAGATGAAGTCTGTGAGGAGATCATATTCACCGTGGCAACATGATTTGGGGGGTCCGAAGTAGAAAAAATTCCCATATGGGATGAGTCCTTAATGAGGCCAACCTCTACGCTCTCATACTGTTGCAAATATTGTCCAATGGATGGAACGTTATTGCCTGGGTGAGAAGTGGTGTCAGGTGTGCAGAAAACCAGTTGGTCGATTGTGACAATTCGGCTTTGATGGGGGAATTGTACTATGCGGAAGACAGATGATGCGACCGTGGTCATGGCGTAAAAAAAATTACGACCAAGCAGAACGTTATAATCCAATGGGGCAGCAACTACTTCCACGTTGATGGTTGCGGTCTTTCCCCCCAGCTCGATTGGTAAAGCTTGTAACAACCCATGAGGTTGAAAGACACATCCGTTGAAGGCTCTCAAAGTGGTAGGAGAATGATTCAACTCAAGAGAACCGATGGCTGTCCAACGTGCAATCAACACGACTGATGTGGAGGCTCCTTCGTCTAAGACGGTACGATGGATTATATTCCCAACAATGTTTGTGGCAAATTGAAATGCCAGTTGGTGGGAGAGCCTCATTTTGAAGTACTCCAGCCAGAACATGATGGTAGTCGATGAATCCGGGTCAACTACACCGATGGCAGTGAGGAGAGTCTTGCGCTGATTGGGACAGTTTTGCAAGACTTCGAGCATAGACATAGCACAAGGGGCTTGTGCTAGGTCCTCTACAATGTTGTAGTTTTGAGCGGCTCGAGCATTGGGATTGAAAACTGATTTTCGAATCATGCTCTTGGGTGGATGCAATGTTGAATTGAAAGAGGGATTCTCAATGGTGAGAGGAGCAGTCGTATGGTGACGTCAGGCATCAAGGTGGAATTTTTTTTTTCAGTATTGCTTCCACTAGGTTCCTTTGCCGGAATGGAGTCATACGAACGAGAACGGGTGTTCAGGTTGATGGTTTCATTACGCACCATGAGAAAATGTGCGGTGGTGGATGCTTATCCTTGGGAAGAAGAAGTGTGAGCGATCGACTACTGATTTTGAGCAGGGAAGGGGTCGTTGAGAACTGCAGGTGTGGGTTTTCCCTTAAGAAACTTTTGAACTTCATCTCTATGGGGGCACTCTTTAGAAAAGTGGTCATCACCACACAGTAGACAAGGATACTTCAACTTCCTTTTCTGTTTGGTATCATCAGGGGTGCTCTTTTGGTCCTGCTGGGTGGAACATTTCTTAGGTTTCCCTTTGTTCTTCTTCTTACCACCAAACTTTTTAGGTGAAGCTGATGAAACATAATTCACTTCTTTGGTGACAGCAGGAGTGGATGATTTGGTGGTGTTGTGACCATCCTGTGTTGGTGATGGGGAAGAACCCTGGGGGTTCGACGAACCAACAATTTGAGAGGAAGGATGGGTGTGAAGGGATCCAATGATGCGATTGGCTTGGGGTCCCTTGGGTGGTTTCGCGGGGTTGTAGGTGTTGTGGGGCGCATTAGGAAGGATGTCAAACAACGTGCCAGATTGAGCATAGACTAAGTCTAGCAGATGGGCACGAGTGATGGATTTTTCCTGAGTGACAACGCCTCCCATGGAAACATCTCATGCTATGGTAGGAATGATAGACTTCATAATCCAGTCAGCTAGGAGTTGATCTGGAATAGGAGCCTTAGTGAGACGTCGTCTCCTCCACCACTCATGTATATGATCGGAGATGTGCGTAGCGGTAATTTGACGGAGCAAGGTTAAAAGCTCTATACCAGTTTTGTACCGTATAGGTAGCTGGAAGTGAGTCAAAAAGTTCATAGCAAGAGAACCGAAATCAGGAAAAGAATGGGGTGGTAGTTCAATATACCACTTGGCAGCCGAACCAGTGAGAGTCCGCTGAAATAACCTAAGACGGATCGAGTCATCCATCAAGGAGTTGGATGAACACCATAAGTGGTATGTCATCACGTGGTTTTTAGGATCCTCACCCGGCTTGCCATCAAATTTTGGGATGTCTGATGGAAGTTTCACCAGAATGGGTGGCCAATTAGGTCTGTGGTAAATGGGGTCATTGGTCAGGCGAGATAGATCAGGCAAGTCCAAGGTAGCCAAAAAGGGCAGCTGCGGATTAGGGTGCGGGTACTGATAGTACTGATAAGGCGTATAAGGACCTATGAGGCCTTGTATCGATTGACCATAGGGTGTACCAGGGGGAAATTGGCCATAGGGGTATGGGCCGCCCAGACCGAATGCAGGTCCGTCGCCATTGTAAGGTCATCCATTACCATAATAAGGTGGCCCATTACCATAGGGTGGAGGCCCGCCTCTGCCACCCAAGGGGGTGGTGGGACACCTCCGAATGGTGGGGGTCCGCCACCACCGCCGGGGTAGGATGGGCTGCCATTGTCTCCATCAGGAGGAGGTGGTGGTCCGTTACCACCACCAAAACAGGACAAGCCTCCACCACCTCCACCTGGGGGGTGGTGGGCCACCGCCACCGCCAGAAGGGTAAGAGCCTCCTCCACCACCTCCACCATAGTAGGGTGGTGGTGCACCAGCACCACCACTTGGATAGGAAGGTCCTCCACCTCCGCCATCAGGATGGGATGGTCCTCCACCACCACCACTAGGATGGGATGGGCCTCCACCTCCACCAGGATGGGATGGTCCTCCTCCACCACCACCACCAGGGGGGGTGGGCCATGAAGACTGAAATGAGATGGTCCTCCACTAGAAGGTAGAGGTCCGCCTTCTCCAGGGATATGTGGGGGCCCGCTGCCTCCAATGGGTGGTGGGGGTGGACCAAACGGGGGTGGGGGGACTGTGAGTGGGGGTCCATGTTGTAAAACATTATGTTGTCCCCATAGAGTGTAAGAGTTTCCGGGGTAGGGTACCCTGTAGAGTGCGTTTCCGGGATTAAGTTGACCCGGCACAGGGTTGGAATGACCTGGATACGCTTGACTAGATGGAGGTTGAATTACGTTGGATGGTCCCCCAACATGGGATAGTCCCATGGTGGAAGGTCCGGGAGGTAAGGAATTTCCAACAGAAAGCCCGATGGGAACTTCTGCTGTAGTATTATGGTTAAGAGATTGGGGTTTCCCCCCAGCAACAACTTGCTGACCACTAGGTAAAGGTTGACAAAACACTGGTTGTGGATCATTCACCGTAGGATTAACGTTACTCGTGAGGAAGGTAGGGGGTAAAGAGTATCCTCCCCTCGAAGTTTGGGGTGGGGGAGGAGCAGGTAACGTAACTGTGGTGACCACAGGTATGTTGGATTGTTGTTGTTCAATAGGTTGGGTCGTTAGGAGTACTGAACTGGTCTCCTGTCTAGGATATGTATGTGCAGGAAGTGATGGTTGACCAGTTTCAGAAGTGGTCAGGTGTTGTGTAGCTGATTCCGGTGAATAAAAAAAAGAGCAACCTGGGATTGATTGATGAGGAGGTAACGTCAGATTTCTGATCATTAGTTGGAAATTTCATCTCCGAAACTCCTCACCCATAGCACGTAAACGAACCAGTTTCTCATGATAAGGTGCTAAGTAATTATCAGGGGTAGTCCCACTAGGTGGGGGGTGAAACGGAAAAATGGGCCACTGGGTGGCCTTGAAAAGAGGTCCAATAAGCTGCTGAAGGTCCAACAGCTACTGTGGGGTCATCCTGGGGTTGATTCATCTATTCCAACGACCCAGGCTCTCCCGACAAAACGGGAGGTAAGTCTTGTGAAGTGGGGGTTTGTGCTTCTTCATCCTACAGGGGATGGGAAGCAGGTGAATCTGGAGGGGTATGAGGAAACAAAAGTCCTCCAACATTCAAAGTGGGGTTTTCCACTTCACTTGACCCGACCCTGGCTCGTGGGTCCATTCTTACCCTCGAAATTACCTCCTGGTTAAGGGGATATTCGGGTGGCAAGTTTTGAATCCTACGGGACCTTCTCCAAGGAAAGTTAGCCAGAGTGACTGAAACAAAAAGTTTCTCCTAAGGCAAGCTACACAAAAGAAAAGCAGACTAGGAAAAACCCTACACAAACTAAAGCCACAAGCAAAATTATGTGCTAAGAGTGGATTCAAAGGTCTGGAACCTCACAAAATTGTCAAGGCTTCGCAACTCGCGATATACCGTAGGGTCCAACAGTAAAATGCGATAAGGAGGATTGGGACTGTACCCTTGCCTGAATACCCGATTACCTGGATGGTACGTGTGTAGTAGCTCCCCGAGTGTCGTAGCCAAAATTTTAACTCATTTGGTCTCAGGAATCCTAAGGGTGTCTCCCGATATACGCAAGGTACATGGGATCTCAAATCCGTAGTGGGGCTATCTAATGCACAACCGTTCGGAAAGAGACCTTCCGATATACTACCGAGTATGTGAAACACATTTCGATATATGCCAAGTACGTGTGGTACTTGGTGGGTACGTGAAAGAGCTCGATATACCGATAAGTACGTGGAAGACTACAATACCCTCGGTCTACAGTGCTGGAAAATAAAGACAGTTGCCACGCTTAACGATGCCAGAACATGTTTCTAACTCACACACAAGTTACTAAAAATTTTACCCTAGTTCTACCGTTAATTTTATCTGGATGGTTAGGTGAATGCATGAGGTGAGTACATAATCGTAAACATAATGCAGGCGCTAACTACATGCAAAAATATACTTTTCTTTGGATGAACTCTATGTATGGGAGGGAGAAGCTTCTTTTTCTTTCCAATTTTACCAAAGCAACACAATGCAATGCAATCCCAAATCTACCAAAAAATGACTATGAAGTATTCTTTTCCTTTTTCAAGCGAAACATAAAAGACACAACACTAATATACCAAATCAAAGCATGTTTTCTCTTTCTTTTTCTTTTCAAATAAAAAATGATGCTAAGCGATTGAAAAGAGAGAGATCCTAAGTAGAGTATGCAAGCTTTTCACTTTCACTACAATGGCCTAAAAAGCATAAAAACCAAAAGATGCCTTTAACTTTCCAAGCATGGAACTACTTTTGCAAAACTTGATATCTATTCGAATTTTTCAAGAACATGAGCAACTCATAATTCATGAAAAACACAAATAATGCAATTTTCCTTCAACTTTTCCAAAAGATCTACAAATGAGACATTCCAATGCATGTTGAATTTTTCAAATGAGATTAAAAATTGACAGAAATAAAGTACTCTTGATCTTTCAATGGATGCATCAAAATAACAATTTGATAACAACTATGCTTTTAAATGTAAATACTGAATTGAAAAGATTACTTGCAACACTTCAATAACTAAGAAAATCTCAAGAAAAGATGAGCACTCAATGCACTGAAAATACACACAAACACTCAAAATCAATCGGTAACAAGCAGCACTAAAGCAAGCAAAGCTCAACAAATGAATGCAAATGAGATCTGGAAAACTGATCTAATACACTTGACTAAATCTGGCAAGGAGAGGAGGGAATGCAAGGGTGAGTGGATGCAGGTGGGGGAGACCAAAGTGTTGACCACTACCAAATCTCAGACTCGCCCAAGATGGAACCCAAAACAAATCCAAATAAAACCAAACAACTCAATCACAGAAATCAGAATGGGGTCTCTGACTGGATCTTACGGTACAGAGGGAGTTTGCACAAAAACCATAACTCAAATCAGAAATGGAGAAGGGGTGCCTGTATGGAAAAAATGGCAGATCGGTGCACTATGTGCTTGTACACAGTGCGACGTCGAAGTTCACCAATGCAGGAAGTGCGACGATGTCGCAAAATACCAATGACAGAGTTGCGATGACAGACTAAAAGAAAGAGAACAGAGATAAAAAAAACACAGTGTTGCTCTGTGTCCACTGACCAGGTGCGACATGCGATATTTGAGTTCAAAAATGAACCAATTCTCCAGAGAATGAGCAATGAAAAGGTTTGAAAATGAGAAGTACAAACTCAGAGGAAGGTAATCAGACTCTTCAAAGTGAAGATCTGATGGTGAAACCAACTCAAGAGGAAAATGACAAATCGAATGGCTTGAAACAAGAAATCAACTGAAACTACTCATTCAAATGAAAACTATAACAAAATGTATTCTTTCCCCAGTATGGTCGCCAGATTTGTTCAACGGACAATCCACTCGAGCGGACGTGAGCCGGATCTCCCTATCTCAATGTGAGTCTAGAACAAATAGTATAGACTACAAACTATTTTCCTGATCTAGTTAAGGATCATGTACTAGATATCTTACCTTAGACTTGTATCCCTTTCTCCTGGATGCAGTTCCACGCCCCACGGTCGTTAGATCTTAGCTGCAAAACCTGTCAGGATGCACAGAACAAGACAAACGAGTGAAAGAAATCTATACAATAACAGATCTAAGTAAACAGTTAAGTAGGTAAACTACACAACATCATAAACAACAACGATATTGGTGGAAAGCGTTTATATTATTGTAAATAGGGAAAGTACATAGAAGAGAATAGATCACCACTGAAGCTTAACGTAGCGGTCCTTCTCCATCCAAGCCAATGCCATAACCTCTTCAAGGAAGTGGCAGTCTCTCCATGGATGAGTAGAGATCTCTCTAGGATTATTTCACCATCATGTAGACACTATAGACTTCCTCTCCTTTGAGAAAGGGTAGAGCTTCATTTATATAGGACTAAGTGGATAGGATATGGATAGGGTAGGTTGAGATATGGTAGAAGAGAGATAGGGTATCCTTCCAAGAGGGTAGGAACCGAGTGACAACTCTCCCAAGAGGTAGGGATAGGGATCCATGTCAGCATGCTTTGAGAATGAGCTCGAAGAAGCTATTTTTTCCCATTAACTGACTTCGACGCACCCTACAAGAGAGCAAGATGCAACGTCGCAGGTTGCATGAGTGCAGCCTGCGACGACCTCTCAAAACCTAGCATAAATGCAATGACATCTCTTCTAGATAAATGACTTAGCCAAGGAAACTTCAGGGATGTATACACTGAATCTCATGATGGTAGGATTTTAGGTGTAACAGATAATCCCCATGATAGACCAACTGAAGTTCGAATTCTCCTGAGTGATTCAAATTATCTCCATTGTAACATCATTGTTGATTATATTGATTTATTGGATAGCATGACATTATTCTGCTCCTATCTGAGTTCTGTTGCATAATTATTTCTCTGCTCTTTTTTACTGCAGTTTTCACTCTTATTCAACTTTTATGTTCATTCTTTCTCTACAAGGTATACTCAGCTCTTAGATCTGTTGTGACATAGAATTTCACATCATATCAAAGCCATTGAGCGAATAAGGTGAGCGGCTTCTTTTGGTAGTGCACCAGAAGCCTCTTAATTTCCACAGCAAATCCTAGTGCCATTGCATTGAATTCATTGGAGAAATCTAATGAGGTCTAGCCAGGTGTGAAGGATCGGGATAAAGGTGCTTATTGTCCTAAAGAAGTGCTCAATAGTAGTATACCTCCATTATTGAGAGTTTTTTTGCAGGTTATTCAAATTTTTTGAGTACAACAGTAGTTGCAGCAGTTTTCTGCACTCGCAACAGTTTTCTACACTTGCACCAGTGTTTCTGCACCTGTGTTTTTATGCACCAGTGTTTCTGCACCTGTGTTTCTTCACTCAATTTTATTAGCAATAGTTTCACCTGTTATTCTCTCCAACAGTTGTAATTGACAATTCAAACTCTCCTCTCTCTCCCAAGATCCTGACAGCCTTCAATTACCTTGATTGGAGGGCTGATATGCAGATGGTATTGCGAAACAAATCACTGTACAGGGTGACAATGGGGAAGGATCCCGAACCACAATCATCTCTGGATAAAACCAAGTATTTGAATAGATTGGATGAAGCATTTGGTTTCATGCGTATTCATATTTCCATAGATCTACTCTTCCACATCGAAGGATTGAAGAATCCAAGAGATTTATGGTTGAAGTTAGAGACCCTATTCGACAAATAAGATGAGCTAAGAGGCCATATTCTGGAAAATGAGTTGATTGCTCTTCAACCCAGCAGTTTCGAGACCATCTAGCAATTATTTTCAAAATTCAAATATTTGGTTATGCAATGCAAGCAGTGTGGCATTGAGAAGAAGGAAGAGCAGTTGGTGCTATCCATTCTGAGCAATATATGTACTGAGTTCTCCATATTTGTCTCTACCTTCCATTCTGGGTGAATATAAATCCCTGGTTGGAAGATGCCCTCCTTTGATATTTTCACTGAATCTCTCATCCAAGAACAAGATAAGTTGATCTAGATGGGTGCCTTGATGGCCTCCAAAAATCAAGCTCTTTTGGCCGGAGAACCAAAAAGTGTGAATGGGAAGGGGAAGCACAAAGGAAAGGATAAGAGGCCATTTGAACCCAAGAAGAATGCCAATTCAATTCCATCGGAAGGATCCTCCAGCTCCAGGAAGGACAAACAAAAGGGATTTGATAAATCCAAGTGTTCTTATTGCAATAAAGGAAACCACCCAAAGAGATCTTTCATCCAAAAGAAGATAGATCAGATTACCAAGCATCTTGAACAACACGACATTGCCCTCCCAAAAGGTGCAAGATAGACTAATTCTGGAAGTGATTCTGATGGTCATGAGAGATGCCATGCACTGAAGGATGGATTTTCAAAATCACAAGCTCTTCTCATAGATTCAGGAGCCTCCAACCACATGGTTGCCTCCAGAGAATCATTTTCTTCTCTAGATCTCAACGATAGTTAGATTATTCACATGGGAGACAAATCTCAAATCTCTGCTAAAAGGAAGGGCACAATACATATGGAGCAGAATAAGTTCAAAAATGATCTATTTGTACCTTCTTTGTCAGCAAAGTTGTTGTTTATATATGAGATGACTCACATAGGTTCACCGAAGAAAATGGTCTTTGGTCCTGACACAGTTGAGATTGCAGAGATCTCTACTAAGAATATTATAGCAAAAGGGTTTGCAAACCATGCCTCCAAGGCTAATAAATTCTCACATTGTTTTCCATACTCTCTGCCTACCCCATCAGGATATGATGAATATCAAAGTGATATCTCTTCTAATGAAGATGAGGATCAAGATCTTAATGTTGAGAATAAAGTTCAAGGATATTCAAATTCATATCCAGATCCAACACATGCTCCCAATCCATGGCCAATGCCAATATGGGATCACAAAGTCCTTGTAGTTGTTGGGAACATAGTTGGGGATCCACATTACCATAGAACCACCAGATCTCAGTATCATGCAAAACTTGCACTATGTCATGTAGATCGACTTCTCTCAAAGAGGTACTACATGATGGTGGGGTTTGATCCACAATATCTTGGAGAGACTTGCCATGGGGGATCTACAACCAAGCAACAATCTCGGTTGTATGAAAAAGGGTACTCAAAGGTTCATGATTTGGACCACAATGAGCCATTTGCTCCAGTAGATAGAAGGGTTCCTAAAAGACTTGTTTTGGAAAATACCACTTCTACATAGTGGGAGGTACATCAAAGGAGCAGATCCAGATCTAGCACCTGCATTGCTATCCTACATAGGAGCAACCTACCAATATTTTTGCAAATGCTTTCACTTAGGAAAGTTTTTTCCTTCTCTGCTTAGTATGAAGGTTCTTTGAGTTCCCTACTGCTGTTCTTTTGAGGGGGAGTATTTCTTCCCATGAGGTTTTTCCCCATTTCCTTGGTTCATGGACATTTTTTTCTTTTTATCATTTATTTGATTGTGGGTGACCTTTGGTCTCAGTAACCAGGGCCTGGGATGCAAAAGTATGGATTAAGGGGGGGTGTTAGGATATTTTAGTACTCCATCCTTGTCCTACCTAACATTATTTATTTTTCCTAGTTGTTGATGATGTCATTTACCCCCTATTGGTGTGCATATGTCATCCAGGATCCATCTACCACCTTCTGAGCCCTGCATGCATCATTTTAGGACCACTTCAGTCAGTTCCCTATTTTATATGAACCAATTGAGTGTTCCAGTGCAATCCACTTGAGTTAGTTGACTCTTCTGGGGGGTTAGAGCTCCAGATGCCACTGATTGTGGCATCATGCACCCATTTCTCATTAACATGCATGAAAAACTCACTATTGCACCCTCCTTATTCAGTTAACTGATTGTGACTTCAGTTAGCTGAGTTTAGGTTCAGCGCAGTTGAGTTTGAGTCTTCCAGAGCACTCCAGTGGTGATAATCCATATGTTAGACCAATTGAGATTCGAATTCTTCCGAGTGATTCAAATTCTCTCCATTGTAACAACATTGTTGAATATACTGATTTATTGGATAGTGTGACATTATTATGCTCCTATCTAAGTTCCGTTGCATAATTATTTTTTTGCTCTTTTTTACTGCAGTTTTCACTCTTATTCAACTTTTCTTCTCATTCTTTCTCTGTGAGGTATACTCAGCTCTTATATCTTCTATGACATAGACTTTCACATAATATTATAAATGTAGTACACCCTATCCTATCCTCGTCATAGAAAAAAGTCTCTCCCTGATTGAGAGCATGGATATTGATATGTACCTAATCTACAAGAACAAGATAAGCAACATGGGATGAAAGAGGCTTCCTAACATTGCGTCTTCCTCTAGTAAAAACCACTTACGACTTAAGCGAGGTTGGCATAAAGATGCCAAGTCATGGCTAAATCATTAGGGAGTCGAGGAAGAGGTCACTTTGTAGAATGGTGATAATATTAAAATTATTATTTCATCTAAAGTTAAGGAGAAGATGTGGTGTGATAAAGAGTTTGAGGATAAGAGAAAATTCATAATCCTATAGGAGAATTTCCACCAAAGAGTGGTTTCAAGTGGTTTTGTACTGGTCTTCAGGTTGAATCTGGATTTGATTGTATCCAAAGAACACATCCATGAAGGATAGAACCTCATGGCCCATGCGGGAATCAATAATTTGGTCGATGAATGGCATAGGGTAATTATGTTTGGGGAAATCCCTATCTATGATGATCACATAAATAAGTACATACACATATGGTGTCTTGCTTTTTGTTGATAGGGACTGGATTAGAGACCCAAGTGGTATAAGCCATTGGGTAAATAAAACTAGCTTTGTGGAGTTAATCAATTTCACCTTGAACGTTCGAAGACTTTGTTAGATGGATAGGCCTTTGTTTCGGCCGCACTAGATACGTGTTTGGCCATGAATAAATAAAGTGTTCTACAATGGTAGGGTTTAGTCTCAACATTTTAGAATAAGAACCAGCAAACACAGAGAAGGGGTGCTTCCCATAATATATATGGTTAGTCCTCCTCCCCATGATAGAAAAGTGGTAGGGATCGTTCCCTGTCTGTAATATACCATAGAGAAGTGGTAAGGCACGATTGTTAGATGAAGGTCTCTTGATCATGGGTGCTCTTGGCCTGGCAGATGTAAGCTTGTTGTTATATCGTTAATAATACACCTTTCCTTTGTATGAATGAATCAACAAGGGTTTGGATATGTAAGGTGATAATTCATCTTGTATACATTCCGAAGGGAAATTCGTGTTGATGGGCAATTAATGGGAATAATTCACACATTTTCCTTTCATCCCTATAATTGACAGTTTCTCATTCTCACTCGGTATCATCTTTGATGCAGACACCTTTTCCCGTTGTATATAATAGACTCATATTCATGAGGCACCTCCGATCTATGGAATTTTCCCTCTTATTGAACCCAAGCGTAAGCACATAATCTCTTGTGATACCCAAATTGTGAGAGCGCTGCTATCAGAGCAATTATCTATTCTGGAAAATGTTCAACCAAAAAAGCTTAGAGAGCAGAAAGGCCTGGGAAAGTGTTTCAATAAGATTGAATTTTAATTTTATATTTAATTATAGGATATATATATATTCAAGTTGATTCATAAACTCATTAGCGAATGTTTGGTAATCCTACACTAAGTAGAACCAAGAGTATAATTACTCCTATGCCAAAATATATGCCATAAACTTGTAATATCATGATGGAAATATGTCTAAATTATTATTATGGACAAATTCCCTTTAAAACTAGTTTCGTAAGAAACACACTGTTAAGAAAATTTCAATATATATATTAAGAATGTAAAAGAAAGGAACAACGTAAAACTTTATGGAAATTTTCTTACCAAGGTTTTAGAAATGGAAGAAGAAATCCAAAATAATAAATGAGTAAGCTCTCATTCCAGAGCAAGAATAAAACGACTTCAAAGACTAAAATGAAGATATTCCAAAAAATTATTGAAAAATTGCATCAACTTAAATATGATGTGCCTAATATAATGCACTTTAGGAAGACCTGCAATATCACCCAACATAGCCTTGAGGAACCTAAAAGGACTGATATATCCATCATTATTACAACATAGCCTTGAGGAACCTAAATGGACTGATATATCTTTAATTTTCAAGAAATAAATCATAAATTCAAAGAAACAATATTATAGATTCTTCTCACAAAAGTTGCACAACAACCCAACCTCAAGTAAATGACAAGCTAAAAAAGAAGTAAAGAAATAAAGAAAGGAATTGAAAATCAAGCTAATAGACTTAAATAATTTAAATAGGAAAATCATCCATAAATGGAAGAGCCTTAAACCCCTTTGTTTAAAGAAAATGATATCTCCATATTAAGATCCAAAATAAAGTATGTGGATCAACATAATATCGTAGGGGTTGGCTCTGTCTAGTTTGGTACATCCATGAATGGAAGAGGCTTACACCTTTTTGTTTAAAGAAAAGGATATCTCCATATTAAGATCCAAGATAAAGTATGTGCATCAGCATAATATCATAGGTGTTGGCTCTGTCTAATTTGGTACAGGGATCTTAAAGATCATAAAAACATTATTATTTGATTATTATTATCCTTTTTAACTAGTCAAGGTTTAAAAAGGGATACGAAGGATATTCAATAGATTGATTTTATCTATAGAAGTCATGTATATAGTTTACTTATCTTATTATCTAACACACATATATTTATCAATCTACATATAATCATGTTTATCAAGTATCACCATGCATGGGATTTACAAAATATATATAAGTGTTACTCCCTTAAGGAGAAACAATTTTTTTTAGATTGGTCATTCACGTTTATGGTTTCTTGATCCGGTATTCTAGAAGGTGGGAGGTGGGTGTTGATCTTTGCACCTGTAAAATCAAGCACGTGAACATGTCAATTTACCCCATAGAATCAAAGTTGCACATGTACACATATTTCTCTAGCATGATTTTAGATTCCATTGTAATATTCTCAAGGACATGAATATATACCAAGCTTATCTTAGGATCATTATTTGTAGTCTGCAAATCATGCTAAGTTATACTTTATTTGTACTCATTTTTCTTGTCTGGGTGTTTCAAGATGTCTAGGACCCCTCTTCTCCACACCTCCTCCTTCCTAGCCTTAGTCTTGAAATACTCCTCTAGTGGTGAGAGATAATGTAAAAAATTACTCTCTAGAACACCATTAGTTTCCACCATGCCCTCCAACACATCATGTGCCATCCAAAGGGAATCAATTACTTGTTGGAACATAGAGAACTGCCCTCTTGTGTGTTGGGGATCCTAGAGGATTAAGTTCAAGTGTCTACTCCTTAATTGAGGATCTTTTCTTCCTTATAAATTTATCTTATTTCTTTATGTTAGGTTCCAACCCTAACCCCCTTACTTTACCAGTTAGTCAAACAATGTATACGACCATCTCTTTTTAATAAAGTCGAGTAGTTAGTAGTCAACAATCAATATAAAAAGGGTCTCTCTATTAATTAAAGGCCACTAGGAAGTTGGTACTTATTAATTATTTGACCATGTCAAGTAGTTAGGGTTTTGGATCTTGGAATCCTGTTTAAAGAGCTAGAACGATATGAATTGCTTTGTTGAGAATTATTGTATTGAAGCTCTACTCAAGTGAAAGGTTTCCCGACCTTAAGAGTCATGTCAACATTGCTTTCCAATTTGAATATCTTAATACAAGAAGCTCATTTTGCTGCATTCATATTCCTTATGCTCTTTGTTCAACTATTTTGCACTCTAATATTGAGATTATAACATTTTTATCTTTGTTTATTTTTTTGTTGCTATAATCTACATGATTGAGTACATCACAAGTGGTATCAAAGCACTTTCATGTGCCAACACACCTCCAAAGTTTAGTAGATTTTTTTTAAGGCTAGATATGTGTTTCGACATCTTTAAATAATCGTAGAGATATGTCGTTCAACAAGTAAAATTGCAGTTGAGGAAGAATACACACAAAGAATATAATTGGTACTTAATCACATTTGTTGGACACCATTGTACCCTCTATTGGTACCCCTTCAAGTAGTACCGCATCATACATCACTTGTACATGAAATCTCACATCCATGTGCCCTCAAGTATCTTGGAAGTTCCATAGGAAACTTGAAACCAACTGTAGATACATTGTTTGATCATCTTTTTCTATAGTGGCACCGACCACAACATTCAGGAAGATTACTCTTATGTACCTGGGTAGTCGGGTAGTATATCTAAGGGAACATTTGAGCCTCCTTAGTTAAATCCATAAGATATTGGGTCGTGTACTACTATTGGACCCTGCACGTATATCAGAGAGTTATAGCATCTGATAATCTATTTTCCTCGCTGCCTTGGAAACCCTCATATTTGTAACCCGCCAATGAAATTCTTGTGCATCTAGAATAAATTTGGTCATTCTATTAGTACAGTTAGTATAGTGACCATATTCGCTATGTACCACAATTGAAACTCATAGATGTTTGTATCCAAACGGAATTTGCGAATTTGTCAGTGTAGTAATATTCAACAAGGAGTAATACTCCAAAATTCTAGGGGTCCCAAAAACCTTTATTTGTGACATATTTCAAAAGAATCATTACATCGTTCGATCATTGTGATATATATATATATATATATATATATATATATATATATATATCAACCTTTTTTGGGTGGCCTTGGAAACCTTTATTTATTAACTATCTCAAAATAATCCCTGCATTGTGCGTTTTGATATATATTTCTAACAACCCTTTTTGGGTGGACTTGACAATTCTCCATTTGGTGTTCATACTTTTAAGCTTCCATGGTACACACCTACAACCAGAGCCAAATGGAGGCCACCAACCAGGATCAAACCCAACACATTAAAGGACTAACATTAGTGGTCATGTCCTTGAAGCAATCATTTGATCAACAACTTCCCTCCTTAATACATTAAAACAACCATCTCCAACTCAAAGTGGTTGAAAACAACAACACTCTAACTAACCATGAACATGTGATGATTGCTATTGCACAACATGTGGGATTCACTCCAAAATTTGATGCTCCAACGAATGAAGCAGTGGTCACTTAAGAACAAGGCTCTCACACCCTCTTCCTAGAAACCCAACCTCACTCATTTGAGGATAAAAATTGATGGCACTACTTCTCGAAGATTGACATGTGCAAATTTGATGACTCCAACCCCTTAGGTTGTGTAACGCACCCTTCGTTACACTAGAATTAAGACAATCATTTTTTTTAAATATAAAACATATATGCACAATAGCCACATGCATAATGCTTATATGAATTTTTATGACAAGTGCATATTAAAATGCATAATAACTATAATTACATAGCGGAAGCTTATACTATTTTATAAGATCCATGAAATCTTATATCAAATGCATAACAAATAAAATTATTTTAGCGGAAGCATAATTATCTCCATGTGTAGCACATTTCACACATATAAAATTTACACCATATTTGGTACTCATAATATATCTTCTATTAATATGCATTAATTATAAATACTTTCCTAAAACTTGTGCATCAAAGTAAAAACTTTTGCACTAAGACCTAATAAGAACTATCTTTCCATTATGATTCACCAAAAATGAAAGAAATGTAAATATTCTCCAAGTTATGAAATTCCATAATTTTCATATCATTTTAAACTTACTGTGCGGTAAGTTTTGTGCAGTAAGAAGCACATTAAATAGTAATTGTGTAGTAAACACTAACTTAGAAAATGGAACAAATGCTAATAAAACTATATGCATAAATACAACATGGTATTTGTTGTAAAATAAACAAGTAAAACCCGCCTGTGGTTTTCAAAACCACCATACCATCCAATGTAAGGCACAATAAACAAGCCTTAAGCATAAGGTAATTGTTTATATTTTAACTAGCAAAAATAATGGGTCAAACCCATCTTCAACATAAATATTTAAACTTTTTAAAATAATTATTTCAGACATTTCATTTATCTTATAGGAATTATTTTCTCCCATGTATATGAAAAATAAGAATTAAACTCTTCAACATATTTTAACACACATTTTGTTTGAACCGGTAATAACTAGTAATCACCATAGGGAATTGTTATGACAAATATTTAATCACAAGAAGCATCCAAGTTATAGGGGAAATATAATAAAAAAGAATATAATTTCAACTTAGTTATCCATTCATAAAATTTCCTTCTCACAAATATACATTTTAACAATATACTGCGCAGTAATTCCATATACACGAATTCAACCAAGCAATGCATGAACCAATTCTTTAGATTCACATTTCAAAATTTTAAAATAGAAAAATATGGAGATTGTTTTATCATTCATCAAATAAATAACATTGAGAAAATAAAACATCATTTCCATAAATTAAAACTTATCGGCTTCCATCTACATGAATTTTAATCAAGCAAAACATGAAATAATTCCTTGTAATATCCAAACTCATAAAATTAAACAAGGAAAATCATATAAATTTTTACCGGTCTTCATAGATCGTTTATTGAGGGCACTACAAACACAGTACTCTGAATCAACCCATTTACTCTTTTTTGGAACACAGATACAATATTTTTTTTGGGTCTTTGTAAGTACCTTTGTGGTTATCTTGTAAAAAATTATTAAGCTCTCTTGTAGAGTCTTGCACATTTTCCGTTTTCTGAACTCTTCCGAAGCAGCTGGAAAGCTTATACTTGAAAGAGCTCTTGAAGCTCTTATATGTAATTTGGTTATGATATAATGAAATTACGCTTTTTTCCTTGGAAAAATAAAATAAAATTTTACCGGTCATCAATTAAATAACATTTCAGAAATTAAAACAACAACTATGGAAATTGTTTCACCATTCATCAAATAAATAATATTGAGAAATTAAAACAACATTCCCAAAAACTAAAACTTATTTGCAAAATACTGGAAATGGGAAACTGGTTGTGTGTGACGCACGCTCCACCCAACCATAAGTAATTATGTTCATTCATCTCTCAACAGAACACCACCCCTGAGCTAGGACTTGTGAATTCACTAGGAGACTCTCCCCTTAACCCAAATTTTATTCCACAATGGGAATTATCACTCAGCAATCCTCACAATTCACATGGATTTAACACAGGTTCACAGGCATCCAGGAAAATAAGTTACAGTCAATTCCATGCCAAAACACACAATTCCCACTCTAGATTCCTTCCATTCACACCACAGTGAAAACCCATCACTGCTTAACCAGTACACAACGAAATCCACTAGAATGGTTCACCATACCAAGGATCTTTGGAGCTAATAAGGAATATATGTTCATATGTTAATGATGGATTTTCAACCAATTTCGCATCCTCTCGGGAAAATTTGACATTAATTTGGAAAAGGCTAAGGATTTATTTGAATTTTTCAATGCAAACCCTAGACCGAATTCCTGAAGGATGAAAATCCACCTATTATACTTTCCCCCGATGATCGGTCAGGATAAGATATGTTGGAATGGATTGAAATCAACTATGATTGTTGTTTTCCTAAGCATAATATAATGAGGAAGTCGTTGAACTGCATGAACAACAACAAGTGCAATATTTTCAACATGCGAGTAACTTAACTTGGGGCTATAAATATTCTTGGTTAAGTAATAAATGACATGTTCCTAACAGGAATCATCTTCCTGAACCACGACCATACCTATAGTTGATTTGGATGACATTATGTATAAAAAGAAATCTCTATTGAAATTGGGGGGACTCAATAGTGGGGCAGACACTAAGGCCTTTTTTAATGCAGCAAAGGACCACTAAGCATTATCATCCCATATAAATCGGACCCCCTTCCTGCGCAAGCGCATGAAACCATTAGTGAGCTTAGCGTAATTAGAAACGAATCTACACAATAAGTTTTCTCTTCCCTGATGGATTTGCTATTGATTCAAGTTTTGTGGGGGAGGAAACTGCACTATTGCCTCTACCTTAAATGGATATACCATTATACCATATTTAGACATGATAAAACCTAACAAATTAGCCGATTCGACATAGAATATGAATTTGTGAGGATTCAATCGAATCCTATAAAAATGACACCTATCAAAGACTTCTTGCAAGTGTTTGGGGTGATCCACTATTTTCCCCAATTTAGCGTTCAGATCATCTAAATAGGCTTCTCAATCTTCTTGATATTGTGTAAAGCATAGTGCATGGCCCGTTGAAAAGAAGCTCCAACATTTTTTAATCCGAATGGCATCTTCCTATAACCAAAGGTCCCCCAAGGACATATAAAATCAATTTTGTGTTGATCTTCAAGGTGGATCTGAATTTGATTGTATACAGAGAAGCCATCCATGAATGAGAATAATATCCCATTACCTTCACATTCATCGATAATTTTATCAATGAAAGGAGTAGGATAGTTATCCTTAGGACATGCTAAGTTGAGGTCCCGAAAACTAATACAAACACAAATGTTACCTTGTTTCTTATCAACGAGCACCGGATTGGATACCCATTCAGTCAAGTGGACAAGATATATGAAATTTTCTCAAAGAAACTTCTCGACTTCTGCTTTAATAATAGCAACCTTTCTTGGTTTAACCAGTCTAAAATTCTGTTGAATAGGTTTGGCATTAGGGAATGTTTTAATATCGTGTTCGACAATTGTGTTGGGTATGTTATATCTCTTCACAGGGTCGCTGCGTGTACAACACGATTCGCCTGCGCCGGGCACATCCGAAGGGGAGGGTTAGAGGGGGGGGTAGCCCGACAGGGCCCCACCCCTTCGTTTCGGACCGTTAGGCCCCCAGAGTCCGCGTGGAGCGCAAAATTTTTTGGGTTGCTTTTTTGCGATTTTCGACCCATTGTATTCGATCTAATCCCGGTAAAAGGGATTAGGGTTGTAACCTAATTTCGGGTAAACGAATTAGGGTTTTAGATGCTGCAGAATACCATTTATTGTATTGTACATGTAAAATAAACATATAATGAGAAAGGAGCTATGCGGCTCTAAGTTTTGCTGGTTTTTTTCCCGGTTAAGGGTTTCCAGGTGAAAATATCTGTGTAATGTGTGTGCCATTGTGTATTCTCTGTTAATGCTTAAGAATCGATATAAGTCTGTATTTCACTGTTAAGGTTTAAAAACTTACAAATTGATGGGTCAATCCTTGACCTTTCCTCGTAAGACCGAGAAAAGACATCTCTATATTCTTTAAACATGGTTGTGCATGTTTCAATTTCATCAGGTGAACAATCATCACATATAAAGACATTTTCGACAGCACTTGGGGTCTTAGAGATATCAATGGGGATGGTTTGAGAAAAATTCTCCATGTTATCCTCAACATAAACTTGTAAAGGTGCGAGAGGACTCCCATACTACTCCATAGGACCTGGTTTAATGAATCCATCTCTTTCAATTCTTAGGCCAATTTTGGTTGGAAGGAATGATGCATGTTGATGCATATATTTCCAAGGCATATCCCCTAATGGCATTGCCTCAAGAATTGATTCGTCAGAGGGACAAACTGTTTCTAAGGGGTTGTGACATGGAAAAGAACTAACAGCCCAAAAGGGCATAGAATATTGGTCATTCACTTCCAATATGGAATGTAGAACAACATGGTCCGCTTCATTCGAAATAGTGGTACCTTGGCTGTAGAAAATTCCTGGTTCGTCCAAATACATCTAGCTTTAGAAGCTGGCAACTTCCAAGGATCGTTAAAATAAGAAGTTTTGAACTGAGATACCTTAGGTATGGAAGTCATGGAAACAATAGATATTGCATGTATCAAAGATGCATTTACATGCAGGTTGGGTGGTGGTATATTAAAAGTTCCCATTACCGTAGGATACATCCCCACACCAACGTTATCACAATCCTTCATGGAATGGATTACTAGGGGGATGTTGGTACCATTTTTATGGTTGGAGCCATTGGTACAAAATGATAGTTGATCAATGGTAAAAATACTCCCATTATGCGAAAACTTAATGATACAAAAGATTGACGATACTTACAACATCATTTCTTGGGTCCATCTTCTCCCTAAGAATAGATTATAATCAAGTGGAGTATTAACCACTTCCACTTATAAATTGATTTCCCCCCCCTCGACTCTATTAGGAGAGCCGGGGTTATTTCATGAGGTTTGAATAAGTGTTCATCAAAATCATTCAGCATTGTAATAGGAGCTACTACCTTAGGTGATCCTATAGCCTTCCAGCATGATAAAGACATCACAAAAGTGGAGGCACCCTCATCAACAAAAATATGATGTATATTGGACTTGCTAGATGTCACTTGAATTTGGAAAGTCATGTGATGGGTTAGACGTGGATTCCAATTTTAATAATAGAAAGCCATAACTTGACTATTTATCGGATCAAATGATCCTAAAGCTGAGAGCAAGTTTCTTCATTGGGTTGGACAACTCCGGAGAACCTCAAGAGTGGACATTGCACAAGGAGCTTGTGCCAGATCTTCCTCTATGCTATAATTTTGGGCAGCATGCACATTAGGGTTATATGCGGCCTTCTTCAGAAAACCTTTTGGTGTTCCAGGAATAGTGTCATTAGTTGGCTTCTCTATGTGTAATAGGGAAGCTACATTAGTTTCGGAAGTTTCCTTACCCTTAGATCCAAACGTAATGGTATCATAAGATCTACTTCTATTATGGAGGATAATGTCATGTTCACACATGAAAACTTGACTTTGGACAATATTTCCCCCTTGAGAGGAGGCACCTTGCACTAGTACATTCGGGTGGATTTTTCCACAAAATATTTCCACGTTTTGAACATTCATGGATTAATACAATGAAATTTAAGATGTCTTTTCATTTTTTTTATCATGGCGGAAAAACCGTGGCGATATCGACGTTTTTTAATTTTTCGACGAACTTTCATCCTTCTATCGACGAAATATGGCTATATTTACACATGCGCCAAATACATACTATCGTCGATCTATAAATACATACTTTAAGATAATCTTCGACACATTTTTTATAGTTGCGACAAGGTTCCTGGTGATTTATTGAGCCCGGATTTTGAACTTGCAACAAATTTCATGGAGATTGTACTCTTGGTCTTGTGAAATGTACATGCATGGATAATCTTCTGTTGATGCAAGAACCTACACTTCTAGAAACCCGAAATCAGAATTGAAAACCACCTCAGTAGTATCCAAGAACTTCCAATTATGCTTGTGATTTCCTTGGATTCTTCAACACTTGAACTGTGAGCTTCAACTGTGTCACATGGTTCTGCAACCCTTGCTCTTTGTTTTCTCTTGTATATTTGTCCAATAATATAAGCCATACAATCAGATACCAACAACAAGTGTTTCCTAAATACATTCTTTATCAACCATATCCAAAACTAGAGAGATTCATACTCAACAATCATCTGGTAAATTCATAAAAGGTAAGCATGCATCAAGGACAACTTTCATTTGCACCATTTGGGCCACCTAGCGTTCCAATGCCCAAACTATCAAGGTCTCCTTGTGAGTAAATCAAAGACCATTGCACAACACTTGTTGGCATCAATGGAAAATTCAGTCTTCATGTTTTTCTTTATAGAAATTGGTATATAATATACTGTATTTAGAAATATACTTATATATAATGTATTTGACAAGTTACTGTTTGGTATGGTGTAGGTAATACAATTACTTGTCACTGCAAGGATTTGTCACTATGAATTAAAATGCAAGGAAGCTTGCTCAGTTTAGAGCAGCATTAGAGGCGAGGGGAGATGGAAAATTTTATTTCCCTTTCTCTGATTGCAAGGGCTTTCAAAGAAGAAGACTTTTAATAACAACAATTGAAGACATTGTAGGGAGAAGGGGCATGTTAATTTTTGAGCATCAATTCAATATGATCTAGGATCTTTACTGAGAGAATAACATGTACATCATATCAATCATATCAATCATATCAATCACAACAAACAATCACATGAGACAATAGACACACAGAGTTTCCATGGGGAAAACCATAAAGGTGAAAAACCCCACATCTTTCTCAGAGATAGAAAGAGCAATGATACAACCCAAGTACAAGAGATAGTCCTCCTAGCAACTACTCCTCCTTCCTCACTTGTGCACCACTCTCCAATGAGTGTAAGTGTGAATAATGAAGTGATCAAATAGAGTGCCTCCCGCACTCTATTTATACATGACCTGACTTGTCTAATAAACTAGCACGGCCGACTTGTCTAACTCAGTCTAATAACCCATGGTAATACTAATCAGGGCCAACCCCACACTTGGTGGTCTAATAACCCATCACATGCAAGTTGCGACACTTGTCAATACAAATGACGACACTTCTGTATACAGGAATAATACCATCTCTATAGGAGTACAATATACATAGCTGAAACACATTCCGAAGTTACAGTTACATCAACACTCCCTCTTAACTAGGAAGGTATTTCTCGACACATATCTGCTAGCACAAGTCTTCTTCTCTAGATCATCATCATCAAATCATTGTCATCGTCACTGCTGCTGCTATCTCAATCAATCTCTAATCTGCTCGTCATAGGAAGTTCTACAGAGCCAGCCCTTTTTCATGCTGGATGTATGCCCACCACCTGCAAGTCTTCATCATCACTAGACATATTGTGGAATCCTCAGGACTTATTACGTGCGTCACAAAACCTGGCAAGAGTATCCCAGGACTGATTATGGGCACACGGCCCAACCTATCGGATCTTCCAGGGAGCTATTACATGTGACCCCACCACAAAACCTGGCAAGAGCATCACAGGACTGATTACGGGCACACAGCCCAACCTATTGGATCTCCTAGGTCAATATTACATGTGGTCACCACAAAACCTTGCAAGAGCATCCCAGGACTGATTACGGGCACACAGCCCAACCTATCGGATCTCCCAAGTCAATATTACATGTGGCCATGGTAAAACCTCGAAAGAGCATCCCAGGACTTATTACGGGCACACAGCCCAACCTATCGGATCTCCCAGGTCACTATTACATGTCATAGGACAAAACCTTGAAAGAGCATCCCAAGACCGATTACGGGCACACAACCCAACCTATCGGATCTCCCAGGTCACTATTATGTTTCCTCCCAAGCACAACTTATCCATGGCCACATAGTATCAACCTGATACTCACCATACATCATCCTGATGTACATCATAGCATCAACCTGATGCATATCATCTGGAGCAACATCCTGAAGCTCATCATCTATGATCATACTGATAATACAATGCATCCACCTGATGCATACCAAGTATCTACCTGATACATATCATCATACATGATCTACCTGATCATACAATGTATCCACCTGATACATATACAAATACATGATCCAATTGATCATATCAAGCATCCAACGTGATGCACATACAAATACATGATCCAACTGATGTATACAAAGCAGTAACTAGAGCGTCATCCGGATGCTCATCACATAGCGCTTACATCCACAGCCATGGGAAGGATCCTCCTCTCACCATGCTTGGAATGGCTCCTGCAAATTTGTCTATCACTTCTTCCTCGAAGTGTCGCCAATCTAAAGAACACCAAGCCTCTCTCTGAAGTATTCAAACTTCACTCTGGCTAGTGGTTTCGTCAACACATCTGCAACCTGCTCATCCATCGCAACATACAGGATCTTAACTGCTCCTCTCTGCACCATATCCCTGATATAGTGATATTTGATCTCAATGTGCTTCGACCTATCATGGAACACCGGGTTCTCAGACAGCTTCACACAACTCTGGTTGTCACAAAAGATACCAGTAGCCTCCAATGGGAGATCAAATAACACAGACAGTAGCTTCCTAAGCCATACTACCTCACAACTAGCCAAACAAGCTGCAACATACTCTGCCTCGGCTGTACTCAGTGCTACACAGGACTGCTTCCTGCTAAACCAGGAGATCACACTTGATCCCATACTGAAGAAGCACCCCGAAGTGCTCTTCCTATCTACAACAATGCCTACCTAGTCTGAATCAACATAACCCTGCAGGTTAAACTTTTGATTCGCATCATACTTGAGCCCATAATCAATTGTACCCTTCAGGTACCTCAGAATATTCTTTACAACAACCAGGTGAACACCTCTGGGATCCATCAGGAACTGGCTCAATGTGTTCACTGCAAAGCAAATATCTGGTCTCATGTTCGTCAGGTACATCAAGGACCCAATCATCTGATGTTACATAGTGACATCAACCGGATCAGATGAAGCATCACACAGAAGCTTCAAGTTCGATGCCATAGGTGTGGCCATGGCCTTGCAGTCTATCATCCCGAACCTCTTCAGGATCTCTACTGCATACTTCCCTTATCCAAGGAAGATTCCATCTGCACTTTGCCACACCTCCATGCCTAGAAAGTAGTGCATCATCCCCAAGTCCTTCATCTCGAACTCGGAAGCAAGTTTCCTCTTCATATCGGCAATCAATCTATCCTCACCTGTAATAAACAGGTCATCCACATACAAAAGTAGTATCACTGGATTGCCTTCCTCAACCTTGTAGTAAAGGTTGGAATCTGATTTACTCTTCGTAAATCCCAAACTGGATAGGAAATTGTCCATCCTACCAGACCAATTCCTAGGAGCTTGCTTCAAGCCATACAAGGCTTTCTTCAACCTGCACACATATGACTCCCTGTCATGTGTCTCAAAACCAAGTGGCTTCTCCACATACACTTCCTCCTCGACTACACCAATCAAGAAAGCCGTCTTGACATCCATCTGGTGTACCTTCCATTTCATCATTACAACTAGAGCAAGTACTGATCTAATGGAAGTGTATCTGGCCACAAGATAAAAAATCTCTTCATAATCAATCCCTTCTTTCTGGGAGAAGCCACAAGCTACAAACCTTGCTTTATATTTCTCTATGCTACCATCTGCAGCATGCTTGATCTTATAGATCCACATGGAAGTCACAACATACTTCCACATCCCAAACATCATTCTTCATGATCAATTGGTATTCTTTGATCATGGCATTCTTCCATTACTTCATCCCGAATCCTGGGAACTTCAGATTCTTCAATATCTTCAATAGATAGCTTTGTTGCTGGAACAAATTTTGTAGTCCTTCTTTTGTAGGTGATGGTATACGATCTACAAAACAAGTTAAATTGCATGATTAGAAACATCTCATAGTTTTCAGTACAAATTCTTACATAAAGAAATATGTCATATAGTCATGCAATTATCTTGGCCAATGCTTCAATACAACATTTATCCATATCCCGTAACTTTCTAGATGCCTTCCAATCTCCACCAGAACATTGTTAAGAGTGTGCACAACTCCCAACATGTCAACAAAGAATTTCATTCTAGATAAGTAGCAATGGAATGTTGTACAGTGCCATAGGCCACTTACCCATCACATGCATATTAGTAGTATACTGTTCATTAATGCAATTATTCTAATATGCATAATACACAACCTAAGTCTAGGAACATATATACATCATTGAACAATATTATTTAAACAATAAGAAATGATAATTCAAATACTTATCTTTGTTTGTTTTGGTGGACTCCCTCTCAATCTTTGCTTTTTGGATTACCTGTCCTTGAACGTATATTCATCCTGGACCACTATGCATGCTTAAGTGTGCACTAGTGTCATGATTGTGCCATCCTCAAGGTCTCATACATAATCATACATTCATTAGTATAATCTCAAAACAAAATAATCTTAAACATGTATAGTCATGATCATTTCAAACACAGATAATAAGCATTAGTATTCAAGGTTTTAGAGAAGACTTCTCTTACTCATGCATATTCATATTTGACCATAAAACTCTTCTAGTTAGTCATATCATCAATCAATGTAAGAGACATAATATGCATAAACCCTTGATTACTTAAATTTCTAACTTCATGAATAATCATATACAAAAGTATAAGATCCTAACATAGGGTAGGAATCTAACTTGATATAAGAAAAACATACCTGGTCATCATATTTGCTAGTTATGTCTAGCAATGCTTTCTTGTTCTCTTCAATGACCTACATAACTCATAAGTTAATCATTGTAGAACCAAAATATACATACTTCTATGTGATCCATGACGATGGATGATTCTTTGTCTTCATGTCACCATGGTCTTGATCTAGAACTTGATTTGTACCTTTCATGTTAGCGGATAACATTATCCTCATACAACACCATAGTGCATTAGTACAATCATCAAAGAATGTCTTCTATCATTCACATGCATTCATACTTTTACTAAAGTGATAAGACAAGTCTAAGAATGATCAAGATTGTTACTAGACTTAATAACATGAAGACAAATATATCATAAACTTAATCATGAACATACCTGTAAGTCATACCTGTCAGATTTCTTGTAGTAGTAGTTGTTGTTGTTGTTCCTTTGTTTCTTAGGACAATCTGAGGGAGAGTGTCCTCTTCTTGGTATGTGCTATGAGAGCTTGATCTTCATTCCCCATCTTTTCTTCTCGAGCTACAATTCGAGCTTCTTCTTGTGAGCGTTCTTACCACAGCCTACTGAATGAGATAAGTTTCTTCCTAGCACAAATTCCTTGGATGAAGGAATCCCATGATCTAGGAAGGCCATTAAGAGTGGTCATTACCACTTCTCCATTCTCTATATCTTCTCCCACAGCTTCAAGTTGTTCTTTTATCTGGGAGACCCTTGAGAAATAAGACTCCCTAGTCTCTGCATTCTGGATCTAGATATTCTTCAATTGATTCCTCAAGGTCATCTTCCAATTTATGTTCTTCCCTTCAAATAGCTTGGGCAAGGAATCAGACATCTCCTTGGGTGTCTTCAGAGATGGAACATGTGGTATGAGATGGTATTTGATAGAATCAGCAATGATCCTCTTGGCCTTGACCAAGTTCCTCTTGCTTAAGGCCTTAGTCTCTTCTCCCTCTGGGACAGGAACCTCTTCACTTATGTAGGTGTTCAACTCATTCTCTTCTAGGATTAACCCAATCCTATACTTCCAGGCTTGGAAGTTATCAAACCCTTCAAGCTTATCCTCAAGCTTGGTGTGGTGAGACATCTTTAATGAGAAACTCAAATGGAAATAGAAAAGATTTAGGTCTTACCACTTGATTTGTTGAAAACTGGATCTGGTGTTGGATTAGGGTTTGTTAGAGAAACCCTAAAAATTCAAACTTTGAATTTCAAACTTCTGAAAGGATAGAAATATGTGCCTTGATGAGTTGATCAAGCTGGTATACTCGGGATTTGAAAACTGCAAAGTTTCACCCCTCAAGAATTTCTTTTGAAACTTCTGGATTCACTAGACAGGACCCTGAATTAGGGTTTGATTTTCCCGAAGCTTCACCCAACCAAAAAGTTCGATCTTGGTCTCTAAACTTCGATTTTTCAGAGGATCTTCCAGCCATGGTCTCAGATTTCATAAATTCAAACTTTTGCATAAGCCCTAATTTCCGGCTTCACTGGATATGACCCCAAACTAGGATTTGATTTTCCAGGAGCTTCACCCAACCAAAAAGTTTGATCCAAAGCTCTAAAATTTGATTTTTCTGAGGAGCATCTAGCCATGGTTTCGGATTTCAGAAATTCCACCTTTTGTGGAAACCCTAATTTTTAGGGCCAAAACTGAAAGTGCTCAGAATTGAATTCTGATTGGATAGAAAGATGCACCTTGCTGAGGAGAGTCAATCTAGCCTCCTTCCTTTCAAGATCTGTGGAGAGAAACCCAAAAAACAAGAAGCCCTAGCTTCCGCAACTGCACAGTGTCTTCTTCTCAAGTTAGCTTTGATTCCATGTTAATTTTTTAGCATCAATTCAATATGATCTAGGGTCTTTACTGAGGGAATAACATGTACAACATATCAATCATATCAATCACAACAAGCAATCACATGAGACAATATACACACAGTTTCCATGGAGAAAACCATAAAGGTGAAAAGCCCCACAACTTCCTCAGAGATAGAAAGAGCAATGATACAACCCAAGTACAAGAGATAGTCCTCCTAGCAGCTACTCCTCCTTCCTCACTTGTGTGCCACTCTCCAATGAGTGTAAGTGTGAATAATGAAGTGATCAAATAGAGTGCCTCCCGCACTCTATTTATACATGACCCGACTTGCCTAATAAAATAGCAGGATCGACTTGTCCAACTCAGTCTAATAACCCATGGTAATACTAATCAGGGCCGACCCCACACTTGGTAGTCTAATAACCCATCACATGCAAGTTGCGACACTTGTCAATACAAATGACGACACTTCTGTATACAGGAATAATACCATCTCTATAGGAGTACAATATACATAGGTGAAATACATTCCGGAGTTACAATTACATCAACAAGGCATGCCGAAGGGGGTTATGAATATAGTCCATTGGTAAGAGGTTATTCAATTTTTAATGTATTCTCTATAATAGTCATCATGTCATGAATTTCAGTAAAATGTCTTATCGTTTTACTATATGTTCTATGCACACTAATTTTACTATGTTGTTTGTAAATATATAGACATTGCACCCAAAATGTCTCCCTCCATAGAGTTATTTGCCAAGTACTAGCAGAAATACTCATTTACAGGGTGACGAACATCTAGATCAGAATATTGAAGATGATCAAGTTCTTAATGATGATATGGATGGAGATAACGTTAGTGATACAAATCAGGAAGATGAGATACATAGATTGGTCCAAGACACATTTTCTCCAATGGATGAGGAAAACCAGGATGATAGTCATGATGTTGATATTGTACTCGAGAAGTCACGTCAACCTCTTTATGAAGGATCAAAAACAAATCTTCTATCTGCTATATTGTTGTTAGTGAACTTGAAGGTTTTGAATGGTTTATCAAACACCTGTCTCACACAGATACTAATGTATGTAATTTGTTAATTATTTATGTCTGCATGTTCACATGTACATAAAGGGTTGAAGTTTTTCCTATATTGCTATTGTTATCTATTTTGTAAAGTATGGATGCGATATTGATGATTAATATTGTTTACATTGACTTATTCTTTTGAATTTTGTAGATTGTTAGGTGAATTTCTATTACCAACGTCAAATATTTTACCATGCACATATCGAGAGATATACGTGATTATGAAAGAATTTGGAATGGAGTATCAAGCTATTGATGCATGTCCTAATGATCATATCATATACTATGGACAATATGCCTTAGAAAATGAATGCCCACAATGTCAAACAAGTAGGTATCGAACTAATAAAGTGACAAAAAGGGTGCCTCACAAAGTTCTTCGTTATATTCCGATAATTCCACGTTTACAGTGGTTGTTTAGGTGTCAAAGTATAGCACAATTTATGGAATTCCATGCAAATAACAAAAGTCGAGACAATGTTCTTTGAATGCATGCAGATGGTTCTGCATTGAGGTACATCGAAGAAAAGTGGCCAATTTTCAAAGAGTAACCTCGTAATGTTAAACTTTCGTTGGAAGCCGATGGTGTCAATCCATTTGGAGAGCTTCATTCTACCTACTCAGTGTGGCCCGTTTTTGTTATAAACAATAACCTTCCTCCTTGGATGTCGATCAAGAGAGAGCACACAATGTTGGCAATGATTGTTCCAGGTATTCAATTAATTTGTATTTTTTTACTTGAAATTATGATCACTAAATATTTCATTTCTTTGTTTCGTGAATGATAATTATGTTTTTTATATATACCGACATATAGCTAAATATAATTAATCATGTATGTTGGACCAATTAGGTAAGTACTAGGTTAAAGATATGAACTTATAGATTGAGCCTCTTATCGATGAGTTGTTGAAGTTATGGGTTGGCATCACTATGTATGACATCTCTAGACCAATAGGGCAAAAACGATTTCAATTCCATGGAATACTTGCATGGACAATTCATGATGCTTCAGGGTTAACACATTTTTGTGGTATATTGTTACTTTCTTTTGTTCTTTAATATTATATATATCTATTGAAAATATCATGCATTATTTTAAATGGTAATTCTAATTCGCTACACTAATTCATATATCTTGTAGGTATTCAAACAAACGGTAAATTTGCATGTCCAGTTTGCGGTCCCAAGATAAAATCTCGTCATTCAAGGAGTTTAGTAAAGGAAGTGTTTGATGAGTATAGGCACTTTCTGCCTAAGAACCATAGTTATCGAACTATAGACAAAGCAAAATTCAATGGTAAAGAAGAGAATGGAAAAAAACCACGAAGAATGAAACCTCACCTATGGAAGTTGGAATATAATAGAAATCGTCAAGGTATGCCAAATTATTTATGTATTGTTGGAATATTGGTAAATACTTATCCAAATTTTTGAATATGCAAAACAATATTTTTCCTACTTTGGCAGATTGATTTCTTGCACATGTGACCATCATAAGGAAAAATGAAAGCATGGGTGGATAACCACTTCAACAAGGAACAGATCTATGTCACCCTATGAATTTTATTAGCACAAGGACACCTCCTTGCGATCATTTCCAAATGGCCTTTTAATACTGCTAATTCAACACTTAGACAAAAATTGTCAAACCCTAGGGTAACATGAGATTTTTATTTTCACCAATTTTGAAGTGTGAGACACCCAATGGATAGAGGCCAACAAGGTGACTACATCTAAACCAATTTCACCTATTGAAGCCTCTTTCTCTCTCCTCGGCGGGCATTTTAATGGAGTAGTGAAACTCAAGCTGAGAGGCACTTTTGGCATATTGATATCTTCCTCCTTAGAGACTCTTTGGATAATCTAAGACCATGGTTGGATGCACCAAACACAATTCTAGAGATCCATACTCTCAAAATGATTTAAGACATCACACTCAAGACATGGCGGGCATTTTACTAAGGTCACTTAGGAAGTTTTAGTGATTTTACACTTGGACAATTTTGCACTTTCCTAGACTTGGTCCAATCTGCCCGAAACCTTGTTTTGACAGATCCATAACTTCTTCATCAGACACTTTTAAGTCAATATGAGAACATGGCCAGGTAGACAAAACAAAAACCTACAATATGACCATATGGTGTGGGAACTTTTCCACCACCCACAGCAAATATACTTTCAACAAGTCAAAAAATGCCAGGAAGAATTCCGATGTCCATCCATTGGGCCCAGGGCTACGATCCTTCTTAAGATTAGATAAAGAGGATAAAAGTTCTTCCATAGTGATCGGAGCGTTTAAAGCTAAAGAGTCTTCTTCCATAACCCATGAATTAAACTTTGTAACTGTAGTGACCATCTCCTGCATATTATTTCCTTCAGGAGCTTTGTAAAAAGAAGAGAAATAATCTACTCCACCCTTTGCCAGCTATTCGAAACCCCCCATCTTCACATCACTGCCATCCTGTAATTCCCAAATAGAGTTCAGTCTTTTTCTATGACTTATCATCTTATGAAAAAAAGTAGTGTTTTCATCCCCCAGGGACAGCCAGATCGCCCTACTTTTCATTCTCAACTCCGCTTCCCTTTCCAACAATATCCTATTCCGGTTCTCTTCCAACATAGATAAACTTAATAACAAGTCCTCCCCCAGTAATCCTCCCTGGCCCAAGTGAATAGCCTTGATCTCTTCCTCCGTCTTTTTAAGTCTGCCATACAAAGAATCCTTCAACTTCTTAGCCCAAATGCCAGAGATAATTTTTAATGATTTCTGTTCACAAATTGATCTTCACACGATACCAAAGAGGAATCGTCATACGAGAGCCAATGAGTGTGAACCATTCTCAAGTAATCCTCATTTTTCAACCAGAAAGGGTTAAATTTAAAGGGCGAACCTGGCTTTTCCCCACCTTTCTCCAAGCTGCACAAAATTGGTAGATGATCAGAATAGCCTCCACTTACCCTCTAGGCCTTAAGCCCCGCAACCTTGCAAAGCAATGCTCTAGAACATAAGAATCTATCTAGCCTCTTTGAGATAGCGGCTATCCCAGAACATCTATTAAACCAAGTTGGTCTTCTTTCCACAGGTTCAAGATCAAAAGTATCCCCAGCATCCAAAAGATTACGAAAGAACTGCTGAGCAGGGTCCACTCTCGCTTCCCATCCCAAACTTCCCGTCTGTGCAAAGTAAAGTTTAGGGATCCATTTGACATATTAATAATTTTCTCAACATTTATGAAACTTAAACATAAAAAGAAAAATTAAATTTCAAAATATTTAACTTGCATTCACTTTTTTTTTTTCACATAGTAGTTAAACCGGCAAGCTCAATATACGAGAGCGCCGAATCTACCTGGGTCACGGGGTCGATCCTGGGTGGGGACGGCCACAGCCGACCGCCCCAGCCACCCGGCCATAACGGCGGCCCCAACTTGCATTCACTTTATTATTGTATAATTGACAACTACAAAAATAAATATTTTGTTACTATAGTTTATGCATAAAATAAAATAAACATGTCCACGACTCCATCTACTTGTGTCAACCGTGTACCAACTGCTCATGACTCCATCTACTTGTGTCAACCGTGTACCCACTGCTCATGATTTCTATTGGCCAAAAAAACCATCCCAGACAATTCAAAACAATAATGAATTAATAAGCATTTGCCTTGAGTTTTGCGCAGAAATGGCTCTCAAATGCTTCGAAAGGTATTTATTGGAACAAGATATAACTAAAGTAATATGCTCATAACAATGTTTAATATCATGATTTCATTTTATAATTAATAATTGTGTTAATTTTATATATATATATATATATATTGTTAATAGAATGTGAGTCGTGAATATGATTTGAGTGATCAAATGAAATTAAATGATGAAATTATTTTAAAAGGAAATGAAAAAAAATGTTTAATGAATTAACTAATTCAAATAAATGTTCATTTTCAACTATAGAGAACATTGGTAATGTATTCAATAATTGTGTCATTGAAATAAGTTAAATAATACTTTTATAAGACATTCTTATATCAAATTTTTCATTTTCAAACATCGCAAGTGTATTCAATAATCGTGTCATTGAAATATGTTAAATAATACTTTTATAATACATTCTTATATCAAAATTTTCAATTTCAAACATTGTGGTGTTTACATGAATTGTACATGCATATTATATGAATTTCTAAAAATACACAAAATAAATAATAAAAATATTCAATAGATTGGATGAAGGTTAGTTTTTAGTGGAGGATACTAGTCATGCATTCCATGATTATATGATTGAAATAAATATAATATTTTGTTAGCACATGTTTTTTATGTATTTTTTTTCAAATACTAATCATTTTAAGCTAACATCCATGAATACTTATATAAGGCAAGCCACGCAAATTCAAGAACACTTAATGCCACATATAAAGATAATAAGGAGACAATGTCACGTGAGATTAATTAAGGCAACTATATAACAACCCATAAATCTCACAAATGACAATGGTGGTAGTGCAAGTATATTTATTATCCTTTGTATTATTTTATTTTATTAAAATTTACTAATTTCATATATATTAAGTATGTGTGTATATGCAATTGCTATGCAAGACACGACCTCTTGGTAGCAAAAAGTCCTTTCCTGCATCAGTAACCTTAGTATGCTTGGCTCTTTCTCATGGTGTCGTCGCCAAGAGGGGGCGGGGCTCCTTGCCTCCTCTTGTGTCCTCTGCAAAGTCAATGGATGATGGATCACAATCCGCTTAGGTGAAGGATCAAACCCCCTCTTCGACCATGGACATGCCAAGTTCGGTGAAGCAGGTCGCAAATCCGATCTCTAAAAGATGTTTCCTAGAAGCTACTAATATCCCCTATTTGGAAGTGACCATCCCGCAAATTCGGCTCCTACTGCCAACACATGAGAGATCATGCCCTAATATGCAAATTCATGGGGTTTTGTCCCAATGAACGTGATCTATAGGGGTGGATACTCACAAATGGAAACCAAGGGGTGAGATTGAACTCAAGCTAGGTTCGAAAGGGTTTTTCACAACCATCTTCTCAAACCTAGAAGAGCGTGAAAGGGTGGTTTAGCAGGGCCCTTACTTCTTCAACAATATTAGTTTATTTATGAGATATTGGAAGGACAATTTTAGCTCAGATCGGGAGGATTTCTCAAAATTTCCAATTTGGGTTTGCTTATATTCCCTGTCGCGAAAGTATTGGGAGGACGAAACCCCAATGGGTATCAGTAACACAATGGAAAAATTCATTAAGAGTTCAAAGGCCACTAAGAGGGGAATATATAATTCTTTTGTGTGCATTTGCATCAATATGAATGCTTCAAATCCTTTGCCCAAATCCATTTTCCTCGGCTTCCAAGATGAGGAGTGGATCCAAACCCTCGATTATGAGCATATCCCATTCACATGTAGGAAATTCCATGAATACAAGCACCTTTATAGAGATTGCCACAAGGTCCTAGCTTCCAAACCCTCGATCAACCAACCCCAAGACGCCCGGATGGTTTCACAGTAACTACTAAATCGTTTAAAGTATATTCAAAGCCGGCTGCGGCAAGTCAAGCCAAGTCATCGGGGGTCTCTAATAGGTTTGTAGCTTTGGAAGACATGGACATGGAGGTTGTTAACAACCTGGATTCAGACCAAGGAAACCCTATCTCATAAATGACAACCTTGGAATTAGATCAAGCTATGCACATAAAATTAGATCCAACAGAGGACAAGGAAATCACAGATGGGGCAGTTGAGGAGGATGGAGATATGGAAACAAATGATCAAGAGCTCCAAAAAATATAGAATCCAACAAAAGGGGGATCTCACTGCCATATATTCTTCACACATAGCTCTCATTAAAAAATCCCTCCAAGAAGCAGCGGCCAAAGCGTCCATGCCAATGGAGGATAAAGAACAACAATCAAATTAGCTAGGAATTCAAACTTTCCAACTGCCACTCAGCCTAGATGGAATTAGAAAAGAAACAAAAAGAGGAAGAAAGACCAATCAATAGAATTTTGTTGAGCTTGGAGAACATCTGGTTTCCTCAGTTAATCATAGATCTTTGTCTGACTGGCTTAAGTCACTCCCCTACCCTCAACAATTTCCCAATGAAAATTTTGACTTGGAATATTCGAGGTCTTTGTGGGAAGAGTAAAAGACTAACTCTTCGACCCAAGATTAATTAAGAATCTCCAATAACATTTATGTTGCAAGAGACAAAATGTTCAGCTGAATCCCTCAATTCCTTCACTAACTTATGTTTGAAAGTATGTAGGACGATGGCCATCAATGCCAATGGTGTTGTCGGAGGAATTGTTATCCTTTGGAAACTGGATTTCATCCATCTCTCCAATTTATTCTCCACTCCTTGTACTATGTCTGCCTCTTACTACCTCCCCGGTACAGAGTCCATGGGAACTATCACGAATGTTTATGGCCCTTCTTCTCTAGTGGCCAAGACAAGCTTCTTAGCTTCACTGCCGCATATCCAAGGGTTAGCTCATAGACATTCTTGGATCATTGGTGGTGAATTCAATATGATCACCTCCTCGCTTGAAAAAAGAGAGGGAATCTCCCATCTTGATGCAGTAGGAAATTTTTTGGGGCTTCTCATTGCTTCTCTTGATTTGATTGATATCCTTCCAAAAAATGGTTACCACACTTGGAACAACAAAAGAGGTGGGCCTCATCATATTTCCTCCAGACTTGACAATGTTTAGTTTCCTCCTCTATGGTAAGATCAAGTATCACACTGGATTCATTGATTCTTCTTGAAGCAGGGTCAGATCACTAACCCATTAGTCTTGAACTTGATGCAAACACCCAACCGCAAAACAGACCTTTCAGGTTTGAGAAATTCTGTTTGGATCATACATATTTCATGGATACTCTTTCTCATTGGTGGGGTGAAGCTCCCTCATTTCCTGGTTCAAAGATGTACTAGCTCCAATAGAGTCTCAAATTTTCAAAGGCATGCTAAATCATGGAATAAGGAATTCTTTGGAAACATTCTTGAGGCTAGAAAATTTTTAGAAGAAGAAATGGCCAATCTGTAGCAGGAAGCCATAACTTAGGGATTCACATATGAGCTTATTCAAACATAATGGCAGCTTCAAATGCTATCAACCAACTAATTGACCAAGAAGAAACTTTGTGGTGACAAAAGTCCAGAATCAGATGGCTCAAAGAGGGCGATAAAAACTCAAAGTTCTTCCATGACTCAATGCTCCAACATAGAGCCCACAATTGTATCACCTTTCTCCAAACAGACCAAGGTTTAAAGCTATCTAAGCATTCTAAAATCACAGACGAACTTGGTTCTTTCTATCACAACCTTCTTTCAGAAGATAACATCAACTGTGATCAAGCCATGGATAAAATTATCCAAAATATTATCACTCTTATTTCGACGGAGCATAATGAAAGTCTTAAGAGGCATATCACCTTGGAAGAAGTGGAGGAAGCTGTCATGAGCATGCCACCTGGAAACTACCTGGGACCTGATGGCTTTACTATCGACTTCTACCACCACTATTGGAAGATAGTGCAACAATATGTTTGGGAGGTAGTCAAAGAATCGTGCATTCATTTGGAATTCTTGCCAACCTTCAATGCCACTTTTCTCACCCTAATCCCCAAGGAATAGATCCCCTCACACACTAGTAAGTTCCAATCCATTTCTTTGTGAAATGTCATTTACATAATTATTACCAATTAATTGATTGCCAATAGGATTAAATCCATTAATCCTCACTTAATCTCAGAAGAAAAATCGAGCTATGTTGAAGGACGCAAAATTTTAGATGGGATCATCACGGTTCAAGAAACCATCCATACCCTTAAGACCACCAAAAAAGTCAGCATTGTCATCAAATTAGACCTTTCCAAATCCTACAACAAGCTCGCGTGGTGTTTCATTGAGAGAACTCTTTTGGCCTTTGGATTTTCTCCTCAATGGGTTCATTGGATTACAACACTTACCTCCAAGGCCTCTTTCTCCGATCTAGTCAACAGTTTCCCCTTCCCTACCTTCTCCCATTCCAGGGGAATCTATCAGGGGGATCCTCTCTTTCCTTTTCTTTTTATTTTTATGATCGAGGGTTTGGTTTGGTATTTAAAATATACTATCAGAGATAATATTCTCTTGTGTCTACGCCCTACTAATGATGACACTGCAACTTCTCATCTCCAGTTTGTGGATGATACCCTACTTCTTGTGGCTGCCACCATGCACGAGGTGAGACATCTCAAAACTCTGCTCAATACCTTGTTAGAATCTTATGGCATCTCTTTGAGTAATGACAAGCTTGAGCTCTTTTTCTTCAATATCCCTATCCACCTCCAACTTAGAATCTCTAGGTTCCTCCTTTTCCGAAGAAGCTCTCTCCCCTCAAAATATCTATGTAACCCTCTTATTTCTTCAGCCATTGGTCATAATAATTGGTCAAATCTCCTTTCCAAAATGGAACAATGCATATCCAGCCGGGTCTTCAGATCCCTCAATCTTGTTCGTCGTCTTACTCTCCTCAATTCTGTGCTCCGAAGTATGTGTTCCTACCTTTTCTCTATTTTTGTCGCTCCAAAAAATTCCTTAGTGATATTTACTCCCTCTATAGAACCTTTCTATGGTGAGGGTCTAAGGAAAAGGGAAGAAAATGGGTGTTTCTTTCCTAGGACAAAATTTGTAAACCAAAATTGCTTGGAAATTACCTTGGCATTAGGGACCCGAAGATAGAACATAAATCCATGCCAGCTAAGTTGTGGTGGAGATGGCTTACCACTCCCAATGCTCTTTGGGAAAAGATCTGGGAAAAAAAATATGCGAGCAATATAGCCCAAAAATATTATTCACATGCAGAACTCCAACCTAGGGTCCTTAATTTGGAATGCAGCATGGCATAATCGAGCAATAATTCAAGAGCATGTTTTTTGGGACATACGAAATGGACAAATAACCCTCTTTTGGTTTGATGCTTGGCAACAATGTGCAAAACTCAATTCCCTCACATTCAATGATCCAGATTTGAGAACGAAATCAAAGAGAATATATACCACCACATACACAGATATATTGCAAGGAACGCAGTGATACAGTAAACTCATATTCTATTAAATGAATGAAATAGAATAGATTGTAAAATAAAGTAGCTAGAATGGTGGTAGCTTTATCTCTGGGAAGAGATGTGGCAGTTATGCTCATTTGTCACAAGATGATTACAAAAGGAGGCCTAGGGGAATTTTTATCATAATCATGAGGGAAAAAACCCAAACATAAAAAACTTAATCCTAGGAGATGAACCATAAAAAGGTTTGCGATCCCTAAGGTGGTTAGTTGAGGTGGCAACCTCTCAGGGGCATAACTTTTGCATTCACTTTTCATTTAAGGTGTTTGATAGCCCATTGGAAAGGTCTAGTTGAGAATTACACATTTTTTTTTCCAATCCCACCTTTGGATACAATTGGATTATGGTGTCCCCAAAATACGTCGTTTAGGACCTCAAAACAACCTCGAAAGTTTTGGACACAAAAATCCATAAAAGCTTCCAAACTAGAAATTTGTCTTGAGCTTGTGGAATAGGTGGGTGGCTATCGATATCCATGTGGAATAGTCCTTCGACTCAAATAATTTCCAAAATAGAAAATATGGTTTTGAGATAGTGGAATAAGTGGGTGGACACTGACACCCATCTCGATCATTCATCAGTTCTCTTCGTTAGGTTACCATCCCTGCAAATAAATTTCTGGTTTCACACTTTTGGGAACCTATAATAGATGAGTTGAAATGGTGTTCTTGGTCAGAAAATCCAAACCGGCCCACTCCCCTCTTGGATTTTGGCTGGGATGATCTATGGGAGGATCTCTTATCCTGGAGAATCTCTTATCATGATGAATAATATGTCTTGTGTTGGATCCATGCAATTTGTGGGGTCTTCAACATTAAAGAGGCCTATGCTATTCTTACCAATAATAACATACAGTAAGGGGGTAGCATCTAGAAACAAATATGGACCCAAAACCTCTGGCCAGAAGTATTTACTTTTCTATAACTCATGGCTTGGAACAAGATTCTCACATGGGACAACATCATCAAGCAAGGCTTCAAGGGTCCTTCAATGTGTGTGCTTTGTAACAACACTTATGAAGACATGGAGCATATTCTTAACAAGTGCACCTTCTGTTGGCACCTTTGGGATCAAGGGACTAGCATGAGTCTTCATACAATATGATAGAAACCAAGCCAGCATCAGGGATACCATTACCAATTGACGCCCTCAAATCTCTGGAAACAACATCATCAACAGGACCTGGAAACTCTTTCTAGGATTCCTTCTTTGGGAAGTATGGAAAGAAATAAACAAAAGGATTTTCAGAAGTACCAACCTCCGGACTGCCCAGATTTGGAATGAGATTCAGTCAACTATTCATGAAATAGTTATGATTTCTTCCTGGTCTGTTGAGGACTGGAAGGGCCAACCTGAAGATTGATCGATTCTCCATGCCTGGGACCTACACCAAGCTTTGACATAGGTCAAGCCTCCATGTTCCTGTTGCCTTTCTGCTAGTCCTGTCTCTTGGTCTCCTCTAGAGGAAGGACTCTTTAAACTCAAATTTGACGGTGCGAGCAAAGGGAATCTGTGGCCAGCTGGTTATAGCAGGGATTTTCGGGATCACAAGGGTCATATCCTTCGCATATATTCCATTTTTCTGTGCATAGAAAGCAGTAACGCGACTGAATTGTATGCATTTATCCAAGGTATCAAGACAGCCAACAACGGAGGATATCACCGTATTACTATGGAATGAGACTCCAAACTTACGATCCAACTTCTCAGTAGGCTCCTCAATGGCTCTAGAATCAGCAAAATAAGTGGCTTTGTGGCATAGTGGCATTTCTCTCTCAGACGCAGTGAGTGCTTCTCGGTCTAGAGCTCTCTTGACCCACTGTTTGCAATGGCGTGAACCAAAGTGACTCCGAAGCAGACAATCGCAGGCGCCCAACGGACTCATATACCTTGGGCCTTAAGGACATGAGGAATTCCCAGGGTTACTTTGAGTATAAGGTTATGCTGGGAGCCAAAGCGCGCATCTCCAACATGGAAGAGCGCCTCCGCTGTAGGCGCAAAAATCCGAATGCAAAGAAATTAGTGGAAGGTTTGGGGGATATGGTTGAGAACTCATGCTCTACCAGGACTCAAGAAACTCGCTATACTCGTACCTTGGGCATGCTATGGAATATGAAGGCCCTATTTGTATGTCACTGGAGGATTTTGCAGAAGGTTATTTTCATAATGATCCCACAGGCGTTCCCATGGCTGCTTGGATTGCTCGTTTGGAGGAGGTATTGCAGAGGTTGACTCATAATGTGCATAATGTGGATGAGAGAATCAACACCAAGATTAATGCTTTGGCAAAAGAGACGACTCAACAAGCTCACTGCAGCTGCATTAAATGAACTGCAGCTGGCTGAATAGTGTTCGTCCTCAATGTGCACCTAATTTTATGTGACTATCCTCATGCATGTTAACATGGTGATCCTCAATCGGTCAAGATCAAGTCTCTACGTGCAAATCATCCATTCTCTTCTCTGATGATGATTAGCTCTGATATAGAATTCTCTTTAGTGTTAACATAGATTTGGTCTCTGGTTTAGACAATCTCTTCTTTGATATTTTGGTCATAACCCTTAGCTTGCGGGGATCATTTTGGAACAACTCCATAGACTGCTTGGCCCTAGACTTCTAGAACTTTTCATAGCCAGTTTCAAAGTAGAAGTAACTGTCCAAAAAATGACATTCAAAGGCATGATACAACTCTCTTGAAAAGTCATAGCTTTGATATAGAATTCTCTTTGGTGTTAACATAGATTTGGTCTCTGGTTTAGACAATCTCTTCTTTGATATTTTGGTCATAACCCCTAGCTTGCGGGGATCATTTTGGAACAACTCCATAGACTGCTTGGCCCTAGACTTCTAGAACTTTTCATAGCCAGTTTCAAAGTAGAAGTAATTGTCCAAAAAATGACATTCAGAGGCATGATACAACTCTCTTGAAAAGTCATAGCTCTGTAAATATTCTTAGTTTAATATATTTTCGAACCTTACAAAAAATAAATATATGTGTATATGCATTAGGTTTCATACAATACTATTTGCAAGTTGATCCAAAATTAAATGACACATATGATGCACTTCATATGCACATCACTCTTAATTATACATCAAATATGCTCATCACTCCTAATTTTACAGTTAATGAGTAAATATTTTTGTATATTTTAAAGTATTTGTTTTTTTTTATATAAGTAAATATAGAAACTCAACAACCACTAGAAAAAACCTTCAAACATACAAAATTGTACACTTAAAAATCAAAATAAAAATAGATGTACAAACCAAGTTTAATTTATCCATATATCACATTTTAAGCCTATAAGAGTAGTTTCTATTCATGAAAATAAAAATAAAAATCAAATTAAATTTAAAAACTAAGTTGTATTTATCCATATACAATCCAACCACATTTAAAGCATATACAATCCAACCACATCTAAAGCATGTATGAATAGTTTCTATTCATGAAAATAATCAATGTGAAAGGCAAAGTTAGTTCATGAATAATCAATGTGAAAGGCAAAGTTAGTTCATGAATAGTCAATGTGAAAGGCAAAGTTAGTTCATGAATAGTCAATGTGAAAGGCAAAGTTAGTATTGAACTATTGTTTGAATTCAGTATTTAAACAATATTATGTTATAATTAGTTTAAATCTCTAAATTATGTGCATTTACATATGTGATTTTATTTTGTAGAGATTATTTTAACATTTATACATTTACATATGTAATTTTTTAAAATATATAAATATATTATTTTATAACTAGTTTAAATCTCTAAATGATGTGCACTGATTTTATTTTGTAGAGATTATTTTAACATTTATACATTTACATATGTGATTTTTTAAAATATATGAATATATTATTTTATAGCATTTGTGAGATTATTTGAACATTTAGTTTACTTTTCATTATTTATTATTTATAATAAATGAAACATGAACTGATCTTTTAACGTTGTTTTTAAATTTATAATTTTTTTTAAATTTTAAATTGTGTTTAAATTTTAAATTATGTTTAAATATTTTATATTTTATTTTCTTTGGTTTGCTTATTTCTTAATTAAATAATAAATTAAGTAGATTATAAATTAAGTAAAATTATTAGTATTTATTCTTATTAAAATATATAAAATCATTCAACTTAATCTATCTTCTACCAAGTGCATAACAATATGTATTTTTAATTTAAAAATAATGAAATTTATATACACATTAACGTGATACAATTAGAGAGTGAGGCTTGATTCCAAGAACAATGATTGTATGTCCACTTGCAATGACAACAATGATTGCATGTCTACTTGCAATGTTTCAACGAAGGAGAGGAGAGAAGGATGATGTAAGGCAATCAATATATATATTAAGGTAAGTAAAATGTGTATTCTTAAAATGAAAATTCTATAATGTAATTGAAATTTTTAATAAAACAAGGTTACCTAGTAAAACACTGCCGGAACCTTTGGATGTTAATCAATTCAAAATGATTCGGTGAAATCATCATCACCAAGCTTCCCGACTAATGTCAATTGTGGATTTTTGAGTCTTTTTAAATTTCAACAATATGCATCTAGCAATTTGCTAGATGAATCTATGAATATGGGTGTTTATTTTGGGATCTTGTAAGAAAATAACTCTGATTTTTTCATGTTTTTTAACTTTGGGTGAACAAAAGTTATATTTGTGTTAAAAATTTCACTTTCTAGTAAAACAAAAATCTTTAGAGAATTTCGTTAGCTTTTTATTCATTTTATTTTCAATTTTTTTAATTGAGATTTGATATGTCAATTTGGCAATTGTTTGACAGTATGTTCTTATAAAACGAAATGAGTAATAAATAGCCATGTTTTTTTAGTGGCCTGGAATCATTGTTAAACTTGTGTTTCTTAAAAACAAAATATGCTACGACAATATGCACAGAATGTATTAGGACATGATTATAATTTCGTAACCAATGGCTTTATATACTAATTATTATAATATTTTGAATTGGATCAATGCGAAACGCTTGTTGAATTTCAATATGTTTATTTTGAGAGGACATTTATGTCAATTTACTCTAAAACTAAAAAATCTAAGAAAGCCCTTTTGAAGTATACACACCAATTAAAGGCATCATATTTTTTAAGAATTTTTTTATTGTGTGTTTTTAAAGATATGGATTTTTCATTTCACCGCATTTTGAAAGTAATGAAACCAAAATGGACACATGTTAACAAAATATAATTAAAATTATCAGATCTCACCTAAACACATCAAAATCGATACCTATAGAAAGTAGATTCAATAACAAAACTAATGGTATCAGTTTCAAAGTTGCTTTACAATGTGGTAGATTGCTTTTTCCTTCCGAAAATGGAGAAGTATGAAAAAGTTGAGGTTTTTAGGTATTGACATTTATTCGGCCGAATAAATGTTTTCAGTTATCAAATAATTAAATATATCAATGGTTGTTCGACCGAAAAATAAAATGGAAAAAAAATTTCGTCGACCAGAAAAAACGGGGTGCACTTTTAGAAATTACATTATTTGAAATAGTATAAATAAAGAGTAAACAAATTATAATTTCACAACTATTTTTTCTCATAAAGGTCTTTAGAAAATATTTTTTAAGGGGTTTTTTCAAAGGAGATTTTTTTTCAAAAGTGTTTTCTTCAAAGGAGATTTATTTCCAAGGGTTTTTTTTCAAAGGGATTTATTTCCGAGTTTTTCTTCGAAGAAGATTTATTTCCAAGGAGTTTTTTGCAAAGGAGATTTCTTTCAAATGAGTTTTTATCTAAAGAGTTTTCTTTTAAGAGACTTCTTCAAGGAGGATTTTTTTAAAGAAACTTCTTAAAGGTATGGAGGATTTTTTCTTAAGAGATTTTTTTTTACAGATATGTTTTTGTAAGAGATTTCTTTAAGGAAATTTTTTTAGAGGGGACTTCTTTAAGGATTTTATTTATTTATTGAAGAATATTTTTTTCTTAAATGCTCAATGACAATTTCTCTAAGTGTTCTCTCAAAGGCTTTAAGAGGCTTTTTTAAGGTGATTTTTTTCTAATTCTTTTTTTAGGTCAAAAATTCTAAGACAATTTTTCTTGAACTTTTTTTCCAGTGCTCTCAGACTATATAAGATTTTTTTTAAGATGATATTTATTTGATATGTATTATTTTTTGTGAATAGTTGAAAGGCAATTTCTCTTTGGGTGATTTGTTAAACGTTGAAAAACTCCAAAACAATTTTTTTTTTTTTTTTTGAGATGTTTTTTTTTTAATGACTTCTTTTTTAGGTGAATGACTCAAAGACAATGTCTCTTAAAATGTTATCTCAAAGGTTGAAAGAATCTAAGGAACTTCTTGAAAGGTGATTTTTTTCTCAATTTGTTTTTTTGACTCTCTCTTTGGGTGATTTGTTAAACGTTGAAAAACTCCAAAACACTTTTTTCTGAGATGATTTTTTTTTAATGACTTCTTTTTTAGGTGAACGACTCAAAGACAACGTCTCTTGAAATGTTTTCTCGAAGGTTGAAAGAATCTAAGGAACTTCTTGAAAGGTGATTTTTTTCTCGATTTGTTTTTTAAGTCAAATGCTCTTGAAAACAATTTCTTCTAAAGTGTTTTCTTAAAGCTCAAAGACTCTAACGGGCCTTTTTAAGGTGTATTTTGTCAAAAACATTTTTTAGGTCAAGATCTCAAAGATATTATGTTAAGGTGTTTTGTCGAAGACTCAAGGACTCTTAAGAGATTTTTTTAAGGTGATGATTTTCTAAAAAAAATATTTAGGTAAAATTGTCAAAGAAAATTTCTCTTCATGTGTTTTATAAATGATTGAAAGACAAAAAAAAAACAATTAGTTTTTTTTAATCTTTAGTTTTTTTTTTTTTTTACTATAAAGTGTTGATTCTTTAATTTAACCTCTACAGATTAAACAATCATGAGCAATAAAAAAACCACCAAAGAAAAAGTGCTCGTAAACGAGATGATGAGGCTCATAGGGAAAATGAAAGACTCAAATATTATGCCAAAAAAGAAAGGCTTGCACAGACAGAAGAGACAGTTGTTGAAGATGTAAATAGCGATTTACATCATAATGTTGATGAAATGTATATTGAAAATTGAGTACAAGAAGAACAAATTGAAGCTGAAGAGACCATTGTTGAAGATGTAAATAGGGATTTGCATGTTAATGTTGATGAATTCAATATTGAAAATCAAGTTCAAGAACAAGAAATTGGACCTGGTATGTATGTATCATATATTTTCCAAAACCATTTTTTAATGAATTGTAATTTTCGATATATGTTAAGTTAAATAAATTAACTAAAATGTATAGGTGCTTTCACCATTGATGATGAAATGTTGGAAAACATTGATTGCGACAAATATGGGGGGAAAATAGCCATACACGTTGCATGCTATCATGCTATGCAAATTTATGAAGTTATTCTCCAACAATATTCAATAACAGGACAAGCACAAATTTTGAGATGTTTATTAGTGTCCAAGAAGTTAAGAGATGCTACGTCATTACTGGGTATTCACAAGGAAACAAAAGAGTCTAAGGTGAAACATAATGTGGTAGAAAATATAAGCGATGCAATACAAAAATTTGGAAAATCTAGGAAGAAAGATACCAAAGTTGCACATAGAGCAATTCAAACATCAATTATTTCAGCTAGTACTAGACAAAAACGTTTGACAACACAGCTAGAAAAAACAATAGGAACCTCAAGAAAGGCATTGTACAAACATAACAAATTCAGATTGCAAATAGATGAAAATGATGAACTTGCTTGTTGGGAAATTATTTGTAAACATCCTTACAGAGATAGAATGAGAGAATGTGCTAAATATATTGTACATAATATTGGTTGGCACATGCTCGCGTTTCACCAAATTCAAGGGATGTCATATGCCGAAGAGTGAGATGAAATGAATACGAAATCCATCCAAAACGTATAATGGAAATGACACAAGTACAATTGCACAATAAATTCAAGGAGATTCATCGTGGAATTAGTATGTTAATCACTACATTTGTGCAACAGAAACCATGGTATGCTAGACCTATTATTGTTCGTGACACATGTTTTTATCGTTATCATGTGGAATTTGAATTATATTACGACACTTTTCTTGAATTTGGTAAAATGTTTTGGCCAAATTCATCACCTCCGCCCAAAATATGTGAATTAATATCTCAAATTCTATGTGAGAGAGATCACGATGAACTGTTTTATAATAAGAAATGTGTCAATGGAAAATAGTGTGCTCGTTGTGGAAATATATATTTATTCCACAATAAATATCCTATTGATAATGATTAGTTGTTGTCAAATGTAACCGTTGATTGGAGAAGATATGAATACATCAATTATGCTACAAGTTCTAGTGATGCACTTTCCAGATGAATTGATTTGTGAGAAGATAAAATATTTGTGACGTATTTTTTGAAGAATTTTGAAAATGAAATTTATAAATAGACCAAGCATTCATATAGAGCACGATGGAAAGACCTTTAATTCAAACAGTCTCGTGAAATTTTTCCACCCGGAACAATTTTGTCTATGATTTATTTTGCAGAAAACTACACATTTGTTGCACAAAAGGAGATACAAAGTGAATACTATCATTATGATCAAGTTTTGATATGTGTCCATGTTATATATAGACATTCTCAGCACAACGTTGATGGCATTGAAATAACGTGTGACAATCGAGATGTGATTCAAGAATATCATTTTTACATTAGTGATGATCGTACACATGATACACATTTTGTACAACATTGTATTGAAAATATTTTCTATGAATCATTAAAAACACGTGAAGTTAAATTCAATGAACATTGGATATGGTCAAATGGATGTGCAAGACAATTTAAATCTTCATGATCATTTTTTTTGTTATATCGGCTTCATAAAGCATTGAACATTACACATTGTTGGAATTTCTTTGAAACTGGAAATGGAAAAGGTGAACATAATGGTGCAGGAGCATGTGTACTAAAAAGATCCCTTCGAAGATGGAAAATGAACCATTCTTCCACACAATTTCATTCAGTTGCAAAAGTTGTCCAATGGTGTCAATTACATATAAGCCATGACTATAATCAACATTCAAAAGATGTGCGCAAGTATGTACACAATTTTTTTATTTCTATTAATTGTCAATTTAAAAAAATGTTATTTGCAAGTCTAACATTAAACTATATGCACACTCACATTAAAAGTTGTCCTTTGTGATTTGTCATATCGTGTAGGTTCTTTTGGATTATTGGAATCCAAGGTATAGATAGATCAATCCCATACGAGGCAGGCACCATACATGGGACAAGAGATTTACACTCTATTCAAACAAAATCCTTCCAAAACGTGTTTTCATTTCACAGTAGAAAGCAATCGTGTTTTTGTCATATTTTCATTGAAAACATTGAATCTACGGAAGTCTGTGAATATGTAACGAACAATTATGTAAAGAATTGGAAACACACATAAATTAATCCAAAGGGAAAATTTCCACTTGAAATCTTAGAAGAATTAGAATCAAAAGAAATAGCAGTATCATCTGATGGTGATAGAATTTCGGATCTTGTCAGAGAAGGTAATGTAATATTTACTAAAAGCATTCATTTTTCAATTCATATAAAGCATGCACATCTACAGTACAAATTATTTGTTTATTGTTCATTGTTGGATCCATCGCCATAAAGACAAATTTTATATTTGTTTTTAAGTTTGCATTTGTCAAATATGATCAGTCATTGCATCGAATTGTCAAATATGATCAGTGATTGCATCGAATCTAGAGATATGTATAAAAATATAAGTAGTGTATCCTCCTTTCCTCATAGTATAGAATACAAATTATTTGTCAATTTGATAATGCATTTAAAGACCCTAACATCAATTTGACTACAGGAGATGTTTTCGCCATGGTTGCACCTAGCTTAGACAACCAAGAAAAGGTGAAATACTATTTGATGCAATGCACCGAAAGAAATATGAAGTTATTGGAGGACTATGACGACAAAGGATTTACATATGAGAGAGGATCCATCATATTAAAAGGTTATTTTTTTCAAGAAACTCACAAAACTGAAAAATTATATTTACTTTCAAGATTATGAACCTGATGTCATATGTTGTCAATTTAGTCATTTAGTATGTGCATCTCGAATGAAATTAACACAATTTCCATCGAAAAAAATATTAAAAACTAAGAGATGGAGAATGTCCAAAGTTGATCATGAACGAATAATTGAGGACATAATTCCATTACGATGTTTTTAAAAAATCTTGCAAACTCTATCCATCTTATGCATTACATACATACATACATATATATATATATATATATATATATATATATATATATATATATATATATATATATATATATATATATATTATTCTATCATTATTAAATTTGAATTGAATGCTAAGTTACCAAACATTGTTTAATATTCCTTAAACAAGGTAGGACAAAAGTGTCTGCCTCTGGGATGCAATTGATGTCTTTGTTGTTAGATGTGTGTGTAGGTCTATAGGTACCCAAAATATTGTAATACATGTTTTCATACTCTCTAGAAGAGAGTATGTCCTGTGCAGTTGGAGATGATTGTTACACCACATATTTGTTGCAATGTTACAAGGCCATACCTAGAGCAAAGAGTTCTTACCTATATAACATCATCTTTCAAAAATTGAGCCTACAAGCTTTGCAAGGGGGGCGTTGAGGGATAAAAAAACATTTTGGGGTTAGTTGGGGTATGACGCCCCCTTCAATTCACTATTTCATCAAGTGAATTTTTATTTACTTTGTTGGCTTGTACACTCAAAAAATTAAATCATAAGATAAGGGTTCAAATATGTTCAAATATATACATTCTTTAATATTTTTCTTGGGATGATTTTTCTAGCTTGGAAATTGAATTTATATCAAGATGGTCTATAAAATTTGATTTTGTACATTTGTACAATGATTGAAATTAAAAATAATTGGAATAACTCATCCAAACACATGTGAGATAAAGAATTGTCCTTCCTTACTTCTTTGGCTTACTTCTTGTTAAATGTTTAATAGATTTTTTTAATTTGTTAACATATTTTGGCAACATTTGTACACATGAAGAAATTGTATCTTTATTTGAAATTGTATATATTGTTGATAGAGCAATATAAATAGTTGAAAGAACCCATGCTAGTGTGACAATTTTCTAATTCGTTACAAGTTTTTTTGCAACACATAACTTTTGAATGAAGAATAATTGAATGTTTATTTCAAATATATATTGTTGAAAAAACTCATGCAGAAGTGTGACAACTTGTCTTGTCCTTGCTTGTACTCCTTTTTAAATGTTTTGATATATGATACATGTTCATAGCTAATTTAAATGGTGATTTTATGATATGGATATTTCCATGATTGTGAAGCTTATGTTAAATTAGAGCAATGATTTAACAACAAATAAATGAATTTTCATCTATTTGTTGTTTTTAATCATTTGCTCTAATTTAGCATAAGCTTCACAATCTTGGAATCCTTGCTTATGATTAAAAAAACAAAAAATCGTTATATCTCCATTTTCCATGATTTCAGCTGCATATATAGTTTACCAACTACTATCTAAGTTGTTACCTGAACATTAAACATGCACCATACATGAGTTCAAAATTGTAAGTTCAAGAATCATTTATATTTAATCCTAACAAAATTGAACTATACTATTAAACTAGACATTTCAATATTGAACATTACTATTAAACATTACTATGACATTTCAATCCTAACAGAATTGAACTATACTATTAAACTAGACATTTCAAGATTGAACATTACTATGACATTTCAATCCTAACAAAACATGACTATGAACAATACTATTAAACATTCCTATGACATTTTACATGACATTTCAATCATGACGGAATTGAACTATACTATTAAACATTACATACTATGACATTTCAAGATCTTAACAACATTACTATAAACATTACTATGACATTTCAATCCTATGAACATTACTATGACATTTAAATTAATATATACATTCAGGGGCATCATGCAAAATTATGATAAACATTTAACAAACAAGTATACTATGTAAATAATCCAAAAAAAATTCTCATCCAATATAATATGTAAGTTCAACACATATATATAATCCAAAAATAAAGTTCTTCAATGTCCAATGTCTATGTCCATGTCCATTAGAGGACCAATATCATGTGGTGTGGTATTCCCCAAGTTGTCTCGACGATTCCCCACCTGTAACATGTATAAAAGCATCTATTAATCTCATTTTAATTAAAAAAAAAACTAAATTCAAAAAACTTTTGAAAATAAAATTAAAAAGAATAAAAATTTATAAACAAAATTACCTCACTACCAATGTCTACGTCCATCGTAGGACCAATAACCTCTATTGGGGTATTCCGGGCCCTTTCTCGACTACATCGTGTATCCTGAAATTTAAATTTTGTTATTAAATAAAACATTATGTGAGTAAAATAAACTAAAATTAAGTAACTCTTTATTTATCGAAACTAAAAAAATTGAATCTTTTAAAACATGCTTACACGAGATGGAATGTCATCGAAAAAGTTGGAACCTAAAGGAACCCGTGGTCAAAACAATTTCAAAATTTCAAAATTTCTCCATGCATTAACAATAAGATGTGCATAGATTACCTAAAATGAACTTTTAACAAATGATACAATATAAATTTAAAACATATACATAGATCTATTTAATAAATATATACCTCTCTAATATGCTCTTCGAAAATCATGATCATTCAACAATCTAGTAAACTGTAGTCAATAAACATTTAAACACAATATTTGAATTACTATATAACAAAATATACAAAGCCATAGATATAACAACAAAAATTTAAATTCAAAATGTTCACAAAACAATTATTGATTGTATGTATATAAACAACAAACCTCTCCTCTACTCTCTGTGTCATGGATTAGGACATCTGAGGCTATATCGCGACAGTCCTTTGCATAGGCCCTAAGATATTCAATGCTCATTGAGTCTACCTCGTCATTGCTTCAATAAACAAACCTTTGACGAAAAGTGGCTCAGGCCCTCTCTCGACCCAATCCCACACCAACTCCTACAAATCCCGACGTTAAACCTTCAACCACATAATCTCTTGCAACTCTCCCAACTTGGGATGTGGGCTCCATTTCTTCTCTTAAAGTCATAAGCCTAGGTGAGCGAGATATCTGGGGTGGAGGTAGAAGAGTTGTGGGGTCTCAAAGAGCACATTTTCAATCATATATTCTGGCTTCATATTTAAAATAAAATCGTCATAAAAAATCTAGCAAAATAATTAAGAACCTCATCATTCCATGGAAACCTACCATAGGCTGCAAGGAACCGATCATATAATAAATGTGCAAGTTCAGGGTGCTTGAAATATTGCACTTTCAACATTTTTCGCTTTAGGTCTTCTTTGAAGTTAAACATTGAATTTTCCTATTCTTTCGTCACTCTCTCCTTAACAACAGACCACTTGTCTGGAACCATCACTTGTGCCCTTCTCCTGCGCAACAAGTCAATAAAATCGTGTGTAGTTGGTCCAATACCCTCATATACCTCAATGAAATTTTGCAATTATTGCAAAACACTCTCCAAACTTTGTTTGCTCTATGTAGGGAGATCCAAACTAGAAAGATCATGTTGCAACTTGTTATAGTGAGATCTACTACTTTCAAGGGTTATTTGTTATAGGAACTTTCTAGTGTTCGAGCAAAGTTGGAACCCTGGGAAAAACAACAAATTGATTGTAAAGGAAAACTTGATGTTTCAAAATCAGAAAAAAAAGGCTTATGACACTGCACAAAATCAAATGAAAGAAATCAAACAAAAAATCAAGGATAAGGAGGTGGACCTTGAAGATGCAACATATTGTATTACTTTCCCCTGACTTGATATTTGATGTAGTTTTTGGTAAGACATTTAAACTCTATATCCCCTAGTTTCACTTCCAAATAGAATATAGACATATCTATATTCCATGGTTTCATTTCTGGATAGAATATTGTTGGCTTTGAATTCAAAGGGGAGAATCCTATGAGAACCCTCTAGTCAACTAAATGAAAAATTCCTCAATAAAATTAAGTATATAATGTGTATGATACATACAAATATTCACATGAATATACACACAAAACCCTTTCATCATAGGAGTAAAAACTATAAGAGCAACAAAACCATTAGTTCATTGTTGCAAGGAGGAGATGCATTTCCCCTAGGATCTAGCAATTTGGTGATAGAAGAGGGATCCAACAATTTGTGTGTACATAAATTGGGGATTTCATTCAATTCTAGAATCACTCTTTGCAGCTACCACTCCCTTCTAATGCTTCTCCTCCTAATTATGGTTCATTCTAATGACAAGTCCTTTCCTTCACTTCTTTAATCCAAGCATGTGATGGTAAGGTTCAAGCAGTATTTTCCTTTCGAAGTAGTATGTAGAAGGCCACTCTGCATCACTATTAATTCGTTCCTAGTTGCTCTTATCTATTCCTCATCCATCTTCCTATCCAAACTTCTATGTTCACCCACTATCATAAATGCCTAATATTTTTGTATCAATTAAAATAGTAATTTGAGAAATTTTAATTCCATATTTAAACCAATATTCAAGGGTGCAAAATGACAAAGAGGCATGCACCTACCTTAGTAAAAACCATGGTGCAATGATTAGAAAGCCTCTTAGGATTTATGTATGGATAGGGCTATGGTTTTGTTATGATGATAAAAAGCAATGGTATTTGAGAAGTTACATAATATATTTTCCCATGGATTCTTATGTGCCAGCACCTGCCACTAGCCACATAATCTTATTTTCCAAAACAACCCCTAGCACTACCATTGGCCATTGAATCTTATGTGCTTGTCAACACCACCCTTCTCGTATTTTTCTCCATGCATTGGCTCTCATGAACCATTCGCTTTTAATGCCCACCATCTTCATGCACTACCCTTGGCTGCATTAGCCACATAAACTTATTTTCCAACATCGCCCCTAACATTACCATTGGCCATTGATTCTTAGGTGCTTGCAAACACCACCCTTATCGTATTTTTCCCATGCATTGGCCATTGAATCTTAGGTGCTTGCCAACACCACCCTTATCATATTTTTCTCCATGCATTGGCTCTCATGAACCCTTTGCTTTTAATTCCCACCATCTTCATGCATGCTTGCAATGTCTTGATGCATGTGAGGATGGGTATGGGGACCTCATGGATGGTATGTCCATGAACACTTATATATAAGTTGCAATTTGTTGTTAAAAAATCAAATGATTATAATATACAAAGGAATTGGCTTTAAGAGCACAAGTATAAATTGTTCTCAAATGCTTGTTTGCAAGAAAATCAAATATTGTTGAACTTTATAAAGAAAAATTGAACCTATCCTTAAGGAAAAATGATTTAATTTGAAAGGCTAAACCTAACACCAATAGTTAATTTCTTATTAGTTTGTAATTTTGATGAAAATGTATAAAATTGTTTTATTGGATGAAATATATATATCTATGTTAGAGATTGTAAAATCAAAACACTAAATTTTAAATGTTGTTCAATTTATTTGTGAAATCAAGCTGTGTAACAATTTCAATAAATATTTAAATTAATAAATTTTGATAAATATAAATAAATAAATAAAATATGGATTTCCTATTATTATAATTATAGATTGTAAATCAAAGTACATAATTTTATATATTGTTGAATTTATTTGGAAAATCAAACACTTAACAATTTTAATAAATATTTAAATTATTAAATTTTAATAAATAAAAAATTCCATATTATTATAATTATTAAATTTATATATACAAATGAAATCTATCCATTCATTTAATTTAATAAAGTTAAAACATTTAATTTAACAAAATTAAGATATTTAATTTAATAACTATCAATATAGCAAAACAAATTGAAAAACACAGATTTTTCACCAATTGCTCTGATCCATTTTGAAACATTTTCTATTTCAAAAACTAGATAACACAGAAAACAAAGTTTTCATAAAGCTCCAACACTACTATAAATATATATAATATTTATTTTAACACTACTATAAATATATATAATTTTTTTTTAAAGTGCAACTAAAATTTAAAAAAAAAATACATATTCATGATATTCATAATACAATCAAAAGAAATCTAAATTTTGAAACATTGTTAATGAGGCTTGGTTTTGGCAATTAAAACAAGACTAAAAAGAAATCTAAATTTTGATACAATGTTAATGAGACTTAGATTTTGGCAATTAAAACAAGACCAATGAAAATAAATGCAAATTTTAAACAAGTTTATAGATTAAAACTTCCTACGATGAATCTGGGAAAAGAGTTGTTTCGAAATCGGAAAGTTGCTTCGTGTGAAATGAAATGCTATTTTAAAAACATTTCAACAAGGAAATATTCCCCAAAACCGCTCAGTCAAGATTTACCTTACCAAATGCAATCCCTGACATCGACAGGAGCATTTAAATAAAAACCAAAACCACAACCCCTGGATTGCCACACAGTGATTCAGTCTTATCAATTGAGAAGGTAAAACTATCCAGTTAAAATCACTTCCTTGGTAAACACTAAATCAATGACAAAACAAGGAAAAGAACTTTATACAATACCAACAGATTTACAACTGTCACACCACCACGTAGAGAGACTATTAAGGACCGGCACCAATTTCTATGAATATCTAAATGGAAGCAAATCAAATTATTCGGAAAATATTTACGGTTTCATCGGGACCATATTTTACAGGCGTCCATTAACAGCCCGACCACTCTGAAAGTCAGCCAGATCTGGATGTAAAACATGGCCGAATCGACCGACATTTTGTCACAACCAATCCAAGCTAAATACATGCCTCAGATATCGTCCATGGCGGTACCCTTCATGACTTCTTCAGTTGGAATGAAGTCGCAATCCATCTGAGAGCATATTGCCGTTTTACTGAAGCGGCTGAGCTTGCGATCCGCCGCCTTCAGGGAAATCGGAGTCGAAGAATCCGGCCTTCCGTGTTTGTCTCCGCTGAGAAGCTTCAAAGTCACAATGCTTCTTGGAGAAGACAACGGCAGTGTCTGCAAAGATGGCGGCAAACGTGGCTCTGTGGAGACTGGTTGCTTCTTAAAATTAGCCCTGTGAAGACGGCATCGAAAAGATCCCGCGTGAGTCGTCGGTGCACAAAGGCATCTGTACTCGTTCGGCGCAGTACTACTAGTTTCAGGAAGGGCCGACGGAGGAATGTACATATTCTCGCCGTTAAGTTGCGTCAGCACTTCGTCGCAGCTCTTAGGCCGTCTCCGGAATGTTCTGTGGCCTTTGATCGCAGATCGATCCGGCAAATTGGAGATAAAGAGGCCAGAGATTGACATGACGATCACTGTATCGAATCTGCTGATGTCTAAAGTTCAAGGAAACACAGTATTAATAAATTTGTAGAACTTGCAAGAAACCAATGCCAGAAAGAAAAATCATCGGTAGAATTTATAGATAAAGATCCATCAGGTTCGCATCCGATGCATCGAAGATGCTCAATACATAACCGGATTTAGAAATCGCAAACCGCTTAAATATAGAGAAAACCCAGATTAGTTTCGAACTTACGAGGAAGAACCTGAAAAATCGTTGTGTAACTTCTCAGTACGTTAATGATCGGCCATGGACAGTTGCATAAAGATGTCAAAGCATGCCAACGCCTTAAATTTCATTAAAACCCTGAAAATACGCGATGTAAAGCATGCCAGCACCGCAAATTTTATTCAAACCCTGAAAATACACAATTTGCCCGTGACGTCCATGACCAGAAAAAATATTTTCAGCGTCAAAAAATTTCCGGTAGAAAACAAATAAAAATCTCGTGAAATATCCAAACTGGAACTACTGTCTAGAGTTATCAATGAAATTTTCTGGAATGTAAGGACTGAACGCGGTCCATGACCAGAAAAGAATATTCTGAGCATCTAGAAATTTCCGGTAGAAAATAAATAGAAATCTCAAAAAATCCAGAAACTGGAACTACTGCCTATTGCTGAAACTTTCCGGCATGTAAGAACTGAAATTTTCCAAGAAACAATCTGGTAAAGCTCTTAGATTGCGTAATAGAAAGAATGATGCTTTAAAGTTTAGAAACCTTAGATAATGTTTGAAACTTACGAGGACAAACCGGAAAGAACATTAGTGTAATAGTTTAATACGTTAAAGATCGGCCATGGACCGCTGCATACAGATGCCAAAAACACGCCAGCCCGGCAAATTTTATTCAAACCCTGAAAATACACAATTTATCTATGACGTTTAACAGCAGAAAATATTATTATGAATGTCTAGAAATGCCCGGCACAAAATAAATAGAAAACTCGCAAAATCCTGAAATATGCCTGCTGGCTAGCGTTATCAATGAAAATTTCTGAAATGTAATCACTGAAAATTTCCGATAAAGCACACAAGTAAAGCTTTTAGAATGCGCTTACAGAGAATTTTAAAAAATAAGTTATAACACAGAATTTGAAGAAATAACGAACGCTGGAAAGCATGATCAGAAATCTTTAATTTGTAAAAGGATGCAGCTTAACCTTTAAACATAATTCTAAGGAAAAAAAATTGTAACGTCCTCGGTTTCTGCGATTAAGCTTACCTGATATATTTGCAAAGCTCCACAGCCCGGATTTTTGCTGAAGCGACAGCCTACCAGTACCGAATTTAGGACAGAGCGCGCCAACTCTCGCGGAGTGCTACTTTTATTTTCTTTAATCGATCAATCCAATAAAAGAACCCCCGTTTTGATGCATGCACGGATTACCGATTCAAAAAGCTCGCCATTTTCGCCACTGTTCGCATGAATCTCCACATTTAACGAGAATAAAGGTTCTCCGGTAATTAACTAATAACTAAAAATATTTGGGATCCGGACCTTTCTGTGATACTGCTCGGGGTTTTCTGGACTGGAAAAAGCATAATTTTATCGTAAGAGTAATTACTATATTTAGTAGCGTTTTCTTCTCTCCTCCTCTGGAATAGGATTCTGGCTTCATTCATGTGGCCGTAGGCTTTATTTTTCGTGTACAAGCCCTTCTTGGAACCATAGGCTGAGCTTTCAATTCGTCGCAGGACTGGCACAGGACCAATGGCGTCGTTCCGCGTGGATGTCGTAGCAAAAGGGAGTCAACTTCATGTGCTTAACTGTAACAGTCCAGTTCGTTACGGAGGTTTAGCTTGGGGGATTTGCTAAATATAGAAATCGTGCTATACTTGGTAGGCATACTTCTGGTTTCTTCTCGGTTTCCGGGTTCGGAACTTCGGTCTCTCCCCCGTTTCCCCCGATCGAGGAAGAACAAGTGTCGGAATGTTAGTAACGCTGCAGGTTGGGAATCTTCTTTGGCCACGCGATGGGGATCATCTGCAGTGTTAATGTGCGCATGGGTCCCATCTCCCTTCTTCTGTTTGCTACGAATCTCCACTCGTACTGTCAAGTCCGTTCCTCCATGACTTATGAAATGCACAAACTTACAGTGGCATAAGTGTGAACCCTAGATCAGGGTGAATAAACAGGTGCAGTTAGTGCAGATGTGACTCCAGTGTTGTCAAGAGAGTAGTGGCCATCTGTAGTTTGGATCATTAATAAATAGGTGTAGTTAGTATAGCTGCAACTCCAGTGTTGTCAAGAGGGTAGTGGTCATCTGTAATTTGGATCATAATAGGTGGAAGTAAGTTATTCGTGTAGCAAAAGACTTTCTTTTCTACGTTTAATTTTGAAATTTTATTTATAGTGGGAGATTTTGTCTAATTTGAAATCGATTTAGATTAATAGATGAAAATTCTAATCTCTTACCGGATTTTATTTTGTCACCTGAATGTAGCGCACTTGGTGCGAAATGATTTCTATAATTTGCTAAGTCTCGTGTTCCATTGTATTGCAAGATTCCTTGGTGAATGACAGGTAGTTCTCCTGTCTAGTAATTGGAAAGACTTTGCAACAAGAATACCCTTGTACAATAACAATAACTACCATGTGACAGTACAATTTTGTTGTCCTATTTTGTGTTTTAGTAGATGGAAATTGACACTCTTTTGCATATTATTGTGTTCTTGATATAAATTATAGTTCCCCAAGTCTTGTGTTACATTGTGTTGTCGCATTCCTTGGTGAATGGTAGGTATCAGTAGTTCTCTTGTCTAGTAATTGGAAAGACGTTTGCAACAAGAATACCCCTATACAATAACCACCATGTGGTATTACCTTACTACAATACAATTTTGTTGTCCTATTTTGTGTTTTAGTAGATGGAAATTGACACTCTTTTGCATATTATTGTATTCTTTATATAAATTTTTGCAACTCCTCTCTTTCTAATTTGCTTCTAAATTATGTCTATTTTGTGTTAGATTTTGTTTTAGGTGCAATTTTACATTGTTATTTTGCCCGTCTTACATATACTTTGCATCCAAGTTACATCCTTTCAACATCTCTTTTTATCTTTTTTTTGTTCATGTCGCAAGATTTCCAATAAGTCATCATGTGCCTATATCTGAGTTACTATGTAAGAGTTATGATCTTGTGAAGTTGATCCTCTCTTTTCCAATTCCATGCACTTAACTCTTGGGATTTGAGCGTTTCTAAACTCTTCCCCTTATTCTCTTCATTTTTATTGTGTTTTATAATAAATAAAGGCATAAATTTCATGTGGCAAGGTCTTAAACAAATAAATCAAATTAACACCATACATCTTTTTTGAGAGATTGTGTTGATTATGTGTGTGTGTCACTTATGTGAGTGTGTGGGTCAAGTGCATGAATGTGTTGCATTTGTGTGATGGTGTCACATGTGTGTGTGTGTGTGTTGCTTATGAGTGAGTTTGTCCCCTGTGTGACATTGTGTTGTGTATGTGTACGAGTGCGTTGTTTGTGTGGTTATGTGTGAGGGTAGTGCTTATGTGTGTGTGAATGGATCGCTCATGTAGGGGAACGGGGTAGGAGGTTTTTAGGTGTGCAAGTGTGTCATTTATATTGGTATATGGGTTAGGTGTGTGAATGCATCACTTATATTGGTATATGGGTTAGGGGTAGGAGGTTGTTAGGTGTGTAAGTGTGTCATTTATATTGGTATATGGGTTAGGTGTGTGAGTGCATCACTTATATGTGAGATTATCTCTTATGTGTGTGACTATGCCACTTATGTGTGTGTCAGTGAAAAGAGTCATCAGTGACACACCATAAACGAAGATCCATAAGTGACACTATCCATGAAGATCCATTAGTGACTCACTCATCCACATAAGTGACACACTTATACACATAAACAACACACTTGCACATAAGTTATGTGGTGTTGTTACACATAAGTAATGCACTTATGTGTGTTGTATGTGTGAAAGTGTCTCTTATATGAGTGTGTCACTTATGTGTGTGTGTGTGTTATGCAACAAATTTCCAAAAAGACCATGAAAAGAGCATAAAGAGATCAGAAAGAGTACTCCATGAATTGAATTAAGAAAATGGATGAATAGCAAGCCCTTCGAGGGGGAAACCTCCTTATACAATGTACTAAGTACACAAGACAAGATACTCAAATGAAAAGATCTACTTCCTATATATAGGAGATTATGAGGTACAATTACAACACACCAACCCAAGCCGACATAATTAATATAACCTTACTAATAACAATTACAACTGATGGACCAAAGACGACATCAAAACTAATGTAATGCACCACAATATAGGGAGAAATGTGCCCCCATTTAGGGCTTAACATGCCCCTCCCCTTCAAACAAGTGTTGTCATCAATGCTTAATTAGTTGTGGATGCTTCTCTATGAAGGACTCATCTTTCCATGTCGAATATTCCACTGGCAAGTTCTTCCACTTGATGAGGTACTTAGTAATAGCCCGATTTCACAACTATTTGGTCCTTGTTTCAATGATTTGTTTAGGTTCCAATATGAATTTTTCTTCTTCATCAAGCTTGGGTAAGATTGTTTGAATTGAGATCTTGTCTCCTATTACCTTCTTTAAGAAAGAAACATGGAAAATTGGATTCACTATTGAAGATGAAGGAAGCTCCAATTTGTAAGCCATACTACCAATCTTTTGCAACACTTTATAAGGACCATAATACTTGGGTGCTAATTTATTGTCCTTATTTAGTTGCTTGAGGGACATCTGCTTGTAAGGTTGTAGCCTTAGAAATACTGAATCCCCTCATGTGAAACTCCTTTCATTGCGATGTTGATCAGCTTATTGTTTCATCATGTTTTGTGACCTAGCCAGGTCGTCCTTAAGTATCTGGAGAACTTCTTGTTGGTGCTCCATATGATCTTTCATGGCTTGAACTTTAGATTTTCCTTTTAAGGGAGATTTGATAGAGGGAGGCTAGTACCCATAAAGTGCCATAAATGGAGACATTTTGGATGATGTATGGAAGGAGGTATTGTACCACCATTCTGCCAAAGATAACCATTTCACCCACTGTGTTTGTTTATTAGATGCAAAGCAATGAAGATAGTCTCCCAAACATTTGTTCACTATCTCATTTTTCCCATCATATTGAGTATGATAAGATGAACTGTGAGCCAATTAGGCACCCAAACAAGAAAAACAATTCAGTCCAAAATTTTCCAGTGAAAATGGGATCTCTATCACTTACAATAATCTTCATATTTCCATGTAACTTCTTAATTGTTTCCATAAAGGATGCAAACTTTGTACTTGCATTAAAAGAGTGAGAGAGTGCACAAAAATGTGCATATTTTGTGAGTCTATCAACAACCACCATAATAATATTCTTTCATTCTGACTTGGGTGGACCTGTGATAAAATCCATTGAGACTTCCTCCCGGCGCTGACAATGTATGTCTAATGGTTGTAGAAGTATTGGGGTCTTAACTGTTTCAACCTTATTCTGTTGGAAAACCAAACATTTGGCCACTAACCTTTGAAAATCAGATTTAAGACCTTCCCAAAAAAAATCCTTCTTGACCATGTGGTAAGTTTTCAGGAATCCAGAGTGCCCACCTATAGGAGAGGTGTGTAATTCCGAGAGGATCTTTTGTTTGAGTTGGGATTTTCTGCTTAAGTATAAGCGATCCTTATACCATAGTGAATCATTTTTACACACAAAAGTATCTGATACACTAGGATTGTTCTGTATATTTTGAATGAGCGTCCACACAGATAGGTCATTTTTCCATTCTTCCCTTGCTGCTACTACCCAATCGGGTTGTAGAATGGAAAGTGCACAAAGTAATGCCCCAACATCTTCATCTTTTTTGGAAAGCGCATCTGCCACCACATTATGTTTCCCTTTTCTATACATGATTTCAAATTCATATCCCAACATCTTGGTTACCCATTTTTGTTGCTCCTCCGAAGATAGTCTCTATTCCAAGAAGTATTTAAGACTATAATGATTTGTTTTGACCTTGAAGTGCCTACCTATTAGTTAAGGACGCCATTTCTTAAGAGCATGTAGTATTGCTAACATTTCCTTCTCATAAATGGGCTTCTGTAATTGCTTTCCCTTGATTGGATAACTTGTGAAAGTAAGTGACTGTCCTTCTTGCATTAGAACAACACCAATGCCATTTCCTGAAGCATCACATTTCACAATAAAGGTTTTTGTGAAGTCTGGTGTGACCAAAACAGGAGCTTTGCACATTGCCTCTTTAAGTTGTTCAAAATCTTGAGTTGCCTATGGAGTCCACGGAAATGCATATTTCTTCAAGAATGTTGTTAGAGGTGCTTCTATTCTTCCATAGTTACGAACAAACGTGCGGTAGTACCATGTCAGGCCTAGGAATCCTCGAAGATTCTTCAGGGTTTTGGGAATCGACCAGTCCCTCATGACTTTAATTTTGTTGGGGTCTACCTTAACACTTTCATGAGATACAATATGACCCAAATAATCTACCTCCTTTACCCCAAAGAAACATTTGGAAGGTTTTTCATATATTTGTTTCTCCTTTAGTATTTGTAGTACCCTGTCAACATGTTGAACACGTTCTTCCCAAGACTTGCTATAGATTAGTATATCATCAAAGAACACTAGCAAAAATTTTCTGAGGAAGGGCTTGAAAATGGAATTCATTAAACCTTGAAATGTGGAAGGCGCATTCGTGAGACCAAATGGCATGACCAAAATTCATAATGACCTTCAGGAGTTCTGAATGTTGTTTTTAGAATGTCTTCATCCTTCATTCTAATCTGATGATACCTGAAACAGAGATCCAACTTTGTGAAGAATACTGATCCCTGTAATTCATTTAATAATTCATCAAATGACAGGAATAGGAAACTTATCTTTAATGGTAATCTTGTTGAGCTCTCTATAATCTGGACACATACACCATGATCCATCTGGCTTGTGTACCATTACCACTGGTGCACAATAAGAAATTTGGCTAGGCTTAATTACACCGACCTCTAACATTTCTTCAACCGTATGCTCAATCTCACTCTTCTAGCCATAGGGGTATCTAGAAGGTTTGATGTTAGGAGGACACTTCCCAGAATTAAGTGAATAGCATGATCAAAATCTCGTACAGGTGGAAGACCTTTGGGAATATCTTCAAATACCTTGGAATGCTTATTAATGACCTTTTGGAGATCTAGGGAAATATGAGACTTAGATGTTTGAACATCTAATGAGCATAATTGTGCAATTACACCTTGATGTCCCTTTTTTATCAGTTTTCTCATACCATTAGAGCCTATCACCTTGCTTGTTTTCCCTGTGATACCATTTAACTCATATTATTTTCCTTCCCATAGAAATATCATGAAAGCTTCTAAAAATTAAAAGCCATTGTTCCCAATGATTCTCACCATTGAACTCTTAAGGCAACATAAGCACCCCCCATCATAATAGAAAGCATCGAACTATTCAATACATATTCCCTCATAGAAAGATTGATATTATGGCATTCCCCTGAGCAATTGATAGTTCCTCCATCTGCAATCATTACTTGAAACTCTGGTGCTAGATATATAAGGCAATTGAGAGTTTTGGCTAATTTACATTGAATGAAATTATGAGTAATACCAGAATCAATCAATACTATTAACTTTTTATTTTTGATATATCCTTCGATCTTGATAGTTTGAGGAGTGCTAATACTAGCCAATGCATGACATGACATGGTGGGAGTAATCTCTTTGAATGTAGTATCTTTTATTTCTGCATCTTGAGACGGTTCATGTTCTTTTGGTTCGTCCTCTTCACAATCCATGTAAAATAATTTCTTCTCACCACACTTATGTCCCTTACTATACTTGTTGTCACAATTAAAGCATAGGCCTTTTGCTCTTCTTTCCTCTAGTTTTTGAGGTGTCAACCTTTGAGGTGGATTAGAAGAAGGAACATTATTCTCTCGGTATGTGTTGGAGGTAGTGTTTCTAGTAGCCATCATTATATTTTTACTTTCAACCTTCATTGCCATCATGAAAGCCTTCTCCAAGGATGGTGGTTCAAAGAGACACACCTCATGTTGAATTTTATCCTTCAAGGTTCCAATAAAGAGATCCAACATATTATCTTCAGAAATGTTTTCCACTCTAAGACTTAGCTTCTGAAATTGCTTGATGTGCTCGGTAACTAGACCTTTTTGCTTGAGCTTTATTAATTGGCTAAAAAAGGTGTTGCTATTAATATCCCCGTAATGTGCAATCAATTATTCGGTGAATATAGACCAAGATATAACATAGTCCTTTTTACGGTCACAAAGATATTGGTACCATACAAATTGATCAGGATCTAAATATAATGATGCAATAGTTACCTTTTGCAAAATTGGAACCTGGTGTAGATCAAATAATTGCTCCATCTGGAATATCCATGATATTGGATCATTTCCATGAAACTTTCTCATGTCAATATTGGGAAGTTGTGTTCCCCTTGGTGACCATCCCTAACGACTTCCATTACTAGAATCATTTCCTCTTGGAATATTCTTATTTAGTTTCATGTGTCTCAACATGGAAATTATCTTTATCCTCCTGAGTATCCTGTAACACATCATCACCTGTAGGGGGAGTATCCCTTGAATTTTGTATGAGATTATAAATATTTTTCATATTTCCCAACAACTTCTCCTCTAGATTGAGTAAATAAGTTGTTCTCACCGAACCTTTCATATTTTCCTCCATTTATTCAACTTCTCCTCTACTAAATCAACTTTTTTCACAGACCCTTTAATCATATCTTCCAATTGGGACACTCAAAAAGAGAAGTCTTCCCTTTCATCATACGTTGATGATGGATCCTCTGGTGGCTTGGATGGAGTGTGAGTCTTTACACTTCATTTTGGTCACATTTTGAACAATATAAATAGATATCACACCCTAAGTTTTACCACAATTAGATCATTCTACTCAAAGTTATTCAAATTTAAAATGGCGTACATTTTCAAACCCTGATTGGAAGATTGTTTTATGGCCGACTTGAAACTGATGTAAATTTGAAATTTATACTCCTCTGGGTCTAAAACTTTGTACTATTGTATCCTGATATGTCATTTTTCCAATTCACAGGTCTAGCCTAATTTGGATGTACCAATAAGAAGTTATTGTGAATCTCCCAACACTTCTTATTTTAGGTCTTTCCAGAAGAGCGAACTTGTACGGTATGCCACATGTCCAATATTTTGGATCTAAGGTTGAAAACCCTACCACAGATCCTGTGGTCCAACTTATTTATGATGAAATAGGTCTCACTCAATTTTGATCTTGCATGCCCCATATATGACCTTTTTTCACAGAACACATGTTTTAGACTAGTTTTTGGACTAGTCTAAAACCCTAGATTCTATAGCAAATCTCTCCGAACATGTAATGTATCAGGATCTGAAACTTGGAGCAAATTTAGTTTGGCCTTTTTTTAGATGGGTTTTAAGTCTCTCTCTCTGAACCCTTGTATAAAAAATCTTATAGCGAAAATTCCAAGATGATTCGTTTTGAAGGAACCAGTCCCAAGGAAAGAGCTCTGATACCAAATGTTATGCAACAAATTTCCAAAAAGAGCATGAAAAGAGCATAAATATATCAGAAAGAGTACTCCATGACTTGAATGAAGAAAATGGATGAATAGAAAGCTCTTCTAGGGGGAAATCTCCTTATACAATGTACTAACTACACAAGACAAGACAAGACAAGATACTCAAATGAAAATATATTCTTCCTATATATAGGAGATTATGAGGTACATTTACAACTCACTGACCCAAGCCGACATAACTAATATAACCATACTAATAACAATTAGCACTAATGGACCAAATCCAACATCAAAACTAATGTAATGCACCACAATATAGGGGGTAATGTGCCCCCATTAGGGATTAACTGTGTGTGAGGTGTGAGTGCATCGATTATGTAGATGTGTGGGTTAAGCATGTGCATGTGACACTTATGTGTGGGTGTGTTTCTTATGTGTATGAGAAACTAGCTTATGTATGAGTATCTCACTTATGTATAGGAGCATGTCATTTGTTTCCAAGTGTGTCACATGTTCACGTGTGTCATTTATGTGGGTGTGAGTGTGCCACTTATGTGGATGTTTGAAATAGGTACATGCTTATTGCGTATGTGGATGTTTGAAATAGGTACATGCTTATTGCGTATGTGGATGTTTGAAATAGGTACATGCTTATTGCGTATGTGGATGTTTGAAATAGGTACATGCTTATTGCTTATGTGGATGTGTTTGTGTGTGTCACATATATAAGTGTGCAAGTGTGTTGTTTATGTGGATCACTTGGTACACAACATTGTGTCTCAATAACTCAAGAATTGTTATATTTTATAGTACATTGAAAATTGTTAGAAATCTTTAGGAGTGTCTAAATCCATTACCAAACACCTTGAAATTAGAACCTCATTTTTAAGATAATAATAGTCAATAAAATTAAATATAAAATACCAATTACATCACATCATTAACTTAAGAATTTAATATAACTTTTAACGAAGTTCCATTTATTAAGATTGAGACTAACACAACCAAATAAATATTGCGAGGATCCAATAATGAGAACCCAACACTCATATTTCACAATATTATCTTCACTCAAGTTTAATTGTTTTACAAAGATATTTAGAGTGAACAACATGTTACAAATTTATTGAAAAAATTGCACAAATATAAATTAAATTTAGAGTAATATTATTCAATAATTAAATCGTGGTATTTTTTTTTTTTATATCATGGTTAATTGATTATGAGGCGAATATACTTGTACACTCAATATTCTCTATAAAATATGTTAGATAGATATATAACAAATAAAATAAAGAAATATGATGTTTGATTGATTAAGAGGTGAATATACTTGTACACCCAAATATTCCTCACTATAAGATATGTTATAAAGATGTGTGACAAATAAAGGAAAAAAGTTAAATATATTTTCAAATTGTTTTTACAACCCTAAAACCCTTTAGCATATTTAATCCATTGTTTTTAACCAGCGTAGATCCATCTCAAACTTGGATCTATCAAGCACCAAGAGGGATCCAGTTTCTTGAGGTGTATTTTTTTTGGTTTTATCTTAAATTTTTTACACATTGAGAAAAAAATTACCCCTCAAGAAATTGGATCCCTCTCTTTTAATTTTTAATTATTTTTTTCATTTTTGATAAGTTATGAGCGAACATGAAATTTTTAATTACTTTTGATTTTTTATAAGTTATGAGCCGACATGGAAACGTAATGTGACAAACGTGACAAATGTGACAAATGTGACAAATGTTACAACATCTCCCCCATACTGGGTTGTAACGTAATGTGACAAATGTGACAAATGTTACAAACGTTACAACATCTCCCCCATATTGGGTTGTAACGTAACATGACAAATGTGACATTTGACATGTGACATGTGACATCCATTACAGGATCTCCCCCATACTATTACTTTTTACATTTTATTACTTTTGAAAACGTTACATGTGACATGTGACATCCGTTATAGGATCTCCCCCATACTGGGTTGTAAGCACCTCGTTTACACTCGGTGCAATTACTTTTTACATTTTATTACTTTTGAAAACGTTACATGTGACATGTGACATCCGTTACAGGATATCCCCCATACTAGGTTGTAAGCACCTCCTTTACACTCGATGCAATAATTAAAATCCAAAACCAATGCAAATCAATACTAATAATTTGTTTTTCAAATTTCTCAAAAAATAGCCATGTGTTTGGAAGGGTTATCCAAAGTTTCATTGAGAAACATCAAGAATACAGTTACTCACCTTTACTTTGCCACAATTTGATTTCTTTTTTTAAATTTGACATCCATTTATATGCAAGAGGTATAAATGGATTTGTATTGCTTATGTAATGAAAGAGGCAAATATCTTTGGCTTTATGTTAAGATGAGTGTATACATTGTGTTAATGTAATTGGGATATATATATATATATATAATTTTATTGATTGTTGTTAATGTTAATACGTATTTTGTTAGTTTTATATTTAAATGTGTCTAATTTAAATCTTTTTAGGTTAGACACATTCACATATATTAGCGAGTTTCCTAGAAATGTCATTCACTGATGTCAGGAAGTATATCTTTCATTTCCTTACAAGATTAGAATATATATACATCAATGAGAGCTTATGGAAAGCTTTTAGACAACTAATATTGGATATTTATCAAAAGGTGGGAAGTGGATGGTGAAGGTGTGCACATTCAAGTGCAAAGTGCGTGTGGGAATGGGGATGAAGGTGTATGTAGTGGATTTTTTTGCAGGAGCATATCAATCATTTTGGAAGGCCAATGAGGAGTTCAAAATGGGATCGCATGAGGGATTGATATGGGAAATCCCTATGTGGATCAAAATATTGTTAGTGGAAGAAGGTATGTTTCCATTTGAACCCATTTGCATGGTAGAGTAAACACCTTGTAATCGGGGGGTGGTTGAAAAGTCAACGATGATATAGAAGAGTTAGAAGCATCAATACAATGGGGAGAGTAGAAAATAGTGCAAGGAATGAACAAAATTTGAGAAGAGCAGAGACTATGGATCGATGGTGGCTTAACTAAATGAGAATAGGAAGGAAGAGGAGTAAAAAATTATAGAAGGAGAATCATCATTTAGGAATGAAGCAGCAAAGGAAGGCTGTGTGAGTTACAAAAGTTGAGAAAACAAGGAGAGATGGCTAGCCAATGGTTGAATGAAAGAGTTCTAACGTCGAAAGGGATTCCAATGAGAAGGAACAATGGTGAAGTGTAATACCACCAATTTGGCCCTTGTAATGTATTGAATTAGACAATGTAAAATGATATAAATGTGTTAGTATGGATTCCTAGTGTGGAGCTCAAGGCCAAAGCTCGACTAGTGAATGGATAGGCATATGTGATATGAATATATCTATATGGACCATGTGATTTACTTATCATGCCAATTCGAAATCTAGGTAAATATTATGTTGGAAAATAATATTTATGGTCCAAGATGGTTGTGTAAAGAGCACTAGAGGGGTCGTGATTTCACTAGAGGGGAAGAGGAAAGGGGGGCCTATGGGATATCAAATCCTCTATTTTCGAATGTCAACCTTAGAACTCATCCATTTTCTGCCATTTTCCTTAAATGAGCCAATTACTTCCTTTTGATTGTTTTACCCAATCATTGAATGCATGTGTGAGGTTGGTGGGGAAAGTCTTCTCATGTAGTTATGGAAGCATGGGATGGATATAATTCTATGATTGTTATAAGAGTCCCTTATTCTATGTTCATATGTTATGTCATTTGTCTTTTCCACCATTCTTTCATCTTTTTGGACTCTACCATCTATTTCTATTATCATTATGATTATGCGGATTTTTACTAGTAGATTTTACTCTACACATATTAATTCTTCTTTTGTTGTACATTCCATTACCAGACTGTGCATAACCTAGAAATTCAAATTTGGAAACAGGGCTACAGGTTTGAGGGAAAAAGAGATGGTTGTAGGTAATCATAGAGGTTGGGAAAGTTAGGGACCTTTACCCATTGAGTTTTTCTACTCACAGATGCTTGAGAAGCCATGAATTAATGATAATATAGGAGGTTCTCCAACAACATACAATATATTGGACTCATATTTCACACACTAGTAAGCACTATAAGGGTTGGATTTCCTGAGGGAACTGTGGATGAGTGAAGGGGAATTCCTTCTTTGTGTTGTGTGGGGTAGCTGGAAGGAGTGGAATGGTTGTGATGGCTGAGTGATATATAGATATATGGATGAGCATTTGGATAAGCATTGAAAGTTGAATAGGTTGTGGTATGAGAGATAGAAGCTTGTAAATGTTCCCTTTTCCCTGTTGGCCTTATATCTCAGCTTGGGGTTGGCCTCTCAGCAGAAAGAGTATATGTTGGATAGAGTGCCTACAGTTGGGCGAAAAATTTCTCTTACATAACTAGTTGCTTGGATCATCTTTGTTTAAAGATAAGTATTCTCTTTGTATTTGAATGTGCAATGATTTTATTTTATGCTTGTGATGAATATGTTGTATATGCATGATGTGTGTGTGTGTGTGTGGATAGAGTTTATTTCCATTGTATTTTTATTTTTTCATATGCACATGCATTTTATTGTTTATAAATTTTGTATTATGCCAATGGGGAGAAACTTAGAGGCCCTGAATTCGTAATCTTCCCTTTGTTGGTCAAAATGATGGATGGGGATGTGACAGAGTGGTATCAGATATATTGGTTGCAGCATCAGGGTTGTATGGGCCAGAATCCATAGTCACAAGCATAAACTCCGAGTTGCATGGGAAGTGTTGACAAATGATTCTATGCAAATTGTGGGTTTAATTAACAAATGGTATTTTAATAGAGCCATGAGTTAAATCAATGGTTCACTGACAGGAATGGTAGATTAGCTGAGGAAATTTGGAAAAAAATTGGAATTCATAAAGCTATTAGTGAGGAATTTCAGTTCTATTATGCAACAAAGATATTTTGCAATGTAGGAAATCAAAACTCTGTTTATTTATGAAATGTGAAAAAATTGGGAAATTTTAGATGGACCCCACCCATGCCATGTGGGCAGGGGGTATGAAGTGGACCAACCACATCATATGAATGTGTAGGTATCCCAATATCCAAGGTGTTAGAATTATATTGGATAGCATGTGTTGGGAATGTAGGAGTTCATATGACGGTTTAGTGTGGGAAGGAATTGCAATCGTCCAATGAGATCTTGGATGCGATCACAGTCATTCGATGGGAAGGGCCTCATCGGTCATCCACTGACAAGAGGGTTTGTCGACAGTGCATTGTAAGCTAGATGTTAGAGGAAAGTCTGATATTAGTTAGAGGAAAGTTCGAGAGTGATCAGAGGAAATTCTAAGAGTGGTCGGGAGAAAGGTCCAACAAACCAAGTCCAATGTTGTATCAGAAGCGTGTCATTGGATGTCCACGACATAGGAATAGATGGAAGGCCCGAGAGAGTGGATTCGATGGTGTTCCCAGTTGGTTTTATCAGAGAATTCCCCGATAGAGTATCAGAATATATCTCGATAGAGCATGCCCAATAAAGTGTTGTCGGGGTTGAATTATCGAAGGTGCCAAACTCTTACATCATAGGATGTCCCGAAAAGATAATTATGATAGAGTGGTATTGTAATATGTTCATTGGTTATTTGAAAAAGGTATATGGATTTACCCCGACATGGAAGGTCTGATGTAGTTATCAGAGTACATCTATCAGGGGTGCAAAAAATGTATCTCAGGGAATGTCTCGATAAGGTAGGTCATATACCGACTATCGTCCATCGACCATCATAGGTAGGCCATTAGAGGTATTGGGAATAGGTTTGATATTAAAATTACAATAGAGGATATTTGATGAAGGTGGTTGTTAGAAAAGCAAGATCGTAGAGAAATAACAATAAACAAGATGCAAATATAAATCACATAAAACACATTACAAGAGAGGCACCAATATAATGTGGTTCACCCAAGATGGGCTACGTCCACGTAGATATTTTCAGTCCTTATTATCATACCATCCAATGAATGAAGGGATACAACCTGTAGCACATCCGTTGAAACTTCCTCTTCACTCTCTCACAGTCTTTCTTACAAAATCAAAGATCTTTACAATGCTACAATACATTACACAACTGTATTACAATTTATTCCTTTTAAAGGGGAATTACCATGGGGAAATACCACGAGCTACCCAAAACCATGGGCCCGTAATCTATTGGCCAACAAAAAAAACCCAAAATTTTTCTTTCAGGGGATTCGCCCGAGGTGAATCTACCTGCATATCATATAAAAATAGGGTACAAACACGGCTAAAACAACATCATCTCCGAATCAGGAATATCAGGCTCCACAAACAACAGTCATCAGAAAGGTTAAAAAGCTATAAAAAAACTTCTAAAGCCTAAATTTTTTTTTGGCCATAATAGGAGAAGCTTAGCTTAGAAATTGATGAGACCTGAGGCATTGGGACACCATTGATAAAGGATATAAAAATTTTAGTGAGGGGATTGGGCTCATCCTACTACAAATTGATAGAAAATTTGAAATAGTGACTTTTACATATTAGTGCCCATAGACCCAATAAGGGTTCTGTTTGGGACAAAATTGATATGGTGCAGTTATGGACCAGGAATGCAAACAAATATGGAATCATGTGGCCAAATTCTAAAGGGTGTGAAGCCGAGGTGCAAAAGAAGGCCAAAATCCACTATTCCAGAGCACTTTTTGGGGATTTAGAAGAACATGGAGGTAAAAATGACCTTAGATTTCGAGACTACAAAAATTTATAAACTCGGCATTTTACCTACTCATCAAAATAAACAACTTTGGTTAGAGGAATTTTTTTTCCAGAATTGCTTAGTTTGGGAGATAGCTAGTTTTGCTAAAATTAATTCTAACTCTAGGAAAAAGTGCAAAAGTGAAAAGTAGTCAATTCCATAAATTTATAGAAATTGACTAGGACACATAAAAGTTGTTAAGTGATCCTTGCTATATGTATTACCATCTCTTGATAGGAGAATGTTTCTAGTTATCCTTATATTTTCTTCTACAGGTGGATGAAGTTAGTCTCTTAAGCTAAATGCATCTACAAGAAAAGTGTAGAATTGGACAAAATTAGCAATTTTGAAAGGTTGTAACTTTTAGCTATGAGATCATAAATGAGATTAGTTATAGTCATTGGAAAGATAAACTATAGCATAATGAAAATAAGGTTTTTATTATTGAAACATGTTTATAGTTGTTTCAGAAATCAAGTAGAATAGGGCCTCTGGGCTTGATTGGGAAATACATTTTATCAATGTGGGGGACTTCCAAAGTAACCCAAAACTTTGGGAAAGTTTTTGTATAGTGGTATAAGAGTGTATTGGAGATGAAATTGACTCAAAGTGAGTAAATATGATGATACCCATACCATGGTAATTATGCTCTCACAATAAAGTGGAGGAACAGTTGGAAAAGCAAGCATGGTAAAGTTGTTTGTTAACTAGCCATGTGAAGAATTAAACCAAGTAAAGTTGGATGTTTGGTAAAATAATAATTTTGTTGAGGGGAAGGTATATTCAAATGATAGTATGATGGTAATTCTTGCCAACAGGTGAGGAAACATGTTGAATGGGTAAGAGTACACTCTTGTAGATTATATTTTATAAACACTCATGACGGAAGAAGGGGAACTAAGAGGAATTGATGATTCCTTAGCCAGAATGTATGCAATGCATTCTCTATGTTCAAAATGTGCAACATGAATTGCATAGAGGGGTTGTGAAATCCCCCATTAAGATTAATTAGTTGTCATGTACACTATTGAGGAGTAACAACCATGTCTAATCATGAAAGAATAAAAGAGACCAATAATGGACATTGGTGCCTTGGATAAGAATGCATCCAATTTATTATTAAATATGGATATTATATTCCATAAGGAATGCTTAGCAAGGTATAGAAAAGATCAACAGGTAAAGGACATGCAACTTGTAAAGGTGATGGGTGAATCATCCTTGTGGGAAAGTGCATGCATGCTAAGAGAAGTTGCATGATGTTGCAGGATATGAACCAACAACTTATGTGTAAGCCATGAGAAAGGGTAAGGAAATTGTGTTCACCTAGAATTTGTCACTAACATAATAAGACATTCCATTATGTGGACCTGTCATGTGGTTCATGATAGTGACAGAGTGGCCATGCAAAGGTTGTTAATAAGGGAACGAGGCATTCATGTGTCTGAATATGTCGTGTGGTTCAGAATTGTGGAAAATATTTCCATGGGAAAGGAAAGAAAGTCCCATAGTTGAACGAGGCACAAGTATAGATAATGGACCTTGAAGAGACTCCATATGGAGTTGGAATGGAATAAATTGCAGTGTTGTTAAGTGCTAAGAATTCCAAGAAAGATCAAGTTAGACTTGGCCATAATTTCTCAAAGAAATTGGAGCAGCAAGGCATGTGAATAAAGTGTGCAATGAAAGCTATTATAATGACCAAGGAAAGCTACAAAAGGTTGATAGATGGTTGTAGCAGAAATTGGAGAATGATCTATATAAAGAAACACTGATAAAGAGGGAAATTTCTCACCTTAAACTATTTTTGTTTATAGCATAAGAATTGAATGCTAGGAAAGTAGCAAGTGTAGATTTTATACATGTGCATATGTATTGAATTGATACTTGGTGAGAAAATCATAGTTAATTATCCCTTGTATTCTTGGTAGAGAGGCCATGAATTAGGTCAGTTAGGACGGGGAAGGGGAATTCCATGCTATGATAAGGAATTGGAAAGGGGGAATTCCTTAATTCGTCTCTTGTTGTTATTTATATTTTATGAGTTTTATATATAGAAAATTATAGCATATGAATGTTGGAAATGCAAGAGTTATATAGTTGGAGTGTATATGCACCAGTAAGCATGTTAAGAGATAATGCATAGTGTTACCGAACAATCTATCGAAAGCGGACTTAAGGCGTGATCTCCCTAGTTCAATGTGAATCTAGAACAAGTGGGACAAAATATGAAACTGCTTTTCTAGATCTAGTTAAAGATCGAGTGATTAGATGTCTTACCTCTACCTTGTAGATCTCTTCTCCTTGATGTTGTTCCAAGCTCCATGGTCGTCAGATCTCAGCTGCAAGACTTGTCAAGACATACAGAACAGTACAAGCAGTAAAATGCATCTAAACAGTAACAGATCTAAGTAAACTACACAAACATTATTAACACAACAACATTTGGTGGAAAGAGTTTATATTACTATATTAAAGAAGGGAAGTACAAAAGAGAGATGATTACAACCAAAGCTTAACGTCGCAATCCTCCTCCAACAAGTCAATGCCAAAGGCTCCAAAGGAAGTATAGGTCTCCCAAGAGATGAGTAGAGATATCCTAAGCTAATTTCACTAGCATGCAAGTACTACAGACTTCCTCCCCTTGGAATGGGAATGAGCTTCACATATATAGGACTAAGAGAATAGGGTAGGTTGAGATATAGTGGCAGAGGCTTAAGGGATTCTCCTAAAGGGCTAGGGAACTGAATGCCATCTCCCCCTATAGGCTAGGGATAGAGATCCACATCACACACCTTCGAGAAATGGCTCGAAGATGCCCTTTTATCCATTTAACTGACATCGTCGCAGGCTGCATGAGGGTGACCTGCGACGTCGCATGATGCATTAATATGACCTGGGATGAAATCACTAAACCTTATGGAAATAGGTCAGTATCTCTTCCAATTTGATTTCGTAGTCATAGACACTTTAGGGATGTTTACATCGAGTCTTAAGGTGGCAATATTTAGGTGTAACAGAATGCCCCCCAAAGCATGAAGTTGTTGGAACTTGACAGGTGAAATGCTTTGATGGAAGGAATTGGAAAGGACTTGTCGGAAAGAGGATGCCGCTGTAGTACAACTGACTCTGAGAACACAGTCTCGTATGACTCACAACATGGCTTCCGACCAATACATTGCAGATCCATGGTAGTAATGGCCGACTGAACACAATCATGGATACTAGACACAAGTGTAGATCCATGATGAGATTATAACACAGCCACGACCAATACAAAAGTGGATCTGTGTAATATGACTCTAAACAATCTCCATCGCAACCTGGGTAAAACATGACTCCCCAGGGTCTTCAAGTCGAACCCGCAATGATACTAATATATCCATGTGATTACAAATGTCTTGATGTCGAACATGGTGGAAACCACTTGATTACCGGTCATTAATCTATACCGTTAACAACCGCGAGGAAAATCACCATTGATGTAAATTATTCCCAAGGTATCATAGTACATATCATCAAGCATGAATAAATGAGTTGAATTCGAACGTTGGATGAAATATTTCAATCAAGAGCCAATGATGTAAACTCATGTCGAAAGCGAGGTAACCTTCCATTGAGGCATGCAGGCCCAAGGTACTTGGTTGGTTTCTAGATTCAATCCTGGGATGATGTGTTGAGGTCGACAAGGATGAATTCGTCGAAGGAGGGCCATGATGAATCCCCCATCAACGACACGAAACTCGATAACAGATGTTTGGAGTACATTGGATGGTACAGTAACATGCAAGACTGACTCAAAGTAGATCGATATGGTGGAGGGTGTACTGACTGCAAATAATGAGCGGTGAATGCATTCTTGAACATGGGCATGGCATGACCCGACAGTATTGACATGACGAGAATGACACCAATTCCTAATGCAACTAATAATGGAAGTATTCTTTGGATGACCCAAAGGAGTAACAAAACTCAGGAAATAGGAAAAACTCGAGGAGAAACGGATGGTCCAAGTACTATATGCAAATGCAAATGAGTGCCATGTTTAAGAACGACTAAGTACTGCCACTGATTAAGGTGTAATACAAAAACTTTCCTTTTTCCCTATCATGACTGATGAGTGCCATGTGTTTTTTACGAGCTTGATGAGGGTAACCAGATGCTCGGTATAGCTCATCTCATAGATGAGTCCAATCCCAAATATTTTTCGAACCTGGGAAAGGAGGGGTTCGTCCCATGGCAGACCCTTCAATGTTGAAATTCAACAAGTACATAGAAGGTAAACTCGACGTCATTTCATGTTTAGAGAGTCTGAAAAGAACTAAAGAAGACTCCAAAGGTCCTTTTTCGTAAGGTTAGCCTCTTCGCCCGGAAAAGGGTAAAACAATGCGAGAGAGGAATCTTCCAGTCATGATTGGATGGAGTATTCCTTTTTCGTAAGTAGTGCCCCCTCGTCCGAAAAAGGGGGTAAACTATCACAAGGGAGACGATCATTCAAATACTTTTATCATGAGACAAAGATTGTATCATGGTGACTACTTCAGTCTCGGCATTCTCCAATGAAAGAGTGGGATCGAGTGGGGGTGATACAGACTCGACCACTTCAACTTCACTCTTTGAAGAAAGAGTGGGATCGACCGAGGATGGGGCAGGGTCGACCACTTCATCAACCAATGAGGGGTCAAGATACAACTTACGATATCCGGTCAGAAGGTGGTTCTGAGATATAGTAATGTCTTCCAACAATTGCGAAGCTTCATCCATGCGTGGACAAAGGCAAGTAAGGTGCATACCCTTGCATAAAAAACAAGGATTTTTTACTTTACCTTTCCGACCCTTAACCATAGAGTCACTAGTTAATGGGGTATCATTAGTATGATGTCCAGATGCTGACGATATAGGTGGTTTGGAGGCTTTAGACCACTCTTCTAACACTTTGGAAAGACCGGGACAATCCTTGAGAAGGTGATCACCCTCGCAAAGGAAAGTATGCTCGAAAATGTTCCCATTGGTGGACTCTTCCCCAACATGGTATCCAGAGGTTGGTACATACCCCCAGAATGATTGCTAGAAGTAAGTGACTTAGCTCCAACATGATGTGGAGACGCGATCAAGTTGACTTAAACATAACGTCCATAGGTTGAAGACATGGCCCCCAAGCTTCATTTCATTCGCCTAAGACATAGGCAGATGAAAAGAAGGTCCAGGTACTAAGTCTACGAGAAGACTCGACTCAACGGGAAAGGATCTGTTTCATTTTTTAATGAACTTGACACAGGAATAGAACTCTGCTCACAAAGCTGGTTTCATTTTTATGCAGGCTTGAAACCAAAGGTAAACTGTGCTTGGGGGGTCTATTCCATTTTTTAATGAGCTTGGAAAATGAAGACCAATCTATGCTCATTAGAACCTATTTCATTTTTTAACGAGCTTGACATAGCAAGGGAACCATGCTCATAGGATATTGTTTCATTTTTTAATGAGCTTGACACAAGAATAGAACCATGCTCGTGATTAAAGGAACTTATCCAACATGATGTACAGAGGTTAGTAGTGTGCCCCCCAACATGATGTCCAGAGGCTGGAGATATGCCCCTCATTCTTAAGGGGAAGAAACCACTAATACATGTGGAACATTCAGGGAAGTTTGTTGAATGGCGGTCATGCGATGATTGGGTGTCACGAAGGAAAGCTGATCAATGGTCACAATCCTCCCATTATAGGGAAAATACATCACTCGAAAGAGTGTGGACACTACGACTTTCATAGAATAGACATAATCACGTCCAAGGAACAAATTGAAATCTAAAGGACCTTGGACTACCATAACATCAATACAGACAGTTTTCCCTCCTAAAGTGATAGGTAACTAAGGAAGGATCCCTAAAGGTCCAGTAGGCCTTCTATTAAAATCCAACATCTGGTCAGCGACTGGCACAAACTGAGGGGAACCTATAGCTTTCCACGCAGTTGAGGATAAAATACTAACAGAAGCTCCCTCATCCACTATAGTGCGAAATATTTCCTTATCGGAAACTCCTACAGATATCTGGAAATGAACACTCGCAGGAAGACAAGATTTTGTTAGACCATTCCAATCAAAGTAAAGGACCTCAGTACTTGGACGGGGTCCTGTTGAAATGGACAGGGTTTCCCCTTGCCTAGAAATTTCTGAATTGACTAGGAAAACATCAGCGTTTTCCAATTCACTCTCAACTGGAAGACTAGAATGAGACAAAGATTGTATCATGGTGACTAATTCAGTCTCGGCATTCTCCAATGAAAGAGTGGGATCGAGTGGGGGTGATACAGACTCGACCACTTCAACTTCACTCTTTGAAGAAAGAATGGGATCGACCGAGGATGGGGCTGGGTCGACCACTTCATCAACCAATGGGGGGTCAAGATACAACTTACGATATCCGGTTGGAAGGTGGTTCTGAGATATAGTAATGTCTTCCAACAATTGCGAAGCTTCATCCATGCGTGGACAAAGGCAAGTAAGGTGCATACCCTTGCATAAAAAACAAGGATTTTTTACTTTACCTTTTCGACCCTTAACCATAGAGTCACTAGTTAATGGGGTATCATATGATGTCCAGATGCTGACGATATAGGTGGTTTGGAGGCTTTAGACCACTCTTCTAACACTTTGGAAAGATCGAGACAATCCTTGAGAAGGTGATCACCCTCGCAAAGCTTGCAAGGGAACTTGGGCCTACGAGGTGTTCGAATAGAACGAGTGCCATCGGAGGTAGGTGGTTGATGCTTGGTCTCTTTCTTATCCTTCTTCTTCTTAATCTTCCTTTTCTTCTTCTTCTTATCCTCCTGATTACTAACACTACTGCTTCGATCAAGTGAAGAAGAAGAAGCATCTGACGAAGAAGGGGATGGATCAGATTGGGATTGACACTCTCACAGTGGAGAGTTAACATTTGAAACATTAGGTATAGTCGGAATTATCATATTAAATAACCATACCGGTAATCCTATGGTTAATCCAGGAAGATTTAAAGTGGCAATAAAGTGAGGACCAATATCTCCAACTGGAGGAAAACTAAAAGGTACCCCTTGAAAAGGGGTGTCTAGATTGGTAGTCCCAGAAGGAGCTTGGGTGCACGGATATGGATCCATGGAACAATACCAAGTGATGTGGATGAATTCTTTCTAAAAAGAACTCAAAAAACCCTCAGGCAACCAAGCGTGCAAAAGGGGAGCTAGAAGAAAAAAAAGACACACAGGCCAAAAAGCAAGCTAAAAAAACTCTACTGTAACCGATGTCACAACAAGCGAGCTATAACAAAGAGGCCAGAAAGCCAACAAGCAGCACCAAGAAAATAAAATACCCTCTACAAGGTATAAGAGCAAGCAATCATCTTATCTAAGATCCAGGGACCTCAACAGATCGTATCCACTGCAAGGTGATGAAATCCAAGGCGGACAATACGAAGTGAGAGACCAATATGTCTGAAAGGATATCCCTCTATCGAAAGGGATCCCGGGTATAAGATCCCTATAAGGATGGTCACTTGGATACCTCGTTCATGACACATCCGAGAAGGATACTGGAGCTTCTTCCTTTGAGCCCTTGTATCACCTATACAAAAAATACAAGGAAGACAATGGATAGATGTCCTTAGGTGTTAAGTGGAGTGTGGCATTCCACAAAGTCCGTCCAGAACTTGTCCTCGTTGCTTACCCTCGTGGAACGAGAGGCCCTCTCAAAAAACTGGTCGATGACCGTGTCAATAAGTACAAGAGTATTTTAGCACCCTAAGGGAAAACAACTATGTCTCAGATGTAAAATGACAAGGGGGAATTATTTGGATTCGTATCCCCGGTGTCCTACCTAACTACAAGATTGTTTTTACCCTCAAGTGAGGCTAAATGTGTGTTGAGTTAGGGTATTTAAATTTTAGGGCTTGTTATTTTACTCAAAAAGGTGATGGAAATGCAAGTCGATGGTGTGAAGACCTGACTCAAACCATGCATGTAGAATGAATCAATGCAACCTTTCTTTCAATGAATTTCTAGCTATGAGAGAGAGAGTTATTTTCTGTTCCCAAATGCACAACCCAATGCAAATGCAATTTTAGCTTTTGTAATGAATGATAATCAATCATGTAAAACGATACCCAAACTATCCTAAAGTGACAAAAAGAGATCTTCTTATGAACACCAAACGCAACAATTCTAATCTGTTTCCTATCTTTTTACACTTGAAAAAGACACATATAAGCTACGAAAAGAAGGATTCCACAAACATTTCCAATCAAATGAAAGACAAAGAAAAAACATTTAATAATCTTATCTAACTCAAATGCACACAAATCTGGAACAAGCCTTTCTTCATCTTACGAATGTAAGACCAAGAATATCAAATGATCAAATCAAAGCAAGAAGAATACTTATGTTTTCCATTTTCATGAATATAGCAAAAGAGAGACAAAAATATGCTTTTCTTTGAACTAAAGTGGAGACAAGGGATCAATATTTCCCAACAATCATTAGATAGCTCAGCATGTAAAGGAAACAAGATGCACAACCCAAGAAAAAGAGGCTAAAAAAGACATGGATATCCCACACTTTTCAAGTCTTTGAAAACAAGCCAATCACACCAAACCAAAAAATGACCTAAAAACCTTAATATGGGTCAAAACGATTGTAGGATACATGATTCATGGCCCCCCCATTTCGCTTAAAAATGCAAGAAAAACACTAGTTTTTACTCAAGGGGCCAAACATGGATCCAAATCTCAAAAGACCCAAAAATGGAGGAAAATGACAGTATGTTGAGTAAAAGAGTCTCTTCTTGGAAGGTACAGTGCAGAAGAGGTTTGCAAGACAAACCAAAATCAAAAGGTTCGAGAGGAGAGAACCCAAGCACAAGGCTAGACTGCTCGTCGCAGTCTCTGGTTAGGCTCAGAGCGACCATCGTAGGTGGAAAATAGGTGCACTGTGCCGTTGGCACAGGATGCCAAACTGTGTTGTGCAACATCGTCATAGGTTGTAGGGCAACGGATTGTGCCTGACAGGGGAACGTCGCACTGACTATATTAACCAGGTGCGATGGGCGAGATCCCTATGCAAAGATGAAAAGATATCCAAATAAGATAAAAAAAAAGGCTTGACAATAAAACATACAGACCCAAAGGAAGTCAACAGACTTTTCAAGGAGAAGATCTGGTGGTGAAAGAGGCTAAGGAGGCAAAAGAAATGGCTCACAAAGAAATCAGAGAAAATGACTTTCAAACTGAAAATTGAAAACAATGCATTGTTTTCTTCCTCAGTATGGTCGCCAAACTTGTTACCGGACAATCTACCGAAAGCGAACTTAAGGCGTGATCTCCCTAGTTCAATGTGAATCTAGAACAAGTGGGATAGAATATGAAACTGATTTCCTAGATCTAGTTAAAGATCGAGTGATTAGATGTCTTACCTCTAGCTTGTAGATCTGTAACTTCCCGAAAAATACCAAAAAATAAATAAATTATAATAGCAATAATTATCAAAGTCATTAATGCGGAACATATAAATTAATTAGATTTCTTAACTAAGAAAATTTGTAACGATGACATGTCATACTTCTCCAATAAACATGGTATAATTGTATTTTATATTTCAGATTTAAGTGGATGTTAATCTCCTTAACGACAGATCTTTTATGATTATGCATACAAGTACAAATTACAGATTTGCTTAAGTTATTGAATGTGATTACATGTTGTACTATCGTGATGTTTTTGATGAAGTGTTGACAGTTTGTTTGTATGATGATAAAGGGGTCCTGCGAGGTACCCTGGAGTTTACTTAGCTACGTTTAGCTAAGGCATTGAATCTTGTTTCCATGTGCAGACTGCAGGTAAGAAATCTTATAAGACTACATGTGTTAAGAGTACTTGTGTCTTTCAATTCATCGTCAATGTAAATTTAGAATGCTAAGTACTTCCTTGCGACACCAGTTACTGGAGGTATGGATACATGGTTATAATCCTAGTTTTTATACTGTCTTACAAAGCTCTTCAGTGTTATCATTTCACGTTGTCCTAGTACTTGTTATAATGCTATATCTATTATCATAATTATGGTATATATATGCTATGAGCTAGGATTATAAAACTTCATTCTTATGCTTACACAGAACTATAGAGATGAAATAGATATATCTTATAGTTGCTATGTATTTACATATTGCATGGACATGTAATTCAAATATTACGATGCCTAAGTTTTAAACTTGGAACTATATAGAAGATGCGCTACATATTACAATGATATGGTTTTCATTATGTAATGATATGATTACAATATGAAATGATATGATTATCAATATGCAATCCTAGCTAAACTTTAGCACTATAGGATATTATCCTATGCAAACCATGAATACTATGTAAACAAACCTTTGAAAGATTATGACTTGAGCAAAAGATTGAACCATACTATATGACTTAACTCTTGTCCTAATATTATTAACGTATGTTATTGTATTCACAAAAAATCTCGTTAAGAGTTGATGAGTTGATGTGCATTGAATTTACTGTTGACAGGTTGACAGTATACCGATCATGTATTAAATGTTCTGACCAAACTCCATAGTGGAAAACATGGTTGTCAACCCACGTAATCCATCCACGTGAACTTTGGTTGATGATACCACTAGGAATCCTAGCTAGCATGGTTGCTATAATGCCTCTCCTCCAAGTTGTACACGGTAACATTCCTTGGCATGCAGTGTTGGCAACTTCGTGGTTGTTGTAATTAATGAGATATCAATGCAATGTTGCTCGGCTTTCAACGTAGCATTGTTGGCATCTCCATGCTCGTCGATCTCATCAAATCTTTATCATTGATTGTGGAACCCTAAACCTCATTGTATGTAATGGTAGTGAGTTTCCCGGTCTTCATTGTTACGTTAGAGTTGGGCCGATAGGCTACCAAAATGTAGGGTTGGAGAGAGTTCCTTTCAAGGGTTTCGATCCTGTGACCTGTGAGAGGTAGTTTTTTTTATAGTTGCAGGTTTAAGCTTCATGCCATAGAGCTACGATATAGTCATACGAAGTGTGGTTTTTCTGTTAGCTGTTGAGAGTGGTTTTTTAATTGGGGTTTGGATTTTCCTTCTGAAATCGTCTTCAGGGTTTTTGAAATTGTGGTTACTGATGTTGCTACCAAGCTTCGTCGTTCTTTTGCTGGTGTGATGTGCCATTGATCCGAGCTTCGATAGAAGGTAATTATTCACAATAATGCAATTATACAGTGTAGACTATTTATAAACTTGTATCATCTGGCTTTTAACCTCTCTGAATGTAACTTTGCAGGTACCAGTTCGAAGGATGGTTCCTGTGTAATACTGGAGAATGGAATATGTTTCTACTTCTCCTGATAAGCTCCGGTGGTTCTCGAAAACCTCGTAGGTGCCTTCGATGGTGTTTTCTGTGTGACAAGAGTTGGAAACCTTCAACTTGTTTCAGTGATGGCCAAATGCGAAGTTTTAAGTTTGTCTTGTTTTGTTTTAACTGTGCAAAGGGTAACCTCTCAATCTTTTAAATTGTCACTTGGCTACTTGATGCCTGGCTGCGTTGTTTATGAGAACTTGGTTCTCGTCTTCGTGTTGTTAAGTTCAGGGTATAACCCTGTGTAGTTTCATTGTTCCACGGTCTCGGCTCAATGTTTCAAGATGTCGAGGGTAACTCTATGTACTGTTGGGAACCTTGTAAGGCCGAAATGTAATTCTCTGTTATATATTTTGAATGGAAACCAAGAACCGAGGGTTCTTTTGCACTTGTAAACTATGGTTCGTTTCTTTGCAAATGAAAGTTATGTTTTGAATATTGTTTTGATATCATACTGTAAGAGGTTGATCCTCAATCTTTTATTTGATGCTCGGCTCAGTAATGTTTTTGTTGTAGCATTAAACCGACTTTGAATTGGTCTTTACACCGTTGGTTGTTTAAGGGAAAAGACCCTATGTATTTTGGAAATCTTAAATGGAAACAATAAAATCTCTGTCATGCTTTATCTATGTTGTTGGGCATTCCTTAATGGAGTCGTGTTTCACTTGCTTCTATGCTATTGGTTCTCTTGTACTGCAATGATACAGTCTTGTTTAAATAGATGTTAACAAATGACTGTTTGGAAAACTGTTGATTCAAGTTCGAAATGCTAGTTAGGGTTTGGAAAATCTATAGCTATTAGGTTTAGAAAGGAAATTTCTAAAGTTTGTCATAAAAGACTTGAGATGGAAATTATGAGATATGTAAACATAAATAGGGTTTGTAGTATCTTAGGGTTTGATACTGTTGATGTATATGTAACTTCAGAATGTATTTCATCTGTGTATTTTATATATATTTATTGTACCCTTATAAGAGATGTGTTATTCCTCTATAAGGAAGTGTTGTCATGTGGATTGACAAGTGTCGCAAGTGTGTGTACTTTCTGATGGGTTATTAGACCACCATGTGGGGTCGGCCCGGAATTATATATAATATAATGTGGATGTATCTAACTAGACAAGTCGGCCCCATAAGGTCACTGGGCAAAAAGGTGAGTATAAATAGAGATAGGAGATCTCTATTTTACTCACTCGGAAAAGTAACTCACTCTCACTCTCAGAAGTGGCGCACTAGTGAGGAAGAGGTGGATCATCTGCTAGGAGACTATCTCAGTGTTATTTGGTTGTATTTTGGTTGAGTCATTTCTCTCTCTATCTCCGAGGAAGTTGTGGGGTTTTTCACCTTAGGGTTTTTCCCCACGGAAACTCTGTGTCTCTTGTCTCTTATGCTTTTGATTCTTGTGATGCTTGTCATATTGTGATTGTCATGCATTGATATATTGTATATGTTATTCTCTCAGCAAAGATCCTAGAGTATAATGAATTAATGCTCAAAATTTAACATGGTATCAGAGCTAACCTGAGAAGAAGACATTTTGCAGTGATGAAAGCTTGAGATCCTTATTTATTGGGTTTCTCTCCACAGAGTTTTGAAAATCAGTATAGTAGATTGACTCTACTCATCAGGGCGCATCTATCTGTCCAATCAGAATTCAGTTCCGAGCATTTTCAGATTTGGCCCTAAAAATTAGGGTTTCCACAAAAATAGGAATTTCTGGAATCTGAGGACACAGCTGGAAGCTCCTTGCAAAAATCGAAGGTTAGAGCTTTGGATCGAGATTTTTGGCTGGGTAGATCTCCGGGAAACTCAAACCCTAATTCAGGGCTCTCTCTAGTGAACCCGGGAGGACAAAAAGGCAATTCTGAAGGGCAAGACTTTGTTGATCTCAAATTCTGAATGCACCAGGCTGATCAGGTCATCAAAGCGCATCTTTCTATCCTTTCAGAAATTTGAAATTCACATTTTGAATTTTTAGGGTTTCTCTGACAAACCCTAATCCGGGACCAGATCCAGTTTTCAGCATTTCAAGTGGTAAGACCTAAATCTTTTCTATTTCCATTTGAAGTACTCTTTAAGATGTCTCTCCACACCAAGCTTGAGGATAAGCTTGAAGGGGCTGATAACTTCCGAGCCTGGAAGTATAGGATTAGATTAATCCTGGAAGAAAATGAGTTGGACTCTTATGTGAAAGAAGACATCCCTATCCCAGAGGATGAAGAGGCCAAGGTATTGCATAAGAAGAACTTGGTCAAGGCAAAGAGAATCATTGCTGATTCTATCAAAGACCATATCATACCCCATGTGTCTTCTCTTAAGACACCCAAGGAGATGTTTGAATCTTTGACCAAGCTATTTGAAGGAAAGAACATAAATCGAAAGATGACCCTGTGGAACCAATTGAAAGGAGTGAAGTTTCAGAATGGAGAAACCATTCAATCTTATTTTTCAAGGGTCTCCCAGATCAAGGAACAAATAGAAGCAGTAGATGAAATGGTGGAGAATGGTGAAGTAGTGATGACCACTCTAAATGGCCTACCCAGGTCATGGGATTCCTTCATTCAAGGAATTTGTGCAAGGAAGAAGTTGATCTCCTTCAACAGATTACGGGAAGAATGTTCTCAAGAAGAAGCTAGACTTATAGCTCGTGAGGAAAAGATGGGAGGTGAAGATCAAGCTCTTGCATCTCACACCAAAAGAAGCAAAACTAAGAAGGAGCACTCTTGCCACAATAGATCCCATCAAAAGAGTAAGAAGGACCTAAGATGCTTCACATGCAATGAGAAGGGTCACTTTGCTTCAGATTGTCCCAAGAACAAAAGGGATAATAACAACAACTCCAGTAAGAAGAAGAAGGGCAGCAAAAGAAGGTTTCATGCTCATGCTTCCGAAGATGATGAACCCCCAAAGAAGAAGGCTAGGGCAGAAAGTGATAGTGATGATGACTCATCAATTGGAGAAGAGTATGTTCTGATCTCTGCTCTCACAGGTACTATCTCCCATGGTTGTAATGATTGGTTGATTGATAGTGGGGCTTCCAAACACATGACTGGGTTTAAGGAATCCTTTGTGAACCTATCTGAACATGAATCACCCCATAAGGTGAAACTTGGGGATGATTATCAATACCCAATCAAAGGAAGTGGTGAAGCCTCCTACAACCTAGATTCTGGAAAATCTTTGAAGATGAAAGAAGTCCTTTATGTACCTGGGCTCAAGAAGAACTTACTCTCCATCTCTGCATTGGATGCAAAAGGTATGAGGGTTGCATTTGTGGATGGCCAAGTCCTAATGTGGCCAAAGGGAAAGAACATAGATGATGCAGTAGTGATTGGAGAGCAAGAGGGAGGATTGTATAAATTGAAGGGACAACCTGAACATGCCATGGTGCATGAATCCATGGAGCCAAGTGAACTTTTTCATAGAAGACTTGCTCATATGCACTATAGAGCACTTCCAATTGCAAGCAAGGCAGTAGAAGGTCTTCCTGAAATCAAGACCAAACATGAAGGTGTTTGCAAAGGATGTGCAAAAGGTAAGAACATTAAGAAGGCTTTCCCAAGCAGTGAAAGCAAGGCAAAAGACATCCTGGAAATCATCCACTCAGATGTATGTGGCCCTATGTCATCCAGTTCCCTGAGTGGGTATGTTTACTATGTCTCATTTATTGATGACTTCTCCAGGAAGACTTGGGTACACTTCTTGAAGAGAAAAGATGAGGTGTTTGATAAATTCAAGGAATTCAAAACCTTGATGGAGAATCAGACTGACAAGAAGATCAAAACATTCAGATCCGACAATGGTGGAGAATTCAGCTCAGGTGACTTCAAGAAGCTTTGCAGTGATTCAGGGATTAAGAGGGAGTTGACTGCTCCTTATAATCCTCAACAGAATGGAGTTGCAGAAAGGAAGAACAAAACTATCATGGAAGCAGCAAGGGCAATGCTGCATGACCAGGATCTACCTATGCATCTATGGGAAGAAGCAACTATAACAGCTATTTATGTGCAGAACAAAACACCCCACAAGATATTGGACAACAAGACACCAAAAGAGGTCTTTTCTGGTAAGAAACCTGAAGTCAGCCATCTCAGAATATTTGGTTGTCCAGTATACACTCATGTCCCAAAGGAAAAGATGACTAAACTAGATCCTTCAGGAAAGAAGGGTATCTTTGTGGGTTACAGTGAAAGTTCGAAGGCTTACAGAATATACTTTCCAGGGTTCAAGAAGATTGATGTCAGCATGGATGTAACATTTGATGAAAACTCAGCATTCATCAAATCAAGGAAGGCACCTATGGAAGTTTATGAAGAACCTAAGGAAACTAGATTTCAAGACACTACCATGACTGAAGCAGTTCCAGAAGTTGTTCGTGAGTTTAAAGATCCGCAAGAACTTGTAGATCCACTCCGTGAGGATAAATCTCACAAGAGGAAACCTGCATGGGCTAGAGATCTCATTCAAGATGAAGAAAGATTTGGCATTCCAGAAGAAGAACACAGAGCAAAGAAGAGAACCAGATCACATACCAGCTATGTTGCTTTACTCTGTGACATTATGAACAAAGAGCCTTCCAGTTATGAAGAAGCAGCGGAAAAGAAAGAATGGAAGGATGCCATGGTTGAGGAATACCAATCAATAATGAAAAATAATGTTTGGGATGTTGTCCCAAGACCTAAAGAGAAGTCTGTTGTGACTTCTAAATGGATCTTCAAAATCAAGCATGCTGCAGATGGCAGTGTAGAGAAATACAAGGCAAGATTCGTAGCTCGTGGTTTCTCTCAGAAAGAGGGAATAGATTATGAAGAAACTTTTGCACCTGTAGCCAGGTATACTTCCATCAGAACAGTACTTGCCCTGGCTGCAGCTATGAAATGGAAAATACACCAGATGGATGTCAAGACTGCTTTCTTGAATGGTGTAGTTGAAGAGGAAGTATATGTGGAGCAGCCACTCGGTTTTGAAATACATGACAGGGAGTCATATGTGTGTAGATTGAAGAAAGCCTTGTATGGCTTGAAACAAGCTCCCAGAACTTGGTATGGTAGGATGGACAGTTTCCTATCTAGTTTGGGCTTTACCAAAAGTAAAGCGGATTCCAACCTTTACTACAAGGTTGAGGAAGGGAATCCTGTGATTCTACTCCTGTATGTGGATGACTTATTTGTAACAGGTGTTGACACCCAAAAAATGATCACTAGCCCATTTCCCTATTCATATAACCCATTTGTCCACTTTTCCACCATCTGAGCCTCTGAAACCAACAAAAGGTCACCAAAAGACCTTAGTACACCCCTTTTTCCCACTCAAAAAGATTATTTTTCCTAAAAAGCATAAAAAACCCTCAAAAAGGGTCCAAATTCCCAAAAATATTAAAAAGGGAATAAAAATATTAATTTTATTCAAAAAAGGAAAAAGGAGGGAAAAATACCTAAACCATGTTGGTCAATACCATTGGTTTCCACAAAACCACAAATGGTATTCCCCACCACCAAAACCTATAAAAAGGTGGTAGGGGCTCCTCATTTCACATCCATCCATTATCTCATCCTCATGCTGTCGAAATCTCCCCTGAGTATTTTGGCCATTGTAAGCAACCTTGGAGAAGGAGATCTCTTGGAACTTGGAGCTACTTATCTTGGGAGTTTCTCTACATCAACCTTCACCATTGGAGGTATTACTATTGCAAGCATTAGCTTGCCCCATTTTCAATACAAATTTATTCTTTCATATTTTCTTGTTCTTGTTTTTAAAATATTTCCATTATTTGCTTATATTCTTGCATAGATCCATGATTAGTTTTGTTTAGATTAGTTTCTTGTTTAATTTTATTGAAACTGCTGCTATTAGTTAGCAGGTGCCCATAGCACTAAGCTTGGTTGCAAAACCAAGCCAACAACAGGAGATGACAGATTGATTGCAGATACTAAGAGGAAGCTTGCTGCTGAATTCGATATGAAAGACTTCGGAATGATGCACTATTTCCTAGGCATGGAGGTGTGGCAGAGTATAGGTGGGATCTTCCTTGGTCAAGGGAAGTACACAGTAGATATCCTGAAGAGATTTGGGATGATGGATTGCAAGGACATGGCCACACCTATGGCATCGAATCTGAAGCTTCTATGTGATGCTTCATCTGAGCCAGTTGATGTCTCTATGTATCGTCAGATGATTGGGTCCTTGATGTACCTGACGAACACGAGACCAGACATTTGCTTTGCTGTGAACACATTGAGCCAGTTCCTGACGGATCCGAGGAGTGTTCACCTGGTTGCTGTAAAGCATGTTCTGAGGTACCTGAAGGGTATAGTGGATTATGGGCTCAGGTATGAAGCAAATCAAAAGTTTAACCTGTAGGGTTATGTTGATTCAGATTGGGCTGGCAGTGGTGCAGATAGGAAGAGCACATCTGGGTGCTGCTTCAGTATGGGATTAGGTGTGATCTCTTGGTTCAGCAGGAAGCAGTCCTGTGTAGCACTGAGTACAGTTGAGGCTGAGTATGTTGCAGCCTGTTTAGCTAGTTGTGAGGCAGTATGGCTACGGAAGCTACTGTCTGAGTTATTTGATCTCCCGTTGGATGCTACTGGTATCTTCTGTGATAACCAGAGTTGTGTGAAGATGTCCGAGAATCCAGTGTTTCATGACAAGTCGAAACACATAGAGATCAAATATCACTATATCAGGGATATGGTGCAGAGAGGAGCTGTGAAGCTCCTGTATGTTGCGACGGACGAGCAGATTGTAGATGTGCTGACGAAGCCACTAGCCAGGGTGAAGTTCGAGTACTTCAGAGAGAGACTTGGCGTTCTTCAGATCGAGGACACTTCAAGGAAGAAGTGATGGACACATTTGCTGAAGCCATTCCAAGCATGTTGGAAGGAGGATTCTTCACATGGCTGTGGATGTAAGCGCTGGATAATGAGCATCAGGATGATGTTCTAGTTTTTGCTTGGATATGATCAGTTGGATCATTTTTATGTATATATGTATGCATCATGTTGGATGCTAGATATGATCAGTTGGATCATCTTTATGTATGTATGTACGCATCATGTTGGATGCTGGATATGATCAGTTGGATCATTTATATGTACGCATCATGTTGGATGCTGGATATGATCAGTTGGATCATGTGTATGTATTTTTGAATATGCATCATGTTGGATGCTTGGACCATGTATCTGTATATGTATCAGGTAGATACATTGTATGATCAGGTGGATCATGTATGGTGATATGTATCATGTATTTGTATTTGTATCAGGTGGATACACTGTATGATCAGGAGGATCATGTATGATGATATGTATCAGGTAGATACTTGGTATGCATCAGGTAGATGCATTGTATGATCAGGATGATCATGGATGATGAGCTTCAGGATGTTGCTCCAGATGACATGCAGCAGGATGTTGCAGTGATGATGATCAGGATGATCATGGATGACGAGCTTCAAGATGTTGCTCCAGATGACATGCAGCAGGATGTTGCAGTGATGATGATCAGGATGATCATGGATGACAAGCTTCAGGATGTTGCTCCAGATGACATGCAACAGGATGTTGCAGTGATGATGATCAGGATGATCATGGGTACATCAGGATGATGTATGATGAGTATCAGGTTGATATTCTATGGCCGTGGATCAGGTTGTGCAGATGAGCATGTAATCCGGTGCCCTGAGAGATTTGCAGATAGTATTTCGAGGTTTTGCCTATGGCATGTAATTCGGTGCCCTGGGATATCTGGCAAATGCTCTTTCGAGGTTTTTCTCTGGAAGGACATATAATTCGGTGCCCTGGGAGATCTGCAGATAATCTTTCAAGGTTTTGACTATGGCATGTAATTCGGTGCCCTGGGATATCTGGCAGATGCTCTTTCAAGGTTTTGTCCTATGGCATATAATTCGGTTCCCTGGGAGATCCGATAGGTTGGGCTGTGTGCTCGTAATCAGTCCTGGAATGCTCTTGCGAGGTTTTTCCATGACCACATGTAATTCGTTGCCCTGGGAGATCCTATAGGTAGAGCTGTGTGCTCGTAACAGCCTGGGATGCTCTTGCAAGGTTTTGTGGTGAGGTCACATGTAATTCGTTTCCCAGGGAGATCCTATAGGTAGAGCTGTGTGCTCGTAACAGCCTGGGATGCTCTTTCGAGGTTTTGTGATGCACGTAATAAGTCCTGAGGATTCCACAGTATGGCCAGTGATGATGAAGACCTACAGGTGGTGGGCCTACATCCAGTATGAAAAAGGACTGGCTCTGTAGAACTTTTTATGACGAGTAGAGTCAGATATTGGTTGAGATAGCAGCAGCAGTGACGATGATGATGATGATGCATCGATGACGATGATCCAGAGAAGAAGACTTGTCTAGAAGATATGTGTCGAGAAATACCTTCCTAGTTAAGAGGGAGTGTTGATGTATATGTAACTTCGAAATGTATTTCATCTGTGTATTTTATATATATTTATTGTATCCTTATAAGAGATGTGTTATTCCTCTATAAGGAAGTGTCGTCATGTGGATTGACAAGTGTCGCAAGTGTGTGTACTTGTCGATGGGTTATTAGACCACCATGTGGGTCGGCCTGGAATTATATATAATATAATGTGGATGTATCTAACTAGACAAGTCGGCCCCATAAGGTCACTGGGAAAAAAGGTGAGTATAAATAGAGATAGGAGATCTCTATTTTACTCACTCGAAAAAGTAACTCACTCTCACTTTCATAAGTGGCGCACTAGTGAGGAAGAGGAGGATCATCTGCTAGGAGACTATCTCAGTGTTATTTGGTTGTATTTTGGTTGAGCCATTTCTCTCTCTATCTCTGAGGAAGTTGTGGGGTTTTTCACCTTAGGGTTTTCCCCACGGAAACTCTGTGTCTCTTGTCTCTTATGCTTTGATTCTTGTGATGCTTGTCATATTGTGATTGTCATGCATTAATATACTGTATATGTTATTCTCTCTACAAAGATCCTAGAGTATAATGAATTAATGCTCAAAATTTAACATATACTACTATGTAGTTATTTGATAATTGAAATCAAAGAAGGAAATTAGTGAAGAAATAAATATGTATAATGACAAGAAATCTATACAGTGATTAGTTCTTGCAGCTGCTATAATTCTTGAAAATACAATTACTTTGAAAACATGAAATGTTTAATATTGATTGCATTTGCTTGCTATCTTAAATGAATAGAGACAAGAGGAATACATGGAACTGTCAGAAACATACTGTGTTTTTCTTTCAAGTATTATTTACATGAATTATATGCTGCAATTGATGCTATACTGTAATGTTTTACTGTGTTTAAACATAGGACAGAATTTTAACCAGAACACTACTGAAATCACTTATTCAATCAATGGAATTCTGCATATCTCTCATCTATCCTTAATTTGCTTCTCTATACTAGAGTACTATGCAGAGAACAACATGGGGAAAAATATCGATATGGTTATCTAATCAAATATTTCACAAAGATTTATCATTCAGAATCAAACATAGATCAGAAAATAAAATAACTTCTTTTATATGACAATTTAATAATTCTACTAAGCAGAAATATTGAACTGTAAACAAAAGTAGGAACAGTAAAACCTGGTTAACTGTAGGGACACAAACAGCCCAAGGAACCTATTCCACCCAACCAATTCTTGAAGACAGCCAAGTTACTTTCCTTAGGACCCCCGAGCCTATTCACTGAACCACCAGGAGGAAGGAACTTAGAAGCTTGGGACCTCAACTTGCAGTAGCAATAGTTACCCAGTCTTAAAGACTTAGTAGTCAAAGGGACCTGCACCAGCACTTCTGTTTTTCCTTCTCATAATACTTTGCAGACTTACTGTTGCACTCTCACATAGCCTCCCTATTCGAATCTCTCAATGACCACCTGATGCACTTGAGGAATATTTCTATAGAAAATATTATAAGAGCTGCTTGCTCAATTCGAATTGCCTTATGTAGGCTGCCTAGGCCTTTTAGTGGTTAACTGGTCATTAAATGAGCTTCATGCTCACTCCCACCACCTGGGGGATAATGCCACATTTTTAGGGGTAGTTGTCCCATAACCAACAACTAGTGGTGAAGTGCAATTGCTTCCATCTGTCCCATGCCTTCTAACAGCTTCCATTCCTCCTAGTGGGTCAGTGAACACTCATTTAATAGTTCCATTGGGTGTTTGTCTCCTACTTTAATTTATTAAATAATAATAATCAGTAATTACATTCATCCTTGACCAAACTTGGTCATAATTACAAAACTTTGTAATTAAAATTTAACATAAAGTATTTTGCCAATAAAATAATAATTTCAGAATTTGGGTAGGTGACAAGATCTCTTCTCTTGGATGTTGTTCCAAGCTCCACGGTCGTCAGATCTCAGCTGCAAGACCTATCAAGACATATAGAACAATACAAGCAGTAAAATGCATCTAAACAGTAACAAATCTAAGTAAACGGTTAAGCAAGTAAACTACACAAACATTATTAACACAACAACATTTGGTGGAAAGAGTTTATATTACTATATTAAAGAAGGGAAGTACAAAAGAGAGATGATTACAACCAAAGCTTAACATCGCAATCCTCCTCCAACAAGCCAGTTCCAAAGGCTCCAAAGGAAGTATAGGTCTACCAAGAGATGAGTAGAGATCTCCTAAGCTAATTTCACCAGCATGCAAGTACTATAGACTTCCTCCCCTTGGAATGGGAATGAGCTTCACATATATAGGACTAAGAGGATAGGGTAGGTTGAGATATAGTGAGAGAGGGTTAAGGGATCCTCCCAAAGGGCCAGGGAACCGAATGTCAGCTCCCCCTATAGGCTAGGGATAGAGATCCACATCACACACATTCGAGAAATGGCTCGAAGATGCCCTTTTATCCATTTAACTAACATCGTCACAGGTTGCATGAGGGTGACCTGCGACGTCACATGTTGCATTAAGATGACCTGCGACGACCTCACTAAACCTTATGGAAATAGGTCAGTATCTCTTCCAATTTGATTTCTTAGTCATAGACACTTTAGGGATGTTTGAACTGAGTCTTAAGGTGGCAAGATTTAGGTGTAACACATAGTGCATCTGAATATGCTTGTGCATACATATGATGTTGCAAATTTGTCAAAGAAGTATGGTTTTACATATGCAATGAGCCACTAATGACAATTTTTGTAGTTGATGATGATTGTATGTCCAGAGATGGTTGAAGCATGGCTAAGATGTTGATGATGCTATTGCATGTCACACATGTGACCTCGTGAATAAAGACTAGGGAAATAAATCCATGATCAAGGGGTTGGTGGAAGGATTGTGTAATCTTTTGTAAGACACCAAATAATCAGGTAACATCATAGATGTCGATGGCATCCATGCAGGTAATGGTTTATTTATGTTGATTGCATAACTGCTAAAAGGGGATTGGGTAAGAATCGTTTCACCCATATTTTAATCGTGATAAATTGGTATGCATGTGGTATTGAATGCATTTATGTGACTGATATCCCACCAAGTATGGTGAGGTATGGAGTAGTAAGGGAAAGGAACCTTATACCATGTGACTGTTTAAAATTTAGAATGCATCCATAGGAAATAATAGCATGCCATGTGTGATACCATGAGGGTGTTGGGTTGTGAATCCTATAGTGCTACACAAGTATCCCATGAACTCGAGATTGGTGTTAATCTGGGATGAAACCTCTTCACCAACAAGTAGAGAGTGACTGAACTCTTGATGTTGTGTTCGGGTGAAGAAGGAAGGCACCCATATAGTTAACCAAATGATTGGGGATATAGTTGGGTATTGTTTCGAGGCATTGGCGGGGATGTCCAAATTCCATGGTAGGGCACATGCGTACAAACATAAATGTTTTTGAGCAATATCGAAGTGCATTGGGTGCATGGGCATAAGTGAATTATGTGCATTGAATTAATTATTAGAAAGAGTTCCCTATGCTCTCAAGAGACTATTAAGCAGTGAGGGAAGTAGCTTGGAATCTGAGTATGTCAGTGTGAATCTGATGACATGACATTATGGTATTCATGAATCAATGCAGGTGTGCATTGAGTGAATGCACATTAAATGATTATGTAAATCCATGGTTATGCATGAATATGTGTAGACATGTATGTTAGAATGCATTGTGAGTGCATGTTTGTGCCATATTTCATTGCAATTAGCTAATATATGGAATGGTAGAATTCTTGGTAATTTTGAGATCATTTCATGACTATTGTGGGTAATGCAATGAAATTTAAATGTTGAAAACACTAATGATTGTTTGGTTGTTTAAGAATTGTGTCAGGAGGACATGTTATAGGTGGATTTCCAAGTTATGGCAGCGAGTGTAAGACCATAAATTGGAAAATCATGCTACCACTTATCGGATCCAAACACTATGAGGAGGGCCTCATAGTTAATTAAAAAAATACGATTTACTTAGGGAACATAATTGTACATTCAGATTTGAATTTGGTTATTAATGTTATTGAATTTTTGGATATTTTTGAATTGTGTCAAAAGGAAACATTGCAAGAATACCATGTGCCATGGCCTGCAAGAGCCAAACATTATGAGAAGGACCATGTGTTTATGAAATCTAGTTTCTGTATGAAATAGATTTGAGAAATTTCTGATTGAAATTTATGAGGACCTCATGTTTGGGAAATATGTTTTCTGTAGGAAAAAAAATTGAAAATTTTCTAATTTAAATTTATGAGAAGGATCCCATGTTTGTTAAATCTAGTTTTTGTATGAAACAAATTTGAAATTTTAATTTATTGAAATTTATGAGGATGACCTCATGTTTGGGAAATATGGTTCCTGTATGAAACATAATTGAGAATTTCTAATTGAAATTATTATGATGGAATCTCATGGTAATTGTATGTGTGTAATACATGTGGGATGATGGATCTGTCTAGTGAGGACATATGATGGTTGTTAAACGTTTGCAAGCAAATGGGGGGAAGCTAATATAATGACAATGGAACCCTATGATATTCCTTGATAGGAAGGAGCTATGTTATATTAAGGGTTTCTAGTGGGATGACCTAGCAGTAAGGAATGCGATTTGGCACTCTTCTTGTACACAAACTCCTGGGAAAATGATAGATCGCCTAAGGAAACCGTGGATCGATGAAGGGGATTCCTAAGCCTTAATGATGAGTGATTGCAAGGAAGATGAAACTTGAATGAATCTAAGTGATAGATTCATGTTATGTGCTATATAGGATCAAGAAGGAATTAGAGGTATATGTAGACACCTTGGGTGTGTCAAAGAAGATAGTAAGTTGAATCTTGACCATGGTATCCATATGGAGAAAATATATGTTCATAGAAATACGTATTGGGCTTATTGCATACTTTATCTTGTGTTATGAATATATATGCTTCGGTTATGAAACTTGAATCTTTGTTAATGGATCAAGTGTTGCTTAAAATGTCTATGACGAGCATATTTTCCTTTGGTGAATATAATAGGTATGTAATGAAATGATAAATGCCTTGGAAGTGTTCCAAGGTAGTCCAAAGGAATGATTGAGCATTGCCGTCCAAGATATCTAGCAACAAGATAAGTGTCCTTGAAGAGAAAGGCATTGCAAATGCAGCTGAAAAGAAGGACATGGAACCTTGATGAAAATAAAGAGAACACTAAGGAAAATGTTATTCCAATGGGGGGGGATTGTCATACCCCCAGTTTGACCCTTGTAATGTATTGAATTAGACAATGTAAAATGATGTAAATGTGTTAGTATTGATTCCTAGTGCATAGCTCAAGGCCAATGTTCGACTAGTGAATGGCTAGGCATATGTGATATGAATATCTCTATATGGTCAATGTGCTTGGTCTATTGTCATGCCAATTCGAAATCTAGGTAAATATTATGTTGGAAAATAATATTTATGGTCCAAGATGGTCGTGTAAAGAGTACTAGAGGGGATATGATTCCACTAAAGGGGAAGAGGAAAGGGGGGCTTATGGGAGATTAAATTCTCTATTGCCAAGTGCCAACCTTAGAACTCATCCATTTGCTACCATTTTCTTTAAATGAGCTAATTACTTCCTTTTGACTGTTTTACCCAATCATTGAATGCATGTGTGAGGTTGGTGGGGAAATTCTTCTCATGTAGTTATGGAAGCATGGGATGAATATACTTCTATGAATGCTATAAGAGTCCTATCTTCTATGTTCATAAGTTATATAAGTTGTCTTTTCCACCATTCTCTCATATTTTTGGAGTATGCCATCCATTTCTATTATCATTATGATTATGCATATTTTTACCAATAGATTTTACACTACACATAATTCTTCTTTTGATGTTCATTCCATTGCCATTACCATTACCATATTGTGCATAACCCAAAAATTCGAATTTGGAAACAAGGTTGCAAATTTGAGGGAAAAAGAGATGGTTGTAGATGAGCATAGAGGTTGGGCAAGCTAGGTACCTTTACCCATTGGGTTTTTCTACTCACAGATGCTTGAGAAGCCATGAATTAATACTATAGAAGGTTCTCCAACAACATACAACAGATTTGACCCTTACAAAACGCATTGGTAAGCAATGAAAGGGTTGGATTTCTTGATGGAATTGTGGATCAATGAAGGGGAATGTATTCCTTATGTTGTGTGGGGCAGTTGGAGTGAGTTCCATGGATGCGATAGTTGAGTGATATTCCTATAGAGCTCTAGATGAGAATTTGGCTAAGCATAAGCATTAAGAGAAAAATGAGATATGGGATAAGAGAGAGAACCCTATGGGTGTTCCCTTCATCCCGATGGCCTCATAGCTCAACTTTGGTGTGGCCTCTTAGTAGAAAGAGTGTATGTTGGATAGAGTTCCTACGTTTGGATGGGAAAGCGATCTTACATGTCCAACTGCTTGGATCATCTTTGTTTAAGGATAAATATTCTCTTTGTATTTGAATGTGCAATAATTTTATTTTATGAATGTGATGAATATGTTGTATATGCATGATATGTGTGTGTGGATAGAGTTTATTTCTGTTGTGATTTTAATGATGTATATGCATGTGCATTTTATTTTTTATGAATTTTGTATTATTCCCATGGGGAAAACTTTAGAGGCCCGAAATTTGTAAATCTCCCCTTTGTTGGTCGGAATGATGGATGAGGATGTTGGTCCCGTGAATTGTCCATTTTTTCCACCTTTTTACGTCACTTTGACATCACCTTGGGTTCCTTTCCACTCCTTTATGACATTGCTTAGCCTATAAACTTATGTTTTTATTTAAAGGTACAACCTTGTTGAATACTACATTGTTTTGAATTATAACATAAGTGTTTGAGTGGTTTTCATGCTTGGTTTCATGATTACTTATCGTATGGCTTGAGATGTGCTTAGACAGGTTGGACCCATGATGTCAAGTGATCATTGCTGACTACTTTTGTGTGCACTCACAGATTGTTCTGTCCCATTTTGGGTATGATGTTACTTGTGTTTTGTTACTCCTGGATGTTCTAAGGATGTCGTGATTTTGGAATTCTTGAGCATTTGGTCTTCGACCGATGCTCAAGCATAGGAGGAGATAAGTTCCAATAAAGACATGCTAGGTCAGAAGGATAACACAACATCAACCAACGCTATATATATGGAATAAACTAAATGAAGGAATTATATTTTTACACGGCTGCTATAACAACATTATCATTTGAAATGCCTTTGATTTGTATTTATATGAACAACCTTGAGAATATTCAATTCTCAATGTGTTCAGTTACTCTACTTTGTGAAATATTATTATCTATATTTGTATAAAAGGATTGAGCTCTCTCAGGTTTGGGAGTTGTCAATTATTGTTCAGAACAGAGTGCAGGATAGAGGACATTCAAACTTGTTGTATCATTTTCCTTATCTATAATATATACATGATGTATCTTGTGTATTGAGCTTCAATATGTGAGTAAATAGTATCCTTGATTAGAGAAGGAAGGCCCCCCTTCACTGACCAAGAGCTTCCCATGTAGTTTTTCATTTTTCATAGATAGATCGACTGCAGTGTGTTAATTTTATCAGTTCATTATCATTGATTACCATTTGTTGCATAGATGGTTATACATGTTATTATTTATAGAGTTCTGGAGGTAGATGATTGTTTTTTTATTGAGTAGCTGGTTGATGTTTATTCAAGTTGTCATTATTCAATTTGGTTTTCTATTATCATTCGTAGATTAGAAGTTTGATTATTGAATAGTGTTGAATGGATTTTCCTTACAACAAATCACATCTTTAATATTTACGATAGAAGTATTCTCTTGAATATTGATTGTATCATTGTTGAATTGGTTGAGATTTGTAGCTAATATTTCCTTTCAGGATTGTGTGGATGAGTGTGGATTCCTTTTCATATCTAAAGTGTTCTTTGTTAGCAATATGATTTATATTTCCATGAACAGTGTGCTCTCGGGGTAGAAGTGTGGTTTCCCTTTCTTTTCAATAGAGTTGTGAATAATTAGGTTTCCTTTTATGAAAGTTGAGTGAATGAATTACTTTTAGTTTGAGTGGATTTGAATGTTACTTTATCTCATTCGTTGCATATGCATTTAGTTCGTTTTACCAACGCTAGAATGAAATTGTGTCCTACCTATACTTTGAGTGTAGCCTTGAGATAAAAAGACGTTCCTGGATTAACACTTAATACAAGTACTAGTTTGGTGTTTTAGAAAACCATTATTAGCCCCAACATTTTGGCACTGTTGTCGGGGAGGTTACAAAGGTGCAAAAATACAAGTTTTGTTGTTCTTCTTAGATGCATCACCTTTTATTCTACTGAGGCCTGAGATATAAAGATGGGAGGTAAGAACCTATGCATCTATCACCAATTCCTTGCATGGGGATTATCTGTGGTAGACTCTCGTCTCACTTGAACTGAAGTTTATAATTTTTGCATGGGTAAAGTAGCATATATAATGCATGAATAGAGGAAGAATTCCTAGGGGTAGAGGCATACCACCATATACTAATAAAACTGCAGGAAGAGGGGATCGTAAGGACCAAGGGCGAGTAACATATATTCAAGAAATTATAGCAAAGGTAGATTCATAGGAAACATCACTCCACACTTTTAAGGTGGCATCTCAAGCAGGTCCTAGCCATCATTGTTCTTCATAGGGTAAGTATGCTACAACCGTAGAAGGTGAGTTGCATCATCTTTTAGAAGGAAGGAGTGAAACTAAGGGACCAATCCCACAAAAAGAACCAAATTCACCCCTTGGAACAGCATAACCTGAGCTTCACACACCAATAGAAGGACATGGGGAAATAGGGGAATTTACACCAAAATATCAGGACTTAGCCTCTAAACTCATTTTTCCGAATCTAGGGAGTGATGTTAAATCCTTTGCACCAAAAACAGAGGAATATATTCCATTTGAATGGATCCTTGATGACTTTTGAATTCCTAAAGGATATTGGCAATTGTGGGAAGACATCAACCCAATAATAATGGCTACTACTACATCTACCATTGAATCCCCCATCTCTAATACTCCAGGGGTAGCACCAATGAATCCCATTTCATTGTCTAATCTCATGAATTTCCATGGGGTAACCACTGAGGACTTGTATTCCTACTTGTTCGAGTTTGATGTATTATGCAGGAATTATGATTACACCACAGACTTACATAAACTCAAGCTGTTCCCTACCACTTCGAAGGGGGTAGCCTTGAGATGGTTCATGGGCCTCTATGGTGGTTCCATATCAACTTGGGATGAAATGAAGAATTCCTTCCTCATGAAATATCAAGAACACTACAGATCACAGGACCTTAAAGAATAAATCTTCAATATGACTAAGAAAGAAGATGAGAACATGGAGGACTATGTGGAACATTTCCAGTACAATTTGCATAGATCTCCACATTTCATGTTGGGAAATGATGTCTTGAAAATAATTTTGATTCGAGGAATGCAGGATGAATGGATAGATATGTTGAATGTGATGGGAAAGGGAGATATATCCAAGGATATATATGAGACTATTTGTGATTGGTTTAGGAGATGTTCACAAGGATATTCTAGGAGCAGAACATGAATCATAGATCTTCCCACCAGTGTAACCAAGTCAACTAATGGTGGATTAACCCGAACATAAATAGGGACCATATTGGAAGATTTCAAAACAGATATTTTTAGGACTTTATCTTCACATTTAGATGTATTTCAAATGAAACAAAGGAAATTTGAAGAAGATAAGGCATTGGTTGTCTTCTGTCCACAATACAGAAAAAAACATCCAGTAAAGGAATGCCCACTTAATGTTGTGGAATTATGTGCAGTATGTGAAAAGGATCATTCTACGAAATCATGTCCATTATTTCCAAGGATGAAAGCAGTAGACTAGAATGCTAATGAAGAATTTTAGCTAGCATACTTTCTAGCACAAAAGAAACCATGGCATAATTAACCTCCAGGTATGAACCAAGAGCCATCTATATTTTTTATTAATTATCAAAATCACTATGTGTCTCGGCACCCACAAAGTCAATATGTATCTCAACAACCATAGTCCCTTTCCCAACCTTGGAAAATTTCACGACATATCCAATATCCTTCTCCTTGGGTACCATGGCTGGATCAACTAGCCCATAACCAAACATGGCCTCAAAATTGGAAAAATACTCCTTTTCCCACACAACAGTTCCCAGTGACACAACCTCAATTACCTCATCAATTACCAACACCGTTACCTACCCAACCACAACTGCAACTCCCCATGAACATGCTCATAAACACTCAAATGAATTCCCTTTTAATTCATCCCCAATTACCTGTACAAGCAAACCCCAGTCCAAATAATAAGGTGTTTCAACAAGCTGAAACATATATCTTTCTAGACTATAGAAGAAACCCCTTTGGATGTAATGATGTCCACTTGAGGTCTAGAAGAATAATTCAATATGAAAATCCACCAATAATTATGGAGGAAGAACCTTTACCTGTTAAATTTTCAGAATTTACTTCAATCTGATCTAGGATCTTAACTGAGAGAACAACATGTACATCATATCTACAGCATATCAATCATGGAGACAATAATGCAAGCACACAAGAGACACAAGGATTTACTTGGGGAAAACCATAAAGGTGAAAAACCCCAATAACTTCCTCAGAGATAGATAGAGCAATGATACAACCAAGAGATAGACATAACCTAGCAGCAGATCCTCCTCCTCCATAAGTGCGCCACTCCTCCTTGAGTGCATGAGTGAGAAGTGAGTGTGAGCAAATAGAGTGCCTCCCGCACTCTATTTATACTTGACTTGACTTGCCTTTTTACCTAACTCATGTAGGCTCGAACTTAACCACATAACATAATGCTGACTGGGTCGACCCCCAATAGGGTGGTCTAATAACCCTTTGACCCACATGGCCGACCCCCAATAGGGTGGTCTAATAACCCTTCGACCCACATGACTTATACAGGGCCGACCCCAACAAGGTGGTCTAATAACCCATCAAGTATAAGTTACGACACTTACAATATAAATGAAGACACTTCCGTATAGAGGAATAATACCATCTCTATAGGAGTACATACAATATATATGAAATACATTCCGAAGTTACATATACATCAACACTCCCTCTTAACTAGGAAGGTATTTCTCAACACAGTTCTTCTAGCACAAGTCATCTTCTCTAGATCATCGTCACTGGATAATCGTCATCGAGTCATCATCATTGTCACTGTTGTTGCTATCTCAATCGATCTCTGAATCTACTCGTCATAGGAATTTCTACAGAGCCAGTCCTTTTTCATACTGGATGTAGGCGCACCACCTGCAGGTCTTCATCATCATTGGCCGTACTGTGGAATCCTCAGGACTTATTACATGCGTCACAAAACCTGGCTGCAGCATCCCAGGCTATTACGAGCACACAGCTCTACCTGTAGGATCTCCCAGGAGCACATTACGTGTGACCCATCACAAAACCTGGCTGAAGCATCCCAGGCTGTTACGAGCACACGGATCTACCTGTCGGATCTCCCAGGAGCACATTACATGTGATCTCACCACAAAACCTGGCTGAAGCATCTGAGGCCTTTTTCATCCTGTCCAGATCTCCCAGGAGCAAATTACATGTGGTCATGGAAAAACCTGGCTGAATCATCTGAGGCCTTTTTCATCCTGTCCAGATCTCCCAGGAGCAAATTACATGCCATAGGACAAAACCTCGCAAGAGCATCTTCCAGATATCCCAGGGCACCGAATTACATGCCATAGGCAAAACCTTGAAAGACTATCTGTAGATCTCCCAGGGCACAAATTACATGTCCTCCCAAGCAAAACCTCGCAAGATCATTTGCCAGATGTCCCAGGGCACCGAATTACATGCCATAGGCAAAACCTCGAAAGACCATCTGCAAATCTCCCAAGGCACAAATTACATGCTTACCTACACAACCTGATCCACGGCCACAAAGTATCATCTGATACTCATCAAACATCATCCTGATGTACTCATGATCATCCTGATCATCATCACTGCAACATCCTGCTGCATGTCATCTGGAGAAGCTCGTCATCCACAATCATCCTGATCATACAATGCATTCATCTGATGCACACCAAGTATCCACCTGATCATACAAAGATACATGATCCACACAATGTATCCATCAGCATCCAACATGATGCGTACATACATAAGTGATCCAACTGATCATATCCAGCATCCAATATGATGCATACATACATACATAAAAATGATCCAACTGATCATATCCAAGCAGAAACCAGAACATCATCCTGATGCTCATCATCCAGCGCTTACATCCACAGCCATATGAAGGGTCCCCCTTCTAACATGCTTGGAATGGCTTCAGCAAATGTGTCCATCACTTCTTCCTCGAAGTGTCCTCGATCTGAAGCACGCCAAGCCTCTCTCTGAAGTACTCGAACTTCACCCTGGCTAGTGGCTTCGTCAACACATCTGCAATCTGCTCGTCCGTCGCAACATACAGGAGCTTCACAGCTCCTTTCTACACCATATCCCTGATATAGTGATATTTGATCTCTATGTGTTTCGACCTGTCATGAAACACTGGGTTCTCGGACAGCTTCACACAACTCTGGTTATCACAGAAGATACCAGTATCATCCAACGGGAGATCAAATAAATCAGACAGTAGCTTCCGTAGCAATACTGCCTCACAACTAGCTGAACAGGCTGCAACATACTCAGCCTCAGCTGTACTCAGTGCTACGTAGGACTGCTTCCTGCTAAGCTAAGAGATCACACCTGATCCCATACTGAAGCAGCACCCAGATGTGCTCTTCCTATATGCAGCACTGCCAGCCCAATCTGAATCAACATAACCCTGCAGGTTAAACTTTTGATTCACTTCATACTTGAACCCATAATCCACTGTACCCTTCAGGTACCTCAGAACATGCTTTACAGCAACCAGGTGAACACTCCTTGGATCCGTCAGGAACTGGCTCAATGTGTTCACAGCAAAGCAAATGTCTGGTCTCATGTTCGTCAGGTACATTAAGGACCCAATCATCTGACGATACATAGAGACATCAACTAGCTCAGATGAAGCATCACATAGAAGCTTTAGATTCGATGCCATAGGTGTGGCCATGGCCTTGCAATCCATCATCCCAAATCTCTTCAGGATATCTACTGTGTACTTCCCTTGACCAAGGAAGATCCCACCTGCACTCTGCCACACCTCCATGCCAAAAATAAATAGTGCATCATCCCCAAGTTCTTCATCTCGAACTCGGCAGTAAGCTTCCGCTGCATGTCGGCAATCAATCTATCTTCACCTGTAACAAATAGGTTATCCGCATACAAAAGTAGTATCACTGGATTGCCTTCCTCAACCTTGTAGTAAAGGTTGGAATCCGCTTTACTCTTGGTAAAGATCAAACTAGATAGAAAGCTGCCTACCATACCAAGTTCTGCACATATAGGATTTCCTGTCATGTGTCTCAGAACCAAGTGGCTGCTCCACATACACTTCTTCTCCAAATACACCATTCAAGAAAGCTGTCTTAAATCCATCTGGTGTATCTTCTATTTCATCACTTTTATATTTCTCTATGCTGCCATCTGCAACATGCTTGATCTGATAGATCCATTTGGAAGTCATAACAAACTTCCCTTCACGTCTTGGGACTACATCCCAAACATCATTCTTCATGATTGACGGATCATGGCATTCCATTTCTTCATCCCAGATCCTGGGAACTTCAATATCTTTGCTGAACAAATGTTGTAGTTCTTCTTTTGTAGGAGATGGCATATGATCTTTCCTACACAACAAGTTAAATTGCATGATTAGAAAACATCTCATAGTTTTCAGAACAAATTCTTACACATAAAGAAATATGTCATACAGTCATGCAATTATCTTAGCCAATGTTTCAATACAACATTTATCCATATCTCGTAACTTTCTAGATGCCTTCCAATCTCTACCAGAACATTGTTAAGAGTGTGCACAACTCCCAACATGTCAGCAAAGAGGTTTCATTCTAGATAAGTAGCAATGGAATGTTGTACAGTGCCATAGGCCACTTACCCATGCATATTAGGAGTATACTGTTCATCAATGCAACTATTCTAATATGCATAATACACAACCTAATTCTAGGAACATCAGTATATACATTATTGAACAGTATTATTTAAACAATAAAATATGCAAGTAATGACAATTCAAATACTTATCTTTGTTTGTTTGTTGGGTTGACTCCCTCTCAGTCTTTGCTTCTTTTCTACAACTCCATTCCCATGTAGATTGTGAGAAGTGGTCAACTCCCTCTGAATATCTGCATCCTTGCAGAAACTACTGAAGTGTGCTCCTTTGCTTTCTTGCAGGAACAACTAGAGTGTGCTCCCTCTTGATCTTTGCTTCCTGGATTACTTGTCCTTGAACTTACATCCATCCTTAATCACTATGCATGCTTATTAGTATCATCATTGTGTTATCCTTGAGGTCTCATACATAATCACACATTTATTAGTATAATCTTAATATTATCAAAACACAATAATCTCAAGCATGTATAGTTAGGATCATTTCAAACACAGATAATAAACATTAGTATTCAAGGTTTCAGGGAAGTCTTCTTTTACTCATGCATATTCTTATTTGATCATAGGACTCTTTTGGTTAGTTAAATCATCAATCATGGTAAGAACATAATATGCATACAACCGTGATTATTCAAACCTATGACTTCATGAACAATCATCATCAACATCACAACAGTATAAGATCCTAACACAAGGTAGGATTCTAGCTTGATATAGGAAAAACATACCTGGATTAGCATGCTAGCTAGTTATGTCTAACATACTCACATGATGTCTTCTTGTTCTTCTTTAATGACTTGTGCTAGTAAGTTGTATATCTCATAGGTTAACCATTACAAAACCAAGTTATACATACCTCGTAAATGGATCTTCTATGAGATCCATGACAATGGATGAATCTTTGTCCTCATGTTATCATGATCATATGTTCTTGGACCAGAACATGATTTGTCTTTCTTGGTGTACCTTTCATGTTAGTAGACAACATAAACCTCATAAAACACCATAATGCATTAGTACAATCATAAGTGTCAACACCCTAATCAATGAATATTTTCTATCGTGCATTCATAGTTTTATTAAGGTGATATGACAAGTCTAAAATCAAGATTGTACTAACCGTAATAACATGAAGACAAACATACCATAAACTTAATCATGAACAAATCTCAAAACATACCTCGATGATTCATACCTGTCGAGATCGCTTGTAATCTTCTTATGTAAGGCCTTAGCCTCATCTCCCTTTGAAACAAGAACATCTTCATTTATGCAGGTGGCCAATCCATCTTCTTCTAGGATTAACCCAATCCACTTGATTTTCAAGAAATGGACCTGGAGCTGGAAATGGGTTTGTCAGAGAAACCCCAAAAATTCAAACTTTCGAAAGGATAGAAATATGCGCCTTGATGAGCTGATCAAACTGGTATATTCAGAATTCGAAAACTGCAAAGTTTCACTCCTCAATTTTTCCTTTGAAACCTCTGGATTCACTGGACGTGACCCTGAACTGGGGTTTGATGAAGCCCACTCTTCTGCCCAATCAAAAGGTTTGATCCAAATCTCTAAGCTTCTATTTTTTTGAGGAGCTTCCAGCCGTGGTCACAGATTTCAAAAATTTCCATTTTTACAGAAGCCCTAATTTTCCACTTTTCTGATCAAAGTCCCGAACTAGGGTCTGATCAAGCCCAGCCTTCTGCCTAGCCAAAAATTTTGATCTTGGTCTCTAAATTTTTATTTTGATGAGTAGCATTCAGCCGTGGTCTCCGATTACAAAAATTCCAACTTTCTCCAAAGCCCTTAATTCCGGAAGCCATGAATGAAGGTACTCAAAAATAATTCTGTTTTGACAGAAATATGTACCTGATTGTTTCTGGTGTAACTCCAAACTTTTCAATCCACAGGGTCTAAAATTTTTTCCTGAGATAGCCTGACCTGTTATCTTTCTATCCTGATAGGTCTTACCTCAATTGGATTCTCTGAGAGAGAGTTATGCCAAATGTCGCAACGTGACCTGTTTTGGGATAATATAGGAGAGCGAACTTGTACGGAGTGCCACGTGTCACTATTTGAACTTCGGCCTCTGAAAAATTTTCCTGAGATATCTCGCCCCATTATCTTTCCATCCTGACAAGTCTGACCTCCATTGGACTCTCTGAGAGAGATTTATTCCAAGTGTCGCAACGTGACCTGTTTATGGGATAATACAGGAGAGCGAACTTGTACGGCGTTCCACGTGTCACTAGTTCAACTTCAGCCTCTAAATTTTTTTTCTGAGATAGTACAGTCTGTTTACTACCTGTCACTTTTTACGAAATTTCATTTGGAGCTTCGTAGCCCAAGTTATGACCTTTTGCCCAAGGTCACCTGATTTTGACTTAGATCTGGAAGAGGAAGAAACCCTATATTGTACAGATCATAAATCACAAATTACAACGAATTAGAGGTTTTCCTTTGGAAACAAGGTACCTGGAGATTTAATCTTCGACCTGTAAAGATTTCAGATCCGAAACCTTCGTCAAAACGAATTTATAGCGAAAGTGCTATGACGACTGGTTTTTGCTATATCAAGCCCTAGCATCGTAAGTGCAACAAGTGTCATACATGCCATATCATGCCTTCTTTCAGGCTAGCTCTGATACCATGTTAAATTTTCAGAATTTACTTCAATCTGATCTAGGATCTTAACTGAGAGAACAATATGTACAGCATATCTACAGCATATCAATCATGGATACAATAATGCAAGCACACAAGAGACACAAGGATTTACTTGGGGAAAACCATAAAGGTGAAAAACCCCAATAAATTCTCAGAGATAGATAGAGCAATGATACAACCAAGAGATAGACATAACCTAGCAGCAGATCCTCCTCCTCCATAAGTGCGCCACTCCTCCTTGAGTGCATGAGTGAGAAGTGAGTGTGAGCAAATAGAGTGCCTCCCGCACTCTATTTATACTTGACTTGACTTGCCTTTTTACCTAACTCATGTAGGCTCGAACTTAACCACATAACATAATGCTGACTGGGTCGACCCCCAATAGGGTGGTCTAATAACCCTTTGAACCACATGGCCGACCCCTAATAGGGTGGTCTAATAACCCTTTGACCCACATGACTTATACAGGGCCGACCCCAACAAGGTGGTCTAATAACCCATCAAGTATACGTTACGACACTTACAATATAAATGACGACACTTCCGTATAGAGGAATAATACCATCTCTATAGGAGTACATACAATATATATGAAATACATTCAAAATTTACATATACATCAACATTACCCCCTGATATAGAGAAACAACAATAAGAGGATATGAATCCCAATCAAGTCACAAACCCAAGTGTATAATAGTTGTTACTAACTCAACTCAATCCTAGGTTGTTACTCCTTCATACTCGGGGAGATTGGGAATAACTAAGGTACCCGCACAACCTGATTTTAACGTTTTAGGAGAACTCTAGAATCTATGTGTCAAGATACCTTTTTTAAGGCAATTAAGGACATGCCAATTTATGCTGAGACTATTAGAGAGTTGTGTCTTATGAAAACAAGAAGGAAGCTCAAGGATCCACCAACCATTCATGTATTGGGGAAGTTATGTAACCTTATTTTAGAAATGATTACACTCATTAAATACGATGACCCTGGGAATCTAACCATTACTGTTCAGATTCAAGGGAAATTTTTTCCTAATACTCTAGTGGATTTGGGCGCATCCACCAACATCGTGAAAAAGGAGACCTAGGAAGCATTACGCCTTGGAAACTTGAGACCGACCTCCACTATCCTGGAATTAGCAGATAGATCCACTATTTGGCTAGAGGGGATAATAAAGGATGTCAGTATTTCAGTGGACTCTTGGGAATAACCAGTCGATTTCCTTGTTCTGTAGACAAAATCCCACCTTGAGGGCCATCCCCTAATTTTGGGAAGTCCATGGCTATACATTTTCGATGCTTACATTGGTTGTAGATAAATAAATATGACGATTTTGTGAGATTCTCACAGAGATATAGAAACAAAGATAAAATTCACACTAATTCTAACAGAGATCAAAAAAATTGAACAGAAAAAATAGAGAAGAAAAAACTGTGTTACAACACAAGAGAATGAAGAACAATTGGAAAAACCTCCATTACCTCTATTATTCAGTCAAATGTGTACATAAATAATAAATATCCAAAGCCGAAATTCGTGATCCCAAAGAGGTAGTTGGAATCCACACATGTAGCAGGCTTAGTTTGCATTGAAACCATCTCCCGATAGGGTCTAGTGGCCACCGATGATGAATGACTAGTCAACTAGGGTGGACTGGCACATAACTGAGTCATTGGGACTAGATATTAGGTGATGAGACTCCAAGGAGGTGCAATACTGACTTGTAGTGGTCAAAATAGGCGCTCCTACACTAAGGTCACAAGGAAGTAAACCTTCCAAACTATCATCATTATATGGAGAATAGGAAGGAGTGTCATCGTGCACATTACATATTTCATCATAAGTTTCGTTATAAGCTTCTGTAATGGTTTCTTCTTGACGTAGATCTGGGGTACAAGTGTGATCATCATCACTAAAATAATTATGAAAGCATATCCAGTCTTCGATATCCTCTGTTATGTGGGAGTCATGGCTTCTCTTAGTTTTTTTAGATAGTTGAAACCTTTGTTTAAAACGGTTCTCATATCTTCTTCACCATTATACCATGTATTTTAAAAAATATCAAAGAAATTTCCAAGGGATGTAATGCATTTATCAGGAAGACCATAATACCACATCCAAGCATCCCTCTTCAGAGTATGAACAAATGCCTGCATCATAGTATCTTGATGCAACATGTTGAGATCAATTTTCGCCATTTTAATAAAAGATATTACGTGCACAACAGTTGAATCACCATTTCCAAGAAATAGGGGAAGCTCAACATATCCCTTCCCTGAGAGACATGGCTCGTGGTTGGAAAGCCCGGGATGCCCGAGAAATCTATGGGAGGATATGTACTGGAAATTTCATTTGCGGATATTTCATCATCCATAATGGCTACCAGAAGTATACTTCTGAATCAAACATGCATTTTGTACTAAACAATGAGATTTAAAGATTTTACCCTGTTGCATGGGCTCATCTACACACAATAATTCTCAACAATTTTATAAGAAACAAGGTTTTATCCCTTCAGTGGAGTCACCAAGTGAGAAGAAAAAAAAATTGCATTAGAAATCTCTCACTAAAAACAATTTTTTGCTTTTCTTTGTAAATTACAAAATACCAAAGTTAAGTGGAGTCGCCAGATGAAAAATAAATATCTACTCTAATCAATCATCAAACAAAGCAAAAATTAAAAGGATAAAACAAAATTCGATTAACCAAGGACAAGGGACTTGTCCCCGACAACGGCGCCAAAAATGTTGCCGCCTAAAACACACTTGACTGTGTGTAAGTCTCCCAACCGCTATGTGTGTTCCTGAGGGAAACTATGAGTTAAGAACCCAATGTCACCTCAGTCCTAAACTCCTCTGTTTAGACCACAATTCCTAAAGGCCAAGGGGGGTAGTCCCTACTTACTATGTTCTTTTTATAGTTTGTTTTTTGGGAGTTGTAAATTATCAAAATTCAAATGAGAGTCAAACGTGCAATAATGCAATGTTTTTAATGACAAGCAAAACCTTTTACAATGAACTAATGATGATTGCAAGAGAGAAATAAACAATTAACCAACAAAACCAGTGTCGTCTCTACTCGGACAATGGAGTCACAACAATCAATTAACCAAATACTTTTCCAAAGGATTAACTCATTCATTTAACCAAATATGACAAGAAATAATGATTTCCAGTAAATGAAAAAATTAAAGTAAAGTGCTTGCAATAAGATAATCAAAATGTCATATGAAGCATCAAATTGTAGAACATGAACAACTTAGTGAATCAAAGGTACACATAACCAGATTAAGATGTAAACGAAATGCTTTGGAAATGAAGTACTGAGAACAATAACAACAAGGTTGTGCAAGTGGTCCTATACATTTTAATATATTTTAGGTATCTCTTTAAATTAGGGGATTAAGGTTTTGCTGCAATGAAACTAAACTAATCTATGTGTTTACCCCAAGATACTATCTCCTTCGATTAGAGAGAGAATTTTGGGTGCTCAACCTGAGAACATAAGGTTCCCAACTAGCTCCATGGGTCAATCCCAAAACTTGATGGGTGCTCAATTGGAGGACACAAAGTGCCACGAGGCTCCCCACAACCTCTACTCCACTAGCTCCACAGGTCAAGCCTCTTTTTCTCTATTTTAATGAAGATAAATTTATGGGTGCCTATTAGACTAGACAACACAAATATTTTCTCTTTCTTTTCACCCAAGATCGGTTGAATCAGCGAGGGGAGAGAATACGGGGAAAAAACGAGGCTTAAGTTAAATTTTAACCTTTTAAGCAAAACAAATACAAATCAATGCAAGCCAAGCACGATTTCACAAGGATGGGAAGAGCCTCTTCACTTGTGAGGTGCGAGCAAAACAAAATAACTTAAAATTATGGAAGTGAATGAAAGCCAAGCGTGATTTCGCAAGGATGGGAAGAGCCTCTTCACTTGTGAGGTGCGGACAAAACAAAATAAATTAAAACAAGTAACTAGAAAATAAATGCAAGCCTCAACGATTTTGCATGGATGGGCAGAGCCTCTTATCATGCAAGGTGTGGGAAAAAGGAAAGTGCAAGAAATAAAAGATGCCTAAACCCAAGCCACTTACAAAACCATGAAAGGATGGGAAAAGCCTCTTCTCTTGCATGCAACCGAAAGAAAACTAACTAAGAAGTAAATACTTGAAATGAAATACAATAAACTCAAGCCCAAGAGACTCTCTTGGGCTTGTTACACTGATGTATATTTCAGCATTTAATATATAGGAGAAAAGAGGGAGAAAAGAGTGATTTTGACCGTTTTTTGTGAAGGGATTGAAGTAGACACTCTTGGGTGCTCTTAGTGTTTTCTATTGACCAAATTTGAGCATTTCCTCCCCCTGTAAGATCAAAAACCTGCACAAAACAACAAGCTAATATAGTACAAATGTGATGAAAATGAGTTTGGAATAAACTTGAAACTTTGCATATAAAATTCAGATTTTTTTTTATGGAGCAATGTAACATGTAAAAACTTGAAAAAAGATGATATAAGAGTGCAAAAGAAGCAAATATAAATCTGCAATAATATGAATGTTAGTATGAAGATGCCAAATCCTCTTGAAATTTGTTGAACAATGGGGTATCCCACTCTCCAAACTTAAGCAACCTTCCATAAACTAGATCAACATGAAAATGGGGGTGAGAGATCAATAAAGACTTGAGAAACAAGATATTAAAACTAGAAATATATTAACTTCTCAAATACTAAGAGATAACCCACATAACATGCAACAAAACTATTACAATTTTATTCTCCAGCAAAAAACTTTGCTTGAGATCCACAAATGCAAAATGGAACTACGAATGGAACAATGTTACCTCATACACATAGCAAGGACAGTATTTCCTCCAAATATTTCTTCATTAACATATCAAAATTTGAAAATACAATGGCTCTCTTCTTGGACAAGAATGGGAGCAAGAGAGCAAGAGATCAAGAGAGAGAAACAAGAAGAAAGAGAGCAAGATCATGAGTGAATGTCACCCAAATGAGGAGGAGGAGCCTCCTTAAATAGGAGAAGAGAGAGGGGAGAGTTCCTTTGCATGAATGACATTTGTCACTTGGAGAGAAAGGGGACCCATGGAGGGGGGCTACACTTACATGGGTTAAAAATAACAAACAATGGGGGGGAACCCCCCACTCATGTTTTATATTTCATTGCTAGGCCAAGGGGAAGGAATCATGAAGGTGGGACCCCCTCTTTTGGTTTATTTCAATTTATCTCATTTCCCATGGTGAGAGAGGGTTTCTCCCCTTTGGCGACAACTTCAAACTTGAAATAAACTTGCTTTGGGGGCCCCTATTGGACTTTAATTTCACCTTAGGAACATAAATTAACATTAAGAAACAATTTTTCCACCTCCCAAGTGAATTTAGGCACTTTTCCAAAATTTGCCTTACTAATTAATTGCCAATTTTCCTAATTTCCTTGACTGACTTAGGAAAATGTGTCTAAAACCTTAGAAAGACTGTCCGAATGAATTCAAAATTTTCCCAAGGGTGTAGGGGGTCTCATTCCATTTATATTGAGTACCCATACCCTTATACAACATCATAAAGGACCACTTATCCGTCTTTTACAAAACAATTTTTTTATGCTAAGGGATATTTTTTAATCACCAAAAATTAAAAAATCCTATGTAAAACCTAATGAAATTCCGCAATACTTTGTATAATGTCTATCATGGTAATATAAAACATTCCTAGGCCCCAATCACCCCATGGAATTGATCACTAGAACACCTTTCACCACTTTGGAGGTATTTTTGAGTGAAAAACTCAAATAATTAAAATTACTAAAAAGATATTTTAATTATCCAAGTGAAAAAACACTCAATGAAAGGAATTCCCTAATGATAAAGTCTTAGGTGACTAAGTTGCACAAAAATAGACCTTCATGCTGGCATATCCTTACAAAATCTCCCGCAGGGGTGCAAAAATTTCATGGAGAGAAGATAAGAAAAAGAGCTACCTCGCTTGAATAAATCATTAACTACTTCTTTCTAATATTCAAGGCACATTCAACATGTGCATGGTACATCGTTGTCCACCAAGTCAGTTTTGGTGGTCAACAAGTTGGAGACAAGACATTGCGAACTAGCAAGCCTAATTTATGGCTTGGAAGTATTGGGTGCATCGAAGGTCACAATCACCACTTCAAAATATGCTCATCATTGTTGAAGAATACATATTATAAATATGCAAGTGGATTGGAGGACATCATTTAGAAAAGGGAATATATGGAAGGATCATGTCCCTTTTTATGGGATGGCATTGAAGAATATTTCTAACCTAATTTGTTGGCATTATTGATTGTGTGTTGTCATTGATGGAAACCTGAATCAAACATGGACGATGAAGTAATGACATGGTTGGCATTATTGATTGTGTGTTGTCATTGATGTCAACATGAAACAAACATGGAGAATCAAGCAATGGCATGGATATGACAAAGGAAACTTGATTTCAAAGGGTAACCATAGTTGATGTCAAAAGGTAGCTATGACATGACTGTGTGAGTATTGTTGAATGCTATGAAGAATCCTATTTGTGTTGGAATTAAGAGGAATAATTGTGTTAATAAATACTAAAGACCTTGAAGATACTATGTCACCTAAGAACATTGTGAGAACACCAGGTTGATAAAGTGTTCACAGTATTTGATGATGCAAAAACGATTGCATGCATTGACATATTGACTGTACATGAAATATGTGATGGATGGAAGCATAAAAGACCAATTTGGAAGAACCTAAAGCTACCTAATAATACTAAAATTGAGGAAATTCTAAGTACAGGAATGTGCATTATGGTCCAAGGAATACACGTGTCAAGTTTGATACCAAACCAATCAAAATTGTGCCTGTGGTGGGCATTTTGGTGACCTAGGAGGAAATTTCCTGTAAAAGTACAAAAAGATCAGTTTGGAAGACATAAAACTACCCAAGCAAACTTCAGTTGAGTAAAAATTCAGTACAGGGGTGTCTATTATGGTCTAAGGAACCCATGTGTCAAATTTGAGCTCAAACCAATCAAATGTGTGCATGTGGCGTACATTTATGTGACCTAGGCGTGCATTTGTTGTAGGATTACATATGAGCTGAAAGATAATTTGCAGCTCATTCTAGACACAAAAGCTGGTGAATGTTTCTTGTTTGAAAATAACACAAACACTATGTCTCAAATTAATCTCAAAGATGTTGAAATCAAGGAGCTTAAAGATAAAAATGATCAAGTTCATAAAAAAATCAAAATTTTACAGGAACAAGTTTCCAACCTTCAACTTGAAATTAAAGGGGCAAGGTCCATTACAAGGAGAAAAAAATTTCCTATAGGACTCATTGACAACCGAGATCACCAAATTCAGAGAATATTTAGATTTTATGGAATACAAGAATACTATAGCAGTCACAGCTTTACATAAATGTGTAATTGTTAATGAATTTTTGTTAAAGAGACCCTTAAAGAGAGCATAGAACGGAGTCAACTTTTTGTATGTGGTTCCTAATGCATCATTATTAACTTTAGAAACTGGCTCTCAGAGCACTTTTGTACTTTTGTATATATTTGTAATCTGTAAATAATGGAGGGGTTCGAAGATTTTGAGAGAAAGACTCATTGTGCTTGTAAATATTTTTTCTGAGAATTAATAAAATATCAGTGCACAAGTATAGAGTTATTCCTACCAGAGATTCGTGTGATGATGTTTTGAAGTTTGTGTCTTTCCTTTGTGTAAGTTTCTTCTATCTCAATATTCCATTGAATGTTTCATCTTCTAGTATTTAATTGAAATTAAATGGTTTAGAATTCATCTTGAGATTGATGCTTTAAACTCATACAGTTGAATACTCCATCAGTTTCTTCTAAAGTTGCATTTAGAATTCATCCATATATAGATGCTCTAAATGTAATGTATTTTTAATTCTCATTCTGCCACCATACTAACGATCATATTAACTGAAAATACATTATCTACCTTTCCTTTTCTTCCTGGATCACTCAACAACCGGTCACTTGATATGTTTTATTGAAACTCAAACTATGAATCCATGCCCAATGGTTTCTTTCTCTAAATCTTGCCAACCAAATCATAAAACCATGCTCTTACCTATAGATCTGGCCACTGAGATATAAATTCATTGAGGGAGCCCCCTCTAAATTAGAAAGGCCAGTTTTCAATTCTAAAGAAGTTTTGAAAAGGTTACTTTGGCTAATTTTCCCCCACAACCAGGAAAATTACCAAGAGATAACATAGCTCAATATTGAAAAGGGGTTATAGGTTAGAGGAAAAATTGGTTTTGCTCCTATGGTTCTTTCAGCTTTGGATCATGCAGATAGTTCTTTGAATATTTTTTTTCTACAGCCCAGGTGTAGACATTCCAAAACAACAAAAGATTTTAAAGCGACAAATATAAAAGTAAAGTTGAATCAAGTAAGTGTGGTGGGTAAAATTAATTTGCATAGGCAGACCACATAAGTAATTTATTCAGACATGTTGCACTCTGATTCTACAATTTCAAATCTTCAACGTGATTTGGAGAAGTTTTGTTGGAGCATTTTCCAACCACACATCATTTATTTGAGTTTCACAGCTTAATTTGCCACTTATCCTAAGTATTCTGAATCAATCATGTGCTTACATCATCAGTAGATCACAGTTTCAGTAAACTGGGCCTCCTCCTACATTCGGGGAGTCAATTGGGCCATCATTATTAGTTAACTGGGCCTCCTCCATCATTCAGGGAGTGATTTGCATGACTAAAGCACCCCATTCAGTCCAACTGACAACATTTACTAGTTTATTCAACCAACTGGAGACTAGAAGGCACCCTACTACAGTGGTTGACTTCATCTGGTGTTATTTTCACCTAATATTCAGTTAACTACAGACAGAAAGGCACCCTCCCCTATTTTTGGGCATTCAGTTGAGTTATGGATTAAGTTAGACTCAGTTAGACAGTTTTAGAGTCTATTAGAGTCAGTTTCATAGTAGTTAAGTGGTTAACTGATGTGCTGAGTGGCATTAAATTCCAAGTAAGACACTCTCATGCATTCAATTCGAATGACCTCTCTGGAATTCAAATTGCTTGGCTTATTGTAGCCATTTTTACACATTGTAATTATTCTTTTGAGTTTATGATAATGCATGAACTGCTGCAAACCTTTTGCATCAGTGTTTTGACATATTATTTTCTGCATGCATCTCTAGTAATTGTTGTCTTTGTTTCATAGATCTGTTGTGCTTAGATTTTACAATTTGAAGGGGCAATTAGTGCAAGAAAAATAAGAAAATAAAGCATGGAGAACAAAAATCAAGGATTTAGAGCAAAAGATTGTCAAATTGGGAAAGGATTCTTCAAATCACAACCCTATTAAGGATTTGATTGCAGAAAAAGGACAATGAGATCCAAACTTTAAATAAAAATATCAATATTCCGGCTAGAGAGCACTCAGAGTATCAAGAACTAAAAGAGATGTAGGAGGAAAAGGATAAAATGAAGCAGGACATGGCATTTTTAAAAGAAGAATTCTTGCAGTATAAGGAAAAAATTGTAATGCTTGAGAAACATAGAACAAGGTTGTTAGCTAAGAAGAATACTTTGATTTCCAAAAGGGATAATTATTCTTCTGAATATTTAGTTAAAGCATTATCTAAGCTTAGTTTAAAGAATGAAAGAATTAGGTCCTTGGAAAAAGATATGACAAATCAATCAATTCAGATTGAATCTTTGCAAGAGATTATAAAAAAAAGGTGTTGAACTTGCAGAAATCAAAGCTACAAAATATCAATTAGATTCAAAAAGTTCCAAAGCTCAGTCTAGTTTATCAAGCAATGCAGCTCTTAAAGGTGCAAAACGTTTATTATGGGATCAATTATATGTTGAAATTGATATATTCAGGGATTATTTGAGTTTATTTCAAGATGAGCATGCTTTGGCATCTTCTACAAATCAGATCTATTGGAATATAAATCAGGATCTCATTCATAGACCTATAGATATTGCACATGCTATTAGCAATAATATGAATCTGGCCTCAAAGTACAATCTACAAGCATTAGGAGTGTCAGATAGGTCTGCGATTACAATTGTTGCAAGACAGGTTATAGGGAAACATCATCTTGTAAAAAATATCCAGGATAAAGCTGATGTAATGATAAAAAAGGTAGTTTGTTTCAAAGTCATATTTTCCAAGCTCATCAAGAAAGGGTTACCTTCCTTTTGGGATGGTCAAGAGTATTTTGGAATGTAAGAACTCTTTATTATTAAAATTTTGAATGCAAAGAAAGTGAAAATGGCAGGGATTAGGAATGGATTGAATAGTAACAGGAAAACAATGTTGGGTTGTTCCTCTTCTGGCTGGGTAAAGCAACAAAAACAAAGTGTAGGCCCATTTCTTAAGGGCAAGCAAAACAAAACCAATGAAAATTTCAAGAAGACTTACCATATTTGTGCGTTCGTTATGTCTCCTGCCCTATTTTCCATTGAGAATCACTGTGCATCAGTCATTGCAGCCGCTACAAGGGGTCACAAGGTCACCGGATTTGATTGTACTCGGCAAAAATGACCTTCAATGAGCTATCCAATGGAAATCGATGTGCACTTGGCAGTGGTTTCAAATTTAAAAAAAAAACTGCGCTCATGTAGTTAGAACATGGTTTGATAATGTTATATATATACATATATATCTATTGGTTTTATTTTTGTTTTAATTTATAAAAAATTGTAATTTTATTTTTTGTTTATTTTTTATTTTGTTTCTTTTAATTTTTATATTATATTATTTAATATAGAATTTATAATATATTTATGTTTAATATTTAATATTAATATATAATTAATCTTGAAGAAAACTTTCCTCAGCCGGAGGATGTAGCAACACTGAGACTATACCACGATGCCGATGACGACAATGTCGATGATGATGATGATGATGATGATGATGATGATGATGACGACGACGTTGATTATGATGATGATAATGACGCCAACGATGACATTGATGATGATGATGATGACGACAACGACGACGACAACATTGATGATGACACGATGACGATCATGACATTGATGATGACGATGATGATGATGACGACGATGATGATGATGATGATGATTTTAGTGTGTTGTACGATGCGTAAGTGTCTTATCATGTTACAAACAAAAAAATAACCAAAGATTCAATGCTAGATATGTGAAGAAATTATTGATAGGACGAAGCCTTGGGCCTATTTTTATGGTGCCTCCGAAGGTGAGTCACCTTTGGGAGGATCAAGAGGCATTTTATGCATATATGACACTCATTCATGTACATTTGAAGCGAGTATAGGCCCTAGATCCAACAATTTGGCATAGTTGATGACTCTAAAGTTTACTCTTACACTTGTAGCTAAATATGAAGTTGATTCACATGCATTATAATAATGGGACTACCAAAACTTTCATGTCACGAAAACAAGGGACTTGAGTATATTTTGGGATTCACCTTGCATAAGTGGCTCGATAAAAAATGATTTTAGATGGAAAACTACTTGAACCTTGTCACTGGCAAAATATTATCACCAAATGTTTCCTAGATAGGTTTCCAATGGGACCACCAAACCAGTGGAAGTGGTCACTAAGGAACATATACAAGACTTATATGATGTAGTCATGGAAATTACAGAATATTTATGAGAACTTTTGAAGGGAAGCAACAAGATGTTTAGATCACTTATGGCCTCATAATAGTGTTTTGGATTTGAATACAATGGTATAAAATTTGAAGAAATGTTCTCAAGGAGTAAACAATGTGTCTTATCTACTAAGGGACTTTACCACCATATTAATTCATGACATGGTGATCCAATTTGAAATTTCAACCGACTATTTACCACCACCTTGGATAGAATTACACAAAACTCAAAAACCATCTGACAAAAACTTGTTTCTTTACTACACAACTGCAATAAACCATAATGTAAAGCACATGTTAAAAGATTAAACAATAACCAATTTTGATGGGGTTAGGCAAAGTGCCATTTACATTGACAATGACACAAAGGAACTTATTGTTGATTTCTCACCTGTAATGTGTCCACCCCATATGAAGAGAACTCTTCCTCATCTATGATCCTTGTTGTAGAAACTAGGAATCAAACCTCCAGACAAGCTTTGCAATGAGTCTCTCAAATATTAGCTTTCTTGAATTACTGTATGCAACTAAAACCATCATAGACTACTCAGTTATATCATAGTGTAGTCTTGCTACAACACTAAAAAGATTACTATTCTTCTTACTCTCTGTAGAAGGAATTATTTATTTAGAAGAGTTTGTTAACCATAATCTATGAATTAACCATATGATCCTTCATGTCAAGAGATAGCTAACTCACACCTGGAATTTTTCATTTAATAATAAAAGAGACTTCAAATTTTCTATAAGTGAATGAAGATTAGATTGGATGTATGAAATATTTATCAATCAATTGTTTGTTGGAGTTCATAGAAAGATTTTTTTTCCCTATTGGAAATTGGGTTATATAGGGTGTGATCAAATTTCCAGCTGCACATTCAAGTAATGTAATGTCAAGCTAAAAACTATGACTATAGGAATTTGTGATTGACATAACAAATGATTATTTGATCTCTTTTAGATTTATGTTATACTTTTTTTGTTTGATTGTCAAATTATTTGTGTGAGTCATATGTGAGGCTCGAAACCCTCCCATACCATCAGCACGTGGATCTACTCTAACTATGTCAAATTTCAGTGCATACAAGCACAAACTGAAAAATGTCAACGTCGGCCCTATTCACAAGTCACTTTGTGCATAAAGACCCTAAAAAAAAGCTTCATAAAAGTGATAATGTGACCTAAGGTACTCATGGAAATAAAGATAGTGTCGATGTTGAACGACCTTCCTCTAACATGCATCATAAGAAATTACCAACCCCGAAATGTATCCTAAATAAGGAATGGATTAAAACTTAATTAAAACATAATTCATGTTGTTAATCACTTGACTGGTTAAATTCCTAATTCAATCATAAATATTTTCTGACTGCACGTGAAATGATGTGAGGTGAACTAGTGTGGTTAAGGTATGTTGCACTTATAACAATGTGCGGTTAACTCTCAAGTTTGAAATATTCATGAGCGCGAATCAGACTCAAATCTCCTATTTTCTCCCATTACGATTTACCCAAAAAAATGAAAAGAACCACTAGAAACAAACCATGAATTCTCCTCTTCTCCACGCAATGGCACCTCTACCCTCAACACACCAGATCCCCAAATTTTATTATTAGTGTGTGTGTGTGTGTGTTTATTAGAGTCAGCGAATTTTATTATTTTGCTTCCAAAATTGCCCTCTAACACATACACACAATCATTGTTTTTACTATTTTTCAAATTCAAATTACAACCCTTGATATTCAAAGTGTTTGCAAAATTTTTACAATGGATGCAAAGTTTTCATTAATTCTCAAAAATTCCAAGTCCATTGCTTAAAAATGGTGCAAAAACTATGTGAGTGTGCTCATAAAAATGCACGCATAGTGTTGTAAAAGTGATTTATAGTAAAATATATCAATAAATAAATAAAAAACTAATTTGCAAACAGATTCCTCAGCGTGCATTCTTGCCGGTGTTTTCAACGTTTATTCTTGACAGTTTATTCGGCGTGCATTCCTTAGGGTTTATTCAATGTGCATTTCTCACGGTTTATTCAACGTGTATTCAGTGTGTATTCCTATTGCATTCAGCGTGCATTCATCCTGCCTTGAACCCAGACAACCATGGCGTCAATTCAAATAGGGGTGTCCTCTTCCATGACAACAATTGACACATGGGGTTCCCAAAAGGAGAAGTTCACAATAAAAAAATTCAAATAGTGTGCCAATACATGGAGAGATACAAAAAATTGTCCAATAGGTATGCTAGATATCCTGAAAAGAGAAGAGGTTTTTGAATTTATATTTGGATGGTTCGATTTCCAAAATGATGAGATAATGAAGCCATACAAAATTATGATGATATAGCCATGGAATTAAAAATATTTGGGCATAGGATTTACCTGGAGCCTGATCTGGTTGCAAGAGAAACGAAAATTCCAAACAGAGGGGGAGCGAAATTTAACTCCATTAAAAACCCTAAGATAGAAAAGATTGAAATGGCCAATAAAATGTGGGAAAAAAGTATTTGTTCCGAGGAATGGATTAAGAATGCAATATGTTCGCGAAGGACTAAAAAAATACTTGATTTAACCCATCCTTAGGAAAATTATGAATCATTACAAGCATGATACTTCTGGTGACTACATGAGGCTAGTTATTCATTGGGTTGAAGACGGGACCATATATGTCCCTCATCTATTGGATAAAAAAATTACGTTATGCCCTACGAGAAAGTAAAATTAATAAGGTTAAGTTCAGTTTCCCAGGAACAATGCATAAAATTATTGATTTGTATCAACATGGTGTTCAAACAAGGCCTCTTAAAACTTACATTAGGAAATTAAAAACAAAAAACCATTGAGGAAGAACCTGAAAAGAATCCGGTTGAAGGTGTGGAAACTTTTGCTGATACAGTTTTCCATGTTGAATATATCGATGTTAGTGATGTAGCAGACTTACATGTATGTATGGATGAAGCCGAGGAGCAGGAAGGTATGGACAATTATATGGAATTATGCAATGGTGATTTTTCTATAATAGCTAGAATTCCTTATAAAGAGTTGGCACTTCAGTATAATTTCCCTATTATGGGTGATTCAACATCTACATCTCTGATTTTAAATGTGCACAATCCAACATATAGTTTTGATAACATATTTTTTTCTAAATATATAATAGAATGCTCCATTACAAACAAGTTGCAATAGAGGATTATTCCTCTATATATAGCTGGAAGGAGAAGTGCGAACTAAAGGAAAAGGATATTGTATAATGCATGAAGGAGATTGTAGCGATGCAATCAACAATTGTGCAGCTAATACAACAATCAAAGAAAGACCTCAACAACAAGGAGAGAGTTATTGATGAATTGGGTAGTGAGGTATCCAGAATTAGAGAGGAATGTATGAGGGAGATAGATGCACTAAGTGCAAAGTTCCATGAAATTAAGGCTACATCTAACACATAAATCAGTAAACTTGAAGAGGATTTGAGAAGAAGACCAATGGTTCTTGATATACCTCCATTGGAAACTGCAGTTACTTTAGAGGTTGAATTAGTCAAGAAAATGAATGAGAAAGATAAATTTATTGAAAATTTAAAGGATGAATTTGCAAATAAATATAAATAGGACCAAGAGAAGTGTGAATCACAGGTTAAAGAATACAAGAAAACAATGAATAGGTTGAACAAAACCTACAATAGGAAAGCTAGTAAGTCGAAAGAGAGATACCTTGAAATTAGACAGGTAGAACTCAAGATTAAAGAACTTGAAAAGGAAAAAGATTGGCATAGTAAAGAAGGTGGTACTGAGGGTTGGGATATCGGTAAGGGTAAGGGTAAATGTAAAATTCAGGGTACATGAGTAGAACAAATGCCTTCAATGCACTCCGAGAAATCCCTAAAAGCACGAGATAATATTTCACATGACACTATCGCATCCATGAATGTTGTGGGTGATATGTTTGCCTCACCACCAATTATTGAATCATTGAAGCAGAAGTTAGCTGAGAGAAATAAAAGAATTGCAGAGCTAAACGAGGAACTCATGAAAGGATGAAAAGAACAACATTTGGGATGTAACATGGAGATACAAAAATTGAAATCCCAGATTTTTTATTGGCAACAACAATTACAGAGGCCCGTACATGAGGCAATACCAATTTTGTCTACTGCAAATGAGGAAAAATTAAGGGAACAACAGTTTGAGGATAAAGTAAAACAACTTACTAGTGAATTGGTTGTAGCTAAGTCTGAACTCAAATCTACAAAGAAAGTTCTTGAAAGAGCGGAAAAAGAGCACTCTGAGAAATATAACAAGAATTCTCAAATGGTCAAGCCGCTAATGCAAGATAAAGCCAACTTGAAAAACATTTATTCTAAGAAAGTTCATGAAATTCAAAAACAATTAAATGATCGGAGATTTGTTGTAGATCCAGAAAAATTACAGGCATCTACAAAAGGAAAGAGAGGATCCACCGAATATTCTTCTTCTCAAGAGGAGAGCTTGCATAATCCTCCCAAGCATCCTAGAGTTACAGAATAGAATTTTTTAGGTACTGTATCTATGTAGATACATTTCAAGATGTAATATATATCATTATTTTCTATTAGCATGCATTATATATCATTATATTTTATGTTAAAGTGCATTATTGAATAAATTGCTAGTCATTTTTTAGGACTTACTTTTATGTCTCCTTCATGGATTTTTTATCTGGTTGTGGTCTCACTGAGTTCTAGTTAGTATTTTATTTTTGGACACTGTAATGGAATTTTATAAGCTGGTAGCTTACTGAAACCGAGAAATCCATGCTATGGAATGTACTAATTTTATACTTGAAATACAAAGTAAGTATTTTTTCCATAATAGAACAAATTTACAATATCCTTAGTGCATCATAAGGACAAATTTACGATAGTAGAACAAATTTACAATACCATGACAATATTTGCAGAAGAAAATATAGAGAGCAAAGAGAAAACAACAATTGGGGGGGGAAATCAAGTGAGAATCAACGTCCTTTCTTAGCCTTAAAATAATATAATTTAAATTAGAAGAGATATTACATTTCTTCAATTAAAAGATACCTCTAATTTATCATAACTTTATATATAAAAAATTACTAAATGTGTTCCCTAATCTATGTTTCCTACCTATACACAGTGACTTTCACATAATGCAAGTTGAAGCAAAACTTGATGTTATAAGATATCTGAAGTAGAATTATATAAGGATCAAAGTAAACATATAACAATGCAAAAGTGTGTAAAATCATTAAATAAACAATCTACAATTTGAATCAATCAAATTCACCAATAAATGAAGCCTGGGCGTGCATTTTAGTGAAGCAAGGCAATTTTTCCCTACTTCACAAAAATGCACACCCATCCTTCATTACAAGGAAAAATTGAATGATTCAACTTTGAGAGTATTTTTTTAATCATTAAGAACAATAATACAAGTAATTTTTTCTAATTTTTCACATATAAATTTATGTTGTGCAAGAATACTCCAAATGGGATTGATTTCAAAGGGTAAAAGCCGGGGTTTTTATGCTTCAAGTAAATACAAACTAGGACCTATACTTAATTGACAGTGAAATAATGATTAGTACAACGTAAATATAACAACATTTTCTACAACATCTCATATTCATTTTCCTAAAAGGAAATGTTATACACTGAAATCCAAGTCTGTCGGAATAACAATTCATCATATATGTCAATGATCATAGTCAGAACAAATATGCACTCCCGGGCCAAGACAAGTACACTCCTAATAATTAAATTTGAAATGAAACAATATTAGAGAAATACCTAACATATATAACCTTGCATCAGGTCTGACAAATATCCTATATAACTATGTTTCCCCACTTTACACAACTTTCACAAAATGCAAGCTGAGGCAAAACTTGGATTGTTGTATGAAATATGAATATGTCAATATCATTAATCTTTGTATTCTTCCAACTCATCATTTGTTTCATCTGGTTCATAATTGATGTTGAAAGGATTGGACATATCAACATCATCATCAATGTCATCATTTCCAATCATATCATCGTCTATATCATCATCAGGAACATTATCTCCCTACATTTGGTTCTATTTCTTCATCAAGTTCTTCATCTGACACATCGTTGATATCATCTTCATGCAGATCATTGTCTCCAACATCTCCTTGAACTTATTCGATGTCTTCATCTGATACATGAACTAAATGCTCCTCTACATCATCTTCTTCTTCAATACCCTCTTCTTCCGATACATTATACTTTACCGGCCTTCCTCTTGTTTTATATCAAAATATGATGCTAACACTTGAGTGCACGTTCGTGGATTGATGTGCAAAGTGTTGTGGACCAGATATTATCAAGGTTCTCAATCCCTCTCTCTTAGAGCACTTTTCCTAGCTGGATCCATATGTTGTCACGTCCATAATAGCAGGGATCTACCATGGTTGCATACCAGTTTTGAGCACATTTTTGAGCCAGTCATATGCAGTCCCATGCACGAGATCAATAACATATGAGCATTTTGATGATGATCACTCTTATATTCAATGGACCTAGAGCACATATGCAGTTAGTTTCATGTTAGGACTGATCCCCATGACCCCAGGTTGGATATTGAGTTAACCATTTTTCACTTTGATAGATCAGATATGGATGATGATGGTGCCCCAGGATGCACATAGTTGTAGTTATGGTATGTGACCCAGAAGGTATACTATTATTGTACTTGGATGCTTATTTTACTCGTTTATTTATCTTAGTATCTAGACTGATTATATAGTGACTATGCATTGGTGATATTATATATGTGTTCCTTATTGATGGTCTAAAGTAAAAGTGATTGATTCTCTTTGAGTGAGGGGTTCTTATGTATACTCATTGGTCTCCTTCCCTTTCATAGTATGGACTTGATCATTCCCTAATGTCTTTTCTAGTCATGGCATCACCCTTTCACTATATCCATCCATCTGTTATCTTCCATCTTTGGTTTGATCCCGACTTGTACTTTGACTAGTGAGATCAAGGACCCCCCCACTTATGCCTCTGTGTTGGATAGACTCCATGTTTACTTTGTGTCTCGGCTCTGGAGTGTGTGGCATAATCCCTTCTAGTCTTATTATATGATTCCAAGTGGATCGGTTGTGTGGCTAGTGTCACTGGAATGTTCTCATTTAGTCCTAAAAAACAATTACTCCCACAAAAGCATCAAAATGCATAAATGTTATATATTAACAGATGCAAAAAGTCAACAACAAAATTATTTTTAAACACTAAGCAAATAAAAAATATTTTGTAGCTAGTCAGTGGCCAAGGGATGAGCACTCATCCCTTGTATGATGTAAGGTTGTTTTACACAACAAGGAAACATGGATGTAACTCCATCGCACCTATGGAAGGTGTCAGGAAATGGTGGTAAGTCCGAGTCATTATCTAAGGCCCGCAAGACTATTCAGGGCACTTGCTCTTGGAGGCTAGCTAGTGAAAGATAGATCAAAGTACTAAATTTTAAATGTTAAATCTTAAATGTGCAAAAATCTGGTAATAAATCAAATGCAATAAAGGATGCTTGTCTAGAGTCTATTGGAATCCTTCTAAGCAATCTACCCATTTGTGAGGCACCGCCTTTCCCTAACATCTTCTATCTGGCAGTTTAAGTGGTTTCCATTTTCTGTCATGTCCGAGAGATCACAGTCTTGAGGTTGTCAAGTCAAACCCACTAATTCTATCCTTGTTTCATCCACCTCACCCATCCAACTCACCCATAGCTAGAAAAATGGTCAAGTCTATAGATGAGTATACACTTAAGGATTTTACTTGGAGTGATGTATTGCTTTGATCTAGACTTACTGTTGATGATATTTATTTATGATCGTCATTATAATGCCACTTAATTATTTAGTATTGTTGCTAATATAAATAATGGAACATATTTCATCCATTTGCACATGCGGGAGAATCTATTTTTAGTCCGAGTCATTATTTTGATCATTTGTGACCTAGTTAAACCAGTTTGACGAAGTCAACAACAGGGTTCGGGATGAGTTTGGCCGACAAAGTTTGATTTTGGTTTTTCAGATCCCTTTGATGTTCATTAGATAGTTCCATCCTCCAGACAGTGATTTTCCATGCTCCAGATGATGTTGTTGTTGATCGAAAGATCAAGATGTTGCAGTTGATCGAAAGATTAATATGTTGTTGCTGATCGAAAGATCAAGATGTTGTTGTAGATCGAAATATCAAGATGTTGTTGCTGATCGAAAGATCAAGATGTTGTTGTAGATCGAAATATCAAGATGTTGTTGCTGATCGAAAGATCAAGATGTTGTTGTTGATCGAAAGATAAAGATGTTGTTGCTGATCAAAAGATCAAGTGTTGTTGTAGACGATCGAGCGATCGAGTGCTGCAGAAGATGAAGATCAAAGATGAAGACATAGTGATGTAGAAGATGATGCTCCAGTACTGAAGATGTTGAAGATGTTCAGTTGTTGATATTGTTGAAGAAAACTTCCAACGATTATAGATGTATCACCTTGATGTTGTTGATGATGCTCTCTCTCCTTTCTCCTACAGTTGATGTTGTTGTTGTCAGTAGAATACCCTTCTTGTTAAGGGTGAGTGTTGAAATATTGTAACTTCAAAGAATATTCTATTGTATTTTATTATTGTAATTTATTCGGAGATGTTTTATTCCTACGTCGGGATATTATTATTGTATTTTTTCATCATAGAGTCATGAGGTAAATCCTCCCTTGTAATTCGGGGCAATAGATCCCCCTAGAGTCAAATGTAATGGGGTTTTTATGTCCCCTAGAGGATTCGGCCCAGTCAGCATTAAGTTGAGTGGTAAATTTAGTTGAGGCTCACATGCCAAGTTGTAAAATTAAAGTAGAAGTGAATGTATAAATAGATAGCTAGGCTCTCTAATTTATTCATTCATTCCACACACACTCACTTGTGTAATTCACATAGGAGAGAGAGAGAGAGAGAGAGAGAGAGATCTGCAAGGAGAAGGAGCACTTGTTTGGGGTTTTGTCTTTGTACTTTTGATCATCTATATTGAGGAAGTTTTGCTGGGTTTTCTTCCCCTAGAGGGTTTCCCAGGATAAAATTGTGTCTATTGTGTTTATGTTGTGTTTGTTATTCTTTCAGTGATCCTGTATATGATATTGTTGTGAAATTGAATTGAATACTGACGTTATCTATGACGAGCATAATTGTCATTGATGACAACACATTATTGACAAAGGTTAAATTGATGACATGGCAAAGATCAAAAGGTTGTTGACATGGAAAGGACAATGAAGGACAAGGCAATGACATAAAGAAGCATGAAAAATATGGAAAGCAAGCACAATGACATGGAATACAAAGGCAAGCTAGACCAAGGAAAATGAATGGAAGAATGACAAGTGTTGAGGACATGACAAGCAAGGAGGATAAAGGTTGAAGTGATGACAAGGCAAAGAATGAGGACATGGAAGAAGTTAGGCAAGCATGGACAAGCATGATAAGCAGTGATGGAATGGAAAGCAAGCAACAAGGTCAAAGATATGGCAAAGGAAGGCCCTGTTGAGGCCTCAGGTGTGCAAGGTAAGTGCAAGATGCTGGAATGGGGTTCCAAGGCTCCCAATAGAGGGTGAAAACCCATACTGAAAGGCTTCAAAAGACCCTATGCAAGGGCAGTTCTATCCCCAGCCTGTTTGGTATGGAAATCTCCCACGGATATTCGGCCTCCGTTACCACTCTATGAGTTGGTGTTTCGATCAATAGATCGGTTCTCCACTTAAGGAAAACAAAAGTATGAAACTTAATACGTTCTAACTTAACCTATTTAAGAAAAGGGATCTACTCTAGGTTAGATCTATTCTGAGGAGAGGCTTGTTGTTGTGCAGATCAATCTTGATGTGAGATGGATAAGTATGTCTATCAACTTCAACAGAAATGTTAAAGCGTGCATTCACTTATTCACTTAGATCATAATCAATTAATGAAAATTAAGTGACAACAATTTAAGTATGTAAACCTGTTCAAGATTAACCTGTAATCACTTTGTTAATTGAAAAATTAACAATGATTGAAGTTATTGTGGATCATTTGCAAAAATAGATAAAGAAAATTATCTTAATTAAAGAAACTCAACAAGACATTTTCATACATAGATCAGTCATAACGAGAAATCAATATTACAGATCCGTGCATTAATTCATATATGCAAAAGGATCACACAATGTAGATGATAAATCGAAGTAAGAAATCATGTACTGTCAAAGAAATTTGAACAATAAACAAGAGATGATTCAAAGGGATTAATTTACTGTATTAATGAAGTCTGTAAACAAAATTAAAAAGCTCTGCTAAGACAGAGTATCTCCAGTCATCCCCTGCTGATTTATAACCCAAAAATTATCAACCCCTAACATCGAGAGGTATTCCTCCTTAAATAATAATTACAACGGAGTACAAATGGAAATTCCCAAAGGATAGGGATTACAAAGTTTGGATCAAGCTATCGATCCAGAAAATCCTTTCACTTATCCCATATTTCTAACAACTCATCTATGTTTGGATAATTGACAGATTATAGGCCCAGTTGAGCGTTACATGTGTTATTTTCCATTTCATGCTTGGCTAATTTATGCCAAGTACGAAGGTAGATATGGATTTTTCCCTCCATAATGGTCGGTTTCCTAATCAGAATATCCACATCATCAATGTTGACTTCATCGATGGCTCGGATCTTATGTTCAGCTTCTTCACATCTGCATTCAATTTACTCAAGTCGGCATTTAGGTGGGCAGGCCTCCAGAATGGGATCCATAAGCGGGAGCTGCAGAACGTCCATGATGTTATCTACTGCATACCAGCGCGTAGTGCAGATACCCTTTGATTTCTTAATGATCTCCTCAGCTGTCTCATTTAAATCAAGCCAAGTGTTCAGTGAGGCTTTAATTTTCTTAAACTGGAAGCTGCTAAGAATTGGGATATCCTCTGGTCTGTCCTTTATGTATCCCTTCCATTCAGAGATATTCTCCTCTGCCTTGGATGCTTGGAGTCTCTTGGCTTTCTGTTCTTCAAGGGTAGAAGACATCTTAGAGCAACTGATTTAAGTTTCCCTGATTTCATCCAGGGCAGTGTACAACTTCCCAAGCAGCTTGTGATGTTCCTGATTAACTTGGAGAGCCAGATTCTTGAACTCAAGGGACGAAACTTAGAAAAATTGGAGAAGGATGCACTTGCAGTTGCATCCTCAGCTTGCCTTTCCAGAATAGCTATATTTTCTGCATCGGAAGCATTCTGAGCTTGTGCTATGCAAAGCTCAGTCTAGAGAGTAGAATTCTTCAGCTCCAAATCCTCTAACCTGTCTGCCCATATCTTCTTGAGGTTAGCAACATAAATTGCATGTTGCTCTTTGGTCTGGGCTAGTTCCCATGCAAGCCTCTTGATCTCTTCCTCCTTCACGTCAACTTCCCTATCTAGAACATGGACTGAATCCAAATTTGCACTTGCAAAGGCCCCTAAGGCTACAGCTATTTCAATTGCTTCAATTCGAGGATTATTTGTTTGCTGAGCCCATATAACTTAGTATGGAATAGGTGCTTCTAACCCATGTTGATCTTTACCTCTCTTTCTTGTTCTTTTCATTACTGCTTTGTCATCTTGGCTGTAAAAATAACTCCCAAGAGGGACTATATCATCATTTGCATACTCAGTCACCAACCTTGTGGAGGTAGAATTAATGCTCACTGTTGAGATCAGTGAGGGTGTTGTAGTGACAGTAGGACTAGGTATAAGCATAGTGACTTGAGGGGTATTCAAAGGTGTAGAGATGGCTTGGGTGACTGATAAAACTTGATTTGGAGAAGGAACTGAGACAAAGGCTTCATAAAGTGAAACTTGATTATCAACATGGAAAAGTGATGACGAAGGGGAAACTAAAGGTGCCTCACCAGTGGTGAAGGACGATGAACTGGATGTGGGTGATTGTAGAGGGGCAGTTAAAGACTGAACCTCTGCAATGATAGATGATGGAATGGCGAAAGAAACTGGGTTGTCTGGGAATGGAATAGTGGTACTGGTGAGAGTATGAAATAACTGTGATAAATAAAATGGAGGTGTCATTCCTGAAGACAAAGCAGAGAGCTCTTGAATAGCTGGCAGCAAAAGCGCTCTAGTTGTGATTTCAAGAGTTGTTGTAACCTGTAACTCCCGTTGATCAGGAAAAGAGTGGTCCATCTAAATGGAGTTCAGCAAATCAGCAACTGTCTATGAATCTTCAGTCACCTCTTCTATTACCGATACTGGAGGATGAGGTTTCACCTCAAGGTCACAATCAATAATGTCCTCAGGGGAATATTTGCTGCAGGGCCAAGGATATTCTGTCTCTTAGCTGGGCTATCTTTGAGTATCATTAGATCATCTTCTTCCTGTGCAGCTGCAGTAGACACTTGGATATCCATAGTGAGCTTATGAGGCTCAACTGCCTGAGTATCCAATACTGAGGTGATTTGTGCTAACCCCTGTTTGAACTGATGAGTTGACTACAGCAAAACCTTGACCTCTTTAGCTGTCTTTATCTGAGGAGGATGCTCCATGGGAGCCTTACCTTTATCTCCATCTGGATAGGTGAGTGTTAGAGGAGCTTTAGCTTTCCGACCCTCCTTATCTTCTCTTTCTTTTCTTACTTGCTCCATTATATTTAATTGCATAGTTCTGTAGCTTAGGATCCTAGCTTTGAGGTCTTTCTGATATTGCAAAAATGTTATGCTGCTCTTCTGCATTCTTGGCTTTAGCAAGTACTTCAGAAAAGGTGTTGAATCCTTGGTAAATAGAGTCATCTGGAATTACCTCATGGACATAGTCCATCTTAACATGAGTTTGCTTAAAGTGTGCATCAATAAATTTCTTGGGATCATGCTTCCTTTTGGGAGCAAGACCCAACTTTGGAGCAGCTATCTGATCACCGAGCATTGCATCCCAATTTGAGGGTTGGATAACCAGTGGCCCAAGGTTCAAAGCAAACTTAGGCCATCCTTTCTTCCTAGGACCTGTAATTTTCTTGTACATACCATCTGTTACAGTCTGAAAAGAAACTTCTTGTATAACCATGTTGTCAGGTACTATCCTGGGTAGAAGGTGCACTAAGTCACTTCCCCAAACTCTGATGTATGAGAAATATTCACAAACATACCAATCACCAATGGTATTGATGAAAGCCTTGGCATCAGCTAAAAATGCAAGTGCTTCTTGCATGAAAATATTGAAGTAAAATGTGCCCATGAAGTTATCAGAGATATCATAAAATAAAGGGATAAAATTCCCATCCCATAATACTGAGTGATAGATATGAATAGGTGAGTCTGAGGGGGTCCGATTACAACTTAAGTTTGGGTACTGGAACTCAGAGCAGAAGGCATCAATTACATATGCCGAGAGGTCGAAATGTGGTTTCTTCAGGGAAGGTGCCTGCTGATACTCTTGGATGGCGTTCTTCAACTCCAATGACAGGATAGAAGCCCATGGGAAAGACTCACTGGTAGTTAACACATGGTGTGCTATGGGATCCCATTCAGCTTTGAAGACAGAACAGTTAGGAAGGCCAAAGAGCCTACAAAGCATGGCTGCTAGCAAGGAATAGGGTTCTCTGAACTAGGCTATAGGATACAGTTTATCGGCTTTAGGCATAAAAGCGTTAGGCTTGACCATCCATGATTTCAACATCTCGTGGAAATTATACCGAGTTTTTGAGGATTGTATGAACTCGGGGGTAAGGGTCTGCGCAGGTGGTTTGAGAGCAAAAGCTCGAATAAAGACCTCAGGGCGGAAATGAGTCAATTGAGCCCTCATGCTATCGTTGAACGATCGGTCTTTGGGGTTTGCATTCTCAATTATCCATTTGACGACATCAGTGTAAGGTAAATGGCAGGGCGAGCAACAATAGCGTGTACCTGACAAGCCCTAATCTTCTCATACGCAGGTCTATCATTTTCAATATGGGAAAGGTCGTCATTGTCAAATATGGCATAAAGTTTGGACCAGTCCATCTGATAGGTCTTCGTGACTCTTTCACTAGTATTGGAGAAAATACCAAAATTGGGGTCTTTGGTCAAAAAATCTCTGTGAGCTCTCTTAGACCGGGTGTTTTTTGACATGGTAGCGGAGCTTGGAAATTCTGATAAATAAAAGAAAGAAAAATCAAAATTAAATCCAAAGCAACGAAATTGTCGACTGCAAATGCAATAGTGACAGCAAACCAACTTGGGAATAACTGAAAACTAGTAAGAACGACCCCTGGTATGAAATTCGCAGTAAAAATAAGCGTAACAGAGTAATTTCCAGCAGTGAAAATGGTAAAAAGAAAATAGAAAAACCCTTATTTATTGATTTTCCAGATTAAGTCTTGACCATGCGATTAAAAGGAATGAACAGCTGAGATTTACCGATGCGGGATGCGGGTTCAGGTCATAGGTACTTATTTACAAGTTTATTCATGATTCCCGAAATCCGCAACCCGAAACTTGCGGGTTGTGGGTTTCGCAAACAGAAACAATCGTTAAAAAATGAAAAAGCTTTTCCCGCATCCTGCAACCCGAAATTTCGGGTTGCGAGTTTCGGGAAGACACAACACAACTAAAAGGTAAAACAAATTCCCGAAATCCGAATGCTGCGACTGCGAGTTTCAGGTTTCGGGTTTCGGGATGAAAATTTCCCAAAAATTATTAGCAAAGGATTTCCGTAACCCACACCTTTCGGGTTGCGGGTTTTGGGTTGACCAAAATCGAATGACCTGAAATGAATTCCCGTAACCCGCACCTGTCGGGTTTCGGGTTTGCAGGAGTAAATGACAAAATGCTTTAAAATTAAGGCTTCCAACAAACCAAAAACACTTAGAAGTTTCCGGGAGAAAGAAAAAAATGACAATCAAGGCAACCAAAGGTACAAGAACAAGATCATAGAAAGAAATTCCAGTGTTCTTCATGTTAACGAGAACACTTACCCAAATACCTTTGTGTTTATTTTAAAATTGGGGCTCCCGTGCTCAGCTGAAGCATGGGATCTGTTGTGTCCAGAACAAATGGCGACTGGCTGGGAAGAACCAGTTATCTCTGTAAACAAAAACTTCAACTAGAGAAAATATGTCAGTCACCTGTTTTTCCAACCTGAATTTTTTAGAAAATATTTATAAAGAGGACAACCAATAAGCAGAAAACATAAGATTGATGCATTCCCATCCTTGATCATGTTAAAAATAATGCTAAACTGATAAGGAGAATTAAGAAACAGCAGGGATCCTTTATCATTATGTAATCATTGAACCTCCAACTTGTGTTGAACCTAGTACTAACTTAAAACTGCTCATAGATATCCAAATTACATATCACCTTGGTTTATTAATCGCTTTTATAACAAACAGTTATTTTGGCTATATACACATTTTTTTGATATATCTCATCTTTTCTCTCTTTTTTTATATTGATTCCTGCAAAAAATGAGCAGTTGCACATAAGACCTCGTTGACATAATACCACTTCCCTGACTTGGTAATCAGATATCAGCAGTGCCATTCATAGGCCTAATCCAGAAACTGATCAAGCTAGCTCGATAAGGAGACCCCTTTTCCTTCAGCTGTGATACTGAAGGAAACTATCGTGACTTGGTGACCACATGATGATAGTTTTAGTCCAAATTAAATCCATGATCATGGCAGGGATGGATTGTAATAAGACCCCCCTTTCCTTATACATAACAAGTATCTTATAAAAGAAAAATACAGATTTTATTCAAAGAATAGACTACAAGGCACTGCTAAGTCTTGGTAACCTCATGATAGCAGCGTTACTCACCAGTGTTTTGCAGATCATGAATGGACCCACCTGTGATAGGATCTTCTACCTCTTAGAAAAAACTGAAAGTCATCTTCCAAGTGTGGTGGCTTGATGTGAAGATGTCATTCCAATAAACACCTATGAACCTAAAGGGCTGGCTTAAAATAAGACCCCCCTCCTTGTAATCTACAATTATTTAAGAAAATCATTTTCAAGGTGATTGTAAAAGGATCCAAAGCAGATAAAGTTGATCACGTTATTATGACATGCTGTGACAATGAGACATAAGATAAGAATATTTCAACCGTTCCCCATATCTCAATTAAATAGATAAAGACATGTAAAAGATAATGACCAAGGTAGAAAGTATCAATCCAGGTCCTGCATTTATTGGTTGTGTGTTCTTTGCAAAACGAATTTTGATATCAGCCGAAAAAAACTTAGACTAACATACTATTCTGCAACGTCAGTTAAAATAATCTCTGAGTAAAATTGGTTTTAAACCATTACCAAATGTGTGGAGTCTATTATCAATAAAATGAAAGAAAATCAAACAAAACAAAGAAAATAGAAAACACACACCAAAACTATATACAAAAACACCAAATTGTTCAGACGAAGTACTTTTTGAGCAGTGAAACATTCACTGGGTAGGTGTCCATGACTCCCTCCAGTGTTTGTAATCAGACAGTGCTAAGATCCATCTTTTCTGTAATAATGAAAGGTCCCAGCCAAAGGCGCTGGAATTTGGTATACTGGTTTTTATCTTTATGCTGTTTGTCCCATCTTAATACCAAATCCCCAACTGAGAATTCCCTATTAGATGAATATTTCTCATCAAACCATCTCTTCACCATCTGCTGATGTTGATATAGTTTATTCTTTTCCTTCTCCTTATCTTCCTCCAGTTTGAGCAGTGTGTCAGTTCTCTGCTGAAGGGAAGAAGAGTCATCTTCTTGGATAGACTGGGCTAATTGCAATGAAGGGATGGTGAGATTAGCAGAAAGGAAAACTTCCTTTCCATACACCAGACAGTAGGGAGAATTCCCAGTTGTTGCCTTTGGGGTGATTCGATCTTCCCAAAGAGCATTATAGAGTTGTGTGTGCCAATCTTTATGATGAGAAGCTACAGTCTTCTTGAGAATATTTATCATATTTTTGTTTGAAGACTCGGCCAACCTATTACCCTGTGGATAATAATTGGCAGCAAATTTTAAATTAATCCCTTTTTCAAGGGCATATTGAGCCAAATCAATGGAGGAAAAGTAGGATGCATTATCAAAAAAAAGATACTCCAGGGCACCAAACCTTGTAATTATCTGGCTGTAGAGGAAGGAAATTACTTTGTTTGCATTACATTGCCTAAGTGGGATTGCTTCTGTCCATCTGGTAAAGTAATCAGTGGTTGTAAGGATGTATATATGTTGCAGGGATGAAGTAGGGTTTATTGGTCCAATAAAATCCAGTCCCCGCTACTGAAATGGGAACTGAATTGTGACTGGTTGCATAGGGAAATCAGGTTTCTTGAACTTCCCTGTACATTTATGACACGATTCACACTTTCTTGCATAGGCATATGTATCTTTAAACAATGTAGGCCAGTAATACCCTGCTCTGAGAATTTTATGAGTTGTAGTTTCCCATGAGAAATGGCCTCCAGCTGGTCCTGTATGAAATTGAAAGAGAATATCATCAGTCTCATCCTTTTCAAGACACCTAAGGAAAACCCCATCATATTTTTTTCTAAACAAAACTTCATTAATGAATTGGTAAGGAGCAACGTTTAATCTTAAAGCTCTATGTTTCTTAAAGTCAAGGGTTTCAGGAGCAAAACCATGGTTCAGAAAAAACTTGATATGGTCATACCATTCGGATGTAGGAGTATCATTAGCATTGATAGAACCTGTTGGAACATCTTCCTCCTGCTCCCATTCAGTCTGTTGCTGTGCAAGATCGTTTGACTGAGCAATAAGAAGACAGAGACCTTGTCCTTTTACAATTTTGGCAAGTCTGATTTCCAGATCATACTCTTGTAGGGCTGTCATCCAATGGGCCCTTTTCTTGCCCAATTCCTTCTGGACTAGCACATTTCTAATGGCGGAATATGGCACAATAACCTTTGTCCGAGATTTTAACAAATATGTCCTATAATGCTTAACAGTTTTGTAAAATGCATAGGCCTGCTTGTCAATTTGGGTATGGTTAAGCTCTTCTCCTTTGAATGTTGAGCTCATAAAAGATATCAGAATCTCAGTATCACTGTCATGCTTCTGTGTCAAAACAGCTGCATAAGAGAAATCAGTAGAAAAGGTATAGAGAATAAAATCCTTATCAAAGTCAAGGGACATAAGAGAAGTAGCCTCAACAATAGCCCTTCTAATTTCAACAAATGCATCTTTCTGTTCCTGCAACCAAGTGATTTGTACATCTTTCTTGAATAACTGTTGTAAAGGCTTAACAATCTGTGCAAAATTGGGTACAAACCTACGTACAAAATTGATCTTACCGAGGAAGGACTGCATGGCTTTGCGCAAACTTGGCAAGCCAATTTTTTAAATAGCATCGGTATGTTCCGGGTCAATAATAATACATTCCTTGGACACAATGAAATTGAGAATCTTTCCTTCAGTTACTGCAAAGATAGAATTTTTCGGATTGAGTGAGATCTCGTACTTCCTGCAACGTTCGAAAATCTGTTTCAAGGCAAAAAGATGTTCATGTCATTTCTTTGAATATATAGTGATATCATCTAAATAAACTACGACAAATTTATGTATCAAACCTCGGAAATCTATATCCATAGCTCTCTGAAATGTGACCCCGACATTTATCAACCCGCAAGGCATTCGCCTATAGGAAAAAGTGCCCCAAGGGGTTCTAAAAACAATTTTCAGCTGGTCATCAGGAGCAACCATGACTTGGTCATATCCCGAAAAACCATCCAGGAGTGAGAACATCTCTGAACCTGCTACCTTTTGCAGAATCTGTTCCATGGGTGGAACAGGATAATTCTCTTTTTCGGAATCCTGATTCAAATATCGGAAATCGACACATAGGCTGATTTCACCACTCTTCTTACGCACAGGCACCAAATTGGCGATCCATTGGGTTTGTCTGGGAGGAAAATGATTCGGGCTGTCAATAGTTTTTCTAGTTCTTTTTTCACAGAAGGTTCCAAGCTGGGGTGCATTTTCTGCAGTTTCTGTTGGTAAGGTTTCACCTCCGGCTTCATAGGTGTGCTGTGATGCATGATGTTCGTATCAAAGGTTTTCAGTTCATCATAGGTCCATGCAAAAACGTCCTTATATTCTTTACATAACCTGATGATAGCTCTTCTTTCCTCGGGAGAGAAATTAACTCCTATATTGATAAAACGAGGTTCTTGCTTAGTACCTAAGTTGACTGGCTCGTAGTTAAGTGAGGAGCTCTGGGTTTTGCAATTGGTTTTGTGTGTGAACTTATCTTGTAAATTGTAGAACTTCTCTAGACTGATAACAGATTTCGAGATAACGTTTGAAGGACCAGAGAGTGATTTTTCATGTTCTTCCTCATCTATAGCCATGTTTTGAAATGTATCCTGGACTGTGAGGAAGTCAAGTATCTGCTAGTCGTCATCAAACACTTTCCATTTTGTTACATTGTCAGGTATGGAAGGCCTGTACATGATTTCTATTGAAAAGGTTTGAGGTGACAAGCCCTCTGGTGGTATCAATCTAGACGTTGTGTTTGCTAAGGGGTCAGCACCGAAATTCTGTGACCTGGGGACTGAGTTAATGTTAAATGCAGAAAAGGAATTGCTAAGGTCCCTTACCAGCTTCTAGTAATTCATCAGGGGTGGAGACAAGCAATGTATTTTATTCCTTACCTATTTGACAATGATTTCATAATCACCAAAGCAATGAATCACTGTGCGCCCATATCAACAGCTTTTTTAAGTCCCTAAACAAGGGCCTCATACTCAGCTACGTTGTTGGTACAGTCAAATTCTAGTCTGCATGCTATCATAGTTTTAATCCTGTTTGGGTTAATGAGGACACAACCTGCACCAACTCCATCTTTTGACATGGAGCCATCAAAAAATAAAGTCCAAGCAATCGGATCTATCCTAAAATTTGTATTTACATTAAAAACATTATGTACAACATCTCCAGAGAAAGGTACAGAGGTAACCTGAGTGATCTGTGTTTCTTTTTGTATGTACTCATCTAGTGAAGAATCGGCTGTCAAATCTCCAACGAAGGTATCAAAAGTAAAGTGCTCAATATGTGCACTATAATAACTGGCAGGTTCACTAGAATCATTAAGGTATGTGATTGTTTGTTTCATGAAAGGCTCCCTACTGATTTTGATTTTGTTTGGTTGTCCATTATAGGGTAACCACAGGTGAGACCAGTCCGTGGAAAAGTAGCCCTTAAGATTCTCTGACCAGTCCCTACTCAGCCACATCCCATAAGCTTCAGGAATGTAAGCTACAACAATGTCTATAGTTTGGTGGATACGAGTATCAGCAGATAATGTAAGCAAGACATTTCTTAACCTTCCTACTACTCTGACTTTTGATCTGTCGAGCTAGACAATCTGAGTAGGGAAGGGTTCCTAGGTGGCATTTAATTTCCTACATATAGATAAGGGCATCACGTTCGATGAGGTTCCTGAATCTATCATGCAGTTATGTATGTTCCTGTTGAAGATCTCGAAAGTAAGAAGAAAAGGGGTTGTCCTTTTGGTTCCATGTTTTTTATCATCTGGTTTAGTAAAAGAGTCCAGGTTGTTATTCTGTGATTCCCTAGGTTGTTTGATTATCATGCTTTTGGGTAAAGTATCCCTCATAGAAGGGATCTTCAAAAGTTCAAACAGAGAGATATTTTCCTTAACTCTTTTCAGATCTTCAGTTAGATTGTACTCCATCTCTGGAATAACTGTGTCCTTTTGGGGAACAGCCTTGCCTTTTTTGGGAACTGTTGTTGATGATGAAGGTTCCTGAGCGGGTTGTGATCTTGACCTTGTGTTATAACGATGTTGAACATTAAACACAATCTCAGGTTATCCTTCCTCTTCATTCATAGGAAGTTCAGAGAAATAGCTAATAGTATTCACCTGTGGGTCTTCTTGTTCTTCATCCTCTTTAGGTAACTGTGAATCTTGGTTGGTCTGATCATTGGAGGATTCGAGAATAGTTTGGGATTCTACTACCAGGGCTCTAAAAATAGAATAGAGTTCTTCATTTGAAATTCCTTTAGTAGGATTAGGAGGTGGTGGATTCTGAGGAGGCTGATAAGGTCTCCTAAAAGGTGGCCTTACAAAACCTCTGTTTTGGTTTTGATTCTTGTTATTATTTCTTTTCAAATCGACCATCTCATCTGACATTTTCTGAAGGAACTTCTTCACATCAGTCATGTCAAAAGGATCCTTGTTCTGAGTAGTGGGTTTGGGGGTGTTATTAGTTTTTTTGCGAGAAGTAGAAGGCTATTCTTCTGAAATTTCAAGACTATCACTCAAACAAAACATGTCTTTCTCAACTTGTATCGCTTTGGAAAAGTCCTCAAGCAAGGTCCCTTTTTGTGCCCTTTTCACCCACATTGCAATAGGAACAGGCAAGCCCTTTTCATAATAGGCTACCAACAATTCTTCTGCAGGAAGGAGGTTGGTGGGAATTCTATTCTTTAGGTAAGAGAATCTCTGGTTAAAACCTTTAACCCTTTATTTTCCTCTGATCTTCATGGGAGACAACTCTAAAACTAAGTCCTGTGGTGTTTTGTCATCTCCAAACCTTTGGATGAACAGTTTCTCGAACTCATCCCAGGAGACTATAGATTGGGCTGGTAAGGAAAAATACCATGTGGATGCCTTTCCTTCAAAAGTGTAAGGAAAGAGTCTACACACCACATCCTCATGGACTACAATCCTAAGCCTAATAGCCCGCATAAAGGTTTTGATGTGATCTAGTGCAGGAAACTTGTCATTAGGGTTGAACTTAGGGAGCCATTTCTTAAGGTTCTTAGGTAGTCTATGTTGGTCCCCGAGTATGAATACTGCATCTTGGTCCAACCAAGGTCTATTCTGGACTTCTCCAACCATAGGTGGTTCTTCCTCTTCTTCAGATGAAGAACTGGAAGAATGACTACTTTCGGATGAGGAGGATGATGAGGAAGGAGAACTAGGTGGGGGTCCACCAATTCCAACGTTTGGTTGATCTTGTACTTCTTGAAAAGTGGATCAAGGTTGTATTCAAGAGATCTTGAATTGTTAGTTGTTTTGAATGTTTTGAATGTTTTGATCAGCTATCAATTGTGTTCCTTGGTCACTGGCCTGCGAAATATTGTCTATATGAATAGCTTCCAGACCTCTGCTTCTTTGAGCATCGAAAGTGTCTTCAAGTTTCTAATCAATAATAACTTGTCTTGTTTCCCACTTTGTGTGTATTATGTTTCAATCATTTCCATGAAGTGTATTCAATAGAATTTAGATCTAACTTGCATTTTCAAAGTATTTGGAATATCGTGTGTTTGTCTTTGTTTGATCTTGATATGTCCAACATGGGAGCTTCAAGACTAAAACCATCTACAGGACGAACGTCTGATTTAAGGTGAGTGGCATTCATTCTACATTCTTAAGTAATTTTAATCTTGATGTATGAATTTTATTTAGGATTTCAAGGGTGCATTTGTTATATATTGTCTTAGATTAAGCGTGTGTAACCCCGGTTGATCTAAGAGGATTCTTTGTTCTAACCTAGTGACACTATCGCTGGGTGTTTTCAATATTTGCTCAATTGTGAGGGGTCCTCTCATAGGGGATATGATGAGGATATCCCTTCTGGCTACCTTCTCTGCTGCAGGTGTGGTAGGAATGACAGTTGGTTGTGACACTATTTGTTGTTCATATGTTGAAGCTCTAGATTGGATTCTAGTGACAACTGACGATGTACTTGCTGGAGGAGGTTTCTGAGTGTTCTGTTTAGGCATGTTATACTACTGGCCCTCCTTCTAATGCCATTTGTTGAGGCCTCAGGTGTGTAGGGTAAGTGCAATATGCTGGAATGGGTTCCAAGGCTCCCAACAGAGGGTGAAAACCCATACTGAAAGGCTTCGAAAGACCCTGCGCAAGGGCAGTTCTATCCCCATCCTGTTTGGTATGGAAATCTCCCACGGATATTCGGCCTCCGCTGGCACTCTATGAGTTGGTGTTTCAATCAATAGATCGGTTCTCCACTTAAGGAAAACAAAAGTATGAAACTTAGTATGTTCTAACTTAACCTATTTAAGAAAAAGGATCTACTCTAGGTTAGATCTATTCTAAGGAAAGGCTTGTTGTTGTGCAGATCAATCTTGATGTGAGATGGATAAGTATGTCTGTCAACTTCAACAGAAATGTTAAAGCATCCATTCACTTATTCACTTAGATCATAATCAATTAATGAAAATCAAGTGACAACAATTTAAGTATGTAAACCTGTTCAATATTAACCTGTAATCACTTTCTTAATTGAAAAATTAACAATGATTGAAGTTACTGTGGATCATCTGCAGAAATAGATAAAGAAAAATACCTTAATTAAAGAAACTTAACAAGACATTTTCATACATAGATCAATCATAAAGAGAAATCAGTATTACAGATCCGTGCATTAATTCATGTATGCAAAAGGATCACACAATGTAGATGATAAATCGAAGTAAGAAATCATGTACTGTCAAAGAAATTTGAACAATAAACAAGAGATGATTCAAAGGGATTACTTTACTGTATTAATGAAGTCTGTAAACAAAATTAAAAAGATCTGCTAAGACAGAGTATCTCCAGTCGCCCCCTGCTGATTTCTAACCCAAAAATTATCAACCCCTAACATCGAGAGGCATTCCTCCTTAAATAAGAATTACAATAGAGTACAAATGGAAATTACCAAAGGATAGGGATTACAAAGTTTGGATCAGGCTATTGATCCAGAAAATCCTGCCACTTATCCCATATTTCTAACAACTCATCTATGTTTGGATAATTGACAGATTCTAGGCCTAGCTGAACGTTACATGTGTTATTTTCCATTTCATGCTTGGCTAATTTATGCCAAGTACAAAGGTAGATATGGATTTTTTCCCTCCATAATGACCGGTTTCCTAATCAAAATATCCACATCATCAATGCTGACTTCATCGAGGGCTCAGATCTTTTGTTTAGCTTCTTCACATCTGCGTTCAATTTCCTCAAGTCGGCATTTAGGTGGGAAGGCCTCCAGAATGGGATCCATAAGCGGGAGTTGCAGAACGTCCTTGATGTTGTCTACTGCATACCAGCGCCTAGTGCAGATATCCCTTGATTTCTTAATGACCTCCTCCGTTGTTTCATTTAAATCAAGCCAAGTGTTCAGTGAGGCTTTAATCTTCTTAAACTGGAAGCTTCTAAGAATTGGGATATCCTCTGGTCTATCCTTTATGTATCCATGCCATTCAGAGATATTCTCCTTTGCCTTGGATGCTTGGAGTCTCTTGGCTTTCTGTTCTTCAAGGGTAGAAGACATCTTAAAGAAACTGATATAAGTTTCCCTGATTTCATCCAGGGCAATGTACAACTTCCCAAGCAACATGTGATGCTCCTGATTAACTTGGAGAGCCAGATTCTTGAACTCAAGGGACGTAAACTTAGAAAAATTGGAGGAGGCTGCACTTGCAGTTGCATCCTCAGCTTGCCTTGCCAGAATAGCTATCTTTTATGCATCGGAAGCATTCTGAGCTTGTGTTATGCAAAGCTTAGTCTGGAGAGTAGAATTCTTCTGCTCCAAATCCTTTAACCTGTCTTCCCATATCTTCTTTAGGTCAGCAACATAAGCTGCATGTTTCTCTTTGGTATGGGCTAGTTCCCCTACAAGCCTCTTGATCTCTTCCTTCTTCAAGTCAACTTCCCTATCTAGAACATGGACTGAATCCAAATTTGGACTTGCAAAGAATCCTAAGGCTGCAGCTATTTCAATTGCTTCAATTTGAGGATTACTTGTTCACTGAGCCCATATTACCTGGTTTGGAATAGGTGCTTCTAACCCATGTTGATCTTTACCTCTCTTTCTGGTTCTTTTCATTACTGCTTTGTCATCTTGGCTGTAAAAATAGCTCCCAAGAGGGACTATATCATCATATGCATACTCAGTCACCAACCCTGTGGAGGTAGAAGTAACACTCACTGTTGAGATCAGTGAGGGTGTTTGAGTGACATTAGGACTAGGTATAAGCATAGTGACTTGAGGGGTAGTCAAAGGTGTAGAGATGGCTTGGGTGACTGATAAAACTTGAGTTGGAGAAGGAACTGAGACAAAGGATTCAGAAAGTGAAACTTGATTATCAACATGGCAAAGTGATGACGAAGGGGAAACTAAACGTGCCTCACCAGTGGTGAAGGATGATGAAGTGGATGTGGGTGATTACAGAGGGGCAGTCAAAGACTAAACCTCTGCAATGATAGATGATGGAATGGCGAAAGACACTGGGTTGTTTGGGAATGGAATAGTGGTACTGGTGAGAGTATGAAATAACCGTGATAAAGAAAATGGAGGTGTCATTCCTAAAGACAAAGCAGAGAGCTCTTGAATAGATGGCAGAAAAAGCGCTCTGGTTGTGATATCAAGAGCTGTTATAACCTGTAACTCCTATTGATCAGGAAAAGAGTGGTCCATCTCAATGGAGTTTAGCAAATCAACAACTGTCTGTGAATCTTCAGTCACCTCTTCTATTACCAGTACTGGAGGATGAGGTTTCACCTCAAGGTCACAATCAATAATTTCCTCAAGGGGAATATGTGCTACAGGGGCAAGGATCTTCTATCTCTTAGTTGGGATAGCCTTGAGTATCATTAGATCATCTTCTTCCTATGCAGCTGTAGTAGACATTTGGATATCCATAGTGAGCTTAGGAGGCTCAACTGCCTGAGTATCCAATACTGAGGTGATTTGTGCTAACCCCTATTTGAACTGATGAGTTGTCTGTAGCAAAACCTTGACCTCTTCAGCTATCTTTATCTGAGCAGGATGCTCCATGGGAGCTTTACCTTTATCTCCATCTGGATAGGTGAGTGTTAGAGGAGCTTTAGCTTTCTGAGCCTCCTTATCTTCTCTTTCTTTTCTTACCTGCTCCATTAGATTTAATTGCATAGTTTTGTAGCTTAGGATCCTAGCTTTGAGGTCTTTCTGATATTGCAAAATGTTATGCTGCTCTTCTGCATTCTCGAATTTAGCAAGTACTTCAGAAAAGGTGTTGAATCCTTGGTAAATAGAGTCATCTGGAATTACCTCATGGACATAGTCCATCTTAACGTGAGTTTGCTTAAAGTGTGCATCAAGAAATTTCTTGGGATCATGCTTCCTTTTGGGGTTAAGACCCAGCTTTAGAGCAGTTATCTGATCACTGAGCACTGCAGCCCAAGTTGAGGTTGGAATAACTAGTGGCCAAAGGTTCAAAGCAAACTTAGGCCATCCTTTCGTCCTAGGACCTGTAATTTTCTTGTACATACCATCTGTTACAGTATGAAAATAAACTTCTTGTATAACCAGCCTGTCAGGAACTATCCTGGGTAGAAGGTGCACTGTGTCACTTCCCCAAACTCTGATGTATGATAAATATTCACAAACATACCAATCACCAATGGTATTTATGAAAGCCTTGGCATCGACTGAAAATGTAGGTGCTTCTTGCCTGAAAATCTTGAAGTAAACCGTGCCCATGAAGTGATCACAGATATCATCAAATAAAGGGATAAAATTCCCATCCCATAATATTGAGTGATAGATATGAACAGGTGGGTCTGAGGGGGTCCAATTCCAACTTAGGTTTGGGTACTGGAACTCACAGCAGAAGACATCAATTACATATGCCGAGAGGTAGAAATGTGGTTTCTTCAGGGCAGGTGCCTGCTAATACTCTTGGATGGCGTTCTTAAACTTGGATGACAGGATAGAAGCCCATGTGAAAGACTCATCGGTAGTTAACACATGGTGTGCTATGGGAGCCCATTCAGCTTTGAAGACAGAACAGTTAGGAAGGCCAAAGAGCCTACAAAGCATGGCTGCTAGCAAGGAATAGGGTTCTTTGAACCAGGCTATAGGATAGAGGTTGTCGGCTTTAGGCACAAAAGCGTTAGGCTTGACCATCCATGATTTCAACATCTCATGTAAATTATATCGAGTTTTTGAGGATTGTATGAACTCGAGGGTAAGGGTCTGTGCAGGCGGTTTGAGAGAAAAAGCTCGAATAAATACCTCAGGGCGGAAATGAGTCAATTGAGCCCCCATGCTATTGTTGAATGATTGGTCTTTTGGGTTTTCATTCTCAATTATCCATTTGACGGCATCACTGTAAGGTAAAATGGCAGGGCGAGCAGCATTAGTGTGTACCTAAGAAGCCCTAATCTTCTCATATGCAGGTCGATCATTCTCAATATGGGAAAGGTCGTCATTGTCAAATATGGCATAAATTTTGGACCAGTCCATCTAATAGGTCTCCGTGACTCTTTCACTAGTATCTGAGAAAATACCAAAATTGGGGTCTTTGGTCAGGGAATCTCTGTGAACTGTCTTAGATCGGGTGTTTTTCGACATGGTAGCGGAGCTTGGAAATTCTGATAAATAAAAGAAAGAAAAAATCAAAACTAAATCCAAAACAACGAAATTATTGACTGCAAATGCAATAGTGACAACAAACTAACCTGGGAATAACTGAAAACTGGTAAGAATGACCCCTGGTACGAAATTCGCAGTAAAAATCAGCGCAACAGAGTAATTTCCAGCAGTTAAAATGGTAAAAAGAAAATAGAAAAACCCTTATTTATCGATTTGCCATATTAATTCTTGACCGTGCGATTAAAATCAATGAACGACTGAGATTAGCTGATGTGGGATGCGGGTTCGGGTCGTAGGTACTTATTTACAAGTTTATTCATGATTCCCAAAAGCCGCAACCTGAAACTTGCGGGTTGCGGGTTTCGCAAACGGAAACAATCGTTAAAAAATGAAAAATATTTTCCTGCATCCCGCAACCTGAAATTTTTGGTTGCGGGTTTCAGGAAGACACAACGCAACTAAAAAGTAAAAAAAATTCCCGAAATACGAAAGCCGTGACTGCGGGTTTCGGGTTTCGGGATGAAAATTTCCCAAAAATTATTAGCAAAGGATTTCCACAACCCGCACCTTTCAGGTTACGAGTTTCGGGTTGACCAAAATCGAACGACCTGAAATGAATTCCCGCAACCCGCACCTGTCGGGTTTCGGGTTTGCAGGAGTAAATGACAAAATGCTTAAAAATTAAGGCTTCCAACAAACCAAAAACACTTAGAAGTTTCTGGGAGAAAGAAAAAATGACAATCAAGGCAACCAAAGGTACAGGAACAAGATAATAGAAAGAAAGTCCAGTGTTCTTCATGTTAATGAGAACACTTAACCAAATACCTTTGTGTTTATTTTAAAATTGGGGCTCCCGTGCTCAGCTGAAGCATGGGATCTGTTGTGGCCACAACAGGCCCCTTGCGAGAATTTAAAAAGACAACTGCAAGCATTTTTATAGTGCCCTATGGGCATATTCTACATGCACCTGCGGGCATGTGGGAAGGATCCCTTGTGGGTATCCTTTGAGTAGCCTTGCAAGCATTTTGATGAGGTGCTACGAGCATATGAAGAAGCCCTTGTGGGAATTCTTAAAGCCCCCCCTGCAGGCATTTTAAAGGGCCCTTGCAGGAAGTTTTACATGCCCTTGCAGGCATTTGAAGTATCCCTTGCGGGCATCTTTAAGAGCCCCCTGCGGGCATTTGCTAAAGGTATGAGTAGGCATTTTTATATGCCCTTGCGGGCATAACAAAAGGCCCATGTGGGCATCTCCAAAAGAGCCTTGCGGGCATAAAAGAGGGCTTGTGCGGTCATATTGAAATAGCCCTTGCGGGCATGTAAAGAGGGTTGTGCGGGCATGCTAAGAAGACCCCGCTGGCATTTGTAAAGACCCCTACGGGCATTCTGGAAGTAAAAATTGACAAGGCACAAATAAAATTGATGAAACCCTTGACATGGAGTATGTTGGGGTTTTTCCCACATATTTTGAAGAATCCCAGACACATCAATCTAACAAGCCTTAAATCGAGATGGTCACCTAAAACAAAAGTTATGTGATCATTTAATGATAAAAATAAAATTAAAAGGACATGTCGGCCTCCTAAATTGATGGATAAGGAAAAGTATAAATAAAGGACAAATCTTTATTTTGATGGTGTGAATTTCAGTAGAAGATTTCGGGGATAAAGGGAGCTCTAATTTTTGGGTTAGAAGAGATGCCTGAGGAGAATTTCGGGGGTTAGCAGGAGCAACAAATGATTGAAGTTCTTCTAATTTCTCCTTTATGTTCAGATGGCTAAAGACAATATCATGATGACAGTTGACTTGACAGAGACAGTCTAGAGATAGTTTAGGGCAGCAGAAATGACAGTTTGAGGACAGTTGTGATGAACAGTTTATGAACACAATGAATATGTGCTTACAGGAAGAATGATGATATGGGAAGAATAAGGATAATATGTTTGTGATGGTGTGTTGGTGATGTGTTTGATAAGTTATGATTGGTTGATGACAGAAATGTGTATGTAACTACAAGCTGGGCCTTGTACCATTTTTCTTAGTTGGATCTGAGAAAAAGACCAAGCTAAGTCTTGGAATAGCAGTTGGTGCTTCCAATTCAGTTGTAGTTGATAATTCCTAACGGTTTTAGCCGGTTGAAACAAATATAAAAAGATTACAAAGATTATCCTATGTCTCTTTTGATGTGTTGATGATAATGTGTTTAACTTAATGAATGACATGTTTTAAGTTGATGATTACTGAAGTATAGTTTAGATATTGATGAAAGTGTTAAAGTGAAATTGTAAATGATATAGGTTTAAGTATTGAAGAAGAAGTTGTAATTGGTTATAAGTGTTGGCCCACTGATTCACCCCCCCTCTCAGTGAGCCATTGTGTCCAACAATCTATCTTATCATATTGAATCTTAACAATCCTGGGGTTTTGTCAAACTTCCCTTATGAGATGAGCCATCCACGCCACCAACCACTTCAGATTTGAGCCTCTCCTTCTTCCCAAATGATAAGTGAGGCTCCAACCACTCAGGGTGCTCTAACAATGTTGTTAGATTCTTCTGGTATTCTTGAGAAGCTTGTAACAATTATTCTTCCAAGGGTTCCCGAGTTGTCTTCATCTTTCCTAAGACTTGAATGCAAGAATTGATACCAAGTTACCCTGCAGAAGTGGAAATGTATAAGTGTTGGTCACTTATCGGTAACAATCTAAAAACACTTTTTCATTGTTTTCCCCTCGGGCTGGCAGGATGCACAACTTTAATACCACTGTAATGTCCCCAACTAAATTTGGACTGAGTTTTGAGTTAATTGTTTATGTATTTTGGTTTGGGACTTTCGTCAAACACTTTGGCAATAGTGCTTTGATACCACTATAAGATTCCCCACTAGATCTAGTTCGAGTTTTGAATTGACTACTTGGTATTTTTGGTTTAGAAATTTTGTCAAACACTTAGAAACAATACTCAGATATCACTATATGGCCCTTTCACTAGCCTTTTGGTATGTTTCAAATGTTTATTGTTGTTATGTGAGGTTTTCTTGGTACAAGACTTTTGTCAAACACTTTATCGACAATTGCTGAGATACTCCTGTAGGACTCCCTTTTTATGTAATCTGATTTATGTGTTGGTTTTGATGGTTGTTCTTGAAGGTTAAATTCAAACTTCATTCAATAAACATTTGGGCCAAAAGATTGCAAATTGAACATGAATTTTCCTTGCATAAAATTCCAAATTACAACATACATTCGAGAGCAAATTACAATAGTTTTCTAATGACTGTAATATCAACTCTATTAGCAAAACACAGAGAAAAAATACAGTTGTAAGAGTAGTTAAGTTGAGTAGAACAGATCTAAAATGTTGTACTTTGCTACTTGTAGATGATAGGAGTGTGGACAATTTTTATGGTTGTAGTGGGCCCTCTTAAATGTCTAGAACTGTTGTATATGGATGTAGATAGAAGATAATCTTTAATGAATGCACCCGGTAGTAAAAAATCACTCTTATTCTCCCTCAAATGACCCCCGAGATGAGTTGTGTACAAGATGGTCTCTCCCTAGGATTACCCGCACTGGTTTCTACTTCAAAAATAGTGCACCCCCTCCTCAAGTGGGTACCATGAATCTCCAAATTGCTATGGATTTCTCTTTGTCTTCATATCTGAGTGATATGTCTCCAAAATCCTCCTTGCAGTAGCATGTAAACACGTATACGAGAAAGGGGAATGGATAAGCACTCTAGGCCCCTCCTAGACAAGTGTGCCCACCACAAGCAACCCCAAAAATTATGAAATGTACCGCGAATCAACTTAAAATGGTGTATCTCTGTCCTCAACAATGAATGCCTGTGAGAAATTTGTCTGATCTCTCCAACTTGATCAACTAGGGTGGATAGTTTCACCACCAAAACCAATGTTCTCTTAGGGTTTATGTCCCAAGATCCAAAAGTCACAAGAGCTCTCCAAATCCTTTTTCGAAAATGAAATTCAATGAATTAATGAGAGTGTTTGGACCCAATTCCCTTTGTATGCTTTTCAAAACAATCAATTTCATAATATTCATTATGAAGTTCATATTCAAATATATCACTAGAATCATCATCCTCAATATGAATTTCACTTTCAAAGATATTACCATGATTATTTTTCTAAGTCTCATAGCATGAGAGAGACACATGTACATCTTCAAAATCAACCAAATTATTGTTATCACATGAACTATCAACCTTTGGAAGCAAATCAATTGTGTCACAAATTGCATCACACATTACTTTTTCCTAGTTCAATTTTCTCTCTTCTTTTTCTAGTGCCAACAACACATTTTCCCTTGCCAATAACTCTTGTTGCAATGATTCTATCATTTGATCATTCTTATTGTGAAGTTTTAAGAGATCAATTATCCATTCATCCAATGATGCCAATTTTTCTTCTAATTCACTTATGCATTCTCTAGTGCAATCAACAAATTTTTGAAAGAATTTTCCCCTTATTGAATTGTCTTGTTTATGTTTTAATGTAACCTATCAATTTCTTGGAGAGCATCGTCAAGATCCTATTGAAGAAGTTCAATTTCATGGATTTGTAGTCATTTGTATCATTTACCCAATATGAAGTGCCAATTGAATCATGCTCACTTGTCAAACAATCAACAACAAAGAGGGTGTAAAGTATGACGATCATGCAACCGTCTTTCACAACAATGATATGGACATGCACCTTAAGTGTTCAACCATTTCGACACTTTAAATTTTGTCCTTAAATCAGGACTCAAGCACCAACAAAATATAATTTAACTTTTTTAGGACAATGAAGTTGTAGCACTATAATTACAACCAAATTTCCTTTGAAATATGAAGGAAAACATAGACCCCTTTTGCAATTGTCCTTAAGCTCAACTATGAATCCTTTTAAGAATAAATATAAAAATCAAATTTGAGCTCATTATTGAACTAACAATGAATAATAGTTTGATATGTCATCTTATGTTAATCAGGAATCCAACAATTTCTCTAAAATAAAACTTGCATGCCTTCCCACATATGTTTACAAAATTTCGACATTACAAAACAAATGATAATAGACATAACTCAATCATAGCCACTCAATTAACAATTTGGGCATGTTGGATTGGGTCACTATTTTTTGAATATTAACCACACTTCATCTTTTCTCAACAAATTACATAGACATCATAGGGAAAATACCTTTGTCCTTGTGTCACCATGAGATAAATAAAATTTGTATTGCTTCTTCTGTGTACAACAATTTGATTTCACTATGTATTGACCTGTTACATACTATGACCATCCTCCATGCTTGTGGCCACTATCTAGGATGTAGTGGATCGACAACTCTTCAATAAGGGAGGTGACATATCAATTTATTGATAAGCTATCCTTTAATGTGATGAACACTTCATTTAGCAACTCTAAAAGCATTGATAGGGTGGCTCCATACCTTTCACCGCTCCATAGATGTGAAATAAGCTCAACAATTCTTTTGAATACCAAATATGGAAACCATGGATAAGTATGGAGTTGATTTCATTCTTGAAATGGTGGATTTAATATATCATGGTAAATATTGTCGAGCATGATGGAAGAGATCTTCGATAATTATTTTTTAGGTTTCTAAACAAGGATTCTATAAAAACCCAAGAATATATTAGGAAGACAGGTATGTGATGAATCAATGGAGATTGTGCAGTCTTCATCAAGTGGAAGAATTGAAATTAATGATAAGAATAGGGCCTATATGGTCAATCATGGTCAATTTGTGTGTATGGAAAAACTAGACACATTTTCAGTTTTGCAACCATAGACGAAGGACAGACACCTCGACAAGCACTTCCAGATCCCTACAGCCTCATTTTGAGTCTTCACAATGCCAGTGCTCACTTTGTTTTTATTGTTCTATGACAAATTTATTGTGCCCTTCTCTATGAGCATGACCAAGGAAGGTTGAGGTGTAATGCCTTTATACATAGTCAAGATCGGATTGCCCCTCACTATCTTCTTGATGGCCTTCATCGCGACTATTGAAACGAAGTGAAGGAACATGGCATTAAGCCATGGTTTCATGAAAAATCTGAGGGGCATGATTATAATGTTATCATTGTCGTTTGTTCCTCAATATTCTATAGTTGGTCTAGTAGAAGCATTAAGTGCCATCATACAGATCGAGTTTATGTACAGTCAATTCCTAAAGAACATGATGATGAACGATGGTTTTCACTTTCAGTACACTCAGATCTGATTCTCTCATCTACAACTATGATGTACAACCATGGCTCTAACATCAAAGAGAGTATAATGCTAAATCATCCTAACAAGAAACTGGTTTTATTCCTCATGAACTTGTGCTTTGATACCAATATGAAGGTTGGAGGAAGGGGGATTAACCAGAAATTCTACAACATTTATCGTGAAAGACAATCAACAAAAGAAACCAAAAGAAACCCTTTAACTATTATTACAATCTGATGAATTCCATTGTCCTATTTCTTCACAAAAAATCTATATAAACACATGTAGGATCTTCTAGAGTGATCCGATTAGAACAATTTGGAAAAGTTTTCTAAAAGAATCTAGGTGAAAAAATCTATCTAGATGCAATATCTATATCTAACTACCCAATTAACCTCAAACCGCACAACACAACTCATCTAGATCTTTCTGCAACTGGCGAGAGTAATTATAATATTTCGACAAACTAGGGGTGGATTTGAATATATGTAGAATTTATATTTTTAGGATTTGTGGATGGGACAGATACATACAATTTTATTTTATTTTACAAGAACGGGTACAGATTTTTATATTAAAAAGAGGAGGGAGAAACCCTCGCATATATAGAGCAAAAAAACATCCCAGGGCCAAGAGTCTAGAGTTCTGACTTGTACTTACACTTCCAGTTCTAAAATTCTTCTAAAAACAACAATACCTAGTAGTTCTATATCTACAGTTATAAATTCTTACATATTGATGCAGTAAGAGACTACTGAGGAAAAACATAGCATAATAGTCAAGGGATGTCCCCATCAGAGCTTAGGGGTCATTTGACAGTTTGGCAGGGTGGAAGGAAGTTCCATTGTTGCTTATGTGTCTCCATATTTCATTTGCAACATTGCCACCATCACTTCTAGTTGCTCAATTCTCACTTCTAGTTCCTCGTTCTTAACCTATTGCACCTCCAATTGAGCTTTCATAGTTTCCATCTCATAAGGTTTCTCTCCTTGTACAATCAACTGTTCATGTTCCTCCTCCGATCTCCACTGGTCTAATATCCCATCGATGTCCTAGAATTCATGCTTCAAATTATGCACCAAATGCTTCATACAATGATTATTTGCCTTAATTCTCAGTAATCCATGGTGGTCAGAACAATCTTCCTCCTCTCTCCAACCATCATTTTCCATACATTCACCACAATTCCTTCTTACCGTAGTTCTAGAGCCTGGGTTCAAGACCCCTAGCACCAGTCACTGCTAAATCAAGATGACATATATGCTCCACCTTCGACGACCACATTCTGAACCTCCCTTGTCGCACCTTTTATAAATCGGATTTCCATTTCCAAGCATAATTATGGTCTTCTCTTTGATACCATAACCCATTAAATTATTCCTTTGCAAAGGGCATTCCCAATCCCTTGCACATGTCGAGAGCCCGCAGTCATTTATTACCATGATGTTCAACTTGATAGTCGAGGAGGCTAGTTTCTAGGTCAAATTTAACACAACTGCGGAGAGCCATGTGGGACTGCTAAGATTTCCATCCATCACCTTTACATGATTAACATCATCGTCACGTAGGTGCACTTGCTTGAAACATTGCACAAGGGCCCCAACAGACTTGGCCCTAATCTCCAACCTTGAATTTAGAGTCTTGGCCATAGATCCTTAATCCTTGTTTTTCAAGGGGCTTTCTCCCAAATCCTTCATCCTTCTAGCATAATTCTTATGGAATTGGTTCCTAAGTTGCATTACCAGTCGAGAGTTTAAGGGCCCCTTTTGGTAAGTCTGCACCCATGTTGGCCATTTGATCAACTTGCTTGTTATTCTCATGAAGGACATGGTAGAATCGAATAGCTCCCAATATTTCATACAACTTTATGCTTGTTCATAGATTCTAGCAAGACTGAAATTGTTAGGGGATGAGTGATGGATGAAATCTTTGATTATAACCATAGAGTCTCCAAGGATTATCGCATCTTGATGTCTGGCGTTCATGAGGAGTTTTAGTCCTTGATACAGAGCAAGGGATTCTATAACATTATTGGGGGATGTCCCCAAAACCCAAGCGAATTTTTCCTACATATTTCCACCGATATCAATAACAATCCCCCCGAATCCTGTCACCCCTCAAATACATACAATATTATTACAATACATTTTAATAAGTTTTTTTTGTAAGTAAGTACCCACAGGGATTTGAACTTGTGACCTTCCACTTACAACTTCTCAACTCAATTACTCATTACCGATTGCTCTACCCCCCGTGGGCTATATTTTAATAAGTTATTTGTGAAATTAAGCCATTTCAATTCCGTGAAAACCAAAATAAAAATTAGAAATCCATATTAACAAGGAACTATGAACCATACCAATCAGTGACCGATTTGAATATATGTAGAACTTATATATTTAGGATGAGCAAATATGACAGATATACACAGTATTAATACACCATTAATTAATTAATTGTAAAATTAAGTCATTTTGGATCTTAAAATAACAAAATAAAAATTCACACTTTAAATGAGGGAAAAAACAATTTAACAAAAGAATTTTATGATTATGTTTAGTTTTTTAAATAGTTTTTATCATTATGTTTATTCCTTTTAAATAGTTTCTATGATTTTGTTTTGTAATTTGAATTAGTTTTATGATTTTAAATCGCATTTTTATTGTATTTTATGTGCACTTTATTTAGGCCTAATATAGATGTCATTACATAAATATAGAATGATATCTAAAAATTAAATCAACATAAATCTATCTTTTAGTTTTTTTAATATTTACTAATAATTACAAAAAATTGATAACACTTATATACATATAAAACAAATCTAAAAATTATACTATTTTATTTCTTCCTAAATCTTTATTACTTAAACACTAAACGTAAACGAAAAGCAAATTCACAAAACTTTTAATAAAATATATCCTTTTGAGGATGTTAGCTTTGAGCATGTCTTTGAAGCGCTTTGAACATGTCTTTGAAGCACTTTAAAAAAGATTTAAATGAGAAATAAATTTCCCTTGCCTTTATATTTTCATGTCTTTGAAGCGCTTTGAACATGTCTTTGAAGCACTTTAAAAAAGATTAAAATGAGAAATAAATTTCCCTTGCCTTTATATTTTATTTAAGTTATACATTTTATTTGTATTGATTTACATAAATTTGTTTTTAGTCTTTATAAAATATTATATTTGAGTTTTTTTAATTTTTTTTTACATTTTAAAGGATTTTATTAAGTTTTATTATTAATTTGATTTATCCAACATATGATAAATCTTTTTGAGGTTTTAAGGAAACCATTTTTAGGTGTTTAAGGGTATTTACACACAAGTCCAACATCTAGATTACAAATATGTGTACCGATGTATTACATGGATTAAAGTTTCCATGATTGCAAAGTAGCATTAATGAAAGTTGATGTTACCATGTTAGGGGAATTACGGTTTCGAAGGATATGGTGCACCTGCTCAAGCTTGTTTTCCTAGGGTTTGTCTAGAGAGGCTCCCATATGCTTCTACCAAACTCACGCAAAGTAAAGGTTTCACCGAGGAATGTGCATTTATAAAATGTTTTCTTTATTTATATCTTCTACATTTGACACATGTCTCCACTAGTATTTGTTTCTCCAGTAGACTCAACCACCACGTCTCTACATAAATTTTTAAAAAAAGGTAATCAATGAGTATGAAAATGAAAAACCAATCTACAGTGTACATGATCAAACAAGGGGAATAACTAGGGAAGTGTTTGAGCATTTAAAAGCTATCATATAGCTTAACAATGGGTGTTGAGAATGTTGATTGTTAAAAGTTATCTTATAACTTAACAATTAATGTTTTACATTTCAAGGGATTTGATTCCTTTCGATGTATGGTAGAACCAGAGTTTATGTGGATCTATGTTGGTTCTAGTTAAGGGCTGATGAATCGAAACTTTAGATGATCATGATTAAGTATATGTATGTTTTTTAGATGAACATAATCCTATCAAATTTACTGAGTATCATGTATAATTTGTATTTCGATAAAATACAAAATAGAACATTAAGAAATTTGAGTGATTAAAGAGTTGAATGGGTGCAAAGTAATAATGTTCACATGAATAATAATAATGTTATATGATGAAGATATTGAATAACTAATATATCCCATAAAAATATTGAATAGCCTATAAATTACATAGTAATTGATCTCAATTTGTCTTCTTCATTTTTTATCTTATACACACCCACACACTTTCCCATTTTTTCTTATCAATCATATGAAAATGGAGGTTTAAATTGAATAAAATCAAAATATTTAACTTGAGATATTGCAGTAAAAGTGAGACTTTGTTGCTTTGTCTTTCCAATATTAATAGTTGTCTTTTCTATGTCAATCCATGACACTTATGGATGGTTAATCCCCTTATGGTCAATATGTCATACATCCTTCATAATAAATTCCTAACGAGTGATCAATAAAACACTAGAGTGATTACAATAGTACCTACCAAATCAGGTACTAATAAACTATGTTCTTTAGAATACCATTCTATAGTCTAGATAATAAAACTAACCCATGTACCTTAAATTACTAAATAAATTTGTATCACCTTTTTGAATGGAGATCATTGATACCTATAGGGACACACTAACCTTAGTTCTTTTCTTTTCAAGTACTTTTAGAAATAGAGTAAGGAATTGCACTATGTAGTTAGGGGTATCCATTATATAAAATTTGCTTTGGCACCGATAGAAACACCAGAATTTCTTATCCTCATAGGTTAGGATTGAAGGGGCATATAGTCTATCAAACTTGATTTTGTTTAAATGCAAAAATGCGAGGAATTTTTTTTCTTTCTTAAATACAAGAATTCCACCAAATTGACCTCTACATACAACAATATATATGCGACCAAATTAACCTCCATTTGCAAGGGTACATGTAAAACCATCCCAAGTGCACCAATTGAACTTGTATAAGATGGGGTGAGGGGTCTTCCTATGTATGCTCTTAATGGTAACACAACATCCTTTTTTTCACCTATGTGAATGTATACATGTCTTCAAATAAGTACCTTCAAGATCTACCAACCGTTCTCTATTATCACCTTAATTTCGCACATGTGTGACATTTATGAATTTTTTTCAAAGAAGCATCATCATCATACAACATGCATCTCACATGGTTTCTTCATCAACAAAATTAACGTATGAAACAAAGCAATGCATTATTGAATCATATTTTAGGACAACCACATGGGTTTGTCAAAGGAAAATTGCGTAGCGCATAGGTTCACCAAAGACAACATGCATGTGAAATCCCATAGAAAATCCCTCAAAACCTACATGGATGTATCAACATGCAGACCATTAAATTTTACAGTGCATTCAAATATTTGGAACCACATTTTGGCTCCAAGGAATTCGAATTGTATTCTTTCATATTATTTGGAATTCAATATCCCCATACTTATACCTTTAGGTCACTTCATGAGAGGGGAATTCACATGAAGGACTAGTTGTTTGTGGACCTCCATCTGGCCTATGAAAACAAGCCAAGAGCATGCATTTCATAGGATAAATCAAGAGAAAATTTATGCTACAAGAATCAACTTGAGAGAATCATCTTTCAACCTCATTCTTATCATCATTGGCATTCTAACACTCACTTATCTTCTTCCTTAAGAAACAATTCTTTTCCTTCATCATCACAAGTTAGTTAGCAAACAATTAGATAGAGATCAAAGTACCCTCCCAAAAGGAGTGTTGGATACCATTTGCAAGAAGCATTCTTCTAGATGAGACCATTGTATTCAAGCTTTTCCATTGGACATAAAATTTGGTTGAAGCTCATCCCTTTGTTGTGTTTTTATCTCATTTATGCCAATTATATCCTCTAAGTTATCATTATATGTGTTGTTATTCCTTTAAAAGATTCAACATTGTTTATTGTACATAATAACCATCAACTCACATTGTTTCCTTACCTGCAACATGTGAGGGGAGGGAGGACTGCCCATAATTGCGCCATTGTCCCACAATAGTATTAGGGACTCCACCTTGTGTTTTATTCTAATTTTTCATGTCTTTAGGTTGTGTTTTTGTTTATTAACTGTTTTGGGGATTTTGCAAGATCATTACCTTTTTTTTTTACCATTGACTAGTGAATTTTGTAGTCTTAGGTCCTAGTTTTAAATTTTTCTCAATTAGGCGGATCTCGTCGTTTATTTCGTGCGAAACAATGTGAATTTTTCTTAGATAGTTTCATTATTGCATGAATTTTATGTGTTCATATCCACACGAACATTAGTGTGGGTATTGTAACCTCTTACCCACATTATCACGCAAGAGAAATGTAGAATTTGTTGTTTGTTACAATCCAAATTTGGGCACAACCAATTGCCATGCAAACCAATCCCTTGAATCCTCAAGCACCTACACCAAATTCATACAAGACACATAATTCTTATAGATTCATACCACCGCAAAACCCATACTTCCCATTCTTTAGACCACCAAGTTCTCATGACATGGCCCAAGCAAGGGTAAATTTTGTTCAACCTTCACCCACTCAACAAGTTCAATAGTTCAAACAATTGAATGTGGCTAACCCACCTAAACCATCTAATTGGGAAAGAAGAAAGGAAAGCACAAACATTAGAACTAGACTCCATCCTAAGGGGGAAAACCCCTACCCAAGTAGATCATAATATCAGTAACTAGAAACAAAATATCAGTAACCAACAGCACAAGCCAAAAACCAAAATATTCAAATGAAATTTGTTTGTGCTATGTGTGGCGAGTTCATCTATTACACCCGTAATTTCGCATTAATACCTAAGTGTCAATGGAAGTTGGAGGCCAAAAAGAAACCAAGCACAAATCCTACCCAATAACATAATGTCCCCCCCTAGCAAGGTATGTTACAACGCCCCTTCACTAATCAAGACGTTGTCTCTTAGCAAGACACTCAGACACCAACAAACTCTTCTCCAATAGGAGAAGGTTCCTATCAAAACATCTACATGAATGTTGTAGATATTCATCTGCATACCTGCAACCAAGCCTATGGCATTCTATAAAAACCACCCACTCAGCGGGAATATTCTCCAACTTCCACCAGTGGTTATTTGAAAATTCCACATCTTAGCAGTGACCTTATCCCCAAGATACCAAAACCACCTCTTTGATGTACCACTTACAATCCTCATATGAAAGCAACACATAATTACAACATTGTTGATGATTTGTACCAATCTCCTGATGTCCATGTCCTCTCATCCTGTCTTTATCAGAACAAGGATCTACTAATAGCATTAGGTGTTATCGATCCTTCAGATTCACACCTCATGAATTTTCACCTTGGTAGTGTTGACCCCTAACTACCATCATTAGTTTCCTTTCAGATACCCATCACCATCAAATTTAATATTATAACTCATTGATGTATTGTTTACGAAGGTGCATCCACTTGCATCATGTCTACAAACGTTTGGAAGTGACTAGGATTCCTAAAGATCATCCCATATTCTATCACCCTTCGATATTATAATGGATTCCCTTCACAATCACAATGTATCTATCACAATTTCCCTTTCGAACTAGGGATCAAGATGTTCCTACTCAATGTTGAATTAATCAATGTGCAATCAAACTACAATATCCTCATGGGACATAGATACATGTATGCCACGAAGATAGTTTCCCCTTAAGTCTTTTGATTCATGATGTTCCCCCATAACATGAAAGTAGTCACCTTAGAACAACTTACATACTACAAAAATTTCCCCTCATCCAAACTAGACAATATTTTTCCTACCATTGGAACTCAATACCCCCCTTCTCTCAATGAGATAGGACTAGGAGTCTACAGAGACTAATCTTTGTTGGGGGTATATGATAGATCTCCCCCAGACATAACATTAGTTATGAATGGACTCATGTTTACCATATTCTCTTCCCAATATGAACCACCGTTTTCTATTGTCACTTCCACATCTTCTCCAACTATCACATGGAGTGGGGAAGGGGGCACCACCTTATCCTCCCCGCCTCCCTAGTGTAGTACCCACTATTGAAAATGGGACCATCCCACCTCCCCTGTCGGTAACACTAGTCATTGAAGTACCATTCCTTTTCCCTCCCCTAGGTATACAAGGAACGACAATCATGGCCACCCTCACTTTGCTAGGTCTCACCCTTAGAACTCATGTTTGGTATTTGAAACCCCCATTTCTAGAGAGACCCCCAAACCTTGGCATAACAAGTGGCCCCCACCAAAACATTCACTAGGAGCATCAATCCCATAATGAAAAAAAGTGACAAAAAACATAAATCCACCTACGGCAATTCCCCCACCATGTACCTTGTGAGACATAGTAGGACACCCTTCCAATCTATTCCCCACATTGTTAAAGCTTAGAAACCTAATATACACACCATCTATGTGTTATCTTCTCTCAGTTTGGTCACTACACACATCGTTGTCTAGAATCCCTCAATTCTGAACTATCATCACTATTAGATGGTTCCCATTGAATCTGTTTCCATTAATTTCATATCAACAAGAGATGAAGTGATCTCTCCCCAATGATGTTCATATGTTCCCACAACATCCATATGATACCCTCTGACATGGATGTAAGTCAGACACTCAAAACCATTCAATATTTGGCATATACATTAGCAACCTGTCAGCCCACTCACCCCTATAGGAGATGTGGGTTGTTGACACATTACTCATTATGATGTCCCATCTTATACGAACAATGAGCACTATGACTTGAGCAATTAATCCACCCACAATGAATATCTCCTCTCACGATCCAGTAGGTTTTGTTGTAGGAAGAAAATTCCCCCCCATCACAAGATAGCAATAGACACATTGACATGTTTTACATGTTGTCATCTAGATTTTTTGCAATTTATGGCCAATCATCATCAACAACAAGAAGTGTCATTAGTACATCACCAGTAAATACCCTAAAAGTTTCCCCTAGGCCTCATCAACCATACTATCCTCAAACATGATAGTAATAGTCCTAGGCTTACTCAATATGGTCAAAATGGCACCTTTGTAACAAGTCAGCATTTCATCCAACCACATTCCAAACCCTATCCAAGTTGGACCCACAATTCCAAATGACTTCCTCGATTGCTTGTTTCACTCAAACGAAGACATATTGGAAGCAATGAATTCTCCTGAGACAATGCAGAATGATATGCATAATTATTCTTACTTCATGTCCAAGGACACATCTGGAACCATAATGATGAATCAATACTCCATCAAAACCAAGTATTTTATCCCCCCTTCACCACATCAATTGTTTCAAAAATCCTATTCATGCTCCCAATTCTTTTGAATAAGGAAACACAGTCAACATATCACCAACCATTAAGGTGGATATTTTAGTCACTCCTAGCATTATAGAAAACATGTCACTTGGTGCCTCTTTCTCTCAGCAAGAGGTTAGTGCTTACAAAGCACTATTCCAAGGGTTTAGGGATGTTTTCTCCTAGTCATATGCAAATATGTCGGGGGTTGATCATGCCATTTTCAAACATCATATCGAAAAATGGCCTAATGCTTCATCGATACGATAAAAACAATGGCTAGTCGACACCTCCAAAGATCCCACCATCAAAGCATAAATAGAGAAACTACATCAAGTAGGATTCATTTACCCTATTGCTTACATGTCATTCATCTCAAACTTGGTCCCCGTTATCAAAAAAATAGGGCATTCTTCACATATGTATAGATTTTAGAGATTTGAAATAGACATGTCCCAAATACAACTTCCCAACACCTTTTATTGACTAGGTAGTCAATGCTTGTACCAAACACGAAGTCCTATCATTCAAGGATGGATTTTTTAGCTACAAACAGATACAGATTCAACAACAAAATCAATACAAAACAACCTTCACTACCATGGGGCACTTTCACCTATCATGTCATGCCATTTATTTAATGACTTAGAACGAATCATCTTGGCCTACCTCAATGACCTAATAACCAAATCCAAGAAATGTACTGACCACCTGAATGACCTTCATACCATTTTTTTGTGATGTTGTCAATACAACATATGTTTGAATCCTATCAAATGTGTTTTTTTCTTCCCAATAGAATGATTGCTCGGGTTTATTGTCTTTCAACAAGGGATCATCGTCGACCCCTTGTGTTATAAAAAAAGGATCGCAAAGCAATAACAATAAACAAGATGCAAATATAAATCACATAAACACAATACAAGAGAGACACCAATATAATGTGGTTCACCCAAGATGGGCTATGTCCACACAGAAATTTCCAGTCCTTTTATTACACTGTACAACAAAATGAAGGGATAAAACCTGCAGCACCTCTGCTACAATTTCCTCTTCAATCTCTTACAGTCTCTCTTACACAATCATAGAGATCTTTACAATGCTACAATACACAACCATATTACAATGCCTTCCTTTTAAATAGGTATTACCATGGGAAAATACTATGGAACACCCAATACCATGAACTTGTAAATCACCCATTATTGACCAAGTCATGACTATGAAATTACAACATTTTACAAGGCAATTTTTCCAAAATTTCCACTACGAGGGAATTGCCCCCGAACCCCCGCTAGGGGGGCTCCTAAAATGTAGTCTCCCCCTGGACCCCCCATGGTGACTATATTGGGAGGGAAATCCCCCCCCCCAAACACCCCCTTCATGGGATGGGATCCAGACACGGCTAAAACAAGACCTCTGAATAAGGAAGATCAGGCTCCACAACCAACACCTTGAAAGTTCAATCTATCCTTGAACTTCCCCCAAAAAATATGATACATTAGCTACACAACCTTCAACGCAAAGCCAACTTCATGCATCGTTTCATCCATGATTACGCCACTTAAGCTCAGGGAATTTTATGTCTCACTCAAGAGGACATGGAAAACACAATAGTTATTTTGAGGTGTTAAAAAAGGCACTTAACTCTGCTCTTTGGTATCCCCACCCAACTTCAATCAAGATTTTATTCTTTACATTTCGACATCCCACTGTTTAATTGTCAGTGTCTTGATTCAAGAAGGCAAGAACCTTGAGGAACACACAATTTACTACATTAGTAAAACGTTGTTAGGACCACTAATCAATTATATCCATGATGATAAATTGGCCTTAAGTATCATCCTCTCAGTGCATAAACTATTCCATTACATCTTACTTTATAAAACAATTGTATTTGCAAACTCCAACCTTATGTAGTACATTCTAAGTCAATGACTTATCAATCATAAGTTCGCTTATTGGTTTGTCATCCTCTAAGAATTTAACCTAAATTTTGTGACACCCAAAATAAAAGAAGTCCATGGCCCTCACTCAGTTTATAACTAAGCTCCCATCTATCAGAGGAGGACCCCTAGTAAACGATCAGTTGCTTGACAAACACTTATTTGTAATCTCCATTGAAGACCCCTAGTACAACTACATCTTCATATATCTCCACACACATAAGTTTTCTTCACACCTATCATGGGGTTACCAATGTCATATTTATCAACAAGGCCCTTGCTATCTCCTCATTGGAGATTTTCTTTATCGAAGAGGAGCTGAAAATCCTTTGAAACCCATGTGGATGTACCAAACAACTGACCATTAGCATTCGCAGTGCATTCAAATATTTGCAACCGCATTTTTTCTCCAATGAATTTAAATCGGCTTCCTTCACATGATTGGACATTCAATAGCCCCATACTTGTACCTTGAAGTCGCTTCAAGAGAGGGAGCATTCACATGAAGAACTAGTTGGTTGTGGACCTCCATTTGGCCTATACAAAGAAGCCATGAGTATGCATTTCATAAGGGTAAATAAATAAAAATTATCTTGTAATAATCAACTCAAGAGAATCATCTTTCAACCTCACTCTTACCGTCACTGGAATTCCAAAGCTCACTTAGCTTCTTATTCAAGAAGCAAGTATTTTCCTTCATCATCCCAAGTTAGTTAGCAAGTAATTAGAGACATATCAAAGGGCCCTCCCAAAGGGAGTGTTGGCTACCATTTGCAAGCAACATTCTCCTAGGCGATACCATTATATTCGAGGTTTTCCATTGGACATAAAAAAAAATTGGTTGAAGCTCATCTCTTTGTTGTGTTTTTATCTCATTTATGCAAGTTTTATCTTTCAAGTTATCATTATATGTGTTGATATTCCTTTAATATCTTCAACATTCTTTATTGGACATACTAACAATCAACTCACATTGTTTCCTTGTTTGCAACTTGCAAGGGAAGGGAGGATTTCCCACACGGGCCATTTTCCCCACAACATTCTCCATAAAGAGATATAGTGTGTCACACCAACTTCCATAAAGTGAAGGGTGGAATATTTTGTCTATGATGGAAAACAACATAACATAGGGAGCCAGCCATAATATATGGCCATTGGAGTTGGTCGTAGTGGTGTCAACAAGAATAAATTGCATTTTAAATTCCACATTCGATTTCTTTCTTTGAATCCATAGAATGAAACACCATACTTTGAATATGAAAATGCTCATAAATATAATGTCTTGCAACTTTCCTAATCATACTACACCTTGATTAACTAGATTAGGGGCATGGTACCCTAGAAACACACCATTATTGTTGTATCTGATATTGCTATATATGGAAGGGAATGGAATGGGTGAAGTTAGAGTGTATGGAACATCTTGTAGGAAAGGAAATCCCCTCACTTGGAGCTTCCCATCACAAATGCGCATACTTAATAAGCCAATCCACAACAACCATGATGATATTCTTTCCTTCTAACATCAATTTGAATTTATGGATTTTTTGGTCAGGCAAACACTACAACTATAATATGAATTACTTACTCTCATGTATATGTGTCTGTGTGTGAGATTTAAATATGAAATAAGTTGTATCTCTAACTTGTGACATATTTGTAACATGCCATCGTATGATGTTGATTCTATTCTACGAAAATCCATACACTCTTTTATATTTTTTATAAAGAAAATTGGTTCAATGTACATTTCCCAATTTTATAATTTCGTTTTAAACACTTTCTTTTGAATAGTTTTTAAATCATATTTTCTTTTTTTCTTAGAATATGTAGCTTTTAAAAATATTACATTTAATTTTAATTATTCTTAATATATATTTAAATTAGCCTATCATATTATTTCAAAAAACAATTATACAATATATAAATAAAGATTGTTATTAATATTTTATATATTTTTTATTAAAAAATTATGAAAAAATAAAATCTTATTAAAAACACGTAATTCATATTTAATATTTATTTTTAAATTATAAAATTGCAAAAAAAATATCTTAAAATGTATTATATTCAAAATCCAAAAAGATTTAGTTAAAATATCTCCAACAAAAGTTATGCAGCCATGATATTAAAAGTAATCACTTATATTTATATTATTTCCATTTTTCTCGGTTGAGTTGTTTAATTGACTATTGAATCGAAGCCAAATTGTGATAGATCTCAAATCTAGCTTGAATTTGAATTTGGTTTGACTCTGAGTGTAAGGATAAAAATTGTTATGTTTTGTTGTGTTTTTTGTTGCATCGCGAAATGTTGTAGTAGAAGATATGTTTATGGATTACCTATTTTTTCAAGGACTCACCTTCTACTATTAAGGTGATCTGGAGGGGTGCAATTCATTTTGGTCTTATAATTGCTTCACTGGTAAGAAAAAATATCTATGTTGTCATGTCCCCTCAATAATGAGCAGTGGAACTGTTTCACGGACAATCTATCGAGAGCGGACTCAAGGCCTGATCTCCTTAGCTTAACGTAAGTCTAGAACAAATAAGACAGAACATAAAATACTTTCCTAGACCGTATAGAAATATAAATGAAAGAGTAGATCGTTTACCTTAGATTTGTAGATCCCTTTCTCCTTCGTTGATCCAATGCTCCAGCGCTGCCAAATCGCAGGTAGCTAAAATCTATTGAACATGTAACAAACCACGAGAAGTGAAAGCATATATCTCATATGATAGATCTAAGCTAACAATTAAGGAGGAAAACTCTAAACATCATCAAGGAGACAACGTTTATGGAAAGCAATTATATTAACTGTATTGAAAAGTGGAGAAGTACAATAGAAAAGAGGATTACAACCATTGCCTTAATGTTGCAAGCTCCTTTTGACAATCCATGCCAAAGCTCCTAGAGAGAAGTGGATGTTCCCCAAGCTAGAGTGTTAGATCTATTGGGCTTGATTTCACCAGCATAAGAGTATCATAGACTTCCTCCCTTGGGATGGGAGTGAGCTTCATTTAAATAGGACTAAGTGGATAGGGTATGGATAGAATAGGTTGAGATATGATAGGAGAGGATTAAGGGATCCTTCCAAGGTGTTAGGAGTCGAGTGCCAGCTCTCTTAGGAGGTTAGGGATAGGGTCCAAGTCAGCAAGCTTCGAGAAGGGGCTCGAAGGGCTATTTTTGTCTATTAACTAACATCGGCGCACCCTGCAAATAGAGCAAGCTGCGACGTCGCATGTTGCATGAGTGCAACCTGCGACGACCTCTCAAAACCTAGTACAAGTGGGTACAAATCCTTCCAGGTCGATCACTCAGTCAAGGTAACTCCAGGGGTGTATATATTGAATCTCAAGATGGGAAGATTTTAGGTGTAACAGAATGCCCCCCAAAGCATGAAGCTGTTGAAGATAGACAAGTGAAGTGCTTTGATAGAAGGAATGGCAATGGACTTGTCGGACGAAGGATGTTGCTGCAGTACAACTGAATCTGAGTACACAATCTCAAATGACTCACAACATGGTTGCCGACCAATACAATGCAGATCCATGGTAGTAATGACCCACTGAACACAATCATGGCTACTAGACACAAGCGTAGATCCATGATGAGATGATAACACAACCATGACCAATACAAATGTGGATCCGTGTGATATAAATCAATACAAACTCCATCGCAACCTGGGTAAAACATGATTCCCTAGGGTTTTCAAGTTGAACCCGCAATGATATGAATCTATCCATGTGATTACAAAGGTTTTGACGTCGAACATGGTAGAAACCACTTGATTACCAATCATTGATGTAAACCATTAACAAGTGCGAGGGAGATCACCATTAATGTCAATGATTCCCAGGGTATCACAGTACATATCACCAAGCGTGAATAAGTGAGTTGAAGTCGAACGCAAGATGAAATATTTCAATCAAGATTCAATGATGTAAACTCATGTTGAAAGCGAGGTAACCTGCCACTGAGGCATGCAGGGCCAAGGTACTTGGTTGGTTTCTAGATTCAATCCTCGGTTGATGAGTTGATGTCGACAAGGAGGAATCCGTCAAAGGAGGGCCATGATGAATCCCCCATCAATCGACACAAAACACGACAAAAGATGTGTAGAGTAGATCGGATGGTACAGTAACATGCAAGACTGACTCAGAGTAGACCGACATGGTTGTGGGCGTACTGACTGCAGATGATAAATGGCGGATGTATTCTTGAACATGGGCATGGCATGACTTGGCAGTATTGACATGACGAGTACAACACTAACTCTTAATGAAACTGATGAGGGAAGCTTTCTTTGAATGACTCAAAGGAGTAACGAGACTCAGGAAGTAGGTAAAAATCGAGGACAAACGGATGACCCAAGTACAGTATGCAAATGCAGATGAGTGCCATGTTCAAGAACGACTACGTACTGCCACTAACAAAAGTGTGTAACATAAAAGCTTTCCTTTTTCCCCATCATGAATGATGAGTGTCTCATGTGTTTTTTACGAGCTTGATGAGGGTAACCAAATGCTCGATATAGCTCATCTCATAGATGCGTCCAATCCAAAATATTTTCCGAACCTGGGATAGGAGGGGTTCGTCCCATGGTGGGCCCTTAAATGTGAGAGTTTAACAAGTCCATAGAAGGTAAACTCGTCGTCATTTCATGTTTAGAGAGTCTGAAAAGAACTAAAGAAGACTCCAATGGTCCTTTTTTGTAAAGTTAGCCTCATCGCCCGAAAAAAAGGTAAAACAACACGGGAGAGGACTCTTCCAGTCATGGTTGGCTGGAGTATACCTTTTTCGTAAGTAGTGCCCCCTAGTTCGAAAAAGGGGTAAACTATCACCAGGAAGACGACCATTCAAATACTTTAACAAGCGTGAATGTGACAAGTTCGCTTGGCAATATTTTCGTTTTTCGAGAGCCTGAAAAGAGCTTAAAGGTAGACACCGGGGGGTATCCTTTTCCGTGGGAGTTTAACGAGCCCAAAAAAGTGATAAATCGTAACTCAGTACTTATTCTCATAGTTTCAAGAGCACGAGAACAAACGAAGAGTAAGCTCATCATCATAAAATAATGACAATCTAACCGTTGCAAAATAATGACAAAACAATCAAGGGATTTGTCCATACCTGAGATGACTGTTGTAATGCGAGAAACGACACAAAAGACCACTTAACAACTCCTGCACACTTGGAAACTAGGTCAAATAGTCAACCACTATCCCAAATATGATCAAAGATGATTAAAACTATAGAAAATGACCTAAAAGCATCAAATATTTGAAAAAGTAATATTCTATTTCATTTATAAATAGAAAAATGGGTCAAATATAGTCACCATTGTTTCATTTGCCAATTTGGGAGAAGAAGTGCCAATTTGGAGCCAAAACTTCACTTGTCAATTCCGGGAGCTACGAGCCGCCATTTCACCCACCGTCTGGAGTAGGTAAGCCTAAACTTCATCCAGCAAAATCGTAGTGGATTACATTTTTATTTTAGGTCCATTTTTTAGGTTTTTTGATGGATTTGTGGAGGGCCATTGCGCCCTCAGCTTGTCGCAGTCTGCCCTTTCAGGAACTGCGACGGGACCGACTCGGTGCAAGTCCCGAAAACATGGAGTGCGATGTCATCGCATTGTATGCAATAGCACAGTGCGACGGTGGAAAGGCATATCCCAACCATCAAATTAAACCCAAAGAGTGGACTTTCTGTGGTTGAAGTGAGGTCTAACATTGTTTAAATGCCCACCTTGGCAGGTTGATAGCAAGCAAACATGGTGTTAGACTGGCAGGAAAGAGAACACGAGGTGGATGATGTTCAAGCTGCAAATGATCCACAATGCATGAATGCCTTGAGAAATTGCGGTTTGCTCAAGTTCTTCGAGATTCAGGGCATGAGGGCCCAAATCCCGCTGCTGTCACATATGCTCCGGTGTTGGGATGTGGCCCAACAACACTTTGTGATCGATGAGCACATTCTCACTATAGATGTTGAGGACTTCTATTTTCTTACCGGCTTGTCCCAGAGAGGGGACCGTGTAGTTCTCATTGGATCACAAGCTAGTGATCGCACTATTGACGACATGGTTGCGCAACATTGTACTGCTCATGCTCAATCCTCTAGTGGGAAGATTCCCATTAACGATGTTGTAAACCGCCCACTGCGTGCCATATTGTTTACTATCACTAGAGTGGCAAGGATCCAAGCCCCACACATGGCCACTCAGACTTAGATGCTCTACGCGGAGGACTGTATGTCCCCCAAGATATTCGATTGGTGCGAGGGTCCCCTCACAAACATCCGAGCTCAGCTGACCAAGTGTCGGTGGGGAGAGCTCAAACAGTTTGGATACGGATCAATAGTGATATCGTTCCTCTTGGAGCGGATCCCCCTCTTGCTCCCATAGGTACAACTGGATGACAGGGATCCTAGGGATCCTCGCATGCTCAGATGGGTAGAGGTGATGGCCTGTCATGGTGGGGGGCCTATCATCAGCTTTGGTGTCGAGTTCTTCAGCTGGTTGGAAGGCCAGTTGCTCATGGTTGAGGACTATCCGTACGACGGTATGGATTACAGAGAGGATCCCGACTTAGTGCTGCTCAAGGGTACAGCATGGGGAGACACGGTAAGAACAAAAACCTTGTACTTTTTAGTTTTGTATATTTATGATTTTTTTTTGTTGTAGTGCTGACAAGTATATAAAATGTGTGTGCAAATGTGGGTCCCATACAACCCGTAGGAGTCTCTCTTCTGGCGAGGAGAGATAGAGGTGGGGAAGCAGTTGTGCCCCCAGGTGCTCATGCTGCCATCGTGGAGATGGAGGACGTGTACAAGAACTTGTCCAAGCTGACAGTGGATGTTCCTGAGCCAGCAATAGATGACTTACTGAGACATATGCAAAGGTTCGGAGTTGGAGCGTCTGTACACTTCAACGCCTTACTTTGCAAGGTAGTGAGGACAGTGGAGTGCTTCCATTCTCAGCGACAAAGAGTTTTCCATCCTAGGGGTGTACGAGCCAGGCGTCAGGCCTGAGGACGTTATTATACTTGTACTGAGAGCTTAGAGGCCTCAAATTTTATACTACTGAAAGCTACAAGGATTCAGATTTTGTAGAGACTTATTGAAAGCCATCATGCTTCAGATTTTTGTACCAGCACTACTTTTGATTATATATATACAGACATTCCCAACAATTTATACATTATGTGTTTCAAAAAATGACGAATGATGTGATCTTGTTCATATGCTTTGCTTTTTATACAGTGCATTATTTATATGTTGTGAATGCTTTTACATATTATGAGTATTATGTGTGTGCGATGTACCAATCTAAAATGAAGTTGGCCATCGAGTCAGCAACTGCGTTTAAATCTCATGGAATGTGCAAGTATTGAATGGATTCAAATGACCTTTCCAGGAGACGGACTCGTCTAAATAGACGGAGTAGGGTAGGATCACGGATAGCGTAGACTCGGTTAAGATGGGAGACCACTAATTGAGAATCCATGTGGATGACAATGTGGTTCATACCCAAGGAAATGGCATCGGTTAGGGTTCCAATTACCGCCTGATACTATGCGGCATTGTTGGTTGCAAATCCAAGGAAACTTCCTCCTGAGCTGATGAGCTCGCCTGTTGGGGAATACAGTACCCAGGTTGCCGAGGCAAGGTTACGGGTATGCCGGCTAGTGCCATCCGCGAATCCGTAGCATGTTTCCATCTGCACACATAGACAGAACATGGTATAAGAAGCGGAAACAAGATCTAAAGACACTAAAAAATAAATGCGTCACACCACACAAAAACACACAAACATGCCATGTACAGTATATACAAGAGAGTCTATGCATGCCATCCTTTGGACCATAGTTTTCAAGACCTTGTTAATGGCCTCGACCTGTCCATTGGACTACGGATAGTAGGGTGTTGAGTTTTCATGACAAAAACCCAATCTATCGCTCAGTTCATCAACCATATGGTTCTGAATGTGAGAACCATGATCGGTAACTATCGCTTGAGGAACTCCAAACTGCGCTATTACATGATTGAACATGAAGAGTGCAGCGGTTTTGCCGTCATTTTGGTATGTAGGCATTGCCTCGGCCCACTTTGTGAAGTAATCCACAACTACAATGATGTAACTATACCCCCCAGCCGAGGTAGGCTTACAATGCATAAAATCGATGCCCCATTTTGCGAAAGGGCCCACAGCAATAACTAGGTGTAACGGGGTGGGATGGGTGCGCTTCTTCGTATGGAAGTGTTGACATGGAGGACATCTTTTCATGGCCTCAATGCAATCTTTGAAGATAGTAGGCCAATAATATCCTGCGTGCAAAATATTCTGGGTTGTAGCCATCCCAGAGAGGTGACCGCCACACGCCCCAGCATGACAGTCATTCAGAACGCATTCAGCCTCATCGTGAGTTAGACAACGTCGAAGAATTGAATTGACGCCACGCCGGTACAAAGTATCACTGATGATCAGATAATACTTCGCATGGTGATGTATTCTACAACAGTCGTCACGAGACAGTTGTGGGATGAAGCGTTGGGTTTGAAGATATAATGAAATATCTCCATACCACGGATCAGTCGCACTAATGAGAAACAACGATTCATCCGGAAAAGAGTCATTGTGCTCAACTTCTACATCAGGACGGGGAAAGTCACAAATAAGTTCAACAAACAACAAGAAATTTTTAGACTTGGCTTTCTCAAAAAGAAGGTCAAATTCTTGCAGTATCACAATCCAGTGTGAATACTTGCCCCCAAGCACCTGACGTGTCAGTACGTGGTACATGGGGTTCGAGTCTGCAATGATGGTGGTGGTGCGGAGCAAGATATAGTGGCGGAATGTTTGGATGGCGATGACTGCCACGAAAGCAAGTTTTTCGACATGTGAATATCTAGTTTCAGTGTTAGTGAGATCCTTACTCGCATAGTATATTACATGTTCCTGGGAGTTTTGATCCTCTTGTACCAAGACCATGGCAATAGTGGTAGCACAAGCAATGAGATATAAGATGTAATCTCGGAAATAGTTTGGTAGTTGGATCACGGGGGCATGTGTAATGGCATGTTTGATGCTGTCGAAGGATTTTTGAGCTTGATCGTCCCAAATGAACGGGATGTCCTTCTTAAGCAGTTTCATATACCCCTTAGTCTTCTCCGCGAAGTTACAAATAAAACGCCTTAAATAAGTCGCCTTCCCTTGGAGACTTTGAATTTCTGTCACATCAGTTGGAGGTGGTAGGTTGACAATGGCTTCCACCTTTAAGGGATCGATGCGGATCCCATCCTTCGAGACTATGAATCCTAAGAGGCATCCGGACTCAACGCAAAAGATACACTTATGAGGATTCAGACGGATATTGTACCGTCTGCATCTGAGGAATATGGCCGTCAGATGATCCATGTGGAACTCACGTTGCTTTGAATGAGCAAGGAGATCATCCAGGTAAGGTTCCACAAAGTCCTTAATGTCATGCAAGGCATACAACATGGCCCGCTGGAACATGGCGCCAGCGTTTTTAAGGCCAAACGGGAGTTTGCGGTATGCAAACGTCCCCCAAGGACAGATGAAAGCCGTCTTATGTTGGTCGGCTGGGTTGATCTCAATCTAGTTGTAACCAGAAAAGCCATCCATGAATGAAAATATGACGCTTCCGACACAAGTGTCGATAATATGGTCAATGAACGAGGTCGAGTAGTTTTCCTTTGGACAAGCCTTGTTAAGGTCCCAGTAATCGACACAGACGCGAATGGTACCCTGCTTTTTGTTCACAGGGACAACGTTTGAGACCCAATCCATCAACGAGACAGGATAGATGAAGCCAACCTTTAAGATATTTTCAATCTCTGCCTTGATCACTGCAGACTTTTGACGTACAGGTTTGATGTCGGGATAGGTTTTTATTTCATGAGAAACAATCGTGGGGTCTATCCCAGGCATCTCCTCATAGGACCAAGCGAATACGTCTCAAAATCACTTGAATAAGGCCGTACTAATAGCTATTTCTTCAGGGGAACACTTCTGGCCTATGCGAATGTGTTCCACTACACCAGGTTTCACCGAAATGTCTACTGGGGTGGTAGGCTCAATGTTGGCCAAGTTGCCCTCAGTATCCGAAAGACATGTAAGTATGGGGGAATGAGGGGATGGGTAGATATCCAGTGAAAAGATGGTGCGAATTTTTTCCTCTATGTACTCCAAAGGAGGAAGAAAAGACGACCTATGGTGGAGGTCATCCCACGGACCATCATCAACATTCATAACTTCCATGATGGACTCGCCTGAATGAAAAGTCCAAAGTAAGAGATTAGGTAGAGATGATGCCCGTGGTAGAGAACAGGATGGGGAGGCCACAATTAAGTGGTCCTCCGGTGCTGATTAGATATCCTCGTAAATGCGTTCAGCGGGTTGAAAGAGGCATCGCGTCTCCAATCAGGTGTGTTGTGGCTTCATCAGGTACAAGCAAAGTATCAGTGGAGTGAGATGAAATATCTGTGGAGATCATGTTCACCGAGGCAACATGATTAGGGGGGTCCGAAGTTGGAAAAACGCCCATGAGAGATGAATCTTTCAAAAGGACAACCCCTATACTCTCATATTGTTTTGACATTTGTCCAATGGAAGGAACATGGTCACCAGGATGAGTAGTAATGTCTGGTGTGCAAAAATCTAATTGGTCAACAGTAACAATTCGTCCTTGGTGGGGGAATTGTACTATGCGAAAGACTGAAGAGGCTACCGCCTGCATGGCTTAAAACCAATTGTGACCAAGCAAGAGATTATAATCTATCGGGGCCGAGACCACTTACACATTAATGGTTACGATCTTTCCGCCCAAATCAACTACAAGAGATTGTAGGAGCCCATGAGGTTGAAAGCCACGCCCATCGAATGCTCTCAACGTGGTAGGAGAACGATTCAATTCGGGAGAGCTGATGGCTCTCTAGCAGGTGATCGACATGACAAAAGTAGAGGCACCTTCGTCCAAAATGGTATGATGGACAATTTTCCCGGCAATGTTCGTAGCTATTTGGAATGTGAGCTGATGGGAAAGCCTCGGCTTGAAGTAGTTAAGTTGGAACATGATGGTATTCAAAGAATCAGGGTCAACTACACTGATTGCTGCAAGGAGAGTTTTGCGTTGATTAGGACAATTTTGCAAAACTTCCAGCATGGACATGGCGCAAGGAGCTTGGGAAAAGTCCTCTATGATATTGTAGTTCTGTGTTGCCCAAGCATTAGAATTGAAAACAACTTTTCGAATCGTGCTCTTGGGCGGTCGCAATATCGAATATAAGGACGACTTCTCAATGGTGAGAGAAGTTGATGGTACAATGACATCAGGTAAGGAGTTGGAAGCTTTTTTAGTATTACTTCCAATAGGTTCCTTCGGAGGGACCGAGTTGTATGATCACGAGCGAGTGTTCAAACTGATCGTCTCGTTACGCACCATGAGAACATGCGCGGTATTGGATGGTTCCCCCTGGGCTGGGGGGGTTGAGCAATTATTTGCTGATTTTGAGTGGGAAACGGATCGTTGAGGACTACAAGAGTCGGTTTACCCCTAAGAAACTTTTGGACTTCGTCTTTATGGGGACATTCTTTGGAGAAGTGATCATCTCCGCATAGTAAACAAGGATACTTTAGTTTCCGTTTCTGTTTGGTATCATCAGGAGTTCTCTTTTGTTCCTGCTGGGCAAAAGACTTAGTGGTCGATTTGGTGGTGCTGTGTCCAGCCTGAGTTGGTAATGGGGAGGAACCATGGAGTTTCGACAATCCAACAGTGTTAGAAGCAGGCTGGGTGTTAAGGGATCCAATGATGCCATCAGTTTGGGGTCCCTTAGGGGGTTTCGTGGGTTCATAAGTGTCGCGGGGTGCATCGAGAAGAATTTCAAACAACGTGCCCGATTGAGCATAGACCAAGTCTAGGTAATGGGCACGAGCAATAGCTTGTTCTTTAGTGATAGCACCTCCCATGGTGATATCTCGAGCTATGTGAGGGATGAGAGACTTCGTAAATCAATCTGCTAGGAGTTGGTCTGGAATGGGAGCCTTAATCAAGCGTCTTCTCCTCCGCCACTCATGTATATGAGTAGAGATATGAGTACCGGTATTCTGGCGGAGAGAGGTGAGAAGGTCCATACCAGTTTCATACCATATAGGCAGTTGGAAATGCGTCAAAAAGTTCATAGCAAGAGAACCGAAATCATGAAAAGAATGAGGTGGTAATTCGATATACCACTTGGCAGCCGAACCAGTGAGAGTACGTTGAAATAATCTCAGATGGATTGAGTCGTCCATCCGAGAGTTGGACGAACACCATAAATGGTATGTTATCACATGGTGTTTAGGATCCTCATCCGGCTTGCCATCAAACTTAGGGATATCCGATGGAAGTTTCACCGGAATCGGGGGCCAATTAGTTTGGCGGTAGATGGGGTCGTTTGTCAGTCGAGATAGATCAGGTAGGTCCAAAGTAGCCAAAAAGGACAGCTGTTGATTATGCTGCGGGTACTAGTAGTACTGATAAGGCATGTCAGGACCGATAGGACCTCGTATCGATTGATTAAAGGGTGACCACGGAGGAAACTGACCGTAGGGGGGTGTGCCGCCCGGACCATAAGGTGGTCCATTCCCATAAGGTGGGGTTCCACCTCCACCACCGGGAGGAGGTGGAGGTCCGTCGCCGCCGCCGGGGTGAGGTGGGGGTCCATAACCATAATAAGGTGGCCCGCCACCACCTCCGCCTAGAGGGGGTGGTGGACCACCTTTGCCGCCAGAAGGATGGGGGCCCCCACCACCTCTGCCACCGGAAGGATGAGGGTCGCCACCACCACCACTGCCACCATAATAATTAGATCCGCCACCGCCTCCGCTTGGAGGGAGTGGTGGACCACCTCCACCACCAGAAGGGAAATTTCCTCCCCCACTATAATAAGGTGGTCCTCTGCCGCCTTCGCCTGGGGGGGGTGGTGGACCATTCCCGCCACTGCCGGAAGGGTGGGGGCCATTGTTGGTAAAATGAGTTGGACCTCCACCAGAAGGGAGAGGGCCGCCTCCTCCAAAGTTGGGTGGAGGGCCACCGCCTCCAGTAGAAGGTGGGGGTGGACCAATTGGGGGTGGTGGTACTTGAGGGATAGTTAGTTGGGGTCCATGTTGTAAAATGGGTTGTTGCCCCCATAGAGTGTAAGGATTTCCAGGATAGGGTATCCCGTATGGTGCATTTCCGGGATTAGATTGACCCAGTGCAGGGTTAATGGAACCTAGATACGCTTGAATCCATGAGGGTTGAGTTACATTAGATGCCCCCCCAACATGAGATAATCCCATGGTGGATGGTCTAGCCGATTGGGAAGGTCCAACGGGAGGTCTGTTGGGGATTCCACCACCTACGTTCTGGTTAGGAAACAAGGGTTTCCCCCCAGCCACAATAGGCTGACCACTATGAAAAGGTTGAACCAACATCGGTTGTTGATTAGCTACCGTAGTAGTAATGTTACCAATGAGATAATCCGGGGGAATGGAGTATCCTCCCCTCGAATTTTGAGGTGGGGCAGGAACTGGTAAAGTAACCGCGGTAGTAATAGGTGTGTTGGACTATTGCTGTTCAACAGGTTGGGTAGCGGGAAGTACCAAACTGGTCTCCTGTCTAGGAGATACACGTATAAGGATGGGTGGTTGACCAGTTTCAGTAGTGGTCGCGTGTTGAGTGGATGATTCCGGTGACTCGAAATATAAAGAGTGACCTGGGATTGGTCGATCGTCGAACCTTATTTGAAAGTTTCAACTTCAAAACTCCTCACCCATGGCACGTAAACGAGCCAATTGCTCGAGATAAGGTGTCAAGCGGTCGTTAGGACTAACCTGACTTGGTGGGGGTGCAACGGCAAAATGGGCCACTGGGTGACCGGTAGAAGATGTCCAATAAGCTTATGAAGGACCAACAGCTGTTGTGGGGTCATCCTGGGGTTGATTTATCCATTCCAACGATCCAGGCTCTCCCGGTGCAACAAGGGGTAAGTCTTTTGAAGTGGGGATTTGTGCTTCTTCATGTTGCGGGGGATGAGAGGCAGGTGAATCTGGAGGAGTATGTGGAAACAAATGTCCTCCAATATTCAACGTGGGGTTTTCCGCTTCATGTGACCCGACCCTGGCTTGAGGATCCATCCTTACCCTCTAAATTACCTCTTGGTTAAGGGGATATTCGGGTGGTAAGTTTTGAATTCTATGGGACTTTCTCCAAGGAACGTCAGGCAGAGTAACTGAAACAAAAAGTTTCTCCTAAGTCAAGCTAAAAGAAAAGCAAACCAAACAAAACCCTACACAAACTAAGGCCATAAGCAAACTTATGTGATAAGAGTGGATTCAAAGTCTGGAATCTCATTGGATTATCAAGGCATCGCAAACCACTATATACTGCAGGGTCCAACAATATGACGCAACAAGGAGGATTGGGACCGTACCCTTGCCTGCATATCCAATTACCTGGACAGTATGTGCATGCTAATCTCCCCGAGTGTTGTTCTCGGTGTATTGATTTTCCAAGACGGCCAAATGGTTAACTCAGCTGGTTTTAGGAATCCTAGTGGTGTCTCTCGATATACGAAAGGTACGTGGGAGCTCAAATCTGTAGTGGTGATGTCGAATGTACAACCATTCGGCAAGAGACCTTCCGATATACTACCGAGTATGTGATACACCCTTCTATATACGCCAAGTACGTATTATGGTACTTGGTGGGTATGTGAAGGAGCTCTATATACCGATAAGTACGTGGAAGACTACAATACCCCCGGGATATAGTGCTGGTAAGTAACGACGGCTGCCACGCTTAATGACGCCGGAACACGTCTCTAACTTACACACAAGTTACTAAAAAATTTACCCTAGTTCTACCGTTAATTTTATCTGGACGGTTAGGTGAATGCATGAGGTGAGTACATAATCGGAAGCATAATGCAGGTCCTAGCTACATGCACGAAATATTCTTTTCTTTCAATGAATGCTACCTATGGGAGGGAGAAATCTTTTTCTTTCCAACAATTTTACCAAAGCAAAAGCAATGCAATAATTCCCAATTCAAACAAGTTCGACTATAAAAGCATTCTTTTCATTTTTGTGCGAAAATGTACAAATCACAACACTACTAATCCAAATCAAGACATGTTTTTCCTTTTCTTTTTCTTTTCAAAGCAAAATGACACTAGGTAATGAAAGGAGAGAATTCTAAGATGGAGTATGCAAGCTTTTCAATTTCACTTTCAATGGCCTAAAAGCAATAAGAATTAAAAATGCATCTATCATTCCTTGGCATGGAACTAATTTTGCAAAAACTGAAGTATACTTTGGATTTTTTGAGAAAATGAGAAACTCATAATTCAAGAAAAACACAAGCGATCACACATTCATTCAATTTTTCCAAAAGATGCATAAGCAAAATTCCAATGCATGAACAATTTTCTTCAACAATGCTTGAGAAATGATGGGAAAGAAGCACTTTTAACTTTTCAATGGATGCATCAAAAGATTAACTTGACAACAACTACGCTTTCAGATGTGAATAACTGAAAAGAAAACACTACTTGCAACACTCAGTACACTCAGAAAACTCAAGAAAATACAAGCACTCAATCAGGTTGAAAGACACACAAGACTCAAAATCAGACAGTAGCAAGAAAAGCTCAAAAAATAATGTAAATGAGATCTGGGAGCTGATCTAATGTAGTAACCAGATAAGTTAAGGAGAGGAGGGAATGCAAGGGTAAGCAGATGAAGGTGGAGGAGACAAGAGTATCCACCACTACTGGTTATTAGACTTGTCCAAGATGGAACCCAAAATCAATCCAAACAAAACCAAACAATCAACACACAAATCAAAGATGGGATCTTTGGCTGGATCTTGCAGCACAGAGGGAGTTCACACAGCAAACCAAAGCTCAGATTAAAAAATGGAGAGGGGATGTCTGTATGCCCAATTCGACAAATCGATGCACTCTGTGCTTATACACAATGCGACGTCGCAGTTAACCAATGCAGGGAGTCCGACAGTGTCGCAGTATACCAATGAAAGGACTGCAACGAGTGGCTAACAGACAAAGAACAGAGACCAAAAATGACACAGTGTCGCTATGTTTTCACTAACCAGGTGCAACAGGAGAGATCTAAGTTAAAAAATGAATCAAATCTCCAAGCAATGGACTATGAAATGGTTTGAGAATGAGTAGTATAAACTCAGAGGAAGCGGATCAAAGTCTTCAATGTGAAGATCTGATAGTGAAATCAACTCAAGAATCGAATGACAAATAAAATGGCTTGTGTCAAGCAATCAACTGAAAAGTAAATTTCAAATTGACAACTACAGAACAAGATGTAACCGTCCCCAGTATGGTTGCCATATTTGTTTCACGGACAATCTACCGAGAGCGGACTCAAGGCCTGATCTCCCTAGATTAACGTAAGTCTAGAACAAATAAGACAAAACATAAAATACTTTCCTATATCGTATAGAAATACAAATGAAAGAGTAGATCGTTCACCTTATATTTGTAGATCCCTTTCTCCTTCATTGATCCAATGCTCCAATGCTTCCAAATCGCAGGTAGCTAAACTTTGTTGAACATGTAACAGACCACGAGAAGTGAAAGCATATATCTCATATGATAGATCTAAGCTAATAGTTAAGGAGGAAAACTCTAAACATCATCAAGGAGACAACGTTTATGGAAAGCAATTATATTAACTGTATTGAAAAGTGGAGAAGTACAATAGAAAGGAGGATTACAACAATTGCCTTAATGCTGCAAGCTCCTTCTGACAAGCCATGCCAAAGCTCCTAGAGAGAAGTGGATGTTCCCCAAGCTAGAGTGTTAGATCTATTGGGCTTGATTTCACTAGCATAAGATTACCATAGACTTCCTCCCTTGGGATGGGAGTGAGCTTCATTTAAATAGGACTAAGTGGATAGGGTATGGATAGGATAGGTTGAGATATGATAGGAGAGGCTTAAGAGATCCTTCCAAGGTGTTAGGAATCGAGTGCTAGCTCTCTCAGGAGGTTAGGGATAGGGTCCAAGTCAACAAGCTTCGAGAAGGGGCTTGAAGGGCTATTTTTGTCTATTAACCGACATCGGCGCACCCTACAAATAGAGCAAGCTGCGATGTCACATGTTGCATGAGTGCAACCTGCGATGACCTCTCAAAACCTAGTACAAGTGGGTACAAATCCTTCCAGGTCGATCACTCAGTCAAGGTAACTCCAGGGGTGTATACACTAAATCTCAAGATGGGAATATTTTAGGTGTAACAAGAACAAGTTCCTAACCCAATCAATCCCTTGGGTTGAGGAGACAACTTCATGACCATGGGGTTAATTTGGAGTTCCAGGCAATTAATTAATTATACTATGCAATAAATGTTATCCTAAGTTTTATCATGCACGTGGATTATTTAATTTTATGCATTTAATATTTTTATGTGGAATAAATAAGGATAATGCTCCACTAGGGCACATTAGAGGATAAGGCTGACTTGGAGTTAGCTTGAGGAAGAAGCAAAGAGAAAGATTCCAAATCTAGAAAAATTGGGAAAAATAAAGAAAAGAAGAGTAAATCAGGAAAAGCAGCATAAATTAGAAAGCATCACAAAATCATAAAAGTAGGAAAGTCAAAAAAGCAAGAAAGTTCGGAAAAGAAGGAAAGTGCAGAAAAAAAAAAAAAAGAAGAAAAGAAGAAAAGTCAAAGCAAAGCAATCAAAAAAGGAAAAGGGAGGAAAGCAAAGCAAAAGAAAAGGAAGGAAAGAAAGCCTTCCTTATCCACTCAAGGAGGGTGCATTCACCATGAATACTTGCTCCACAATTTATCCAAAATCTATAAATAAACCAGTGTGCACCACATTCACATCTTTTGTTAGTTTGAGAATTGGTATGAGAGCAATATTGCCTCAGAGACTTGGGAGATGTGCCCTTGGTAAAGTTTGGTAGATGTGCCCCAAATATCTATGAGAGAATGATGGAATTCATACATTGTTATTAATTTTAATTGCAGGTATTGCAGCTGATAAAGTCGAATCTAAAGTTCAGAAGCACCATCATCCAGTTCAGAGTTCGAATCTCCAGGCTTCCCATGAATTTCTGGAGCTAGTTTCTTGTGTAGAAGAAGAGAGACCCTTCCACAATGTTCTGAGAGGTATTCTAGTCTATTTCTGATGTAATGAAAGTGAATGTAATCCTATGATATCAGTGAGATCAATAAAAATTATAGAACTCATATTTCTTCACCCCTTCTAGATCTAGCTAGAATTTGACTAGTTTCTAATGTGGAATTAATGAATGAATGAGTATGAATCCAAATGAAGTCATTCTTGTTTTTGGAGTTGATTAATATGTCATATGTCATGATTCAAGTCTCATTTCAGAAATTTGTGGGCCTTTGAGTACTGTTTGAGAGCCCAGAATTCACACTAGTTAGGTAGTCCTGGAATGCAATTTTACTTATATTTTGTGAGACTTGCTCAGAACCTTATACAACTTTATGGAATGAAATTTTAATGTATAATGACTTTAATTTGATGATATTTAATCTTTTTAATTCAAGAACACCCATCCCCTACCTCTAGTTAAATATCTCACCCATACTAGTCTGCATATGATGAGGGGCCCAGGAGCGTTGGAATAAATTGTAGCTTGTTGCTATTGAAAAATCAATGGTATCAGTACATTGTGCATAGGTATCAGCCAAAAATCAGAGCCTCATTTTCACCCAAATCCTTTTATCTAGTCCATCTAGCTTCCACAATCACTGTTTTAATTCATTCTGAGAAGTCTAGAGTTTTTGTATCACAATACTGAGTTGTTACATTACATTGGTATCAGAGCATGGTCCTATGAACCTGCTCTTGAATTTTTTCTGAGTCCAAAAATATATTCAAATTCTAAGAAGAAAGATCTTTTTTCAGAAAGAGAAGAGGAAGAGGAGATAAATTCTACTGAAGGGAAATTGCAAGGAGAATCAGATATGTCTAACAATGAAGAGAAGGAAGAGTTCAAACTCTTTGTTCAAGGCATGATGAAAGGTTTAAAAGATATCTCCCTCAATATTGTACATCTTGGAAAGGAGACCAAATATTTCTTAGCTCAACATCTAGGAAGCAAGCTAGGAGAAGGGAGCAACAATGGTACCCCACATGGCGAGGGGAAGAGAAATGATGGCCATATTTTCTCAAATATTGGGCCTCACAATCGCCCTTATGAATTCAAGATGGAATCTCCATCTTACTCCAGGCCTACTATTCCCAAGTTCACTGAAGAAAAAAGAGAAGAACCTGAAGCTCCAAATGGAGGCCTTGCATCATGGGAGGACAAATATGTTGAGTAGCTTACTTTGAATGAAGAATGCAAAAGTTCCTTACCATTCAAGGAATTTTGTGATCTGCAATACAAGTCTAACCCAAGAGGAGGCTACAGAATGCAAAATCAGAACTTCGAACTCATAAATTCCATTGGTAAGATTCCTCTACCCTATTTTGATTGTTCTCATAAATGTGCTGCTAACTCTTGGATTCAGAAACTTGACACATATTTTCAGTTGAATCCTATGGTTGAAAGAGATGCCATCAAGATGGCTACTCTATACTTAGATGGAGAAGAAAATGACTGGTGGTTTCATGGCCTAAAGACTCTTGGGCATGAACAAGTGACCACCTATGAAGATTTCACAAGAAGGTTGGTTGAAAGGTTTGAAAGAAGAGATCCTGATATCACCTTCAGAGAACTAGCACATGTGAAGCAAACTTGAACTCCCAAAGCTTTCATCTATGAGTTCCAAAAATTAGTTGTGATGGTCTCTGATATTTCAGAAGCTAGGCTGATTTTATTGTTCATTGAAGGGTTATCAGAACCTTTGAAAGGCTTGGTGAAAGCCTACAGACCCAATACCTTACAAGATGCACTAAGTCGAACCAAAGACTTTTAAAACTTTCTTCCAAGGACTATATTTACTCCAAGAATTGTTGGTCCTACTCAGTTCAAGAACCAAAGGCCACCCATGAAGAGTCCTTCTAGAAATTTCAGAAGGGATAATTATGCTAAGGATAGAGATGAATTGAGAAGAAGGAAGTTTTGCTTCACCTGTCAGGATCCATGGGTTCCAGGACATTGATGTGCCAAAGGAAAGGCACATTACATTGAATTTTACTCAGAGAGAGAAGTTGAGGAAGAAGAAGAAGAAGCCCCATTAGATGCAGAAGTGGCCTATGAGAATGCAGAAGAAGAACCTACTTCAGAGGTGAGCAAGATTGCAGTACTCTCAGGAGTGCCTCGCTACCACACACTCAGATTCAAAGGAGTGGTTCAAGGACAATCAGTTACTACGTTAGTGGATGGAGGAGCAACACACAACTTCATTAATTCAACTTTTGTTGAAAGAAGGAAGCTACACACTGAAAAATTTGGAGGCTTCACTGTTATCATCCCAGGTAATCATTCGATGAACTGTTGTAAATGGATTCCTAAATTGCATATTTGTATAGGAGAAGATACCATTACATATATTTTTTATGTTGTTGATACTAACATGGTTTTGGAAGTGCAATGGTTTCAATCCATTGGGAAGCATTCAGTAGACTACCAAATCCCTGAAATGACATTCAAGGGAGAAAATGGAAAATAGATAGTGTTGAAGGGAATCAACACCTATCCCAAACAAGTGGTGAGTGCACATAGTATGAGATCCATTCTAAGGTATGGAGATATTAAATGGGCTGCAGAATTCCTAATCACCACAAAGGGAAACTCATTTGAAGTAGCACATTATCCTAAAGACATTCAGAAGCTGCTCCAAAAACATAAGGACCTTCCTCATGGTAGGCCTCCAGATAGAGGAGTGGAGCAGAGGATTGATTTAGAGATAGTAACCTCACCTATCAAGGTGCATCCCTACAAGCACCCAAAAATATTCAAGGATGAGATAGAGCGAACCATCAAGGAACTACTTGACTTGGGGTTCATAAGGCTAATTTCAAGTCCTTTTACCACATCAGTAGTCCTTGTGAAGAAGAAAGATGGGACCATGAGGATGTGCATAGATTATAGAGCTCTCAAAAAGAAGACTATCAAGAATAGATATCATATTCCAAGGATTGATGAGCTTATGGATGAGCTACATGGGGCCAATTGCTTTTCTAAGATTCATCTTCGATCTGGCCACCACCAAATCAGCATGAAAGAAGAAGACATATAGAAGACTTCTTTTCGATGTCTCCATGGGCACTTTGAGTTTCTGGTTATGCCTTTTGGCCTAACAAATGCACCTGCAAATTTCAATCTTGCATGAACAGAGTGTTTAGCAAGAAGCTCCGTAAGTTTGTACTTGTTTTCTTTGATGATATTTTTACCTATATTAGGACTTGGGAGGAGCATTTGCATCATTTGGATATTGTACTAACAATTTTGGCTAATCAATATTTTTATGCAACGCAAGCCAAGTGTGAGTTTGGAATGACTGAGATTTTGTATCTTGGTCATGTGATTGGTCAAGATGGAGTTAAGGTTTACATGGAAAAGATCCAAGCCATTCTAGATTGGCTTAGTCCTAAAAATCCCACTGAACTAAGAGGGTCCATTGGGCTATGCACCTACTACCGGAAGTTTGTCAAAGTATTTTCCAAGCTGACATCTCCTTTGACAGATCTCACTAAGAAAGGTGCCTTCCATTGGTCAGAAGAATATGAACAAGTGTTCAACATAATGAAGGAGGTGATGAGAAGTCGTCATGTTCTTGCACTTCCAGATTTTTGTCAACCTTTTGTTCTTGAGTGTGATGCTTCAGGGAATGGTATTGGAGCTTTCTTGATGCAAAATAAGCATCCTTTGGCCTTTGAGAGTAGAAAATTGCAGCCACATGAAAGGTTGTGTTAAGTTTATGACAAAGAGATGCTAGCCATCATGCATGCGCTAGTCAAGTTCAGACAGCATTTGGTGGTAGGTAAGTTTATCATCAAGACTGACCACAACAGTTTGAGGCACTTCTTAACCCAAGAGGATCTAAATGATAGACAACAGAAGTGGGTAAGCAAGGTCCAAGAATTTGATTTTGAGATTGAGTATAAGAAGGGTAAGATGAACATTGTAGCTGATGCACTTTGTAGAAAACCCACACTTGCATTGTTGAAATTTCAAGATGATTGGAAAGTATAGCTTGGGGGTAGAATATGTTAATTTTCGAGCATTAATTCAATATACTCTAGGATCTTTACTGAGAGAATAACATGTACAGTATATCAATGCATATCAATCATAGAAAGCATATCAATCATCATAAGATGCAAACATAAGAGACAATAGACACACAGAGTTTCCGTGGGGAAAACCCTAAGGTGAAAAACCCCACAACTTCCTCAGAGATAGATAGAGCAATAGTACAACCAAAGTACACAGAGATAGACTCCTCCTAGCAGCTGATCCTCCTCCTCACATGTGCACCACTTTCCGAGTGATGGAAGTGTGTGTTACGAAGTGATCCAAATAGAGATCGGGAGATCTCTATTTATACTTGTCCTGACTGCCCATTAAACTTATGGGGCCGACTTGTCTAATTTAGCACAATAACCTAATGTTACATTAATCCAGGCTGACCCCTTACAAGGTGGTCTAATAACCCATTGACAAGTTAACACACTTGTGACACTTGTCAATACAAATGATGGCACTTCCGTATAGAGGAATAATACATCTCTATAGGAGTACAATAAATATATAAATGAAATACATAGATGAAATACATTATGAAGTTACATATACATCAACAGAATACACCAAGAATCAATTTGCTTGTGATTTATTTGATGGATTAATTCATGATGATGCTTATAAGATTCTTAATGATGTCATTTATTATAAGGATAGGATCTCCGTAGTTCCAGAATCCATACTAAAGAAGAAGATTCTTGAAGCTTCCCATGATGTGCCTTTAGCAGGGCATCTGGGGTTTGTGAAGACTTACAGGAAAGTGAGGGAAAGGTTCACATGGAAGGGGATGAAGAAAGAAGTGATGGAGTATGTTGGATCATGTGTGGCATGTCAGCAAAATAAATTAGAGCATACTCATCCAGCAGGGCTCCTACAACCACTCCCCATTCCTGAGCAAAAATGGGAGTGTATCAATGGATTTCATCACGGGGCTGCTCAAAAGCCAAGGTAAAGACAATATTTTTGTTGTGTTTGATAGGTTGACTAAATATACACATTTCTTTGCTGTCAAAACTAATAATAAAACCAGTCAAGTGGCTGAACTTTTCATCAAATAAGTCTTCAAACTGTTGATGTATATGTAACTTCTGAATGTATTTCATATATGTATATTCTATCCCTATAGAGATGTTATTATTCCTCTGTACAGAAGTGTCATCATTTGTATTTACAAGTGTCTCAAGTTGCATTGCATGTACCACAACTTGTATGTGATGGGTTATTAGACCACCAAGTGTGGGGTCGGCCCTGAGTTGAGTTACCATGGGTTATTAGACTCTCCTAGAGAAGTCGGCCCTGTTAGGTTATTAGGCAAGTTAAGTTGTGTATAAATAGAGTGAGGGTGTCACTCTATTTGATCATTCACTTACTCATATATTCTCTCACTTGAGTGATACGCACTAGTGGAGGAGGAGAAGCTGCTAGGAGACTATCTCTTGTATTTGGGTTTTGGATCATTGCTCTTTCTATCTCTGAGGAAGTTGCAGGGTTTTTCACCTTCTTGGTTTTCCCCGAGGAAACTCTGTGTCTATTGTATCTTGTGATTGATATACTGTACATGTTATTCTCTCATATAAGATCCTAGATCATATTGAATTAATGCTAAAAATCTAACATGGTATCAGAGCTAACCTAAGAAGAAGACATTGTGCAGCTGTAGAAGCTAGGGCTACTTGATTTTTGGGTTTCTCTCCACATATCTTCAAAGGAAGGAGGCTAGATTGACTCTCCTTGCAAGGGCGCATCTTTCTGTCGAAACAGAATCTCATTCTAAGCACTGTCAGTTTTTGGCCTGTCACTGCTGCGGGAAATTAGGGTTTCAGAGAAATTTGGAATTTTTGGATTCTTTGACCATGGCTGGATGCTCCTCAGAAAAATCGAAGTTTAGAGAACAATATCGAACTTTTTGGTTGGGCAGAAGACCAGGCTTCATCAAACCCTAGTTCGAGATCCTGACTAGTAGATCCAAAAGTTTCAAAGGCAATTTTGAGGGGTCAAATTTTGCAGTTTTCAAAATTGGAGTATACCAGCTTGATCAACTCAGCAAGGCGCATCTTTCTATCCTTTCAGAAGTTTGAATTTTTAGGGTTTCTCTGACAAACCCTAATCCAACTCCAGATCCATTTTTCAGCAAATCAAGTGGTAAGACCTAAATCTTTTATTTCCATTTGAGTTTCTCATTAAGATGTCTCACCACACCAAGCTTGAGGATAAGCTTGAAGGGGTTGATAACTTTCGAGCATGGAAGTATAGGATTGGGTTAATCCTGGAAGAGAATGAATTGGACACCTACATAAGTGAAGAGGTTCCAGTTCCAGAGGGAGATGAGGCTAAGGCCTTACACAAAAGGAACTTGGTCAAGGCTAAGAGAATCATTGATGATTCTATCAAACACCATCTCATACCACATGTGTCATCTCTAAAGACACCTAAGGAGATGTTTGATTCTTTGACCAAGCTATTTGAAGGGAAGAACATAAATCGAAATATGACCTTGAGGAATCAACTAAAGAATGTCAAGATTCAGAATGCAGAGACCATGCAGTCTTATTTTTCAAGGGTCTCCCAGATAAAAGAACAACTTGAAGCTGTGGGAGAAGATATAGACAATGGAGAAGTGGTGATGACTGCTCTTAATGGCCTTCCTAGGTCATGGGATTCCTTCATCCAAGGAATTTGTGCTAGGAAGAAACTTATCACATTCAGTAGGCTGTGGGAAGAATGCTCACAGGAAGCTCGGATTATAGCTCGAGAAGAAAAGATGGGGAATGAAGACCAAGCCCTCACAGCACACTCCAAGAAGCATGATGACAAGAGAGGGCATCATCATAGTAAGAAAGAAAGGCACCACCATTAGAATCAGAGGGGTAACCCCAAACCTTGAAGAAAAATCTCATATGTCCGATGTTATACATGTGATGAGAAGGGACACTATTCCAAGGACTGTCCCAGAAATAATAAAGATGGCTCTCACAAGAAAAAGAACAACAAAAGAAGAAATCATGCTCACACTGCAGAGGATGATGAACCTCCCAGGAAGAGGGCTAGGGAAGAAAGTGAAGATTCTTCAAGTGATGAAGAGTATGTTTTGATTTCTGCCCTTACTGGTACTATTGCTCATGGAAGCAATGATTGGCTTATAGATAGTGGGGCTTCCAAACATATGACAGGATTCAAGGGATCCTTTGTAAACCTATCTGAACATGAATCACCCCACAAGGTGAAACTTAGGGATGACTACCAGTATCCCATAAAAGGAAGTGGTGAAGCCTCCTATAAACTAGACTCTGGAAAATATATGAAAATGAAAGATGTACTATATGTTCCAAGTCTCAAAAAGAATCTTCTCTCCATATCTGCTTTGGATGCAAAAGGCATAAGGGTTGCATTTATAGATGGCCAATTTCTTATGTGGCCAAAAGGTAAGACCATTGATGATGCAGTAGTGATTGGAGAGCAAGAGGGAGGATTATACAAATTGAAGGGCCAACTAGAACAAGCCTTGGTTCATGACTCAGTAGAGCTAAGTGAACTTTGGCATAGAAGGATTGCACATGTGCACTATAGGGCACTACCTATTGCAAGCAAAGCAATTGAAGGTCTTCCTGAAATCCAGACAAAGCATGAAGGCATTTGCAAAGGTTGTGCAAAAGGAAAGAACACAAAGAAGACATTTCCAAGTAGTGAAAGCAAGGAAAAAGGAATATTGGAGATTATCCACTCGGATGTATGCGGTCCAATGTCTTCCAGCTCTCTGAGTGGGTATGTATATTATGTTTCCTTCATTGATGATTTATCTAGGAAGACTTGGGTTTATTTCTTGAAGAATAAAGATGAAGTGTTTGATAAGTTCAAGGAATTCAAAGCCTTGATAGAAAATCAAACTGATAAGAAGATCAAGAGATTTAGATCCGACAATGGCGGAGAATTTACTTCAGGAGACTTCAAGAAGCTATGCAGTGATTCAGGGATTAAGAGGGAGCTGAATACTCCTTACAATCCACAACAAAATGGGGTTGCAGAAAGGAAGAATAGAACTATCATGGAAGCAACTAGGGCAATGCTTCATGACCAAGATCTACCTATGCACCTATGGGAAGAAGCAACAAGGACAACAGTATATGTGCAAAACATAACACCTCATAAGATACTTGACAACAAAACACCAAAAGAAGTGTTCACTGGAAAGAAGCCAAAAGTTAGCCATCTCAGAATATTTGGCTGTCCAGTATACACACACATTCCAAAGGAAAAGAGGACAAAGCTAGATCCTTCAGGAAAGAAGGGCATCTTTGTGGGTTACAGTGAAATCTCGAAGGCATACAAAATCTACTTTCCAGGGTTCAAGAAGAATGACATCAACAGAGATGTGACTTTTGATGAAGACTCAGCATACATCAAATCAAGGAAGACACCTGCTGAAGACAATGAAGAACCAAGAATACCTAGAACACAAGACACCACCATGAATGAAGTTATTCCAAAAGAAGATCGTGAAATAGAAGATCCACAAGAACCTCTAGATCCACCCCGTGAGAAGAACTCTCACAAGAGGAAACCAGCATGAGCTCGAGAGCTCATCCAAGATGCAGAAAGGTATGGTATTACATAGGAGGAACACAAAGAAAGAAAAAGGACTAGGTCACATACCATCTATGTTTCCTTACTCTGTGATATTATGAACAAAGAACCTTCCAGTTATGAAGAAGCAGCGGAAAAGAAAGAATGGAAGGATGCCATGGTCAAGGAATACCAGTCGATCATGAAGAATGATGTTTGGGATGTGATCCCAAGGCCTGAAGGGAAGTCTGTTGTGACTTCCAAGTGGATCTATAAGATTAATCATGTTGCAGATGGTAGCATAGAGAAATACAAAGAAATATTTGTAGCTCGTGGCTTCTCCCAGACAGAGGGGATAGATTATGAAGAGACTTTCGCTCCTGTAGCTAGATACACTTCCATAAGAACAGTACTTTCTCTGGACACAATGATGAAATGGAAGATACACCAGATGGATGTCAAGACAACTTTCTTGAATGGTGTAGTCGAAGAGGAAGTGTATGTGGAGCAGCCACTTGGTTTTGAGACACATGACAGGGAGTCATATGTGTGCAGGTTGAAGAAAACCTTGTATGGCTTGAAGCAAGCTCCTAGGACTTCGTATGGTAGGATAGACAGCTTTCTATCTAGCTTGGGATTTACCAAGAGTAAAGCAGATTCCAACCTTTACTACAAGGTTGAGGAAGGCAATCCAGTGATACTCCTATTGTATGTGGATAACCTGTTTGTGACAGGTGAGGATATATTGATTTCCAACACAAAGAGGAAGCTTGTTGTCGAGTTCAAGATGAAGGACTTGGGCACGATGCATTACTTTCTAGGTATGGAGGTGTGGCAGAGTGCGGATGGAATCTTCCTTGGGCAAGGGAAGTATTCAGTAGAGATCCTGAAGAGGTTCGGGATGATGGACTGCAAGGCCATGACCACACCTATGGCATTGAACCTGAAGCTTCTGTGTGATGCTTCATCTGATCTGGTTGATGCCACGATGTATCGTCAGATGATTGGGTCCTTGATGTACCTGACGAATACGAGACCAAATATTTGCTTTGTTGTGAACACCTTGAGCCAGTTCCTGACGGATCCGAGACATGTTCACTTGATTGCTACAAATCATATTCTGATGTACCTAAAGGGTACAGTTGACTATGGGTTCAAATATGATGCGAATCAAAAGTTTAACCTAGAGGGTTATGTTGATTCAGATTGGGCAGGCAGTTCCATTGATCGGAAGAGCACTTCGGGGTGTTGCTTCAGTATGGGATCCGGTATGATCTCTTGGTTTAGCAGGAAGCAGTCCTGTGTGGCACTGAGTATAGTCGAAGCAGAGTATGTTGCAGCTTGTTCGGCTAGTTGTGAGGTAGTATGGCTTAGGAAGCTACTGTCTGAGTTATTTGATTTCCCGTTGGATGCTACCTATATCTTCTGTGACAACCAGAGTTGTGTGAAGTTGTCTGAGAACCCGGTGTTCCATGACAGGTCGAAGCACATTGAGATCAAATATCACTATATCAGGGATATGGTGTAGAGAGGAGCAGTGAAGCTCCTGTATGTTGCGACGAACGAGCAGATAGCCGATGTATTGACCAAGCCGCTGGCCAGAGTGAAGTTTGAGTACTTCAGAGAGAGACTTGGTGTACTTCAAATCGAGATTCCTTCCAAGGGGAAGTGATGAGTCCGAAGACACAGATGCACACAAGCCATTCTCACATAGTGGTAGGAAAGTCCTCCTATGGTGTAGATGTAAGGGCTGGGGCCATTCTCAAATGGTGGTAGGAAAGTCCTCCCATGGTGAGATGTAAGGGCTGGGCCATTCTCACATGGTGGTAGGATAGTCCTCCCATGATGAGATGTAAGGGTTGGGCGTGGCTTTTCCGACATGGTTAGAGGAAATTCCTTCCATGGTCGTTGATGTAATTGTTGTGGCTTTTCCGACATGGTTAGAGGAAAGTCCTTCCATGGTCGTTGATGTAATTGCCGAGATTTTCTGACATGGTCGGAGGAAAGTCCTTCCATGGTCATTGATGTAATTGTTGTAGCCTTTCTGACATGGTCAGAGGAAATTCCTTCCATGGTCGTTGATGTAAGTGCTAAGCCTTTTTCTGGATGGTCGAAGGAAAGTCCTTCCATGCCGGTGAGTGTAAGTGCCATGATATGTGTGTGCATTTGGGTTGTGCTCTGTGGACTATGAGGTGATTTGAAGATGATGATGTGACAGTAGGGTACACAGGTTTTGCAGAGGCATATAATCAGTCTTGAGATGCTCTTGTAGGTTTTGCAGAGGCAGTGTAATCAGTCCTGGGAGATCTTGCAGGTTTTGCAAAGGCAGTATAATCAGTCCTGAGGTGTACCTACTTGATGGCTTGCTCGCAGAGATGATGAAGACCTACATGGAGGCTAGGCATACATCCAGCATGAAAAAAGGATGGCTCTGTAGAACTTCCTATGACAAGTAGATTGGAGATTGATTGAGATAGTAGCAGCAGTGACGATGACGATGATTTGATGACAATGATCCAGTGACGATGATCTAGAGAAGAAGACTTGTGCTAGAAGACCTGTGTCGAGAAATACCTTCCTAGTTAAGAGGGAGTGTTGATGTATATGTAACTTCGGAATGTATTTCATATATGTATATTGTATCCCTACAAAGATGTTATTATTCCTCTGTACGGAAGTGTCGTCATTTGTATTTACAAGTGTCGCAAGTTTCATTGCATGTACCACAACTTGTATGTGATGGGTTATTAGACCACCAAGTGTGGGGTCGGCCCTGAGTTGAGTTACCATGGGTTATTAGAATCTCCTAGAGAAGTCGACCTTGTTAGGTTATTAGGCAAGTTAAGTTGTGTATAAATAGAGTGAGGGTGTCACTCTATTTGATCATTCACTTACTCATCTATTCTCTCACTTGAGTGATGCGCACTAGCGGAGGAGGAGAAGTTGCTAGGAGACTATCTCTTATATTTGGGTTTTGGATCATTGCTCTTTCTATCTCTGAAGAAGTTGCGGGGTTTTTCACCTTCTTGGTTTTCCCCGAGGAAACTCTATGTCTATTATCTCTTGTGATTATCTCTTGTTATTGATATACTGTACATGTTATTCTCTCAGATAAGATCCTAGATCATATTGAATTAATGCTAAAAATCTAACAAAAACTTCATGGCATACCCAATTCCATCATCACTGACAGGGACAATAAGTTTACTAGCAATTTTTGGAAAAACTGTTCAAGTTAGTAGGGACAAGTTTGGACATGAGCACTAGCTACCATCCACAGAATGATGGCCAAATAGAGAGAGTGAACCAATAGCTGGAATGATACTTAAGAAACTTTGTCACTAGTCAAAAAAATTCATGGACCACTTGGCTCCATTTGGGAGAATTTTGTTACAACACTACTTTTCATATCTCGATTGGTATGTCTCCTTTCAAAGCTCTTTATGGATATGATGCACTTAATTTTTCTGATCTGATATTTGGTGATTGTAAGACACAAAAAGAAAAATATTAGCTCCAAGAAAGTCAAGACATACTCAGGACTCTCAAGGACAAGTTGCAGGTAACACATAATTGACAAAATGTACATGCAGACAAGCATACAGTTGAGCGAGCTTTCCAAGTTGGAGATCTGGTATATTTGAGGTTGCATCCCTATAGACAGTCATCATTGAATTCTAAAGGGGCTGAGAAGTTGCAAGCCAAGATTCTATGGCCCCTACCAAGTTTTGAGAAAGATTGGGGAAGTGGCTTATGAGCTAGAGTTGCCTCTGGGCAGTCAGATTCACAATGTTTTCCATGTGTCCTGTTTTAAGAAAGCAATAGGGAAGCAAGTCAAAGCTTTACAAGACTTGCAACCCCTTGATGATGAAGGGCATTTGGTGTTGATCCCTAAGAGGATTTTGGAAGTCAGAGAGAAGAAGCTAAGGAGCAAAGTCCTTAAGGAATTTTTGGTGTAGTGGGAAGGTCTACCTAGTGAAGATGCTACTTGGGAAGGTGAACATATCTTACAGCATCCCAATTTGAAATTGCTTGAGGACAAGCAATCTTGGGTGGGGAGGACTGTCATGTCCTCTCAACAAGGAGCAGTGGAACAAGTTCCTAACCCAATCAATCCCTTGGGTAGAGGAGACAACTTCATGACCATGGGGTTAATTTTGGAGTTTCAGGCAATTAATTAATTAGACTATGCAATAAATGTTATCCTAAGTTTTATTATGCACATGGATTATTTAATTTTATGCATTTAATATTTTTATGTGGAATAAATAAGGATAATGCTCCACTAGGGCGCATTAGAGGATAAGGCTGACTTGGAGTTAGCTTGAGGAAGAAGCAAAGATAAAGATTCCAAAGCTAGGAAAATCAGGAAAAAGAAAGAAAACAAGAGTAAATCGAGAAAAGGAACATAAATTAGAAAGCAACACAAAATAAAAAAAATGGGAAAGTTCAGAAAAGAAGGAAAGTGCAGAAAAAGAAGAAAAGAAGAAAAGCCAAAGCAAAGCAATCAGAAAAGGAAAAAGGAGGAAAGGAAGGAAAGCAAGATTCCCTTATCCACTCAAGGAGGGCACATTCATCATGAAGACTTGCTCCACAAGTCATCCAGAATCTATAAATAAACCAGTGTGCACCACATTCACCTCTTTTGTCAGTTTGAGAATTGGTATGAGAGAAATATTGCCTCAGAGACTTGGGAGATGTGCCCCAAATTTTTGTGAGAGGATGATGGCATTCAGCCATTGTCATTAATTTTAATTACAGGTCTTGCAGCTGATAAAGTCGAATCTGAAGTTCAGAAGCATCATCATCCAATTCAGAGTTCAAATCTCTAGGCTTCCTATGAATTTCTGGAGCTAGTTTCTTGTGTAGAAGAAGAGAGACCCTTCCATAATGTTCTGAGAGGTATTCTAGCCTATTTCTGATGTAATGACAGTGAATGTAATCCTCTGATATCAGTCAGATCAATAAAAATTACAGAACTCATATTTCTTCACCCCTTCTAGATCTAGCTAGAATTTGACTAGTTTCCAGTGTGGAATTAATAAATGAATGAGTATGAATCGAAATGAATTCATTCTTGTTTCTGGAGTTAATTAATGTCATAATTCATGATCCAAGTCTCAATTCAGAAATTTGTGGGCCTTTGACTACTTTTTGGGAGCCCAGAATTCGCACTAGTTGAGTAGTCCTGGAAGGCAATTTTACTTATATTTTTGTGAGACTTGCTCATAACCTTATACAACTTTCTAGATCGACATTTTACTGTATAATGACTGTAATTTGATGATATTTAATCTTTGTAAGTCATGAACACCCATCCCCAGCCTCCAATTAAATATCTCACCCATACTAGTCTGCATATGCTGAGGGGCTCGAGAGCGTTGGAGTAAATTGTAGCTTGCTTCTATTGAAACATCAATGGTCTCAGTACATTGTGCAGAGGTATCAGCCAAAAATCAAAGCCTCGCTTTCACCCAAAGCCTTTGATCTAGTCCATCTTCAGTCCATCTAGCTTCCACAATCATTGTTTTAATTAATTATGAGAAGTCTAGAGTTTTTGTATCACAATACTGAGTTGGTACATTACATATGTGTTATCTACTTGTTGTGCAGAGAATTTTGAAATATAATATCTGATTCTCTATTCTTAACCCATCTTAGGAAGACACTATTTGAATCTTGTGCATGAGTATTCGTCAAAGCTTTAAATTGGAAAAGTTTTGAATTCCTTTGCAGTGTATGGTGAATGTATCTCATATCCATTGAAACAATGATCCATAAAGCAGGTTATTTTGTAATACTATATTTTTTTCTTAGAATTATTAATGTATTTAAAATTACATTTCTTAGATGCTAAGAAGCATTACCTAATCTTCTTTTGACTTGACATAGAGATTGTTGGGTTGTAGTAATTCTTTTTTTAATAAAAGCGGGTAATTTGTATTTATAAAGTGTTGAAAAAATCAACAACAAAATTCACTAAAAGATGATGCCAAGCATCAATCCAAGGTCGAACTTCAAAAAGAGTTATGGAAGATACAAAATGCCATAAATAGTATTACTTAATGCCAAGGATATGACCATATAGCTGCTACATATTGCACTACTATAAACCATGATAAACTGCCCAAGCAATAACAAACAAAAACTATGCATAAACTAACAATCTAAATGAAGTTATGGTCGTTGTACATGACCTAATTTAGTGTTTTTGGCTTCATTTTCTTCTTCAAATTCATCATCTTGGTCCTCCAAAATCGAAATAACCACAGTAGGTTGGGGGGGTTGACGGACAAAGCCCTTAGACAGAGTGTTTATCCACAAGCAGTTCACCATGGTGTTCCAGAGTAACCTTAATGGTATCAATGTTAGTTGCATTAATAGAAGTATTACCTTGAACATCATCCAAACGAATATCCAGACAAGAGAATTGAGATGAAAGGTGACGCAAAACTTGCTCAAAATCATCCAACTGATTGTCAATGCCTGGGATGTGATTTGTGACATGTCGCATTGCCTCAATAAATCCCTTCATATGAGAATTCAGGCAGCATAGTTGAATGCAAATATCCCTTAGTTCACCTCTAACATATTTGATTTTCATTAACAATTCTTGAATGCTTGTCACCAATCCAGCAATAGACTTCATCCTCATTGAATGAAACCCAATTGAAATTGTCACGTCCCAAGCTTTCCAGATCAATGAAAGAGGAGGAACTAAACTGGACCTGTGAATTGCTTCCTACAATATGGAATCCACTCACCGAAACATCAACACAATCCAAATCCAAACCCCCAAGGCATAGGAAAAGGCTTCATCAAACACATAAACCCTCAATACCATCATCTGTAAACACTGCAAACTAGTCTTCTTGCTTTCCTCTTTGATGCAAATGTGAATGAAGATTGAAAGAGGGAGAGGGTGATACATAATACAAGACCCTGTCGTGTACAAGTCACCTGTAGGCCTCATCACACACATAACCATCAAGTTTTTAGGTACGATCAAGGACTGGCAATAGCAGATCATTATGAAGGTATTAATGACTCCACTTTGGAAACATCAAAGCTATTAATGCAATCCCCATATAGCTCCATGACGAGGGACTCAAAATTGTTGAAAGGAGACTAGGGAAGCCAACAAGTATTGTGTTGGTCATTAGCATACATATCCCCTTGAGCCAATTGAACAACTTTATTTGCATGCACATCAGCTATGATGTTGTTACTCCATCGAACATGATAGATTTGAACGTTATAAAATTGACTGAGGAGACTGTTGATACAGTGCTTCAAACTTCTTGCTATCTTATCTTCTAAATCTTTCCTCCATCTAGATTGAGATATAATTAAGAGAGAATCGCCTATGACAACTAGTGATTGGATGCTCAAAGAAGAAGCGATTTTGAGACCTTGATAAACAACATATTGCTCAACTCGATTATTAGTGGCTTTTCCTAGCCCCCATTCAAAAGTTGCTATTGAAGTTCCACTGGGATCCCATATGATCCACCCACCCTTGGCTCCCCTTGGACGGTAGTAATTCTTAACCAACCCACCACATCATTGTTAATTTCCCCATCAACAAACTAAACTCAGAAGTAAGGTCAATTTAATATGGAATGATCTCGAGTTTGCAAACCAACAAAACTCCACAACTCATATGAATAGAACTCCACAAACTTATCATTGTAGTTCGATGAAATAATAGCATCCAAAATTGAATTTAAATTCATTTAAATTTATTGAGTTAAGGATTGAGCTATGTTAAATGTTAAATTTTTTATATCTTTTACTTTTCATTCACACACACACACACACACACACATATATAAATTTCATATGTTTTAATACATTGCTTTTACTTTATATATATCACTATAACTTAATTACTTAGAGATTAATTATACACATTTAAATCTTAAATTCTTAAAATTTAATTTATATAAAACCCTAAAAACAAACATGGTGTTTGATATATCTTGGTATATTAGCAAAGTAGAAAGTACTCTAAAATTGCTATAGCTGAAATTTAAATTAATCTAATAGACATCAACAAAACTAAAATTGCCACTGCTAAATCATCAAATAAAATCAAATCAAGTTGATTGAGTTGTAGTAATAGTTCAAGAGTTCTTATATTGGTTGGTGTTTGATATATCTTGGTATATTAGCAAAGTAGAAAGTACTCTAAAATTGCTAAAATTGCTATAGCTGAAATTTAAATTAATCTCATAGACATCAACAAAACTAAAATTGCCACTGCTAAATCATCAAATAAAATCAAATCAAGTTGATTGAGTTGTAGTAATAGTTCAAGAGTTCTTATATTGGTTGGTGTTTGATATATCTTGGTATATTAGCAAAGTAGAAAGTACTCTAAAATTGCTAAAATTGCTATAGCTGAAATTTAAATTAATCTAATAGACATCAACAAAACTAAAATTGCTACTGCTAAATCATCAAATAAAATCAAATCAAGTTGATTGAGTTGTAGTAATAGTTCAAGAGTTCTTATATTGGTTGTTTTGTTTTGTTAATGTTGTAGCATTCATAGTAAATACATCCATCTCTCCATCATGAATTCATTGAGATGGTTTTTTCAAATCTCATGCACACGAGATTTGCATACATGGAAACTTCCTAGCTGCTAACTTTAGCCTTACATCCTATAACTAGTATTAGGTGCACCAACATCAAATTGAGTGAACTAGAAGGTTACAACATTGGCTGATTCATTTAGTACTCAGCCTTCATATGCTACACAAGTGTTCTTAGTTCTCATCTTTATTCTATGAACTAGTTTTCATTTTCATCATAAGAAAATGATTTTATGAAGGAATAAGGGTGCCACTAATTCATATTTTCATTTTTCAGCCATGAAATAAGATTCATTTCCAACCTTTAGGTACATAATTTAATTATCCACAAAATGTTTTACTTTAATATAAAGAAATCTACTTAGTTGAAGGTATTATCTGAAGGTACAATGTAGATGTCTTGGATTTGGGTGTGCGTTTTCTCCCATATTAAACGGATAACTGGTAATACTATTTCAGATACTAAAATTTTAAGTAGAACAAACAAATAATAAATCTTTGAATGATAAAGCCTTTTGATTAATATTATGCAATAGATATAGAAATGGACTCATAACTTACACTTATCCATAGATCACTCGTTTACGTGAAGTCACTCGCACAGGGTCTAGATTTCCCACTTACAATCCCGGTGCACAAAACTAACATTCCGTCAGTTGGCAGCTGTCTTAATACTGGACTGGGTAAAAGAACAAAGAATGGCAAACGGTACACTCTATAATCAATTTACCACTCTATAAAAGGAGGTTCAAAAAACACATGGCATGATCTCATTTTTCATCGCAGTAGCCACAAGTCACAACTGCAGGGTTGGACCAAAGACTTTTCTCGACCATACTTCACATAACATTGACACAGCTGCTAAACAGTTTTACATTTTCGACCTGTAAATAGTCAATGATTGTTGCAATCAGAGGAGCCACCTTCTTTCGCTGATCCAGAATTACATGGAACAAATCCTCGCCCGCCAAAAATTGGTCGCATGTAAGAGTTGTCGAATTTCCGCCAAAGATAGTGAATGGTGTAAGTCGGTCTTTGTAGGAGCATTGATAGACTGCTTCTTCGTAAAGTGCATTACCCTGATTAGGTTCATTTTGTGAAAGAACAGGAAGTCCCCACTCTGCTTCAAAAGCTCTCTCCTTGGGAAAAGATGGATCTGATACATCACAGCGCCTCATATGGTGAGGAATGATCCACCCTATCAGTGGTTTGGTCAAAATACCAAAAACCTGAAAGATTGATGAGCCTAGAATACACCAGAAAACTCAGACTTCAACTTTGAAAGCAATAAAACTCAACGAATTAGAAATAAGGGAATATACTGTTGTAACACTTGTAAGTTATAACCAAATTCTGCCACTATATTCCAGGTACCCCCATCAACATAAGATCAAAAACTTACATGAATGGCACAATATTTCATTATATTAATGTAAATTAATAAGCAACGAGTTTACATTACCGTTGTACTAAAGAGGATCAAAATAATGATATTCGTGATCATAGTGGCTTCCACAGGATTCCAGGTAATCCCAGAAACTGTGAACTGCAAGAGAAAACCATCATAAATGCATGTGCTGAAGAAATGAGAAACTCTTCAGCAAACTATATCACATAGAATTCCAGATATAAACACCCGAGATTATACAATATGTTTGGAAAACATATAAATCTATGTGTGTAAAGTTTGGGATTTTGCTGACCTGATTGAATGCCAAGACAATTGAAACAGCTCCTCGCATCAAACCAGCCCACCAGATAACAACCTAAAATCACAACAAATGAATAAAACATAATTGAATCCCTGAAAACACATTGGATGACTTTCTTCCTTAAATAGGAAAGTTGACTTATTTGGTTTTGGATTTGGTGGAAGTGCATTCCATGTTTCTAAAGGGAGCAAACAACTCTAAAACCAATGGAAATAAATATCGGCATTAAATCCAAAGCATAAAATTCTTAGATTGTAATCTTGAACCAATATTCTTCCCAGCTGTAAGAAACTCATTAGAATTGTCGCTCATTCAAATTGCATCACCTATAGGCTATGGGTTGCAATTTATTTTAATGAAAAAACCAACAAAGGTAAGAAAAAAACCAAAATAAATGTAAAGACTGGTCAAAATGGACATGTTCTTTTTCCTAACCCATAGCATCTGCCCACCACTGCATAGTAGCTTAAATGGCGTGTTATGGCCCTGTTTCCCCCTTATATAGCATGGGATATTTGATCCAACTGAAGACACCCTGCTAGACAGGCTGTGCATGGAGTACTTTGGCTTTTCTGCGATACCTTGTTATCAGATGCACAGATATCAGTGATTATCTATTGGCAATTTGTTTACACTAAACAGACAGACAAGATTATTGATGGAGCTTCATGGTTTTACTGAGGAGCATCATGGTGTAGGAGTGTTGATTGCACACTTGTTGTCTATTGTTCCCCTCCTTGGAGCACATTTCCATGCTGTTGGTGTTATTATTGTTGAATTACAGGAGTGCCTTGAGTATATGATATTATTGGTCTCATTTTCGTATGATCACTATGGTTCAAGTTTATTATCATGGAGTATTTTTCCCTGGCACATTGTTACGGTGATCTAACATATTTTACCTGTTGGTGTGAATGCCCTTGAGGATATCAATAATTTGGTGGTGTGGTGGCATTCTTTGCTTGGTTGGTTGCTAGATGGAGTGGAGCACTCCTCTTATTTGGCATCTTTTCACACATGTGGAGGCATGGGAACCTTTTATACACTATTTTCTAGATTGCCCGACTCGTATGTTCGCAGTATTAGAGAGGGGTGATGGTATTTGCACATAGTTCTACATGGTTTTAGTACATTTTGGAGTATATGACATCACTCTCTGCATGTGTATGTATCTAGGGCACACCACTTCTTTGGCATATATATTGAGATCATTCCAGTTACTTGAGGTAGTTATAACAGCGACACAGACCTCTTTGCATATCTTCCTATGGTAGTATCTTGGGGAGCACATGGTTATTGTCTTGGAGAGAGCACCCTGCCTATTTTGGTCATGGGGTTGGTCTTCCAACAGGGTGGTTTAGTAGAGCATACCCCTATGTGGCCTCTTGGCACATTTGTCAAGGGTGGTGTAATTACCTTGCACACATTTCTAGGGTGAACCTCTCATGGATCATTTTATATAGTATTTGGCTTGATCAATTTGGTCCCATGGCACATTTCTCTAGGGCACACACTATTATTTGAGAATTGTTTGGATATACATGCACATTGATCTATGGCACATCTATTGAGGAGATCCAACAACTAACAGCACACTCTTGAAGGGTGTGTTATCAAATCCATAGTAGCCGGGGCTAGCATGTCTTCAGACCAGATTCCAGTACTTTTCTGAGCCAGTCTTTTTGCTATGAGATGCATGAGATCAGCAGTTGATGAGAAGCTATTCTATGATCACTCATATTTTCAGCGGACCCAGAGCAGATATTTTCAGCCTTATGCCAGGACTAAGCCTCATGACCCCATATTTGATGACTGAGGTAGCCATTTTCTTCCATACAGAGCAGTTATGATGATAGTTCCCATGGTTATGCAGCAGCAGTGTTCCAGTTGATGGTCAATGGTTCAGATGATGGATATAGGGATATGACCCAGCAGGTATATGGTTGTGCAAAGGATATCTATAGTATGCTCTTTTACTTATCTTGGTAGCTTGACTAGGTATTTAGTGGTCATTATCTGGCGATATATTTATGTGGTTATTGGTTGACTGTTTAGAGTAAAAAGTAATTTGATTGCTTGGAATTGGAAATTCTTGTGTATACTCATTGGTCTTACCCTCTTAGTAGTATGGACTTGGTCATTCCCACCATTTATGTCTTCACTTGTCACCTTCCCCATCCATCCATTATAATCCGTTCTTGGTTGTGTCCTGACTTACACTTTAGCCTGTTATATTGAGGACTTTCCCACTTATGCCTCTATGTTGGGTAGACTCCCTGTTGTTATGCGTCTTGGCTCAGAGTTATGCAACAGAACTTGTCGAAGCCTTGATCCTTTTGGGCCAGGAGAACCCACTGGTGTTGGTTCTTGAGCTTAGGTGAGCTGGTTTCTGAAGCATTGACCAATTTGGTCAGTTGACCCCCAATGTTTGGTCCTGATTGTGGATGATTCCCCCTAGTTGCCTGAGTTGTGTCAGCTAAAACTTGAAGCAAATTGTACCACCATCATTACATGCATTATGTGATTCATTGTTATATCTTCTGAAAATGCAAGCCCATGGTAAAAATGAAAATAAACTGCGTTTTTAAGCAAAAATAAAGAGGGCTATGAAATGAAAAGTGAGACACCCTGGATGAAAGTTGCAATTAGTTGTGCTTTTAAGCACATGCAAAATCCAAAGGGTCAAAGGCCTAAAAAACAGTGGGTAAACAAATGCTAAATCTAAAGACAACTGGCCATTATGGAAATGTAATGATTATTTCCTCATGGAGCCTACGGGTTCGGATGTGAGATGGAGTAAGGGACAGTTAATTCTAAGCGTCCCCTAGAACCTCAAGTTATGGTTCACTGTGCACCCAGTCACGGTGTTGTCCGCCAGATTGCACACCAGCAGCGGAAATCTTTCGAAAGCTGTCTCTTCACTACAAGTGAGAGAGGTGTGGCCCTGGGGGCAAGCAATGAGCCAGGTACTGTCACCTGAATCCCAGCTCCTCCGTTTAGGCAAACTCCTAACGAAGCCAAGGGGGGTAGTCCCTAAGAAAGAGTTTCACTAAGGCTCTAGTATTTATAGTGTTTTTTGGTGTTGTGATGCGGATGGGTGTTGTTTAGGAGTTTTTTTAGAATGAGAGACACAAAAATATTTTAAATGAGACCAAGATAACGCAATCCACGTTGCAACAGAAGATAAGAGATACACTTAAACAAGAAATAAATCACTCTTTACGCAAATTAAAACAAATACTCCAATATTGATATTTAAGCAAATAAAGTATATGGTGAAGGACCTGTTATCACCTAAGCTGTAGTTACCCCTATGGATGTATCCAGTCATGGATGGCAATAGGGAAGGGCAACTCAAAGGTGCAACCACGATCACCTCGACCTCCAATATATGGTTGTCACGCCAGTCGAGGCAACCTTCGCTTTATGTTATCTAGCCTGGACAACAAAGGGGGAGACCCGATCTACTCCCGACAGGAGAGATCAAAACCAAGACACCAAATCAGGGTATTTCTAAGTGAAGTAAGGTGTATGGTTTATCCTAGACCTAAGGATGAAGTCACAAGCCAAGTGAGGGGTTTAATAGGTATAGCTTTGGTTCATAGTTGATGTGAAAGTGACTTACAATGCTTGAAGTGAGATCTAGGGTGAGTGTACTAGTTCAATGTTGGAAGATCCACTGCCTTGGGAACCGTGCCCAATGCAGGGTAGTTTAAGGGTTGTATTGGGGCTAACTAGTACAAGTGACAAGCTTGACCATGATACATAATAGCTTCAAAGGTTTAGTTCACCATGCAAAAGTCAAACCACAAGTCAATCCAACAATCTAGGAAAGTTGAATTAACTTGGAGAGAAACCAGTGCCTTGGGAATTGGGAAGTGGAGTCAAAGTAGGGTTGACTTGTGGTTTAGGACTCCTAGTACTTGGGACAAGTGGGCAATAGAGGTCTTGATGGATGAATGTGTCTAGATCTAGGTTTGACCCAAGTGGACCACAATCCCTTAAAACAAGGAATGCTATCCCCAAGGCAAGATTTGACAAAGTGATAGTCTAGACCTAGGTTTTGACTTATTCCGGTTTCAAATCTCCAAAAATCTCAAGTACCCACGTCCTAGAAGTGAGTCAACTCACTTCTCCAAGGTGGTGCGACTTTGCCCAAGGAGGCTAAAAATGGGGGTTAGGTAGGTCAAGACAAGTCGGATGGCATTCAAACTTTAGATCCGGGTAGGTTGGTCAAGTAGGAGTATGGATCTATAATTTCGTGGCAATCCAACGGCTAGATCTTAGTAGATCTGAGTTTAAGTGTTCCAAGTGGTCCAAAATGGGGATTAAATCCCTTAAAATGTGGAATAGGGCCCACAAGGTGAATTTCAGAAAAGTAACAACCTGGGTGTATGTTATTGGATGTGCAGATGACAAATCAAGTGGAATCTCAAACACCCACCACCTAGATCTAGGTCAACTTGCTCAAACTAAGAAGTGCGCTTTGCTTGGGAGGAGCTAAGTTGGCATGGGAGAGGGGTCAAACGGAAGCCAATCCTCACCAAACTATAGATCCGGGATGCCGTGGATGCTATAGAGGTGGGTTTTCAATATTATGCCCAACAACCCACTAGATCTAAGTAGATCTGAAAAAATGTAAAATGGGGTTTTGAAGTATTTAGGGTTTTTAAATATTTTAGACAATTGGATAGATCATGGAGATAGAACTTACCTTGAGATCATACCTGAGTGATGTGGATGAGATGCCTTGATGTTGAGGAAGATTCCCGCAGAGATCAAATGAGAGATTGTTGATTTTGCTTGCCGAAATGATGCCCTAGTCCACACGTGCGACCTCCTCTACCTGTCAAACCAAGGAATAGCGATTCAATCAGTAAGATCAAGCATGGAGGAAATACAAGAGAAATGCAACAGTAACATGAAATAGAAGGTCCTGGGACAGTAATACTCCCTGTTACCGACGAAGAGATCCAAAGAAGAAGTAGGGAGAGTCTTCCCCTACCAATACTTCCTCCTCAAAGCAAATCGGCCTCCACCTGTAGATGCAAAAATCGTGGTACAAAATATGTGGCAAACAAGATCTCCAATAACTCAGTGCAAAGGAAGAACCAACGAACGAACACCAAAAACATTCACCACAACACTGGAGATAGATGCAATAATAATTTTCTATTCCAATAATCCAGAGCCAAAAGTCCCCTTTACAATGAGAGGCTCTCTCCTTTAAATAGGAAGGAGAGGCACCAAAACCCTAACCACCTTTTGAATGAGTGGCTAAGATTAAAAGATACAAATGTCTAATCAATGGTTGAGATGAGCTCAACAATAAAATACATGGATCACTAATAAAATATAATGTAAGTGGACAAAATTGCCCTATAAGAGGGGAATCCCACCAAATCATGATGATAAAATATCATAAGAGGCTTATGGTGGGTCCAAGGGGTAATTTTATCCCCCTTTGGTCAATCCCCATAGCACAATAACCAATAAATAATCATGAATGTACCAAATCGTGCCTCTATAGTCAAGTCGTGGTCCTAAAAAAGACCTCAGAAATCCACAGAAAGTGCCATAAGTGATGGATGCGGGCCCCGATGAAGCTGAAACTGCTGGAGAAGGTGTGGAAGACCCCGATCTATCATCACTGATCATCTCATGTCATAACTTTGCCTCAGTAGCCCAAATCGATTTCCTCAATAGCCATTTCTACCAATCCTGAAATGCCTCGGGAAGCGTGAAACTGCCCCAAACAACCTCCTGGAGTGCTGGCGCTGTCAAGGTGAGGGCACCAGTGTGTCCGGAGGGGGGGTAATATGGTAAAAACAAGTGGCTGGACCACCCCCTCCATCATCAGCACCCTAGGTCATCCGGATAAAAATCACATCTGCTCTGACAGGGCCTCCAACAGACCAAAACTGCACTGGGACAGCCTACTGAGGCTCAATCATCACTGTAAGTGCCCGGAACTGAAAACAAACTATCCCATTGGACTCAGAAGGTCCAAATCTATCCAAGATGTGTACTCATACACCATATGAGTCTCTGCATGATCAAAATAAATATCCAATATACCAGAACAAGGCCAATAATAATGCTCTGTAAATGATCAAACACTGCTGTACCCCAAGAATCATCATCATAACCCTGTAGCTGCCGCATAGAATCATCATGTATGTGTACATAGACCATGTATCATCTATCCATATCATCATAAGGTCTAACATCTCATGTCCCATGGTCCTCCATGGTCAAACTAGGTCTAACCAAGACCAAATATAACTCAGACCATCATCCAAGGCTGCTGCAAAGTGTCAAGGTTAATACATGCTCTACAACTTATTCAAATAGCAATTATAACACATAATGATCATAACTGGCGATCTACATCCAAATATATAGTGTCGTTAATTATTATTATTACTCAGACTAGACTTTCAGGATCATACTCACTTCATAGCTGTGATCAATTTGCTAGTGAAGGGTGAAGGCTAAATTAACTGGCTAGGCCAAGGGATGACTCAACTGTCTTGACTTTGTGACACTTTGGCAAGGGAAAGGGAATACACCATAGTATATACTGAATGAGCAATAACACAGGGAATGGAGGTGTCTCACAAATGGATGAGTTGTTTAAAGAGGGTTTATTCACCTTCACAGATGCGCACAATCCATAATACAAATAAGGCCAGCAATTGTTTAGATATAGCATTTAAGTTCCATTGCTTTTTGGGCCTCAATTTCCATAGCCTTGATCTATGTGTGTTTACAAACACATTGCATAGATTTACATTTTTTCTTTAGGCTTTCTGCTGCAGGTGTGTTTTTAAGGCACTTGTTTACCTGAGCACTTCTAGGTGTGTCATGGACAGCTTGTTTACCTAGGTATTTATTTTCCAAAAGATATAACATTTTATTTTCATTGCCATGTTCATTTGGCATGCCTCTCATTCATGTGTGTTTAGAAACACATTGCATGAATGGGATTTTAATACAAGATATCGCATTTCATTTTTCCAGATTTTGTATTCATGGCAGCACTAAAAGTTTCAGGTTTAGCCAACACGACTTTAGTGACTAGGGGGAATTCACAAGGAACTCCAACTCACCATAGGTAAGTTTTGTCACCAACTCAGAGCCGAGACACAATAAACAGGGAAGCTCATCCAATACAGAGGCTACAGTGGGGAAAAGTCCTCCATGCCACTAGTCAAGTAGTAAGTCAGGGTGATAATCTAAAAGGTAGGCCATGGATGGATGAAGACAATGAAATGATGGAGCCAACACTAGCAAGCCAAAGTATGGTGTAATGATCACCTCTATTCTCCCTAAGGAGGGTATGTACCAATGAGTATGAATAGTGAACTTCTAAGTCTGAGTAGGGACAATATAATATATATAATAGATCAACCAGTTCCATATATCTATATGATCGCCAGATCATGACACTAAGTGCTAAGACATGCTATGAGAATAAGTATAAAAGCAATCTAACCATAACACCATGATATACCTGCTGAGTCATATACCTGAATGCACATCAACCTGTACCATCCTCTGTCCTCCGAAACTGCTGCTGCAACTCTGGGCACTACTGACTGCTCTGTACCAATGGTGTAATGGCTACATCGGTCATCTCTCTGAGTGTCCTGAGACTCAGTAATGGCATGGGGAATACAACTGCTGTTCACAATCTGATAGTGATCCAATCTAGATGCTCATCTCAGCATCTCAAATGTAAGGGAACTGGCTGAATAATGTACTGGAATGAGAAAAATAATGTATGGTAGCCCGGCTACAATATATGTGATAACAGGACCAGTGCCTTATGGAGTCAAATATAAAAGTGATTTGTAAAATGCTTGATACAAGTGTTTGAGATAAAAGTTTGTGAGAACGTTTTGCAGCTTATCTTGGTAAATTTAAGATTTTAGTAGTCTTGATTATTATGGCTAAGAACAAGGTATCAAAAGGAGTGGAACCTTAACCAATAAAAATACTAGCAACCTTTTAGGTGATAGGTCGGAAGCACCCAGATTGCAAAGAGGGCAAGTGTGCTTACGGCTTGACCGCCCTCGAGTCTGACAGTGGATTCCCGGCACCACCTCTTCAGGAAGAACTCAGTAATTTTGTCTTGGTTGGGGTTTTGGGGTAAAATTTTAATTAATGTTATCGCTTGTGAAATTAACAAGTCTTACACCTTTCTGAGTACTAGCCCAACCGTTTCCAGTTAGCAGAGCATATGGGTGTAGGACAAAAACCAAGATAAATTAATTAAAGGGAAGTATGGGTTGAAATTTTTTATTATTAGAGCACTTGGTTCAACTCTCCGACAGAGAGCGCTCTTGACTTGATCTTATGACCACAGTTCAAGAGACTTGCTAATTAACAAATGCCTAATGCAGGGAAAATGCAAAACTAATAATGCCCTCCGATAGAGGGTGCTCTTGACTTGGATTTGGCCAAGTTCAAGAGACTTTGGTTCGTTTTAAGAAGCAGAAAGTAGTTGTAAAAGCAATGTACTTCAAATTTAAATGATTAAACCATGTAATAGATTGGAAATATGTGAAATAATGCTTAACAATACTATTTTGCCAAATAAATAAAACTGGAAAATCTAGTATTCTACCACACAAATTCTAATCTAATAGGTGGGATCAATCTCCGAACAAGATCAACCACTAGAAGCCACCAGTCTTGGAAACCTTCCAGCTAGCTGGATGTCCACAAGAAGCTGATGGGGGAACGAGAAGCTACCACAAGACTATGTGGCCTTTGGGATACAATCCCAAAGTTAGCTATTCTCTAGTCAAGGTTTAGAAGAGAAAATACAAGATAATATTAAACATAAAATAAGTCTAATCTACCCAAGAGTCTCTTTCAAGTCAAAGACCGTACTCGAGAGAGCATGGGGGTAAGTAAATCGGAAAATATAACAAAAATAACTTATTGAAATGAAAACTAATCTAAGAGCATATAATGGATCTAAACTAGAAAATCAAACCACTCAAATGAAGACTACAAGACTTCCCCAAATGGGGGAAGTGAGTGTGGGGGCTTAAAAATCCCACTTGCAACTTTGTTATGAGAATACAATTGCCCTTGGGAATGAAACCCTTGTAGGGACTTTGAAAGAACTACTTGTAAAAACTTGAAACAAATTTCTAAGATCTATTACAAAGGATAATACTAATCTCTTTGGTTTGGGTTGCCCTCTTGTTTTCCTGATGGCTTCTTGTATTAGAAGTCTCCTTCTTTCACAAGAAAAGATCTATCACAAACAAATAACTCCAATACCCATTAGATGTTAGGAAATAAAACAAGACTTGAAATTTGAACTAGATTTTAATACTTGGAAAATGAAACTAGATAATGACAAAGCATAAGATCTATAATAATAACTTTGAAACAATGTAAACTAACTATTGAAATTTAAACAAACTAACTACCAACTTTGTGTTTTTGTTGTGTTTTGTATGTTTAATGTGGAAGTGGACTAGGAGGGAAGAGGAGCAAAATCCTAGGGCAAAACGAAGAGGGTGAAGGCACTAAAGTATGGTAAACGAGAGCAAAGGAGGAAAAGGCGAATGGGATGGAGAGAAGATGCTAGAAAGGGGACGAGAGGAGGGAGGAGAGGCCTAAAGAGGTGGGACGAATGGTAGAGAAGGGAGGAGGTTTGAAGTGGGACGAGAGCTAAGAGGGAAGGCAAAAACGAATAGGAAGAAGGGTAGCTTTTCTAGGATGGACGAGAGGGAGAGTTTGAGGACAAAAAACGAATGGGGAAAGAACTAAGAGGAGGGATGGCTAGGTGTAGACTAGGGCAAGGAGGAATAGGCTAGCAAAACAAGAGCAAAGGGTTTTCAAGTGGAACACCTGAGGGTTTGAAACACTGTCTTGGAAATCCTCCGGTTAACCGGTGATACGCCGACAACAAGTGTTGAAGAGAGCACAAGGGAACAAATCCCAAGCTATTCCCCAAGGTTGAAGGAACTTCAACCTTATGGCAAACTAATCTATGGCTTGAAAAGACAAACAACCAACCTTGGATCAAGATCTAGAAAGGGTAGAAAGGGCTTAGCAAGTCAATACAAAAGGTTCAAGGAGAAAACAAGATGGCTTGAAGAAAAGAAGCCTAAAGTAACCAAGTTGATTTTTTAAATGAATTTAAGAGATGGAACCTTAGATTTAGGCCTTTTGCCAAATCCTTCAATGCTTGAGATTGACTCTAGAAAGATCCTGAAGCACACACAATTTGTTAGAAAATGTAGGCCTTTTGAAGAGATGAAAGATGCAACCTAGCTCAAATCTCTCTTCAAAACCTGTTGGATCTGCACAAGTAATCACTCATAAACACATCTTGATCATAATAGTATGCATAATAAAAGTGAGATTAGAATAGTATAAGTATTTCCAACTACAGTCTACTCCTTCTAAATCGCACTTAAACCAAACATCAATGGACAAGTTGTATTCAAATGCCCATCCTATGGGCTTGAGAAAGCCTTCTAAGCAAATTATAGATCAAAATATGAGATTATAAGCAAATAACAAGAACAAATTCACCTTGATATTATGAAGACATTTCCATGAAAAGCATTTGACAACACATAGACCTCCAAAGTCGCTTTATTTTCTTAAGCCAATGGCTTTGCAATCACAAAATGGCAGAGTAACTTTACATCCAAAAATCCATCTAATAATAACCCCAAAGGGCCTCTCTTTATAGTAAAAACTAGATGCCAAAACCCTAGGTCGAATTGGCAAAGACATGTAGTTCGAATTCCAATAAACACCAAGTTTTGGAGCTAATTCGCATGACAACTCACCTTAGTTGGTAGGTGAAATAGATAGGTGGCAAAACTCGACTTCATTGAGGCATGGGAAGTATCACCCACCCAATAAACAATCTACAACAAGGATACACGTGAGAGTAAGGTAGGAATGACGTGAGCTAGAGGTAGGTGCGAGTTGGTTGGTGAATGACAAGTGGAGTGGAAGTAGGTGCTAATTCGAATTAGTAAAGGAGCCAAGCTATGGTGAGTCATGAGGGCGCCTACCACAACATAAATGCATATCAACCAACCTATTTATCTTTTGACAACACACTAAATCGATTTTTGCATGGGGAGGGCGAATTAGCTTGAGTGGATAATCTTCTGGTGACTGGATAGTTGACTGGAATCACTTGGAGTTGATTGGAATCTTCATAAATGTCCATTGCCATGTCATTTAGCCTTTTATTTTAATCAAATTGATTAATTTTGGAGAGATTTGGATTATCTCCAAAATATTCAATTTTATTATTTTAATTAATAATTTCTCTGTAAATGACTTTTTAGAGAAAATATTAATTATGAGGCTGAATTGACATCCGAAAGTTGGGTTTAGCTGCTCCATGGGTCATGTGTGATTTTTGGCTTATGAAACGAGCCATCAAACACTAAATTCGGACCCAGGATGACTGACATATTACAGACTCAAATTTCTCTATTTAAACTATAGAGAAATTTAATTAAAATTTAAAAATTAAAAACCCCAATTCCGACGCGTCCGGTAAAATTTTTTCGAAATTTTTTCTGGGGGTCCTAGGGACTTAGGACATGACCAGAACCTATTCTAATAGTGTCTAGTAGGTTTATACATTATAGTTGGACCCTAATAACCCCCCATGGCAAAAATTTCCAAAATCGGGCATTCCAGCTTTGGAGGAAGCGGGAGAAAAACCAAGAGATTATATCTCGCCTGAAGCAAAGTATAATCTGACGGTGAAAAAACTCCCTGGAATACCTTAGTTGTTTAATCCAGTCATGGGGAACCGAGCCACTCAGACCCTACTAGCACACTTTATTACAAACCCCCATGGGGCCATGGTCATGTCGACTCAAAAAACAAAACTGGCTAGACCCAAATATATGAAACCCAGATACTCTAGAAGTGAACACTGATGTGTTCCAACACTGGCGGCTCAATAAGGTTTCAACTATTGTACAAATCAGTTGATAACACACGGTGGTTCCAGAAAAGATCCTCATGGATCTTGATTCAAGCTTGGATGTGAGTTGTAGAAATTTGTTAAAGTTGAATGGGCACTCCTCAAAACAACTTATTCCATTTGTGAGACACCGCCATTCCTTGTGTGTTTTCTGTCCAACATATGCTTAGGTGGTTTTTCCCTTTTCCTTTATCCAAAGTGTCACAGTGTTGAGGTTGTAAAGTCATTCCCTTGTCCTAGCCTTGTATTTTCACCGTCACCCATTTATAGCAAAATGGTCACGTCCATAAAATTAGTATACATACACTTGAGGGTCTTGTTTTAAGTAATTAGTTGCTTTAATCTAGACTTATATTTGATGTTTTATTGCTTAATCGCTAGTAGAATGCCACTTTATACTTTAGTTTTTCTATTGAAATATTTAAAGGAGCATATCTCATCCATTTGCACTTGCAACATCAGTCAGTTATAGCCTGGGTCATTATTTTGATTAGTTTTGACTTGGTCAACCCAGTTTGACCAAGTCAACCGCAAGATCCAGGATGAGTTGGACCGATGACATTCGAGATTGATTATTTGTGGTCCTATGGTGCCCATTAGATGGTTCCATGCATCAGACAAAGGTTTCATGTGATGGTTTTATGGATTTTTATTATTATTATTTACAGACCATTATTTTTATTGTCTGAACATGGTTGAGCTTACAAAGGATTATCCTGCTGGTCACATGGTGTATGAGTACTCATCCTTACTAGATTTGGACATTCTGAGCTCATTGGAACACTCAGATATCCATTTCAAGCACTTACAGGTGAGGTTATGGTCATTTTATCACTTTATTTCATATTTGCCATATAAAATGGGTTGTCAGCACATTTTGAGATTATTTTGGTTCTCCTAGGGCGTGCTAAGAAGGGAGTATGGGGTCCAGCCACTCGTTATTACCATATTACCATGCTTCCAGACATTTTGGTGTAGTCAGTTTGGTGCCTAGGGCACTTGGCAGAGAGTTACAAGCATTTTATTATTTTACAGGTGATATTCTAGCGGTACAAAATGGAAGAATTGGTTACTAAGGAAATTGATTTGGGAAAATGAGGCAAGGAAATGGCATGAGGTTTGATCAGAGAGTTATTGTGGTACATCCCACACCTTCTAGCACAGTCTACAGCTTCAATGGGGTCCACACGTTCTTCGGGTCATTATTTGGGGGTCTTATATAGTAGTATTGGGACAAAACGTCCTAGTGATTTTAATCACTTTAAGATGTATGTATTATTTGATGTAGCTGCGACATTAGTCTAGTGAAGATAGTAACTCCTAGACCCCCCCAACAAAGTGTCATGTTGTGTTTCCTAGTCACTTGTGTCAAACGTCCCCCCCAGGGTGTCATTGAGGAAACACGTCCCCCTCTCTTAGAGTGATCCATGTACTATTGTTTCGGCTCATCTTAGCTATTGATTATTAGTGATGTATCTTATGATCTCAACCACTCATTTAGAAAGTGCTTAGGTTTTTGGACTCTCTCACTCCTATTTAAAGAAGAGACCCCCCTCATTGTAAAGGGACTTTGGCTCTTGGAATTTTCATAATAAAGAGAATATTTGCAAAGACTCTTGAATTTTCTTTGTGGGATGTTCTTAGATTGTGATTGGAAAGTCTATTTCTCCTAGTATTTGAGATATTGTTGTGGATCCAAAATATTTTGTGGAAATAGTGTTTAATTGCAAGAGGGCGAATTCATCTTGGGCATTTTTGCAGGGGCTCCTCAACTCGTTCCTTTTTGAACTTGCTTTGTATCAGGGGGTTTTCAATAGCATCTTTGATCTTTGATATGCTCTTTGATATTTCTCATGCTTTTAAAGTCATTTTCCTCTGAGCAGCAAATCTTACTTAGGTAGTTGGTTTGTGCAGGAGAGAAAGGTGCATTGGCTTCCATGAGCAAATCGATTTCACTTGGATACTCAACTAAATCATCTCAAATTGATCGAGAAGGGATAGATCATCACTCTCAAGGAATTTGCAAGATTTTTCGGGTAAGATCTACACTTAATCTTTTTGTTTGAAGTTCTTGTTATCACATTTATAGTAGCCAGGGCTACCATATCTTTAGATAAGATTCTAGTCCTTTTTTCAGCCAGTCCTTTACACTGAGATGCTTGAGATCAGCGTCAGATGAGCATTTATGAGTAGATTTGTTTAGCCTTATGCCACGACTGAGTCTCATGAACTCAGATTTGATGATAGATGTAGCCATTTTTACCATACAGAGTAGTATGCAGTGCCCAGATGTGCAGCAGCAGGTTTTAAGTTGACAGATGATGGTTTAGATGATTGGTACAAGTATATGACCCAATAGGTATATTGATGTGTATTCGTTTGTATTGCTCTTTTGGTCATTTTGGTAGCTTGATTTAGCATTTAGCGGTCATGATCTGGCGATATATCTATATATTATGGACATGGCTGTTAAATTATATCTATATGGTCTAGCTTGCTCTAAATCATGAAGTTCTTGTTTATACTCATTGGCTTCACCCTCCTTAGGAGAATGGATGTGATCATTCCCACCATATATGGCTTGCTAGTATTGGCACCACTTCTCACTTTCTTCTCACTTTACCTTGACTTACACCTTAGCCTGTGATATGGAGGACTTCCCCACTCTAACCTCTTTGTTGGATAGCATCCCTGTTAGTTTGTGTCTCGGCTCTGAGTTGCCTAAGTTGTGTTGGCTAAAACCTGAAGCAGATAGTACTACCATCATTACATGTATATGGAAATTATTGTATATCTCTTGTGAAAGCCCATTGAAATGAAATTCAAAATTGTGCTTCTAAGCACAATGAAAGAAGGGCTATGAAATGTAAATCCCCAATGAAGGGACATGAAAGGCCTAATAAAAGCAGTGGTTAAATGTATGCTATATCCAAAGACTGTTGGCCATGGAAATTGAATGTAATGATTAATTCCTCACGGAGCCTACGGGTTGTGATGTGAGATGGAGTAAGGGACAACTAATTCTAAGTGTCCCCTAGAGTCAGTCTTGAGTTACGGTTTGTCGGGCACCTAGTCATGGTGGCTCTAGAAAAGATCCTCACGGAGCTGAGTCAGCTTGGATGTGAGTTGTAGACATCTACCAAGGTTGAATAAACACTTCCTAAACAACTTATTCCATTTGTGAGACACTACCATCCCTTGTGTTTTCTTTATCCAACATATGCTTGAGTGTGTATTCCCTTTCCTACATCCAAAGTATCACAGTGTCAAGTTAGTACAATCATCCCTCGGCTTTGCCTTACATTTGTCCACCTTCACCCATTACTAGCAAATTGATCACAACCATGAAGTGAGTATATTCTTGAGGTTCTATTCTGAGCTATTATTATTTATAAATTTATGTTGAATATCTATTATGTTTAAACCGCCAGTGAAATGATACTTTATGATTAGAGTCTTGCTATTTGAATGACTAACGGAGCATGTCTTATCCAATTGCACTTGCAGCATTTTGATGTTTTAGCCTGGGTCATATTTTAGTCAGTTTTGACCTGGTCAAACCTAGTTTGACCAAGTCAACCACAAGACATGAGATGAGTTAGACTAGTGATGGTAGAGATTGATGATATATGATCTTTCATTTCCCATCAGGTGGTTCCATGCAGCAGTTACAGGTTTTAGATGGTGAATTGTGATATTTTTTATGATTTTGATCATTTACAGATTATTATTTTTTATCTATACGGGCATGGTTATGGTTCCAGATGTTTATACAGATATCCACATGGTTTATCAGTACTCATTTCTAATGTATTTGGACCTTCTGAGTCCATTGGGATACTTAGTTTGAAGTTTTGGGCATTTTCAGTTGAGATATTTTTCAGTTTATCACTTCAGTGCAGATTTGCCATTTAAAATGGCCTGGCAGCAGAGTTTGACATTTTACTTGGTTCACCTAGGGCGCTACAGAGAAAGCATGGGGTCCAGCCATTTGTTAGTACTATATTACCATGCTTCCGGACATTTTGGTGCAGTCAGTTTTGCCCCCCATGTACCAGGAAGTGAGCTACAGGCATTTTATTCTTTCACAGGTGATTTTCTGAGGAATAAAAAATGGTAAAATGGCTACAGAGGAATTCGATTTGGGCTATTGAGGCAAGGAAATGGCATGAGGTTGATTTTGATGATGTGTGTGATGCTTCCCACACCTTCTAGAGCAGGTTGCAGCATTCAGTGGGGCCCACACACTCTCTCGGCTTATATATTATGATTTTATTGTGTCTTTGAGGGGGCAGGATTTGGCCATGTGGTCACAGTATTGTACCTTGATGATATTATTTTTATTATTGTGCCATGGGGACACACTAGAGAAGGAATATTTCACCTCCTAGACCCTCCATGAGCTTATGTTGTGACTTTAGTCACTTTTATGCGGTATGTCCCCCCTAGGGCGACTTAGCTAGTGCACCCTCTTCTATTTTTGAGTTGATCCATGTACTTTATTATTGGGCTCATCTTAGCCATTGATTTTCACTTATGTATCTTTTGATCTCAACCACTCGTTAAAAAGGTGGTTAGGGTTTTGGTCTCTCCCATTGCTATTTAAAGGAGAGACCCCCCTCATTGTAAAGGGACTTTTGGCTCTTGGCTACTGGAATAAAATATATTTTTGCAAACTCTTGTGATTTGGTTCTGGGTGTTGGAAATGTCAATTGAAACTGCTTTTCCATTGCATTGAGGATATTGGTGATTATTTTTCACATTTATCTATCCACGTTTTACTTGCAGATGAAGAAGACGACTTGGAGGAGGGACGCACTGGCTGAGGAGACTCACCTTGTCTCTCTCTTCTCATTTGGTTTGGTTCAGGGAGTATCATTATCTTCGTACCTTTTATTCTCTGTGATCATTTTCGTCATTTGCATTTACCTTCATTTCTGCTTGCTAATTGAGTTTTCTTCCTTGGTTTTGCAAAGAGAGGGGTGCATCAGTGGATCTAGACAAATTCGTAGGAGCAAGATAAAGCATCAAATCTTCATTTGATCTTTGTGAGAGAAATCCTTGACATACTAGCACCAATTTCCATGACACAGGTATGCTTACAAGGTATGCAATTTATTCTTTTAACTTACCCATCTGTCATTCTCATTAAAACCCTAACTCTAAATCTTTTGGAAAATTCCCTGGGTTTCATTTCTTGGTTTACTGGTAAACCATTTCTGGGTTTTTATCTTAAACCAATCCCCAGGTGGGTTCTCAAAGGCGTCATGCTATGAGGACTCCATCTACCCTTTATGCCTAGGCACTGGTCTCTAACCCTTTATGCCTAGGCACTGGTCTCTAACCCTTGCACCTCCCTGGTTGGCTTGTTTCCCGGGTTGTGTAAACCTTGTTTGTTGAGCTTGCATACTTTGATACTATCAGATCTCTCATCCAAGTTGTGATAGAAAGCCTAAACTATCAGATCTACTATTTGGGTCACTTTCCATGTTTTAAGGGTCACGTTTACCAAGGCAACTGATTTTGATCATTTGTCCTAGCACTTGAATCCTGGAATCATACTTAATATCAAGTCACTGTGTTTAATTATTCACAAAGTCAAATCTTATCTCTCTTAAGCCTCCACAGTGACCTTATTTCCTTAAATCTAGGGTTCATCACCCCTCACCTTACGTACCCTATTTCATAGCTTGATCTGGTGATTGGGTTAGATCTTGTTAGAAAAACAGGATCGCAGAGCAATAACAATAAACAGAAATGCAAATATAATCACACATACACATTACAAGAGAGACAGATATATCGTGGTTCACCCAACTTGGGCTACGTCCACACTGAATTTGCCAGTCCTTATTATTATTACCGTCCAGCAAGGTGAAGGGATACAACCTACAGCACAGCCACTACACTTCCTCTTCACTGTCTCACAGTCTCTCTCCTGATCTTAGAGATCTTTACAATGCATAAAACCTAATACATCAACCTAGCCGTATTACAATGTCTTTCTTTTATAGGGAAAATACAATGGGAAAAATACCACGGGATACCCAAAACCATGGGCCCGCAAAACAGCTGGCGAAAACAGCCCCAAAAAAGCAGAATGGGTGTACAGTCCTTCGAGGTGCACGGCTAAGACAATATCGTCTATGAGACTGGAAGATCTGGCTCCACAACCAACAGATCTCTCCTGTCGGGAGTAGATTAGGGTCTCCCCCTTTACTATCTGTGGCTTGGATAGTACAAAGTGAAGAGTGCTTCGATTGGCATGCCAACCAATCCATCTTGGGGATCGAGGCCCTCTCGTGTCACCTCTTTGGTTGCCTGTCCCCTCTGTCGTCTTGTATAGGATTATCCATTGGGGCAACTACGAGTTGTGTGATAACAGTTCTAAACCATTGGCCATTGAAATATACTGTTGAAACCCTAGCTGCCGAAACTTATAAAAATTCTATAGCTCATTTAATTTGGAATCTTGGCGAAATATTTCTAGGTTTTTCTCTTTAGGCCTATCCCAAAGTGGGTTCACTAGGGCGTCACCCTTAGTGGACTCCTTCTAGCCCAATTCCCTAGGCACTGGTCATTTACCCTTGCGCCCTTCTTGATTTTGCCTTGTTTCCAGGTTGTTTGAGCTTCATTTTGGCTTGTGAGCTTAGATATTGTCAAATCCTACATCAAGTCTCATCCAAAGGCACTACGAAGCCTCATTGTGATCCTAACCCGTCTACCTTGGACAGGTTTCCCGAGGCAGAAGAAATCTTTCTCATTTGCTAGTGTCTTGATCTTGTAACTAATCTTTATATTCATAAGTCACTTGTACTTTCACATTGGGTCAATATTTGCATCCTTTAAGCCTCTTGATCCACACTTAACTCATCTTGTGACTTCATCCATAGATCTAGGGTTTATCATAACTTACACCTTTCATACTCTAGTTGTCTGGTTTGATCTGGTGTTTTGGTTAGATCTCTCCTATCGGGAATAGATCTGGGTCTCCACCATTGCTATCTAGGGCTTGGATAGTGTTATCACCTAAACTGTAGTTACCCCTATGGATGGATCCAGTCATGGATGGCAATAGGGAGGGGCAACTCAAAAGGTGCAACCACGATCACCTCGACCTCCAATATATGGTTGTCACGCCAGTCGAGGCAACCTTCGCTTTATGTTATCTAGCCCAGACAACAAAGGGGGAGACCCGATCTACTCCCGACAGGAGAGATCAAAACCAAGACACCAAATCAGGGTATTTCTAAGTGAAGTTAGGTGTATGGTTTATCCTAGACCTAAGGATGAAGTCACAAGCCAAGTGAGGGGTTCAATGAGTATAGCTTTGGTTCATAGTTGATGTGAGAGTGACTTATAATGTTTGAAGTGAGATCTAGGATGAGTGTGCTAGTTCAATGTTGGAGGATCCACTGCCTTGGGAACCGTGTCCAATGCAGGGTAGTTTAAGGGTTGAATTGGGGCTAACTAGTACAAGTGACAAGCTTGACCATGATACATGATAGCTTCAAGGGTTTAGTTCACCATGCAAAAGTCAAACCACAAGTCAATCCAACAATCTAGGAAAGTTGAATTAACTTGGAGAGAAACCAGTGCCTTGGGAATTGGGAAGTGGAGTCAAAGTAGGGTTGACTTGTGGTTTAGGACTCCTAGTACTTGGGACAAGTGGGCAATAGAGGTCTTGATGGATAAGTAGGTCTAGATCTAGGTTTGACCCAAGTGGACCACAATCCCTTAAAACAAGGAATGCTATCCCCAAGGCAAGATTTGACAAAGTGACACACTAGACCTAGGTTTTGAATTATTCCCGTTCCAAATCCGCAAGAATCTCAAGTACCCACGTCCTAGAAGTGAGTTAACTCACTTCTCCAAGGTGGTGCGACTTTACCCAAGGAGGCTAAAAAGGTGGGTTAGGTGGGTCAAGACAAGTCCGATGGCATCCAAACTTTAGATCCGGGTAGGTTAGTCAAGTAGGAGTATGGATCTATAATTTCACGGCAATCCGACGGTTAGATCTTTCTAGATCTGAGTTTAAGTACACCTAATGGTCCAAAATGGGGATTAAATCCCTTAAAATGTGGAATAGGGCCCACAAGGTGAATTTCAGAAAAGTAACAATCTGGGTGTATGTTATTTGATGTGTAGATGATAGATCAAGTGGAATCTCAAACACCCATGTACTAGATCTAGGACAACTTGCTCCAATTAGGAAGTGCGCTTTGGTTGGGAGAAGCTAAGTTGGCTTGGGAAGGGGGTCAAATGGAAGCCAATCCTCACCAAACTATAGATCCGGGATGCCGTGGATGCTATAGAGGTGGGTTTTCAATATTATGCCCAACAACCCACTAGATCTAAGTAGATCTGAGAAAATATAAAAATGGGGGTTTTGAAATATTTAGGGTTTTAACAATTTATGAGCTATGTCAATGGATTGGATAAAGGAAAGAGAAACAAACCTGTGGATCTTACCTGGGTAACCTTGTAGATGCCTTGATGATGATGATCTATGCAAACCCGATCAATTTGAGAAGCTTTGAGGTAGTTTCTATGCAAGTCGATTTGATCCAAGAAGCCAATGCGCCCTCTCTCCTGCACAACAAACGTCAACAATATCAGATTTGATGCATCAAGAGATAAGACTAATGCCACAAAAGAAGTAACTGGAAGATAGCATAGATCACAATGAAGCTAATGATAACCCCCTGATACAAGCGAATGCCAAGAAAGTCGATTTGAAGAAGCCTTGCAAAATCGCCCTTGTTGAAGTCGCCCTCCTGTAGACAAACAATGATTTCCAAAAAAAAGATAGATCTTACCACAATTTCCAAATGCTAGGTTGCAATAGACTTTCCAATCACCATCTAAGAACACCAGATGCAAAGGAGACCACAAGAATTTCCACAAAAATATTTTTCTATACCAATAATCCAAGAGCCAAAGACCCCTTACAATGAGACGCTCTCTCCTTTAAATAGGAAGGAGAGGCACCAAAACCCTAACCACTTTTTGAATGAGTGGCTAAGATTAAAAGATACAAATGTCTAATCAATGGTTGAGATGATCTCAACAATAAAATACATGGATCACTAATAAAATATAATGTAGGTGGACAAAATCGCCCTATAAGAGGGGAATCCCACCAAATCATGATGATAAAATATCATAAGAGGCTTATGGTGGGTCCAAGGGGTAATTTTATGCCTCCTTGGTCAATCCCCATAGCACAATAACCAATAAATAATCATGAATGTACCAAATCGTGCCTCCATAGTCAAGTCGTGGTCCTCAAAAGACCTCAAAAATCTACTGAAAGTGCCATAAGTGATGGATGCGGGCCCCGATGAAGCTGAAACTGCTGGAGAAGGTGTGGAGGACTCCGATCTATCATCACTGATCATCCCATGCCATAACATTGCCTCAGTAGCCCAAATCGATTTCCTCAATAGCCATTTCTACCAATCCTGAAATGCCTCGGGAAGCGTGAAACTGCCCCAAACAGCCTCCTGGAGTGCTGGCGCTGTCAAGGTGAGGGCACCAGTGTGTCCGGGAGGGGGGTAATATGGTAAAAACAAGTGGCTGGACCACCCCCTCCATCATCAGCGCCCTAGGTCAACCGGATAAAAATCACATCTGCTCTGACAGGGCCTCCGACAGACCAAAACTGCACTAGGACAGCCTACTGAGGCTCAATCATCACTGTAAGTGCCCGGAACTGAAAACAAACTGTCCCATTGGACTCAGAAGGTCCAAATCCATCCAAGATGTGTACTCATACACCATATGAGTCTCTGCATGATCAAAATAAATATCCAATATACCGAAACAAGGCCAATAATAATGATCTGTAAATGACCAAACACTGCTGTACCCCAAGAATCATCATCATAACCCTGTAGCTGCTGCATAGAATCATCATGTATGTGTACATAGACCATATATCATCTATCCATATCATCATAAGGTCTAACATCTCATGTCCCATGGTCCTCCATGGTCAAACTAGGTCTAACCAAGACCAAATATAACTCAGACCATCATCCAAGGCTGCTGCAAAGTGTCAAGGTTAATACATGCTCTACAACTTATTCAAATAGCAATTATAACACATAATAATCATAACTGGCGATCTACATCCAAATATATAGTGTCGTTAATTATTATTATTACTCAGACTAGACTTTCAGGATCATACTCACTTCATAGTTGTGATCAATTTGCCAGTGAAGGGTGAAGGCTAAATTAACTGGCTAGGCTAAGGGATGACTTGACTGACTTGACTTTGTGACACTTTGGCAAGGGAAAGGGAATACACACCATAGTATATACTGAATGAGCAATAACACAGGGAATGGCGGTGTCTCACAAATGGATGAGTTGTTTAAAGAGGGTTTATTCACCTTCACAAATGCGCACAATCCATAATACAAATAAGGCCAGCAATTGTTTAGATATAGCATTTAAGTTCCATTGCTTTTTGGGCCTGAAGTTTCCATAGCCTTGATCTATGTGTGTTTACAAACACATTGCATAGATTTACATTTTTTCTTTAGGCTTTCTGCTGCAAGTGTGTTTTTAAGGCACTTGTTTACCTGAGCACTTCTAGGTGTGTCATGGACAGCTTGTTTACCTAGGTATTTATTTTCCAAAAGATATAACATTTTATTTTCATGGCCATTTTCATTTGGCATGCCTTTCATTCATGTGTGTTTAGAAACACATTGCATGAATGGGCTTTTCATACAAGATATAGCATTTCATTTTTTCTAGATTTTGTATTCATGGCAGCACTAAAAGTTTCAGGTTTAGCCAACACAACTTTAGTGACTAGGGGGGATTCCAAGGAACTCCAACTCACCATAGGTAAGTTTTGTCACCAACTCAGAGCCGAGACACAATAAACAGGGAAGCTCATCCAATACAGAGGCTACAGTGGGGAAAAGTCCTCCATGCCACTAGTCAAGTAGTAAGTCAGGGTGATAATCTAAAAGGTAGGCCATGGATGGATGGAGACAATGAAATGATGGAGCCAACACTAGCAATCCAATGTATGGTGGAATGATCACCTCTATTCTCCCTAAGGAGGGTACATACCAATGAGTATGAGTAGTGAACTTCTAAGTCTGAGTAGGGACAATATAATATATATAATAGATCAACCAGGTCCAAATATTTATATGATCGCCAGATCATGACACTAAGTGCTAAGACATGCTATAAGAATAAGTATAAAAGCAATCTAACCATAACATCATGATATACCTACTGAGTCATATACATGAATGCTCATCAACCTGTACCATCCTCTGTCCTCTGAAACTGCTGCTGTAACTCTGGGCACTACTGACTGCTCTGTACCAATGGTATAATGGCGACATCGGTCATCTCTCTGAGTGTCCTGAGACTCAGTAATGGCATGGGGAATATAACTGCTGTCCACAATCTGATAGTGATCCAATATAGATGCTCATCTCAGCATCTCAAATGTAGGGGAACTGGCTGAATAGTGTACTGGCATCAGAAAAATAATGTATGGTAGCCCGGCTACTATAAATGTGATAACAGATAGCATAAAGCGAAGAGTGCCTTGATTGGCGTGACAACCAATCCATCTGAGGATCGAGGCCCTCTTAGGTCACCTCTTTAGATGCCTATCTCCTCTACCGTCCTATATAGGATCATCTCTTGGGGCAACTACAAGTTGTGTGATGAAATTTTTGGTGCCATTGTCAGGGAGGTAGAGGCTTACCTTCAGTGTCTACAAGTGTTCGTGCGTTATTCCATATCATATCGCATCCGATATTTTTACTTTGGTGATTAAATTTCTCATCATATAATTTATTTAATCACCAACTTAACTAACTCATCTCACCTCTCCTACAACATAATCATTCGGTGAATTACTTTTGTGGTTCATCCAGCGACTCCACCCCGCAACTCTGCTAAGGAGCGAATCCAATTAATAAATCCCAAAATATTAAATCGTGACTCTGCTAGGAAGTGAACCCATTCTATAAATCACAATGAATTCAGATGTATTTCTCCAAATGTCACAAAGTCTGAAAGAATTAAATGAAAATATAGCTGAGTATAGAAACCAAACAAAGAAAAGAAGTCAATGGCGACCACCGTATGGGTATAAAGATAATTCTGAGCTAGTTAATGGGCATCAAACTCAACCAAGGCTTTGGGCAAATGATTCTTGTCCAACTCAAGCAACTAGAACTTTTAGGAATCCCAAACCATCCCCTTTTGACTTTTCAGAAATATATGGGGCACCTCATCCTATGCCAAATGGATACATCAGGAGGTTGCCTCATTTTGATGGAAGTAATGGTATATCTATTGAAAGTCATTTGAATGCCCTCTAGGATTATATGGAATCTCTGGGTGTCGACGGTGAGGATATCTATATGCGGGCCCTTGGTGCATCCCTAGATGGGGATGCCTGGTTATGGTTTGATCATTTAACACCGGGATCCATTACTGGGTATGACATGTTTGAAATGTTGTTAAAAGATAGATGGGGTGAAAACACTAATGATCCTTTACAATCTCGTAGATTCCTACGTTGAATGTTTGGTGTTCAGGGGGATCGCAGTACCCATATTTGAAAGTCGACGTTTCGAACCTTTATCACGGTTCATCATCAGGACAATGAGTCAGGGTGAGGAATAGCATCTCCAGAACTATTAATATTCATTTGTTGAGAGAAAACCATGAACCCAAGAGGTCGGCTAAAAAACCCTAACCCTAAATGTTTCTAAGAAAACATATATAATTAATTTTTCCAAAGTACCGAAGAAATTTATATTGATCCTATAAAATTATTTTTATGTAATATCAAGTCTAATTAATTTTAATCTAAAACTATTCCAATATAATTCTAATATTTATATTTATATGTATTTATATGTTATAATATAGTATAAATCTACAATTACACTTAGTAAAGCAAAGTGTAATTTTAGATTCTTCATAGAAACTAAGAAATAGTTATTAATTTATTTAAGTAATAAACTTTTTATCTATTTTTTTTTAATTTTTTTTTTTAACCTTTTAGTTTAAAAATCTAAAAATAATTTAACATATAACATAATTGTTATTGTTATCATTTATTTGAAATCTTTCTAATGAATGAAGGACCTAAGAAGAAGGCTAAAGGTTTTAAAGGACTAATATGACTAACCTATAGGGTATCTATTTGCACAAACCAAGATTATGAGGCATAATCTTTCTTGATAACAGGAAGCCACGCATTGCAAATCTCAAGGCCGCCATCTCTGTTTAGGTTGCTAGGATGCTTGGCTATCTCTAAGGCTTCTCTAATTTTACGTTTCTTTAGCAAGAATTTCAGTGTTCTCCAGGAAAATATGATGTTTAGTGTTGAGGGAATGTTCAACTAAGCCAGAGGTACGGGCTCTCTCATGATATCTGCTTCGTGTTCTTTAATTCTAACTCGGAAACAGCGCCCAGTCTCACCAATATAGCAATCTCCACAAGAACAGGGAACCTTATAAACGCATTGGCATTGATGTTGGTCAATGGGATCCTTAACAGATCTAATTCTATTTCTAATGGTTATGGTTGATTTGAATGAGGTTGAAATTTCCTTTTTCTTTAGGATTCTTTCAATCTTGTCTGACTCCTGTTATCACCTAAACTGTAGTTACCCCTATAGATGTATCCATTAATGGATGGCAATAGGGAAGGGCAACTCAAAAGGTGCAACCACGATCACCTTGACCTCCAATAGATGGTTGTCACGCCAGTCGAGGCAACCTTCACTTTATGCTATCTAGCCTAGACAACAAAGGGGGAGACCCAGATCTACTCTTGACAGGAGAGGTCAAACCAAAACACCAAATCAAAGTTAAGTATGAGTGAAGTATTGTAGGGTGTATGGTGTATCCTAGACCTAAGGATGAAGTCACAAGACAAGTAAGGGATTCAATGAGTATAGCTTTGGTTCATTGTTGATGTGAGAGTGACTTATAGTGTTTGAAATGAGATCCAGGATTAAAGTACTAGTCAATTGTTAGAAAATCCACTACCTTGGGAACCGTGTCCAATGCAGAGTAGTTTAGGGGTTGAATTGGGGCTAACTAGTACATGTGACAACCTTGATCATGAGATATGACAACATCACAAGGGTTCAGTCCACCAAACAAGGATCAAACCACAAGTTAATCCAACAATCTAGGAAAGTCGAATTGACTTGGAGAGAGATCAGTGCCTTGGGAATTGGGATAAATGGAGTCAAGAGATTAACTTATGGTTTATGACCCCTGTGGCATAAAACAAGTGGGCTATTAAAGGTTTGATGGATGAATATGTCTAGATCTAATAGATCATGGTTTGACCTAAGTGGACCACAATCCCTTAAAACAAGGAATGCTATCCCCAAGGCAAGATTTCACAAAGTGACCTACTAGACTTAGGTTTCAAGGTATGCTTGTTCCAAATCCATCAAAATCTCATGTACCCATGTCCTATAAGTGGACCAACTTCAATCTCCCAAGAAGTGCGACTTTGCCCAAGGAGGGTAAAAGGTGGGGTAAATGGGATCAAGACAAGTCCAATGGCATCCAAACTTTAGATCCAAGTAGTTTAAGCATGTGACAATATGGATCTAGAAAATCAAAGCAATCCAAGGGTTAGATCTTACTAGATCTAAGTTTAAAGATACCAAGTGGTCCAAAATGGGGATTAAATCCCTTAAAATGTGGAATAGGGCCCACAAGGTAGAAATTGCCAAAGTAACAGTCCAGGGGTAGGTTTTAGGACATGTAGATTATGATTCAAGTGAAATCTCAACCAATGTAGTCAGACTCGGACTCGGCAAATACGCGGTTGGCTTGGGACTCGGCAGACTCGACAGACTCGGATAAGACTCGGATAAGACTCGGCAAAGACTCGGCAAATATGAAAAATATGAAAAAAATTATAAATGTGGTAACTTTTAAGCACAAAAAACATAGATAATGATATTTCTAATCCATATAAGTTATAAAAACAATTCTATGCAGAAATTCATTAGATCATCTCATAAAAATTAATAATACAACATTTGACACTCCATATTTGTATGCCCATACATAAAAAATTAAAATTACATAAAAGAAATTTAAAAAAAAAACATAAATAAATTGCAGAAAATTAGAAATAAAATTAAAAAAAACTTAATTACAATTTTAAATCAAAACTTAGTTTAAAATTTAAAAACATTACTTAAAACTAAAAGTTAAAAATAAAAACATTACTTAAATTACTAAATATATATTTTTAATTTTTAAAATTTTAATTTAAAATAAGGTTAAATTACTAAATATATATTTTTAATTTTTAAAATTTTAATTTAAAATAAGGTTTGTTAAAGTTTAAAGTTTTAACTTTAAACTTTAACAAACCTTATTTTAAATTAAAATTTTAAAAATTAAAAATATATTCGTGGCCAAAGTCAAACCATATAATTAAAATTTTAAATTAAAAATTAACAAACTATATATTTTATAATTTTTATAGTTTTTTTTAATTTATTTTTATGTGCATTGTGTATGGACTATGGTCACATAGTGACCGCGTCCCCTTCGTGGCTTTTTGGCAGCCTGTGGAGGCTGGCTACACGGCCATCACGGCCTTTTGGCAGCTTGTGGAGGCTGCCTACAGGCCGTGATGGCCGTGTAGGCAGCCTCCACAGGTTGCCAAAAGCCCTGATAGGAACGCGGCCACCATACACTAATACAAATAAAAATATATATATATAAAAAATTAAAAAATATACAATAAACGTTAAAAACCGAGCGTACGTGGAAAATGGTGGGGCTTTCCGGCGGGTGAGACGGACTCGGCGAGTCTCTGCGAGTTCCAGCGAGCACGGCGAGTTCCTGCGAGTTCCAACGAGTTCCAGCGAGTACGGTCGAGTGGCGAGTTAGGGCAGCGAGTCCCTGGCGAGTACCCGGCCCGGATGTCACTCGGGCAAACTCGGCCAGACTCGCGAGTCTTGGCCGAGTATGACTACACTGATCTCAACTACCCATGTACCGGATCTAGGGTAACTTGGAGAGGCTAAGTTGGCTTGGGAAGGGGGTCAAATGAAGGCCAATCCTCACCAAACTATAGATCCGGGATGCCGTGGATACTATAGAGGTGGGTTTTAAATATCTTACCCAAGAAGCCACTAGATCTTAGTAGATCTGAAAAAATGTAAAAATGGGGGTTTTGATTAATTAGGGTTTGAAATATTTTAGACAAGTGGATAGATCATGGAAAGAGATTACCTTGAGATCATACCTGAGTGATGTGAATGAGATGCCTTGTTGTTGAGGAAGACTCCCACAGAGATCAAATGAGAGATTGTTGATTTGCTTGCCGAAATGATGCCCTAGCCCACAAGTGCGACCTCCTCTACCTGTCAATCCAAGGAAAGCGATTTCAATCAGAGAGATCAAGTATGGAGGAAATACAAGCGAAATGCAATAGTAACATGAAATAGAAGGTCCTGGGACAGTAATACTCCCTGTTACCGACGTAGAAACCCAAAGAAGAAGTAGGGAGGGTCCTCCCCTACCAATACGTCCTCCTTAGATGAATTCGGCCTCCATCTGTAGATGCAAAAGATGGTACAAAAATATGGCAAGACAAGATCTCCAATAACTCAGTGAAAAGGAAGAATCAACGAACGAACACCAAAAACATTTACCACAACACTGGAGATAGATGCAATAATAATTTTCTATTCCAATAATCCAGAGCCACAAGTCCCCTTTACAATGAGAGGCTCTCTCCTTTAAATAGGAGGGAGAGAGTCCATAATCTAACCACTTTTTGAATGAGTGGCTAAGATTAAAAGATCAAAAGATCTAATCAATGGTTGAGATGAGCTCAACAATAAAATACATGGATCACTGATAAAATATAACAATAAGTGGACAAAATCGCCCTAGAAGAGGGGATCCCACCAAATCATGATGACAAAATATAACAACTAGCTCATGGTGGGTCCAAGGGGTAATTTTAGCCACCCTTGGTCAATCCCCATGGCACAATAATAATAAAATAGTCATCAAAGTACCAAATCGTTCCTCTATGGACAAATCATGGGCCTTAGGAGGCCTCATAAATCATCAGAAAATGCCATAAGTGATGGATGTGGATCCCGATGAAGCTGAAACTGCTGGAGAAGGTGTGGAAGACATCCCACTCATCATCACTGATCATCCCATGCCAAACATTTGCCTCAGTAGCCCAAATCGAATTCTTTTGTAGCCATTTCTACTAATCCTGAACTGCCTCGGGAAGCGTGAAACTGCCCCAAACTGCCTCCTGGAGTGCCTGCGCTGTCAAGGTGAGGGCATCAGTGTGTCCAGGAGGGGGGTAATATGGTAAAAACAAGTGGCTGGACCACCCCCTCCAAGCACAGTGCCCTAGGTCAACCAGATAAAATCCATCTCTGCTCTGACAGGGTCTCTGACAGACCAAAACTGCACTAGGATAGCCTACTGAGGCTCAATCATCACTGTAAGTGCCCGGAACTGAAAACAGACTGTCTCATTGGACTCAAAAGGTCCAAATCTATCCAAGATGTGTACTCATACATCATATGAATCTCTACATGATCATATAATACATCCAATATACCGGAACAGGTGAAATAATAATAATCTGTAAATGATCAAATAATGCTGAAAACCATGAATCATCATCATAAACCTGTATCTGATGCATAGAACCATCATGTACATATACATGGACCATATATCATCTATCTGTATCATCACAAGGTCCAACCATCTCATGTCCTATGGTTGACCTTGGTCAAACTAGGTTTGACCAAGTCAACATGACCAAATATAACTTAGACTATCATCAAAAGCTGCTGCAAAGTGTCAAAGGTTAATGCATGCTCTACAACTCATTCAAATAGCAATTATAACAAAAAGTAATCATTACTGGCAATCTAAATCCAAATATATAGTGTCATTAATTATTATTATGACTCAGACTAGACTTTCAAGACCCGACTCACTTCATAGTTGTGATCAATTTGCTAGTGAAGGGTGAAGGCTTAAAATAAATTGGCTAGGCTGAAGGATGACTTGACTAACTTGACATTGTGACACTTTGGATATGGGAAAGGGAATACACACCATAGTATATACTGAATGAGCAACAACACAGGGAATGGCGGTGTCTCACAAATGGATGAGTTGTTGAAAGAAGGTTTATTCACCTTTAACAGACACGCACAATCCATAATACAAATGAGGCCAACAATTATTTTGATATAGCATTTAAGTTCCATTGCTTTTTGGGCCTGAAGTTTCCATAGCCTTTGATCTATGTGTGTTTATAAACACATTGCATAGATTTACATTTATTTTAGGCTTTCTGCTGTAGGTGTGTTTTTAAGGCACTTGTTTATCTGAGCACTTCTAGGTGTCACAGACAACTTGTTTACCTAGGTACTTTACATTTCACAAAAGATATAACATTTTATTTCATGGCCATTTTCATTTGGCTTGCCTTTCATTCATGTGTGTTTAGAAACACATTGCATGAACAGGCTTTTCATACAAGATATAACATTTCATTTTCCAGATTTTGTATTCATGGCAGCACTAAAAGTTTCAGGTTTAGCCAACACAACTTTAGTGACTAGGGGGAATTCACAAGGAAATCCAACTCACCATAGGTAACTTTTGACACCAACTCAGAGCCGAGACACAATAAACAGGGAAGCTCATCCAACACAGAGGCTACAGTGGGGAAACGTCCTCCATGCCACTAGTCAAGTAGTAAGTCAGGGTGATAAACTAAAAGGTAGGCAATGGATGGATGAAGACAATGAATAATGGAGCCAACACTAGCAAGCCAAGGTATGGTGGAATGATCACCTCTATTCTCCCTAAGGAGGGTAAAACCAATGAGTATGAATAATGAACTTCTAAGTCTGAGTAGGGACAATATAATATATATAATAAGATCAACCAGGTCCACATATCTATATGATCGCTAGATCATGACACTAAGTGCTAAGACATGCTATAAGAATAAATATAAAAGCAATATAAGCACAACACTATGATATACCTGTTGAGTCATATACTTGAATGCTCATCCTCTGAACCATCATCTGTCCTCTAAAACTGCTACTGTAACTCTGGGCACTACTGACCGCTCTGTATCAATGGTATAGTGGCTACATCGGTCATCTCTCTGAGTGTCCTAAGACTCAGTCATGGCATGGGGAATATAACTGCTATCCAAATTTGATAGTGCTCCAAATAAATGCTCATCTCAGCATCTCAATGTAAGGGAACTTGCTGAATAGTGTATTGGAATCACAAAAATAATGTATGGTAGCCCGGCTACTATATATGTGATAACAACTCCTTCGATGTAAGGGAGGTAGGCTTTTAAGGTGTCTGGTCGATTATGGGGTATAGATGTGTGCTCCGCCTTAACCAAATCCGTTCTAATGTCTTTCTTCTTATAACCAATGTTTTGAAAGACATTGGAAAGGTTGTCTTTTTCTTGCTCAACATGCTCTTTGTCAGAGATTCTTATAGCCCTAATGGCTAAAGTGTTGAATACACCTATCTTTTGAGAGGGGGGATGATGAGAGTTTGCATGGAGATAACTTTCGGTATGGGTTTTCTTCCTGTAGACTTGATGTCCAAGAGTCCCGTCATTCTTTTTGGAAATGAGGACATCAAGAAAAGGAATACTACCATTGTCCTCCATCTCCATTGTGAATTTGATCTCACTGGATTGGTTGTTTAGGTGCTCAAAGAATTTGCTAAGTTCCTCCATGCCATGTGGCCATCTTACGTTAGTGTCATCTACAAATCTTTTCCATCTGGTTGGTTTTAAATGGTATGAGTCAAGGGATTTCCTCTCGAAATTCTCCATAAAGAGGTTTGCAACTATGGGGAAAAGAGGGGACTCCATTGCTACACCACTAGTTTGTTCATAAAAGTTTCCCCTAAAACTAAAGAAGGTTGACCTAAGGCATACTTCTGCTAACCTAGCTGTCCGAGGATCTGTGGCATCATTAATGATTTGGATTGCTTCATCAAGAGGAATCTTTGTAAAAAGTGAGACAACATCAAAACTAATAAGATGATCATCTTTGTCCAACTTCTCTTCTTTTAGGATATTGACAAAATCATTGGAGTCTTTTATGTAGGAGTCAATATTCCCAACTAGAGGGCCTCTACATATTTGCCAGGACTGAGCCTCATGACCCCAGATTTGATGATTGGGGTAGCCATTTTCTTCCATACAGAGCAGTTATGATGACAGTGTCCATGGTTATGCAGTAGCAGTGTTCTAGTTGATGGTCAGTGGTTCAGATGATGGATACAGGGATACGACCTAGCAGGTATATGGTTGTGCATAAGATATCTATAGTATGCTTTTTACTTATCTTGCTAGCATGACTAGGTATTTAGTGGTCATGATCTGGCGATATATTTATGTGGTTATTGGTTGACAGTTTAGAGTAAAAAGTGATTCGATTGCTTGGAATTGGAAATTCTTGTGTATACTCATTGGTCTTACCCTCTTAGTAGTATGGAATTGGCCATTCCCACCATTTATGGCTTGCTAGTTATGGCATCATTTGTCACCTTTCCTATCCATCCGTTATCATTCGTTCTTGGTTGTGTCCTGACTTGCACTTTAGCCTGTGGTATTGAGGACTTTCGCACTTATGCCCCTATGTTGGGTAGACTCCCTATTGTTATGTGTCTCGGCTTTGAGTTGTGCAACAGAACTTGCCAGTGCCTTGATCCTTCCGGCCAGGAGAACCCGCTAGTGTTGGTTCCTAAGCTTAGGTGAGTTGGTTTCTAAAGCCTTGACCTCTCTGGTCAGTTGCCCCTAATGTTTGGTCCTGATTGTGGATGATTCCCCCTAGTTGCTTGAGTTGTGTTAGCTAAAACTTGAAGTAAATTGTACTACCATCTCTGTAGCAAGACTTCTATGGTGGTTGATTGCGGGAGGAGTCGGAGAAGCCACAGTATCCATAGTTGAAAATCGACGTTTCGAATCCAGAACAGGATCCATCATCAGGACATATTGCCGAGTTTTTAAATGAAGAGCTAAAGATCAGATATATAGTGCTTAAGAAGTAAGGAAAGGAGACAAGCTGTAGGTCGGCTTATGGGGAAATTTAGGTTTTTTCGGGTGAAAAGTTGAGATTTTAAGTTAATCATAAAACCCTAAATTCTTAACTTAAGTTAATAATTGAAAATTAAAAAAGATTTTATTATAACTAAATGTTTATTTAATTAAGTAAATAACACTTACTAATTCTAACCTATAACTTTTAAAAAAAAAAATTATTATAAACAAACTTTATTACTGGAATTTGATAATTATTAAACCTAATAAAAAATTTTCATTATTAAACAATTAATAATCTATTAAAATTATTAACTTAAGTTAAGAATTTAGGGTTTTATGATTAACTTAAAATCTCAACTTTTCACCCGAAAAAACCTAAATTTCCCCATAAGCCGACCTACAGCTTGTCTCCTTTCCTTACTTCTTAAGCACTATATATCTGATCTTTAGCTCTTCATTTAAAAACTCGGCAATATGTCTTGATGATGGATCCTGTTCTGGATTCGAAACGTCGATTTTCAACTATGGATACTGTGGGTTCTCCGACTCCTCCTGTACTACCATCATTACATGCATTATGTGATTCATTGTTATATCTTCTGAAAATGCAAGCACATGGTAAAAATGAAAATAAACTATGTTTTTAAGAACAAATAAAGAGGGCTATGAAATGAAATGTGAAACACCCTAGATGAAAGTTGCAATTAGTTGTGCTTTTAAGCACATGCAAAATCCAAAGTGCCCTAAAAAGCAGTGGGTAAACAAATGCTAAATCTAAAGACTGCTAACCATTATGGAAATGTAATGATTATTTCCTCACGGAGCCTACGGGTTTGGATGTGAGATGGATTAAGGGACAGTTAATTCTAAGTGTCCCCTAGAACCTCAAGTTACGGTTTACTGTGCACCCAGTCATGGTGGTTCTAGAAAAGATCCTCATGAAGCTTGATTCAAGCTTGGATGTGAGTTGTAGACATTTGTTAAAGTTGAATGGACACTCCTCAAAACAACCGATTCCATTTGTGAGACACCACCATTCCCTGTGTGTTTTTTGTCCAACATATGCTTGGGTAGTTTTCCCTTTCCCTTTATCCAAAGTGTCACAGTGTTGAGATTGTAAACTCATTCCCTTGTCCTAGCCTTGTCTTTTCACCTTCACCCATTTCTAGCAAAATGGTCACGTCCATAAAATGAGTATACACTTGAGGGTCTTATTTTAAGTAATTGGTTGCTTTAATCTAGACTTATATTTGATGTTTTATTATTTAATCGCCAGTAGAATGCCACTTTATACTTTAGTTTTGATATTGAAATATTTAAAGGAGCATATCTCATCCATTTGCACCTGCACCATCAGTCAGTTATAGCCCGGGTCATTATTTTGATCTATTTTGACTTGGTCAACCCAATTTGACCAAGTCAACCGTAGGATCCGATATGAGTTGGACCGATGATGTTCGAGATTGATTATTTGTGGTCCTATGGTTCCCATTAGATGGTTCCATGCATCAGACATAGGTTTCATATGATGGTTTGATGGATTTTTATTATTATGATTATTTACAGACTATTATTTTTATTGTCCGAACTCCGGGCATTGTTGAGCTTACAGAGGATTATCATGATGGTCACATGGTGTAATAGTACTCATCCTTATTATATTTGGACCTTTTGAGTTCATTGGAACACTCAGATATCAGTTTAAGGCACTTACAGATGAGGTTATGGTCAGTTTATCACTTTATTGCATATTTGCCATATAAAATGGCCTGTCAACACATCTTGAGATTATTTTGGTTCTCCTAGGGCGCTACAGAGGGAGTATGGGGTCCAGCCACTCGTTATTACCGTATTACCATGCTCCCAGACATTTTGGTGCTTGGGGCACTTGGTAGAGAGTTACAGGCATTTTATTATTTTATAGATGATATTCTAGCGGTACAAAATGGAAGAATTGGTTACTAAGGAAATCGATTTGGGCAAATGAGGCAAGGAAATGGCATGAGGTTTGATCAGAGAGTTATTGTGGTACATCCCACACCTTCCGGCACAATCTACAGCTTCAGTGGGGTCCACACGCTCTCCGGGTCATTATTTGGGGGTCTTATATTGTATTATTGGGACAAAATGTCCTAGTGATTTTTATCACTTTATGATGTATGTATTATTTGATGTAGTTGGGGCATTAGTCTACTGAAGATAGTATCTCCTGGAGTCCCCCAACTAAGTGTCATGTTGTGTTTCCTAGTCACTTGTGTCATACGTCCCTGTTATCACCTAAGATGTAGTTACCCCTATGGATAGATCCAGTCATGGATGGCAATAGGGAAGGGCAACTCAAAAGGTGCAACCACGATCACCTCGACCTCCAAAATTGTATGGTTGTCACGCCAGTCGAGGCAACCTTCGCTTTATGTTATCTAGCCCAGACAACAAAGGGGGAGACCCGATCTACTCCCGACAGGAGAGATCAAAACCAAGACACCAAATCAAGGTATTTCTAAGTGAAGTTAGGTGTATGGTTTATCCTAGACCTAAGGGTAAAGTCACAAGCCAAGTGAGGGGTTCAATAGGTATAGCTTTGGTTCATAGTTGAAGTGAAAGTGACTTACAATGTTTAAAATGAGATCTAGGGCTAGTGTACTAGGTCAATGTCAAACGATCCACTGCCTTGGGAACCGTGTCCAATGCAGGGTTGTTTAGGGGTCAGATTGGGGCTAACTAGTACATGAGACAATCTTGACTATGGTTCATGATGTCTTCAAAGGTATAGTTCGCCATGCAAAAGTCAAACCACAAGTCAATCCAACAATCTAGGAGAGTAGGTTGTCTTGGAGATAAACCAGTGCCTTGGGAATTGGGAAGTGGAGTCAAAGTAGGGTTGACTTTATGGTTTAAGACTCCTCCAACATGAGATAAGTGGACAGTATAGGCCTTGATGGTTAAATGTGTCTAGATCTAGGTTTGACCCAAGTGGACCACAATCCCTTAAAATAAGGAATGCAGTCCCCAAGGCAAGATTTGACAAAGTGACAGTCTAGACCTAGGTTTTGAATTATTCCGGTTTTAGATCTCCAAAAATCTCAAGTACCCAGTTCCTCGGAGTGAACTCACTTCTCCAAGGTGGTGCGACTTTCCCTAAGGAGGCTTCAATCAGGGTTTAGGTGGGTCAAATCATGTCGGATGGCATCCAAATTTTAGATCCGGGTAGATCAGTCAAGTAGGGGTATGGATCTATAATTTCGTGGCAATCCACCGGTTAGATCTTTGTAGATCTGAGTTTAAGTGTTCCAAGTGGTCCAAAATGGGGATTAAATCCCTTAAAATGTGGAATGGGGCCCACAAGGTGAATTTCAAGAAAGGGACAACCTGGGTGTATGTTATTTGATGTGTAGATGTCAAATCAAGTGGAATCTCAAACACCCATCGCTTAGATCTAGGTCAACCTGCTCAAATGGTGAAGTGCGCCTTCCTTGGGAGAAGCTAGGTTGGCTTGGGAGAGGGGTTAAATGGAAGCCAATCCTCACCAAACTATAGATCCGGGATGCCGTGGATGCTATAGAGGTGGGTTTTCAATATCATGCCCAACAACCCACTAGATCTCAGTAGATCTAAGAAAATGCAAAATTGGGGTTTTAATTAATTAGGGTTTTAGATGTTTTTGACAATTGGATAGACTATGGAGATAGAACTTACCTTGAGATCATACCTGAATGATGTGGTTGAGATGCCTTGATGTTGAGGAAGATTCCCGCAGAGATCAAATGAGAGATTGTTGATTTGCTTGCCAATTTGATGCCCTAGTCCACAAGTGCGCCTTCCTCTACCTGTCAAACCAAGGAATAAAATTCAATCAGTAAGATCAAGCATGGAAGAAATACAAGAGAAATGCAAATAGTAACATGAAATAGAAGGTCCTGGGACAGTAATACTCCCTGTTACCAACGAAGAAGTAGGGAGAGTCTTCCCCTACCAATACCTCCTCCTCCAAGCAAATCGGCCTCCACCTGTAGATGCAAAATCGTGGTACAAAAGATATGGCAAACAAGATCTCCAATAACTCAGTGCAAAGGAAGAACCAACGAACGAACACCAAAAACATTCACCACATCATTGGAGATAGATGCAATAATAATTTTCTATTCCAATAATCCAGAGCCAAAAGTCCCTTTACAATGAGAGGCTCTCTCCTTTAAATAGGAAGGAAAGGCACCAAAACCCTAACCACTTTTTGAATGAGTGGCTAAGATTAAGAGATACAAATGTCTAATCAATGGTTGAGATGAACTCAACAATATAATACATGGATCACACATAAAATATAACATAAGTGGACAAAGTCGCCCTAGGAGAGGGGAATCCCACCAAATCATGATGACAAAATATCATAAGAGGCTCATGGTGGGTCCAAGGGGTAATTTTATCCCTCCTTGGTCAATCCCCATGGCACAATAACCAATAAATAATCATGAAAGTACCAAATCGTGCCTCCAAGGTGAAGTCGTGGTCCTCAAAAGACCCCAAAAATCCACAGAAAGTGCCATAAGTGATGGATGCGGGCCCCGATGAAGCTGAAACTGCAGGAGGAGGTGTGGAAAGTCCCGATCTATCATCACTGATCATCCCATGCCATAACTTTGCCTCAGTAGCCCAAATCGATTTTCTCAATAGCCATTTCTACCAATCCTGAAATGCCTCGGGAAGCGTGAAACTGCCCAAACAGCCTCCTGGAGTGATGGCGCTGTCAAGGTGAGGGCACCAATGTGTCCGGGAGGGGGGTAATATGGTAATAACAAGTGGCTGGACCACCCCCTCCATCATCAGCGCCCTAGGTCAACCGGATAAAAATCATCTCTGCTCCGACAGGGCCTCCAACAGACCAAAACCGCACTAGGACAGCCTACTGAGGCTGAATCATCACTGTAAGTGTCCGGAACTGAAAACAAACTGTCCCATTGGACTCGGAAGGTCCAAATCCATCCAAGATGTGTACTCATACACCATATGAATCTCTGCATGATCAAAATAAATATCCAATGTACCGGAACAAGGCCAATAATCATGATCTGTAAATGACCAAACACTGCTGTATCCCAAGAATCATCATCATAACCCAGTAGCTGCTGCATAGAATCATCCTGTATGTGTACATGGACCATATATCATCTATCCATATCATCATAAGGTCCAACATCTCATGTCCCATGGTCCTCCTAGGTCTAACCAAGACCAAATACAACTCAGACTATCATCCATAGCTGCTGCAAGGTGTCAAGGTTAATACATGCTTTACAATTTATTCAAATAGCTTCTATAACACAGAGTAATCATGACTGGCGATCTAAATCCAAATATATAGTGTCGTTAATTATTATTATTACTCAGACTAGACTTTCAGGACCATACTCACTTCATAGTTGTGATCAATTTGCTAGTGAAGGGTGAAGGCTGAAATAACTGGCTAGGCTAAGGGATGACTTGACTGACTTGACTTTGTGACACTTTGGCAAGGGAAAGGGAATACACACCATAGTATATATTGAATGAGCAATAACACAGGGAATGGCGGTGTCTCACAAATGGATGAGTTGTTTAAAGAGGGTTTATTCACCTTCACAGATGCGCACAATCCATAATACAAACAAGGCCAGCAATTGTTTAGATATAACATTTAAGTTTCATTGCTTTTTGGGCCTGAGGTTTCCATAGCCTTGATCTATGTGTGTTTACAAACACATTGCATAGATTTACATTTATTTTTAGGCTTTCTGCTGCAGGTGTGTTTTTAAGGCACTTGTTTACCTGAGCACTTCTAGGTGTGTCATGGACAACTTGTTTACCAAGGTATTTATTTTTCCAAAAGATATAACATTTTATTTTTCATGGCCATTTTCATTTGGCATTTCTTTCATATACAAGATATAGCATTTGATTTTTCCAGATTTTGTATTGATGGCAGCACTAAAAGTTTCAGGTTTAGCCAACACAACTTTAGTGACTAGGGGGAATTCCCAAGGAACTCCAACTCACCATAGGTAAGTTTTGTCACCAACTCAGAGCCGAGACACAATAAACAGGGAAGCTCATCCAATACAGAGGCTACAGTGGGGAAAGGTCCTCCATGTCACTAGTCAAGTAGCAAATCAAGGTAATAATCTAAAAGGTAGGCCACGGATGGATGAAGACAATGAAATGATGGAGCCAACACTAGCAAGCCAGAGTATGGTGTAATGATCACCTCTATTCTCCCTAAGGAGGGTATGTACCAATGAGTATGAATAGTGAACTTCTAAGTCTGAGTAGGGACAATATAATATAAATAATAGGTCAACCAGGTCCATGTATCTATATGATCGCCAGATCATGACACTAAGTGCTAAGACATGCTATAAGAATAAGTATAAAAGCAATCTAACCATAACACAATAATATACCTGCTGAGTCATATACCTGAATGCACATCAACCTGTACCATCATCTGTCCTCTGGAACTGCTGCTGTAACTCTGGGCACTACTGACTGCTCTGTACCAATGGTATAATGGCTATATCGGGCATCTCTCTGAGTGTCCTGAAACTCAGTCATGGCATGGGGAATATAACTGCTGTCCACAATCTGATAGTGATCCAATATAGATGCTCATCTCAGCATCTCAAATGCAAGGGAACTGGCTGAATAGTGTACTGGAATGAGGAAAATAAATGTATGGTAGCCCGGCTACTATATATGTGATAACAGTCCCCTAAGGTGTCATTGAGGAAACACGTCCCCCTCTCTTAGAGTGATCCATGTATCATCTTAGTCATTGATTATTAGTGATGTATCTTATGATCTCAACCACTCGTTTAGAAAGTGGTTAGGGTTTTGGTATCTCTCCTATTTAAAGAAGAGACCCTCATCATTGTAGAGGGACTTTGGCTCTCGAAATTTTCATGAGAAAGAGAATATTTGCAGAGACTCTTGGATTTTCTTTGTGGGATGTTCTTAGATTGTGATTGGAAAGTCTATTTCTTTTAGCATTTGAGATATTGTTGTGGATCCAAAATATTTTGAGGAAACAATGTTTAATTGTAGGAGGGAAAATTCATCTTGGACGTTTTTGCAAGGGCTCCTCAACTCGCTCCTTTTTGAAGTTGCTTCGTATTAAGGGCTTTTCAATGGCATATTTGATCTTTGATGTGTTCTTTGATATTTCTCATGCTTTTACAGTCATTTTCTTCTAAGCAGCAAATCTTACTTAGGTAGTTTGTTTGTGCAGGAGAGAGGCGCGCATTGGCTTCCTTGAGCAAATTGATTTCATCTGGATACTTAGCTATCTCAAATTAATTGAGAATGGATAGATCATCACTCTCAAGGCATCTGCAAGATTTTTCGGGTAAGATCTACACTTAATCTTTTTGTTTGAAGTTCTAAACCATTGACCATTGAAATATACTGCTGAAACCCTAACTGTCGAAACTTATAAAAATTCTATAGCTTATTTAATTTGGAATCTTGGCAAAAGATTTCTGGGTTTTTCTCTTTAGGCCTAGCCCAAAGTGGGTTCACTAAGGCCTAGCCCAATTCCCTAGGCACTAGTCATTTAACCTTGCACCCTTCTCGATTTTTCCTTGTTTCCAAGTTGTTTGAGCTTCATTTTGGCTTGTAATCTTAGATACTGTCAAATCCTACATCAAGTCTCATCCAAAGGCACTACGAAGCCTCATTGTGATCTTAACCCTTCTACCTTGGACATGTTTCCCAAGGCAGAAGAAATCTTTCTCATTTGCTAGTCTTGATCCTGGATCTAGTCTTTATATTCATAAGTCACTTGTACTTTCACATTGGGTCAATATTTGTATCCTTTAAGCCTCTTGATTCACACTTAACTCATCTTGTGACTTCATCCATAGATCTAGGGTTTATCATACCTTACACCTTACGTACTCTAGTTGTCTGGTTTGATCTGGTGTTTTGGTTAGATCTCTCTTGTTGGGACTAGATCTGGGTCTCCCCCATTGCTATCTAGGACTTAGATAGCATGAAGCGAAGAGTGTCGCGATTGGCATGATAACCAATTCATCTGGGTATTAAGGACTTCTTAGGTCACCTCTTTAGTTGCCTATCTTCTCTATCGTCCTGTATAAGATCATCTCTTGGGGCAACTACAAGTTGTGTGATGATAGGTTGTGTTGTTGCCTAATACACACCTGGGGGGGACGCGGCAAGAAACCTTCAAGCCGCTCGGCGTGTCCTTGGGGGCTGTTGTCCGCCAGATTGCACACCAGCAGCGGAAATCTTTCGAAAGCTGTCTCTTCACTACAAGTGAGAGAGGTGTGGCCTTGGGGGCAAACAATGAGCCAGGTACTGTCACCTGAATCCCAGCTCCTCCATTTAGGCAAACTCCTAACGAAGCCAAGGGGGGTAATCCCTAAAAAAGAGTTGTCTAAGGCTCTTGTGTGTTTAAAATGTATTTTAGTGTTGTGATGCGGATGGGTGTTGTTTAGGAGTTTTTTGAAGGTGAGATACACAAAAATGCTTTAAATAAGACCAAGATAACGCAATCCACGTTGCAATAAAAGATAGGAGATACACTGAATCAGATATAAATCACTCTTTACGAAAATTAACACAAGTACTCCAATATTGATAAATAAGCAAATAAAATATTGTGATTAAGGACCAGTGCCTTATGGAGTCAAAAATGTAGAAGTGATTGTGAAATGCTTGATACAAGTGTTTGAGATAAAAGTTTTTGAGATCGTTTTGCAGCTTATCTTGGTAAATTAAAGATTTTAGTGGTCTTGATTATTATGGCTAAGAACAAGGATATTCAAGAAGTGGAACCTTGACCGAGAAAAAACACTGGCAACCTTTTAGATGATAGGTCGGGAGCACCCAGATTGCAAAGAGGGCAAGTGTGCTTACGGCTTGACCGCCCTCGAGTCTGACAGTGGATTCCCGGCACCACCTGTTTTAGGAAGTACTCAGTGATTTTGTCTTGGTTGGGGTTTTGGGTAAAAATTTTAATTAATGTTATCGCTTGTGAATTTAACAAGTCTTACATCTTTCTGAGTACTAGCCCAACCGTTTCCAGTTGGCAGAGCATACGGGTGTAGGACAAAGACCAAGATAAATTAATTAAAAGGGAAATATGGGTTGAAAAGTTTTATTATTAGAGCACTTTGTTCAACTTTCCGACAGAGAGCGCTCTTGACTTGATCTTATGACCACAGTTCAAGAGACTTGCTAATTAACAAATGCCTAATGCAGGGAATGATGCAAGACTAATAATGCTCTCCGATAGAGAGTGCTCTTGACTTGGATTTGGCCAAGTTCAAGAGACTTTAGTTCGTTTTAAGAAGCAAATAGTAGTTGTAAAAGCAAGATACTTCAACTTGAAATGATTAAACAATGTGATAGATCAGAAAGATATGAAACATTGCTAACAATGCTACTTGCAAAATAAAATGAAACTGAAAGATCTAGTGTTCTACCACACAAATTCTAATCTAATAGGTGGGATCAACCTCCGAACAAGGTCAACCACTAGAAGCCACTAGTCTTGGAAACCTTCTAGCTAGCTGGATGTCCACAAGAAGCTGATGGGGGAACGAGTAGCTACCACAACGTTATGTGGCCTTTGGGATACAATACCAAAGTTAGCTCTACTCTAGTCAAGGCTTGGAAGAGAAATGACAAAAATGAAAAATAAGATACTAAACAGAAAATAAAGTCTAATCTACCCAAGAATCTCTTTCAGGTCAAAGACCGTACTCGGGAGAGCATGGGGGTAAGTAAATCAGAAATTATAACAAACACAACTTATTGAAATGGAAACTAATCTAAGAGCATATCAGAGATCTAAGCTAGAAACTCAAACCAATCAAAGACACTACAAAGCTTCCCCAAATGGGGAAGTTGGGGGTGGGGGATTAAAGACCCCACGAATCAGAGATTTTATTAAACAAGTACAATATTTAGGGATTTCAACCTTTTGACGAAACTTGAAAATGAAATGAAACAAGCCTTAGTGGCTTTTTACAAAGGATAAATACTAGTCTTTTGGTTTGGATTGCCCTCTTGTCTTCTTGATAACTTGTTTTAGAAGCCTCTTGACTTTCTTCTTCTTTGAAAACACCTACACAAATTCAAATCATCTAATAAGACAACCTTTAGTGTTAAAGAAAACAATAATAGAATTTGAAACTAGCTAAGTCCTAGATCTAAATCTATATGCAAGATCCTAAATGCAAAATTCAAAACACCTTCAAGTGAGATCTAAACTAAAGATGCCTAAGTGTTTAACTTTTTCAAATGCAAGCTTTTAAGACTTTTCAATGAGATCTAATGATGCAAACGAAACTACCAAATAACAAAGTGTAAGATCTAAACTAGTAACAATGTAAGTGCAAAACTAACTAATAAAGGAAACTAGACCCTGACTATGAAATGAAAAGATGAGATCTAAGATTAATCTTTCAAAGTGATGCAACTAACTATTAAAACTTAACAAAACTACTACTAACAATTTGTTTGTTTGCTTTTGTTGTGTTTTAGGGCCAAAGAGAGGATGGACGAGAAGGAGCAACCTAAGGGCAAAAACGAAGAGGATGAAGGAGCAAAAAAACAAGAGGAAGGAGGCACTCAAAATAGGGTAAGACGAGAGCAAAGAGAGAGGGCAAATGGAATGAAGAGAGGAGGAATTTAGAAGGGGGACGAGAGGAAGAAGGTAGGGCTAAGGATATGGGACGAGAGGAAGGAGGAGGTAGCTAAAGAAGATGGGACGAGAGCTAGAGGAGGTAGGGCTAAACTAGGGCAATGGAGGAATGGGGTAGCAAGTCAAATCAAAGGGATTCAAGGAGAAGACAAGAGAGGCTTGAGGAAGATAGCCTTAAGTGACAAAGTAACCAATTTAAGAGTCTTTTTGATAAATGGATGGATCTTTGAATCTAACACTTCTTGCCAAAATTTTGATGTTTATGAGGTCGACTTTGGGAGATCCTGCAATGCACGAATGTTAGGAAAAATGGGTCCTTTGAAGAGATGGAGGAGACAACCGAGTTCCAACTCCTCTTCAAACCTATGAGATCTGCAAAATGTATCACTTACAAATAAGTTTGATCAAATATAGTATGCAAAATTGAAAGAGACTAGAAGAGTGTTAGTATTTCCGACTACAATTCACTACTTCCAAATCACAAACAACCCAACATCAATGGACAAATTGAATTCAAATGCCCATCCTATGGACTTAAAAAAGTCTTCTAAGCTTTAACAAATTTGATCAAAACAATGAACATGTAAGCAAAAAGATGGAGCAAGATCACCTTGATTAATTTGAAGCAATTTCCATGAACAAGATCAACACATCATATGGACCTCCAAAGCCACTTTATTTCAAATAGCAAAAGCTATAACACATATACAATTTGGCAGAGTAAGTTTGCCCAAAATTCTCCATGAGATAATAACCCAAATGGGCCTCTCTTTATAGTAAAACCAATAGCTAAAACCCTAGGTCGAATTGGCTTGAGTGAGAGCCAATGACAATAGACATGAAGGTCGAATTCCAATCAAACCCAAGCTTGGAGAGCTAACTCGAACTTGTTGGTAGGTGACAAGTGGATAGGTGGCAAACTCGCCCTTGGTGGTTGCATGGGAAGTATCACCCATCAAATGGGCAAACTACAACTAGGATCCACGTGAGCAAGAGGTAGGTGCGTGAGCTTGATGAGGAGGATGCGTGAGCTTTGAGAGGATGGCGAGTTGACATGTGGGAGTGTGGTAGGTGCTAACTTGGGATTGCAAAGGAAGCCAAGCTATGGTGATTTGGTGAGTCATGAGGGCGCCTACCATAAACTTAAATGCACATCCACCAACTCAATCAACAGTTGACAACTCACAAAATCGAGTTTTGCATGGGAGAGGACGAAATAGCTTGAGGAGATCTCTTGCTGGTGACTGGATAGTTGATTGAAACCACTTGGAGTTGATTGGAATCTTCATAAATGTCTATTGCCATGTCATTTAGCCTTTTATTTTAATCATTTCTGATTATTTTGGAGAGTTTTGGATTTCTCCAAAATATTCAAAAATATTAATTTAATTAATAATTTCTCTGTAAATGACTTTTTAGAGAAAATATTAATTATGAGGCTGAATTGACATCCGAAAGTTGGGTTTCGTTGGTCCATGGGTCATGTGTGATTTTTGGCTTATGAAACGAGCCATTAAACACTAAATTCGGACCCTGGATGACTGACATATTATAGACTCAAATTTCTCCATATAAACTATAGAGAAATTTAATTAAAATTTAAAAAATAATTAAAAATTAAAAAACCTCAAATCCAACGCGTCCGGTAAAAATTTTTCGAAATTTTTTCTGGGGGTCCTAGAGACTTAGGACATGACCAAAACCTATTCTAATAGTGTCTAGTAGGTTTATACCTATTAGTTGGACTCTAATAACCCCCCATGGCAAAAATTTCCAAAATCGGGCATTCCAGCTTTGGAGGAAGCGGGAGAAAAACCAAGAGATTATATCTCGCCTGAAGCAAAGTATAATCTGACGGTGAAAAAGACTCCCTGGAATACCTTAGTTGTTTAATCCAGTCATGGGGAACCGAGCCACTCAGACCCTACTAGCACACTTTGTTACAAATCCCCATGGGGCCATGGTCATGTCGACTCAAAAACAAAACTGGCTAGCCAAAATTGGCTAGACCCAGATATCTGAAACCCAGATACTCTGGAAGTGAACACTGATGTGTTCCAACACTGGCGGCTCAATGAGGTTTCAACTATTGTACAGATCAGTTGATAACAGGGGCAAGTGACAGTCAAGTGTTGCCACCTAATTACTCGACTCCTCCATCTAGGCTTACTCCTAGCGAAGCCAAGGGGGGTTGTCCCTATAAAAATAACTAAGGCTTTTAAATTATAACAATGAAATAAAAGCTATTCTAGGAGTTTAAAATGATGAGATGGAAAAATAACACAACATAGCATCATTTGCAATTTTACTTAATCAACACCACATGATAAATGAAACTTCACGACAATATATAATTAAAGATAAAAGATGAATAGACCAGTGCCGAGAGATATATGCGTGTGATTGTTGTTGTGTAGGGTTGTGAAAGTATTGCAAGAGGCTTGTTGGTTTATTTTAAAATTATTAGATGAGTATTATGGGAGTGGGTTAATTCTTGGTTTGGTCCAACCAGATCTAACTTCTTGGACTGAGTGCTTTAGCAGCTTAACTGAGTGTCCAACCAGGCGAGGATGAACCTTCTTAAAGAAGCATGCTGACTCTACAGTGTACACCCATGCAACCTCCCGAATCCGCAAAGGTAAATAATTTTGGATTTTCCTATTAAGCTAAGTGCCTTACACCCGTTTCTGATTGATCCAACAGTTTAGACTAGGCTGCAGCGATCAAGAGCATACTTTGGGTTTGGAGCATTGGTTCGTTTTATTAAAAGTTGAAAGTGGATGATGGAGTACTTCGGTAGAGCAAGGGGTAAATTTTAAGGTTAAATTTTATGAACAATAGTAGTTTGTAGCACAAAGCAAAGGAAAGATTTGAACAATTGAAGTGAGCCCTTTGAGGACACTTTGTGTGCTTGGTGATATTATTTAATTACTAATGCTCAAAGAAAACTAATCTAAACAAAAAAATCAAAAAAAAAAAAATCAAAAATGAAAAAAGTGTGAATCCCCCCCCCTGGGGGGATTGGGGCCAGGCGCTGGAATTGCCTGCTGAGCTCTTTTTATTCTTTCGATTACAAAATGAAAACCTTGGAAGAAACATTGTTTTCCCTTTATGATTAGGGAACAAGACAGTTTACAATTTTTTATGAAAAAAAGAAAGTGCTTGGAACCGGTTCTTTGGGTGATCCTAAAAGGTCCAAATGCAAAAGTTTTAGTGATCTTTGTCTTCAAACCTGCTAGAAAATCAGAGTGACCAGCAAGTTTAATTGTTAGTAAAAGAGGACCAAAAAAAAGTGCGTTGGTATCACTACGAAAAACATAGAAAAACTATAGATGCAACTAGTATGCAAATAAGACTTTATGGATGACTTCTAAGATGCTGAAATCAAATTTTGATTTAATTTAAAATGTAAAACTGATATGCATGCAAAACAGATCAGCAAACTAAAAAAAGTTCTAAAATGCTCTAAACTAGTTTTCTTTCAATATGCAAACTATGTAAAAATTTACGGGATGAATAACTAAGTAAGACAAGCTAGAAAGCTTGCCTTCTTAGGATCTTTACTTGTCTTTTTAAGAGATGGCAAGTAAATAATTTTAGCACTTCGATTGTTTGAATAAAACTTTAAAACACTAAAAATTTCTCAAAATTGTTTTTAGATCTAAACTTTTAAAACTTGGAAAAATGAGAAAGTTTGCAGTCTAGATCTATAATTATATGAATCTTTAACTACTTTGGAGTGCAAATACTTAGATCTATTTAAGATGAAGCCTTGGATCTAGATCTAAAAGTAAAGAGACGGTAACCGATTTAGATTATATGATGTTTGGATCTGGAAGCTTGAACCCTTGGGGGTTTGAGCAAATGGAGAAGGGTTGCGGAGTCTACTTCTTAGTGCACCAGTGGGATCTATCAATCTACATAAGTTTGTTGAAATAATGGAAGATCTAGCATGTTCATCCGTTCATCCAGCTTGAAGCAACCTGTAAAATCACAGAATAGACTAGCAAAGGGATTAAAAGCATCTGTGTAAATAATCAAAAGAAAATTAGAGATAATAGATTCAAACAAGAATGTTCTCTACCTCTAGCATTCTAATAAATTTTACAATAACAGATAGACTATAGAGCACTACTTACTATTCTTAATGAAAGCATTTTCCCTTTAAAGAAAGATACATCCAACAAATACTAGCATAATGTACGATACAGATTTACCTCATAAGATGCAGAATAACGAAGATCCAACACAACAGACACACTAGGGTAGCCTCCAAAGCCTTCTTTTATTACTCAACACTTAGACAATATTACAAAAAATGCGAGCAGAGGTTCCACCTTCAGATGAATAACAATGGACCTCAACTCTTCTTAATAGCAAAAAGCATGCAGAGAGGGGGCGCAAATCCCAAGGAGAGGGTGCATTCCTGATTGAAGAGTTAATTGTTGGTTGGTTGATATGATTGGAAATTGACTGAAATGCCAAACAAATTATCTGAGCCGCCCATCAAGCAAAGTCACCCATCAGATCTGAGCCACCCATCAAGCAAAGTCACCCATGCATGGAAAGGGTGCATTTCCCAAGAGATAGATGACTAAAACTCAACTAAATAGATTGGAATCATCTCTTTCGGAGCTCAGTTAACTCAGTCTTGACTATCCAGTCACTTTAGTTTAACTCCGATTCGACTCCGGACATCTTCCTTTGTTTTAGGAACTTGTCCTTTTATTAATAAATATGTCTTTTTTATATTGATTTTGTTTTTTTTTGGAGAATTTGAGTAAATATCAATTTTCTTGATAAATACTTACTCAAAACTTAGGAAAAGTGGGTTTATGGGTTAAATGGGTGCTCTGGCTTAGAAAATGAGCCTCCATTTATCAAAATATGCCCACAAACCATTTAATTATTACAATTTGAATTTTTTAAATTAAACCATAGGAAAACTGGTTTAATTAATTGAAAAAATTAATTTTTTAATAAAAATTAAAAAATTGTCCACGACCGCAAAAATAATTTTTTTTTTAAATTGATTTTAACCACCTAAGACCTAGTATATGACCATATGACTTTATTATAGTGTCTAGCATGTTTATATATGTTATAAAATGGACTCTAATAACCCCCCAAGACCTAACCGCCAAATTCGGGCATTCCAACTTTGGAGGTGTAAGAGAAAAACTCATCGATTATACTCGGCTAAAGGCAAAGCATAATTGACAAGGGAAAAAACTCCTTGGAATGCCTTGTTTGGTTGTTAAGTCCTAGGGAACCGAGTCACTCACAGACCACCATGCTAGCACACTTTATTACAAACACCATGGGGCATGGTCATACATTACAAAATGAAAAAGATGGCCCAAAAAAGGCCAAGGCTGGTGTTACACCTAAAATCTACCCATCATCATGATTTAGTGTATACATCCCTGAAATCATCTGGACCAAGTATTCATTTGAGAGGATTTGTACTCAGTTTGTACAACCTTTTGAGAGGTCGTTACAGGTTGCACACTAGCAACATGTGATGTCGCAGGTTGCTCCATAGCAAGGTGCGACGAGGTTTGTTTAATGGGCAAAAATAGCCATTTCGAGATCTTTCTCGAAGCTTGCCCATTTAGGGGCTTATCCCTGATCTCTTGGGGAGCTGGTACTTGACCCCTAACTCATTGGGAAGATCCCCTATCTCTCTCCTACCATCTCTCAACCTATTGTTATCACACAACTTGTAGTTTCCCCTAGAGGTATCCCATCCGGGACGGTAGAGGAGACAGGCAACTAAAGAAGTGACCCAAGAGATGCCACGGTTCCCAATGCAATGTGGGAGTCACGTCAACCGAGGCACTCTTCGCTTTAGGTCAAGGTGTAATTAGACCAAGGGGGAGACCCTATACCCCAATCACAGTTGATTGGACCCAAACAAAGGTTTCTAAGGGTAGGTAAGTAATGAGTTACGGAAACCAATGCAAGGCTAAGTGGACCTAAGGGTTAAGGTATGGTTGAGGGAAGTGTTGTCCGCCAATATGCACACCAGCAGCGGAAATCTTTCGAAAGCTGTCTCTTCACTACAAGTGAGAGAGGTGTGGCCTTGGGGGCAAGCAATGAGCCAGGTACTGTCACCTGAATCCCAGCTCCTCCGTTTAGGCAAACTCCTAACGAAGCCAAGGGGGGTAGTCCCTAAAAGAAAGTTTCACTAAGGTTCTTGTTTTTATAGTGTTTTTTGATGTAGTGATGCGGATGGGTGTTTTTTAGGAGTTTATAAATGAGAGACAATTTTGAAAATTTAATATCTGACAAGATAACGCAATCCACGTTGCAAATATAGAATGAAAGATACACTTGGGCAGTAAACAAATCACTTCACGTAAATATAAGCAAATACTCCAATGTTTTCATTTAAGGAAGCAAAATATATAATGAAGGACCAGTGCCTTATGGAGTCAAAAATAAAAGTGAAAGTGAAAACTTGATACAAGTGCTTGAAATGGAAAATTTGTGAGAACGTTATGCAGCTTATCTTGGTAAATTAAAAGTTTTAATTGTCTTGTTTATTAAGGCTAAAACCAAAGGTATCAAGGAGATGGTAGAACCCTACCCAAGAAAGATACTGGCAACCCTGAATGACATGTCGGAAGCACCCAGATTCGATAAGGATTGGTGTCCAATGTTTGAACCGCCCCTGAGTCTGACAGTGGGAATCCGGCGCCACCCCTCGCGGGAAGAACAGTATTTTGCCTTGGTTGAGGTTATGGGTAAAAATTTTAGTTAAATTTATCGATCGTTATTATCAAGTCTTCCACCTTTCTGAGTACTAGCCCAACCGTTTCCGGTTGGCAGAGCATACGGGTGTAGGACAAACCAAGATAAATTAATTAGGGGAGTGTGAGTGGAAAATTTTATTATTAAAAGAACCCTGTTCAACCCTCCGACAGAGAGCGCTCTTGACTCGGTCTTATGACCACAGTTCAAGAGACTTGCTAAATTAACAATGCCTAATGCAGGGGATGATGCAAGACTAAAAAATGCCCTCCGATAGAGGGTGCTCTTGACTTGGATTTGGCCAAGTTCAAGAGACTTTGGTTTATTTTAAGCAAACGAGAGCAGTTGTGTTGTGAAAAGCAGTAAAATAACTTGAGAAAGATGAAACCACTTGATAACTTGAAAGATAAATTAATGCTTTCAACAATAACTACTTTGCCAAATAATATGAAATAAAATTCAAACTAGTGTTCTACCATACAAATTCTAATCTACTAGGTGGGATTGATCTCCGAACAAGATCAACCACTAGAAACCACCAATCCTGGAAACCTTCCAGCTAGCTGGATGTCCACAAGAAGTTGATGGGGGAGCGAGAAGCTACCACAAAACTATGTGGCCTTTGGGATACGATCCCAAAGTTAGCTATTCTCTGGTCAAGGATTGGAAGAGAAACAGTATAATGATAAAAATAAACTAAGCTACCCAAGAATCTCTTTCAGGTTCAAGACCCTACTCGGGAAAGCATGGGGGTAAGTAAAATATGAAATATAATCAAGATAATTTATTTGAAACAAAATTTAAACTAAGAACATAAAAACGTAAATCTAGACTAAAAACAACCACAAGACCCAACAGCCTTCCCCAAATGGGGAAGAAGACCCAAAAGTGGAGGCCTCCTCCACTTAAAACTTTTATTTGATAAGTACAAGTGCCTCAAGGGAAAATCCTTGAAAGGTCTTTCGAGAATGATGATACTTGGAAAAATATTGAAGAAGATATAGATTCTACTTGTTATTACAAAGGATAAGTGTATCAAAATTTTGTCATTCTTATGGCTTCTTCACTTTGTTTTGCTTCGATCCTCTTGTTTCAAGATCTTATCAAGTACTTCTCTCTCAAATGGCCTACACAAGTTCAAGAATGTCTAAACAAGGCACCCATTAATCATTAGTAAAAAATAAATCAAAATTGAAACTATTCGAGTCTATATTTAAGATTTTAACTCTAAGATGGAAAATGCATGAAAATTTGTCATAAAATGTTAACTATGGCAAAACGGACCAACGAACAAAGTTGCTCTAAAAATGCTAGAAATGAGACCTAAGACTTAAAAAATTTTGGAAAATTTTATGAAAATTTTTCTATCTTTCAAAAAGGGAAACTAGATGCAAACTTAACAAGTGCTAGAATGAGATCTAGTATGATTTTAAACTACCTTTTCAATGTATGCCAATGATCTACAAGATGCAATAATTTAAGATCTATCAAATCAAATTGGACTACTCTAACAAACACTAACTTATCCAATTCGTTTTTGTTTTTTGTGTGGTTTTTAGGGCACTTGAGAAGATGGACGAAAGGGCAAAGCAAGAGGGTGAAAGGGGGATCTAAGAGAGTGGATCTAAGGGAGAAGAAAGAAGACAAAGGCTTGGATGAGAAACCCTTGAAGGGGAAAAACGAATGGTAAGGGAAAAAATAGGATAGAGTAGGATGAAGTAGGATGAATGGGGATAGGAATGCCAAAGGAAAGAAAAAAAAAAAAAAAAAAAACGAGTGCAAAAGGGAGGAGGACGAAAAGAGAAGGGAAAACAAATGGAATGGGATGGATAGAAATCTAGGGCCAAAGAGGAAGTAGGGCTAGCAAATTCAAAGGAAAAAGGAACTCAAGGAGAAAAAGACAAGGCTTGAAGAGAAAGCCTATAGTAACAAGGTTTTGAAAATAGAAATTTTGCTTGATGAGAAACCTGAGAAGAGCTCTTCCTAGCCTTCTTAAGATGAAAAGATCTTGAGATTTGTAGATCCTGCAACCACAAAGTATTAGGCCAAAACTTGAAGATGAACAAGGGTTTGATGCAACCGAGCTCTTACCCCTCTTCACTTTAGGCAACACCTAAATCACAAACCCAAACACTCAACCAACAAGTGAGATCAACAATGCTAGAATGCTAGAAATATCAAGATTAAATCAACAATTTGTATAACCAACTACTCATGTCCATTTAGATCTTGATAAACTATGCATAAATAACCAACTTAAATTATGAATGGTTACTCTATTGTACTAAAAATAGTCCTCACAAGCTAACCATTGATCAAATACCATGCATAATCAAGAGATGGGTTTAGAGAAGATGTCACCTCAACAAGAGATGAATTCACACAATAGATTGAAAGCTCATGGACCTCCAAAGTCGAAATCTTTATTGAAAATATTAAGCCAAAGCATATTACAAATTTTTGCAGAGTAATCTTGCATCAAAGTCTCCATGAGATAACAACCCAAATGGGCCTCTCTTTATACTAAAACTACACACCTAAACCCTAATTCGAATTTGGCAATGGAGAAGGTCGAATTCCAATCAAGAGGTGGCTTGGAGAGGTGATTAGCAATCAAAGTCGAGTTAGTGGTTGGTAGGATTGAATAGGTTAACCAATGGCCAAGTTACAACAAGGAAAGGCGAGTTAGGATAAGGATTCACGTGAGCCAGCGTAGCAAAGGCGTGAGCCATGTGGAGATACGAGTGGGTTGTGGTAGGTTGCATGCTAGTTCACGGGATGGCAAGTGGCAAAAAGGTAGTTGCTAAATCGTAATTGCATGGGAGCCAAACTAATCACGACTTTACCAACAAAAAACGAGCTCCAATCAAGGGAAAGACGTGAATCCTGGTAGGTATGGACTCGAGTTTGAGGATGAACGCGAGTTGGATGATGGATGGCGTGTGGAGACTAGTAGGTATGGACTCGACTTTGTAGAGGAACCAATCAAATAGTGCCTGCGTGGGAGTTTGACCAATAGAAGAACCATAACTAGAATCCACGTGAGCTAAAGAAGGGTGACGTGAGGGAAATGCAAATGCGAGTGGGCTGTGAGGGTAACACGTGGTGGATGGTAGGTGCAAACTCGAATTATGAAGAGAGCCAAGCTTGGATTGAATGCTGGTTTAAAGGAGGCGCCCACCATTGGCTTTTAATGCCATCCAACAAACCAATCAATCTATGCCATGTCACAAAATCGAATTTTGCATGAAGAAGGGCGAATTTCCTTAAGAAGGTTCTTTTCTGGTGACTGGATGGGTGACTGGATGAGGTTGGAGTTGATTGGAATCTTCCTTAATGCCCATTGCCATGTCATTTAGCCCTTTTTTTTAATCAAATTGATTAATTCTGGAGAGATTTGGATTATCTCCAAAATAACAAATTTTATTATTTTAATTAATAATTTCTCTGTAAATGACTTTTCAGAGAAAATATTAATTACGGGGCGGAATTGACATCCGAAAGTTGGGTTTAGCTGCTCCATGGGTCATGTGTGATTTTTGGCTTATGAAACGAGCCATCAAACACTGAAAACGGACCCCGGATGACTGACATATTACAGACTCAAATTTCTCTATTTAAACTATAGAGAAATTTAATTAAAAATTAAAAATAATTAAATAATTAAAAACCCCAATTTCGACGCGTCCGGTAAAAATTTTTTCAAAATTTTTTCTGGGGGTCCTAGAGACCTAGGACATGACCAAAACCTATTCTAATAGTGTCTAGTAGGTTTATACATTATAGTTGGACCCTAATAACCCCCCATGGCCAAATTTCCAAAATCGGGCATTCCAGCTTTGGAGGAAGCGGGAGAAAAACCAAGAGATTATATTTCGCCTGAAGCAAAGTATAATCTGACGGTGAAAAAACTCCCTGGAATACCTTAGTTGTTTAATCCAGTCATGGGAGACCGAGCCACTCAGACCCTACTAGCACACTGATACAAACCCCCATGGGGCCATGGTCATGTCGACTCAAAAACAAAACTGGCTAGCCAAAACTGGCTAGACCCAAATACAATGAAACCCAGATACTCTGGAAGTGAACACTGATGTGTTCCAACACTGGCGGCTCAATAAGGTTTCAACTATTGTACAAATCAGTTGATAACATCTGGCTCCAACTGCGGGACGGACACTTGCTTGATCTAGGAGTCAAAGGAGGTGTTCGAGAATCCCAGAATATCATTTTCCTGCACAGAAAGAGAAGTGTCTTAGTTCCCATGTACATGATAAATAATGCCAAAATGAAAAATCAACTATGAAACTATTTTTTGCTTTTTCTTTTCAAATTCAAAGTACAGAAATATAAATCTTTTCTTTTTCAGCATAAATATGAACTATAGTACAAAAATACACTATGATACAAAAATAATGATACATAAAGTACAAAGATAAGAGTTTAGGGAGATCCTGAGATGGCCTCTTGGTCATCTTGTATGTTGTTCCGATAAAAGGGCTTCAAATGTTGCCCATTTATAGGAAGAGGCAATATTTCTCCTTCCATAGTGTTGAGGCCGAAAGAATTATCTCCAACTGTGCAGCGTATAATAAAGGGGCCTTTCCAAAGGCTGTCGAACTTCCCATGCTTCCCAGGTTTTTCCCTTCTTTTGTCCCATAATAGAACAGTGTCTCCTTCCTGAAAGGCTCTTGGCTTGGCTGACTTATCAAATGTGGCTTTCATACTCTCTTTTTGTCTTAACATTTTGTCCAAGGAATTTCTTCTGTTTTCATCAAGCTCGATGATTTGGTTAGCCCTATCTTCCAACTCTAACTTCTCAGAGTCATAATCAGTTAGCATTCTGAAGATGGGGATCTGCATGCTAAGAGGTAGTATTGCTGTGATGCCATAAACAAGTTCAAAGGGGGACTTTCCGGTGGAGTTTTTCTTTGTAATTCTGTCCACCCAAAGGGCATATTTGATCTTGCTATCCCAGGATCTTTTGTTGTCACCAACAGTTTTCTTAAGGATAGTCATCAGGTTCTTGTTTGAGGATTCAGCAAGGCCATTACCTTGTGGATAATAGTCAGAAGAATGAGATAGAACAATGCCATATTTGAAACAAAAATCAGTCATTTCTGTTGAACTGAAAGCTTTGGCATTGTCAGTAGTTATCTTCAAAGGGGTGCCAAATCGAGTGATGATTTTATCTTCAATAAAATCCATAACCACCTTCTCAGTAGCTGTCTTGGTGGGAATGGCCTCCACCCATTTAGTGAAATAATCAGTTGCCGTCAGAATCCAGCAAAAACCATTGCTAGAGTTATCTTTAAATTTACCAATGAAATCCAAACCCCATTGTTGGAAAGGGGCAATGACAACAACCGGTTTGAGGGGTAAGGCGGCCAGTTTAGGCTTTCCTGTGAATAGTTGGCATTCCTGGCAAAACTTGACATGTTTGTACACATCTGAAAATATGGTGGGCCAATAGTATCCAGCTCTAAGGATTTTGTGGGCAGTTGTATTTGCTGCATAGTGTCCTCCACAAAATCCTGAGTGAAGGTCAATCAAGATCTTTTTGGAATCTTGTTCATGGACACATCTAAGGATAACCCCATCAGGGCTTCTCCAACCCAAGCCTTCTTGAGTGAGACAATACCTAGCAGCTTTTAGTCTTAATGCCCTTCGTCTGTGTCCTTTAAGGTGATCAGGGCAAGTCAGATGCAAGAGGAAGTATATAACATCAAAATACCAGTGGATATCTAACTCCCGCAAGGCAGGTGTCATTCGTGGACAATCAGGTTGATCTGTACAGTTTATGTTAATGGCTTCCTCATTCTTCTGGGTCAACATTTTGGCTAGGCCCTGTCCTTTGATAAGTTTGGTAGGTTTTATTTCCAAGTCATATTCCTGGATCTTGGAGACCCATGTGCCTCTTGTTCTTAAGCAATCCTGTTGGGATAGGATGTCTTTTACTGCAGCATGGGGGACATAACCTATAACTTTGTTGTAACCAATGTATGTTCTGAAATGTTTTAAAGATTTGACCAAAGCATAGGCCTGTTTTTCCATTATTGTATACTTTAATTCTGAATTTTGTAAAGCCCTGCTCATGAATGCAATTGGTTGCTCGAACCCTTCGAAGTTCTTTTGGAGCAAAACCCCAGCTATAGTATCCTCAGAAGCAAACGAGAAAATCATGAAATCTTTGGTATAATCCGGACTGACCAACACAGGTGACCTAGTAATGGCATCTTTAATAGTGTTGAAGGCTTCTTTTCCATCATCAGTCCACACAAACTTAGCATCTTTTTTAAGCAACCGCTGCATGGGTTTCATCAACTCTGCAAGGTTTGGAATAAACCTTCTGATAAAATTTATGTGTCCATTGAAAGATTGAAGACCCTTCACATTTTTTGGGAGAGGTATTTTCTTAATGGCTTCAACTCTTTCAGGGTCAATTTTGACCCCGTCCTTGTTTATGATATGCCCTAAGAGTTTTCCCTCTTCAATACCTAACACAGATTTTGCCGGATTTAGGGAAATACCATATTCTCTGCACCTTTCAAAGACTTTTCTCAAGTGATCAACATGGCTGGATCTTTCCTTTGAAAAGACGGTTAAATCATCCTGGTAAATTTCGATGATTTTTCCTATTAATTTTTTGAAAGCATAATCCATGGCCCTTTGGAAAGTGGCTCCTGCATTTGTAAGGCAAAAGGGCATTCTCAGATACTCAAAGGTTCCCCAAGGTGTTGTAAAAGCAGTTTTATGTTTATCCTCCTCTTTGATAACAACTTGGTTGTATCCTGAAAATCCATCAAGCATGGACATCATATTAGATCCAGTGACCCGTTGGAGGAGGGTCTCCATGTTGGGAAGTGGGTAGTTGTCTTTCTAGCACGCCATGTTTAGGTTTCTGAAGTCTATGCATATTCTGATACTTCCATTCTTCTTTCTTACGACAACTAGGTTGGAGCACCATGAAGTGTGTCGGGTAGGAGCTATAATGCCTGCTGCTAACATTTTCTCTAGCTCTCTTTTGATAATTGGAGCCAACTTAGGATTTATTTGCCTTAATTTCTGACGAAAAGGCTTAGCATTTTGCATTTCCGGTTTAAGGGGAATGGTATGTTGGAATACATCTTCCCTATAGGCCTTTAACTCGTCATAAGTAAAGGCAAATATATCTCTAAACTCTCTGACAAGGTTTATTAGTGCATTTCTTTCTTTTTCTGACGTTCCTTTTCCAATTTTTATGATTTTTGGATCTGTTTCTGTTCCGATGTTAACCTCAATGTAATCCCCTGGTTTCATTTGGTCAATGTTGTTCTTCTTCCCATCATGCCTATCAAAGATGTTCTCTAACTTAGTGAAACCACGTGAAATTGGGTTCATGGGCTGGCTTTCATCTTTATACTGCTTGCCTTCTTCCTGTTCATTAACATTGAAATTGGCAAACTCATCTAAGTTATTTATGAATCTTAAAATTTGTTCATCATCTTTGAAAACCTGCCAATGGTTCATGTTGTCTGGGACAGATGGCCTATAATTTACTTCAAGGGTACAGTCTCCTTTCAACATTTCGTCTGACGGCTGGAGGGTAGATGCTGCAACGGCTAACCTATCTGCCATACTGTTTTCCTCCCTATGAACTGCTTGTATGTTTAGAGCATCAAAGTATTCCATGGTATCCCATACCGCATTTCTATATCTTTTAAGCCTTTTGCAATGGCATGCAAAATTCCCCTTGATCTGTTGTACCACTAAATCAGAGTCTCCCTTAATACTAAGCATTTTGATCTTCATGTCTTTAGCAATTTCTATGCCTAATAAGAGTGCTTCATACTCCGCAACATTGTTGGTAGCTTCAAACTCGAGTCTAAAGGCAAAGTAAAAGATTTTATCCTCAGGTGATATTAGGACTATACCAGCACCTTTGCCAGATTTAGAAAAGGCACCATCAAAAGTCATCTTCCACAATCCATCAACCTCTTTGTCTTTCATTTCCCTACGAACAGGATCTAAGAAGGTGGAATTGATTTGGATATCTCCCATCTCACCGACATGGCAAACAAACTCATTTGAAGGTCTATCAGGATTTTCCACATGGTATCTCCTTTCCCTTTCAGTGTGTAACTTTACAAGAGAGTCTTCGGAAGCAGGAACTGTTGCATAAGACCAATCCATTTGTATAGAACCACCCAAGGTTGCACCCCACTTTCTAGAAAGCAACATACCCCATCTATCCGGTACATCTATGACAAGGATATCCATGGAAATATGGATATCCGGGTATTTGGCCAACCTTACAGGAACATTCTCTATCATACCCTCAACCTTGACGGGCCTAGAATCCATGGCACATACATTCTGGTAGGGCCTGGTGGTTCTTAAGTTGAGTTGTTGCATAACCCTTTTGGTCATTAAGTTCGCACCGGATCCTGAATCCAGCATACAATTGTGTAGAAGAAAGTCACCTATCATCAATGATATGTAAAAAGGAGGGTGAGCTTCTTTTCTTGTATCCCTAGTATGCAGGATTATAGGAGGGTCCTCATGGGTTGATTCATAGCTGGTTGAGGGTTCTTCCATATTGTCCGAAAAAGTGACCTTCTTAGGATTTTGAGGAGTGAGAGGAGTGGGTGGACTAGGCTTGGCGATACATGCAGGAATGGGTGCTTCTAAAGGCTTGGTGGTATATGCAGGAATAGGTGCCTCTAATGTTTTCAACAATTTTTCCTTTTGACCAGGAATCTTATAGAGTTCATTTATAGGTATAGGTACCTTAGTAGTATTGAACCAATTATTCCAATCAAAATTTAACTTGCTAGAATCTGTTGAATCATTTGGGATGATTACCTTGGGAGGTTGTATAGCAGGTGCAGGATTTGATCTTCTTTGATATCCGACCCCTTTAAATCTTTGCATATTTTGTAGCTGTTCATTTGATGGTCTTCCCCCAAAGTTTCTTGTCATATTGTCTGGTTCATTCTCAGCATGTTTCCAGTTTTCTTTGGGAATATTGCGGATGTCACCTACAGCATTTATGTATTCAGGCTCGCTTGATGTTGGATCACTGGTACCCTCCCCTTCAGGATAACCATGCTCTTGTACATAGTTCGCAAAATAACAAGCGAATTCCTCATGGAAATCCTTGCAAGCTCTGCAAAATGGGATGTATACCTCATTTGCGTTGGTAGCCTCTATCTGAGTGGGAGGCCTCTTTTCATTTTCGTGAGCTTTCTTTTGCCAGTTATTTTTGGGAGGGTAATTTCTCTGAGCAGGTTGAGTTTGTTGAACTTGTTGAACTCGTTGGACTTGTGCCCTTTCCATGTTTATTATTTTGTTTTGAACCTCCTTCATTTGGGCCACATGTTTCTGCTCAGCTCTTTCCATTCTTTCACACATGTCCATCATCTTTTTCTCATATGATTCTTTCAAAGCATCCAAAGGATCTTTACCTTTAGGCTCAGTTGTTTTCAAAGGAGTTTGGGCTCTTGAATAACCGGGTAGGTTTGACTTCCCAGATGATTGCATGTTCCTATCAATCTTAGTTGCCATCGTTTGTGCTTCTAACAAAGTAGTGGGTTCTTTATCCCTAAGTTGATACTGCATCTCTCCACTTAAAGCTTCAATGTAGTAAACCAGTATAGTATGTGGTGTTGGCTTGTAGTCTGTAGGGATTGCATTGTATAAATCCATGAACTTTTTGTTGAAATCTTCCATGGTTTCCATTTCACTTCTTCTAATGTTTGTTAGAGCAGCAAGTTGATGACGTGGCTCTTTTTTCTCACCATACTTGTTGGTGAAAGCAGTTGAAAACTCAGCTAAGGTGGCAAAGGAGTTGGCTGGCAAGCCGATGAACCAGTCACCAGCATCTCCTTCTAAGGATAAAGCAAACAACTTCATATACACATCTTCATGCCTATGAGCAGGTTCTCTGACATATCCACTTTTTATTCTTGAGAAAGCAGTGAGGTGTTGTGCGGCAGTAACAGTATCAGTGCCGGTAAAGGTTGGAAGTTTGTCGATGGCCTTATCTGGAAGATCATGTGGTTGACCTGCAATCTGAGTAATGTTGAGGGGGGCGAAAAAATCACCCATTGTATCGGAAAAACAATTATTACTGTTTTCAAAATTTTCAAAATTATCTAAGTTATCTTCTTGAAAGAGACTATGGATGTCAGAAATAGACTGAGACCTAAGTTCTTCAAGGATTTTTCGAGAAGCAAGCTTGTTTAGTCTCCTCCTATAAACCTTTTCAGGTTCTGGGATAAAACTAAGCAAGCCTTCAGAGTTTCTTCTGGTTGAATACCTTGAGGTGTTAATTGACAGTGGAGTCGCCAGGTGGTTTCAAGTCTAATTTCTGAGAGTGATTGAACTAAAAAACTACCAAAAAGGGAAAAAGGGCAGTGGAGTCGCCAGACAGATTTGAGAATCTATCAAAAGGTAAACAAACTAGAAAAAACTAAGGTCATCCAGGAACAAAAAGATTTGTCCCCGGCAACGGCGCCAAAAGATGTTGTCCGCCAATATGCACACCAGCAGCGGAAATCTTTCGAAAGCTGTCTCTTCACTACAAGTGAGAGAGGTGTGGCCTTGGGGGCAAGCAATGAGCCAGGTACTGTCACCTGAATCCCAGCTCCTCCGTTTAGGCAAACTCCTAACGAAGCCAAGGGGGGTAGTCCCTAAAAGAAAGTTTCACTAAGGTTCTTGTTTTTATAGTGTTTTTTGATGTAGTGATGCGGATGGGTGTTTTTTAGGAGTTTATAAATGAGAGACAATTATGAAAATTTAATATCTGACAAGATAACGCAATCCACGTTGCAAATATAGAATGAAAGATACACTTGGGCAGTAAACAAATCACTTCACGTAAATATAAGCAAATACTCCAATGTTTTCATTTAAGGAAGCAAAATATATAATGAAGGACCAGTGCCTTATGGAGTCAAAAATAAAAGTGAAAGTGAAAACTTGATACAAGTGCTTGAAATGGAAAATTTGTGAGAACGTTATGCAGCTTATCTTGGTAAATTAAAAGTTTTAATTGTCTTGTTTATTAAGGCTAAAACCAAAGGTATCAAGGAGATGGTAGAACCCTACCCAAGAAAGATACTGGCAACCCTGAATGACATGTCGGAAGCACCCAGATTCGATAAGGATTGGTATCCAATGTTTGAACCGCCCCTGAGTCTGACAGTGGGAATCCGGCGCCACCCCTCGCGGGAAGAACAGTATTTTGCCTTGGTTGAGGTTATGGGTAAAAATTTTAGTTAAATTTATCGATCGTTATTATCAAGTCTTCCACCTTTCTGAGTACTAGCCCAACCGTTTCCGGTTGGCAGAGCATACGGGTGTAGGACAAACCAAGATAAATTAATTAGGGGAGTGTGAGTGGAAAATTTTATTATTAAAAGAACCCTGTTCAACCCTCCGACAGAGAGCGCTCTTGACTCGGTCTTATGACCACAGTTCAAGAGACTTGCTAAATTAACAATGCCTAATGCAGGGGATGATGCAAGACTAAAAAATGCCCTCCGATAGAGGGTGCTCTTGACTTGGATTTGGCCAAGTTCAAGAGACTTTGGTTTATTTTAAGCAAACGAGAGCAGTTGTGTTGTGAAAAGCAGTAAAATAACTTGAGAAAGATGAAACCACTTGATAACTTGAAAGATAAATTAATGCTTTCAACAATAACTACTTTGCCAAATAATATGAAATAAAATTCAAACTAGTGTTCTACCATACAAATTCTAATCTACTAGGTGGGATTGATCTCCGAACAAGATCAACCACTAGAAACCACCAATCCTGGAAACCTTCCAGCTAGCTGGATGTCCACAAGAAGTTGATGGGGGAGCGAGAAGCTACCACAAAACTATGTGGCCTTTGGGATACGATCCCAAAGTTAGCTATTCTCTGGTCAAGGATTGGAAGAGAAACAGTATAATGATAAAAATAAACTAAGCTACCCAAGAATCTCTTTCAGGTTCAAGACCCTACTCGGGAAAGCATGGGGGTAAGTAAAATATGAAATATAATCAAGATAATTTATTTGAAACAAAATTTAAACTAAGAACATAAAAACGTAAATCTAGACTAAAAACAACCACAAGACCCAACAGCCTTCCCCAAATGGGGAAGAAGACCCAAAAGTGGAGGCCTCCTCCACTTAAAACTTTTATTTGATAAGTACAAGTGCCTCAAGGGAAAATCCTTGAAAGGTCTTTCGAGAATGATGATACTTGGAAAAATATTGAAGAAGATATAGATTCTACTTGTTATTACAAAGGATAAGTGTATCAAAATTTTGTCATTCTTATGGCTTCTTCACTTTGTTTTGCTTCGATCCTCTTGTTTCAAGATCTTATCAAGTACTTCTCTCTCAAATGGCCTACACAAGTTCAAGAATGTCTAAACAAGGCACCCATTAATCATTAGTAAAAAATAAATCAAAATTGAAACTATTCGAGTCTATATTTAAGATTTTAACTCTAAGATGGAAAATGCATGAAAATTTGTCATAAAATGTTAACTATGGCAAAACGGACCAACGAACAAAGTTGCTCTAAAAATGCTAGAAATGAGACCTAAGACTTAAAAAATTTTGGAAAATTTTATGAAAATTTTTCTATCTTTCAAAAAGGGAAACTAGATGCAAACTTAACAAGTGCTAGAATGAGATCTAGTATGATTTTAAACTACCTTTTCAATGTATGCCAATGATCTACAAGATGCAATAATTTAAGATCTATCAAATCAAATTGGACTACTCTAACAAACACTAACTTATCCAATTCGTTTTTGTTTTTTGTGTGGTTTTTAGGGCACTTGAGAAGATGGACGAAAGGGCAAAGCAAGAGGGTGAAAGGGGGATCTAAGAGAGTGGATCTAAGGGAGAAGAAAGAAGACAAAGGCTTGGATGAGAAACCCTTGAAGGGGAAAAACGAATGGTAAGGGAAAAAATAGGATAGAGTAGGATGAAGTAGGATGAATGGGGATAGGAATGCCAAAGGAAAGAAAAAAAAAAAAAAAAAAAAAACGAGTGCAAAAGGGAGGAGGACGAAAAGAGAAGGGAAAACAAATGGAATGGGATGGATAGAAATCTAGGGCCAAAGAGGAAGTAGGGCTAGCAAATTCAAAGGAAAAAGGAACTCAAGGAGAAAAAGACAAGGCTTGAAGAGAAAGCCTATAGTAACAAGGTTTTGAAAATAGAAATTTTGCTTGATGAGAAACCTGAGAAGAGCTCTTCCTAGCCTTCTTAAGATGAAAAGATCTTGAGATTTGTAGATCCTGCAACCACAAAGTATTAGGCCAAAACTTGAAGATGAACAAGGGTTTGATGCAACCGAGCTCTTACCCCTCTTCACTTTAGGCAACACCTAAATCACAAACCCAAACACTCAACCAACAAGTGAGATCAACAATGCTAGAATGCTAGAAATATCAAGATTAAATCAACAATTTGTATAACCAACTACTCATGTCCATTTAGATCTTGATAAACTATGCATAAATAACCAACTTAAATTATGAATGGTTACTCTATTGTACTAAAAATAGTCCTCACAAGCTAACCATTGATCAAATACCATGCATAATCAAGAGATGGGTTTAGAGAAGATGTCACCTCAACAAGAGATGAATTCACACAATAGATTGAAAGCTCATGGACCTCCAAAGTCGAAATCTTTATTGAAAATATTAAGCCAAAGCATATTACAAATTTTTGCAGAGTAATCTTGCATCAAAGTCTCCATGAGATAACAACCCAAATGGGCCTCTCTTTATACTAAAACTACACACCTAAACCCTAATTCGAATTTGGCAATGGAGAAGGTCGAATTCCAATCAAGAGGTGGCTTGGAGAGGTGATTAGCAATCAAAGTCGAGTTAGTGGTTGGTAGGATTGAATAGGTTAACTAATGGCCAAGTTACAACAAGGAAAGGCGAGTTAGGATAAGGATTCACGTGAGCCAGCGTAGCAAAGGCGTGAGCCATGTGGAGATACGAGTGGGTTGTGGTAGGTTGCATGCTAGTTCACGGGATGGCAAGTGGCAAAAAGGTAGTTGCTAAATCGTAATTGCATGGGAGCCAAACTAATCACGACTTTACCAACAAAAAACGAGCTCCAATCAAGGGAAAGACGTGAATCCTGGTAGGTATGGACTCGAGTTTGAGGATGAACGCGAGTTGGATGATGGATGGCGTGTGGAGACTAGTAGGTATGGACTCGACTTTGTAGAGGAACCAAACAAATAGTGCCTGCGTGGGAGTTTGACCAATAGAAGAACCATAACTAGAATCCACGTGAGCTAAAGAAGGGTGACGTGAGGGAAATGCAAATGCGAGTGGGCTGTGAGGGTAACACGTGGTGGATGGTAGGTGTAAACTCGAATTATGAAGAGAGCCAAGCTTGGATTGAATGCTGGTTTAAAGGAGGCGCCCACCATTGGCTTTTAATGCCATCCAACAAACCAATCAATCTATGCCATGTCACAAAATCGAATTTTGCATGAAGAAGGGCGAATTTCCTTAAGAAGGTTCTTTTCTGGTGACTGGATGGGTGACTGGATGAGGTTGGAGTTGATTGGAATCTTCCTTAATGCCCATTGCCATGTCATTTAGCCCTTTTTTTTAATCAAATTGATTAATTCTGGAGAGATTTGGATTATCTCCAAAATAACAAATTTTATTATTTTAATTAATAATTTCTCTGTAAATGACTTTTCAGAGAAAATATTAATTACGGGGCGGAATTGACATCCGAAAGTTGGGTTTAGCTGCTCCATGGGTCATGTGTGATTTTTGGCTTATGAAACGAGCCATCAAACACTGAAAACGGACCCCGGATGACTGACATATTACAGACTCAAATTTCTCTATTTAAACTATAGAGAAATTTAATTAAAAATTAAAAATAATTAAATAATTAAAAACCCCAATTTCGACGCGTACGGTAAAAATTTTTTCGAAATTTTTTCTGGGGGTCCTAGAGACCTAGGACATGACCAAAACCTATTCTAATAGTGTCTAGTAGGTTTATACATTATAGTTGGACCCTAATAACCCCCCATGGCCAAATTTCCAAAATCGGGCATTCCAGCTTTGGAGGAAGCGGGAGAAAAACCAAGAGATTATATTTCGCCTGAAGCAAAGTATAATCTGACGGTGAAAAAACTCCTTGGAATACCTTAGTTGTTTAATCCAGTCATGGGAGACCGAGCCACTCAGACCCTACTAGCACACTGATACAAACCCCCATGGAGCCATGGTCATGTCGACTCAAAAACAAAACTGGCTAGCCAAAACTGGCTAGACCCAAATACAATGAAACCCAGATACTCTGGAAGTGAACACTGATGTGTTCCAACACTGGCGGCTCAATAAGGTTTCAACTATTGTACAAATCAGTTGATAACAGGAAGTATAAGAGATTATTAACGTTTCAACCTATGTATGGTCTAGGCCACATGATGGGGTATGATGACAAAGTATAGTACCATGTGTTTACACAAGTGGGTCTAGTTTTCTTGGGAAGTGTGAAGTGATTCTAGGTAGGCCCACAAGGTGAAGTTAGATGTGAGGTAGGTACTATAGGTTATATGTAGGCTAGATCTATGAGTTGAAGTTGATTTCAAGGATACCCATGTGCGAGATCTAGGATTTGACACCAATCCCAAGGAGTGCGACTTGCTTGGTGATGGACTAGTGCCTTGTTAAGTGGGCTAATGGGGTCAAAAAGTATGTCAAATTGTAGATCGGGACACCTAGAAGCCAAGTCAAGTGGATTGGATGAGATCCAATGGTTGGATCTTACTAGATCTAGGTTTTTAAATGATTACCCTAAGTGGACCACAATCCCTTGAAGCAAGGAATGCAATCCCCAAGGCGGATCTTGACAAAAAGATAGTGTAGACCTAGGTTTCAAGGCATGGGCATTCCAAATCCACGGATAACTCAAACACCCATTTCCTAGAAGTGGACCAACTCAAAAATTCAAGGGGGTGCGATTTGCTCAAGGAAGGTCCAAAAGTGGGTTTTGGTGGACCAAATCAAGTCCAATGGCCACCAAAATGTAGATCCGGGATGTTAGTACCCCGATCTATGCATGTTCAAAGTTTCAAGTGAATCCAAGGGCTAGATCTTAGTAGATCTAAGTTTTAAGATGCCAAGAAGATCAAAAGGGGGTTTTAACCCCTTAAAACATGGAGAGATGTCCACAAGGTAGTTTTCACCAAAGTAAAGATATGGGTATAGGTTATCAAGTGTCTAGATTTCAAATCAAGTGGGATCTCACCTACCCATGTGCTAGATCTAACCCAACAAGCTTCTCTTAGGAAAATCGATTTAGGTTCAAGAAGGCTTTTTGCATTGAAAAGTGTGTCAATTTTTAGCCAATCACCACCAAACTATAGATCCAACTAGGGGTGGATCCTATAGAGGTGGGTTTTTAATATCTTTTCAATTGCAAGGCTAGATCTAAGTAGATCTAAGAAATACCAAAATTGGGGTTTTGATTTAATTAGGGTTTTATGACCAATGAAGATAGAATGGATGAAAGAGACACATACCTTGTAGATCTTACCTCAATTGCTTATGGCCACCTTGCAATTTGATAGCATTCTCCTATGTGTATATTCAAGAGTGAGATCCAAGTGCTCCAACCAAATCGCCCTTCTCCAAGATAGCCAAATCGTCCTCCTCCTACAAGACAAGATCAAAGAAACAAGTCAAGCAAGATGATTATGAAAATGGTAGAAAGATGTAATAGAAAGCATCAACTATGTCACGAAGATACAATAATGATACTCCCTGTCACAAGATCAACCCAAAAGAGAATATGTGGATCCCTCCAACAATAACCCTCATGAAGTCGCCCTCCTCTCTCCAATTCGACTTTCCTGTCAAAAGGTTAGCAAAAGCACCAAAATCCACAATGATACATAGAAGAGATACTGTATATTCAATATGCAAGAGAATCCACAATGCAAGAGAGATGTGCTCCACAAAAAATCTTCTATTCCAATATTCCAGAGCTCCAAAGGTGCCTTTACAATGAGAGGCTCTCTCCTTTAAATAGGAAGGAGAGGCACCAAAACCCTAACCACTTTTTGAATGAGTGGCTAAGATTAAAAGATACAAATGTCTAATCAATGGTTGAGATGAGCTCAACAATGAAATACATGGATCACTAATAAAATATAATATAAGTGGACAAAATCGCCCTATAAGAGGGGAATCCCACCAAGTCATGATGACAAAATATCATAAGAGGCTTATGGTGGGTCCAAGGGGTAATTTTATCCCTCCTTGGTCAATCCCCATAGCACAATAACCAATAAATAATCATGAAAGTACCAAATCGTGCCTCCATAGTGAAGTCGTGGTCCTCAAAAGACCTCAAAAATCCACAGAAAGTGCCATAAGTGATGGATGCGGGCCCCGATGAAGCTGAAACTGTTGGAGAAGGTGTGGAAGGTCCCGATCTATCATCACTGATCATCCCATGCCATAAATTTTCCTCAGTAGCCCAAATCGATTTCCTCAATAGCCATTTCTACTAATCCTGAAATGCCTCGGGAAGCGTGAAACTGCCCCAAACAGCCTCCTGGAGTGCTGGCGCTGTCAAGGTGAGGGCACCAATGTGTCCGGGAGGGGGGTAATATGGTAAAAACAAGTGGCTGGACCACCCCCTCCATCATCAGCGCCCTAGGTCAACCGGATAAAAATCACATCTGCTCCGACAGGGCCTCCGACAGACCAAAACTGCACTAGGACAGCCTACTGAGGCTAAATCATCACTGTAAGTGCCCGGAACTGAAAACAAACTGTCCCATTGGACTCAGAAGGTCCAAATCCATCCAAGATGTGTACTCATACACCATATGAATCTCTGCATGATCAAAATAAATATCCAATATACCGGATCAAGGCCAATAATAATGCGCTGTACATATACAAACACTGCTGTAACCCCAGAATCATCATCATAAGCCTGTAGCTGCTGCATAGAGTCATCATGTATGTATACATAGACCATATATCATCTATCCATATCATCATAAGGTCCAACATCTCATGTCCCATGGTCCTCCATGGTCAAACTAGGTCTAACCAAGACCAAATATAACTCAGATCATCATCAATAGCTGCTGCAAAGTGTCAAGGTTAATATATGCTCTACAACTTATTCAAATAACAATTATAACACAGAGTAATCATGACTGGCAATCTAAATCCAAATATATAGTGTCGTTAATTATTATTATTACTCAGACTAGACTTTCAGGATCATACTCATTTCATAGTTGTGATCAATTTGCTAGTGAAGGGTGAAGGCTTAAATTAACTGGCTAGGCTAAGGGATGACTTAACTGTCTTGACTTTGTGACACTTTGGCAAGGGAAAGGGAATACACCATAGTATATACTGAATGAGCAATAACACAGGGAATGACGGTGTCTCACAAATGGATGAGTTGTTTAAAGAGGGTTTATTCACCTTCACAGATGCGCACAATCCATAATACAAATAAGGCCAGCAATTGTTTAGATATAGCATTTAAGTTCTATTGCTTTTGGGCCTGAAGTTTCCATAGCCTTGATCTATGTGTGTTTATAAACACATTGCATAGATTTACATTTTTTTTTTTTTAGGCTTTCTGCTGCAGGTGTGTTTTTAAGGCACTTGTTTACCTGAGCACTTCTAGGTGTGTCAAAGACAGCTTGTTTACCTAGGTATTTATTTTCCAAAAGATATAACATTTTATTTTCATTGCCATGTTCATTTGGCATGCCTCTCATTCATGTGTGTTTAGAAACACATTGCATGAATGGGCTTTTCATACAAGATATAGCATTTCATTTTTCAAGATTTTGTATTCATGGCAGCACTAAAAGTTTCAGGTTTAGCCAACACAACTTTAGTGACTAGGGGGAATTCACAAGGAACTCCAACTCACCATAGGTAAGTTTTGTCACCAACTCAGAGCCGAGACACAATAAACAGGGAAGCTCATCCAATACAGAGGCTACAGTGGGGAAAAGTCCTCCATGCCACTAGTCAAGTAGTAAGTCAGGGTGATAATCTAAAAGGTAGGCCATGGATGGATGAAGACAATGAAATGATGGAGCCAACACTAGCAAGCCAAAGTATGGTGTAATCATCACCTCTATTCTCCCTAAGGAGGGTACATACCAATGAGTATGAATAGTGAACTTCTAAGTCTGAGTAGGGACAATATAATGTATATAATAGATCAACCAGGTCCAAATATCTATATGATCGCCAGATCATGACACTGAGTGCTAAGACATGCTATAAGAATAAGTATAAAAGCAATCTAACCATAACACAATGATATACCTGCTGAGTCATATACCTGAATGCTCATCAACCTGTACCATAATCTGTCCTCTGAAACTGCTGCTGTAACTCTGGGCACTACTGACTGCTCTGTACCAAAGGTATAATGGCTACATCGGTCATCTCTCTGAGTGTCCTGAGACTCAGTCATGGCATAGGGAATACATATGCTGTCCAAAATCTGATAGTGATCCATAGATAGCTGCTCATCTCATCATCTCAAAGTAAAGGAACTGGCTATAATGTGCTCTGGAATCTGAAAAATAATGTATGGTAGCCCGGCTACTATATATGTGATAACACCTATCCTATCCATAACCTCATCCACTTAGTCCTATATAAACGAAGCTCACTCCCATACCAAAGGGAGGAAGACTATGGTATCTACATGCTGGTGAAATCTCTCTTAGGACACCTTCGCTCACCTCTTGGAGAATTCATGCTTCCTTGGAAGGGCTTGGCAATTGGCTTGTGTGGAGAAGGGATGCTACGTTAAGTCATTGGTTGTAGTTCTATATGTCTATCATGTACTCCTCTATTTGCAGTAATACAAATGCTTTCCACCAATATTGTTCTTATGTGTAATGATGTTGTGTTGTTTACTTGCTTAATTGTTTACATAGATCTCTTATTGTATAGATGTTCTTTACTCGTTTCTCTTTTCTGTGTCTTGACAGGTCTTGCATCTTGGATCTGACGACCGTGGGACGTGGAGCAACATTCAGGAGAAAGGATAGCGAATCAAAGAGGTAAGACATCTAGCACTTGATCCTTAAGTAGATCTAGGAAACGTGTTTGTAGTCTGTTCTATTTGTTCTAGACTCGCATTGAGCTAGGGAGATCCGGCTCGCCTCCGGTCAAGTGGATTGTCCGGTAACAAATCTGGCGATCATACTGGGGAGTATTCTTGTTTAGTAATCGTTAATCTGAGTCATTTTCAGTTGATTGCTTGACACAAGCCTTGTTGTCATTTCTTTTGCCATTTTCCTTCTTAGGATTGATTCCATTGTCAGATCTTCATGTTGAAGATCCTGATCTTCTTCCTTTGAGTTTATACAACTCAATTTCAAACCTGTTGGTGGTTCATTATTAGGAGATCTGATTCATTTTTGAATCTAGAACTCGCTTGTCACACCTGGGCAGTGAAAACAGAGCGACACTGTGTTTTTCTGAGTTTCTGTCCTTAGACTGTTGCTTACTCATTGCGTCCTGTGCATTAGTAGACTGTGACATCGTCACATATCTCGTGCAGGTAACCTGCGACGTCACACTATCTGCAAAGACAAAGTGCACTGATCTGTCGAGACTTAGCATACAGGCATCCATCCTCTTGTTTGACGGTCTGAGCCTTGTTTTGATGTATGAACTCCCTCTGTGCTGCAACGTTCAGCCAGAGATCCCATTTTGATTTGTGTGTTGAGAGTTTGGGTCCATTTGGATTGACTTTGGGTTCCGCTTTGGACAAGTTTGAAATCGGTAGTGGCGGATACTTTTGTCTCCCCCACCTTCATCCATTCACTCTTGTATTCCCTTCCTTCCATCCCTGATCTGATCATTGCATTGGATCACCTTCTAGACCTCATCTATTTTTGTTTTGAGCCTTGCTTGCTTAGTTTGCTTGCTGCTGCTTGATTTTGAGTCAAGTGTGTCTTTTCCGCTTGGATTGAGTGCTTGTCTTTTCTTGAGTTTTCTGAGTGTATGAGTGCCGCAAGTAGCATTTTCTTTTCAATCATTTAGATCTGAAAGCAAAGTTGTCTTCAAGTTTATTGCTTTGATACATCCATTGAAAGATTAAAAGTGCTTCTCTCGATATTTCTCACAAAGTTATTGAAGAAAGATCATTGTGCATTGGAATGTTTTGGAAAAGATGAATGGAAATATGATTGATTGTGTTTTTCTTGAATTATGAATTATTCATCTTCTTGAAAAGCTCTAGTACATTTCGTTTTTTTCAAAAGTTGTTTCCATGCTAGGGAAAGATAGGTGCATTTTTTATTTTTTTTGCCTTTAGATCATTGAAAAGAGAAAGTGAAAAGCTTGCATTTTCCGTTTCAGAATCCTCTCATTTCATTACTTAGTGTTGTTTTGATTTGAAAAAAGAAAAAAAGAAAAAATACTTTGATTTGGATAAAAGTGTTGTATACGTTTGCGTGTTTCGTTGAAAAAGAAAAGAGTACTTTCATTGTCAAATTTGTTAGCACTGGGAATTGTGTTGCATTGAGTTTGTTCTGGTAATACCATTGGAAAAAGCTTTCTCCTTACCATAGGTAGAATTCATTGAAAGAAAAGAATATTTCATGCATGTAGCTAGGGCTTGCATTCTGTTTCCGATTACGTACTCACCTCATGCATTCACCTAACCGTCCAAGATAAAATTAACGGTAGAACTAGATAAATTTTTTAGTAACTTGTGTGTAAGTTAGAGACGTGTTCCGGCGTCGTTAAGCGTGGCAGCTGTCATTGCTTGCCAGCACTGTAGTCTGGGAGTATTGTAATCTTCCACGTACATCGGTATATCGAGCTCCTTCACGTACCCACCAAGTACCATAATCCGTACTTGGCGTATATCAAAGGGTGTATCACGTACTCGACACGTATATCGGAAGGTCTCGTGCCAACGACTGTGCATTAGACAGCACCACTACGGATTTGAGCTCCCACGTACCTTGCGTATATCGGGAGACACCATTAGGATTCCTGAAACCAACTGAGTTAACCATTTGGCCGTCTTGGCAAAGCAATACACCGAGAACAGCACTCGAGGAGATTAGCACGCACGTACTGTCCAGGTAATCGGGTATGCAGGCAAGGGTACCGTCCCAATCCTCCTTGTCACGTCATATTGTTGGACCCTGCAGTATATCGCAGTTTACAATGCCTTGATAATCCCGTGAGGTTCCAGATTTTTGAATCCACTCTGTCACATAAGTTTGCTTGTTGCCTTAGTTTGAGTAGGTTTCTTGGACTATTTTTCTTTTAGTATACCTTTAGGAGAAACATTGTTTCGGCCTTTTTTGGCTGATTTTCCTGATACTCTGGCGGATTTTTCCTGGAGAAGGTCTCGTAGGATCTTGAACTTGCCACCCGAATTTCCCCTTAATCCGGAGGTTATTTCGAGGGTAAGAATGGATCAGCGCAATGCGGTCGTAGCTACTGAAGTAGAGAACCCCACTTTGAATGTTGGAGGGCTTTTGTTTCCACAAACTCCTCTAGATTCACCTGCCTCTCATCCCACGCAGGATAAAGAAGCACACACCCCCACTTCTCAAAACCTTCCTCCCGTCATCCCGAGAGAACCTGGATCGTTGGAATGGATAAACCGACCCCAGGACGACCCTACAGCAGCTGTTGGTCCTTCAGCAGCTTATTGGACATCTTCTACAGAACATCTAGTGGCTCATTTTGCCATCTCATCCCCACCCAACTGGACTACTCCAGAGTTCACTAGGCCTTACTATAGGCCTGACCTTGCCGAAACTTTCGGCCCCATCCCTGAACGTTTAGAACAGTTACGTGTTAAAGGAGATGAGCTTCGAAGACAAAGTCTCGAGCGACACTCTGAAGAGTTCCATAATCGTCATTTCCAAATAAGACTTGACGACCAACCCATCCCAGTTCATTCGATATCTTTCGGATCACCTGAAGCACCCCACAACGTGACCACTAATGAGATTGGTCAACTCTCGCAGGAGTCCAGTCCCTCACCTCAAGTGAACCAACCGGTGGAAGGACTACGGTCCAACACACCTGTCACTACCACAGTTACTTTACCGGTTCCTCCCCCACCTCAAAATTCGAGGGGAGGGTACTCCATTCCTACGGATTATCTTATTAGTAATGTTATTACCACGGTAGCTAGTCAGCAACCTACGTTGGTTCAACCTTTGAATAGTGGTCAAACTGTTGTGGCGGGGTGGCAACCCCCGTTTCCTAACGAGAACGTAGGCGGTGGAGTCCCCAACGAACCTTCCGTTGGACCTACTCAACCCGCTAGACCGTCCACCACGGGATTATCTCGTGTTGGAGGGCCATCAAATGTAACCCAACCCTCATGGAGTCAAGCGTATCCAGGTTCTGTTAACCCTGTGCCAGGCCAACCTAATCCCGGAAACGCGCCATACGGGATACCTTATCCCGGGAATCCATACACTTTGTGGGGGCAACAACTTGTGTTGCAACACGGACCTCAACTGACTATCCCTCAAGTACCACCACCCCCGATCGGTCCTCCCCAACCTCCTGTTGGAGGCAGCGGGCCCCCACCTAACGTTGGCAGAGGCCCACCTCATTTTACCTACAACGCCCCTCACCCCTCTAGCGGTGGCGGGAATGGTCCACCACCTCCTCCAGGCGGAGGCGACGGTGGACCACCTTATCATGGTGGTGGAGGACATTTCCCTTTGGGTGGCGGCGGTGGTCCGCCACCCCCTCCAGGCGGAGGCAGTGGAGGACCTAATTACTATGGTGGTGGCGGTGGTGGTGGAAACCCTCATCCTTTCGGCAGCGGAGGTGGTGGGGGCCCCCACCCATCTGGCAGCGGAAGTGGTCCACCACCCCCTCTAGGCGGAGGCGGTGGTGGGCCACCTTATTACAGTTATGGACCCCCACCTCCTCCCGGTGGTGGCGGCGGACCTCCGCCTCCTCCCGGCGGTGGAGGTGGACCTCCACCCTATTGGAATGGACCACCTTATGGTGGCGGACCTCCTTATGGTCCGGGCAACACACCCCCCTACAGTCAATTTTATCCTGGTACACCTTACGGTTAGTTTAGTCCTTACATGCCATATCCGTATTATCAATACGCGCAGCCTAATCCACAGCTTCCCTTTTTGGCTACTTTGGACCTACCTGACCTCTCTCGTTTAACTAACGATCCTATTTACCACGGATCTAACTGGCCACCGATTCCGGTGAAACTTCTGTCTAGTATCCCCAAGTTTGACGGCAAGCCGGGTGAAGACCCCAAGAACTACGTGATTACATACCACTTATGGTGTTCATCCAATTCCTTAATGGACGATTCAATTCGTCTTAGATTGTTCTAAAGGACTCTCATTGGTTCGGCTGCCAAGTGGTACATTGAGTTGCCACCGCACTCTTTTCCTGATTTTGGCTCCCTTGCTATGAACTTTTTGACCCATTTCCAGCTGCCTATACGGTATGAGACTGGTACTGAGCTTTTAACCTCGCTCCGTCAGAATACCGCCACCCACATTTCGGATCATATCCATGAGTGGCGAAGGAGACGACGTCTCATTAAAGCTCCCATTCCAGATCAGCTCCTAGCAGACTGGTTTACTAAATCGCTCATTCCCACCATAGCAAAAGATGTTGCCATGCGAGGTGCTGTCACCGAAGAACAAGCCATCGCGAGTGCTCATCTGTTAGACCTGGTCTACACTCAGTCTGGCACTCTGTTCAATATTTTGCCTGACGCACCCTGGGACGTTAACGATCCCATGAAACCACATAAGGGACCCCAAGCTGATGGGATCATAGGTTCCCTTACCACCCAGCCTGCTGTTAGCACCATTGGATCATCCAATCCAACTCCGGCTGGCCACAGCACCGCCAAGTCCACTACTCCTGCTGTAACTAAAGAGGTGAATTCTGTTCAATCAGCTTCATCTCAGAAGTTTAATGGCAAAAAGAAGAACAAGGGGAAACCCAAGAAGTCTTCTGCCCAGCAGGAAATGAAGAGCACTCCTGAAGATACTAAGCAGAAAAGGAAACTGAAGTATCCTTGCTTACTGTGTGGAGAAGACCATTTCTCCAAAGAGTGTCCCCATAGAGACGAAGTGCAAAAGTTTCTTAGGGGTAAACCGACTCTCGCAGTCCTCAACGATCCGTTTCCTGCTCAAAACCAGCAGATGATTGCTCAAACCCCCCCAGCCCAAGGGGAACCATCTAATACCGTGCATGTTCTCATGTTGCGTAACGAGGCGATCAATTTAACTACTCACTCGCGATCTTACGAACAGGTCCCTTCGAAGGAATCCACCGGAAGTAATGCTGAAAAAGCTTCTGACTCCTTAACTGATGTCACTATACCATCGACCTCTCTCACCATAGAGAGACCCTCTTTAGATTCGATATTGCATCCGCCCAAGAGTACGATTCGAAAAGCTATTTTCAATCCTAATGCTCGCGCGGCACAAAATTACAATATCGTAGAGGACTTGGCCCAAGTTCCTTGCGCCATGTCCACCCTGGAAGTTTTGCAGAATTGTCCCAATCAACGCAAAACTCTCCTTGCAGCTATTGGTACAATTGACCCGGATTCCTCGAACACCATCATGTTCCGACTTGACAACCTTAAGCCGAGGCTCTCACACCAGCTCGCATTCCAAGTTACTGCGAGCATTGCTGGGAAGATTGTCCATTGTACCCTTTTGGACGGAGGAGCCTCCACTTCTGTCATGTCCATCGCTTGTTGGAGAGCCATTGGCTCCCCCAAATTGAATCGTTCTCCTACCACGTTGAAAGCATTCGACGGGCATGGCTTTCAAACTCATGGGCTCTTACAAGCTCTTGCAGTTGAGTTGGGTGGAAAGACCGTAACCATTAACGTGGAAGTGGTCTCGGCCCCATTAGATTATAATCTCTTGCTTGGTCACAATTGGTTTTATACCATGCAGGCGGTAGCCTCTTCAGTCTTCCACATAGTACAGTTCCCCCACCAAGGACGAATTGTTACTATCGACCAGTTAGATTTTTGTACACCGGACACCACTACTCATCCTGGTGACCATGTTCCTTCCATTGGACAGATGTCAAAACAGTAGGAGAGTGTAGGGGTTGGCCTTTTGAAAGATTCATCTCTCATGGGCATTTTTCCAGCCGTGGACCCCCTTAATCATATTGCTACGGTGAACATGATCTCCACTAAGATTTTATCTCACTCAAACGATGCTTGGCTTGTACCGGATGAAGCCACAACACACCTGCTTGGAGATATGATGCGTCTTTCACCCGCTAAACGCATTTATGAGGCTATCCAATCAGCTTCAGAGGACCTTTTAACCATGGCCTCCCCATCCTATTCTCTACGACGGACGTCCTCTCTACCTGATCTCTTACTTCGGACTTTTCATTCAGATGAGTCCATCATGGAAGTAATGAATGTTGACGACAGTCCGTGGGATGATCTCCATCATAGGTCATCTTTTCTTCCTCCTTTGGAATACATAGAGAACAACATCCATACCCTCTTTTCACCAGATATCCACCCATCCCCTCAGTCCCCCATCCTTACATGTCTTATGGATACGGAGGGCAACTTGGCCAACATTGAGCCAACCACCCCGGTAGACATCTCGGTGAAACCTGGTATAGTGGAACACATTCGCATAGGCCAGAAGTGTTCCCCTAAAGAAATCACTGTTAGCACGGCCTTGTTCAAGCAATTTCGAGACGTGTTTGCTTGGTCCTATGAGGAGATGCCTGGGATAGACCCCGCAATTGTTTCTCACGAAATAAAAACCTATCCCAACATCAAACTTGTACGTCAAAAGTTGCGATGGGTACACCCCCGGAAGACTACGGCAATTAAGGCAGAAATTGAAAAGCTCTTAAAGGCTGGCTTTATTTATCCTGTCCCATTGACGGATTGGGTCTCAAACGTCGTTCCTGTGAACAAAAAGTAGGGCACCATTCGCGTCTGTGTTGATTATCGGGACCTTAATCGGGCTTGTCCAAAAGACAACTACCCAACCCCCTTCATCGACCAGATGATCATCAACTGTGCTGGAAGCGTCATCTTCTCATTCATGGATGGCTTTTCTGGTTACAACCAAATTGAGATCAACCCAGCCGACCAACATAAGACAACTTTCATCTGCCCATGGGGTACATTCACTTATCGCAAGCTCCCATTTGACCTTAAAAATGCTAGCGCTACGTTTCAGCGGGCTATGTCGTACGCCTTCCACAATATTAAGGACTTTTTGGAACCCTACTTGGACGATCTCCCTGCTCATTCGAAGCAGCGCGAGTTCCACATTTATCATCTGACGGCCATTTTCCTCAGATGCAGACGGTACAATATCCGTCTGAATCCTCACAAGTGTATCTTTTGCGTTGAGTCCGGACGCCTCTTAGGATTTATCGTTTCGAAGGATGGGATCTGCATTGATCCCTTAAAGGTGGAGGCCATCATCAACCTACCACCCCCGACTGATGTTACGGAACTTCAAAGTCTCCAAGGGAAGGCGACTTACTTAAGACATTTTGTGTGCAATTTCACGGAGAAGACTCAGGGCTTCATGAGACTGCGTAAGAAGGACGTCTCGTTCATTTGGGATGATCAAGCTCAAAAATCCTTCGACAGTATCAAACATGCCATCACGCATGCCCCCGTGCTCCAACCGCCTAATTATTATCGAGATTACATCCTATATCTCGCCGCTTCTGCTACCACTATCGCCATGGTTTTTGTACATGATGATCAAAACGCTCAGGAACATGTCATATACTATGCAAGTAAGGGTCTAGCGGATGCTGAAACTAGATATTCACATGTCGAAAAACTTGCTTTCACGGCAGTCATTTCCGTCTAGAAGTTCCGTCACTACATCTTGCTCCGCACCACCACTATCATTGCCGAATCGAACCCCATGTACCACGTACTGACACGTCAGGTGTTTGGGGGCAAGTATTCATGCTGGATTGTGATACCGCAAGAATTCGATCTTCTTTTCGAGAAAGCTAAGTCTAAAAAGTCTTTGGTGTTTGCCGAGCTTATTTGCGACCTTCCCCGTTCTGATGTAGAAGTTGAGCACAATGACTCCTTCCCGGATGAATCATTGTTTCTCATCAGTACGACTGACCCTTGGTATGGAGATATCTTGTTGTATCTTCAAACCCAACGCTTCGATCCTCAACTTTCTCGCGACGACCGTTGTAAGATTCGTCACCATGCAAAGTATTACTTAATCATCAATGATACTTTGTATCGTCGTGGCGTCGATTCAATCCTTCGATGTTGTCTCACTCATGATGAGGCTGAACGCGTTCTGAATGACTGTCACGCTGGGGCATGTGGCGATCATCTCTCTGGGATGGCTACAGCCCAGAAGATTTTGCGCGCAGGATATTACTGGCCTACTATCTTCAAAGATTGTATTGAGGCCGTTAAAAAATGTCCTCCTTGCCCACACTTCCACACGAAGAAGCGCACTCATCCTGCCCCACTACATCCAGTTATTGCCGTTGGCCCATTTGCAAAATGGGGCATCGATTTTATGCACTGTAAGCCTACCTCGGCCGAGGGGCATAGTTACATCATTGTAGCTGTGGATTACTTCACAAAGTGGGCCGAGGCTATGCCTACATACCAAAACGATGGCAAAACCGCCGCACTCTTCATGTTTAATCATGTGATAGCGCAGTTTGGAGTTCCACGGGCCATAGTTACCGATCATGGTTCTCACTTTCAAAACCATATGGTTGATGAATTGAGCGACAAGTTGAGTTTTCGCCATGAAAACTCGACACCCTACTACCCGCAATCCAATGGACAGGTCGAGGCAATTAATAAGGTCTTGAAAACTATGATCCAAAGGATGGTAGGGACACAAAAGTCCAATTGGCATAATATGCTCTTTTCAGCATTATGGGCCTACCGAACTACCGTTAAAACTGCCACAGGCTTCACTCCCTTCCAATTGGTATATGGATTAGAGGTTGTTCTGCTGATAGAGTGCGAAATCCCGTCTTTACAGCTCGCGGCCGAACTTCTTCCTAACACTACTGCTGAGGAAGAACGTCTCTTACACCTAGCAAAACTTGACGAGTCCCGCCGAGATGCCGCTCTTGCTAATGAGCACATAAGAAACGCATCAAGGCCCAATATGATAAGTAGGTTGAACCTCGTATCTTTAACGAGGGTGATCTGGTCCTCACTTATGACCAGAAGCACGATAAGCTAGGAGTAGGGAAGTTCGAGTCCATGTGGCATGGACCCTACATTATAAAACGTGTGTTGGAAAAAGGTGCCTACAAGCTTGAAGATTATGACGGAATCTCTTTAGGTGAACCCCGCAATGAGCTTTACCTGAAGAGATACTATGCTTGATCTCTCATGCATAGAATTGCTTGTATATACTGTACATGGCGTGTTCTTTTGTTTTTGTGTGGTGTGACGCATTTCTTTTCGAGTGTCTTTTGATCTTGTTTCCGCTTCTCATACCATGTTCTGTCTGCGTGTGCAGATGGCAACGTGCTATGGATTCGCGGACGGCGCCAGCCGGCATACCCGTCACCTTGCTTCGACAACTTGGGTACTATATTCCCCAACAGGTGAGCTCATTAGCTCAGGAGGAAGTTGCCTAGGGTTTGCAACCAACAATGCCGCAGAATATCAGGCAGTAATCGGAACCCTAGCTAATGCCATTTCCTTGGGTATGAACCACATTGTCATCCACATGGATTCTCAATTAGTGGTTTCTCATCTTAACCGGGTCTACGCCATTCGTGATCCCATCTTACTCCGTCTCTTCAGACGAGTACGTCTCCTGGAAATGTCATTTGAATCTGTTCAATACCTGCACATTCCACGAGAGTTACACAGTTGCTGACTCGATGGCCAATTTCATTTTGGATTGGTACATTGCACACACATAACATCCATAATATGTAAAAGCATTCACAACATGTAAATATAATGTACAGAAGCAAACATGTAAACAAGAGCACATCACTAATCATTTGAAGACACATAATGTATAAACCGCCGATAATGTATATATATATAAATCGCTCAAAAGTAGTGCTAGTACAAAATCTGAAGCACGATGGCTTTCAGTGAGTCTCTACAAAAATCTAAAGCATCATAGCTTTCAGTAAGTACAAAAATCTGAGGCCTCTAAGCTCTCAGTACAAGTCTAAAAGTGCAATCAGGCTGGATGCCTGACCCGTACACCCCTAGCTCTAACAGCTCTCTGACGCTGGGTCAGAAAGCAATCTACAGTACGAGCCACCTTGCGGAGTAAGGAGTTGAAGCACACGGACGCTCCCACTCCAAATCTCTGCATGGGCCTCGGTAGGTCATCGATGGCTGGCTTTGGTAGCTCCACAGTCAGCCCGGATAGGTTCTGGTACACCTCCTCCATCTCCTCGACGGCAGGATGAGCACCTACAAGAACCACTGCCTCCCCACCTCTGTCTCTCCTCACCAGAAGGGAGAGACCTACTGGTCTTTTGTAGCGTTTCTCGCATTACCAATGGTAATTACAGGTATGAACACTCCTTTGAAGGTTTTGTCATTATTGTTTTGGTTAAGTCATAATTATTGCATGAGGATGAGTTTACTCTTCGTTTGTTCTCATACTCACCAATTCATGAGAACAAGTACCGAGTTATGATTTATCACTTTTTTGGGCTCGTTAAACTTCCATGGAAAAGGACACCCCCCGGAGTCCATAGTTAAGCTCTTTTCAGACTCCCTAAAATTGAAAAGATTGTCAAGCGAACTTGTCGCGTTCACGCTTGTTAAAGTATTTGAATGGTCGTCTTCTTGGTGATAGTTTACCCCATTTTTGGACCAGGGGGCACTAATTACGAAAAATGAATACTCCAGCCAATAATGACTGGAAGAGTCCTCTCCCGCATTGTTTTACCCTTTTTCGGGTGATGAGGCTAACTTTACGAAAAAGGACCGTTGGAGTCTTCTTTAGTTCTTTTCAAACTCTCTAAATATGAAATGACGACCGAGTTTACCTTCTATGGACTCGTTAAATTTTCACATTGAAGGGCCCATCATGGGACGAACCCCTCCTATCCCAGGTTCGGAAAATATTTGGCTTTGGACTCATCTATGAGATGAGCTATACCGAGCATCTAGTTACCCTCATCAAGCTCATTAAAAAACACATGAGGCAGTCATCATTCATGATGGGGAAAAAGGAAAGTGTTTGTGTTACATACCTTAGTGGCAGTATATAGTCGTTCTTGAACATGGCACTCATCTGCATTTGCATACAGTACTTGGGTCATCTGTTTGTCTATGAGTCCCCGCTTACTTTCTAAGTCCTGTTACTCCTCTGAGTCATTCGGAGAAAGTTTCCACTATCAGTTGCATTAGAAGTTTGCGTCATTCTCGTGCCAATACTGCCAAGTCATGCCATGCCCATGTTCAAGAACACATTCATCACTCATCATTTTCAATCAGTACATGCGTCGTCATGCCGTTGTTACTTTGAGTCAGTCTCACATCCGATCCACTCTACACATTTTTTGTCGTGTTTCGTGTCGATTGATGGGGGATTCATCATGGCCCTCCTTCGACGAATTCATCCTTGTCGACTTCAGCTCATCATCCAAGGATTGAATCTAGAAACCAGTCAAGTACCTTGGTCCTGCATGCCTCAATGGCTGGTTACCTCGCTTTCGTCATGAGTTTACATCATTGACTCTTGATTGAAAGATTTCATCTGGCGTTCGACGTCAACTCATTTATTCACGCTCGATGATATGTACTGTGATACCTTGGGAATCATTGACATTAATGGTGATCTCCCTCGCACTTGTTAACAGTTTACATCAATGACCAGTAATCAAGTGGTTTCTACCATGTTCGACGTCAAGACATTTGTAATCACATGGATAGATTCGTATCATTGCGGGTTCAGCTTGAAGACACTGGGGAGTCATGTTTTACCCAGGTTGCGATGGAGTTTGTATTGAGTCATATTACACGGATCCACTTTTGTATTGGTCGTGGCTGTGTTATCATCTCATCATGGATCTACGCTTGTGTCTAGTAGCCATGATTGTGTTTAGTCGGTCATTACTCCCATGGATCTGCAATGTATTGGCCGACAGCCATGTTGTACTACATATGAGATTGTTAGTTCAGAGTCAGTTGTACTGTAGCAGCGTCTTTCATCCGACAAGTCTTTTCCCATTTTGTCTATCAAAGCACTTCACCTGTACATCCTTAACAACTTCATGCTTTGGGGGGCATTCTGTTACACCTAAAATCTACCCATCATCATGATTTAGTGTATACATCCCTGAAGTCATCTGGACCAAGTATTCATTTGAGAGGATTTGTACTCAGTTTGTACAACCTTTTGAGAGGTCGTCGTAGCGTCCTTCATCCAACAAGTCTTTTGCCATTTTGTCTATCAAAGCACTTCACCTGTACATCCTTAACAACTTCATGCTTTGGGGGGCATTCTGTTACACCTAAAATCTACCCATCATCATGATTTAGTGTATACATCCCTGAAGTCATCTGGACCAAGTATTCATTTGAGAGGATTTGTACTCAGTTTGTACAACCTTTTGAGAGGTCGTCGTAGGTTGCACACTAGCAACATGCGACGTCGCAGATTGCTCCATAGCAAGGTGCGACGAGTTCTGTTAATGGGCAAAAATAGCCATATCGAGATCTTTCTCGAAGCTTGCCCATTTGGGGGGCTTATCCCTGATCTCTTGGGGAGCTGGTACTCGACCCCTAACTCATTGGGAAGATCCCCTATCTCTCTCCTACCATCTCTCAACCTATCCTATCCATAACCTCATCCACTTAGTCCTATATAAATGAGGCTCACTCCCATACGAAAGGGAGGAAAGACTATGGTATCTACATGCTGGTGAAATCTCTCTTAGGACACCTTCGCTCACCTCTTGGAGAATTCATGCTTCCTTGGAAGGGCTTGGCAATTGGCTTGTGTGGAGAAGGGCTGCTACGTTAAGTCATTGGTTGTAGTTCTATATCTCTATCATGTACTCCTCTATTTGCAGTAATACAAATGCTTTCCACCAATATCATTCTTATGTGTAATGAGATGTTGTGTTGTTTACCTGCTTAACTGTTTACATAGATCTCTTATTGTATAGATGCTCTTTACTCGTTTCTCTTTTCTGTGTCTTGACAGGTCTTGCAGCTTGGATCTGACAACCGTGGGACGTGGAGCAACATTCAAGAGAAAGGATAGCGAATCAAAGAGATAAGACATCTAGCACTTGATCCTTAAGTAGATCTAGGAAACGTGTTTGTAGTCTGTTCTATTTGTTCTAGACTCGCATTGAGCTAGGGAGATCTAGTTCGCCTCCAGTCGAGTGGATTGTCCGGTAACAGCTGGAACTTATGAACTGTAATAAGCACAAATAATTGAGCAACATTGGCGGCTCAATGAAGTCCAACTGAAGTGCAACTCAGTTGGTAACAGGGTGCACCTCCTCAAGGATTATCCCATCACTATCTTGTTTAATGTGGTCCCCTTGCACACTTCTCTAGGGTGCACCTCTTATAGGGAGAAATGGAAAATTTTATACTATTTGATTTATCAAGGGCCTTCTTGGAGAGCCCCTAGTGGTTATTGAAGGTTATGATGGAGAACATACTCTTGGAGGAGGATCCATGAGGCATGATGGATTGGTTTTACATGGTCAAACAAGCTCATCTTGAGGAGTGCATTTGCACATGGAGAGGACAAGTGGCACCCCTAATATCTAGTCCATTTTATTTGATTATTTTATTGCTAGGGTTTTGACTTGTTATTTGTTAGTTAGAAGGATATTATTTGTTTACTCCTCCCTAGGATAGATCTAGGGTTTTTTCATTGGATATTATTATTTTATGTTGAGGAGGTTTGAGCCATGAACTCTATATAATAGAGACTCCTTCCATTTGTAATGGTTGTTGAAAGTGTGTAATTTTGGAGATTTATTGCTAAACATCTATTGAAGGATTTTGGAAATATATGGGTGCATTCTACATGCAAAAGACTTGTTTCATGAGGCCACAAGGGAAGGGTACATTTACCACACTGGAAGAAAACTAGGTGTGATCTTTCGTCTCTAGTTTCTTTGTGTTTTTTTTAATGGAAATAGTGTCATTACACCTATCATCTTACAATTTGTTGCATGGCTTGATTCCTTAGTAGAACACAGCCTTGATATAAGCTTAAAGGTGCTTCTCTTGTAAAATCCTTCCGTGGTAATTTTCTGCAATAACTTACAGCCCCATAGCATGCATTTTGCAGCCCAATTTGTCCTAATAACATTGTCAAAACTGTCCTCTAAATCTGCCCTATTGACCCCATATGCCCAACTTGAATCTAGGCACTTATCTTCCCTTTCAACCACCTCTTAAACATTAAAAATTAATCATTATTTTTATGTTAACCAAATTTGGAATTTACTACTATAATTTTATTAGAAATCATATTTGCCCCAAGTCCTAGACAACTTTCCATTCATTATCCTTTTGTTGGACTTAGTTTGCTTAGGAATTCCCCCCTTGTGCCAAAGGACAGCCGGCATAAAGAAAGGGAAAGTACTACCAAGGTGACAGTGGGTAGTCTTTCTGAGTTGCCCCTAGGGTTTCACTTGGTTGTTGGCACTTTTACACCTTATGTGAGAGTTTGGGAGGTAACAAGCCCTACTTAGGAGTGCCATTATAGAGAGAATAGTGGCATTATCCATCTTTAATATGCTAAAGGACAACCTACATTCACAAGAAAGAAACAACACTCATGAAAGTAAAATAGGCTGACTGAAGTGCAAAGGTACGACATACAACAATATTAGGTATGCCATACAACAAATTAATTCTCTTCCATGCAAATTACAAGAGATGGCATACATGGAAGCAATTGGATGACATCAAAAAGGAGGAATTGAATTGCAAAAATATACAAAGGTAGGATCATTTACACATGCCATACAACTTCTCTAAAATTGCATACTTCTCCACAATAGTGAATTGAAGGTATATAATTTTGCATTTCCACTAAAAAATAGGGAATTTGGAATGATTATCAAAGTCATAGTCCATAAGGAAGGAGCTACCTTCTTGCTAGAGGAATAGTTGGGCTTTATCACTAAAGAGAGAAATTGCCACTAGTTCAGCCATCAATTTTTTCAAGCTAATTTTCATCTATGTTGTTTACTTGTAGTCTATGTTGCATGAGTTTATGGAATGCTTTAATAAGGGAAATGCATGTTAAATTTTGTAAACCCTGGATCTAGACAAACACACTCCTAGTGATTTTCCTTGCTCAAATATTAAATTTCAGCTCACTCATTTATTTGAACTGTTGGAATTAATTAACATAATTTTTCTAGCGGAAGCAAAATATAGGAAATAGATCAAACACCTGCACAATTTTTTGCCCTTCAAAATCAGCTTTTCATTCTTTAATTTCCAAGCTTACAAGGGCTCCCTTCTTGAGGAAAAATGGCCATGAGAAAATACACAACAAACCTGGCAAATTTTGCCCCTTTGAAGACAAACTTCACCTGCAAATTTGCCTCGAAAAGCTTCAGCAAAAACCCAAAAAAAATCCACTTCTATGTTGCCCTATACTTCCGACTATACAGATTGTATGGATCTGTACTGTACAGATCCGTACAACTGTACGAAATCCGTACAAACTATCCGCACATATTACAAAATCCGTTCAACTAGTTTGTACAGCGGTATGACCTGTCCATATGCTAGTACGACCTGCTTCTACTGAATAGCATTGCCTCTGCGTGATCTAGTACGGGTGCCTTGTTGCTTTCTCTCTCTCAACTAAGAGACTGGAAATCAAAAAGTCCTTCTTCTCTTCCACTCAATGCTTGAGTTTCTCTCTTGTGAGATGTGTCTTCTCCTCTCCCCATGGCTTCCTTTTATATTATTGGGATGAACCAAAACCCTAACTCCGATGGTTGAGATAAGATCTCACTCATTTGAGATCAATGGTTGTGATTCATTTAATTAACTTAAATCACTAACGTCCAAAACTTAGGCATTTCTCCAAATTAACCCCAATTAATATAAAAAGACATCCACTTTACTAATTGACTTTAATAAAGTGAATTTCTAAAGTTCCTAAGAAGTATTAGTGACATTTTCCATAAGTAAGACACTAACTCATGGAAATACATGTCCGAGCTACAAACATCAACACTCCCTCTTAGCGAAGAAGGTATTCTCCACCACTCCTAGCTTATCTCTGAAGAAGACAAACTTCGCTTTCACTAAGGGCTTGGTGAGAATGTCTGCAACCTGCTCATCTGTGGAAATATACTAGTGCTTGATTGCTCCCTTCTAGACCTTGTGTCGAATGAAGTGATGATCTCAATATGCATTGACTTGTCATGGAACACTAGATTCTCAGAGAGTTTGATACAACTCTGATTATCGCAATAAATCACTATAGGATCCAACTCCTAATCAAATAATCTTGTAAGCAATTTACAAAGCCAAAGTGCTTCACAACTTGCCATGCTCGCTGCCATGTATTCTACCTCTGCTAAACTGAGTGCTACGGAAGCCTGCTTTCTACTAAACCAAGAAATCACTCATGAGCCCAAGCTGAAGCAACACCCTAAGGTGCTCTTTCGATCTATTGCACTCCCTACCCAATCTAAGATGAATACGCCTACAGCTCCACTCCATCACCTCCAAGATACCTCAATCGATACTCCATTGTGCCCCTCAAATATCTGAGCACATGCTTCGCTGCTACCTAATGCACCTGCCTCAGATCCACCGTGAACTGACTCAAGGTGTTCATAGTAAGACATATATCTAGCCTGGTGTTGGCCAAATACATCAAGGATCCTATCAATTCTTTGTATACTCCGGGATCCACCAACTCTAAATCTAAAGAATCAATCTTCAGGTTGGTCACTGTTACCTCCTTTTTTGACAGGGATGAGTTTGCGGGCAGCAATTTGATACTGTCTTGTGTTGAAGATGAAGAAGTTGTCCAAAGTTCAAGCTTCTGCAGATGCAAGTGAAACATCGATTCATTTAAGCAGAATCTCGATTTCCAGAGTTTTTGACAGAGCTAGATAAAAAGAACAATTTACTAGAAGAGCATGAAGAAACAACATTTGTTGGGGAAATCAGTAGAACCGCCCCAATTAAATATCTTCATCTGGCACTTGCGATAGTTCCTCAGCATCTGAACATGTCTTTGTTGGAGAAAGTTAGGCAGCTACAAACAGTAAGCAAAGAGCAGGATTGATTATCAAGGTTATATTTGTTCAACGAGGCGTGGACAAATTCCAACTTCTGGAACACTATTGCTTACAATTCAGTTCACAAGGAATGGTGTTCTAAAGCCACTTTCTTCCACTCTTATTGAGAATTAAATGCTCAGGGTCAATGAGTTAATCGATGCAGTGGAGGTTGGAGCTGATTTTTAAAGCAGATGTACAAAAGGCGATCAGAGCGTGACACACGATTTCAGTGGCAACCATTTCCATTTCGCAGTTGATTAATAAGTCCTTTTGGGACAAAGCTCGACTGGCATTCATTAAAAAAATAAAAATAAAAATTTTGTGACCAAGTATCGAGGCTCGAATCATCAAGGAGCCGAGGAGCATTCACTGCATAAAGTGACTCCGGTTTGTATTAAAGAAACTCCACGTTGGCCGCCAATCATATCAACTGTAGCGTGAAGTTTTTAAGGCCACCCGATATTCAAAAGAGACAAGCATCAGCACAATTTTATAAATGGAATTTTGGAGCAGGCCGTGGATGGTCTTAACATTTTGTATTGACACGGTGGTTTCGCTATTTTTCTCGACTTTCGAAAAAATACAATCTGCGATGAACACCAGAGATCGCCAAATTGATTAATGCCGATTTCAGTTAAATAGCAGCAGTTCGCGTCATTACTCTGCTACCTTCACGCTCAGTTCGGGGTTCAAACCTTTTGATCGACGCCATGACAGCAATCAGACAAAGGGCAGGTCACAACCATCATTTTTGTTTCGTGTGGTGCTCGAATCCATTGTCACTGGCAGCCAATTGCGTTAATTCACGCTGCTCTGAGCCGAAATGTGGTGCTTTGAGCTATATTTCCTGGCAGCCAAACAAACCACGATCCGCAAATGGATCGTGGCTCGGACATCAGCGCATTTCTCCACCTCAGCATAACACGTTTCCTTTTTGGCCGCCGTTTGCAGAGTTAAGTTTTATGATTTATTTTTTATTAGTCAGGTAGCATGACAGTCAGCATGGGCTCATTATACGCCATTTCGTGATTAGCGCCAGAAGCTAGTGTTTCAACCCGATTCAGCACTTAAAAAAAAAAAACGTGCAAGACATAGATTGACAGGTTAGGCGGTCGTGATCTCCAGTTGGCAGCTGATTGGTCGATTTGAAATCGGCAGGTTTGCTCACCTACGCTAAGTTTCAGTTCAGTGCCAAAATTAAGGGTCCGGGGCTTTTATGTTGATACACAGCGATTCTCTTAACCCATGTATCTATCATTCTAAACAACAGATATGTGCTCGGAGTTCAGTCCAGAGGAGGTCGACTTTTGTTTTGGTGGGCACCTTTTGTGATGTGGCAGGAGAGAGCAACCAGTCAGTTCCTGCAGCCACAGGTGGTGGTCCAGCAGGTCTGAATTAATGGGAGTTAAAAGGCTTTCTGATATTCGATGGAGCTGAAAAAGTGGATCTGGGATCCACCTTTTTTATTATTTTATTGTTTTATTTGCATTTAACTTTTTGAAAAGTCTTTTTAAAAGGCCAACCTTCTCTTTTGTAACAATGGAAAAAAATTTCTGGGATATTTTCCCTTGAGCATAATAGAAAAAATATCATGGGCTTTCTGGAAAAACTAAGCAATCTCTTGGCATGACCTTGTGAGTTTTTTGATAAGTGTGAGCATTTCCAGATTCTGCATTTTCTTTTCATTGTGTAAGAGGCCAAAGAAGGGTGACAATCCACCACGTTGGAAGGTGAAGGATTCTTAGAAGCCAGCTTTCTTCTTCCCTTTGGTGAAGAACTCTTAGCATCTGCTTTCTCTTTCCCTTTGTGAGCGTGTAAATTCAAGTATTGATCTTTGCATTTAATTTGATTATCCAATATTGATGTTTGGTTTGCATAGCGCATCTCCTGCACTTAGAGAGGAAGAAGTATTCTTTCTGATCTGTCAAACACTAGATTGAGCAAGGCCTGCTCAATAATGCGATCTCTCCCCCTCAGTCACATATGACACAAGGCCCCTTTAAGCCCTCTTTTGACTCCATTCGCCCCTCTGATATGCTGGCACTGGCCTTCTCCTCGAGGACCGATCCTCCTATCTTTCCCATCACCTATTTCAAAACCCATTTTTCTGTTACAAACGTTTCCTAAGGCAGCCTCTTCAGTTCACCTTGCCCTCCGTTACACCTGCCTTAGCGATCTTATCTTAGGGATACCCCCCTTGAGTTGGAGAAGAGCCAACCTGAAGTGAAGAGGAGAGGAGTGTGGTGACATTAGCCTCTCTCCTGAGAGTTGTCATCCAACTGGTGTGTTTACATTTTGGGCTTCAAACACATGCATGCCAGTTTTGAGAGACAACAGTCACCATAGGTGTAGCCATCGATCTACAGTCCTCCATCTTGAATCTCTTCAGGATCTCCATTGTGTACTTCCTTTGACCAAGGAAGATCTCACCCGATATCTGCCATACCTCTAACCCCAAGAAGTAATGCATCAAGTCGATGTCCTTCATCTCAAACTTCATGGCCAAATCGTCCTTGCACCTTGCTACAAGCTCATGTGCACCTGTGAGAGATAAATCGTCTACGTACAAAACCAAGATGAGTGGCTCAAATCCAACAAGTATGAAGTACAAGTTGGAATCCGCCTCACTCTTGGTGAATCCCACACTCTGCAAATATCCATCAATTGTGGAATACCATGCCCTGGGTGCCAAATATCCATCAATTGTGGAATACCATGCCTTGGGTGCCTGCTTGTGTTCGTACAAGGCTTTCTTAAGCCTACACATGAGACTCCCTCCTATGTACCTGTTATCACATACATAGTAGTTGGGCTACCATGTTTGCAGAGCAGATATCTGCACTTTTTTGAGCTTTGCCTTTGCACATATTCAGTGAGATCAGCTATAATGAGTAGTATTGTTTTTTATCACTCACACATGCCAAGGCTGAGCCTTAAGACCTCAGATTTGATGACCGAGATGAACTTTTATTCCATACAAGTACAGGGCAGTGTTCAGAGTTTCAGCAGCAGTGTTCTCAGTGGGTATAGTTGACCTAGATTAATGATACAAATATATGACCTAGTATATGTATGATGTGCATTGGTAGTATTATCTTGTTGTTTAGGTCATTTTGATAGCTTGACTTGGCATACAGTAGTTGTGATCTGGCGGTGTATATATGTTAAAATGAAATTGGTTATTATGGATTATATGCATGATTGTATTACTGACATCTAGAAACTCTTGTTTTATACTCATCGGTCTTTACCTTCTTAGGAATGTGGACATGATCACTATTGTCTCTTTGACTTGCTAGCTTAGGCACCATTTTCACTTGTCTCCATCCATCCATTTATCTTTCCTCATTATTGATCTTTACCCTGACTTACACCTTGACTTGTGATATGGAGGACCTCCCCACTTTTGCCTCTGTGTTGGACAGCATCCATATTTATTTTGTGTCTCAGCTCTGAGTTGGCAACAAAACTTGCCTTTGGTGAGTTGGATTTTATACCTTGATCTCTCTAGTCGATTGCCTCGATGTTTGATCTTGATTGTGGAAGTCTCCATAGTTGCTTGAGTTGTGTTGGCTAAAACCTGAAGCAAATTGTACTACCTTTGGAAACTATTGATATATATCTTTTGTAAAGCCCAATGAAAAGGGTTGTGAAATTAAATGCAATGAAATGTAAATGCACCCCGGATGAAAGCTGCAATTAGTTGTGCTTTTAAGCACATGCAAAATCCCAGAGGGATCCTAAAGGCCTAAAAAGCAATGGATAAATGTATGCTAAATCTAAAGATTGCTGGCCATGAAATGATATGAAATGAAATGAAAGGTCCAAATAAAGCAGTGGTTAAGTATATGCCAAATCTAAAGACTGCTGACCTTATATGAAACTTTCCTCATTGAGCCTGCGAGTTATGATATGAGATGGGGCAAGGGACAGTTAATTCTGAGTGTCCCCTAGAACCTCAAGTTACGGTTAGCCGGGCACCTAGTTCATGGCGGTTCTAGTAGTAGACATTTTGCCAAGGTTGAATAAGCATTTCTCTAAACAACTTACCCATTTGTGAGACATCGCCATTCCTTGTGTATTCTTTGTTCAACACATGCTTAAGTGTGTAACACCATTTCCCCTATCCAAGGTATCGCAATGTCAAGTCAGTCAAGTCATCCCCTTTTGGCCTAGCCTTGCATCCTTAGCCTTCACCCTCTACTAGTTAATTGCTCATGTCTACAAATGAGTATATTCTTGAGGTTCTCTTTGAAAGTAAATTATTAATTAACCTACTAGTATCTATTAACTGCCAGTGAAATAATGCTTAATGTTTTAAGGTCTTGCTATGAAAATGATGTAAAAAGAGCATGTCTTAACCATTTGCACTTGCGGCAACATGGCTTCTTTAACCAGGGTCATATTTTGATCAATTTGACCGGTCAAACCTAGTTTGACCAAGGTCAACCTTGGGATTTGTGATGAGTTGGACCACTTATATTGTACGATGTTGATCTATGGTCCTTTATATACCTTTTAATGATTCCATATGAAGGGCACAGGTTTCAGATGATGATTGATGCAGTTTCTATTGATTATTATTATTTTCAGATCATCATATTTTTACTTGTCCGGGTATGGTGGATGCTATAGATGATCTTACAGGTTACCATGAGATGTATGAGTACTCATCTCTAGTGGATTTGGGTCTTCTGGATTCATTGAGACACTTATCTTTCAGTTTCAGGAACTCCCAGACATGATTTGAGCAGTTTTTCACTTGTTGACTAGTTTGTCCATGCTGGTGTGGCCTACCCAGCTGGTGCATTAGAGGCAAGTCGTTGCCTAGGGCGCTACAGAGGAAGGGGGTGGTCCAGCCACTTGTTATTATGATATTACCTTCCTTTCGGACATGATGGTACAGTCAGATTTTGTGCTCGGGCACCAGGTAGTGGGCTGTGGGCATTTTGGTGGTTTTACAGGTGGAATAAAAAGGTCATTTAGGAATTCGATTTAGGCAATTGAGGCAAGGTTTTGGCCTGAGGTCTTCTCGGAGGTCATCTATGGTGTATCCCACACCTTCTAGATCAGTTTGTAGCATTCAGTGGAATCCACACAGTCATCAGGAGGTGTTTTGATGCATTCTTCTCTCAATTGAGGGGGCCAGGATTTGATCATTTGTACACTTGGACATGTCATTGAGTCATATGTTATATTATTGTGCCATGGGGTGATGCTAGTGAAGGAAAGTAATGCCTCCTAGCCCCACCATGTGCTCTCCTAGTCACTTGTCCATGTCATCTTTTATGGCACACTTGTATTATTGTCACTTTTATGTGGTGAGCACCGCCCTTGGGGCATCTTTAGACTAGTGCCCACCCCCCTCATCTGAGTGATCCATGTTATATTGTACCGGCTCATCTTAGTCGTTGATTGTATTATTTTATCTTTTGATCTCAACCACTCATTTCAATGGTGGTTTAGGGTTTTGGTCTCCCTCATCCTATTTAAGGAAGAGACCCCCCTATTGTATTATTTAAGGAAGAGACCGGCTCATCTTAGTCGTTGATTGTATTATTTTATCTTTTGATCTCAACCACTCATGTCAAAGGTGGTTTAGGGTTTTGGTCTCCCTCATTCTATTTAAGGAAGAGACCCCCTATTGTAAAGGCACCTTTTAGGCTATGGAAAACTTGGAATAAAATACTATTTCTGTGGATCTTCTTCGTGTGCTTTGATGGGATGTTCTTGTACATGATTATAAATCTCTTGCTTTAGACACCTTTGCTTTTTACAAGGGATTTTGACAGCTACAGAGGGAGGCCGAATTGACTTGTTGCAGGGATGCGAATTGCTTGAAGGGAAGATTGTTGGGGTTTCTCACATCCCCCTTGGGCAAGACTTTTTCATCTTGAAGGGAGTTTTTCAATTGTGCTTTGTCCATTGATTTGCTTCTTTTGATATGCCATGCTTAGATCTCATTCATCTGTGGATCAAATCTAACTTTTTGTAGTTTGTTTTACAGGTTGAGCGGGACGTTTTTCCTCCTTGGGCTTGGACGTTTGGTTTGGAATCACTTGGATCTAGCTTGGAATTGTAACTAAATGCAAGGATCATCTATGTGCAAGGTAGCCGCAAGCATTTGAGGTAAGATCTACAAGGTACGTATCCATTTTCTTGTCTTTCATCCTATTGGTCATCAAAACCCTTAAACTCAAAACCCTTGTATTTTTTATTTTTCAGATCTATGGAGATCTAGCAAACTCTTGGGCTTAATAATTAAAACCCACCTTAATAATCATCTTAACATTCCTGATCTAAAGTTTGGTGGACATCCGACTCCATTTTTCCCCCGATCTAAGGCACTGGGCCTCTCCAAGGGAGGTCGCACTTGTTGGGTAGGTGGTCTTTTGCTAGATCCCATTTGTGGGTATTGCTCTTTTCTTCTCAAATCCATAGATCCATACCATAACATACCCCCTAGTGCCAATTCATCTTGATTTTGACCTTTTAGGCCCCATTTTGACCAGTTTCCATTTAAGGGTGGGCCCCACTTGGATCTATTATTTTGGCATTAGATCCATTTAGACCTACTTGTTTAAACCTATAAGTGACCCTTATTCATCCTTGGTTGAACATTTGTCCTTCCTTAAGCCTCTTCAACCAAGCCCTAACTCATTAGGTCCACTTATCCATTCTAGATCTAGATCTAATCCTATCTTGATCTTCTCCTTTATCATCATCACATTTCCCTAGGAGGTCTTGATTGGGTTCGCTAGCCTTCATTGGCTAACCTAGGGTCTCCCCCTTGGCCTTGCTTAGGCTTGATCTAAAGTGAAGAGTGGCTCAGTTAACATGACACCCAATTGCATTGGGAACCATGGAACCTCTTGGGTTACCTCTTTAGTTGTCTACACCTCTATTGTCCTGGATAGGATAACCTTTAGAGACAACTACAAGTTGTGTGATAATAGTACTGTTATCACATATATAGTAGCCGGGCTACCATACATTATTTTTCAGATTCCAGAGCACATTTCAACCAGTTCCTTTACTTTGAGATGATGATGAGATGAGCAGCTATCTTTGGATCACTATCAGATTGTGGATAGCAGTTGTATTCCCCATGCCATGACTGAGTCTCAGGACACTCAGAGAGATGACCGATGTAGCCATTATACCATTGGTACAGAGCAGTTAGTAGTGCCCAGAGTTACAGCAGCAGTTTCGGAGGACAGATGATGGTACAGGTTGATGAGCATTCAGGTATATGACTCAGCAGGTATATCATGGTGTTATGGTTAGATTGCTTTTATACTTATTCTTATAGCATGTCTTAGCACTCAGTGTCATGATCTGGCGATCATATAGATATTTGGACCTGGTTGATCTATTATATATATTATATTGTCCCTACTCAGACTTAGAAGTTCACTATCCATACTCATTGGTATGTACCCTCCTTAGGGAGAATAGAGGTGATCATTCCACCATACCTTGGCTTGCTAGTGTTGGCTCCATTATTCATTGTCTTCATCCATCCATGGCCTACCTTCTAGTTTATCACCCTGACTTACTACTTGACTAGTGACATGGAGGATCTTTTCCCCACTGTAGCCTCTGTATTGGATGAGCTTCCCTGTTTATTGTGTCTCGGCTCTGAGTTGGTGACAAAACTTGCCTATGGCGAGTTGGAGTTCCTTATGAATTCCCCCTAGTCACTAAAGTTGTGTTGGCTAAACCTGAAACTTTTAGTGCTGCCATGAATACAAAATCTGGAAAAATGAAATGCTATATCTTGTATGAAAAGCCCATTCATTGAATGTGTTTCTAAACACACATGAATGAAAGGCATGCCAAATGAAAATGGCTATGAAAATAAAATGTTATATCTTGTGGAAAACAAATACCTAGGTAAACAAGCTATCCATGACACACCTAGAAGTGCTCAGGTAAACAAGTGCCTTAAAAACACACCTGCAGCAGAAAGCCTAAAATAAATGTAAATCTATGCAATGTGTTTATAAACACACATAGATCAAGGCTATGGAAACTTCAGGCCCAAAAAGCAATGGAACTTAAAAGCTATATCTAAACAATTGCTGGCCTTATTTGTATTATGGATTGTGCGCATCTGTGAAGGTGAATAAACCCTCTTTAAACAACTCATCCATTTGTGAGACACCGCCATTCCCTGTGTTATTGCTCATTCAGTATATACTATGGTGTATTCCCTATCCCTTGCCAAAGTGTCACAAAGTCAAGACAGTTAAGTCATCCCTTAGCCTAGCCAGTTAATTTAAGCCTTCACCCTTCACTAGCAAATTGATCACAATTATGAAGTGAGTATGATCCTGAAAGTCTAGTCTGAGTAATAATAATAATTAACGACACTGTATATTTGGATTTAGATCGCCAGTCATGATTACTCTGTGTTATAATTGTCATTTGAATAAGTTGTAGAGCATATATTAACCTTGACACTTTGCAGCAGCTATTGATGATGATCTGAGTTATATTTGGTCTTGGTTAGACCTAGTTTGACCATGGAAGACCATGGGACATGAGATGTTGGACCTTATGATGATATGGATAGATGATATATGGTCTATGTATACATACATGATGACTCTATGCAGCAGCTACAGGGTTATGATGATGATTCTGGGGTTACAGCAGTGTTTGTATACGTACAGTGCATTATTATTAGCCTTGTTTCGGTATATTGGATATTTATTTTGATCATGCAGAGACTCATATGGTGTATGAGTACACATCTTGGATAGATTTGGACCTTCTGAGTCGAATGGAACAGTTTGTTTTCAGTTCCGGGCACTTACAGTGATGATTGAGCCTCAGTAGGCTGTCCCAGTGCAGTTTTGGTCTGTTGGAGGCCCTGTCAGAGCAGAGATGACTTTTATCCGGTTGACCTAGGGCGCTGATGATGGAGGGGGTGGTCCAGCCACTTGTTTTTACCATATTACCCCCCTTCCGGACACACTGGTGCCCTCACCTTGACAGCGCCATCACTCCAGGAGGCTGTTTGGGGCAGTTTCACACTTCCCAAGGCATTTCAGGATTGGTAGAAATGGCTATTGATGAAATCGATTTGGGCTACTGAGGCAAAGTTATGGCATGGGATGATCAGTGATGATAGATCGGGACCTTCCACACCTTCTCCAGCAGTTTCAGCTTCATCAGGGCCCGCATCCATCACTTATGGCACTTTCTGTGGATTTTTGAGGTCTTTTGAGGACCACGACTTCATTATGGAGGCACGATTTGGTACATTCATGATTATTTTTTTGGTTATTGTGCTATGGGGATTGACCAAGGAGGGATAAAATTACCCCTTGGACCCACCATAAGCCTCTTATGATATTTTGTCATCATGATTTGGTGGGATCCCCTCTCCTAGGGCGATTTTGTCCACTTATTGTTATATTTTATGGTTGATCCATGTATTTTATTGTTGAGCTCATCTCAACCATTGATTAGATCTTGAGATCTTTTAATCTTAGCCACTCATGTAAAAAGTGGTTAGGATTGTACTCTCTCCCCATCCTATTTAAGGAGGGAGCCTCTCATTGTAAAATTCATCTAGAGATTTTTGGCTCTTGGCTCTTGGAATAAAATTTCTATCTTTTGGAGTACATGCTTGGATTGGAGTGGATGTTGGTTGTTTCGATTGTAAATGCTATTGTCCATTGCACTGGAGGATCTATTGTAGCTATCTTGCATATTTGCCATATTTTATTTACAGGTTAAGAGGGCGATTTTGGACAAGGGCGAATTGGTGGGGAGGCTTGCCCTTCAATCTTGGAAGAAGTCGCTTTGGTGTAACAGGGAGTAGTTTTGCCTTTGTGTCAACTATTCTATGTTTCTCTCTCTCTTGCTTGTATCTACCTTCAATTTGTTAAACTGATTGATGCTTTGCTCCTTGGCTTGACAGGTTAGAAGGAATCACATGTGGCTTGGAAAAATCGATTTGGCAAGAGGGCTTCAACAATTCTCCATTTGATCTTTGGCAAAGTAATCCTCATCTCAACTAGCATCCATCTCTTCATCCAGGTATGTTCCAAGAGGTATGATCTTCTCTTCCTTGAATCTTCCATAATTTCTAGATCATAAAAACCCCAATCAAATTAAAACCCTTGTTTTTGGTATTTTTCAGATCTACTTAGATCTAGCCTTGCAATTGAAAAGATATTAAAAACCCACCTCTACGGGATCCACCCCTAGTTGGATCTATAGTTTGGTGGTGATTGGCTAAAAATTGACACACTTTTCAATGCAAAAAGCCCTCTTGAACCTAAATCGATTTTCCTAAGAGAAGCTTGTTGGGTTAGATCTAGCACATGGGTAGGTGAGATCTCACTTGATTTGGAATCTAGACACTTGATAACCTATACCCACATCTTTACTTTGGTGAAAACTACCTTGTGGACATCTCTCCATGTTTTAAGGGGTTAAAACCCCCTTTTGATTTTCTTGGCATCTTAAAACTCAGATCTACTAAGATCTAGCCATTGGGTTCACTTGAAACTTTGAGCATACATAGATCAGGGTACTAGCTACTTGGATCTACAGTTTGGTGGCCATTGGACTTGATTTGGTCCACCGAAACCCAATTTTGGGCCTTCCTTGAGCAAATCGCACCCCCTTGAAAATCTGAGTTTGTCCACTTCTAGGAGGTGGGTGTTTGAGATTTTTGTGGATTTGGAATCCCCATGCCTTGAAACCTAGGTCTATACTGTCTTTTTGTCACGATCCGCCTTGGGGGTTGCATTCCTTGTTTCAAGGGATTGTGGTCCACTTAGGGTAATCACTTAAAAACCTAGATCTAGTAAGATCCAACCATTGGATCTCATCCAACCCACTTGACTTGGCTTCTAGGTGTCCCGATCTACACTTTGACATACTTCTTGACTCCATTAGCCCATCCAACAAGGCACTAGTCCTTCTCTAAGCAAGTCGCATTCCTTGGGATTCGTGTCAAACCCTAGATCTAGTACATGGGTACTCCTAGAACCAACTCAAACTCATAGATCTAGTCAATATCTAACCTATAGTACTATCCTCACACCTAACTTTACCTTGTGGGTCCACCTAGAACCATTTCACACTTCCCAAGAAACTAGACCCACTTGTGTAAACACATGGTACTTTACCTAATCATCATACCCCATCATGTGGCCTAAACCATACATAGGTTGAAACATTAACAATCTCTTACACCTCCCTCAACCATACCTTAACCCTTAGGTCCACTTAGCCTTGCATTGGTTCCCGTAACTCATTACTTACCTACCCTTAGAAACCTTTGTTTGGGCCCAATCAACTGTGATTGGGGTATAGGGTCTCCCCCTTGGTCTAGTTATACCTTGACCTAAAGCGAAGAGTGCCTCAGTTGACGTGACTCCCACATTGCATTGGGAACCGTGGCATCTCTTGGGTCACCTCTTTAGTTGCCTACCTCCTCTACCGTCCCGGATGGGATACCTCTAGGGGCAACTACAAGTTGTGTGATAACAAGTACCTCAAATCCCTGAGGTTTCTCTATGTATACTTCCTCCTCAATGATCCCATTGAGGGGCTATCTTCACATCCATCTAATGAATCCTCCACCTCAAGACTAAGGCAATAGATATCACAAGCCCAATGGAAGCATACCTAACGACTGGAGAAAATGTCTCCTCATAGTCCACTCCCTTTCTCGGAGAGAACCCTCTCTCCATGAACCTTTCCTTGAACTTCTCGATGCTATCATCTGTAGCATGTTTGATCTTGAAGGGCCACCTAAAAGTTACCATAGACTTCCCCTCCGGTCTCGACACAATATCTCAAACATCATTTTTTGTGATGGAGTTGTACTCCACCATGGAATCCCTCCAAACCTACTGGTCATCTACTTCCTCATAATTGGAAGGCTCAAAATCAATGATGTTGCTCATAAATGCCATATAGTTCGGAAAAATTTTCGGAGCCTTACTCTTCTTGAGCAATCTCCTGGAAGCCTCAAAATGCTCCCGAGCATTACTCAATGTCTGCTCAAACCATCTATGTCTTCTGACAGAACTAGAAGGAGCTAACTCCTCCTCGAGTCGGGCCCTATCCGAGACAACGACCTAGAGTTCAGCAATGACTAGTGATCAGATCAAATATAGAGCTACCTATCAGAGTGAAGAGAAGGGGATCATCGACGAAATCTTGAGTTTACGATACAATCACGAAATCCTAGGAGAGAGAAAGGGACGAGGAAAACCAAATGGAAATGAATTTGATAGCTAAGGCTTTTAAGTTGATTAACTGACCTAGGCTCCAGACTTACTAGCGTAATTCAATAACTCCTTAGCCACAAGTAGAATTATAGCCACAAATTAACATGCAAAAGGGTATCTAATAGTGGTTAATTATAGAGTTCACTTTCATGTATTGATTACGCTAAGCTTTGGAGATGAAACTGGGTGGATAGGGAAGGAAGTCACATAAAAATGTGTCGTTTTAGGTGTTGATCCAAGTTGGATGAAGAAGAGCAATACCAAAAGTATCCTATATATATTTCCTCCGCTCGAACAAGCGCGTATCAAATAGGGACAACTCCTCCTATAAAAATGGAGCTACCAAGCAAGTTCCTAGATGGAAAAAGGGAAGAGGCAAAGGAGACACAACAGAAGAACTAGAAAGGAAAGAAGTAAAATGTTGCAATGTTAGCGCTAGAGAAGGCAAAAGAAGGACCTTAGAGATTATCAAAAAATTCCAGTGAAGGCAACAGATGAGAGAAAGGCATTGCCGAGGAATCGATCCCATAGCTGCAGTCTACGGGATGCGATAACGACGATAGGTATCTTACAGTAATGAAAAGGAGGAAGCGGAGCAATGACTTGTTCGATCTAGAAAGAAGTCATCTCGAGTCGGGCCCTGCTCGAGACAACGACCTATAGTGAGGCAGTCAATAAGGATGAAATGAAAGATGGAGTTACCTATAAGAGTGAAGATAGGGGGATCATTGACGAGAACTCGAGATTAGGGTACAATCGAGAAACCTTAGGAAAGAGAAAGGGAGGAAGAAAACCAGATGGAAGGTAATTTGATAGCTAAGGTTGTTCGATTGATTATGTGACCTAGGGCCCCGGATTTACTAGTGTAATTCAGTTAATCTTTAACTGCGACTAGAACTATAGCCATAATTTAACAAGAAAAAGGTGAGCTAAAAATAGTCAATTATACATTTTGCATTCATGTGTTGATTAAGCTAAGCTTTGGAGATGAAAAGAGGTGGATATGGGACGTAGTCACATGGAAAAGTGTTGTTTTAAGTGTTGAACCGAGATGGCTAAAGTCGAGCACTGCCAAAAGTATCCTATATATTTTTCCTTTGCTCAAACAAGCCTACACATGTTACTAAACCTTCATGAAAATGAAACTTAATAATAATCCATGATACAATGCAATAATAATAATACCTAAGCCTATTATACATGTGATCAAACAACAAAATGCATGAGATGCGAAAAGGAGTACCTTTACTTTTCAAATCGGGTCGGTTAATGATGTAAATCCCATTGATGCAAGAGGAGGATCGTAATCTCAATGCCAAACCAAGTCGTGTACCTGCATCACAAATGTTAGTTGTTTTCCTCAAGCACGTGTTGAATAGGGACGACTCCTAGAAAAATGGAGTTACTAAGCAAGTGCGAGGATGGAAAAAGGGAAGAGGCAAAAAAGACAATACAAAAGGACAGACAAAGAAAAGATGCGAAATGTAGCAGTGCTAGAGCGAGTGAAGGCACTGTCGAGTGATCGACCCCATAACTGCAGTCTACAAGATGTGATAACGACAATGTGTATCTTATAAAAGTCAAAGGAGGAAACAGAACAATGACTTGTTCGATTTAGAAGGAAGTCATCTCTAGTGTCAAGGTTACGAAGTCGACGTTTCGAATCCATATCAGGATTCATCATCAGGACGCAAGTCAATCTATTGGAGAGTGTGAGAAATAAGGTATTACTAGTGTGAGGAGTAGAGATCAAGTATTAAAAATCTAAGGTCAACTTCTCGGAAATTAGGTTAATTAAGAAAGGTATTGTAGAAAAATGAAATTTAACAATTGTTCTTAATTGTCTTTAGTTTTAATTTTATTTGAAAACTTAATTAAGTACTAATATGGTTTATTAAATTATTAAAATAACCTAATAAGTATGGATATAATTTCTACAATACCTTTCTTAATTAACCTAATTTTCGAGAAGCCAACCTTAGATTTTTAATACTTGATCTCTACTCCTCACACTGTTAATACCTTATTTCTCACACTCTCCAATAGATTGACTTGCGTCCTGATGATGAATCCTGATATGGATTCGATATTCGACTTCGTAACCTTGAAACTGTGGATGCTCCAAGATTACCACCTGCATCAAACAACCACAGAAATTTAGCAAAAGTCATCTCTAGTCGGGCCCTACTCGAGACAACGACCTAGACCCAAGTAATGACTAGTGACGAGATCAAATATAGAGCTACCTATAAGAGTGAAGAGAAGGGGATCATCGACGAAATCTTGAGTTTAGGATACAATCACGAAATCCTAGGAGCGAGAAAGGGACGAGAAAAACCAAATGGAAGCGAATTTGATAGCTAAGACTTTTAAGTTGATTAACTGCCCTAGGGCTCCAGACTTGCTAGAGTAATTCAATTACCCCTTAGCCACAAGTAGAATTACAGCCACAAATTAACATGCAAAAGGGTATCTAACAATGGTTAATTATAGAGTTCACTTTCATGTGTTGATTAAGCTAAGCTTTGGAGATGAAACTAGGTGGACAGGGAAGGAAGTCACATAAAAATGTGTCATTTTAGGTGTTGATCCTCCAAAAAAATGGAGCTACCAAGCAAGTTCCTAGATGGAAAAAGGGAAGAGGCAAAGGAGACACAACAAAAGAACTGATAAAGGAAAGAGGTAAAATGTGGCAATGCTGGCGCTAGAGAAGGCAAAAGGAGGACAATAGAGATTATCGAAAAATTCCAACGAAGGCAATAGATGAGAGAAAGGCATCGTCGAGGAATCGACCCCATAGCTGCAGTCTACGAGATGATATAACGACGATAAGTATCTTACAGTAATGAAAAGGAGGAAGCGGAGCAATGCCTTGTTCGATCTAGAAAGAAGTCATTTCGAGTCAGGCCCTACTTGAGACAACGACCTATAGTGAGGAAGTCAATAGGGATGAGATCAAGGATGGAGTTACCTATAAGATGAAGATAGGGGGATCGTCGACGAGAACTCGAGATTAGGGTACAATCTAGAAACCTTAGGAGAGAGAAAGGGAGGAAGAAAACCAGATGGAAGGTAATTTGATAGCTAAGGTTTTTCAATTGATTATGTGACCTAGGGAACCGGATTTACTAGCGTAATTCAGTTACTCTTTAACCGCGACTAGAACTATAGCCACAATTTAACAAGAAAAAGATGAGCTAAATATAGTCAATTATACATTTTGCAATCATGCGTTGATTAAGCTAAGCTTTGGAGATGAAAAGAGGTGGATATGGGACGTAGTCACATGGAAAAGTGTCGCTTTAAGTGTTGAATCGAAATGGCTGAAATCGAGCACTGCAAAAAGTATCCTATATATTTTTCCTTTGCTAGAACAAGCCTACACATATTACTAAACCTTCTTGAAAATGAGACTTAATAATAATCCATGATACAATGCAATAATAATAATACCTAAGCCTATTACACATGTGATCAAACAACAAAATGCATGAGATGTAAAAAGGAGTACCTTTACTTTTCAAATCGGGTCGGTTAGTGATGTAAATCCCATTGATGCAAGTGGAGGATCGTAATCTCAATGCCAAACCAAGTCGTGTACCTACATCACAAATGTTAGTTGTTTTGCTCAAGTGCGTGTTGAATAGGGACGACTCCTAGAAAAATGGAGTTACTAAGCAAGTGCGAGGATGGAAAAAGGGAAGAGGCAAAGAAGACAATATAGAAGGACAGACAAAGCAAATATGCGAAATGTGGCAGTGCTAGAGCAAGCGAAGGCATTGTCAATTGATCGACCCCATAACTGCAGTCTACAGGATGCGATAACGACAACGGGTATCTTATAAAAGTCAAAGGAGGAAGTCATCTCGAGTCGGGCCCTACTCGAGACAACGACCTAGAGTCAAGCAATAACTAGTGACGAGATCAAATATAGAGCTACCTATAAGAGAAGAGAAGGGGATAATCGACGAAATCTTGAGTTTAGGATACAATCACGAAATCCTAGGAGAGAGAAAGGGAGGAGGTGTTGTCCGCCAGATTGCACACCAGCAGCGGAAATCTTTCGAAAGCTGTCTCTTCACTACAAGTGAGAGAGGTGTGGCCTTGGGGGCAAGCAATGAGTCAGGTACTGTCACCTGAATCCCAGCTCCTCCGTTTAGGCAAACTCCTAACGAAGCCAAGGGGGGTAGTCCCTAAGAAAGAGTTTCACTAAGGCTCTAGTATTTATAGTGTTTTTTGTATGTGGTGATATGGATGAGTGTTGTTTTAGGAGTTTTTGTGGTGAGACCAAAAATATGAAAAATGAACAATAGATAATAAGCAATCCAAGTTGCGAAATAAGATAACAAGATGGCAATATGATTCAAGACTTGATTAATTACTAGAGCATTCACAATATGAAATAAACAAAAGGACAAATGGTCCTGATCAATATATACTTTTAAACAACCAGTGCCTTATGGAGTCAAAGAAAAATAAAGATTGTGATGCTGAAAGTGTGGGTCTTGAAGAAATGCCGTTTATGAGATCGTTGTGCAGATTATCTTTGTAAATTGAAGATTTTAATGGTCTTGATTATTAGGATAAAACCAAGGATATTCAAGAGAAAGTCTGGAAAGACAGTATCAAGTGCTTCCGTTCAAGGACATGTCGGGCCACCCAGTGCTCTAGCCAGGTCGCGCAATGCTAACCAGCAAACTAGAGGCTGAACATGGAATCCCGGCGCCCCCACTAGGAGATTACCCACTGAACTTATCTTATCGCTCAACTCCGGATTGGTTGGTTATGGGGGTGAAAGTTTTATTAGTTATCACTTATGAACTTAACAAGTCTTCCACCTTTCTGAGTACTAGCCCAACCGTTTCCGGTTGGCAGAGCATATGGGTGTCGGACGATCAACCAAAAGTAAATTTATCAGGGGGAGAATGTGGGTTGAGATATTTTATTATTTAGAGCACTTGTTCGACTCTCCGACAGAGAGCGCTCTTGACTTGATCTTATGACCACAGTTCAAGAGACTTCCTACTTTAACATGCCTAATGCAGGGGGAACATGCAAGTCTATATGCTCTCTGACAGAGAGTGCTCTTGACTTGGATTTGGCCAAGTTCAAGAGACTTTGTTCATTTTAAGAAACAAATAGCAGTTGTGATAGCAAGATACTTCAACTTTGTAACACTTAAATCATATGATAGCTCAGATATATGTGAAATATTGCTAAAATGCTACTTGCAAAATAAAATGAAACTTTACTTAGTGTTCTACCAAACAAATTTATTCTAAAGGTGGGATCAACCTCCGAACAAGGTCAACCACTAGAAACCGTCAGTCCTGGAAACCTTCCAGCTAACTGGATGTCCACAAGAAGCTGATGGGAGAGCGAGAAGCTACCACAAAACTATGTGGCCTTTGGGATGCAATCCCAAAGTTAGCTTACTCTAGTCAAGACTTGGAAGAGAAATTAATCTAAGTACAGAAAGCGGATTTCAATCTAAGAACTGAAGATAAAACTATTCTAAGCATGCATGAACAAACTTCCCCAAATGGGGAAGGAGAAACTAAGTGTGGGAGGCACTATCCCACCTAGCCTTTTTATTTCTTAGGTTACAATTGCCTTCGGGAATTAAACCCTCAAAAGGTCTTTTCAAGGAAATAAACAACTATGAATCAAGATTTGAATGGCCCTTTATGGTTTATACAAAAAGGAGATTGGTTCTATAAATCTTTGGTTTTGTCTTCTCCTTAGTTTTTTGCACTTCTTCAATTCTTTTGTCTTGTTTGTTATGGATCTTTCCTTTAGGCACCTACACAACAAAGCTTAGATACCCGTCATTGTTAATAAAAAAAAAAAATAAGAGATTGAAACTAAACTAATCTAAGATCCAAAATGTAAGAAATGAAATCTAAGATCTATACTAGAAAGTTGAATAAGCAATGCAAGCCTAACTTAACAATGAAATCTAAGATGCAAGTTTGATTAACAAATAAACTAGATGCAAACTAGATCCTAACAAAACCAAATGCAAAGTATGATAATATCTAGCAATGCCTAACTATTAACTCTTCAAAGCATGAGATCTAATCATTAACCAATACTTAACAAGTTTTTGTTTGTTTTGTTGTTGTTTTAGGGCTAAAATGGAGATGAACGAGAAGGAGAAGAGGAGCAAACTAGAGGACAAAAACAAAGAGGATGAAGGAGTGAAAGAGGAGGGAAACTAAGGTGGACGAAAGGGAGACTAGGACAAAGGTGAAGGAACAAAAAAAACGAGAGGAAGAAGGCCCTAAATGGAGGGAGATGAGAGGATGGAGGAGGAGCGAATGGGAGGAGAAGGGAAATGAAGAGAGCAAAGAGTGATCTAGGGCAAGAAAACGAGAGCTATGAAGGGAAGAGAAGAAGCTAGGACGAGACTAGAGGAGAGGGGCTAGCAGATCAAGGTAGAAAGGATCAAGGAGAAAACAAGAGAGGCTTGAAGAAGTTAGCCTTAGGAACAAAGTAACCAATTTAAGAGTCTTTTTGAATAATGGATGGATCCTTGAATCTAACACTTCTTGCCAAATTTTTTTATGTTATGAGATCGACTTTGGGAGATCCTGCAATGCACAAATGTTAGGAAAAAAGGGTCCTTTGAAGAGATGAAGGAGACAACCGAGTTCCAACTCCTCTTCAAACCTATGAGATCTGCAAAATGTATCACTTACAAACAAGTTTTGATCAAATCTAGTATGCAAAATTGAAAGAGATTAGAAGAGTATTAGTATTTCCGACTACAATCCACTACTTCCAAATCACAAACAATCCAACATCAATGGACAAGTTGAACTCAAATGCCCATCCTACGGACTTAAAAAAAGTCTTCTAAGCTTTAACAAACTTGATCAAAACAATGAAAATGTAAGCAAAAACATGGAACAAGATCACCTTGATTAACTTGAAGCAATTCCCATGAACAAGATCAACACACCATATGGACCTCCAAAGTCACTTTATTTCAATTAGCAAAAGCTATAACACATTTACAATCTGGCAGAGTAAGTTTGCCCAAAATTATCCATGAGATAATAACCCAAATGGGCATCTCTTTATAGCAAAACCAACAGCTAAAACCCTAATTCGAATCTGGCCAAAGAGAGCCAAATAACACTAAGTTGTAAAGTCGAATTCCAGTTCAAACTCAATCAAAAGGCTTGGAGTGGTAATACACATGGCAAGGTCGAGTTTGGGAAGGTATGGGAAGCTCCACCCATCCAATGAGGGAGCTCCAACTAGGATTGACGTGAGCTTAATGAGGAATGACGTGAGCTAAATGAGGGAGGGCGTGAGCTTGAAAGGAGACAAGTGGAGATGTGGTAGGAGTGGTAGGTACTAACTCAAGTTTGCAAAAGGAGCCAAGTCTAGTGATCACACAAATCAAGGAAGGTGCCTACCTCAAGCTAACCAACCCATTCATCACATGACACATCATCAAATTGAGTTTCCAAGGAAGGAGGGCGAATTCTCTATTGGAGTTTGACTTATGCTGACTGGATAGTGGTCTGGTTGATGACTGAGATGATTGGAATCTTCTTTAATGCCCAGTGCCATGTCAATTAGCCTTTTATTTTATTCATTTCTGATTATTTTGGAGAGATTTGGATTTCTCCAAAATATTCAAATTTATTAATTTAATTAATCATTTCTCTGTAAATGGCTTTTTAGAGAAAATATTAATTATGAGGCTGAATTGACATCCGAAAGTTGGGTTTAGCTGGTCCATGGGTCATGTGTGATTTTTGGCTTATGAAACGAGCCATCAATCACTAAATTCGGACCCCGGATGACTGACATATTACAGACTCAAATTTTTCCATTTAAACTATAGAGAAATTTAATTAAAATTTAAAAATAATTAAAAGTTAAAAACCCCAAATCCAACGCGTCCGGTAAAACCTCATCGAATTAGGACATGACCAAAACCTAGAGACTTAGGACATGACCAAAACCTATTCTAACAGTGTCTAGTAGGTTTATATATATTAGTTGGACTCTAATAACCCCCCACGGCTCAGATTTTCAAAACCGGGCATTCCAGCTTTGGAGGAAGCGGGAGAAAACCTCATCGATTATACATCGCCTTAAGCAAAGTATAATTGACAAGGGAAAAAACTCCCTGGAATACCTTAGTTGCTTAATCAAGTCATGGGGAACCGAGCCACTCAGACCCTACTAGCACACTTTGTTACAAACCCCCATGGGGCCATGGTCATGTCGACTCAAAAACAAAACTGGCTAGACCCAAAAATTTGAAACCCAGATACTCTAGAAGTGAACACTAATGTGTTCCATCACTGGCGGCTCAATAAGGTTTCAACTATTTGTACAAAATAGGTGATAACAGGAGGAAAACCAAATGGAAGCAAATTTGATAGCTAAGGCTTTTAAGTTGATTAACTGACCTAGGGCTACAGACTTACTAGCGTAATTGAATTACTCCTTAGCCACAAGTAGAATTACACTCACAAATTAACATACAAAAGGGCTATCCTATAGTGGTTATTTATAGAGTTCACTTTCATGTGTTGATTAAGCTAAGCTTTGGAGATGAAACTGGGTGGATAGGGAAAGAAGTCACATAAAAATGTGTCGTTTTAGGTGTTGATCCGAGTTGGATGAAGAAGTGCAATGCCAAAAGTATCCTATATATCTTTCCTCCGCTCGAACAAGAGCGTATCAAATAAGGACGACTCCTATAAAAATGGAGCTACCAAAGCAAGTGCCTAGATGGAAAAAAGGGAAGAGGCAAAGGAGACACAACAAAAGATCTAATAAAGGAAAGAGGTAAAATGTGGCAACGCACGCGCTAGAGAAGGCAAAAGGAGGACCTTGGATATTATCGAAAAATTCCAGCGAAGGCAACAGATCAGAGAAAGGCATTGTTGAGGAATAGAATTACACTCACAAATTAACATACAAAAGGGCTATCCTATAGTGGTTATTTATAGAGTTCACTTTCATGTGTTGATTAAGCTAAGCTTTGGAGATGAAACTGGGTGGATAGGGAAAGAAGTCACATAAAAATGTGTCGTTTTAGGTGTTGATCCGAGTTGGATGAAGAAGTGCAATGCCAAAAGTATCCTATATATCTTTCCTCCGCTCGAACAAGAGCGTATCAAATAAGGACGACTCCTATAAAAATGGAGCTACCAAAGCAAGTGCCTAGATGGAAAAAAGGGAAGAGGCAAAGGAGACACAACAAAAGATCTAATAAAGGAAAGAGGTAAAATGTGGCAACGCACGCGCTAGAGAAGGCAAAAGGAGGACCTTGGATATTATCGAAAAATTCCAGCGAAGGCAACAGATCAGAGAAAGGCATTGTTGAGGAATTGACCCCCATAGCTGCAGTCTACGAGATGCGATAACGACGATAGGTATCTTACAGTAATGAAAAGGACGAAGCGGAGCAATGACTTGTTCGATCTAGAAAAAAGTTATCTTGAGTCGGTCCCTACTCGAGACAACGACATATAGTGAGGCAGTCAATAGGTATGAGATCAAAGATGCAGTTACCTATAAGAGTGAAGATAGGGGGATCGTCGACGAGAACTCGAGATTAGGGTACAATCAAGAAACCGTAGGAGAGAGAAATGGAGGAAGAAAACCAGATGGACGGTAATTTGATAGCTAAGGCTTTTCGATTGATTATGTGACCTAGGGTCCCGGATTTACTACCGTAATTCAATTACTCTTTAATCGCGACTAGAACTATAGCCCCAATTTAACAAGCAAAAGGTGAGCTAAACATAGTCAATTATACATTTTGCATTCATGTGTTGATTAAGCTAAGCTTTGGAGATGAAAAGAGGTGGATATGGGACGTAATCACATGGAAAAGTGTCATTTTAAATGTTGAACCAAGATGGGTGAAGTTGAACAATGCCAAAAGTATCCTATATATTTTTCCTTTCCTCGAACAAGCCTACACATGTTACTAAACCTTCTTGAAAATCAGACTTAATAACAATCCATGATACAATGCAATAATAATAATACCTAAGCCTATACATGTGATCAAACAAAAAAATGCATGGGATGTGAAAATGAGTACCTTTACTTTTCAAATCGGGTCGGTTAGTGATGTAAATCCCATTGATGCAGGTGGAGGATCATAATCTCAATGCCAAACCAAGTCGTGTACTTGCATCACAAATGTTAGTTGTGTTGTTCAAGCGCGTGTTGAATAGGGACGACTCCTAGAAAAATGGAGTTACTAAGCAAGTGCGAGGATGGAAAGAGGAAAAAGGAAAAGAAGACAATACAGAAGGACAAACAAAGCAAAGATACGAAATGTGGCAGTGCTAGAGCTAGCGAAGGCATTGTCGAGTGATCGACCCCATAACTGAAGTCTACATGGTGCAATAACGACAATGGGTATCTTATAAAAGTCAAAGGAGGAAGCAGAACATTGACTTGTTCGATCTAGAAGGAAGTCATCTCGAGTCTAGCCTTACCCGAGACAACGACCTAGAGTCAAGCAATGACTAGTGATGAGATCAAATATAGAGCTACCTATAAGAGTGAAGAGAGGGGGATCATCGATGAAATCTTGAATTTAGGATACAATCACGAAATCCTAGGAGAGAGAAAGGGACGAGGAAAACCAAATGGAAGCGAATTTGATAGCTAAGGCTTTTAAGTTGATTAACTGACCTAGGGCTCCATACTTACTAGCGTAATTCAGTTAATCGTTAGCCACAAGTTGATTTACAGTCACAAATTACCATGCAAAAGGGTATCTAATAGTGGTTAATTATAGAGTTCACTTTCATGTGTTGATTAAGCTAAGCTTTGGAGATGAAACTGGGTGGATAGGGAAGGAAGTCACATAAAAATGTGTCGTTTTAGGTTTTGATCCAAGTTGGATGAAGAAGAGCAATGCCAAAAGTATCATATATATCTTTCGTCCGCTCAATCAAGCGCATATCAAATAGGCACGACTCCTCCTATAAAAATGGAGCTACCAAGCAAGTGCCTAGATGGAAAAAGGGAAGAGGCAAAGGAGACACAACAGAAGAACTGATAAAGGAAAGAGTTAAAATGTGGCAATGCTAGGCGCTAGACAAGGAAAAAGGAGGACCTTGGAGATTATCGAAAAATTCCAGCGAAGGCAACCGATGAGATAAAGGCATCGTCGAAGAATCGACCCCATAGTTGCAGTCTACGGGATGCGATAACGACGATAGGTATCTTACACTAATGAAAAGGAGGAAGCGGAGCAATGACCTGTTCGATCTAGAAAGAAGTCATCTCGAGTCAGGCCCTACTCGAGGCAACGACCTATAGTGAGGCAGTCAATAGGGATGAGATCAAACATGGAGTTACCTATATGATTGAAGATAGGGGGATCGTCGATGAGAAATCGAGATTAGGGTACAATCGAGAAACCTTAGGAGAGAGAAAGGGAGGAAGAAAACCAGATGGAAGGTAATTTGATAGCTAAGGTTTTTCAATTTATTATGTGACCTAGGCCCCCGGATTTACTAGCGTAATTCAGTTACTCTTTAACAACGACTAGAACTATAGCCACAATTTAACAAGCAAAAGGTGAGCTAAAAATAGTCAATTATACATTTTGCATTCATGTGTTGATTAGGCTAAGCTTTGGAGATGAAAAGTGGTGGATATGGGACGTGGTCACATGGAAAAGTGTCGTTTTAAGTGTTGAACCGAGACGGATGAAGTCGAGCATTGCCAAAAGTATCCTATATATTTTTCCTTTGATCAAACAAGCCTACACATGTTACTAAACCTTCTTGAAAATCAGACTTAATAACAATCCATGATACAATGCAATAATAATAATACCTAAGCCTATACATGTGATCAAACAAAAAAATGCATGGGATGTGAAAATGAGTACCTTTACTTTTCAAATCGGGTCGGTTAGTGATGTAAATCCCATTGATGCAGGTGGAGGATCATAATCTCAATGCCAAACCAAGTCGTGTACTTGCATCACAAATGTTAGTTGTGTTGTTCAAGCACGTGTTGAATAGGGACGACTCCTAGAAAAATGGAGTTACTAAGCAAGTGCGAGGATGGAAAGAGGAAAAAGGAAAAGAAGACAATACAGAGGGACAGACAAAGCAAAGATGCGAAATGTGGCAGTGTTAGAGCTAGCGAAGGCATTGTCGAGTTATCGACCCCATAACTGCAGTCTATAGGATGCGATAACGACAATGGGTATCTTATAAAAGCCAAAGGAGGAAACAGAACAATGACTTGTTTGATCTAGAAGGAAGTCATCTCAAGTCAGGCCCTACCCGAGACAACGACCTAGAGTCAAGCAATGACTAGTGATGAGATCAAATATAGAGCTACCTATAAGAGTGAAGAGAAGGGGATAATCGACGAAATCTTGAGTTTAGGATCCAATCACGAAATCCTAGGAGAGAGAAAGGGACGAGGAAAACCAAATGGAAGCGAATTTGATAGCTAAGGCTTTTAAGTTGATTAATTGACCTAGGGCTCCAGACTTACTAGCGTAATTCAATTACACCTTATCCACAAGTAGAATTACAGCCACAAATTAACATGCAAAGGGTATCTAACAATGGTTAATTATAGAGTTCACTTTCATGTGTTGATTAAGCTAAGCTTTGGAGATGAAACTGGGTGGATAGGGAAGGAAGTCACATAAAAAAGTGTCTTTTTAGGTGTTGATCCCAGTTGGATGATGAAAAGCAATGCCAAAAGTATCCTATATATCTTTCCTCCCCTCGAACAAGCGCGTATCAAATAGGGATGACTTCTATTAAAATGGAGCTAACAAGCAGCTTCCTAGATTGAAAAAGGGAAGAGGAAAAGGACACAACAGAAGAACTGATAAAGGAAAGAGGTAAAATGTGGCAATGCTAGCACTAGAGAAGGCAAAAAGGAGGACCTTGGAGATTATTGAAAATTTCCAATGAAGGCAACAGATGAGAGAAAGGCATCGTCGAAGAATCGACCCCATAGCTGCAATCTACGGGATGCGATAACAACGATATGTATCTTACAGTAATGAAAAGGAGGAAGCGGAGCAATGACTTGTTCGATCTAGAAAGAAGTCAACTTGAGTCGGGCCCTACTCGAGACAACGACCTATAGTGAGGCAATCCATAGGGATGAGATCAAAGATGGAGTTATTTATAAGAGTGAAGATAGGGGGATCGTCGACGAGAACTCGAGATTAGGGTACAATCGAGAAACCTTAGGAGAGAGAAATGGAGGAATAAAACTAGATGGAAGGTAATTTGATAGCTAAGGTTTTTCGATTGATTATGTGACCTAGGGCCCCGGATTTACTAGCGTAATTCAGTTACTCTTTAACCGCGACTAGAACTATAGCCACAATTTAACAAGCAAAAGCTGAGCTAAAAATAGTCAATTATACATTTTGCATTCATGTGTTGATTCAGCTAAGCTTTGGAGATGAAAAGAGGTGGATATGGGACGTAGTCACATTAAAAAGTGTCATTTTAAGTGTTGAACCAGGATGGCTTAAGTCGAGCACTGCCAAAAGTATCCTATATATTTTTCCTTTGATCGAACAGGCCTACACATGTTACTAAACCTTCTTGAAAATGTGACTTAATAGTAATCCATGATAAGATGCAATAATAATAATACCTAAGCCTGTTATACATGTGATCAAACAACAAAATGCATGAGATGTGAAAAGGAGTAGCTTTACTTTTCAAATCGGGTCGGTTAGTGATGTAAATCCCATTGATGCAGGTGGAGGATCGTAATCTCAATGCCAAACCAAGTCGTGTACGTGCATCACAAATGTTAGTTGTTTTGCTCAAGTGCATGTTGAATAGGGACGACTCCTAGAAAAATGGATTTACTAAGCAAGTGTGAGGATGGAAAAAGGGAAGAGGCAAAGAAGACAATACAGAAGGACAGACAAAGCAAAGATGCGAAATGTGGCAATGCTAGAGCTAGCGAAGGCATTGTTGAGTGATCGACCCCATAATTGCAGTCTCCAGGATGCGATAATGAGAATGGCTATCTTATAAAATTCAAAGGAGGAAGCGAAACAATGACATGTTCGATCTAGAAGGAAGTCATCTCGAGTCGGGCCCTACCCAAGACAACGACCTAGAGTCAAGCAATGACTAGTGATGAGATCAAATATAGAGCTACCTATAAGAGTGGTCAAACAACGACATGCATGAGATGTGAAAATGATTACCTTTGCTTTTCAAACCGGGTCAGTTAGTGATGTAAATCCCATTGATGCATGTGGAGGATCCTAATCTCAATGCCAAACCAAGTTGTGTACCAGCATCACAAATGTTAGTTCTTTTCCTCAGGCACGTGTCGAATAGGGATGACTCCTAGAAAAATTGAGTTACCAAGCAAATGAGAGGATGGAAAAAGGGAATAGGCAAAGAAGACACTACAGAAGAATAGACAAAGCAAAGAGGCGAAATCTGGCAGTGCAAGAGCTAGCAAAGGCATTGTCGAGGTATTGACCCCATAGTTGCAATCTACAAGGTGCGATAAAGACGATGGTTATCTTATAAAAGTCAAAGGATGAACTGGAACGGTGACTTGTTCGATCTATGAAGAAGTCATCTCTAGTTGAGCCCTACTCAAGACAACGACCTAAAGTCAGGCAATGACCAGGGATGAGATAAAAAATAGAGTTACCTATAAGAGTGAAGAGAAAGGGATCATCGATGAAATCTCGAGTTTAGGATACAATCAAGAAACCCTAGGAGAGAGAAAGGGGTGAGGAAAACCAAATGAAAGGGAATTTGATAGCTATCGTTTTTTAGTTGATTAACAGACCAATGGCTCCAGACTTACTAGCGTAATTCAATTACTCCTTAGCCATAAGTAGAATGATAGCCACAAAATAACAAGCAAATGGGTATCTAACAATGGTTAATTATAGAGTTCACTTTCATGTGTTGATTAAGCTAAGCTTTGGAGATGAAACTAGGTGAATAGGGAAGTCACATAGAAAATGTTCGTTTTAGGTGCTGATCCGAGATGGTTGGAGAAGAGCACTACCAAACGTATCCTATATATCTTTCCTCCACTTGAACAAGTGCGTGTCAAATACCGACGACACCTCCTATAAAAATGGAGCTACCAAGCAATTGCCTAAATGGAAAAAGTGAAGAGGCAAAGGAGACACTACAAAAGAACTGAAAGGAAAGAGGTAAAATGTGGCAGTGTTAGAGCTAGAGAAGGAAAAAGGAGGGACTTGGAGATTATCTTAAAATTCCAGCGAAGGCAAGAGACGAGAGAAAGGCATCATCGAGTAATCCACCCCATAGCTACAGTCTACGATATGCGATAACGATGATGGTTATCTTACAGTAGTGAAAATGAGGAAGCAAAGTAATGACTTGTTTGATCTAGAAAGAAGTCAATCTCAAGTCAGGCCCTACTCGAGACAACGACCTAGAGTGAGGTAGTCAATAGGGATGAGATCAAAGATGGAGTTACCTATAAGAGTGAAGATAGGGGGATCATCGACGAGAACTTGAGATTAGAATACAATCGAGAAACATTAGGAGAGAGAAAGGGAGGAAGAAAACCATATGGAAGGTAATTTGATAACTAAGGTTTTTCGATTGATTAAGTGACCTAGGGCCCCAGATTTACTAGCGTAATTCAATTACTCTTTAACTGCAACTCGAACTATAGCCATAAATTACCAAGCAAAAGGTGAGCTAACAATAGTCAATTATACATTTCACATTCATGTGTTGATTAAGCTAAGCTTTGGAGATGAAAAGAGATGGATATGGAAGGTAGTCGCATGGAAAAGTGTCGCTTTAGGTGTTGAACCAAGATGGCTGATGTCGAGCACTGCCAAAAGAAACCTATATATTTTTCCTTTGCTTGAACAAGACTTGATCCTAATCCATGATACCTAAGTCTATTATACATGTGATCAAACAACGAAATGCACGAGATGTGAAAATGAGTACCTTTACTTTTCAAACCGGGTCAGTTAATGATGCAAATCCCATTGATTCATGTGGAGGATCGTAATCTCAATGCCAAACCAAGTCGTGTACCTTCATCACAAATATTAGTTGTTTTGTTCAAGCGCGTGTTGAATAGGGACGACTCCTAGGAAAATGGAGTTACCAAGCAAGCTCGATGATGGAAAAAGGGAAGAGGCAAAGAAGACAATACAGAAGTACAGACAAACAAAGAGGTGAGATGTGGCAGTGCTAGAGCTAGCGAAGACAATGTCGAGTGATCGACCTGATAGCTACAGTCTATAGGATGCGATAACGACAATGGTTATCTTATAAAATTCAAAGGAGGAAGCACAACAATGATTTGTTCGATTTAGAAAAAAGTCATCTCAAGTCGAGCCCTACCCGAGACAACGACCTAGAGTAAGGCAATGACCAGGGATGAGATCAAATATAGAGTTACCTATAAGAGTGAAGAGAAAGGGATCATCGATGAAATCTTGAGTTTAGGATGCAATCAAGAAAATATTGGGAGAGAGAAAGGGACGAGGGAAAACAAATGGAAGCGAATTTGATAGCTAAGGTTTTTCGGCTAATTAATTGACTAAAGGCTCCAGACTTACTAATGTAATTCAATTACTCCTTAGCCACAAGTAGAATTATAGCCACAAAATAACAAGCAAACGGGTATCTAATAATGGTTAATTATAGAGTTCACTTTCATGTGTTGAATAAGCTATGGTTTAGAGATGTAACTAGGTGGATAGGGAAGGAAGTCACATATAAAATTGTCGTTTTAGGTGTTGATTCGAGATGGCTGAGGAAGAGCACTGCCAAAAGATTACTATATATCTTTCCTCTGCTTGAACAAGCACGTGTCGAATAGGGACAATTCCTCGTATAAAAATGGATCTACCAAGCAAGTGCTTGGATGGAAAAAGGGAAGAGACAAAGGAGACACAACAGAAGAATTGATAAAGGAAAGAGGTAAAATGTGGCAATGCTAGAGCTAGAGAAAGCAAGAGGAGGAACATGGAGATTATCGGAAAATTCAAGCGAAGGCAAGAGACGAGAGAAAGCTAAGTTACCGGAAACGTCTAGGTGGCACCCCGGAAACGCTGTTCCCCATTTCAGATACGGAAACGGATTCGAAACGGGTGGGAAACGGCAGTGATACGTTTCTAATGAAGTTGATTCGGATCAGCTGATGTGGAAATGGAAACCCCGGATTTGGATACGGATCAGTCGGAGTTGGAAACGGATCCGCCGAAAGGTGATATGGATCAGCCGGAAATGGGTACGAATCACCCGGAAAGGGATACAAATCCGGCTACCAAAAAATCGTGATCCAGCTTTCGCTCTTGCTCCGTTTCGATTTTTTATTGAACACGGGTTCAACCCTAGTGGTCCTGCTACATACCTCCGCCCGTGAAGTGAAGTGAGTCTCCGGCGTCTCCCTGTCAAGATTTGAAGACTGCGCTCATTATCAAAGTCGCTCGTTCGAGTGAAGGTCGTGTTCAAATTCGCCAACAAGTTCGAGTGAAGGTCGTGTTCGAGTGAAGGTCGTGTTCGAGTGAAGGTTCGAGTGAAGGTTCGAGTGAAGATCGTGTTCGAGTGAAGGTCGTGTTCAAGTGAAGCCGACCGGTTCGAGTGAAGGCGTGTTCAAAGTCGCCTACAGGTTCGAGTGAAGGTTGAAGCCTGAACAGTGAAGGCATCTCGCTATTGTTCCAGCTGACTGTTACTGTTTAAACTTTACAGTGTTATCAACTTATCATTCCAACTCGGCCTCGCTATTGTTCCAGCATACGTTCAATTTTTTATTTTTTTATTTTTTTATTTTTCCTAGCTATTAAATTATAAATAAATGTAAATTTCAAGTTTCAACATTCACTTTTGCTTAAGGTAAAAGTTAATTGAAAGTTAGATGCATTATTAAATTATTAATTTATTTTGTGCTTTTTAAATTCTTTTGATGCATTATTTGCCATTTTATTAAATTATAAATAAATGTAAATTTCAAGTTTCAACATTCACTTTTGCTTAAGGTAAAAGTTAATTGAAAGTTAGATGCATTATTAAATTATTAATTTATTTTGTGCTTTTTAAATTCTTTTGATGCATTATTTGCCATTTGGTTTGGTGGGGGCATGGGTTCAAACTGGCCACTTACATACATTGGTAACCTAAGGTCCTATGCCAAAATAAATGCACTAGAAGGAATATGATATGAAAAATGATAGGGTGCATTGAGGAACTCCAAGCATTTCAGTGGGATGGATTCCAAGCATTTACATTGGCCACCATGTATATAAGCCCATAGGGTGTTTCAAAGTCCTACAATGGAGGCTCCTTAATGATTAAGTAATATGTTAATATGTAGTTTTAAATTTTAATTTGAAATTTAAATGATGAATGACAAATTTTAGTTAGTATATATATATATACGCCGTTTCTCTGCCGTATCGTATCCATACTTTTTGAAAATTTGCCATATTCATGTCCCCCCCCGTATCCGTATCCATTTCTGTATCCGTTTCAGTGCAACTTAGAGAGAAAGGCATCATCGAGAAATCGACCCCATAGCTACACTCTACGAGATGCGATAACGACAATAGGTATCTTACAGTAATGAAAAGGAGGAAGCAGAGCAATGACTTGTTTGATCTAGGGAAAAGTCAACTCGATTCAGGTCCTGCTCGAGACAACGACCTATAGTGAGGAAATCAATAGGGATGAGATCAAAGATGGAGTTACCTATAAGAGAGAAGATAGGGGGATCGTCGACGAGAACTCGAGATTAGGGTGCAATCGAGAAACCTTAGGAGAGAGAAACGGAGGAAGAAAACCAGATGGAAGGTAATTTGATAGCTAAGGTTTTTCGATTGGTTAAGAGACCTAGGGCCTCGAATTTACTAGAATAATTCAATTACTCTTTAACCGCAACTAGAACTATAGCCACAATTCAACAAGCAAAAGGTGAGCTAACAATAGTCAATTATACATTTCGCATTCATGTTTTGATTAAGCTAAGCTTTGGAGATGAAAAGAGGTGGATATGGAAGGTAGTCACATGGAAAAGTGTTGTTTTATGTGTTGAACGAGATGTCTGAAGTTGAGCACTGCCAAAAGTATCCTATGTATTTTTCCTTTGCTCGAACAAGCCTACACATGTTACTAAACCTTCTTGAGAATGAGACTTGATCCTAATCCATGATACAATGCAATAATAATAATACCTAAGCCTATTAAACATGTGATCAAACAACAAAATGCACGAGATGTGAAAAGGAGTACCTTTACTTTTCAAATCGGGTCGGTTAGTGATGTAAATCCCATTAATGCATGTGGAGGATCGTAATCTCAATGCCAAACCAAGTCGTGTACCTGCATCACAAATGTTAGTTGTTTTTCTCAAGCGTGTGTTGAATAGGGACGACTCCTAGAAAAATGGAGTTACCAAGCAAGTGCGAGGATGGAAAAATGGAAGAGGCAAATCGGACAATACAGAAGAACAGACAAAGCAAAGAGGCGAAATGTGGCAGTGCTAGAGCTAGCGAAGGCATTGTCGAGTGATTGACCCCATAGCTGCAATCTACATGATGCGATAACGACGATGGGTATCTTATAAAAGTCAAAGGAGCAAGCGGAACAACAACTTGTTCGATCTAGAAAGAAGCCATCTCGAGTCGGGCCCTACCCGAGACAACAACCTAGAGTCAAGCAATGACTAGCGATGATATCAAATATAGAGCTACCTATAAGAGTAAAGAGAAGGGGATCATCGACGAAATCTTGAGCTTAGGATACAATCACGAAATCCTAGGATAGAGAAAGGGACGAGGAAAAACAAATGGAAGCAAATTTGATAGCTAAGGCTTTTCAGTTGATTAACTGACCTAGGGCTCCAAACTTACAAACATAATTCAATTACTCCTTAGCGACAAGTAGAATTATAGCCACAAATTAACATGCAAATGGGTATCTAACAATGGTTAATTATAGAGTTCACTTTCATGTGTTGATTAAGCTAAGCTTTGGAGATGAAACTACGTGGATAGGTAAGGAAGTCATATAGAAAAGTGTCGTTTTAGGTATTGATCTAAGATGGATGAAGAAGAGCACTTCCAAAGGCATCCTATATATCTGTCCTATGCTCGAACAAGCGCGTGTTGAATGGGTATCTAACAATGGTTAATTATAGAGTTCACTTTCATGTGTTGATTAAGCTAAGCTTTGGAGATTAAACTACGTGGATAGGGAAGGAAGTCACATAGAAAAGTGTCGTTTTAGGTGTTGATCCGAGATGGATGAAGAAAAGCACTTCCAAAAGCATCCTATATATCTTTCCTCTGCTCGAACAAGCACATGTTGAATGGGGACTACTCCTATAAAAATGGAACGACCAAGCAAGTGCTTGGATGGAAAAAGGGAAGAGGTAAAGGAGACACAACAAAAGAACTGATAAAGGCAAAAGGAGGACTTTGGAGATTATCGGAAAATTCCAACGAAGGCAAGAGAAGAGAGAAAGGCATCGTCGAGGAATCGACCCCATAGCTGCAGTCTACAAGATGCGATAACGACGATAGGTATCTTACAGTAATGAAAAAAGGAGGAAGCGGAGCAATGACTTGTTCAATCTAGAAAGAAGTCATCTCGAGTCGGGCCCTACTCGAGACAACGACCTAAAGTGAGGCAGTCAATAGCGAAGAGATCAAAGATGGAGTTACCTATAAGAGTGAAAATAGGGGGATTGTCGACGATAACTCGAGATTAGGGTACAATCGAGAAACCTTAGGAGAGAGAAATGGAGGAAGAAAACCAGATGGAAGGTAATTTGATAGCTAAGGTTTTTCGATTGATTAAGGGCCCTAGGGCCCCGGATTTTCTAGAACTATAGCCACAATTTAACAAGCTAAGCTTTAGAGATGAAAAGAGGTAGATATGGAAGGTACTCACATGGAAAAGTGTTGTTTTTGGTGTTGAATCGAGATGGCTGAAGTTGAGCACTACCAAAAGTATCCTATATATTTTTCCTTTGCTCGAACAAGCCTACACATGTTACTAAACCTTCTTGAAAATGAGAATTGATCATAATACATGATACAATGCAATAATAATAATACCTAAGTCTATTATACATGTGATAAAACAACGAAATGCATGAGATGTGAAAATGAGTACCTTTCCTTTTCAAATCGGGTCAGTTAATGATGTAAATCCCATTGATGCATGTGGAGGATCGTAATCTCAATGCCAAACCAAGTCATGTACCTGGATCACAAATTTTAGTTGTTTTGTTCAAGCGTGTGTTGAATAGGGACAACTCCTAGAAAAATGGAGTTAACAAGAAAGTGCAAGGATGAAAAAACAAAAGAGGCAAAGAAGACAATACAAAAGAATAGACAAAGCAAAGAGGCGAAATGTGGCAGTGCTAGAGCTAGTGAAGGCATTGTCGAGTGATCGGGCCCACTATTATTATTATTATTATTATTATATGCATATTTATGTATGTTACCAATACAAAATGAATCATGGCAAGCATTTCTTCCCATCACCATTTACATTATGTTCAAGTAACAAGCAATCTTCTTGGTAGTTTTGAATTGCACACCATAAGGATAAATTTTAAATTTTTGAAAAAGATGGGCTCCAATGACAAGGGTCTTGGCATGAAGGTACCCTCAAAGGCCTGGCCTCATTAGGAAGTTCTTGGATACCAATGTGAGATGAAGATAGAGAGTGAATGCTCAAGGGCTTCCCAAGACAACTTGCATTCCAATATGCAAGAATGCATCTCACCTCTCCACCAAAGAAAAATCAAAAGGGGGTACCTTCATCAAATGGAAGATTAACTTTGTGAAGGCCAAAGAAAACGAATGTATTGCAACTTCGAAGGAAGGGCATTCAACACTAAAGGGAAAAGGTGGATGTAGTATTCCACTCTAGCTACCAGCAAAACTATATAAACTCTAGAGAGGAGTCAAGACAACAAAGTGATTTTACAAGCATCTAAGACTATAAAAAGAATTGGAAAACCAAGTAAGAGAGCCAATAGGTTTAAGGGAAGAGCACAAAGGAATAGCTAAATTTTTCATTTATTTATTTCCAACGCAATGAGAAAGGGTGGAGAGAAACCCAATATGGAAACCCTTCTCCATGTTCTATTGTGGCAAAAATAACCACTTTTTGGCTTTACATTGGTGGGGTGATCTTTTACCAAAAATTGTTGAACAAGCAAAGGTATTTGTGGCAAAAATAACCACTTTTTGGCTTTACATTGGTGGGGGTGATCTTTTACCAAAAATTGTTGAACAAGCAAAGGAGTGATTCATAGAACCACTCTTCAAGAATAGGAAGAAATCTAACACTTTCCATGAGAGAAAAGACAAGAACTATTGCATCCATTGTAAGAGAAGTGGGCATTGGGAGGAAAAGTTTTGGGAGCTCCATCCCAGGCTTCATCCTAGAAATTGAAAGGGCACACCAGAAAAGAGATGGAAAGCCAAGATCAAGGGTAATAAAACATTAAATGTCCCAGCAGGTCAAAAGAAAGCAATAGGTGAAAACCCCAAATTCACTAGGAAGGAAGCATTCGAAGAACTTTGCATAAAGGTGCCTTTGAACTTTGCATGATGGTAAGACTTTCTTCCTAAATTCCTAGGTTGATTGCCTATATGTATGAGTATTAGACCAGTTAGTCCAGACCATTTAGTGCCCAAATGGGTGGTTGATTTCGATCAAGAGACTAACTTAATACTGAACCAACTAGTCTGGATGTCGAACTGGCTAGTCTATGGGACTAGCAAACGGTCCCATGGGGGAAATAGAAAAGTTAAGGGAAAAAAATCCCTACCTTTCTTCCCAAACCCTAAAAAGAAGTTATATAAGGACCCCCTCTATTTCCCTCACACCTCTCTCATTGAGCATTTGTGAGCATTTGGAAAATTGTGGAACTACGATGAATAGACTTTCTTTAGAGTGAGCTTGGAGCTGATTTGGTATTGTTTGTGGGTTGGTTTCAATGAATTCAGCATCTACATCACTGGTCTAGTTATCATCTCAAACCCTCATTGTTTTTCTCCTAAAATTGCATTTTTTTGTTAACAAAAAGGTAAAGTTAGGTTTTGAATTTGCAAATTTGTTTTTGATTGAGACATTACCATGGAACCCTAGAATGTAAAGGTCCTAGATGAACTAATTTGATGTCGTTGACGGGAAAAAATATCGTAAATACTAAATATTGTAAGAAGAACTAAAGGTGGAGGGGTTCATAGAGTGAAAGAACACTTAGCTAGTGTCATTCACTAACTAGAGATAGATGCTCAAGTTAGTGCCATTCAACGCTGCCGTATTTATGTGCTTCATTCTTCACCAACACTTTCAGATCTGTTGCAAGAGGGTGCACTCATCATTTTGGAAAGGACGCATCACTTGTGAGAATACCAAGACATAAGTTGGGGGCCGAGTTTGCTCAAGGACTGTTGCAAGAGGACGTATTCATCACATAGTTCAGTCTTGGGGAGGAACACCCTGATATTTTGGAGGGCATGGCCCACTAGAGGATGCTGAGCCCATATCAGGAGCTGGGCGTTTTCTCCTACTTATACCAGCTGCATACACCCAGACTCAGCCAAATCATGACCATGGTGGGAGTTGTTCAACGTTGAAGGAGAAGCTGCAAACTGATAGCAACCTACAAGAAACCTCTCCCTTCACCAATGGGCTGCGAAAGTGTTGTAATCCTACAGGTCAGGAAGGAAGGAAGATTAAGATTAATTTATTGTATTTAGTCCTTTGTTACAGCTGTAGCCTGTAGTATTTACTGAGATTTGCTAATCGAACTGATTTTTCAGTCATTAAACAAGTACTGTCATTTATTCTCAACTGTATGTGCAATTTGGAGTTAGTGTAAAAGTAAAGTCGTGTTCAGTTGGCAATCTTCTTGGGGCCACTTGCTTGTTGAGTGAAATCTGAATTTTAAATCTCAAGAACAACCATCAAACCAATGTAAAAATCAGATTGCACTTGGAAGGAATCCTACAGGGATAAGCAGCAGTATCATAGTTGTGGTTGTCTAAGTGTTTGACAAAAAGCCCAGACAAAACTACATCAACAGTCAACTCAAAAGCGCTGCCTTACATCTTCCTTCTGAGCACAAAAGAAAAGTTGCTACGGCCATAAAAGGGGCTGCTATCTACACCATAATCTACAGGTCTGAAGTTTTGTCATAAATCTGATTTAGTGCCTTATTTGTTTTTGTTATAAATATCAAAGAAAGCTACAGCTAGTCCATCTGATTTTGGTTGGTTGCCTTTTTGGTGTTTAATGCAATAAACATATTTTGGGAATCAATTTGTATGTTGAATGAGATCTGAAGCAAATCCTTAGAAAACCATAAACAAACTTTAAACAATTTCAGTTATCCCAAGCAAGGGATTTTGCATTGGTATCAGAGCATTGCTACCAAACTATTTGATAGAAGTCCGAGCCCAGTGAGAAAGGGTGGAACGAAACCCAATATTGAAGCCCTTCTCCATGTTCTATTGTGGCAAAAATAATCACTTTTTGGCTTTACATTGGTGGGAGTGATCTTTTACCAAAAATTGTTGAACAAGCAGAGGAGTGATTCATAAAACCACTCTTCAAGAATAGGAAGAAATCTAACACTTGCCATGAGAGAAAAGACAAGAACTATTGCTTCCATTGTAAGAGAAGTGGGCATTGAGAGGAGAAGTTTTGGGAGCTTCATCCTAGCCATTGAAAGGGTGCACCAGAAAAGAGATGGAAACCTAAGATCAAGGGTAATGAAACATTAAATGTCCCAGGAGGTCAAAAGGAAGCAATAGGTGAAAAATCCAAATTCACTAGGAAGGAAGCATTGGAAGAAGAACTTTGCATAAAGGTGCCTACTTCACCATTTGAAGAAGATGATGGTAAGAATTCCTTCCTAAATTCCTGGGTTGATTGCCTATATGTATGAGTGTTAGACTAGCTAGTACAGACCATTTAGTACCCAAATGGGTGGTTGACTTGGATCAAGAGACCATCTAGATGTCGAACTGGCTAGTCTATGGGACTAGCGATCGTTCCATGGGGGGAATAGAAGCATTGGAAGGAAGCATTGGAAGAAGAACTTTGCATAAAGGTGCCTACTTCACCATTTGAAGAAGATGATGGTACGAATTCCTTCCTAAATTCCTGGGTTGATTGCCTATATGTATGAGTGTTAGACTAGCTAGTCCAGACCATTTAGTACCCAAATGGGTGGTTGACTTGGATCAAGAGACCATCTAGATGTCGAACTGGCTAGTCTATGGGACTAGCGATCATTCAATGGGGGGAATAGAAAAGTTAAGGGAAAAATAAATCCCTACCTTTCTTCCCAAACTCTAAAAAGAAGGTTATACAAGGACCCCCCTCTATTTCCCTCACACCTCTCTCATTGAGCATTTGTGAGCATTTGGAAAATTGTGGAAGTACAATGAATAGACTTTCTTTAGAGTGAGCTTGGAGTTGATTTGGTATTGTTTGTGGGTCGTTTCCAATGGACTTGGCATCTACATCACTGGTCTAGTTATCATCTCAAACCCTCATTGTTTTTCTCCTAAAATTGCAACTTTTTGTTAACAAAAAAGTAAAGTTAGGTTTTGAATTTGCAAATTTGTTTTCGTTTGAGACACGTTACCATGGACCCCTAGAATGTGAAAGGTCCTAGATGAAACCAATTTGATGTGGTTGATGGGAAAAAATATCGCAAATATTGTAAGAAGAACATAAAGGTGGAGGGGTTCATAGGATGAAAGAACACTTAGGTAGTGTTTGAGGGCAAATTACAACCTTCACTTCAGTTGAGGTGGATATATTGCAAGACTACATTGAGGAATATCAAGTAGAAAGGGCCAAGCAGAAAGAGATAAAAAATGAGATAGGGAGAATGGAAGAGTTTGCATCCCAAGGCTACCATAGTTTTGAATGGTCCTTCGCTAACCCTAAACACAGCTATTAGGTAACTCTTTAGATATCTCGCTCCAATTCATGAAAAACCTACACCAAAGTGGACTAATATTAATAGTTTACCCCCACCACTAACATAGTCCACCATTTATAGCCATTGGAAGAAGCAACACAAGGATTCAACTGTTGAATACATGGCTAAATGGTTGTACATATCTCTTTCAATGCTTCCCAATCACCTTATTACCTATGTTAGGTGACATAGTTGCTTCCGGTAAGGGCTTCAAAGGCCCTAATTTTCATGACATTAGGGAAAAGTTTTATGGAATGAAGTTGGATCCATAAATGAGTAAAAGGGTTCTAAAAAACCATGGACCAAAATGGGATGTACCATCGTGTCATATGGATGGACTAATCGAAGTTCTTGTATGATATTTAATTTCCTTGTTTTTTCCCACAAGGAACCATATTTTTGAAATCAATAGATGATTTAGTTAAGTGAGGGATGAATAGTTATTGTTTCAACTTTTGGATGAGGTGTTTGTGGAGGTGGGGATTGAGAATGTTGTAAGAATCATCACGGATAATACCTCTAACTATGTTGTTGCTAGTAAGTTGTTGGAAGCAAAAAATCCAACCATATAGTGGACCTCATTGGCCGTTCACTACCTAGAACTCATGCTTGAAGATAGAGGAAAACTGAAGTGGGTGACAAGGTTGTAGATCATGCCATCTGCATTACCAAATACATCTACAACCATGTGTGGGTTTTAAACTCAATGGGGGGGAACATAGGGGGCATGGAGCTTGTTAGGCCTACCATCACCACATTTGCAATGAACTTCCTTACATTGCAAGCTTTCATTTCCTAGGTGCAAATCTCGAGGAAGATGTTTTCTTTTAAAGAGTGGAATAGATCCTCGTGGGATAGCAAGGATTGATGAGAAAAATATCTGTGGTAAAGCTTTTGAAAACAACTTTTGTTCTAGAGCAGAAGAGATTGTCAAAGTTGTCAAACCCCTTGTTAGGGTGTTGCAGATGGTGAAAGGGGATAAATTAGCCATGGATTCAATTTATGAGGCCATGGATAGGACAAAGAGCAGATAAAGGAAACATACAAGTATAAAACACAAAGGATGAACCTATTTGGAAGATCATTGATAATAGATGGAACAACCAACTCCATTAGCCTGTACATGCTATCACCCCCATATTTCTATGGTTGTGCCCTAATGCAGAGGTGAGGAAATTATAGGCAGACTTGGGCATGGTAGTTGCAATTACGATGAGTTTCGGGCAAACAATCATGTACAACAATATGTTCATCCTCTCATAATAAGAAACGTAGAGTATTTTCATGGTTGTTCTGGGTTTCATTTCAACAGTAGTAGCCCTTTTCCTGAGACTTTGGTCACATTTTAAGTAAGGGAAAACCTGTAAAAGCACAGTTTCATCCCTATCTTTGACTCCTGTAGCATATTCATCATGCTTTTGAGGGAGTCGACAGGCATCAAAACATGAAATTTCAGTCCTGTAGCAGCGATTTCAACAGTAGTAGCCCTTTTCCTGAGACTTTGGTCACATTTTAAGTAAGGGAAAACCTGTAAAAGCACAGTTTCATCCCTATCTTTGACTCCTGTACCATATTCATCATGCTTTTGAGGGAGTCGACAGCCATCAAAACATGAAATTTCAGTCCTGTCAAGACAGTCCTGTAGCAGCGATTTGAGTATACAGTCAACAAAATCTGAAGGTGGATCCTTGAGATTGTAAACTCGGTAAAATTGCAGCCCTGAAGGATGACCTAGTCAGAATGTGGTCTACGTGTGATTTAAGCCAGCAGTGAGGTCACAAAAGCAGTGTATATTGCAGCCCTAAAACAGCAGGGAAAATCAAAATTTTGGGTATGTCTGTGCAGAATAGCAGTAGCTAAGTGCGTTGTCATTAATTCTGGGCAGACAAATCAGCATATAGTTAACGTCAGTTCACTGTTTGGCGTCCACCTTTGAGAATTGTTTCATTAAAGGTCTTCTTTATGACAGTTCCCAGATTTAGGGTTGGTATCATAAGAACTAATTACATCACCTGTTAGGGCATTTGTTTTGTACCTTTCAGCATTCTAAAGGTTCGTGAGCTTGGCCACACCATTGCAAGACAATTCCATTAGGACTGTGATGGTTTGATGCTATCTGGGATGGAATCTGCTTGTTGCAGCCCTAGCGCATCCTAATCTCAGCCAAAGAATGCACCCAGCTTGCCCTTGATGAAGAAAGAATGCGCCCAGCCTATGGAGGATGTGGAGAGAAGACCACAGTTTGGTTTCAGCATTAGGAGGAGAGGCCACATCAAAAGGAGTTTTACTATCATCATCCTTCAATCTATAGTAGAGGTCGATTTCCCATGGCTTTTCCCTTTTATTTTGAACTTGGATCATTGGCTAACTTGGAGGAAATTTTGGAGTAAGGGGTTTCTTATTGCTTTGTGGACAATTTTCCTTGGCGGACTTGGTTGTCAAGTGGACATATAGTGGTTGATAAGTTTCTTGAAGAAGCCATTGGAGGTGGCAAGTGGACAACCTTAAGGGTTTCCAGCCCCCTTTTAGACCTTGCTTGGGGAACAAGTAATCTTGAGAGAAGCTTTTGGATGCCAATGCGGACATCATTGATCATTCAGTTGAATGTGGATTTGGTGTGTTGAAGACCGTGCTTTGGAAAAGGTTAGTAATTGGTCTTGTGGACGTTGCTTGGAGCACATCCCTGGAAGGGGCCTTTGGAGGCCATGTGGAACATCACCAACTATTTGATTCTTGCTTGTTGGAGGCATTTCCCCTTTGTTAGGGGCCCTATTGTATCTCATGATTGTACAAGTGGCATTGACCACCAATTTTATTGTATTGTTGGGTAGTTGGTTGCTTGAAGTGGGGGTTTTGTATTATTCTACCCCATACCCTAGGCTAAATCTGCTAGAGATATGTGTATCGCGGGATGTCTTTCATGTTCAAATGCCTAGCATGGAGGTTCATTATCAGTATAGGCATCATAGTAGGGTAGAGGGTGAGATACACTCTACCAGGTATCATGGATCCAGTAGTGGAGACATGCGTAGATTTCAATGACTTTTTCCCTCACATGCATGCATTTTTTAATGCACCGTGTGATTTTGCATGCAAAAGCGGGATTTTTGCATGCACAAATATTAGGATTTTGGAAACCCTAATCAGACAGTGAGTTATAAAAGAAGGCTAGGGGCGTTGGGCAAAGGTTAATCGAGCAATTTCTTCAGAGATTGAAGAGAGAGAGAGAGTGAGGGCGAATCGGTACATGCAAAGGGCACATTCTTGAGAGGAGGGGTGCACTTTCTAAGGAGAGAGTGGGTAGATCTGAGAGAGATCAATGCACACTTGATATGAGGCACTGAGGAGCATTGTTACTGTGTAGTGAGTTCATCTACACAGAGAGATCTCAATGATTGAGCTAGGGCGCATTTCTTGAGGAGAGTGGTGCACTTCCAAAGGAATAGATGGGCACAGATCTGAGCAAAGATCTAGCTTCATTCATCTGGATCAGAGGTTGGATCCATCAGAGGCAGAGTCAGCTTCCGAGACAGATCAGATCCATCAGTTGTGAGATTAGAGATTATTCATTCACTCAGGGGTGCATTTCCTGACCAGAGGGGTGCATTTCCCTGAGGAGGACAAGATATGAGAGAGAGCTCACCAGATCTGAGAGTAGGGCATCACTGAGACAATGATCCTGTGGAAGAAGGGAAAGAGGCCCTAATGAGAGAGAAGTTAAGAGATAGTTATAGTCAGAGCAGAGGGGCGCAGTCAGTTGAGGGATGCATTCATTCAGAGTGAGGGCGCAGTCAGCCAGAGGGGCGCATCACCCAACTTTCCATCAGATTAGACTTAAGAGATAAGTCATTGTTGGAATACTCTATTGTAACGATTGTAATTACTTAAGATTATAAAAGATGCTTCCATCTCTCACTAGTTTTCCCACAAGGGTTTTTCTAGGGTCTTTGACCAAAAACATTGTGTCCAATTGTTTATGTGTGATTGCTATTTTGTTGAGTTGTAGATAGATTTCATGTGCTTCAAGTCATAAGTATATTGTATTATTGATACCTTCTCTAGGGATTGAGAAGTTAGGTTTTGGTATGCATGTGGCTTATTGAGACTCGAGGCCAAGTTGGGATCTGAGATTTCTAGAGTGAGTAGTGATCTCTGGAAAATTTACAAAATCTAAGGAAACAATTGATATTTTATTGTAAAGGGAGTTTGAGCCTCTCATATCTACTTCCTCATTTCATTTTCATGGTTGGATTTTGAGAGTTCTCTCTCTTTTGGACCTTAATCAATATATCTTTCTTTTGTGCATTTATAGTGTTAAGGGTTCTTTCTATGTCATGAAAGTGTTGTCAATTCTTGAGGCCTTTTCTTCTTGGTTCTATTGTTTGTGCTTAAGGGTTGATGGTGGAATATTCAAGTCTTCTACAAACCTCTCAAAATTGATCCAAAGAATAGTTGTTGATAACTCTTTGAAGGAGCTTGTCTTGGGCTCTTGGCTAACACATTTTCCTTTGTTGGTTTGGGTAATTGTTTTAAAACTTGTCCCGCATAGTAGTTGATCTTGGGTGGTTAGGGACTTTCCTCCATTGGAACTCCCTCTTGTAGACCTTGAAGTCCATTGTTCATCCTCGTCCCTTACGTGACTAATTTCCAAAGTCTCGACCCCTAACCTTTGAAGGGAGTACACCAACTCTTGAAGGGTATTCTTCTTGGCCTCACTTACCATTTGCCTCACCTTGACTCCATCGCTCTAGTTGGATAATGGCACTAATCTTCAGGTCCCTCCATCACCTATTCAAAAAAACCCTAAAAACTCCAAACCACATTTTGTTAAGGCTATTTCTTCCAAATAACCTTGTGCCCTCATTGCCATAGCCTAGCAATCATATCCAGGGATGCCCCCTCAAGTTGGAAAAGATCCAACCGAAAGTGCATAAAGGTGGTATTTGTGATGACAGTGAGTAACACCTCTTGGTTAAAGTGTGCTAGCAACGATTGAGCTCTCTTCCAACATACGTCTTCTAGCAGTTCTCCTAATCGATCTTGCTCTTGAACATACTTCAAAATATTTTCAAGTTTACACTCTACAAATTAGAATTCTTCAGCAGTCATAAGAAATGTAACAAGCATTAAAAAAATGAAGGTAAACTACATTCTCTTATAAATCGTAGGTGAAATGAGCATTGGGCATTTGTTACTTCTATTCTATGAGTCGATTATTGGTTAAATTATGGGCTATTGCAAACTTAAGAGGTGAAGGTCCACATGGATTGTGAGGGGTGTGAGAGGAAAGTGAAGAAATCAATCTTGTCCATGAAAGGCGAACATTGAGGCCTAAACTACCTATTCCTGTAAAGGATTGTGGAATGTTGTGGAATGATAGTTGAGTATGGACGTAAATAATTTGGATCACCAAATGAATATTATGTGTAGTTAGATGGATGGAAGTGAACAGAAATCAACAGAAGTTGATGGTTACTGGATAGATGGATGCAAGCAAAGTGCTAAAGAAGGTGAAGGGCACAAGAAAACATGCGAAGTTATGGGTTTTCATCTTTTCTCATAATTTTCCAGTCGATAAGAGGCGATACATATTGGATAAAGGGGCAAGAGATATAATCAGTCTACCGTTATACCCGCATCTACCTTTATGCCATTAAGCCATCTAGATTCCATTAAGCCTCTTCCATCAATTTTTCCATGAAAATAGTCAAGCTCTTAGGTAAAACCCCCACCCCTGCTCTCTTGCTTGATTGACTTAGTAGTCAATCTATCAAGTATGATTTCCCCCAAAGATGGATATTAAGGTGAAATACATGTGATAAAGAGGCTGGGAATATGTCAATGTCAGGGTTATCCCCGCCTCTTTGTTCTAGTTGAATCCTTCCTATATTATTAGGGACAACAAAGTTACCCACAACTAGCCAATTGCCATTAGAAGGGATATGAACTAGGAATGTGAACTACTTCCTAGTGCTTGAAGGGAAAGGTCTATCTATGCTTTAGGGGTTTATTTCCTCCTCTAGGGTCAACAAATTCACTAACAACTATGATTTGGTAATTTCGATGTGTGGTTTTCTATATTTTGATTGAAGTGACGAGCCAAATCAATATTTTCTCCTCATGATGTATGGCCCTCTTTTTGTCAAGTTATCCCCTGTTCTTGGGGGTTTCTTCCATCAAAATGTGATGGCTCGTAAACTCTCTAATGAAAGAGTTCATATCTTGACAATTATGGCTTGTCAACTCTCTTTCCACTATCGATTGGGATAGCTATCTTTTCAATATGCATTCTTGACCCCTTTTTCATATAATGAATTGGATCCTATTCGGATTGATGGGGACTTGGGGATTGATCCACCGGTATTGTCTAACATCCATTAGCGAGACATTGTCATTCAATATAGTCATCATATCTCAGCTTCAATTTATGTTATTCATCTGATCCTCGACATGGGTCTACTAGTATTTACATGCAAGCATCTTCAGAAGGGGTTAGGTCCCTTTATATCATTTAAGTACAATAAAAAGATTGGCTCTCTCGACTCCATTCGATTTAGGCACACCACGCACATCCATAGTACGATGAACAAATTGAGGGTGATTTGATGGCTTGGGATGGTAGGATCAGAGAAATATTCTTTTGTAGATGTGGGAAGATATATCTACCTTATGAGTGTATTTCCTATGTATCACAAGATCTTTTTTTCATTCATTGGTCATTCAATTTGATGTGAGTTGCTATTTGACCTCCACATTCGATTAGGTTTCTATTCATTAGGCGAGATTGTTCAATTCATCCATTCAAATATGGATGATAGATATAGTAATAGCCTTCCTTAGAAGAAAACCTTAGCTAAATAATCTTTTTCGCCCTCCTATTTCTATGTAGGTATGGGTAGGACCATTTACCACATTCCTGTTTTTATTGTTTCATTCCATTAGCTCATTTAAGGAGGTGCTGTCCTAATCCAAACCTCATTGCCTTCTCATTAAGTCAACTAGAATATAATAATATAAAAAGATGTTTTTCTTTCTTAGATGTATTTCTTTATGGGAAATTCTTTCATGTAATTATAAGTGCATCTCCATCTACATTTTTACATCTTAGAGGAAGGTAGGTTTAAATTTCAACATTTAATACTAGCATGCATATCATCAGCTTTCACCATCCAATTTTTTTAGTTTATACATGAACACCCTTACCCTTCCTCTACTCACCAAGAAGGGCGTACTGGAAGGGAGTCTTCAGTCACCACAGAAGAAGGGCGTGAACTATGCTGCATTCTGGTTCAAGGAGGACGAGTTTCCACTCAGCCATACTGTGAGGAGGGTGCACTTCTCAAAAGTGCACGCTGCTTCTGAATCTTGCATCTATGCTAACACAGTAAAGTAGACCACAATTTGTCAAGGGAAGAGCTGTGTTGTTGTTATCCTCTGCATTGGTAGAAATCGTGGTTGGCTTTGCTAATACCAGTGGTAGAACCAAAGAAGAGGGCCATTTTAGTAAAGAAGAAGGTACCCGTTGGCGAGTTTCCTGTAGCAGACCTCAGTTTAAGTATTGACTGCCTATTGAACAAGCCAAAAATCAGATCTACTGCTGTTTGGGTGCATTCTACAGGGGTCTTCTGCATACAACTCATATATACCAGTCTTTGGGTCCAAAAGAAGCTGCTACAGCAATCACGTGGTTCCATCTTTAGGTAAATAACTCTCATTTCCAGATCTGTCCACTCTCAGGCATGTATACACAGTCTTTAAACAATATAGCAGATTGATAATTTGCTTGTATTTTCTGCTGTTGTAATGCACTATCATATGTGTGAAATACTAGTAACCTACAGGATTACTACACTCTCAAATCTGGTGTGAGGTTATTACAATGTGTGACAATTTCTCAGTATATTTGTGCCTTCGAATATGTAAATCATGTTGAATATACATCTGTCATATTGAGTGGGGAAAAAGAAACTTACTTTGACCTTCAAACAGACTCAAATCACAGAGGAAAACATTTCCATTAGTGCTCAGAAATATAGTGTTATCCAGTGCATTGTGTCAAGTGTTTGGTAAAGTTTCAAGCACCCTCATCCAATTCAAGAACCAGTTACAGTTTTTTGGGAGCCATCCTAAGTCAAGTTATTTATATAGTAAGCTACGTCAGTTTGCTAACCAACTGTTTGACGGAAGTCCATAGCCACTTGCCGGGCAGAATTGGAAAAATTTTGTGACCGTTGGGATTGGGACCTTACAAACTATGAATATTTGCTAAAAATATTTAATACATAATGGGTTAAGTAATTGAAGATTAACTGGAGGCGTGAGATCGAAAACAGAGCGACGCTGAAACCCTAGTTTTTGTCAGGTTCTGGGACTGGTGCATGGAGGCCCCATCGGAATGACAGCATGATGGTGACCCTGTAGGCATATTAGATGGCATAATACGACCCTCTGGTGGATTACAGTGATGATTCTCTGACAAAATCCAATATTTTTGTTGACGTGGCGCCGGTGGAAAATTCATGCGGAGGCCCAATCTCGGGGGGGAGGTCATGGTGGCAGCTCCAAAACTAGGGAGGGACCTGTTTCTGGAAAATGCCCACTCTCGTCCCATAACCCTATACTGTTTTCTGGTTTGGACTCAGAAGTTGCGGTTGGTGGGAACACGTCACCTAAACTAAACAAGGTCAAGGTGGAATGTCCGAACTATGTGGTGGGCACAAAAAATATTTCTTCAAAGGTTTTGGATTTTAGAGGTTTGAAGACGAAGGAGACGGAAATTACTACGGTGGGGGAGGAAACCCTGAGAAAAAGGAAAAAGGTCATGAAATCCCATGGAGAAGGTATTACAGTGGTAGTTGGCAAAGAAGTGTAGGTTGAGCAAGTAGGGTGAGAAAAACCCTAGTGGGCAAATTTATTGGAAGGAAGATGAATCGAGGTGGTCTTCAAGGACCTATCTACCATTTTCTTGAGAAGGGATGGCTAGGGTTTATATTCAACGCATGTGAGGATGCGGACAAAATCCTCCATGGTCATTGGTTCTGTGAGACAACATAGTTAACCTTAAATTCATGGCACCCAGGGTTCGATGCTCAGGACGAATTTGTCAAAGCCATGCCTATGTGGGTCAAATTGCCCTGCCTGCCTATGGATCTCTAGAACGAACCCTCACTACAAGCTATCAACGATGTTCTCGGTAAGTACATTCTAGCAGATGACTCATATAAATCACTAAATGCACGCTTTGTTGCTAAAATATTAGTAGAGATTGATGTTAGTTTGGTTCTTTTTTTAGTCAATGGAGATCGATCTTGGCAACTTGAAACACCTTCAGATACTTGACTACATAAATTTCCCCTTCCGTTGTATACGTTGCCACCACTATGGACATTCGGTGAAGGAGTGTTTTCTCCCCTTCCTTAAGTAGTTTTGGAAGGACAATAAACCTAGGGCTTCTTGCGCCTCTGATGATAAGGAATCTCTTTTGGATGCCCCAAACCCTTTGGAAAAAGAGCCACCCTATAGGGAGGTGGACAAGGAAACCTTGAAAACTACTGATGAATCTACTGTGGTCCTTATTGGTTACTTATAGTCCCCTGCAAACTCTTTTACCACGAAAACTCTTAGCCTTTCTCTATCCCAAAAACAAAGATTGGATGACTTATGGCAGTCTTCAAAAGGCAAGGGAATGCCTCCGGGTTCTTCGGTCTTTGGTGCACAATTAAGGCCTATATAGAGTGGAGATTCAACCTCTGTTTTTTTCAGGTGGGGATCCCATAGGTAGTCCTGGGTCCATTGGCAATCCTCCCTCACCAGAAGTCGATATTTTTCCTCTGGGATCGTTGGTGGTAAATCTCTCAAATGATGGGGCATCCAAGGAAAGTAAACTTAAATTCACCTCTAAATATTCATCCTTTCTCGGACCTAATTGTTCTTCTACAACAAGCCGAGGGGGACACTACAATCTCAGACCTAGATATGTTCGTACTCCTCATAATACTTTCCAATCCTTATCATCTTCTGGGGGTTTGGCTTTTGATGTCTCGAAGGAGAGTAGTGGATCGCAGGTCAAAAGTCTGCTTTCAAGCAAGCATAGGTACAAGAATTAAGGGAGGATAATCAAGGCAAACAAAGCCTTATTCATGGCAATTTTAGAGTGGCTAATACCCCTAGAAAGGTTGCTTAATGAAGATCTCATCCTGTAATGTGCAAGGCGGCTCAGCCAAAAAGATGGCCCTAAAAAAACTCCTTGATACCCTAAAACCGTATGTTCTTTTTGCTCAAGAAACTATGTGTGGTGGTGAAGTTGCAACTAAGATACTAAGGTCTTTGCTCCCTTCTTGGAATTCTGTGACTTTAGACTCATTTAGACACTCTGGAGGACATGTCACGAGTTGGAAGTGGAACCAATCTCTTACTATCCTAAATGCTTTTGGCATTGTTTTAGGTCTGTGCTCCCAGGTCATCAGTCATGAGCTTGGGAAAACTTTCCAACTGCTTAATGTTTATGGGCCTTATGAGGAGAGGGAAGTCTACTAGTCCTCCATGTTGGATAATGAGTGGATTAAGGAAGATGAACTCATACTTGGGGGTGATTTATTAAACTTTACCCTCAACCGGGGAGATGTCTGGGGAACTTCAGTTAGATTGTCCGTTCAATGACTTACTTCTTTGATTTACTGGAAGCTAAGGGGTTGTTGGACATAGAGCCTTTAGAACCAACACCTACTTAGGTCAATAACCGAGTAGGGGCTGTCAGTATTGCAAAATGGTTGGATAGATTCTTTATGCACCATTCTTCAATGGAGAATCTCTGCTCTTATAGGTCATGGGTTGAACATTCAAGCGTTTCTGATCACTTCTCGGTGATCATGGAGGTGAGGTGGGGCGGGGGGGGGGGGGCGCAGTAAGAAAACTTGTGGACCTTTTAAATATAATCCTAATTGGGCTGAAGAAGATGACTTTAAAGCTTTGGTATATGATTCTTGGAAGCACTATGACCCTTGTTTGGAGGACTCAATCTGTGTCTAATTCTCTAGATCTCTCAAGATGGTGAAGGAAAGGGCCATACCATGGGAATGAGAATGTTTAGAATCTAGAGAGAGTACTCTTAAAATCATTGAGCTCAAGTTGGCACAACATTACAAATCATATTCAGATGGATTTCTCCTCGAAGAAGTTGCTTACTCATTTAAAGTTCTTGAAGCCCATAAATCTAAATTCTTGTTAGACAGAGAAAAGGATTGGAGGCTAAAAAGCATAGCAACCTGGCTCTCAGCTGGGGACCAAAATACCAATTTTTTCCACAATTATGCAAACCATAGGAAAAATCTCAATTATATATGGGAATTGAAGGATGATTCAAGAACTTCTGTAAGATGGTTTCATGATTTGGCTGAATTAGGAGTTAGTCATTTCTCTTTTTTGCTCTCATCTCCTGATAATGAAAATATTGTAGACATTTTAAGGTAATCATGACTTTTCCCAGACTAGTGGAAGAACATGACAATGTAGACCTCTTTGAGGTAGTCACTATGGAGGAACTCCATAAGAGGTCCTTAACATCCTTCTAAAAAGATAGAAGTCCCAGTCCCGATGGATGGCCAGTTGAGTTCTTCATCACGTTTTTTTGACCTGGTAGGTGCATATCTTCTTTAGATGATTGAGGAGGTAAGAACTCATGGTAAGATACCTACATGTCTCAATTCTACTCTTTTAGCATTAATTCCAAAAAAGGACCACCCTGTTTCTTTTAATGAGTTTAAGCCTATTGCTCTCTGCAATTGTGCTTATAAGATTATCTCTAAAGTGCTCACCATGAGGTTGAAGCCTATTCTCATTTCTCTCACGGGTTATTACTTATTGGTCCTGAGTAGTTCAGGTTCCTTGAAGGAAGACACATTCATGAAGCCATCAAGCTGGCTCAAGAGTCACTACATAGTACATAGCATCAAGGTGTCTACACTCCTTGCTTTTATCATAAAACTTGACCTCTCAAGAGCTTATGATCGGGTATTTGGACTTTTCTCAAGTTGGTTTCTCACTTGAAGTTGTAAAGTGGGTCATGAGCTGTGTGTGCACTGCATCCTTTTCTACCCTTATCAATGGACCTGCACCCCCTTTCTTTCCTTCTTCTCGTGGTTTAAGGAAAGGTTGTCCCTTGTCTCCTGATATTTTTCTTCTGGTGGCTAATTGTATCAGCAGGACAATCTATCAGGCAAGGCATCTTAGTCAAATACAAGGGGGGTTAAACTCTTAGGGAATATTGTTGTTACACACTTGTTGTTTGTTGATGATATCCTCCTTTTTGGGAATGGAAGCTTTAGAGAAGGGCAGGGGCTGGAGGGCTTTAATGACAATCTAAAACTTTTCTCATCTGCAATAGGAATGGTGATAAACTTAGATAAGTCAACTCTATACACTTTTGGTTTGGATGGACACCTATTGGTAAGCTTGCAAAGACTATTACAAATTCCCTTCTGCAGGAGGAGGAGGGAGTTCTCAAATACCTGGGTTTCTACCAGAAAGCAAATTGCTACAGGAAAGCAGACTGGGCTTGGCTTCTCACTAGAGTTGAGAACGGAATTAACCTGTGGTGCAACCGTTGGATCTCAAGGGTTGGAAGGTTGGTATTGATTAAAGGTATGATTGAAGCAATACCTGTCTATTGGCTTACACTTGCCTCAGTTCCCAAAGGTGTTTTGGGGAAAATTAGGAAACTATCTGATAACTATCTATGGAAGGGCAGTCCAGAATACAAAGGAGCACATCTTGCTTGTTGGGATTCTCTTGAAAAGCCCAAAAGTTTGGAGGATGGGGAATTAAAGATCTGAATAAATTTGGGAAAGTTCTTGCTGCAAAATCTTTATGGCATATCCTGAGTAGCAATAGTTTGTGGGGGAATATTATACTTCAAAAATATATGGCTCCCCTTAACATGATTGAATGGATTCATAGTCCTAGCAAGATTTCAGTCAATTGTTCAAATCATGGATTTGTAGTCCTAGCAAGATTTCAGTCAATTGTTCAGATCATTTGAAGGCCATGTCATCTGCCTTCTCAGTCATTGTTGATCACCTTTCATGGAAAATGGGCACTGGATCTCAGAAAAGAATTGGAGGTGATGCCATTTTGGGATGCCTGCAAAGGTTTTTTCCTCCCCCTGAGGTGATTGAACATCTTCAGTTGAGAGAACTGTGCACTCTAAGAGTCTAAACAAAATTGTAAAAGCTTCAGATACTACCATTTGGACACAGGGCTGGCTATCTGCACAGGAAGTGGGTTTTGAAGGACAGTATACCCCTGTATGGGAGTCCTTCATAAACACCTTGAAGAAAGCTCATATTAGGATCTCTGAAGTTCCTGATGAACTGGCCTGGTCATGGCAGGGTGAAGGGATGAACTATAAAGTGGGTCTGGGTTATGAAGCTCAACTTATGCCTAGAGTAGGGGCAATTGAGGGGTGGGTGAAGAGACTATGGACTGTGTATGCTCCTGCAAAAAGTAATCTACTGATATAGCTTATTCTAAAGAACAGAATTCCTAGGCAGAATACAAAAAAAGAGGATGGACTAGGATGGTGTTGTCTCTGCAAAAATGACTGTCAATCCATTCATCATCTCTTCTGTTGATCCCCATTTACTGTACAGGTATGGAGATATGTGGAGGAGTCTTTGCACTTAAATAGTATGTGGTCTGGAAATGTCTTTCTAGAAAATTTCAAGGATTGGTTCAATAAGGTTGATTTACTGCAGTTCAGATGCGTGCTATACTTGGTGTTATGGAGAGTATGGATAGCAAGAAATGAATGCATCTTCGAGGATAAACATGTTTCCAGTCTACAGATATGCACACAAGCACTAGCGTTGATGCCTTACTTCAAATCCACTCACACTGTGCCAATTCCCAGAATTAGGACGACTCCTCTGATTGATAAATCTATTTCACGGGGTTATTTTGACGGGGCCAGCCAAATTGATGGCACCCTGTGTAAATCTGGTTATGTACTACATTTAACTGATGATCACTTCTTTACCAGAAAGGCTTTTTTGGAACAGGGTAATAACAACTATGGGGAATTTGAAGCTATTTTGCTGCTGTTGAAATCTGCTATTCCAAAGGGCATAACCAACCTACAGGTCCTCGGGGATTCAGAACTCACCATAAACTGGATGAAAGGGTTACTACAAATGCACAGGACTAATCTGCTATACCTTGTAGACCTAACTAAAAGAGTTCCAGAGAACTTTCAATTTGTCACTTTTGCTCACATTTACAGGCAGCATAATTCATAGGCAGATGCACTATCAAAAGAGTGTCTTACGGGGCCTTTACTACAGCTACAGGAAAATGAATTCTCCAATGGAATTTTGGTGTCATCTCAAATATGGTCTGTGAATGAAATTTAAAGATGGAATTTGATTTTTATTTGAAGTACCCGTGGTCATTTTGAATATGAATATGAATATGTTCTGGATAAGTTAGGGCTTTTTCTGAAGGACTGAAATGTCCTATTTATCTATATAAGGATTCGGATTGTGCAAGTGTACCGTTTGGATTTGTTACTGTAAAGTTATAGTTTTGTGGAGGACTGTTCTGCAGCCTGCTTACTACTGTAAGGTTTCGTTTTAGTTCTGCTCTTGACGCGCTGAGGATTGTATAAATAAAAATACGCTTTTACAGAAAAAAAAAGGTTAAGTAATTGAAGGAGAATTAAATCCATCAACTCTATAAATTTCTATACAAAACATCAATACATAATATGTTTGATTTACTTAGTTAACACTCATTGCTTAGATTTTGGTTTTAAATGAGTGCAATATCTCTTCTACTTACTTCATAAGTGTCATCCATTCAACTAGTTAATTTGGGTTAAGAATTGGTTTGTAGTCAAGTGTTCTTCATCAAACATTGGATGAGAGATTATCAAGATATAGTACAAATAATTAAAAAAACATTTAATTATAATATTACAAATGATATTGCAGCATGTTGAAAGGACTGGTGTATATATATATATATTGAAAAGACTCGTGTATAATATATATATATATATTAATTAGTTGTGGTTAACGATAGCTCATCTTTACTTTTGAAAGCCTCATAGTAATGGTAATGTGTAGGATGCGAACTTTTAAGATGTAAAATGTACATATTAACACAATTCACTAAAATATAGTTTTGCTTAGATCATGTTTCACAAGTACTTGTCAAATTTTATGAATTCTTTATTCAAAAACCAATTTCTATATGGAGTTGGGTTCCCTCAGCTATTTCTTCTTTATCATAGTTACTTGAAGATTTGACTCCAAAACCTTCCACTTACAATTACAGTACTCACTTGAACTAACTCACCAAACTAATTTATATAATATTTATTACTTTAAATAAAATAATATATATTTCAATTTATATAATATTAATTACTCTCTTATAATATACCTATTATTTGGGCTAGATCATAACTGGGCCTGAAGATTTATGGGGGTTGGGCGTTTGTTTTGATTGACACCCCTAGAAGCAGGCAAGTTGAACCCATAAACAGAGATTGAGATTTAACGAATAAATGTATACAGGGATTAGAATAATGATAGGGCGTCCTAACTCCACCTCTGTCGAACCCAACCTTTGGAGGCATTGGCAAATTACATGTATTTTTTTAATAATGATAATTTAAGATGTATATATATAATAAAACAATTCAAAATGGCTTTCTTTTCGATGATTCACATGATAAATGTAAAAACTCCATAATCATAACATCCTATCTGATTTGTAAAGATCATCTGATTTTTTTTATCATATTGGTAAAGATTATTTTATCTTTTTTTCATGACTGGTAATTTTTGTAAACCACTCTGCTAGCTTTATCAACTGAACCACCTGGAGACTAAACCTACGGACAGGGATCAACCTTAATGTTGGCCAGGATGGAATTAATCGAAGTACGAACTTTTTCTGGAGTGCAATCTGTGCACTACACCTTTCCCACAAGAATCGAAACTGGACTTCTATCAAAACAGCCATCAAACCTCCTGAACTCAACCCCAAAGATTATCCAATCTTAAGACTGAAAATCTACACAACTCATTAACATTATATTCTTCGAACTAGACCTTTTTTTTAACTGTAACAACCCTATTAGGAAATACCTGAGTGCTTAATGTTGACCAAGACAGAATTAACTGAAATACGAACTTTTTCTGGAGTGTAATCTGTGCACTACAACTTCCCCACAAAAATCGAAAATGGACTTCTATCAAAACAGCCATCAAACCTCCTAAACTCAACCCCAAAGATTATCCAATCTTTTAAGACTGAAAATCTACACAACTCATTAACATTATATTCTTCGAACTAGACCCTTTTTTTTACTGTAACAATCCTATCCGGAAATACCTGGGTGGCTATCCGGGAGAAATAAAGTGTCGTAAAGGCTGGAGTTCCGGATGCTTCTAGTTATTCCAAGTGGGCGGTAGTCTGGTTAGTTGGTAAATAACCCGTACAGAAATACACGCACGTCACTTATAAAATTTAGTCAAGGTCACCATTGAATCAATTAGTTAAGTCTAGTAAGGGGGAGCCAAGTAAATATTTATTCTCGGTGTGGGGTCGGGTTTACACACGAATTAGAAGGGTGGGAGCGCCTCTATTCGACGCGGCAACCATAACGCAATCGCTTTTCAGGCGATTTTGGAATAAAATTCGGTTAAAATTTTTGATGGAAATTGTTATTTTTGTATTTTTGTAATTTCAGAAATTAAGATTGTTTAGGCAATTTTGGAATAAAAATTGGTTAAAATTATTAGAGAAATTGTTATTTTCATATTTTTGTAATTTCAGTAATTGGTTGTCCTAAACTATTTATCCAATTTTAAAACTATCTAAATTGTCGAAATTAAGATCTAAGCACTCCAAATTAAGATTTTGACAAAAATTACTCTATCAAATTCCAACCAATGAGATTCCAGCCAGTCGGAGACGTTTTATACAGCTCCTCTATGTCAAGTCGAAAGGCTTTCCGGCGCCATACAGATTAAGTGAACTAGGTGAATCACGTATGTTTTTATTGGCGTGGTTGAGGGACAATTTAGCCCTTCCACGTCATTTTGGAGCGTCTCAGATCTAGATCGAATCGAAGTGAATTCAAATATTAATGTGGGTAAATTCCTGCATATCGTTTCGCATTGTTCAGGAGGAGGAGGGTGGGTTTTGTAACTTCAGCGGATGTATGGAATTGGATGTGAAATAGGAATTAATCCATTCAGAGACAGACAGATAGTACGCCGCAAAGCAGAGACAGATAGATCTGTCTTGGAACTGCAACGAATTAATGTTCCAGTGAAAAGGGATTCCGCCCTTTATATCCAGGGGCTCACACAACTTCTATATCCTACTCATTCTATATTCCCTCCATCCAGGGGTCAGCCAATCGGGCCGGTAAGGTCTAGCTGATTGAAAGGGGCCCCTCTTTACTGTTCCATTAACCCGGTGCAGTTTGTAGCTAATAGTTTCAGATGTGCATCGGTTCCCAGCCACAACCAATGAAAAAGCAAATAAGCAGAAGTCGTAGTGCCGGTATTTGTTTCTATAAGCAGGGATACATCGAAGAGCAACCAACCTTCTTGATTTGGAAGAGGAATCCTTTTCTTGGTTTAGAAGCACTAGGCCGGTGGGCGGTGAAAACCTGCACTTGATAGATGAGGTGCCGATGAATCTTGTCCGTGAAGCCTAACCTACACATATTTCTCTATACAATGAAGCCTGAAGGCTAACTTACTCCGGGTTGATGGGACATACAACCTATTTCTGTATCCAATAAATGTAGTGCTTAAATTGAAGTGTATAAAACGTTGGACAGAAGCAACTCTGTACTCAAATGGAAACCGTCTTAAGAGATAACCTGGATAAAGACAGCTGCCGTTCCATCCTTGCACGCTTTTGTTGTTGCAGCTTCCGTTGCTTTCACAGCGGCCGTTTCATCTCTGCACGTTTCCGTTGTGGCTTTCACCGCTAGCCAACCAACCAGCCAGGCCTGCAATACACACCAATCAAAAATTGTTAATGAACATCGGAAACCCATCCCGTCCCATCAGCGGACATATCACAAATTAACACATCAAGCGAAAACCTATGGAGGAAATGCAATACTTACCCCACCATGTAACCGCCGAAACATGATTGATTTGGGTAACCCTGCATGTATGAATGTTGGTATCCTCCAGGACTCTCCCTCCAGCCTCACCCATCACACGCAAACAACACAGACACCCACATACACAACACACAGCACAGCACAACACAGAGACACACGCAGGCATTACCACATTGCACAGCACAACACAGAGACAGCTCCACACAGACATAACCAGACAAAGCACACACCACAGAGACGCAGCCATTACCGCATACAGAGGCAGAGTGCTCCACAAGAAAAAACTACTACACTGCCGGTGAGGGAGAGCAGAAACAGAGAGCACTGGAACGATGGAGCAATGTAAAACGTTTAAAAGCAACGGTTGGTATGAATTTTCTTGAGCCTCGCCCTCGGATTCCATTTCAAATTACCGTTGAAAAAGACAAACGTAAACAGCCGAATCTGCAATGCTTTTTCTTGAGATTTTAGGTGAATCTTCAATGCTTTTGCTGAGATTCTGGGCCCTCCACGTCAGATTATATCCTGTTTATATGTTTCACATCCTATAAAATTATATTGCAGAGACACCTATAGCTGAGATTATATCCTGTTCATATATCTCACATCCTATAAAATTATATTGCAGAGACACCTGTAGCGGAGATTATATCCTGTTTAGTTTTTAGTTTTTTTAATATTTTTAATAATTAATAAAGTTTTAGTTGTTTTAAATTTTAAAATTAGTTTTTTTTATTTTTTAATAATGGCTTATTGTAATTATATATTGGTACTTTTTAAATATTAATAAAAAGAATTAGTTTTTGTTTTTAAGTTTTAAAAATGAGTAATTAGTAGATATATTTAAATCCATAGAATGCAACATTAAAGATAATTATCTACAAGAAAGAGAATTTGAAATAATAAAGTTAAAGATCTACAAGGAAGATAAATTATTATAACTTAGAGGTAAAGATCTATAAGAAAGAGGAGTGATCAAGTGCAATTACACGAAACATATTAGATGTGAACACCCTCACTTTAAAAACTCCCACAACAATGCACTTAAAATTAATTACTTTAAAATATAAACCAATCATTAAATAAAATATATATATTCAAAATTTTAAAATTAATTTAATATATAACTTTTAGATAAAAAAAATTATTACAATACTAATTATTTAAAAATGAAATTGCTTTATTAAATTAATTACAACTATATTGAATATTTATACCAATAAAAAAACCACCTTTTATCTTTCATTAACAAAAAAAAAAAAATACATATCATATAAATTAATAATAACATATGTATACAATAGATAAAATTATAATATCAAATTTAAAAATATATTATATAATATGAAAATTAGTAATAAAATTATTCATTATATATTTTTAAATGTTTTAATATAATAGTAGTAATAAAATTATAATATCAAATTTAAAAATATATTATATAATATTAAAATTAGTAATAAAATTATTCATTATATTTTTTTAAATGTTTTAATATAATAGTAGTAGATTACTTATTTTATTTTAATAGTTATATTTATTTAGGCATTAGTTGTTATATTCTCTAGTGAGCATGTATAAACATAATATAGTTTATATTAATTTCATTTGATTTGATAAACATATCTATTAAAAAAATATCAAGATTAAATTTTAAAGTTATGGAGAAATTTATAATTGTACAAAATATTGATTTTACAATCTCTATTTAATCTTGATATTTTGATTAAATTATAAAGTTATGGAGAAATTTGTAATTGTACAAAATATTGATTTTACAATCTCTAAGTTTCATTGCCTATCTCATATTGATCAATATGAAATTACGTTTTATAATGAAGTAGATTCACTTTTCAGAAGTTACAAGTCTCGGTTACAAGTAGATTCATATTAATTAAAACGCTACCACTTTCACCTTTGAAAACTTTTAAAAGGCTACCCCATGCTAAGCATGAAACTATTTCGGAGGCATGAAGAGTTAAAGTCCATGCATTTAAGCTCTAAAACGCATGTGAACCGTCTATATTATTTTGAAAAAAGCACAGGTAGATGGTTTATCAAAGGCAATGCAACCATCGCTATTGACAAATGCCACATTTTCCCCTGCATATTGCATATCACACCTGGACGCATGCAACCATCGTTGTTGACAAATGCCGCATTTTCCCATTCATATCACAACTAGACGCATTCATTATTAATGGAATGGCATTCTCTGAGCCGAAAATACCTAGTGTTTTTCCAGTTGGACAATATACCTAGGCAGCAATTCAACAGAAGAAAGAAAAAAGACGAGGATTTTCGTAGCGAAGTGCTTGGTCTCTACTTGCAATTCTTATCACCTGCTCAATACGTTCTCTTTCTCATAGATGTCCACGGACATGGAATCGATCTCCATATGGAGCTCAAGTTCCAATAGGTAGGCGAGGAGGCCATTGCAGATCACGACTTTCATAAGCATGTGGTGTTTCTGTCATGATCATGGGGTATGCATTTACCCTCCAACACTCCTGAGGGTTTGTCGTTTGTTTTGAAGCTATTCTTGCCCCCTCCTGTCGAGGTTGCTTAGCAAGCAAGAATTGTTCACGAGTATCTTGGTTAAACATATCTTAAGCATGCCTGCAAATCTCAGCAAGATGCCGAAAATAGCATTCATATTTTTTATACCAGGCCCCTATCCCTCGACGTAGAGCTTTGGGAAGAGTTTTTCAGGGATGATGCACGATGGAAAATTTTCTATTTATGTCCACACGTCTAAGTTGAGCACATTGAAGACAGCATGGAAGAGGCTTTGTTTTGCCAACAACAAAGGTGGATTGGAGAAAGATTTCTATGGAGGACACTGAGTATAAAGTCTCTTCGAAGTATAAGTTGGAGAAGAAGATTTTAATTTTAGCTCAGTTGACACTTTTGCAGCAGAGGATATTTTTAGCTTAGCGGACAGTTTTGCAGGTACTAGACGGCAAGTATGAATGACGACCAGCTTGGTTCATTTTTTGACGGCCTGTGCAAATATTTACGCTTCAACAAATTTGCGGTGATTCCTGCGATATGAATGACTGGCTTGGTTCATTTTTCGATGGCTTGTGCAAATATTTATGCTTCAGTGAATTTGAGGTGATTCATGTGATCTTGTTGTAGCACAAAAACCCAGAGAATGTCATTTCAATAAATTGCGTGTTTGAAACTTGCAGCATAGTGTCACTTGGTGAGAATGTCAACTTGGTATCTGTTGAACTTCAATAACTCCTAATAAGTATATGCAACTGCATACTATATCACTGCAACTATTCACAGTTGAACTCCTGCAGAACTTTGATGTAGTCCTAGGAGATGTTGCGATTTTGACAAATCGATGGAAAATTGTGGACTTCACACAGCCTTGTAGAATCAGGCCTAGTTGTAGTGGTCCCTGTGAGAGAGATAGATTCCAATGCATGGGATTTCCTACGCCCATTTACATTAGAGATGTGGTTTACGACTGGTGCCTGCCTTTTTGCTCATTGTAGGAGTTGGAGTTGTTATATGGATTCTGGAGCATAGAAGTAACCAACAGTTTCGAGGGAATCCAAAGCAGCAAGTTTGCCATGATCTCTGGTATGTGCAGTGTCATGTATCTCTCTGTGTGACTTTAATTTGATTTCTTGTCTATGCAGGTCGATCACTTGATATAATTAAGATTGAACTGAATATACTACACTTCAAGTGTCGGGCATATAATATGTAATAATTTATGCAATGTGAACAAATTTTGGAAATCCCAGGCCAACTTCCTCGTCCTCCATGCTAAGTTTATCTTCCTCCTCCATGCCAAGTTTCCGAATAGTAGGAAAATGGACCATGTAATTATTCTGTAATTGTAGCTGTAATTGTAGAGGAAGATATTAGCAATTATGGGTTTATTATTTGTTGTATTGGTTAACTGGTAGCAATTACAGCTACATCATGGAGGGATCCGGAGCTTCATTCAAATTCATGGTATTTGTGGAGCTAATCGTTTTACGGGTTTACGTGTATGTCATGGAAAGTTGATGAAGGGGTCTTCTCAAACATATGAATACATAACACTGCCTGTGACAGGTCACGACATGCACTCTTTTCCTCCTTTTTATCTCTTTAGTTTTAATAAGACTTCGGATTGTTCTTTGTATGGGTTAGTGCACGTGTATGATTCTTTGTATGAATTAACCTATGTGATATGCAAATAACAACAAATTCATTAATGATTTTTCTAATATTTAAAAATTTAAAGTAAAATGAATTTATGTTAATTATTAAATAATCATTAATATTACTATTACTTTTACCATAAGAGTTGTGTGAAAAATATTGTTATCTTTGGTTACAATACGTTAGTGAAAAAAAAGTCAACTCATCTTCATAATGAAGTTGTTTTCAATAAATTAATGTAAAAAAAAGGTTTTTTCAATCTAGTTATCTATGCATCTCTGAAAGTTATATAGTATTAAGTCGTTTTAGAGTTTTTGTTTATGTCTTTACCATCAGAATCCGTAAAAGGTAGAAGCCATGTGACATTGAATGTCAATATATCACTTCATTAATGAATTGAAAGTTTTATAGTATTAACTCGTTTCAGAATTTTTGTTTGTCTCTACCATAGAATCCGTAAAAGTAAAGCCGTATGACATTAAATTTTTGTTTCTCGTTTCAGAGTTTTTATTTATGTGGATGAAAAAGAATCCGTAATCTACACCGCGGCTTCGACCTTGGGCTCGGCAGCTCCCGTCATCCGCTGGAAACTCCCATCATTGGCTGGCGAAACATCATTGGCTTTGGTTGGACAGGCACAATCGGTTCCTGTGGTTTTCCACCAAGTCGTACCTCAAGCTCATTAGTCAGGTAGCCCTTTCCCAAAACTCCAAGAAAAAGATTTTTAGCCTCCTCATCTCTCCCTTCATTGCCAAACCCCTCTATCAGTAGATCATATGTCGCATCATCAGCCTTCTGGCCTCCATCCACCATGGATTGGAAGAGCTTACGAACTTCTTCCAATTTGCCTTCTTTGCATAACACCCCAAACCATTTGTTATAAACACCAACATCTGGCTTAAAGCTAACTTCCATCATTTTGCCAAAGATCTTCAAGGCCTCTTCGAGTTTACCCAATTTCGAAAACTCGTCGATAAGCATTGCATATGTAACCACATCAAGATCACGCCGTTCTGCCACCATCTCGTCAAGCAACCTCTCAGCATCTGCGATCTTACCCTCTCTGAAGTACTTATCCAAAAGTGTGTTGTACGCAACAGCAGCTGGCGCGCATCCTTTTTCCATCATTGATCCAAAAAGCTTCTCAGCCTCCTGCAATTCCCCACAGTCAATATACCCACTCATCAGAATGGCATATGATTCAGCATTGGGGCTCAAATTCCTCTCTTTCATCTTTTCTAAATACTCTAAGGCCCCCTCCATTCGACCAGCCTTGCAAAACCCATCGATCACGGCATTATACGACATGACAGTCGGTTCGAACTTCTCCGGAATAAAGGCAAGAACATCCAATGCCTTCTGAATCTCCCCTGCCCTGAAAAATCCCCGAATCAAGTTACAAAAAACCGGCTCGCTGAAGATCGAACCCCGTCTCCTCATCTCCAAGTAGAGCTCCTCCGCCTGCTGAATTGCTTCCCCCTTGACAAAACCCTCAATAGTAGCAGCATAAGTAGGAGGATCAGCCCCATGGCATTTCTCTAACATTTCCCTGAAGAGCCTCATGACTTCCTCATACTTATTGAGCCTAAAATGAGCCTTCATTAAATGGTTAAAAGTCACGGTACTAGGCGTCATATCGGCCTCGTAGATGGTTTTTAGCATATCGAACGAGGCATCCATGTCCAGTCTCTCGCAATGGGTGCTCAAAACAATGTTATATGTAACGAGATTCGGTATAACACCAGCCTGCTTGATGAATTTATAAAGAGAAACAACATTATCGTGCTCACCTGCTCGATGTAGAGCGCCAAGAACAGAATTGCAGGTGAAGACGGTAGGACGACAATTGGAGTACATAGCGTGCTTGACGCTGAGCGTAGCCTCGTCGAGCTTTCCTACCCGACAGAGTGTCTGTATCCGATATTAAATGTCAATATATCACTTCATTAATGAACTATAATGATTGATATCCACATGGCAATTTTTAAAAAATTTAAATTTATTTTAATTTTAAATTATTTTTAATATCTGACAATTCCCCTCACACCAGGGGTATATTGTCAAATCAATCTTCTTAACCAATAATAAAAAAGAAAATTCAAATTTCCATAAATTTATAAATCTTTTTAATTTCCAAAAAATTTAATTTAATATTTATATTTTTTAAAACTATATAAAACTTTTGATAAAAAGAGTTGTTAATCTAAAGTGTTGACCAGTTAATCTAAAGTGATGACCAATTGATTGCTAGAATCCCTGCTACACAGGGACTAATAAATAAAAAACGAGTTGTCTAAAACTGTTATATATTTTACACTGCAGTGATGACATTACAAAAAATAAAAAACGAGTTGTCTAAAACTGTTATATATTTTACACTGCAGTGATGACATTACAAAAAATAAAAAACGAGTTGTCTAAAACTGTTACGATTTCGCGGGGAGAAAATCATTTTTTTAGACACAAATTTGTCGATAGAATTTTTAAAATTTCAAATAACAGTATTAATCCTGCATAATTTAGATGCTTTGGGGGTTTTCCATGGTGCTGAATTCATTTAGATGTTCAGAAAAAACGATTTAATCAACACAAATGATTGGATTTTTAGATTTCATATCGCTAGATTCCAACCAAGTTTTGGTCGAACAAGCAAAATCGTCACACTTTAAGGCACTTTTAGACGGCTTAAAAAAAACGTGGCATTCACTCTGTAACGAGTCCAACCTTACATCGAACAACTCCAATCAATAAATGAACGTGCCATTGATTTTGTATTTTATATATTAAAAATGAACGTGGAGAGTGCACTTTGACAGTGGCGCCTACTTAAAAATCAATTTGACGTTTGACAATTTGACAATGACGTCTAAGTAAAAATAATTTAAAAATCAATGCTTTAAAAGGATCATATTCCTAGCCATGATCGCTACTAAATCCAAACAAAAAATATTGTTTTACTAGGGGAGGGATGCTAGTTGTTGGACACCCCACCTGGCTTCACTCCCCACGCCACGTGGGCACCTCGGCACATGGCGTGACCGGGCCCAAATGGCAGCGCCACCTGTCGTGGTGGGTGGACGCTTTAAAGCGGCATTTTCAACATGCTTTTTCACTGTCACCTGGCACTTTTTCCGCGGACACTCTTTCCTCTCGTGTTATCTTGCTCGAGCCCAGTCTGTGGTCGCTCCGCCACCCCATTACCTATTCATGTCGCCCTGCATTATGCCTGTATCCTGCTCCGGTTTTGTTCGTACCTTGCTGTGGTTCTGTGCTGTTGCGGATGGAAGGTGCCTTACTCCCATTCGGATGGCGTTCACTGGTGCGCTTGGTTTTCTCCACCGGTTCTCCCGACATGGAAGGTTGCCCCATGCCCGCAGCGCACCATAGGCCCATGAGCTCGTCTGCAACAGACCCTATTGGAGATTTTCGACGATTCGGTGGTGGAGATGGTGGGTTCCCGCTCCAATGGGTTCAGTGGTGGCGATGGTGGCTTCTTGCTCGCGTTCGTTCGGTGGCGATGGTCCCTTCCTACTCGAGTTTCTTCGTGGGTTCGTTCGGTGGCACGGCGGTGGCTCACTGGTAGGATTCCTACCAACCATACTTGCGACTATGTTTTTCAACACTCTCAACCTACTGGGGATTGTGTGGACCTTTTCTGCTGCATTTATAGGTTTAATGTTGCATTTCTTGCTGGGTACTAGTTTAATGTTGCATTTCTAGGTGGTGAATTGGTGCATTTCTGGGTACTGTCTATGACTTGCATTCGTTGCTGCATCGTTTTGTTGGTTTAAGTTTGAACTATTTGTGGTTTATGTTGCATTTGCGGCAGTGGTGAATTGCATTTCGCATTACGTTTTTTATGTAGCATTTGCGGCAGTGGTGAATTGGTGAATTGCATTTCACATTTGCGGCAGTGGTGAATTGCATTCGCCGCAGCATGGCTCTGTGGTTTTAAGTTTGAACTATTTTGGTGGGTTTACGTTTGAACTGTTTGGTGAATAATGAATGAGCTCCTTATTATGCTAGAATTGTGCTCCTATTAATGCTGAATAATTAATTATGAATGGTGAATAATGAATAATGAATTTGTTTATGTTGTAGTAGGGTTTATGAATTTATTTTGTTGTTGGTTTGTGTTGCAATCCCTGTAGTAGGGTTAGGGTTAAGGTGAATTTGTTAGGGTTTATGAATTGTTGTTGGTTACGGTTTGTGAATTTTGTTAGGGTTAGGGTTAAGGTGAATTTGTTAGGGTTTATGAATTGTTGCAATCCCTGCAGTGTGGGTTTATGCTTATTACGAAGTTAAAAAAATGTTATAATGCATAATTGATATGCAAAATTGTTTATGAAGGATATGCTAGGCCTGCTTATTACAGAGTTCCATAATTGTTTTTATGCAAAATTACTATGCAAACTTGTTATGTGAACTTGTCATGCAGAATTGTTGTTTATTTACAGAGTTATGTTGAAATGGTGAAATTGTATTTTGCATGAAGGTTCTATGGGCCGAATAATTGATAATAGTTTACATGGCATAATTGTAAATATGAGTAATATGGTTTATGTTGCAGTAGGGTTTATTAATTTATTTTGTTGTTGGTTTGTGTTGCAATCCTTGCAGTAGGGTTAGGGTTAAGGTGAATTTGTTAGGGTTTATGAATTGTTGTTGGTTTATGTTGCAATCCCTACAGTAGGATTAGGGTTTATGGATTTATTGCAGAGTTGCAATCCCTGCAGTATGGGTTTATGCTTATTACAGAGTTAAATAATTGTTATAATACATAATTGATATGCAAAATTGTTGATGAAGGATATGCTAGGCTTGCCTATTATAGAGTTCCATAATTGTTTTTATGCAATATTATTATGCAAACTTGTTATGCGAACTTGTCATGCAGAATTGTTGTTTATTTAGAGAGTTATGTTGAAATGGTGAAATTGTATTTTGCTTGAAGGTTCTATGGGCTGAATAATTGATAATAGTTTACATGGCATGATTGTAAATATGAGTCTTTTGCCTATTGCACAACCAACTAAAGTAAAAGTTAAATTTTCCTATGTAATAAAGTAATAGTTTCCATTTTTTGCGTGCCCCTCGGAAGAGGTGAAATATAAGAAGTTAAATTTTCTGTTTTTCCTGTTGATTTGGTTATAGGTATTTTGTTCAATTAGTTGTTGGGCAGACCATAGCATGCATTTATATACACATGGTTTTATTAAATAGTTTTTTGGTTTTATTAAACAGTTTGTTGGCTTGATTACTGTTGTATGTTGCTCTAGCCTTCAAAAGGTTATCAAATTTGTTTTTGGTTCCTTTTAAAGTATCATGTCTTCTTTGTATCTAACAGAACATTATTACATAGAAAAACTAATCAATCATGAACAATGAAACAAGAACCTGTGGTGACCTTTGGATACAAACTTATTGCTCCCATGACAAGGGTTCCAGTAGAAAATATTCTTTAGATGAATGTTTGGTCAAAATATTCCATCTCTAACAAATACAGATTTGGTACACTTGGCTTGACCATTTATGGTTGCAGCAAGGAGTGGGAGACAGATTCCCTATTATTTGATAATTATTTTGGTTGAATGGCTGCAGACTATAATTCATAGGCAAACTGAACATATTAGAGGAATATTAGAGAAATTTAAGTAATGATTTAGGGCCTAAATAAAGAACCTTTGGCCTACAAGATGCTTATGTCTCCAATTTTAACAATTAGGAATAGTAGTGATGGGTTCAAACACCCAATTTATAGTTTAGGACCAAATTTATAGTGATGGGTTTCTATCCTAACTGTTACTTTAAGGCTTATAGTCCATGTTTAAGGATCTAGACCATGCCACATACATCATAGAAGGAATATAGGGCTCTATATTTATTACTCTATATAGAAGGAATATAGGGCTCTATAGAAGGAAGGAAACATAGGGGTGTCATCTCGGAAGAGTTGTACATTAAAAAAAACACACTTAAAAACACTTTAAAGTTAGGTCTTTCAAATATTGTCAAATGCAACATTAAATACAAAAACAATGAATATATTGTTGATACTAACCTGATTACAATGCCGCAAACAGTAGGGAACGCTTTGACCTAGGATTGTATCCAAAATGGTCTAGGATTCAGTCCAAAATGGCCATGTTACAAACATTAGAGCCAGTGATTACAAAATCCACATTGCAATGTGGTCACAACAAAAAATTTGGCACCCCTATATGACACCCCCATGCTTGATGTCCTCCAAGATCTTCACTGCCCAATATTGTTGAGTTTCCTGCTTGAGCCAAGTTGGTTGGCCTACCTAACAATGGTTGATAAGGTTGTGGCTGATTCCCTCCATATGATATCCAATTTTCTTCTTGTAGCCATGGAGGAATTGAGTAGCCACAGTGCACACCTGTGCTACTAACCCCTGCATTAGGTTGAGCCCCCCGATAATCATACATACAATTGACAACTGCACTGGTAGGAGGGAATAAAGTGGGCATGCGCACTTGTTGATAGCAGGGGACTTGGATGTTTAAGAGGTATTGGAAACATGGAGTATTATCTGCAATATGTTCCAATGTGTTTGGCATCATCCTACTCCCCTCCACTATGTTTGCATCAATGGAAACCCTTTCTATCAGCCCTTGTTCTTTTTGAAGCAATTGTTGAGCCTTTCTCAATTCCTTTTCCTGCCTTGCCATCTGTTTTTGATGAGCCTTTTCTTGTCTTTCTTTCTCTCTTTCAAGCCTTTCCTATGCTCGAAGTTCTATTGCAGCAATCCTTGCAGCCTTCTTTTCTTTAGCTAAGTCCTTCTTTTTCTGTTTTAAATCCTGGATTTCAAGTTTCCTATGCTCAGACTCAACTAATAGTTTTATATAGTCTTCTGAGGTGAGTAAATGTGAACTTCGGCATAGATGAAGATTGTCTGTTGTTGCTTGCCTTCTTTTTGCTGACACTCTCTCTACTAGTAGCTTTAAGAACTGACCAAGCAACTGGCCCTTCGTTGACACTTGTTGCTCCTTGCTTGACACTTGCCTTTCAATATGTGGGTCAATGTTCTCCTGCTCTATCTGAACCATATTGTCCTCTTCAACTGGAACCTCATTATGGACAGTATCTTCTTCCAGATTTCCATTGTCCACAAAATAATGAACAAATTCATCGTCCAATTCTCTTGGTTATGAAGGCATGTTCATGCTTTCTTCATTGGTTCTTGAGACATTATTTTTGTCCAAATTCATCATGGCTTCTGCCAGCCATGATGGTGGGGTAACCTGGCTTGGAAAAGTCAATTCTCCATTATTGCTTCATGGATCATGATCAATGTTTTCATTGACATTCTCATTGACAGTTGCGTGATCAATAGAGACATTAAGAAGATCACATACAGAAGTTGCAGTTGTTTCATTTGGTCTAACAACCTCCATGTTACTGTCAAATGGTTCATTGTTAGATTGTGTTTCACTTACATGTTTATCATCATCACCACAGTAGGGTCCTCCTTGAGAGAGGGATATCATATTATTAGCAGCAACAACGTCTTCCTCTACTTCCACATCTTCTTGGCCATCAACATGTCTTTGGACATCCCCTACTTCATGACCATCCAGTTCAAATGCCTGGCTACAACTAGTATCATGCATGAGAGCCTCAGAATTCAGTGGCCATATTCTAGTCCTCTTAAACCTAGCCTTGATATTTTAAGGTGTGAGAGCCCTTTTAAAGGATTTACTTGCAAGCTCGGCTAGCTCAAACCTTTTTACCACCACCCCTGGATTCTTTTCCATCCACGAAGCTCGCTCACCCCTGAAATAGTTCTTGAAAGCCCAAACACACTGACATCTAGGTGTTGCAATCTATGAGTGGTATGAGCAGGCAGTGTCAATAGGTCGATGCCCAAATTGTTAGCCTCCTCAATTGTTTGCACAACAGTGTGGCTTCCATGTCCATCTAAAACCAGTAGGACATGTCTATTTACAGGTGAGACACCGCCTGGTATAGATGCAACAAAGTGCGTAAGCCAATTCAAAAAGAGTTCTTTAGTCATCCAAGCATGGGGATGTGCAGCCATGCATGCACCTAGTTCACAATTCTGTATATAGTTTTTTAGTTGAGTTTTAACTTTAAATAGATAAAATATAGGGATTGAAGCACCAATTACATTGACACAACATAGAATAGTGATCCACTCCCTGCTCCTAGGAAAAAAATTTGGCACATTACGACTCCCTCTCTTGGCAATTACACGCAGCCCACAATTCCTTCCTACCTAGAAACATGTTTCATCACAGTTCCATATATGGTCTGGAGCATAACCATGTTTTTCGTATGCACTAGAAAGGGTGGCATAGAACTTAGTCAGAATTGCAAGGCGTAGATTTAGAGCCTTGTCTCTGTCTAGGCCCTCAGTTGTACGCAACACAAGGTTTGGATGCCTTTTCTTAAACCCAAACCACCATGACTTACTAGAAAACCCATCTTTGAAGGGGTTTGGCCTCCCTTGACAGATTTGAGCTACTGTGGATTTTAGTTGTATCAGCTCTAGCGCATGTCCCATTTGAGCCTCCTCCTCTTCACTCATAACTGTAATAGGCCCTCTGCACTTTGTATGTGTGAGACCATTTATCCAATAATGTATTGATGAGGTAGCAACTCCATGTTTTTTAGCAACTGCATGAATGGAATATCCATTGAACTCTATATCATCAATCGTAGCTAACATGTCTTCTTTTGTCCGACTTCTTCTTGCACTAATTTTGGTGGTTGAACTTGTCCCTTGAACTGTGGTTGACGGTGGCTCTATGGTTGATGGTGGGACAACAATGTCCTCTACCACCGCATGGTCATTCTTAACAACATTGCTAGGAGCATTGTTGGCATTTGAATGATCGACCCTCTCCTCGTCCGATGAGGTATAGCGTAGCTGGGCACCCCTGCTCAGTCGACGACTTGTTCTCCTTGCATTGCTGACTCTTCCATGCCTACAACTACTTGCACATTTACAAGGGAAGCTAATTATATAGAAGGAAGCTGGAAGTTGATTATAACAGAAATATAAATAACATAAATGGAAATAACATAAACATTATTTATATAAATGGAAATAACATAAACATTGAAGTTGATTATAACAGATATAGAAGTAACAATACTATTATGCAGTTACCTGATTATACTGTGCACACACTCTCTGATGGTATGTCTCCACTGTGCACACACTTTGCAGTTTGAATGTTTGAAATGCAACTTCAGTAAGGGTTGTGGTTCTTTTATAGTTGTTTACTGTTGAATTCGATTGGTAAGAAGGGTGCACGTGGATTGCAACCTATCAAATTTGAATGTGTGTTGTGGATTGATTTAAATGTGATCCAATGGCTGGGAACTTGTCATGGTGGATCCTTGTGCCTTCATCTATTTCATAATCCTTGTGCTTCCATCTGTTTAATGGGTGCATTTAATGGGCAGGTGTCATTTATTGAAGACAGTGGGTTAGATTGTTGGACAACCATGCAGTTATGGTTGACACTCTATCGCTGGTTCTTGAGCAGGTTTTCATGTTGGCTGGGATATTTATGCTTCAATAGATATCCATGGGTGTTGATTTGATAGGTACCTTGCAGTAGGTGGCAAATACAAGGAGGGTTATTTAGTAGTTCATGTACTTTTGTATGCCTAGGCAGATCTGTAGGTAGTTGGGACAAGATGTTTTGTACTCTTTTGCACATAAAGACTATTTATGGACACATGTTGGCCCAGCCAGTTAATGGGCAATTTTTGGACATAATTTAAATATTTACTGCACTTAATATGAAATATTTATGTTTAATTTTTGGGTGTTTTTATGTCAATATTTGGTGGCTGTGTGGGACCAGTACTATGACAACTACTGGTCCCTGTTCAAGAATAGACATCCCTCCCTTAATATGTAAAATTAAAAACAACCCTAAAATATGTAAGATTAAAAACAATTATAAAATGTTTATAAACGACTTATAAATTTTAAATTTGAATATTTAAAAATGGTTTATAAATTTAAAATAATTTTTTTATAAATTGCTTATAAATTTAATTCTTAAATATAACTTATAAATTTAAGATGTTAAGATTATTAAATTGCTTATAAATTTAAGATGTAATGATTTTTAAATTGCTTATAAATTTAAAATCTTAAATATTGCTTATAAATTTAAGATGTTCCTATTATTAAACTCTTTATAAATTTAAGATCTTAAATATGTTAGGATTATCTACCTTACATTTTGTTGTTTGGTTGATTTATGATTTTTATTATTTTTGTAAAATAAGTAATCCTTTATATTAACAAAATATACATAATACTGTCACTGTTTATCCAAATGTCTATCAACTAGTTTGGACCAGAAAACCATAATATGTCTGAGAGCCTTACAACTATCAAACCTAATGCTCCTCCCCCGAAGGAGAAAATAGAGCGTACATATGTTCATCAACTATTCAAACAAAACAGGATAAGAAACAACATAAAAAGCCACTATAGCCCGAATCTACTAACAATCAAAATGTCGGAGACCCATGCCCAGAACTTCATTATGCAAACAAACCAGGTAATCAAAAGGAAAAGCAACCAAAATAAGAGGCAGTTTCCTACCAGGTCATGTCGAGCGGAGGCTCGTTCTTGGTTGGCGGCGGGATGCCCGCCACCCTAGACGCACCTTCATTGCAGACCGCGATCTGCACGTTCTGCATTGGTTCAAAAGCAAAGTACCCCATCTTTAGGAGAAAAGGAAGCCCTATCTCCTTCTCTATAGCATCAATTTTCATATGTATAAGGCGGGTGTCTGCATACAACTCCTTCCAGAAGGCCATAGGGATATCATCCCCTCCCAATTTCTCTTCTCTCTCACTACAAAATTTGAACCCAAAATCCGACGTCATCCGACAAAAAGGACTGTGTCGTCGGATTTCACCTTCAAAATTATGAAATTTCATAAAAAAAATTTAAATTGATAGAATTTCCCATCGGATATCCGATGGATATTGACATCATATTGTGCCCTAGGATGTTGGATATCTGACATCATATTGTGACTAAGGATGTCGGATATCCGATGGGTTCTATTGAAAATATCAAAATATATATAAAAAAGATTTTGCGAATCTTGTTTTATCTAATGCACTTTCATGATGATTCATACCTTTACTCCTGGAGATTTTTTCTTGCAGTTAGCTGTCTATTTGTTTTATTTGTTCTAAAGTGGTATTTGTGAAAAGTTTTCTGACATATTGGTCATGCAAAATATTACTCTATCTTGAGTTTCTTAGAACTTCATCATGATCATATTGGTGTTGTGATTACTGATCATTCTGAGTTGATTCTTGCTCGTAGAAGTTGTCTTTTTCTTGCACCTTATTGAGGATCTAATTGCAACTTATTGATGTTTTCCTACATTGTTCCACCTAACAATTTATCCTTGACAACAACAAAGTTTGAAGCTCTCTTTGCCACTTTATTGGCCATGATGTTTGAAGTTGTCATTAAGAGGGAATTTAATGTAATGCCATCTTTTGTTATATCTCTGATGCAATGATTGTCTATTGGCCAAATTTACCATTGTAAAAATTATGATTATGATAGTTGTGAGAATATCATTATGAGGCATTTTTACACCCAGTGAGGTGTTGTTAGACTTGTGAGGTTTCAAATTTATCACATTGTTGGCTTGGGTGCTCATTCCTCTAGTCAACACTAAGGGGGGATGTTAGAATGCATTTTAATATTGTCTATTTGTTTGATGTAATCTTTTACTTGGTGTCATAATGACGATGATTATAAAATCATTTGTAGGGAACTTATATATATAACTTGGCCCCACTAGACTTTTGTAATATTACACATGTGCACATGGAGATAGTTTTGGGAGTTATTTACTAGTGACCTATTTGTAAGGCAACATTGAACTACACTAATAGGTCATTCTTATCCACCACTTCTCCCTTATCTCTTGATGAGCTTATCATCAACATCTATGAATTGGTTGATCTCCACCCTTGATTGTGCCTTGTGATCAATGGTCCATGTTTTTTTTGTTACTGTTAATTGAGGCCATTGGTATTGTACCAGTGTGGTGGGTGGCTTATGTTATTGATCTTTATAAGCCTGGACCCTATGGGTACTTAGTCCAAATCATCCATATGTTCGAGAGTTGTATGAATCCCATTTGAACTTCATACATGTGTGTGCTCTATTAGTTGTAATTGGGAGGAGTTCGCTGAAGAATAAGAAGGATTTACTTATGTGGATGTTTCTCGACCTTGGGGTTTTACCACATAAATCTCATCTCCTCTCTCTTGTTTGTCTTGTTTCTTATATCTTATTGCTATCATTTGATTCATTTTGTAGGAATTTAGACATGTTATATCTTGTGGTTATATGTTCATGCATATGTTCTTGATCTTATAATACTTTCATAACATGCAAGACATATTTACTTCATTGTATTGGATGATGGCACTTGTGGTGATATCTTCCTTGGACCTTAGTCCTAAAGTGATCCGGAGATATCTTCCTTGTGGTGATATCTTCAGTGTATCTTCCTTGGACCTTAGTCCTAAAGTGATATGACGTGTGAAAGTGCGTTGTGTTTGTTTACTGGACTCTACGTAAGCACAATTGAACAAGAGAAATATAGTCCATTTATGTTGAAAATATGTTGCATGGTTGTTTATAACTATGGCAACAACTTAGCACTTAGAAACTACTTGTAAATTGCATAGTATTAAAATGAAGGAAGGAAAATCGCCATCCAAAATAGTGACAATCTATGTAGGGACTCGAGTGTCGAAACTGATCGAAAGAGACGTTGTGATTATATTGTGACCATTTGGATGCACAGAGATGATGAAATTGTTGTACACACTTAAGACCATTTGGATGCGCACCCGTTGATGAGTTTGTTTGATTGTGACCATTTGGAGGCACAAACATGATGAAATTGTTATACTCACTTATGACCATTTGGATGCACACATGACGTTGATGAATTTGTTGTGATGAATAATATCTCATGGTAATTATGAACAAATCTGACCGCACCTCCGAACAGTCATATAGTATGGTCTGATATCACACTATTAGCACCTCCCAACTCCCAACGGTCATGTTCTCTCTTTCAGTCCATTGTCCATCAAAATCAACAACAATCCTACGGAACATACGTCTCTTTCAATCCATCAATATTTTGTGGCCCGCTTTTTCATCTATTTTTATATGTTAGAATATTAGGTTTTATACACACACATTTGCATACATATTATATTAATAAATAAATAGTAATACATAAATACTAACTATAAAAAACAATAAATATAAATACAAAAAAATATAAAAAAATAATAAACAAAACCAACCTCCCTCAAAATATAGAACTTACCTGCCTCCCAGCCCGTGTGAACACATTTCACTTACCTCACCCTGCAAGAACGTCCAATACTAGAGGTCGCAGAGGCCATCACTAAGGAGGTCGTAGAGGTCACCGAGGCAGTCGCGGAGGAGGTTGAGGTAGTCGTAGAGGAGGTTGAGGAGGTCATACAAGAGGTTGAGGAGGCTGCAAAGGAGTTCGAGGGTTCCATTTTCACAAATAACCTATGAGACCGCGGAGCAGAGGCCGTCACTGAGGATGTCGTAGAGGTCACCGAGGCAGTCACGGAGGAGGTTGAGGAGGTCATACAGGAGGTTGAGAAAGTTGCAAAGGAGTTCTAGGGTTCCATTTTCACAAATAACCTAGGAGACCGCGAGTTCCATTGGCACAAATAACCCACCGCGGGTTCCATTTGCACAGTTAACCCGAATCACGGGTTCCATTTTCAAAGATCTGAGCAGAGGAGACATGGGAGATAAGAGGATCTCATGCTATCCCTCATTTCATCCAGCAGCGAGAAGAGGATGCAGTGCTAGTAGAGGATACTCAACTCAACCAATGTGCCTCACAATGTCAAGAAATCCGGTAAGTTCATCAACTGCCCATTTTCCACACGCGTTTGGCACATTGGTTGAATTCGGTTGGGGACAGAGTTTTATTATATTTCCTCTAGCAAGAAATTGAGAAACACGTTTGGCACATTGGTTGAATTCGGTTGGGGATTTGGTGATTGCTCTAGTTTAACTGAGATAGATTTCTTTGGAAACCATTTTACAAGTATCATGCCAATCACTCTTGGAAGGCTTAAAATTCCGAGTTTTATGGATTTAAGTTTTATGGTTTTTATATATCATTGTGCTCATATCGACTATGGCTCCTGCAATATCTCATGATGATGAGCCACCCCTACTGAAGGTTCTATCGTGGAGCTTCTATAGAAAGAGTTTCCCTGATTTGGACACCATTTTCAAGAAACACATTGATTTATTTCTCAACGAAGACTCCATTTCCATGATTGCTTTGTGCGGGTATTGAATATTAATAAACTCCATCGTAGTTACCATATTTTTCATCGATATTGTATCTATATGCGTGTCTGTGCAACTTCGATTTTTATGGGATTTGGAGTGAGGATTAGGGCATCGATGTTTTCAAGGTTTCAACAATCAAGGGCAATTTTGTTTCCATGTGTACTTTATGCTTCAAGTCTGTGGGATATGTTTCCCAGGAAGATCCTATCCATTTCCAAATTCAGGATTTGCTTCCAAAACAACTGCTAATATTTGGCACCTTCCAAAACAATGAGATAACTCCCTCTATTGTGTGAGCATATCTTAAATGTGACTCCTAGAAGATGCGCTCAGACCTCACTATGTGTTGTTACAGGACTACTATGCAACTGTAGGCTGTTGATCCAAGTCTGGGTGTTGTAGGCGACCTTACTTTTAAATGGTTAGGGCCCCTATTGAGGTCTAATACAGTGCACATAATGGTCTCATACCTGTTGCACATACCCTTTCAGCTACAAGCCTAAAAAATGATGCTTTAATGGCTTCCTTGGGGGTAATATTGCCACAAGCAACTCCAAATGAATACAAATATGCCCACATATGAAATTTATCCTCACTATAATTTTCCAGAATGCCTTCTAGTATGCCCAGATTTAATGTATGGCCATATTCATTACTGTTGGATTGTACAGGATTGACAATGAAAGGGCCCACTGCTGTCACATATCAAAATTTCCCATTATGCTCATAAGTGTTGTATCTTATTGTCTAAAGACTATGATCAATAGCACATGTGGACACCCATACCAAAAGGGGGGTAATAGGCCCAAATATGGTAGTAATCCTGGTACAAAATGGAGGTTAATAGGCCCAAACTCAAGACTACTGGGACATGGAGGTGGAGTGCATCCAAGGTTGGGAAGCTTAACTATCAGTTTGGGACTATTTGTATTATCACCATGGGGATTATCTATTGCCTTGTCATATGTGTGACCCGATTGTGATGATTTTTCACATGTTACACTTTTACTCCATATTATCTTCCCTCCATTGACCTCTTTTTGGCATCCCAATTTTCTAGATCCCAAAACTCCATTTCTTGATTTGCTATGGTGTGATCCTAAACTTGAGCGTTTATCACTCATAGAATCCGCTATAGAGCTCCGAGCATCCTCTTTCCAAAATGAACCTATAGCCTTTCCAAGCTCACTCGACCATGACTTATTGTTATTTTGTTATTGACTAGAACTGCTACTTTTCTCTTCCTTAATTGAATTCATTGAAAAATCATTTGTGCCACTCAACATGGTCAATTTACAATGAGAATCCTTGGTGTTAATGGTTGAGGAGTGCAACAAAGAAACCTTGGCAGACCCTGAGGGGATAGATGTTGATCTTGATAGAATATATGTTGGCCTAATATGTTTGAGACTGTCTTTGCAGTAGATTTTAATGGTGTTGATTTTTTCACAACTTCAGTAAATATTGCATGCTTGCCACCATAAGTATAAGCAACTTTTCATGTATCTTACTTATTGGGAAAATATGCTCCCTGGATTGATCCAGACTGTGTCATTGTTCTTCATTACTGCATCGACATGTTTCTTCCAAGTACCAACTAAGATCCTAGCCTTCCTCTGAATCTGTTCTTCAGTACACCATAGTGATAACAATTATTAAACAATGCCCCAAAAGTATACATCAAGTACCAACAATACCACAATGCAAATGCACTTGAAACTGGATAATAGAGAATATCATTGAAAGCCAAACATACAACTTTGCCACACATGAAGATTGAGCATGATTGGCCTTGTCAAATTGGAAATTCATGTGGTAGATCCTGAAAGACATCTGCAAATTCATCAAATGAACTGCAACACTATGTTGTTGCTGGTTTCTGTGCCTCTACGCACACATGTTCAATCCCTCCATCAAATCACATTGGGTAATGGTGACGATTCATAGTATTATGTTTCCCTTCAGCTGCAATATGGAAAACTCATAATACCATGAATCGTCACTGTTGCCAGGTTGAAACTCAAGACCGCTGGAAACACTCCTCGGACGACGAGCGTGGGTCATACTGAATTGAGAAAATAATTGAGGGAAAACGCAGTGAGAATCTGAGATGGTTGCATAGTGAAATGCATGCAGAATGAATCAAGAGTGGGTGTCGAGAGAAATGGTTGTGGGACGTCGTATGAGAGGAAATGGCGATGGGAATTGATTGATAAGGTCAAATTAAATTTGCACGGTGGTAATAAACTACACTTGTGTCTTCCATTGTCAGCTACACTTCAAGCTTGAAGGTGGTAGCCTTGGGACCATACATATATAGGTCAGCAGTATTCTTGTGTCCAAACTGTAGCAGTTGTTTGCTTCTAAGATCTTACAGGGTGAAAATGGCCAAACAACTGCTATAGTTCAAAGACAATAATACTGCTGACCTAAAAGTACACTTGATAGGTTTGGATGGAACAAATTACCATGGAAATCATCTTTATCTTCATTCTCGAGTTTTGAGAAAATCAGAGTTATATGAAACGATGCTTTATGATTGTTCATCTTCACAGCCGCCTCTTGAAATCAAGGTAAGAAATGGTTTAATGATTCAGTGTAGTAAATGGTTATCTTTATTGAATGTTAGTTTTTATTGAATGAATGTGTTCACTGAATGAATGGATGGTTTTTTGAATGTTATATTTTATTGAATGGATGTGTTGACAGAATGAAAGATTGGTTTAATGGATTTTAGCCTTTATTTAATGAATTGTAGATGTTTGTTTATGATGAAATATGCATGAATTTGCATGTAATTTTGTTTTCAAGTACATGCATTGGGTATGGGGAATTGAGAGTGATGTGAGGCGGGGGGGGCATAAGAGCTTTCACCTTCACGTGGTTGGCCCTGTTCAGTAGAGAATATTCAATTATTCTCGAAACAGAGAGGAGCTCAATGAATAGCAACGATGCTGCCTTTCTACAACCCACTCCCGTGTCATCTAAATTTTGACAATTTCTTGGAGCTTGTTGTGATGTTTGGTTGCTCCTGATCATAACCAATTTCGAGTTTCCACAACTTCAAAGGCTGAGTAAATGATGCACTTGAACCAATATCTTTAATCTTCTTTTTAAATTCCTTGGAATCTCCTTGAGAATATTTGAATGAGATATGACTTAAATCCTCTAGATATATTTGAATGAGATATGTCATGTGCAATTAGTAGCATCTTACAAATCTTTTGTAGTTTCCACCATACAATTTTCAGAATCTCCATTTCCATATATTGGATTGTATCAACAATTTTTATTAGAATTCAATGATGTGAAGAAGCAATTATAATAACTCTTGGAGAAATGAGTCATATATATAACCTAGTGTTTCACCTTATGGGTTGCCTATCATCATAGTGCTTAAGCAGGATGAATGTTTGTGAATGTGTACTGACTACCGAGTAGTGAATGAGATAAACATCAAGAATCAATATATATTTGCCACATACTAGTCCTCCTCTACAAGACTTCATTTCTAAACAACACTCAATGGCATGCAACCACAAATAATAGCATGCATCTAGAACCAGAAACCAAGCAAAGGTTGATTTATGCATTGATATAGAGAGGTGGCACTAGGCACACAATATGGAGAAACAATGAGTTAGAAAAAAAATTTGGACCAATGTACCAAAATGGTTATTAATAAAATTTATAAAAAAAAATTGGTTCGGGAATTGTCTTCAATTTAATGGATGGCATGATCACGATGACAAATTAATAGTATATTTAAAAAAAAAAAAATTACCTATATCCGTCCGATTTCCGACTCTGCATATGTAGATATCCGACGTTCATGCTATACCATCGACGGCTACGAACGTTGGATACACATCGGATATCCGACTCGCCCCACCCTGACGTCCGACGTTCCTGCCGTACCTCTGACGGCACAGAACGTTAGATATCGGCCATCTTAACATGGACTAGTTGTCGGATATCCGACTTACTATCTGACGGAAGAGGTGTCGAATATCCGATGGAAATTCAAGATGTCGGATAGTAGCCAAATTCCAACCGACGTTAAAAAAATATGGGATTTGTCGGATAGTTGACAACAAGATGTCGAAAACTCATACATCTATGCTGCCAGATTTTGGGGTAAAAAATGCTAGTGTCTCTAGCAAAACCCTGCTCAACAGACCCTTAATGACCCAATATAAAGTCATCATTTTCTCATAAAGACCTTGTCTAGCTCTTGACAAGTCTGGATCCTGGATCCAACTCTCCAACATTGCTTCATCCAGTGATGGCGCATTCTCCATGACCTCCTGCTAAACCCCATTCTCCATCATCTCCAGATCAACTCGGATGGAAGGCGGGATAGTCGACTGATAATGCCAGGCAGCCTGTGCTACACGGGTCTGTTCCTGGCTAGTGCGACGCTTACGCTGATGCTCTCCCTTTCCTGGATTCTCGGTTGGCTCCATGGTGAGCACGACGATTAACCAACACTCGTCATCACCCACCAAAGCCACCACCGCGCTACACAATTCCACTCAGACTCACTTTGTTGCACTACAAGTCGGTTATCCCTCTGCTGCAATTGTTAAACTTGAAGTCACATCAGTTCAAAGAATTTAACGAAGCAGCAAGGAAAATTTCCATAAATTTCGACTTGAGCTTCCCATTATGGCTCTCCAGGCCAGTGCAGTTCCCCTGAATTTCCATAATTGTCTGTGTCTGCTTCCAACCAAACTTTGTATTCACAGCAAATTCCATATCGATTCTCAACTGCCTTCTTGTACTGCTCCGAACCGTGAAGATCACCCACACGCGTGCCCCATCACACTAATCCTCTTACCATCTGCCTTCATTAAGGCATTATACTTGATGCGTGTTATCCTAGGCTGCATGCAGCAAGGATGCCACATTTCCATAGTCCCAAGATTCACCCACATTCGGGGTTATTTGTTTTTTATTATTAATTTATGTTAATTTTTTATATTATTTATAAATTAAGATTTAATAATTTATGATATTAATATATTATAGTTTATTTTATTAATATTATTAGTGGTTTGCTATTTTATTTTGATTTTGATTATTATTTGTTATTAGTATGGTTTAATAGATGACATCTCCTGAGACATTTGTAGGGATTGTAAGTACCTTCGAAACAATGTATTATTATGTCAACAATTTAAGTTTAAATTTTGATGAATAGAAAGTCTTTACATTATTATTATTGGATATCATGAAATTTCAATTTATATAATTTAATGGAAAACAACTTAAGTTGAAAGTTTGATAGTGTTATGGGTTAGTTGGAATACATAGACATTTGGTTGCATCGAGAGGAGCGAGGTGCTCTACAACCCAGTATGGGGGAGATGTTGTAACGTAATGTAACGTTATCATAATTAAAAAATTAATGTCGGCTCATAAAATTAAAAATTATGAAAAGTAATTGAAAAAACGACTAGTCTATTTATTCTACATTTTAGACTTTACGATCGGAATCCAGTAATTTTTTTCGGTAAAATCCAAATTTCTAAGTGTTTAAATTGTATTTTTGAATTCATAAATAGATTCAGCACCCTCAAATACCCCCATGGCACCCAAATTATGCAATTTGCATAGCTAATATATATGATTGTAAGATTTTTTAAATATCTCCCATCGAAATACAAACAAAATTATTAAAAGGAAAATATGCTCGTAAAAGGTTGAAAATGTAGAATATTTAGACCACCATTAAAAAATCCATGTCAACTCATAATTTTTTTTTTTTTAATGAAAAGTAATTAAAAAAATCCATGCGGGCTCATAAAATAAATTTTTTATGAAAAGTAATTAAAAAAATTCATGTCCAAAATAGAAAATTAAAATTGATCCCTCTCAAGATATTGGATCCCTCTCGGTGCTTGGTAGATCCGAGTTTAAGATGGATCTATGTTGGTTAGTAATCCAATTTATTTTAATAAACTTGTACATGCTTGCAATATTGTTATTATATGTTATAAATATTGTAGCTTTAACAATGCTTCTCAAATATGAGTAACAAAATCCTACAAAATATGTTTATATTTATAACATTTTTAATTGGTTCTATAGTAATTTTAGTGGCAAAATTTTACTAATTGTTATTACAATGTATATTGAAACTATTTCAATGACAAAATTCTACAAATTGTTATTATAATGTATATTGAAAATAGGAGATATTGTATATAATGTGCTTTCATGGTTTTGCATTAATAATCTTCCTTCCTCATCATTCACATGTATTTTTTTGTATTTTTTTCTACACTCTTTATTCAAACCCCTCTATTCTGATGAGAGAACTGAGTGTTGTCATAATTATTCTCTTTTTTGTAGGTGATATTAAAACTCCTTTGAATTCCTTTCATATTGGTTTTAATGTACCAGATAGAGCAACAAATTATGCTAACAATTTGTGTGGTGTGAATGAAATGGCGTTCTTAGGGTTTGTTTTAGTGGAACTGGTATCAATGCTTTTAGTAGTAAAGGGTTTGGGAGGGAATGACATTCAATCAACATTTTATAATGGCAGCAATGTCATAGAGACAATGTGAAAGTTTCACCATATTTCGCTTAAGTCTAATGTTATACTTAAACTTATATGTTTTTACGACATTATAGATTCACAAAAAAATTAATCTTGATTTACGCTTTCGATGAATATCATTCTTCAAGTTTCCATCATTTCAAATGGGTTCATAAAATATTCTCTAAACTCCAATCTATGTTTTGGATTCCCGCGCTATTTCAATTTTATCAAACTCTTAATAAATCAATGAAATATTTTGTGTACTACATAAATTTAGAATTTTAAGCCAGTTGAACCTCTTGATGTGAAAGTATCCTAACATTTGAGTTAATATTCTTATTACATATAGATTTGGAATTTTATGCCAATTCAACTTCTTGATATGAAAGTATCCTAACATTTTTTAGTTAATGTTCTTATAGTCAATGCAATTATTTTTATTTTTTATTTTTTTTAATAAAATCACAACTTTATTAAGCAAAAGTTACATTCCTCAAAGTCATAAACAGTCTAAAAGATTTTGCAAACAATACAACAGTGCCATAGATCTATTTACAAAATTCATTGAGCAATAAATAACTCCTAAACCTTGCATGTCACCATAAAGGCAACAAAAAGCGTAAGCATAACTCCTCCTTTAAACTTTCAGAAGTTCCAGAGAAAACAAGTCTGAAGAAACTAAGCAAAACAACTCCTAAAAACACAGAGTGTCACCAAAAATTCATCAAAAACCCTGAACATAAATGTTCATGTAATATATCAACGAATCCATAAAAGCAAATGCGAATACAACTTTTGAGACACAGTAGATCATAAAATTGGGGCTCTCTGATCTCTAGAGAAAAATGATAGGATGTAAAGAAAACCATCAAAAGGAGACAAAAAGACAACTAGAAAAGACATAAGTCTTACTATGCCTTCACAAACAGGTCTTTTAGATCATTATCACATGGTGAATAAAAATATTCAGATATTGCTCCCTCTGGATCTTCGGTTATATGCCACTAACCCATTCCTAAATGAACTCCATCATTGGATAAAATATCAACTTCAATGTTCATTTCTCTAAAAGCATGATAGAACATAACAACCTCCAATTGGTTCTTTAAGCATTTGATCTCCTAAAGTAAAGAATGTAGAAATATATTATGACAATTCTTCTATTCCCTAAGCCATCCAACTACAATCTTAGCATCACCAAAAACCTATAACTGCTTTAGATTTTTTTCCACAACAAGTAATGAGAGGAGTTTAAGAGCATAGCATTTAGCATAGTTGTTCATACCATAACCCAAACCAACCCTGAATTTCTTGTTACTTGACAAATATAATACTCCACCTGCACCACATAAACCATGATTTTCCTCTACAACCCCATCAAAGAAGGACTCTAGTCGGTTCTTATTAATCTCTTCCTCTTTTACTTAGCATAATTTGATGATTTTGTTGTGTTGAGGATAGATATGGAGAACAACAACACATCAAATTGTACAAGACAACGACGAGGAATAAAGATAATAAAAAAGGCAATGATTCAGAATCAACCAGACTTGCCAAGCTAGTATAAGAGGTAACTCCTTAAACTCTCAAAGATCAACTCTTTGACACTAGTTATAGAGACAAGCATTTATTGATGCTCCAATCCCCTAGGGGAGCTTAACCTTTAGAAAAAATTCCATCTCCTTCAAAACCTATAACATAAACTTGCATTCCACAATCAAATGAAAATTGGTCTCCTCTACATTCTTGCATAAATAACATTCGCTAGGACCTACTCTGTTACAGTTTTGCAAGTGATCCCACGTTAAGATTTTGTTGCGCAAAAAAACCACATTAATATCTTAGCCATAAAAGGAATGTTAAACTTCCAAATAGCATGCCACCACCAATCTGGATCGACATTTTCTTTCAACATCAATATATCATAGCCCGCTTTAGAAGTATATTCAGGTAAAAATAATTTACCAAACTAAAGAGTCCTCCTTTTTTAAATGCACATAAGATCTATTTAATTATTTTTATTTTATGGTCTAATGATAAATCTATATTTTTTGGTTTTGGATAGTTCAAAGTTTGTTCAACAATGATTTCAAATATATATTAATTTGATGTAACCTTTTTCTTACTTTAAAACTTTAAAGAATTATATTAAAAATATAATTTTATTCTTAAAAATATATAACTTAAATAAGTTTAAGAGACTTTGTATATATGAGGGTGGTGAGACTTTGTATATATGAGGAGGGTTTTTTCATATTTTATAAAATAATTACAAATAATCATTTATGAGATCGTTACTTAAAAATATGTTTTAATAAATTTGAATCGAATAGAATTATTTTTCTTGAGGGGAGGTTAATTACATGCATATTACATCATTAAAGAATATTTTATTTTATTTTTATTTAAAAACTTATTATAATATCATAAAATAAAAGTGTGAGACAAGATTTAGATGTGTTCTCCCATTTATGCTTAAAAGTATCTCCATCTTCTCTCTATATTAGTTATTTGATTAATTTTCTATGTAATTAATGGACTTTATGTAATTAATGGACTTTAGAATTTGTGCTTCTAAATTTTGTATATTTATATATATAGAAAGTGTTAGTTGTGAATGAAGTTTATATTAGGTTCATAAATATAATTTGCTTTAAGTGCTTCATTACATAAAAACACTCACATTCAATTAAAATGCTTAATATTCTCATTACATAAAAACACTCACATTCAATTAAAAAGCTTAAAATATTATAATATATTATAAAGTTGTTCCATATAATTTCCAGTATCTCCATAAAATCTTATGTGTCTTAACAATTATCTCTATATTTTTGAGACCAACGTACACATTCAAAGAGTTTCGGTTCTAGAAAGAACATGGATATCACCAACTATCCAAGGATATAAAGCACAATGATCAAATCTACTAACCTCCATTTGTAACTTCTCCATATTATTTGCACTAATCTCCAAGAATTCAACCCTCCATATTTTCTAAAATAGATAACTATAATGATTAATATTAATATCAATTAATCATAAAATTTAATTAAAAAACTACAAAATTACAATTTTATATTCTTTACGTCTTTCTGAAACTCATATTTTTATATAAAATGTATTTGAGAATCATTCTTCTATAAATTTGGAATTTCAATCCAACTTATACTATTATCCTCTTTACCTTACTGTGTTTATAACGAATGTAGTTTTTCATCTTTACCTTACTGTGTTTATAACGAATATAGTTTTTCATATTTGAATATAAATAATGAATCTATTTTATTTTTAATTTAATTTTTTTTTTTTTATATTATTAAAAAATATGAATTTGATATAACAGTTTCCTCATTTTTTTCATTTAAAGGCACTTAAATTTTGCATTTAAAGACACTTAAATTAATAGAATTTCATATTTCTTGTTGTGTCATAGATATTTTTATGGAAGATTAACCATGTGAAGATTTTTTTCACTAAATTTGGGAAGTCTCAGCTCAAAAAAATTTAATAATTATTTATAAAATTTAATTTTTCACATACATAATACATCATTTACTCTTTTGCCACATTTTATGTTCGTATTTTAAACTTTCCATAATAATATAAGGATAAGAAGTTTGGACAATATTTTCATAGGTTAATATTGATGTGGTCAACCTTTGGATTTGCTTTATCACACAATGCACACCCTCACATTTTAGGAGGGTGGGTGGTGTAGCATGATAGTGTGACTTTTTTGTACTAGAAATTTAGTGTTGAGGATGGGAGGGAGTGAAGGTATACATTTGTGATTATGGTGGTTGAGGGTCTATATCTGTTATGCCCAAGGCATGGTTAGTGAGTGTGTGAGGAGGTGCTTTTGATATATGAATGTATTGAGGTTATTTGGAGGAGGTTCTCCTATTATTTAATGAGTTATTGTGTAACTCATCTCTATTACCTATTTTGGAGTTGTGCACCGCACTCACATATGGTGTAAATTGTGTGTACTATGGTTTATTATTTTATTTTTGGTATTTGGTACATAAGAGAACATGATATGATGCAAAAGAGTGACAACCTCATTGATATGGAATAATACCATGTTGAGGATCAAATATAGATTTAGCACATATATGCTTCCATCAAAGATAAATATAAATCCATGGCCGACCAACTCAAGTATGACAAATAAGCCATGTTAACCCATAAGAGAAGTAAAGCACAATTCATGTTTCTTAAGTCTCCTATATCGTAAAAATTGAGCATTTTAAGTCATGTGATGGATGTCCACATGATAGAACATGGAGAAATTTTAAACAAGGCTATAGTGATGAATGAGGGGTGTGCCTCATTGAAGAAATATGAACTACTTTTAAGAGATAGTGCTAGAAAACATAGCGTCAACTCATTTAGTTCAAGTATCACATAGTTCGAGTAATAGATAGTTGCCTCATGTGATAACTTATCACTCTTGGTTGAGCACATGAGGTTAACAATGACATATAATGTTGTGTAAAGTTCCCATGGACATTGAGATGAGTGGGTGAGCCAGGAATATATTATCTTAAGTATAAGATTTGAGGCTAATATGGAGCATCTCAAACTACCTCCCCCATAATCCTCTAATGATAAGTTCATAGCCCATATTGACTTATTATAAACTAAATGGGATATCACACTTGATCTATGGGTCACATCAAGTGTAAAGGCCAATGGATCAAATACAAACTCTCTTAGAGGCCAATGGACCTAATCCAAACTCTCTTAGAGGCAAACCTAATCCAAACTCCCTTAGCCTTGAGTCCAAATAGATAGTATCTACAAGAGAATTTACTGGACACTTTTTCTTTAGAAGAATGTCAAAAGTTTTTTTATATGTTAGACTCGTAAGAGAATGTACCATAACCCTCTAACACATTGACATATACTATGATTGAGATAACAAAAATTCATTAGATGAAGATAATTTATCTTCTAGTAGTATCTCCCTAGCCCCTTCACATTTCCATGATTTAGATGAGTAGTTTTAATAGTAATAAGTCCAGTGTTCAAATGATGTTTAATCAACTCTAGTGGTTTTTCTTTAACTGTAGCTATTTGCCATTGTGCTTATAGAGATTATCTCTAGTTCCCTTTAGCATGGTATTTCACTATGTGTGTTGAAGATATGTTTGATATTAGTCATGATTATAGAATTAATGTAAGATGTTTTTAGCCTCCATCGACTATTGGTGACTCACATGCTTTTCTTGTTCCAAATTGCCCTCTTGCTTGATGCCAAAATTTGAATAATACACTATAAGTAGTTGTAATGAATGAAAATTAAACTAAATAAATATATAACCTTAATTCCCAATATATTCTCATGGTTGGGTGAATTTGACCAAAGTCCATTATATGCAATTGGAGTTCAAGTTCCTATAATAAAAAGAAGGGAATAGGGCTATCTTACTATGTTTCCTATCATGCCCTCTTGTTGTGGTGTCATTAAGTAACTAGTATAGATTCACCATTCTTTGCAACTTGTGATTAGAACATGGAACAAATGTCTTCATTTCATTCCAAGGAATTATTTTTCTTAACTTTAGCACACCTTCCTTCTTTGTTATCCTTTCTTTGTAGTGATCAATCATTAACCCTTAGACATGAACCACAAACAAGGTATTAATAGAATATAAATGCAAAAAAATAGATACAAAGGAAAAAGGGATGAAACATGTGAAATATAACCCTTGTATTAATGATTTAAAAAACAAAGAGCAATGTTCATCAACCTCTCAAGCAGGGTATTTTTTAAGGATTCAAATCATATATCTAAGTATAGTATTCTAGGCATTTATTTTGGATTGAGAAAATCATACATATAGATAAGTAGATGAATATTAAATAAAAAACACAAATTTACTACTAAAACTTGTGAATGCTAGCAAATATTATATAAAAAGACATATTTATATGTAAATATAGGTGTTTTTTTAGATTGAAAATGGCCATTTAGTGAATTTATTTTTTGAAAAAAAGGCCAAAAAATAGCAAATTGGCTAAATTTCACCCCTAAAAAATAACCTGCTCTCAAGGTAGGGTGACCTCTCACTAAGTAAACAACCAATTACAACAACACTCAACAAAAAGATTGCATAGCCCAATGTGCATCCTCCAAACCATTCTACGGGGAAACATGGGACATATACAATACCAACGAGTGACATTAAATACATAGAACATGCGACACTACTTGTTGAAAATTGAATACAATGAACAAAAATGCTTGGGAAACACATGCCTGAGACCACAAGTGAATGTTTTAAATGGAAAAATATTTTACATTAGTACAACATAATTTGCAACATTTGAGTTCAAATGTAGTCATTGTAAGTACATGCAGAAGAAATTATAGATAAGTTTACAATTACTCCATGCAATTCCAAAGATCATAAAACAAAAACTATTATACACATGTTGAAGGAAAGGTAACAATATTTTGTATACATAGGACATCAAATGAACATTCATTCCAGTAAGTTTCTCTAATCTATATTTCAATAGGGTTTCAATGGGAAACTTAGGTAAATAAGGGAGATAAATTTAAGATCCTAAGAGGAATAAGATGATAAACTATAGCGAATGTTTGGGTCAATCATCAAGTAATGAGGCTACAATTTCCAATTTCAATTATGGGGTTGAAAGCTCAAACTATCTAAACCTAGGAATTGAAATGAACCTCCACATTGGTCATTGATCATTGGTCAATGGCCATGTAAAGAGAAGCTATATAACAATCACTTAAGAGTGAAAGTAGTGATATAATCAATGCATATGATTAAAAAGGAAGGGAAGATAGAATACATTAAAAGAATCCACAGTTTGGCCTCATAATTGGAAAATAATTTATATCCATGTTGTAAAATGAATCATCAACAATTCCCAAATAGTTATCATCCATTTCTTCGTCCCGCTTTAAAATATCATGAAAATGTTTGAAGGATTCCTCCACTGTGTTGCAACCTAGAGCCTTCATTTGCAATACAAATAAATTATGGCTACTACAAGATGTATAGAGGTACTTGAATTTCATTACCACATAATATAAGCTCGATGGGCCAATGAATGATTGTTGTGATGCACCTTCATTAAGTTGAAATCCTTAAACCACTCACACACAATAAGTGGCACTCTATTAATCTTCTACCGAAAAATGCCATGTTTGTTTAGTTATTGAATGAATGGTGTATCTTTAAAACATGTATGCTTCACAACATTCTCAAAAATTTATTTAATCAACATCATCTTATTTCTCAAGGGACCATCTTCAACCCACATTTGGTCATATCCACTTATATTGTAGCTTGGACATAAGCCATAAGCGCCCCTTAGAGACCAAAGAAACACCTTGTCCCTTCTTACTGAATGTGCCATGGACAACCTTATGCACTTCTATTGCACTTTCTTTTGTTAGGAAAATGCTCCAATCCAAAAAATTTATGCAATGGTGTAAATAGCCTCTCTTCCATTGACTTTACAACAACACCCTTATTTTGATCTTAGTGGCATTTCAATTTAATTTCCAAACCTTTGTTTTTTCCTATTAGTTTAGTGGTTTGAGATACATTTCCATCACCTTTATGCTCCCCTTTATCAATAATGTGTTCAAAATCCATTTCAATTGCCACTAATTCACATTTAGTGTCTTATTCCCCAACTTGATTGACTTGTACAACTCCCCAATTGTGAATCATGTTCTTTGTGATTGTTGTTTGTATCATACTTTTCTTCTATTTCAAACTATTGGCCATCATCCTAGTTTTTTTCATGTTCAAAATATTTCCCGTTATCATCCAAATCCATGATGTGATCATCAATGTCTCTACCATCAAAACCACCATAATCAACATGCTCATCTTCCAGGTCTTCTCTTTGAAGAAATTTTGACAATATATAATAAATGCTCTCTTAGGACTTTTGTCAAACACTTAGGCTTAGTCTTGATTTACTATCTCTCTGAGTTATACTGAACATTAATTAAACTCTGCTTTTAATTTAATGCCAATCTGAACTTGAATAGTAGATACATAAATCCAATCCATTGACAATATCGAAAGAAATATGAACAACTAATTTAGGGCCAAGACCAAGGAAAAACCCCAATGTGGGGAAAACCCAGAAAAAGAAATCTATTAAGAGTTTTAAGAATATTTACAACAAAGAAATAATGGCAATGGCAATATGAGAAACCCATTGCAAAACTATGACAAAAATACAGGAAACTTCAAGTTCCCACCAGTGTGCAACCCACTTTACTTTTTGTTATATGTCCTGTAGTTGTACGACCTCTAAAACAAATTTATATACTATTCAATTTGATATTTTTTTCATTTAAAATAGTTCCTATTAATTTCAAATTTAATTACATCAAAAAGCTGTGAAAAATAGTCTGAAAACGGAGTAAAAACCTGTTGTATGGAATTGGCAGTACAGATTTGACAGTATGGTTATGCTGCCTCGATTTTTGTGTTGTAGTGAGATGCCTTGATTTCTATGCCTTAATAAACTTCATTTCTCCTCCTTGACAAGATTCCCTTCTTATACATGATACAAACGCTTTTCCTACCGACTCTTACTCACTAAATTTCTCTTTCCCTCTCACATTGTTAATGATAACACTCATTGATTTGATGTCTTTTTATTTTCCCTAGGTGTAGTTTTATACTTCATATTCGACCAAACTAACCCTAACTAACTCAACCATCTTCTCAATGGACAAGATTAATTTAATATGAGGGCTCTCATTTAATGCACATCATAAATATACTTTAATAATTAAATGCACATTAAATACTTTTGGGTCCCATAACTTAAAATCAGTTTAAGTGATGAAGTACAAAACTCACTTTAAAAATATAACATCATATTACATTTAAAAGGTTCACCTAGGAAATATAACTTCGTCCCCCCATGACAAAACATCAAAAACACAAAGGAGGACATCCCGAGTTAATTTTCCAACACTCCCTCTTAACGAGGGAGGTCCTTCCAACACCTGTATCTCCTCCACTTGGATCACTATTCCCTGAAGCAACTCCCTCTTGCTATGGAATTTGATATGAAGATATGTGTTTGAAGACTACTCTGAAATCTGAGCTCCTAGGAGACTCTGCTCTCCCATATTGAACTAGCTCAATCACCTCATATTGGTTGAGTCTCCTACCAGTACTCTGAAGAGACTCACTCTCTTCTCCCTGAATGAGATACTGAATACCTAGCGCCACTATAGTCTCCACCTCATCCTCTGCCTCTGAATCTGACAACTAGCTAGACATTGTATACACAATCTCACCTCGCAGTATTTATAGTCTGTCACTCTTGTATCCAAGTAGGATAGTAGTACTAATTGGATATGTCCCCACTGAACATAGAAACACATGCCCATTCCTAACAAGTATTCCATATCCAACATCTTCCAGAGTTGATACAAAAAGTCTACTAACTTTTATCCCTGGAATAAATGGAACTCCATCCAATTCCAAGACCAAACCCAAGTTGGAAGCATACTATTCCAACTCCTCTCACTGCTTGAACATTGTCCACTTCGGTTTCCACATAGTACCTTGGACCTGTTTTATTAATACTCATATATATTCCCCACATTCCTACCGCATGTCTAGTTGAACCGCTGTCAACTATCCAAGCATTCTGGAAACTACAAGAACTACTCACATTAGAGTCAAAAGAGGCTAATGAGAACTCCCTCACAATTTTCTTGGTATAGTCCTCCACTTCGGCTGAGGTTTCCATATTGTTGTCATTCTTTTCGTTCTTCTTGTTAGGGCAATGTGTAGCATAATGACCATACTGGTTACATGTAAAACATCAGACTTTACTCAAGTCCTTATGGGACTTTTTCTTGCCTTTGGCTTTAACTGTAAGGGCCACATTCTCATCAACATTGTTTTATGTCTGGACTTTAGTTTGAGACGCCTCCCAGATCTCTTCCTAAGTAAAGTCATCCCATAATTGGTTCCAATCAGGAAGTTTCTACCATCCCACTACACATTTGAAAAATACATCCCACTCTTTAGTAAACTCTTTCAGGGCTATCCATACTAATTATGAGTCATGGATGACTTATCCTACTATAGCTAATTCATATTTGACCTATGCAACCCTAGTAAGGTAAGATACAATATTATCATCTCTAGTCATTTTAACATTGTATAACTTGTCACGAAGAACCATTTTTCTATTCTCATTTTTGGCTTCATACAAATACTTTAGAGTATCCCATATGTCTTTGGCAGTATTTTTCTTTGCTAGATGTGGGATAAGGTTGTCTTTTACCCCATCCAGGATTATCCTCTATTCCCTAGCCTCAAGCACCTCATGATTGTGTAGGAAAACAAGATCAGTGGGTACCTGTATTACAGTGTTAACAAATCTACAGATTTTGTTTTCTTTAAGAACAACAAAAATCTTGACTTTCCACTATAAGTTGTTGGACAACCCATCCAACTTGTCCTCATATTTAATACTAGTAATTTTGTATTAACCCTTCAACAAGCCAAAAAACAACAAGTCCTTCTTTCACATTGTTCCTACTATCTCAGTAAGAAAACAAAATGTTCACAATCTTTCAGAATTCCTACTCTGATACCATGAAGAAATTTTGACAAAATCTAATAAATGCTCTCTTAGGAATTTTTTCAAATACTTAGGCTTAGTATTGATTTAATATTTCTCTGAGTTATACTGAACATTAATTAAACTCTGCTTTTAATTTAATGCCAATCTGAACTTGAATAGTAAATACATAAAGCCAATCCACTGACAATACCAAAAGAAAGATGAAAAACTGATTTAGGGCCAAGCCCAAGGAAAAACCCCAATGTGGGGAAAACCCAAAAAGAGAAATATATTAAGAGTTTTTATAACCCATTGTACTTTCGGTTGTGCGTTCTATAGTTGTACGCCCTCTAAAAAATATTTATATACTATTCAAACTAATACTGTTTGCATTGAAATCATGCCTATTAATTTCAGAATTAATTACATTGAAAACTGTGCAAAAATAGTTTGAAAACATAATAAAAACATGTTGTACGTAATTGACAGTATGACCTTGCTATACGGATATGACAATATAGTTCTGCTGCCTCAATTTTTTTGTTGTAGTGAACTGCCTTGATTTTTGTGCCTTAAAAAACTTCCTTTCTCTTGCTTGACAAGATCCCTTCTTATCTAGGCTGCAAACTCTTCTCTCACTGAATCTTACTTACTGAATTTCTCTTTCCCTCTCTCATTGTCAATGATAACACTCATTGATTTGATGTCTTTTTATTTTCCCTAGGTGTACTTTTATACTTCATATTCACCCAAACTAACCCTGACTAACTCAACCATCTTCTCAATGGACAAGATTAATTTAATCTAAGGACTCTCATTTAATGCACATCATAAATATACATTAATAATTAAATGCACATTAAATACTTTTGGGTCCCACAACTTAAAATCAGTTTAAGTGATTAAGTACAAAACTCATTTTAAAAATATAACATCATATTACATTTAAAAGGTTCACCTAGGAAATATAAATTTGTCCCCCCCCATGACAAAACATCAAAAACACAAAGGCGTACATCCCAAGTTATTTTTTCTAACACTCGTGTATCTCTTTAACCCAATTAATGGAACCTTATTTCTCTTTATTCTCCTTGATGATCAATTCAAATTGTTCAACAAGCTCCTTTTCAGTATTTGAAACAGGTTCATATCTATCATCATGACCATCAAACTCATAGTTTCCACCATAATCAATTTGTGTGGCATCCTTTGGAAATTGCATGTGCAACCCAAGCTTAGGGATTCCAATATTTTCCTTGTCGCTAATAATATACTACACATAAGCATCAATGTCACAGATAGCTACAACATTTGAATCATGAAAAATGCAACATTTGAATCATGAAAAATGGTGTCCTCATTGATATTTTCGATAAGATCAGGAACCTTTTTGCACAATATCAATATTTTGATAAGGTTTTTCATGACCAATTGAGTTTCTCTTGGTACTAGTGCCATCAATTGCTTCAAAATTATCTTTTATAGGTTCCTTATCTTGCTTTCAGTTAGAAGAAACTCATTTTTTGTCAGATATGTTTGCATTATAATCCATTGGTGTATTATCTAATTGATTGTCACCTTGCAAGAAAGGGTCTATTATCAAAAAGAAATCTAAAGCTTTCTCTATGAAATGTCTACTATCTTCAACATCAACACAAGAAACATTGTTAACTAATTCACAAGGTCTTCTTGAAGGTGCCAACGACATAGTTAGTTTCCTTTTAACAATTGATTCCTTTGATAGTGAAACACTCTTACAAATAAATGGATGGCTCGTCTTATTCTCTCTAAGAATGGCATCATGTTGAAGTCTAAGAGAAGTATCAAGTTCATAATCATTTTCAAGAGCTAAATATTTTGAGACATTTAGTGCATTATTATCATAGTTTGCCTATAAAAAACCTTTGCTCAACATATCTTGTTTAAACATTCACTATCATGCACAACTTTTGAAGCCAATATGTGTACCTAAATCACATCCAAATTTTCTAATATTTTATTGTTTTTAGTGTATTTGGGTAAATATCTAGGTTTAGGATATGTATTACAACCTCTAGTTTCCTTTCCCAAGATCCCATAGGGGCATTAAAGTCCCAACATGACCTATTATCTTTGAAATATCTAGAATCCAACGTCAAAAGAATTTCTCTCTTATTTATCTCAATCTTTAAGTAAACTTGCAATAGAACACTCGCCAACTACAAAATACATTTCGCTACAATTAGTTGCTTCTAAATGATTTATATATTCGAGAGCGATAGAGTTACAACACAAGGCTAAATCCATTTATCCCTCTCTCTCCAAGCATGTAATGTGATCATCTATTCTACTAAGAGTATTACAATTTGAAGTTCCCTTGATTACATGGATTTGTAATGGGAAACAAATCACTCTCTAGCACATGACCTCATATCATAAAACCTCCTTCCTATTTCAAGGTGTCCATGCATGGATACAATTCTTTTTTATTTTCTTGATTACCAATATCATTGTCATCCAATCTTACAAGTGTGGGCTTATGATTTTTGAAATTCATTAATTCTTTTTTGTATTTTATGTATTCCAAGTTGTTTCTCCCTATCTTACCCACATAAACAAACATTGACAACCTTGAATTTCTTAACAAATTAGCATTGTCTATATCATGTGGAAAATAACCTACTAAATGCAGAATTTTCCATGTATTTTCATTCAAGGATTGACCAACAACCTCCATGTATTTCTCTTGTATGGATTCCACTATAATATCCATGCCATTTAGCAATAGTCATCCACTTTCTCTACCTCTATAGTTAGCAATCCTTCATAATGAACTAAAGAGGCAATAGGCCCTGGAGAAGATGATTGCAATAGAGAAGTTAGTTTTGGGGATGCAGATGGAGAAGGAGGCTGGAATAGTGTATATTTCCATTTTTTATGGGAACATTTGCAACAACGTTATCAAATCCCCATGTGGGAATAATAACTCCAAGTTGTTCATTAAAATTCTTGTTTTTCAATGAGCATAACTATAGGTAAATAAAATCAAACTACACCTTTTTGGACTTGGAAATTGAAACTCCTCCTTCTATGGATCCTATACAATTTCTTGTCACTCTCTTTGTTAAACATTTTCAAGGGAGGCTGGTCTTAAGAAATATTGGATTTCCACACTCCCCCACTGGTTAGGTCACTAGAAACTGATTTTGATCCCTTATTTTAAGTAACATTAGTAGTGCTTTGTATAAAGTTTGGAATCATTCTAGTTTCCTTTAAAGATCCCTTTTTTTTGTGAGCCTATAATAATAGTGCCTCTACCACTAGAGACCTTACATGCAGTTGTTGCTTGATTGTTTCATATCCTGAATTTTTTTTAAGGGACGTAGAGACATAGGAGGGATGGGTAAGAATTGAACCTCCATTTCAACTTCAAGGTTGAACTTGCAACCATATTTGTTAATATTAGTAACTTGCACTGATAAATTAAGCCTAGAAATTAATGCTTGTGAGGGGTGATTTCAACTTGTGATAGGTTGCTAAATTTGGTTGATTTGTTTTGTTTGGAGTTGTGATTCAAGGGGTTGGAGGAATGACATACTTGTCAGGTTTCATAGACTGTGATTGACTTAAGGAAACTTACAACTTCAACTCGTAGAAATGTGGGGTGCAACTGCTAATGGAGGAGATGGACATATGTAGAATAATTGAAGGGAATGCTATAATTCCTAATGATCCCCAATAGTTGGATAACTATGAGAATCAAGTTGCCAAGGTGAATGCATCATATTGGATTGCATGAAGGATCACCTATTTCCTCATATTGCAAGAAAATTGACAAAGGATATGTATGAGTCATTGACTTCTCTTTATAAAAGTGTCAATGTTTCCTAAATGTTGTTGCTAAATATTAAACATACCCATATTGGGATGAGCAATGTGAACACAATGCCCATTTATCTAATGAAGATCATTGAGGTACAAGGCATTGACTTCTCTTTATAGAAGTGTCAGTGTTTCTTGAATGTCATTGATAAATGATAGACACATCCATATTGGGATGAGCAATACGAACACAATGCCCAACTACCTAATTAAGGTCACTAAACTTAAAGATCAGTGCTTTACAATTTGTATGAAGATTGATGATGAGGAGTTAGTGCCCATTGCACTAAATGGTTTGTCACCACCATGGGAAGCTTTTGTGTAGGGAGTCTATGCTTAAGAACACTTGTTGACTTCTGAGGAACTATGGGAAGCATTTGTCTAATAAGAAACAAGGTGTGAGATAGTGGTAGCTAGAGTAGCTCTCACCAAGAGGGTGAATAAAATGGAAAGGACGACCTGGGATGGGTAAAAAGGAAGATACATGTTCTTCAACTCATTGTTCAAGGGACTTGATCCATGTGATGTGATTTAGGGATCACAAGAAGGGACACTATCTTAGTCAATATCTAGAGATTTAGAAGAAAGGAAAGGGTAAGTGACAACAAAAGCAATTTGCGGGGAGTGGAGGTGCTTATGCTAGAATGGATGAGTTAGCATCCAAGCTTGAAATCACTTTTTCTAATAATGGTTTATTGCCGCTTTCCACCAATACCATTTTTAGTGTTGGTTGGTATGTATACAATAGATCATCCCAATACATAACCTTCTATAGGGAGATCTTCATAAAAGTTTGAGAACAAATTGCTTGCACACAATTGGATTTGAGTGGCAATGGCACATATCCAATGTGATTAGAATGGACTCAACCTATTTCTAGACGCCTTCAAGTGATGTTAGTAAATTTCATGGAGATTTTAAAATGTGTGATAAACATGGGCATTATGTAATTATTGGGATCTGCACTACAACTTGATTTGTGGATCAATTGAATAAAATTATGTGACCAGATTGTGGGAAACTTGTACAAACCACATGGTTGAATAGATCGACGAAGTGATTATATAGATCATGAAGTCCATGCTTGAATATTTCTTCCTAGAACCTTTCATCATCCACTTCTTTACTGGTATTCATCACCCAAACCACCTCTAGGATATCTCAGTATGAGAATAAGTAGCAAGGAGGAGGGAGAGAGGTAACATAGATTAGGGATTTCCCATGGACATCATAAATAAAGAACTTATGGAAGAACATGGGTTTTTTGGATCAAGTCTAGGTGGGAGAGGAGAGTGGTAGGGGAAGATGATGCGCCAGATGTTTTTGGGGCTAAACAAACTTTAATTAAATTCATTTGGTCAACACATTAAACTAGATAATTAGAGTAAACACTCTTGGTTGGTCCTACCTTGCAAGTGGGAGTGCTACTTAGATGAATACTATATTAATGTATAAGTTATGTTTATTCATGGCTATAAAAAAACTAAGACAAGCAAGGATCGACCATTGTGCAAGTTTGGAGAACCTTCAAAAAGTCATCATAGTGTAGGGTGCTACACTTACCCCCCACAACAAAAGCAACATGGCACATTGCGAAAGCATGGTTGTATCTATGTCAAATGAGTGCAAGCCAAGAATGAATGAAAGCAACAATGAAACCAAGTAGGAAAAATGAATAATTAGTTAATAAAATGGTCATAAGCAATTTAAAGGCCTAGTTGTCAACTATAATGAAAAAAAAAGTATGCAAATAGATAAATCTAAATCAAGCAACCAGTCATGGAGCCTATTATAAAGTAAACAAGTAGGCGATGCTGAAGTAAACAATCAACAAACATGGAATAAAAGAGGATAAAGAGTTTGTGAATCATACCTACACTAGCCTACAAATGGTAACGTGATGCAGGTCATTAATGTGAACTATTTAAATCTCCTCCAATGGCTGAGGTTATTATGTGACCTACATAATGTATTAAAAGTCAACCCTGACAAAAGGGTTATCATAAATGGAAAGGGACATGGTTATGCATCAACAGGAAAATAGAGGAAGAATTTAATGGTGTTATTAGTAACCCATGGGGAAACCAAGGTTAACACTACAAAATAGACGAGTGACAGGATCCTTCAGAATCCAAGTGGCAAACAAAAATCCTAGGTTTCCTCACTTTCCACCATGCAAGGAAAACATAAACATGCCTATGTGCATCATTGTATTGTAGTTGTGTCCATAATGGAGGTAGGCACTTAGTCTGTCCAACAATATTGTCAACATTATATGTAATTGGTCATAAATTAAGTCAAAGTCAATTGGTTTCCTCACCTTCCACCATGCATGGAATTGGAGGAAAGTACTTAGTTTGTCCAAAAACATTGGCAACAATACATGTAACTATTCCTACATCAAATCAAAGTCCATAAGTCCCAAAATTTCTTATGAAAAGGCCTATAGAACATGGTTTTTGAGGTCCTATAGAATATTGCAAATGGCATAAGCTTACACAATGTTATCAAGGGTTGATCTTGTACAAGGTAAACTCTTGAGTAAGGAATATATGAGAGGTATTGTGTAAGAGTGTGTTGGGACTTATGAATGTACTAGAGAGGCTATGTCATAGCTAAGGCATGGAATTGCCTCAGAGTAGGAAAAAAAAGGAGGTTGGATGACATCCACTAAAGGGATCATTTATTTTAATCTTCACCTTTGCTTCATTTAGAAAATAGGGTAATGATGAAGTGCATCTATGATCAAGGTGATTATAAAAAATGAGGGGGAAGGACAAGCCTCGCTCTTACCCATCATATAAACATAAAAATAAACAAAATCTTATAGATGAGTGATATCAAATAGACCAATTTGTGGATTAAAAAAATTACAAAAACAAAGAGTGGAAACACACAAAAAGGAAGAGGCCATGCAAAAGGGATAAGGATGTGGTTCGGCACCCAAAATAAGAAAAAGACACACTGGTCCATAGAGGACACCCTTGGTTGGTCTCAAGTGCCGAGGTCCAAAGAAGGTCTAAAGTGAGAATAGTACTTGTGTGAATATTATGTAAATATGATAAGTCAAGGATACCAAGAGAGAAATACAAAGGAGGATGCTAATTATCTAAATTAAATTGTTTTTACCAAATGACATAGAGAAGGAAGGCTGAACCACTACATGAGGTTTGACCAACTATAAAAACTCATCATAGGGTGGGGTATCACCAAAGGTTGAATTTATTGTGTTTTGTTTGATCCCATGACATAAGTAACATGCCCTATGTTAGAGGAACGCCAAACATACATCCAAGCAAGCAACAAAAGTAAGCATTAACCAAGAAAATGCTTGGAAGCGATCAAAGGTCAAATATCAACTACATGGAAATGGAATGTAGGAAAAATGACTAAATCTAAAGTAATTAGTCAACTAGTCTTGTAAGCATTGCTAGGGTAATAGGAAGATGGTGGCAAAGTATACAAGTACCAAAAATGAATAGAGCGAATAAAAAGGTCCTAAATCATGCATACACTAAATTGTGGGCAATAAGATAACTTAAAATGCTAAAGTTGACCACTAAGATGATCTGTTGACTAACATGCTTGGTTTGTTGACTAACCTCCAAAAAATTTCCATCACAATTTTCACCTAAGGGAAATAGGTATATGAGATGTGTCAAATAAAAAAAGGATGAGTAATTTGACTGTGTTGCTAGTAAACCATTAGAGAACCAATATGTGTATTAACAACTAGATAACAACTAGGGTTCTTTACAAACCAAGTGACTGCCATAACTCCTAGGTTCCTAACCTTTAACCGTATAGAGAAAATATAATTGTGTGAAAATTAAATTATGTGGGAGCACTCGTTGGATGCAGAATTAAATTATGCATCCAACGAGTACCCAACTTGCATACTTTTAACAACATGTACATCACGAAAAATTAAAAATACCTGAAAACACGTTTTTCTTTCACTAGAAACACGTTTTTTTTATATGTTTTTTAAAATTTTCATCATGTGGATGTTGTCAAAAGTATGCAAGTTGGGTACTCATTGGATGCATAATTTAATTCCGCATCCAATCAGTGTTCCCACTTGAAATTTGAACAAACCTACAAGAATATAAGTTGAAAATACGATCCAAAAAAGTAGTTTTTTACTCTCTCTCTACTATTATTTTATTATTTTCCTTAGGAGGACCATTTTTCATCCAAATTTCCTCTAATGATAGTCATTGTCACTTCATTGTTAAAAAGAGAGTGCAAATAGATATGTTGTTATTTACTTCTACCACTGCAAGTCCACAAGATCCTTTTTCATGTTAAAAACTGTGTATTAGGTCCATGTGCAAGAAAATGTCGAGGAATCCAACCCTACATATGAGAATATGAGTCCTAGCAAGGTGGATCTATTCCTAATGCGCTCTCCATTGCTACAAATTCCACGTAGATAATCGTATTCTATTTTTTTGAAGTCATTGTAGGCCAATGTTTAGAAATTTGAGTTACAAAAAGGGGTTTTGATATAGATGGAGCAATCAATTAAACAAATTAGCATGGATATCTTGTTGTCTATGAACATGATGATAAGTAATTTGAAATTGAAGTCCAAGTTATTGATTATGACAAAGAAATGCATCCATTCCTTGTTGTTTCACCATCTGTGCAAGAGGACCGACCCAAATGAGGATCAACTACCTAAAATCCATATATAGCATAAGCCATTGGTGAAGGTGAAGGCCTAACAAAGATGATTGTTGCAACAAAAGAAGCAAATAGACATGGTGGACTTCATTTTGTTGCATGAGATGGAAGAATTGAGATTGGAAAATATCTACTAAAATTATGTGTATATTCAAGGGAGGATGATGGTGAGACTCCTCTGATCATTGGAACTTGACATGGAAAATTATTGTGTGGAGTTAATAATTTTATTACTGTGAAAAAGGATTCAAATATATGCTTCAAGTGATGCTGTATTTTCATTAAGCCGCGTCACCACACTAATCAACAATAGATCTTAGAATAAGAAGACACATTGGCAATGGTTATAGATTGTGAATGGTTCTAACAAGTGGGATAAGAATACACTACTAGAATGTTTTGAACCTTGGATAACAAACAATTTTTTTTTACCTTGTTATGTTTTATGGGGATTATGGCTTACATGAAATAAGATTATTTTTTAAGGAAAAAACATGGCTACAAGTTTGGTGTCTCATAATATTAGTCTCTCCTACAAAGAATGTTGGAAGGATTCAAAGCTGAAGGTAGCAATAAAGGAACCTATCATTGATTACACAAAATCCTAGGTATTCTTTGATGGTGCATGCCAAGGAAATCTAAGTTTGCTTGGATCTAGAGAAAATATATTTCTTAATCATGATCATTATTTACTCTCAAATACAGTGTTGGAATTGACACTAATAACATAGTTGAATTCTTTGCACGATGGATTTTGATAATATATGTTGCAGAAAAAGGTGTAAGTCATTGGCAGGTGTTGGGTGACTCTAAGTTGCTAATGGACCAGGCAAAGGACAAATGCCAAATTACTAACTTGGTTCTAGAACCTATTATGCATAGTTTCTAGAGATAAAAACTCAGTTTGATTTCATCTCTTTTTCACACATATTTAGAGAATTCAACTCAAAAGTAGATTCTCTCTCCAAGGTTGCTATCTTTGCAGGAAGGTATCTTGGTTATACAAGAAATTACAAGAGACGAGATATATTATGAATCATCTCTCTATCTCTCTCTCATGATCTCTAATGATGACTGCTACAACTAGTTTAGTTGTTTTGGGAATTTTCTAGATGATGTTTTATGGTAATCTGTTAGTTATGGAAGGAAAAATCAAATGCATTACACTATTTTGATTTAAGGAAGACTGTAATATGTAGCTTCATGATAGGTTTGAGGTCAATTTGTAAATGGAAAGGACTCGAGAGGCTTGTAAATGTATATTTTGATTTCATGCTTGAAATATAAAATATAATGCTTTATTTTGGAGGAAAAAAAATGAAAAATCAAGTCTTGAAGTCTTGTTGTTACTAGTTAGCTCACACATGCATGATTGGATACTATCATATATGGAAATCTTCTACCCTTCTATTTGCATGAATCGCTATGATTTATTTTGTGCTGATGTGAATTATGGCAACGTTGTTTCATAACTCTCATCACATCTACCTCTCGCACCGCTTATTATAATTCAATTTGCTATGCTATGATCATGTTATCATATATTGCCTACTCCTAGACACTTGTGTCTTGTTATCTCTCCACAATGATCCATCGAAATCCCGAGGTATTAATATTTTTCATAGAAGTAGGATGACTTGGTTACTTTGAATGTCTACATGGTTTTGATAAGGACATAACATTTGGTTTTTCTTTCTCATTGACATTCTCTATTGCTAAGGTTCTAAATCCCGAGGTATTACAAATTTTCACATAAGTAGGATGGATTCGTTACTTTGAACATCTACATGGTTTTGATAAGGACATAACATTGGAGTTGGCTCGCTCATTAAGGTTCTCTATTGCTAAGGTTTGAGGAATAAAATATAGCCTGAGTAACTAGATTATTGATAGAGGGAGAGAGATGATTGGAGTGAAAGGGTTCCTCTGTGATTCTTTTGTAGAGAATTTATTGAAGGTAATGAGACACTTGGAGGGGATGAGAAATAAATTCAACAAAGTTCACTTGCAGATCCATGGGCGAAGGTCGCACCCTGTGTTCAAAAGTATCTTACAAGTGAAGGAAGGTACACATTGCTCTTTGAGTACCATTTCAAATTGTTGATACACATAAGCAACATAAGGTATGCCAATCTTCCTCCTTCGTTCAATTGAATTAATGAGCACAAAAGCACAACACAGTCGAACCCCTAAAACCATCCTAATCCATCACAGGATGGTCAAATTATTGGTTAACGATGTTTTATCAACAATGAAATGGAGTTGGGTTACTTTTTTTTAACATGGAAAATAAGAAGACATATGGGGTTTATAGGAAGCCACAAAACCCACTAAGGCTGCAAGGGATATATAGGTTCTAGAAGTTGTAGAATCCTCAAAGGAGATTGACTTAAATATTGATTTTTAGAAGGAACTTGTGGGGTGCACTACTCTGAGAGAATAACCAAGAAGGATTTTTGGAATATGTTTCCTTCTCAAACCCAAAAGAAGATCTAAACTCATCCGAGTAATGTTTAAAGAAGTAGTAAAGAAAGGGTTATTGATCTAATATGAATTGACAAAGAAGAGGAGTCTGAGCTTGTTTTAGAAACCCTAGAAATGCATAACAAGGATAAAGAAATGGTTCCAGAAGTTAAACTGTGGGTAAGGCAAAAGAAATAAAGACAGAGACACAAATTTGTCTCCAGTAAAAGTCAACCTTTATATCTTGTTTCTCATTTTCAAAAATCCTATAAAAGAATGCAGAGGATCAATATAAAATTACGAAGGACTAACCAAGAATTGCACAAAGAAATAGTCTTGGTTCAGGAAATGATAAGAATTCATGGATCTAAACAAGGTTTGGATTCCCTTGTACAATCTATTAACGAACAAAATGAATGGTTATCATATGTGCAACATGATGCTAACCAATTTGATGAATAAGCACATATGGATTCTCCAAAGAAAAATTTGGGTATTCAAGAGTTAGTACCTGGCATTGAGAATTAGTAGAACCCATGAAAAATGACCATCCAAAACAAAAAATTGTTGAATGGAAGGACAATATGGATTCCTTGGAAAAATAGGTAGATACTTTAATGAAACAACATGAAGAAACCATCTCTCAACATAAATCAGAGAAGGTGAAACTACACCAAGCTCAAAGATTTATAAGTTGAATAATGGCATCCAACAACTTAAACAAGACATTCATTACTATGTCATTTATCCCATGTGATGAGGGCATATTACCTTCTCTCTCCTATGTATTATGTGTACTTAAAGGGATAGATGGTTTCCCTTCAGCTGGGAGCCTTAACCACTGGAAACTTATGTTATATCCCTAATCTAGGACAATTCTTACAGTTGTATTCTATTTGTGAAGAAGAAGACAAAAATATACTCTGTGAGTTACACCAACATAACTTTATAACTATTATAGCATGATTTGCCACACCTTATGCAACATGCCTTGACGGACTTTCCATGTCCCTCTATAGGTTCATATCATCCCTCTTGCTCAGAGAAACCCCTAAAAATCACATTTTTGTTGATTTACACACCCTAACAACACTACAGCCTGCGTATACACATGCTGCTCCACTACATCCCGTGTACAGTGGTTTTCGTGCTGAAAAAAAATATTTGGAGTTTTCCTTCCCAAGTATATTGATCCTTGACCTTCCATATGTTGTAAAACACTATGATTCGACCCTCCATCTCCTTTGAGGGTTATATATTGATCCGTTGTGGAGCATGAGAGGAAGAGGAACAAGAGAGAGCAAGGAAACTCCGGAGAAATTTTTCCCTATTTCCATTGCCTTGAGTCTACATCCCTTTGTCCTTGTTATTTGAACTCTTTTATGTTCATCTCCCAAGATCTCCCATATCTTGCGAGCTTGCCTTTATATGGAGGATTGAAGTGGTGGAGGCCTAGGTGGAGGAACTTATTTCTTGGTTCCGACGAGCTTCCTACATAAGGTTGTCACTATGTACTTCTATGCATTTCATTAATAGAAATACTCTTTTCTCGTCCACTACATGTTGCAAATGGTTATTTTATTTTCCTTGGGTATATTTGTTAAATATGTTAATGGATTATGCTAGTTTTTATGCTAACATTTTATATCTATATTCCATATGCTCATATATATTTGTTGTTGAGGACAAGTTGTAGCTAAGGAGCATTGGAATTTGAGCTCAACGGTGGTCTTCTTTGAACATTTGATTGAGGTAAGAGTTTTCTCTTTTGTTGTTGGCATTTTACGTTTATCTAGCATACTTGAGAATTGAGTTGATTTCTTGGGTCAATCTGTCTGTTGTGGTCAACCCCAAGCCATAGGAATTTTTTCTCCATAATAGAATTGGTGACCATACTGGGGAGCCTCCGTTTGGGGTATTTTTGGGTGATTTTTCCTTCTTATTGCTCTCTATTTTTTTTAGTTTCTGTGTCGCTGGTAACTTGGCAGTATTTACATTGCTTTTATTTTGATGAATTTGGATTCATTCTTTTTTTTTTGAGTATTTTTCTTCACCCATGAGGGCCGGATGAGTCCTGCCTATGTACATGCACATTCTGCCTGTGTTTTTCTCACGTGCATACACTGTTGTTTGTCAAACAGTCGCATACATCTCACTTTTAATCCCATATATTGAGTTTGATGTTTGCTGGGTGAATTATGAGTGTTGTTGAGTCTTTTTTTTTGTAAGTAAGCTTGAAACCTTCTATTACTTAAAACCAAAATAGAGTACAAAAATATGAATACAAACGAGCACCACCAGCTTGTGCCACACCGAAAGAGCCTAGCATGGACGACTGCACTGAAAATGATAATATAGAAGAGTAGCAGAAAAAACATTCTAGGGCCGAACCCAGAAGAGCGCCGGCCACCAGGACCAGACATATCGGAACCAAAAAATTACAGAAAAGATGATCCCAGACATTCCATCCTCCAACCGGAAAAAAAACACTGAGAACCATAGAAACCACTTGAGGAGAGTCCCAAGGAGAAGAGAGCCTGCGCACAGCTGCAACAACCCCAAGGCCATCAAAGACCGAAAAATCACCGACCACCACCATACTTGTGATCATACTTCAAAAAGAAACCACCACCGCCATAGCCGAGAAACAACCAACCATGCCGCAAAAACCAAGGAAGCCAGCCACCCAGGCCCATCAGGGAGTAGGGTTATCCCCTGCGGGCATCTCAGACTCCCCACAGTTGCCATCTCTGGAGGTCTCCATGATTTCCTTAAGCACGACCTTCATCAGCAGAACCCTGGAGGAATTAGCTTTCTGTCCCCCCTTCATAATCTGGAGAGCCTCACGCAGACCCTACACCAGCTGATTACGGGCCTGAATTTCCCTCGCGAGAAGAATATGGACCGCCCAAAACGGGCTCTCAACCACCCTCCAACCAAGCCGAGCCTCATACTCCTACACCAGAGCAATCTCCTTGCGAGTAATTTGGGACTCAATGCTGGGAGGATTTTCATCTAGGTACTACGCACTTCAGTTGAACGACTGGGGTTTAGACGACTCCCAACCCTTAGGACTATGGTGGGATGAGGAAGCTCTTGCACCACGGCCCTCACCCCTCATATGCGTAGAGCTACCACCCCGACTCCCACCTCTACGGTTGCAGGCTCTCAACCACGGGGCCATACTACCTTTCAAATCAAGGAATCAAACACAGCCAGCCCACGACAATAACGAAGGCAAAATATCGGCAAAAAAAAATAGATACACAGTTGAGACTGATTACGAATATAGCTATGGCCAATACCTGCGTATCGGCCCATTCTTATAATAAAAATCTGGGGAGGACCATTTACTTCCCACCCAGAGCCATGATAGGGAACCATCAAGTCCGTACAGGCGAAGGAATTACCCTTGATGGCGCAGTACATCCTCATGAAACCACTATCTCCTGCACGGGTACTCTCCCACACTTGAAATCTGAAAAGCAAGTACCTCCACTTTTGCGAAGTACTAACCACATTACCTTCCGGAGCACGGAGATGGTTTACAACCGAAGGGCTCATCTTCCAAGGAGAAGCAATAATGAAATTGATAGGGGAAAAATGAAACGATGGGAGGAGAACATACCCAGGCATCAATGAGAGTGACTTCCCCATTCCTCCGACAGATCCATCCCCATTATCATACCGATCCCTGAATTGAGACTTCTGGGGAGAAGAGTACTAGTGGAGTCCCACGTGGCTATGTCATGGGTCCCATCCAACTCTCTCCGGTTCACGGAAATCCTCCCACCATTAGCGACCTCCAGCTAGACAGGGTGCGAGCCTCCAGATGTCCCATCTACGACATGGTGGAAGGATTCATCAGGGATCGAAATCCCAGGCTGGGCCAGGGGGGGCATGCTGTTCTGCATTTGGAAAGCTCCAGATAGAAATCCTCAATATTCTCACCCAGAACAAGAGCCTACCACCAATCCTTCGCCTTCCAAACCCTGAAGTGAACGTCCTCAATGTTGTCCTCCTAGAAGTCTTTGACATACTTTGGAGGATCATTTAGGAGGTATAAATGGAGGTTAGGGTTGACAGTCAGGTTTTCAATGCTAGGCAACTGCTGCTAGGAATCCTCACTGAACCGAGTTGAGGCCCCGTCTCTGATTTCCCAAAAACTGTGCTTGTGAATAATACCCCTATTCTCTTGAGCCACCTTCCAGATGTTGGATCCTGGGGACTCTACATTGAAACGGATCAGCTGTTGCTTCGTCCAGAGAGGGGCGTATTTCATATGCCATAGTTTTCCCCAGGGTTCCACTGTGTGCGTGATCCACTTCCACCAGATTTTATTTCCCATGATACTGTTAGAGCTAGCAGGATCACGAAGTCATAACCCTCCAGCCACCTTAGGCCTGCACAGAGTACCCCAATCCACCAGAGCCCATTTCCGATGCCCCTCAGTACCACCCCAAAGGAAATTTCTCTGGATGGCGCAAATCTGCTTAAGAACTGTCTTAGGCGCTGCCAGAACGGAGAACAAATAAATCGACATAGCCTGGAGAACAGACTTGACGAGAATGATGCGGCTAGGGAGGTTCAACACTCTAAAGTTCCAATGATCAAGCTCCTTCTTCAGTTTATCTAGCAGGTCTTTCCATGAGATCTGGCGTATGGTAGATTCCACCAGGGGAGCCCCTAAATACTTGGAGGGCAAGGTCCCTTCCATAAATTCAAGGATTGTAATGATATTTCTTCTGGTAATTCTCCGGGTATTGAAGAAATAAGCTTGGGATTTATCCTTGTTTATCTCTAGGCCGCTAGCCAGCAAGAACACGTCCAGCCCTTCCCTGATCCCCCTGGCTTCCTGAACACTGGGAGGCCCCATCAACATGGTGTTGTCAACAAATTGCTGGTGATTTTGGGGTTCCAGCCCCTCACAGAGAGTGAGACCATGGATCCTGCCACCACCTTGCATAACCTTTAACAAGTGTCCCATCCCTTCCACAACTATGATAAACAGAAAAGGAGACAGAGGGTCACCCTGTCTAATTCCTCTGGAGGCCTGGAAAGGCTGAGAAGGAGCGCCATTGACCAAGATAGAAAAAAAGGCAGAAGAGACCAGACTCATCACCCAGTTAGTCCAATCCCTATTAAACCCAAATTTACTTAGCACTTTGTCAAGAAACTGCCAATTTAGCCTATCATAAGCTTTAGAAAGATCAAGCTTAAGTAACATACCAGGTATTTTCACTGTTTTCAGGGAGTGAATTATTTCATGCACCAAAATTATACCATCTGTAATATGATGACCTTCCACAAAGCCCGCTTGCTCTGGGGAGATAAGAAGCGGGAGGAGGGGGTGTAATCTGTTCGCGATAATCTTGGTGATGATCTTGTAGATCACATTACAAAGGGCGATAGGTCGAAAATTCCCCCGGTCTTCCATGCCCGACTCCTTCGGGATGAGTGAAAAGTGAGTGGCGTTGAGAGCTTTCAGAATAGCCCGGACTTTCTAGAGTCCTCCACTAGAGCCAACACTTCATATTTAATCCATTCCCAGCATGCATGAAAGAAGTTAGTGGTAAAGCCATCTAGACCAGGTGATTTATCCTCAGCCATATGTTTGACTGTTTCCTCCAACTCCTCCATTTCGATAGGTTTCATCAGCATGAGGTTGTGATCTTCAGTAATCACCCTCAGAATAACCTACAACACCTGGGTTTGGGCCTCATCCCTATCCACCTCAGGTTCTTCCAGGAGTTCCGCAAAGAACTCGTTGAGAGTGGCTTCCAGTTCTCCCTGGGATTTGACGAATGTACCGTCCCCTCTTTTAAGCCGCACCACACGGTTCTCATGTCTATGCTGCATGGCTGCTCTGTGAAAAAACTTAGTATTGAGTTCGCCTTCTTGCAGCCAACGATTTCTAGATTTTTTCTTCCAGAGGAGTTCTTCTTGTTGCTCCCGGGAGTTAAATTCAAGAAGCAATGTCTGCTCTTCCTTTTTTAAATCCTCCGAGAAACCCTGAGAAATGCCTTTTTGCTGGACTTCTTTCATTTTAATATCCAACTACTTTTTTTCTTGGAAGATGTCCTTAAACGATTCCAAGTTCCAATGCTTGATTTTACCTTTTAGGACCTTTAGCTTTTGTTGGAACTGGTACATTAACGTACCCTTGATATGAGGAATTTTCGTCCACCATTGTTTGTGTTTCTCAGGGAAATCCTGGTTGAGCAGCCAAAATTTTTCAAATCTGAAGGGTCTTCATAGGTTCTCACCAATCCTTGACCACTCCAGGCTCACCGACCAATGATCAGAATCTGCTGAAGGAAGAACCACCGCCATCAAATCCCCTCCTGCCATCATTGTCGATTCCGTAACTAGGAAATGGTCCAACCGACAGGAAATACTTCTATCCCCTTCCCTTTTATTATTCCACGTATAAATATCGTTTGTCACTCTGATGTCCACCAACCCCAGAGATTCAATAGTTTCATTAAAGAGGTCGTTAATAGGGCTTAACTGGTGAATGCCACCTTTTTTCTTGTCCAGAGTACGAATCAAGTTGAAGTCCCCGCCCAGAAGCCAGGGAGTCGTTCCAACCTGGTCCTTCAGAGACTGCAGGGAATTCAAGAAGGAGTGTTTCAGGTTATGAGTAGCTGGCCCATACACGTTGGAGATGAAGCCCCGGGTCTTAGTCCCCAACACATGAAAGGTTGTCGACAGAGAGAACTTGGAGGCAAAGAATCCCGAGAGAACGACCTTTTTGGGATTCCATAGGATTCCAAAACCACCAACTGCACCTCTGGCTCCTACAGCCATAACCTCATAGTTATGCCACACTTTCCTATCAATATCTTTGAGCTCCTCGACATAGCACTTCGTTTCTTGAAGAAACATGACCATGGGTTTTTCTATCTCTATTTTACTTTTCAGAAGCCAGATCTTCAGAGGGCCTTTACAACCTCCAATATTCTAGGTTGTAATCCACATTAGATAACTACTTGGGGGTGGCCGCAAGAGCTGCGACAATGGTAGGGTATTGTCCTGATGTAACCATCTGCGTTCCCAACAGTTGGATCCTCCGCGCATTGATGTGCCTTCCACGTTTGTCCTTCCTTCCTTTCTTTTTTCCCCCCTCTTTATCTTTCATGGGGTCCGAGATTATTCCTAAGCCTTTGATTTGCTTTGTTTTGAGTATAGCTTTCTCCAACAGGGATATTTGAGTTTGCGAGAGAGGATTTGGGTCCTTAGCCGAGGCAACCGCTTCCAGGCTTTCCAGATCTAGACCTTCAAAAGTCATCTCCTCCCCCTCTTCTTCCCATATTTCAAATTCCTCCATAGATACTTCCGTTACCGGTTCAGGAATGGTTGTAACCATAGAACCAAGATTTTCTTGAATCTGAACTTCTTGAGGGATTTTGCCTCCGGTTCCGGTTTGCAAGACCTCAAATATATTGTGAGTTTGAGTTTTTTTGTTTATCTCTGGGCCGGATGACCTTTTAGCCGATCTTTTCTTGTTAATGACTTTGGTGAATCCATCTTCTTTCTTCCCTTCCTGATTGTTAGCACTTCCTGGGTTTTTATTGAGGGGGAAGTCCCGAAAGAGATGGCCATGTTCGTGACAACGCCTGCATCTAAAGGGTATTTTTTCATAATTAATAGCTTGAAACCACTCTTCATCTTCCCAAGATAACTCAATCCCATCCGGTAGATCCTGAGAAATATCCATATATAGATAGATTTTGGCATACGAGGTGTATCGCATCTGTTTCGTCTGCTCAGACACCTTGACGAACACCCCCAGCATGTTACCAATATCAGTGAGGATCTCTTCCTTCCAATATTCTGTAGGAAGGGAATACAAACGAATCCAGACCGGCGCTATCGTGAGGTTCTCCTTGTTAGGGTTGAAGCGTTCTTTCCATGGCCTCAGGTACAGGCCTGCTGAATGGAAGAAGTATAGACCATTATAAAAAACTATGGTATGGTTAGTTTCATTAAAGAAAACCACTGTAAAGAATCCCTTGGCTCCAAGATGGAGATCGAAGTGACCTTGAGGTTTCCAATTGGTGTTGATCCACCATAACAAAGCCTTTTCGGCTGGCCAAATTCCAACTAATTTGCCGATTAGAGCATGCTCCTTCATGTATTGTATGTCCTCTCTGATCTGATTAGATTGGATCTGCAATCTAGGTACCTTCTTTGACTTCGGCATACATTGCCCTGGTTTTCGGGTTTTTGTAATTAGGGGGGTCTCCTTGTCCACTCCACTATACCTGACTTCACCTTGACCAGCAAAAGGTTCCGAAGCTTCAGCTTGCCCTTTACCTTTAACTTTGTCCATTTCGGGGGTAGGAGGCGGAGCCTCCCCACCCACCGTCACATTCATTAAGACAGTTCCTTGCCACAACACAGGATCCGGGGCCTGGCCCGCGCCGACCCTACACCCTCAAGATCAAATTGTCACACCTTACACCTCCGTAAAACCTTCCGCCTCCATCGCTCCAAGAAATTCCATCCCCCCAATTTTTTAACTCACATCTAGCCATGACTGGAAGCTCTCTTTTTATTTGTTTTTAATTAAGTTATTTTTTGTCATGTTTTCTCATTTATAACTTTTTGGCTTGCTTGAGTCATGCTTCTTGGTGTCTTGCTTGGTTAGTCTAATTATACTTGCTGCATAATCTGAGAAGTTCATGGTTCAATATTGCATTTTCATTCATATATTTTGAAAATACAAAAATAATGGCATTTTGCATTTGAATTGAGCACTTGTATTTCTATTTGGAGTTGCATTAGCCTTGGCATTTTAGGAAATATTGCATTGGCATTTGAAATTGAAAGAGATCATAGTTTCATTTCATTTAGTGGCATACAAATTTCTTTTGAAAAACAAGTCTAGCACCTAGCAATGTTTTTATGTATACTTCTTTATCCTTGCTAAGTCATATCATCATTAGTTGCACGACCATATCCCCTTGAGTAAGAATGGCCAACTAAAATTAACGCTTAATTTAAAATTGATTAGAAACATTTTTAGAAGATCCTGTATGCATTTATACTCTATTTGTGAAGTAGTGCAATCATCAAATCAAGTTGATTGAGTTGAGTAATAGTGTAAGAGTTTTTCTATTGGTAGTTTTGTTTTGTTAAATATTGTAGCACTCATAGTAAATCTATCTACCTACATCCATCAAACGAGTATCATAGCAGAGGTTGTGAGAAGTCTGTTCTACTCCCATGGAGAGGAGCGACCATAAAGAAGGAAAATGTTGGCTTATGAGAGTAGACAAAGTTGTTTAAGTGTGACTTCTCTTATGGGATTTCCTCCTCTTGTGAAGCATGGTTTGAGAATGTAGACACTAATTTAATTTTCACTGAGTAATTGTCAAATGCAAAGTAGACAATAAGTTTGTATTGCATACATATGCTTTATATTCCAAATCAAAATAAGTGGCAAGGAATTGTTTATTAGTTCCCAAACCTTTGAGGCCCGTAACTTCATTTTTATTGAGTAAATTCCAAATGCAAAGTGAAAATTAAATTTGCAGTGAGTACATATATTTCATATTCCGAATTAAAACAAGAGTCAAGGAATATTTGTTTGTTAGTGTTCAAACTTTTGATTGGATCCATTTGTTCACAAAAGCATAAGTGGGTACCTCTCTTATATATGATGTGTATTAACGGTTCTTCTTTTTACAAAGAAAGAGGGGTTCATTTTATGAAAAATCATGGCTTTAAACAAAAGTATCCTTTCACAAGCACAAATCCCCATTCTCATAGGGAAGAATTACAAAGTTTCTATGATAAAATGAGGACATTGTTGTGTTCTTGTAATATTTGGGACTTTTTAGTCAATGGGTATCCAAAAACAATTGATTAGGAAGTCGAGAGAACCTTGGGAAATTCGCAAAAAGATCATCTAAGAGAGAACATGAAGAAGGATGCAAAATAATTATGTCTCATCCGATAAGCCTTAGATGATAGTGTATTTCCCAAGATCTCATTGACAACTTTCTCAAAGAGAGCTAGGGACATTGTGGAGACAAATTCTCAATGCATTAATAATGTAAAGGCAATAAAATTGCAGAATTTGAGAAGAGATTTTGAAAATTTGAAGATGAAGGAGTCAAATTCACTATACCAATTGATGTCCCAATTCATAAACATTGTAAACCAAATAAGAATAAATGGTGAAGATATTCTACATCAAAAAATGGTAGAGAAGATTCTCAAAACCTTTCCCAAAACGTTTGATGCAGTTCTTGCAGCCATTGAATATTCTAAGGACTTGAGTAAGATTTTAGTAGAGGATTTATGGGATCCTTTCTATCCCATGATTCAATAATAAATTGGAATGATGATTCCTCTTTAGATATGCTTTCAAATCCCAAGTTTCTATCTCCAGAGGAAGAGGAAAGAGATGTATATGCATTAGTTAAAGAGATGGCGGGGATAATTCAAAACAATAAATAATAACACATCAAAATCCTCACAGTTCAAGGGGGAGCAATAATAAAAGTTGATAGCAAAATTGGAGGTATGATAAATCCAAAGTCAAGTTTTTTCATTGCAATAAGCTAGGTTATTATGCACATTAATGTAGGAAGAAGAAAGATGGCCTAAGCAAACAAAATGCAAACTACTATAATACCTCTGAAAGTAATGAAGATTCATTATTCATTATAATGTTGCACAAGAAACTTCCAATGATATATGGATTATAGATAGTGGGTGTACCAATCATATGATAGACACTAGAATCCTAATTGAAAACCTAAATGACTTAGTAAGAATTAAAGTCAAATAAACAACTATCAATGTTGTCAATGTTATGTGAAAAGGAATGGTCAACGTTTTGATCAAACAAGGTAAAAAAAAGGAACATCCCAGATGTTTACTATGCCCTAGGTTTGAAACATAACCTCATAAGTGTAGGATAGCTTACCCAAAAAGGGTATAGATTAATATTTAAGGATGATGGATGTTCAATCTTTGATAGACCTCCCAGTAAGAGGTTAGTTTCCATAATTGAAATGACAAAGAATAGGATGTATCCTCTTCTTATGAATCAGGGTGGAGAGGATGCTTCATTTGCTCAAATGAAACATGTTTAGATCAAGCAATTGGTTGTGGCATCTTAGATTTGGTCATCTTCATTTGGTGGTATAAATTTATTACAAAATAATATGATTAAAGGTTTTCCTCCTATTCAAGAGCCAACTAGTTCATGTGAGACTTGCATTCTAGCAAAGGAGTACACACATAGTTTCTCTAAAGGAGTGTCCTATAGAGCCAAGGCACCCTTAGAGATAGTCCATACAAATATGTGTGTTCCAATGCAAACCCAATCACTAGGAGGAAGTTACTACTTCCTAACCTTTATAGATGATTACAATAGAAAGACTTCGATGTATTTTCTTGTGAAGAAAATTGAAACTTTTGACAAGATCAAGGAATTAAAGGCTTTGGAGGAAAAGCAAAGTGGCCAACAGATTAAAGTGTTGAGATTAGACAGAGGAGGTGAGTACGATTCAAATGAATTTGAAGAAATTTTCAATTAGCTTGGAATCAAAAGATATTTTATAGCAAGGTATACACCTCAACAAAATGGTGTGGCTGAGAGGAAAAATAGAACCATCATAAACATGGACCGAAGCATATTGAAGGAAAAACATTTTCCAAATGATTATTGGGGAGACACGATAACTTGATATGTATATGTATTGAACATATATTCCTCCAAAAATGTTAAAAATTGAGTCCCACAAGAAGCATTGACATGTTTGAGTTGTAGTGTAGCCCATTTCATAGTGTTTTCTTGTGTGGCATATGCTCATATTCCTGAAGAATTGAGGAGACAATTAGGCGACAAAAGTGAGAAATGAATCTTCCTTGGGTATAACAAACAATCTAAGGAATACGAGTTGTATAATCCAGTCATCAAGAAAGTCATTATCAGTAGAGATGTAGAATTAAAAGAATAAGAAGCATGGGACAAGAGTATAGATAGGACCATAACTGTTGGAGTAGCTATACCTTAAGAAGAAGAAGAAGAATCAAAGGAGTAGATTGCACAAGGTGGACAAAAAAATTCACAAGCCCAATCAACAACCAAGGGTACTCCAAGGAATTTTGTCCAAGGTGATTCATCTATCCTAGTTAGTCATTCTAGTCTGAGGCCTCTTTCAAGTAGTGAATCTGATCCTACCATTGCTTCTTTAGAGCTTGGAAAGATAAGAATTTTAATGGAAATTTATGGTTAGTTGGACATGCATTAAAGTTTTACATTATTTTCATGCCAACCTATATATTTTGAAGAAGCAGTTAAAGAAGATAATTGCGTTAAAGTAATGTATGGAGATATGGATTCCATTGAGAAGAATGACACATGGTATCTAGTAGATCGGCTAGAAGGTAAATATTGTATTGGAGTTAAATGGGTTTAAAAAACCAAGTTCAATGAGAAAGAAGAATTTGAAAAATACAAAGATAGGATAGTGGCAAAAGGTTTTCCACATCAACTTGGAATTGATTATGGTGAAACATATGCACTAGTGGCAAGGTTAGATATAATAAGAACTATATTAGCCATGGCAACTTTGAACAAGTGAAAAGTATATCAAATGGACGTGAAGTCAACATTTAGAAATGGTTATGTAGAAGAATAAGTTTACATGGAGAATCCACCGGGATATAAAATAAAAGGGCATGGAAATAAGTTGTATAGATTGAAGAAAGTTCTCTATGGGATAAATAAAGCTCCTTGGCTTGGTACAATAGAATTGATTCATATATGGTCAATAATGGGTTCGACAAAAGAAACAATGAACCCACATTGTATACAAAGGTAAATGTGAAAGGTCAAATATTCATTGTTTGTTTGTATGTTGATGATATGATTTTCATAAGAAATATGTTAGTAGACAAGCTTATTATCCATGAAACACGAATTTGAAATTAATTATTTGGGGTTAATGAGATGCTTCCTTGGTATTGAAATTGTCCAATCAAATTCAAGAATTTTCGCGTGTCAAACAAAGTATGCCAAGGATGTGATGAATAGGTTTAGGATGATGAACTATAAATAAACACCAATTCTACTTGTAATGGGTACAAAGATCAACAAAGAAGACACTTGATCCAATATTGATCCACTTTGTTCAAGATATTAGTTGGAAACCTCATGTGTCTCACTGCCACTAGACCAAACATAATGTATGAAATCATATTGATTTCTAGGTTCATGGAGAATCCAAAAGACTCACATTGGAAAGTTAGAAAGATGATCATGAGATATATTGCTAAAACAACATGATATGGTATATTATATTCCAACACTAATGATGATTTTTTCTTTGGATACAGTGATAGTGATTTTGCAAGTAACATAGATGAAAAGACAAATACTTCTGGTTACATCTTTCATCTTGATTTAGGTGTGATTTCGTATGCATCTAAAAAGAAACCCACTGTGACAATTTTCTCAGCAAAAGTAGAGTATGTAGTAGCTATAACAAGAGCTTGTTAATCAGTCTACTTGCATAGAGTATTGGATGATCTTAAACAAGGACAAGAAGGACCAACTCTAGTATATCGTGACAACAACTCAACAATAGCCTTGCCAAAGAACCATGTCTTTCACCAAAAGAGGAAGCATATTGATACTAGATATCACTTCATTAGAGATCTTGTAAACAATGGTGAACTATATTTGGAATTTTGTAAATGAAAAGAACAATTGAATGATATATTAAGAAAGCCATTGGCAAGAGATGTTTTTAAGTTCCATAGACACAATTTAGGTGTTGTAAATTTTGAAGCATTTGATGATAGTAATTAAGGGGGAATGTTGGAATATTGTAATTACTCTTGTTCAACTAATTAGTTGTAGAAATATCTAGATGAGCTGTGTTGTGTGTCCCAAGGTCGACTTTGTCAATTGTTAGATAGATCTAGTTTCTTATAGACATTGCAATCTAGAGAGATCTTCTGACCTAGATCTTTCTATAATACTTTTCCAAATTGTTCTAATCGGATCGCTCTAGAATATCCTATATTTTTTTTATGTTCTATTTGTGAAGCAATGCAATCATCAAATAAAACCAAATCAAGTTGATTGAGTTGTAGTAATAGTTCAAGAGTTCTTATATTGGTTGTTTTTGTTTGTTAATGTTGTAGTGTTCATAGTAAATACATCTATCTCTCCATCATGAATTCATTGAGATGGTTTTTTCAAATCTCATGCACACGAGACTTGCACACATGGAATCTTCCTAGGTGCTAGCTTTAGCCTTACATCCTGTAACTAGTATTGGGTGCACCATCATCAAATTGAGTGAACTAGAAGGTTACAACATTGGTTGATTTATTTAGTACTCAACCTTCATATGCTACACAAATGTTCTTAGTTCTCATCTTTATTATATGAACTAGTTCTCATTTTCATCATAACATAAGAAAATGATTTTATGAAGGAATAAGGGTGCCACTGATTCATATTTTCATTTTTCATCCATTAAATAAGATTCATTCCCAACCTTTAGGTACATAATTTAATTATCCAAATTTTTTTTTACTCTAATATAAAGAAATCTACCTAGTTGAACGTATTATCTGAAGGTACAATGTAGATGCCTTGGATTTGGTTGTGCTTTTTCTCCCATAATAAACGAATAATTGGTAATACTATTTCAGATACTAAAATTTTAAGTAGAACAAACAAATAATAAATCTTTGAATTATAAAGCCTTTTAATTAATATTAATTATATGGCATTTTGATTTATATTATGCCAAAGATATATACATAGACTCATAACTTACACTTATCCATAGATCACTTGCTTACATGATGTCACTCGCATAAGGTCTAGATTTCAACTTCTTTCCTATGCAAGTTGTAGTAACAATTGAAACTTCTAATCTTTATGATATAAAATAATTTTATGAAGGGACAAGGATGCCAATGAATCATATTTTTTATTTCCATCCTTGAAATAAGTTTCACTCCTAAGCTCTAGGTACACATTCTAATTATCCATGAAATGCTTCATTCTAATATAAAGAGTGTAAAGAAGAGATCACTCTTGAAGGATTATTGAGCAAGGACTACATAGAATAATTAATTTTATTTGTGAGCTAAATTTGGGAGACTCAAATTCATGAAGAATGTTAGTTCCAAGAAACACCGAACATTTTTGGTTCAATCATGACACCTTGTAAATGGTATCATAGAGAACCCATCCTAGAGTTCGCTAGTTGATGAGATGGTGTTCCAAATGGTATCAATCCCTATTAGTTTCTTCTCCTTTTTCATTTAGGACAAGAGCAAGAAGGCTATTTTCCATAATTGTTTAGAAGCATCTACACCATAGAATTGCAAGATTGAATTTGTTTTAATAACCACTTTTGTTTATGATTTATTTTGATTCTCTATGTTTATAAATATAACTTCCATTAATTCCATGTAACAAATTATATATATATATATATATATATATATATATATATATATATATATCCTTCCACCCCATTCTAGACACTTTATAGATCAAACAATTGTATCCATCTTCCACACCTCAATGTTCATTTCTATAGTTATATATCGATAATATATGAAGGATACAAAAATCCAATAAAATAAAAGCCACCTAATGCAGCAAAAACATATTTATCTAGAGAACTATGGTCAACAAAGGAATAGGGACACAAACATATAAATAATCAAAACTAGTTCCATCTTTATCAATATTACTTACACAATATTTTTACTAGTATCCCTTCTAGTCGTAGTTATTTTTGTCATGGCTTCCTTTCATCTCCAATTTTCAATTTATAAGAAAAGGTAATAACATTATGGCATGCTTCTAGTGTTTTTAATGAGACTTTGTCTCTTTCTAATACTATCCCATTCCCACCTTATATAAACAAGGCTATGTGGTAGTGAATACTTGCTGAAATAATGATAACTAAGATTTGATGTGTAATGTTAATGAACATTGTAATATAAATTTGAACATTAAATGTAAGTGTTTATCATTGATATAAGATTTGATATAGTTAATTTAATAGTTAATTTCCTTTTAATAAAAATTCAAATATAATCTAAATTTATCTAATGTTGTTATGTTTTTGCCATGTTAGTAGCAATCCTTGAATTGTTCATATTTATTAAGTGCCCATTTCATTATATTTGTTTGCATGGTTGATTGTACACCCAAATTTCTAGACCCTACGTTATATACATATGACTTCAAATTGTTTAAATTGTATCAAATTTAGTTTCATGGAATGAATTTAAATGTTTTCAAACTGTATACATATGGAGAGATTTCTATTATTTGATATGTTGAATATTCAAAATGAATTGAAAAGTTTACCTTGGATTTAATTATAATAATCTATGGATAATTTGATATTGTCCTTGTTTATTGAAATGCACAAATATAAGTGGTTTGCATATTTAGTGTAACAAATTAATATGGAAATATTTTATATATATGAATAAAAAAATTAAAAATATAAAAAACCTGAATGATTTCATAGATCAATTGATTAATAAGTTTTAACATAAGACCGTGGGGCAACCTATTATCATCCTTTTTTAACGTAAACTCTTTTTTTTATATGCATGGTAATTGAACATAGTGAAAACCAAAGCTTTAAACAAATATAGATCTAACCAATTAAGGTTTAAGGAGAAATGCAATTACAAATTTACCTCCAAAAATATTTGCCATACTATCTTTGTAAAAACCTTCCAAAAATTGGTGCAAATCAAACTATATTAGAATATAATACAATTCCTATCAAATTTGAAATAAAAATAAAATTAAAATAAAATAATGTTCCACTAATAACTTCATTTCATAGTTCTGATTTAAAAAAATAACTTCATTTCATAATAAAATATTGAAAACAAGGAAATAATTTTACTTGAAGTATGACCACATATCCATTCATTTAGATTTTTGGTCCCTTTATATTCTTGTCCTTTATTGCCTTTACTTTTTGGGTGCATAATTATAGAACATATGATATGTGTTTTAAATTTTACGTGGTTAGTAAGCAATTATTGAGGTTAATTTGTACAAATTTTATTAGCCTATGTCAACTTCAATGATAGAAAGTTTTCTTCAAATTATACTTTACTTCACTTTTTTTTATTTGATAATTTATTTTGTTTCACTTTCTTTCAAATATTGAAATTAGGATAATGGCCATAAATAAATCTTGACAAAATATTTGTCTTATCTTCTTATAACCTTGAAAGATGACCTTTCCTCATCCACTCCAAATTGTAAAATATAAACACTTATCGATATAACTATAGATACATTGTATGTCCTCAATTCTCCTAACACCAACTTCACCTATATGTATGTATAGGTGGGCCACCACAAGATCTTATTCCGATCATCTAGGTACTGGGTGGCATGAAATCATGCATGAAAATACCCACCGAAGAAAAGCATAAAATATTGTGAACAAAAAGTATCTATATTTTTTTTTCCAAAAGAAAAAGAGTTTCCTGCTATTCATTCATGAATCAAAGAAACTACACATTTGTCTCATGTCATAAGACATTACATTTAAAACCAGTCCTCATACAAAAGCCACCAAACAAACCACTACTAAATAAGGAGTGATCCTAGAAATTTCCTCCAAAAAGCAAGCTTTAGTAATAGACAATACTGAACTTGTATCTATACTCCCACTGCAAGAGATATTAACCCATATACATGAGCCCATTACATATTCATTTCTCAAAAAGGTTTACTATAGCCCCAAAAAATGTCTAACCTAGTCTCTAATACAGTAGCATAAACAAAAAAACTAGAAATAAAAAGGAGGCAACAGTCAGTATATAGTGACCAGCTTCTCCTCCACAAGCTGGTCACATTTATACAAATGAATAACAACACAACCCTCATCCAAAGCAAGTCCCTTTTTTGAAAGATGATCCGCCAAATGATTAAAAGCTTTGCTCACTTGGCAAAAGGTAGTAGAAGTAAACCAAGTTAATAAGGTCTTAATCTTTTATTTCCAAGCTGAGAGGAAAGGGACCTGTAACCTATGCCTTGACAATACCCAATCAATAATTGCATTGGAGTCCCCAAACACTACTATTCTATTAATCCCTAGATATTAGATATTTTGCTATATAAATGCTCTTGGGAAACACCTTTTAAATATTTTGGGGTATCTCTTAAAGTCCTTATTAGATAAATTCATGTTTTCAAGAGGTGAGGGTTGGTTTTAAATAAGTGACCAGTTGAATACATTGAATTCTTTTAAGGGATTTTCCTATTCGACTATTGACACCTTTATATAAAAATAGAAAGGTTTACTAGCCCCTCTCCATACTTTAAAAGGAGATGATCCTCTCCTTATAGTCGGTTTCCCAAATGTGTTTCTCTTTAAAAAACAAACTCCGCACTTAGCCTTTTAAACATGGGGATTCATTAGCAACTTGGGGCTGCTGCTGATCAACAACCATTTTGTTTCGGTCTATCAACCCTTCAAAATGGTCTAGACAGACCCATGCAACTGGATTTGAAAAAGACAAGCATCATAAATCATGTGGTGCGCCATCGATCATTATATGTGATATTTTTTTTTGACATTTCCACTTGAAGGAAGGTGGTAAGCATTGTTAGCATTGTAGAAGGATGAGTCACCATTATTTTTGTCATGAGTGATAGCAAATACTGTATTAGTAAACTAAAATACACATGTGGCTCAATCAATACACGTGTAATTCCAATATGTTTAACATGCCTAATCAACGAATTATCCCACCCATATTATAAAGTCGTTGAAATGTCATAATAGTAACACTTATAACACTTACTCTATGGGCAATACATATGGCATAGCCCTAAACAAATGTGTGATTTCACATAGGTGTGCATTTAACGGATGTCATGGAATAAGACAAGAAGGAAATGAATAGTTGAAAGTGAAGCATATGAAACTATGTTATGCCTTGTATATCCTAATCATTTACTATTTGGTTCCAAAGCTTATCTCAGAGGTGTGGAAAAAGCTTATATCAGAGGTGTTTTCATAGTATACGAATTTCTATTTTTGTGATTATGAATCACATTTTGCCAGAGAGGAGTAAATATGAGCTAGAAATAGTAACGATATCTACTCTAGTGTGACTATAACATCAATAATATTTTTGCGTTACAATGAATATATATAAAGATGGAAACGTGATACAGATTATTGAGGCCTTCCAAATTCACACACGTTTCTTTCTGCATGTATGCACCTTCTTTGTTCACCTGTTAGGAACTAAAGAAAACCATTTTTAAACAAAAATAACAAAAGAAATAGTGAATTTGCCTTGATTAGAACCCCGAGAAGAAAGTTGTAAACTATAGAGTATTTGTTTCCACATACATGAGCATTCAAAATAAATTCCAAGGATATGATCCTTTGCTTGCATTCTAGATGAGGAACGCCGAGAAGATATGACTTGGCTTGAACACTTTTGAATTTGGGTTATATTTACATGATTTCACTTGCTAATATTAGTGATTGGCATTAAGAATTAGTTTGAAGTATCCATGTTTGATCGAATGGCATGAAATCAATGTTTACAATATTCTAAGCTTGTGATGGTTTGAAATCGTAAAAAATGTTTCCTGATCACGGGGTTTGCTAGGACACTGTTTTATATTGAAATAATGTCTAGATATTTACATAGCATCCTATCTTGGACTTTCTACTTAACTATGTGATGTTCAACTTTTAGCTACAAAGTGCAACGTAAAACATTGTACCTTCTGTGCGATTTAAGAGATTTTAATGGGCACTGGTCAAACATTACATCAGCTAAATTTGTTTAGCTTCTAAGCTTGCTTTGAGGCCAATAACTACTATTGAACTTACATGTTTTCTCATCCACACTAGGTTAGGGAGACAAGGTTAGAAATAGTGCAAGATATGCCAAATAGCTAAGGGATTCAATTGACTCAAAAACTAGGATCACAACTCCAATACCAGTAGAGAGACATAGAATGCTCAATCATTATTTTCAACCAAAGTCATGAATATTTACACATGTTATTTTTAAATGGCAACTATCAAATGGTATTCGAAGTTCAATTTGTTTTACTTACATAGAAGGTAGTGAAACAACTACAAATGAACATAAGACACAAAATATGTTAGTATGATATATAATTCATGTATAAGAGATACATAATAATACTTGTTGAATTGAATTGTAGTACGTACCTGATGCTTTCTCTACAGAGAGTTGTATTTGACTCCATTGTCAAATATTTTAGCACGATCCTTTTCCCTTGCGATATCAAAGCCATTGGAAAAATTGTTTCAAATTCGTTGAAACAAATATTAATTTAAAAACAACGACATTGTAGCCATTTCATATAGAATTTGGATGATATATTTGGCCATCGACAAATAAAAATTGTTGAGTAAATTATTTGAATATATATGGGCAGATTATGTAGAGAAGAATATAAATACAACATGAGAGAAGAGATGACTCTACTTGCAGTGGTAAAATGTTGTGAACCTTTGCGGAAACCTTTGTGAAGTGGAACGTAGATGAACTTAAGAAATTGAACAAGGACGACAATGATAGAGAGTATAGGGTTCTTCTAGCTTCACCATTGATTGAGTTGATATCTCTACCAAAAAAAAGGTTCAGTTTCAATGTGATGCACAAGCATTTACATACCTCACAAATAGAAGATGGATGGAGATAGTTAAGGCAATGAAGGTGATGCAACAGTGGATAACTATTGAAGAAGGTGGTGTAGTGAAGATCGAAGGGGTGAAGGTGGTGGAGCAATGGAGATGGGAAGGCTGCATGATAGTTGGTTATTAAATGCTAGTATTAAAAAACTTCTTCAATACCAAGAAGCCCATCATCGACTCGGTAATAAGATCCCAAATCTCTCAACCAATTGCAAGGTAGCTAAATTGATTGAAACTTTGGATAGTGGCACCACATGGAATCATGATTTTGTGAAGTTTAGTTAAAATAAAAAATAACACAAAGTAATAATCAATCAACATAACTAATAAGCGTTGAACGCCAAATTGGATACAAGACACACTGGTGGTTGGTAGGTATAATAAGGTAGGTGAATTCTATCCCCTACATCTCCTTATTAGTGAGTCCATGATATTTATAATAGTGGAGTATTGCATAGGATGAGATCTACCTACGTGTAAACATGATATATTCAGAGGAATTAGGTGTTGTACCAATAAGCATTTAAAATATGAATTGTGATAACTCCCCTATAATTTATGAATGACTTGGCCTTCTACTTTTCGAAAGAAATACATGAGGGTTTTGATTAGGAAAAGTGGACCTTCTGCTCTCCATAGAAAACACATGAGGGTTTTGATTTGATAGAGCTTGTAATCTTTGATCATTGAAGCACTCTCTTCACCGAAACTATGGAATGTCATGTAGCACTAGTATAGGACTAGAACTATTGTAGTAGGCTTGCATAAATGCCAAAAAAAGGTTCCAAAAGACATGATCCGAGACACTAGGCAAAAAAGTCAATACTTGCAAATCAAGACCAAAGCCACTTTTATTTCAAACCGTAGGAGGAAAAACTATGCAGTTTTTGTTTAGAGAGTCTATATTATAATACTAATTATATGTCAATCCATTAAAATCACTGTAGCAGTGAAATAATTGTAGTAATTGTATGTCATGGCATTTAAAAAGCTTTGTACATAGAGTTTTTATATATTTTTTAAATTATGCTTTTTCAAATATTTTAAAGTATGACAAATCCTTTTTTAAAATGACATACCTCATATTTTAAAGTATGACAAATCCTTTTTTTAAATGACATACCTCAAAGGAAATTAAGTCACATAACACTTTCTATAAACAATCAAAATTTAAATGAATTAAAATTAAAATTAATTAATATAAAAAAATGAGAAGAAATTTATTTTTAAAATAAAATAAAATTTATATATGCTTTTGAGAAACATTAAGGTTTTTTTTCACATAATAAAGTAATTTTTAAAATAAAATTTATATATGTTTTTGAGAAACATTAAGATTTTTTTTCAAAAAGAAAGTAAAGTAATACAAGATAAAATGCTAGAGTGATTACAATAGTACCTACCAAGTCAAGTGCTAATAAACTGTCTTTTATAAAATACCATTTTATAAAAGGTACTAATAAACCAGGTTCTTTAGAATACCATTCTATAAAAGGAACTAATAAACTATGTTCTTTAGAATCCATTCTATAGTTTAGATAATCAAACTAACTCATGTACCTTAAATTACTAAAGAAAGTTATCTCACTTGTTTGAATGGAGATCATTATAGCTATAGGGACACACTAACCTTAGTTCTTTTCTTTTCAAGTGCTTTTAGAAATAGAGTAAGGCATTCCACTATGTAGTTAGGGGTATCCATTATACACAATTTGGTTTGGCATAGATAGAAACACCACACTTTCTTATCTTCATGTGTTAGGATTGAAGGGGCATATATTCTATCCAACCTTCTTTTGTTTAAATGCAAAAATGTGAGGATTAAAATTTTTCTTTCTTAAATGCAAGAATTCCACTCGATTGACCTCTACATACAAAAATATATATTCTACCAAATTAACCTCCATTTGCAAGGCTACATGTAAAACCCATCCCAAGTGCACCAATTAAACTTGTGTATAATGGGACGAGGGGTCTTCTCTGTTGACTGGGTCAAGTTTCCTATGTATGCTCTTAATGGTAACACAACATAATTTTTTTCCACCTATGTGAGTGTATACATGTCTTCAAAGAAGTACCTTCAACAATTTACCTACCGCTCTCTATTATCACCTTAATTTTGCACATGTGAAATTTTGGCAATTATTACAGAGAAACATCATCTCATACAACATGCAACTCACATGGTTTCTTCATCATCAACATAAACATATGAAACAAAGAAATGAATGATTGAATCATACTTTAGGACAACCACACGGGTTTTTCAATGGAAAATTGTGCAATGTGTAGTTTGTCAAAGATAGCACATGTGCGAAATCCCACAAAAAAGCCTTTGAAACCCACACAGATGTATCAACACGCAGACTATTAATTTTCACGGTGCATTCAGAGCTTTGGAGCCACATTTTGGATCCAAGGAATTTGAATTGGCTTCTTTCACATGATTTGGAATTCAGTATCCCCATACTTATACCTTGAATTCACTTCTTGAGAGGGAGCATTCACATGAAGAACTGGTTGTTTGTGGGCCTCCATATGGCCTATGAAAATAAGCCATGAGCATGTATTTAATAAGGATAAATGAAGATAAAATTTATGGTGCAAGAATCAACGTGAGAGAATCATATTTCAACCTCATTCTTATCATCATTGGCATTCTAACACTCACTTAACTTCGTCCTTAAGAAGCAAGTCTTTTCCGTTATCATCCCAAGTTAGTTAACAAGCAATTAGAGAGAGATCAAAGGACTCTCCCAAAAGGAGTGTTGGTTACCATTTGCAAGAAACATTCTTCTAGATGAGACCATTGTATTCAAAATTTTCCATTGGACAAACATTTGGTTGAAGCTCATCCCTTATTGTGTTTTTATCTCATTTATGCAAGTTTTATCTTCTAAGTTATCATTATAAGTGTTGTTATTTGTTTAATAGATTCAACATGTTTTATTGAACATACTAACCATCAACTCACATGGTTTCCTTTCCTATAACCTCTGAGGGAAGGGAGGATTTCCCACAATTGGGCCATTTTCCCACAACAATATTGACGACTCTAGCTTGTGTTTTCTTTTAATTTTTTGTCTTTAGTTTGTATTTTTGTTTACTAACTGGTTTGGGGGTAGGATCATTACTTCTTTTTTTTATCATTGACTAGTGAATTTTGTAGTCTTAATTCTAGTTTTAACTGTTTCTCAACCAGACGGATCTCATCGTTTGTTCCATGCGAAACAATGTGACTTTTTCTTCGATAGTTGCACTTTTGCATGAATTTTATGTGTTTAGACCCACACATACATTAGTGTGGGTATTGTAACCTATTACTTGCATTATCGCGCGTGACAAAAGTAGAATTTGCTGCACGTTTTTTCGGTTCGATTGGTTTAACTAATAAGCCACACTAAAACACAACTAATAGCCTGAAACCCACGTGGCTCTACAAAATTTCAAATTTTCAGCTTGACTTTATTCACAAATGAAGTCCACATGGTTTCTCACATGGCTTAAGAATTAAATCAACCACAAATTGTTTCTTTTTACTTCCTTAGGAATTAAAGTGGCCTAGTTTAAATGTGGGTGCAAATTCATCTTTTACAACTTTACGACATCCTAGCTTAGACTAGAGTAGATTATCACAATTTATTTCAAGTTATAAGAAATTATTAGTCTAGTTACATGAGTTAGCTTGCAATATTTTACGCTTTAAGTTGTTTGCATATTTTTTTCTTGTTTAAAAGAAATTTAGATTAAATCCACTCTTCACACAAACAAGGAACCTAAAAATTCTTGCAATCCCAGTATGATTTTTGCCTTGTGCCCATAAAGTGATCTTGACAAATAAAAAAAGACCACAATAATGAAATACATTTCTTTTCATTTTTCTTGTGTTTAATATCCTTTTGAAAAAACAAGTACACTTTACAAATAAATCATTTAAAGAGGAAGTAACTAAATCACATATTTTAGTATCTCTTTGCTTCATTTTCTCATAAACTATTCTTTACTTCAAGCATTATCAATCACACATGTGTTTGTTCACCTCAATCACACACTGAGGGACCTAAAAAATCTTCTCCTTGAAGTATGATTGTAATATCCTCGATCAAGATAGCCAAGAATATTAACTCCAATTTGAAAAGCTATGATACAACTGTAATGTACCCAAACTAACTTAGGGACACTAACTCAGAACTTTTGAAAACTCTAGGCACACAGAAGATGGGCCCGATACAAAAATTAACTAGTTTGACTAGAAATCAAAGGTTGAACCCCAAACACCTCTAGACCCTCCAAAAATTTCCCAATATGGACTTCAAGACCTTCTAGAGCTCAAGGACATTATATATCATCCTAAATAGAATCCCAACTTCGGCAGTTGCACATTCTTTGGGTGCATCATGCCTGGGTAGACTCCATTAGATAAACCAAAGGCTTCAAGGTAATATCCCTAGAACTTATGTGGAACCCAATGGAATATGGTGTATATATGGAAGTGGATGGCCTGAAACTAACCCCAACCAGCTAAAACAACTCTGGGATTATCAATTAGGAACAACTAGAGTCAGTTTGGAAGATAGGAAAATAAAACTAGTTTTTGGAGTGCTCAACTAGGGAATTTACAACTTAATTTGAATGACATGCAAGGGTTTCAAATTTATGTTCTAAAGGATGATATGAGTCCCTTAGCATGTCTACTAATTTCATCAACTTACAGATAAAGAATTGGTTCCATGGAAGTCAAACTAATGAAAAATTGTGGAAAACTAGTTAAATTTGACACTACAACGAGCATAGGATCAAATATTCATTAATATGTGAAAAGATAATTTGCAGAACAAAATATCACATAATTAAATTGAATATAATAGGAAAATAATTCACATTAAATATCTTAAAATGTAGAAGCAAGTACCCATGGGGTCGCTATCATCGATCAAGAACATAATCAAGACAAAACACTAAAGAAAACGCTCCAATTGATTGGATCTTCAACATTCAAAAACAGTAGCACGTATCTAACAGTGGAGAGGAACTACAAGTGACCCCAATGAGTAGGTATGAATTCATTAATCCTCATGATATGAATTAATGCACAACTAGAATGAAGAATAGAAGGGGCACATCTCCCAAGTCTTAAGAAGCTCAGAGCTCTCAATGCAAAACATCAAACTAGAAAAATATGTGAGTGGGTGCACCCTTCCTTCTTTTATAAGTTTATTTGGCTTCAAGATGCAATGTATGTGGTCACTTGCCTCATCCAATGCACCCTCATTGACTAATTTTTGGACTGGCAGCTTTATCCTTCTTTTCCCTTTCTTTCTTGCCTTTCTTCTTTAGTATGCTCTTCCTACTTTTAGAAGCTCATGATTTTCCTTGATTTTATTTGCTTTCCTATTTCAGTGCTTTATTGCTTTTATGTTGCTTTCTGCTTTTCCGGTGCTTTCTTTCTTTTATGTTACTTTTTGTTTTTCCATGCTTTCTTGCTTTTATGCCTCCTTTCAACTTTTTAGTTGATTTATTGATTTTCTCCTTTTTTTCTTCCAATTTCCTTTTTGAAAGACAACTCATAGGGTCCACTAAATCTCCTATATGCCCTCCTGGGTTACCTAATCATTTCCACTTCATCAACTAATTAATTAATAATTAAATATTCTAAACTATGGATTACATTCTTATGCATGATTTAATTTATTTACACTAGATAACCATAGGCTAAAATTAACTCCTAACTAATTAATTTAATTTTCCACTAGGTCCCACATGGGTCTAATGGGATAGTGGTCAATCCATGGTGTTATAAAAAAATGGGACATTGCAGTGATATTCATCTTGCACTCATAAAGAAATCTCAATGGATCATAAACAATGAGAGGTTTGAAATACCTCCCTTATCACACCTAAATCAAATTTAACCCTTTAAAACCAAATCATGGCCTGAATCAACATAAATTACTATACCAAAAGGTCATTTTTTTATAGTTCAAGCTAGGATTGTTGAGCTAGGAATCTAAACAATCCCCCTCAATCTTTTTCATAAGATGCAATAGTGGTTGTTGACTTTTAGGGAACTTTTAAATCCTTCTATAAGCAAGTGTGATCAAACTCGGATAAGAAAGTGTGGTGCCCAAGGATGTTAAATCCAAGGTTGAGTTGTTTCCGTTCGTCACATTGAGCCACCCAGCTCTTTGTGGAGGTAGCACTTGACTGTTCGAGGTCGAACCTCTTATCCACACTTGAACTTAGTAGCCAAAAACTAGGATTTTCACCATGTGGCACTTGTGGGATGCATTTTCACCCGAGTCAGATTTTGTTGGCTATTGGAAATGTTGCCATTCCTTTTGGAACATAGCCTGAAAACCCCTCGTTATAACTTATTCATTCACACCTTCACTAGTCGTCTTCAGTGGGTTCATAACTATATGATAAGAGATATATTGAAAGGCCTAATGAATATTTTTGGGAGGAAGTACGACAAGTCAAGATAGGATCACAATATTGTTTCTCTAAATTACAAAGAAACCTGCATAATAAAGAAACATACATGTTAAAAATCCACATATATGCTCATTCAACAAACCTTATTGCACCATTTTTTTGCATTTGTTATCTTTGACCATCATATTATTGCATGTGTTGATTTTTGTTAGTTCCTGATTTTTGCACATTCTTACATCACATTTAGTACCATAGCAAATCTACTTCCTTCTTGGAATTATTTGAGGCTAAAAAAATTCCCTCCAATTAGAGGAGTAATTGTTTCTACACTTCCACCCAATCTTTGACGAGGGAGTTCACCACTTAAATTTCACACACGTGCAACTATGATTGGAGCTACTATACTTGAATATACCTTGCTCAACAGCCCACCTCAAGGACCAATCCCCAATCATTCCACATGAAGTGGAGGAACTTGTTCGCCATATATGATGGTAGATCCCCCTCAAACAAATTTTCTTTTTATGGCTAGTTTAAAACTCCCCCAATTATATCTAAAATCATCAATGACTCTATCCAACATGATCCTGCATGGCCACAAATGTCGGTAAAGTTACAGTCAGGCATTACAAAGTTGGAATGTAAATAGGGGTACAACCCAGCCAATCATGTGATGTCATTTAATCTACGGTGCTCATCCAATAACAGTTAGAGATACCATCCGCCTTAAAATATTTCAAAGAACCCTCACACGTACAACAACTAAATGGTATGTCAACTTACCAACATAGAACATACCACCTATTGGTCCATTACCACTATGTTTTTAACCTACTTTCTGCTTGTAGTTTGGTGCGACCTTGGATTTGGAGATTCTTTCATAATTTTGACAGAACACATCTACACACATCGTCGACCACATTTATGAATGGCGTCAGTGGCGCACCTTGTGTAAAATAAAAATCCAACATGAGTTTTTATTGGATTAGTTCTTCAAATCCCCTTTACTTGTTGCCGCCGGAAACACACCTAGGAAGAACACGACAAAAAATTTCAAGCTGCTCAGTGTGTCCTCGGGGGAAAGTATTGAGTCAATTGCTATCACCTGATCCCGACTCCTCCGTTTAGGCTAAATCCTAATGAAGCCAAGGGTGGTGGACCCTATGAGAAAGAGTTACTAAATATCTTAGAGTTAACTGTTATTAGTTTGGATGAGGTTGTTTTTTAGGAGTTAAAGATGATACAAATACTAAACAAGATACTGCAATATAGAATGATTAAGTTCAATAACATAAAGATGAAAAGGAATTCAAAACATAAATGATTTGAACAAAGTAGTATAGTTGCAAAATAACCAGTGCCAAATGGAGTCACAGAATAATGTGTTGCAGAAATTGTAAATGTTTTGTAGTGTACTTGGTCAATTTTAGGATTATTGGGATGAGTAAATTAAGGGAAAAGGGAATTTCCGATGTACCGAGGGGTACTTGGGAATATGTCTATATTTTACCTTATGTGGTTCTTCACAAGAACATGTGGGATATATGGAGTCACGGGGAGATGTCCAAAACTACACCAAATGAGGATGTAGCCTGACGGGGCCCCGCGGTCATTTTCTAGTTATATTTCTCGCTTCCTTTGCAAAATTTTCCCACAAAAAAACAACTTTGAAACAACGTCGAATTTCCATTATGTTTGAGGATGTTACTTTTATTAATGGTGAATTTTTAATTAGATGTGAAAACTTGTTGAATGCACAGTTCCGCTTTTGGTTATCACAAAGCTCAAGGCGAATCTGCGATTGGAAAGAGCATACATAGAAGGAGCAAATTGGTTTATTCCAATTTTGAGATTTGAGAGTGCAATTGTAGTAAATTTTTTATGGAACGAATTTATTTTCCACACGCTGTTGTATCGGGAAATCCCTTGCACAACGTGGTACTTTGGGAAATCAACTGTTGGTTTAAGGTTGTAAAGAAGAAAATTGCAAAATTGTAAACAAAAATGTAAATATGAGACTAATTACTACACCAAAGAATCTGTTTTCCCTTGCGGTACTTTGGGAAACCAATGTTGGGTTATTTGTTCGTTTATGAAAATAAAGTAAAAGGACAAAAACGATTGATTTAAACTTATTTGAAAGAAAAGACAACTAAACTAATTGCGGTAGAAAGCAAAGAAAAGTGCAAAAAAGGACGAACAGGATTCCCCAGAATGGGAGGAAGAGGGGTGTGGCAGCTTTAAAGTCCACTTGCTCTTTTATCACTCTCGATTACAAATTTTCTTAAATGAATTTCCTTTGATCCTTATAGATTTGGTTCAAAAGGATTACAAAAATTGGGAAAGAAGGGGAGATAAGAAGAGGGATGAGTGATGCTTTTTTTGGCTTGTTCAACTCTTCAGAACTCCTTTGATTTCATGTTCCTGTAAGCAAAAAGTGAAAATAACCAGCAAACTAATTATTTTGGAAGTTAGTATATTAGTCCAAAATTACACAAAAATTATACATGAAAAGTACTTGCAAAAGATAAGCAAATTAATGCTTCAAGTACTTCTAGATCTACTATTTGCAAAACAATAATATGTAGAATATGAAATTATTATGGATCTATCTTTTGTTAAGCAATAAAAAACTAAGTAACTGGGGAAACAAGTCTTAGTTTTGAGATGAGGAAGAAAGAATGCTCGCTCAAGCGCGAATCTCTTTTGAGATTTGCAGAAACCAATGGAATCAAGAAAAGGAATGACTATGCTAAAACTTGAAGAAAAGGGAGATGCATATGAGCTCTACCCCTTACTCCAAAGCAACCCTGAAAGCTTAACACAAGCTTGCAAATGAGGCTTAAATCCAGTTTATTTAACATGTAAAAATCAAAAGAATGTGCATTATAACCGAATAAAACATGCTACTTTCAAATCTTTACATGAAAAACTATAAGCAAATAAATTGAAGAATACAAATATTTTCCCTATGTGCTTAAGAAAATATTTCTAAGACAAATTCAATTACCAAGTCTCAATAGCATGCATAAACTTAAACAATATTACCTCATACAAAGTCACCAATCTCTGACATGCACCATTAGACCTCCAAAGCCTCAATATTATTCAATAACCTAACAAAATTACAATATGAGCAGAGGTTCCTTGCATTCGTCCCTAACAGTGGAGCAATGCCTCGCTTAAATAGAATATGAGAGAAGGAGGGGGGCGCATGGTCATCTAGAGATGAAGGAGGGCGCATGAGCAAATTGGGGGAGCTGATTGGATCATGATTGATATTCATTGAAGTTGGATTGATTAGTTAACTCAAGAGGTGGTTTCCACCTCACAAGAGGGGCGCCCCCTCATCCTTTGGATTCTCTTCCATCCAACCCACACTTTCCAAATCAACAAAGTCACCCTCCTTTGGAGAGAGGGCACATTCTTCAACTCAAGATGACTCAATCCACTCTAGATTTGATTGATTCCTCTCCGATTCTGATTGATTTCACCTCCGATAATGATTTCCAGTTGAACTGGACCTTTACTTGGACCAAATTCTTCATATTTAGGAATTTGATTTTCTCTCATATCTTTATTTTTTTAATTCTCTTTTATTATTTTTGAGAGAATTTTCATTTAAGTGATTAATAATCACTTAAAACTTAGGAAAATTGGGGTAATGTGGGTGCTCTGAGTTAGAAAATGAGCACCCCCCACGGAAAATTCCCCCTCTAGACCACACTTTTATGCCTTTTTTTATTTTTTCAATTAAAACATTAAAAATTGACCCGTTTTGCAGGAAAATTTTATTTTTGTGGAACTTAATAAAAAACCTAGGGGACCTAGTACATGTTCATAATGACTCAAAATACTGCCTAGCATGGTAATAAACACTGACACTTAGACTTTAATAACCTCCTAAGGCATAACCACCCAGGAGACCATTCCAACTTTGGAGGAGCGGGTGACAAACTTGAAAATTATACAATACTTAAAAGTATGTATAATTAACAAGGGAAAAAAAACCGTGGAATAACCGTCTCAATGTTTAAGTCGTAGGAAATCCAAGTCTATTACATAAATCCATCATGATACGATATTTTATTACAATATCTCTGAGGGGTATGAACATGCAATGATTCAAAAAGGGGCCAAAATTGGCCCCGAGGAGACTTCTGAACTTCTAAGCACTAATAACGAACAATTCAATTGTTCACAACTTCAGTAGCTCACAAGAAATCCACCTAGGTGCAACTTTGTGGATAACATTACCCATGATCACCAATATGTCATGACAACCATGCCATAGACTGAAGATGAATCCATCCTCAAATCCCAACATTTTGATCTAATTTACATCTAGTTAGGGTATCTATATACCATATTACCCAATGCTCCTCACCATTGGTCATTAGATCAAACCAACCTTGACACGTCACATATGATTGACGATATTGTTGGGAGGGTTTCCTGCCAAGTAACTATAATAGCCTCATATGGATCCCTAGACCCATATTTCTACAGAGTGGTCCTCCTCCATCCTAGACTGTCAATATCCCTCAAAGAGAACCTCATCCGTCATTTGGACCAACAATGCATGGGTCGTACAATCCAAATTTTCCAAAAAAGGGGGAACATATAGTTGTCATGCAAACCAACCCTTTGAATCCTCAATAACCTAAAACAAATTCATATTGGACACATAATTATTATAGATTCATACCACCGCAAAAACCATACTTCCCATTCTTTGGACCACCTAGTTCTCACCCCATGGCCCAAGTAGGGGTAAATTTTGTTCAACCTTCACCCGCTCAACAGGTCCAACAAGTCAAACAATTGAATGTGGCTAATCCACATAATCCATCTAATTAAGGAAAGAAGAAAGGAAATAACAAACATTAGAACCAAATGCTAAAGAAGAAAGGAAATAACAAACATTAGAACCAAATGCTAAGGTAAGGGGGAAACCCCCTACCCAACTGAATCATAATATCAGTAACCAGAAACAAAATAATGGCATCTACATACCCGCAGCACAAGACAAAAAAAAATTTGAAAGAACTTTGGTTGTGCTATGTGTGGCAATTCCATCCTTCAAACCCATCACTTCCTATTAATCCCTAAGTGTCAACAGATGTTGGAGGTCAAAAAACAACCAAGCACAAATCCTACTCAAGAAAATAATGCCCCTCCCAACAAACAAGCTATGTTGCAACACCCCTTCGCTAATCAAGATATTGTTTCTTAGCAAGACACTCAGGCACGATCAAACTCTTATCCAATAGGAGAATATTCCTATCAAAGCATCTACATTAATGATGTAGATATTCATCTTCATCCCTGCATCCAATCCTATGGAATTCTAGAAAACCCACCCACTGAGTAAGAGGATTCTCCAACTTCCACCAACGGTTATTTGCAAATTCCATATCCTAGTAGTGACCCTATATCCAAGATACTAAAACCACCTCTTTGACGTACCACTTACAATCCTCATATGTAAGAAGCACATAATTAAAACATAGTGGATGATTTGGCCCAATCTCTTGCTGCTATGTCCACATTAGAAGTCCTCCCGTCCTGTCTTTCTTAGAACAAGGCTCTACTAACAACATTAGGTGTTATCGATCCTTCAGATTCACACCTCATGAATTTTCACCTCAATAGTTTTGAACCCTGACTACCATCATCAATTTCCTTCCAGATACCCATCACCATAAAAAACACTATAATTCACTGATGTATTGTTGATTAAGGTACATCCACTTGCGTCATGTCTACAAATGTTTGGGAGTGACTAGGATTCCTAAATATTGTCCCATCTTCTATCACCCTTTGAGCTTCTGATGGAATCCCTTCACAACAACCAGGTTTGTATCAAAATATCCCTATCAGACTAGGGGAAAGATGGTCCTACTCAATGTTGAATTCATTAATGCACAATTAGACTGCAATATCCTCCTATGACATAGTTACATGTATTCCATGAAGGTTGTTTCCTCTTCAATCTTTCGATTCACGATTTCCCCTCATAACATGAAAGTAGTCGCCCTAGAATAACTTACATACTACAAAAAATGCCCTTCGTCGAGCGTACACAATATTTTTCCTACCATTGGAACTGAATACTCCCCATCTCTCAATGAGATAGGACCAAGAGTCTACAAATACTCATATTTAATGGGGGCATATGCTAGATCTCCCCCAATCATACCATCAGTTATGAATGGCCTCATGTTTACCATATTCTGCTCCCAAGATGAATGACCATTGGTTGTTTCCACTTCCATGTCTTCTCCAACTATCACATGGAGTGGAGAAGGGGGCACCACCTTACCCACCTTGCTCATTGTAGTATCCACTACTAAAAATGGAACCATCCCACCTCCCGTGTCGGTAGAACCAGTTATCAAAGTACCATTCCTTCTCCCTCTCCCAGCTATATAAGGAAAACCAATCATGGCCACCCTAGCTTTTCCAATACTCACCCTTAGAACTCATATTTGGTATTTGAAACCCCCATTTATGAAGAGAACCCCCAAACCATATGCACTTATCAATTTTACACCCATTACTACAATTAACATATTTCCATCTGATACCATGGCCTACATTACAAACCATGGAACAACTAGTGCCCCCCACTAAACCAGTCACTCTGAGTGTGAATACACCAATGAAAGAAGTGACAAAAACCATAAATCCACCTACACAAATTCCCTCACCATGTACCTTGTGAGACATAGTAGGACACCCTACCAATCTATGCCCAACATTTCCAAAGCTTAGAAACCTACTATACACACCTACTCACACATCCTCGAACTTACCAGTAGTCAGAATTCTCTCTACTCCAAAAATAGAGCCTCTCAAACAAAAGAGAAAAATGTTGCGTACAAATCATCTATGCATTATCTTATCTCAGTTTGGTCACTACACAAAATCAATTTTGAGATCTCCCTCGATTCTAAACTATCATTGTTAGTATTCATCATTCTCAAATAGTTCCAACTGAATATGTTTCCATTAACATAATATCAACAAGAGATGAATTTATCTCTCCACCACAATGTTCGGCATGTCCCCACAATGCCCATATGCTCCCCTCTAACATGGACGTGAGTCAGACACTCAAAACTATTCAATATTTGGCACATACATTAACAACATGGCATCCCACTCGCCCCGATAGGATATGTGGTTCGTTGACACATTACTCATTCCGATGTCCCATCTTATAGGAAGAACGAGCACTATGACTTGAGCGAATAATCCACCCATAATGCATATATCCTCTCGTGATCCAATACGTTGTGTTGTAGGAATAAAATTTGTCCCCGTCACAAGATAGGACTAGACATATTGACATGTTTTACATGTTGTCATAGAGTGCTTTTGGAATTTATGACCAATCATCATCATCATCAACAAGAAGTATCACTAGTACATCACTAATAAATACCCTAACATCTACCCCTAGGCCTCATCAACCATTATCAAACATGATAGTAATGCCCCTAGGCTTACTCAATATGGTTGAAATGACACCTTTGCAATAAGTCAGCATTTCAACCAACCACATTCCAAACCTTGTCCAAGTTGGACCCACAGTTCCAAATGAATTCCTCAATTGCCTTTTTCACTAAGACGAAGACATCTTGGAAGAAATGAATGCTCCCGAGACACTATGGGATGATATGCATCATCATTCTTACTTCATGTCTAAGGACACATTGCTACACCTAAATCTTGATACCCTGAGACTCAGTGTAAACATCCCTGAAGTTTCCCATGACTGGAGGGCTTGACTAACCTATTTTTCCAGGTCATCACAGTTCACCCTTGTGAAACATGCGACGTCGCAGGTTGTCCTAATGCAGCCTGTGACGATGTCAGTTAGTTGGATAAAAGTGCATCTTCGATCCCATTCTCGAAGATGAGTGATGTGGAGCCCTATCCCTAGCCTATAGGGGAGTTGGAATTCGGTTCCCTAGCCTTTGGGTGAGATCCCCTATATCTCTCCTACCATATCTCAACCCATCCTATCCTCCTAGTCCTATATAAGTGAAGCTCATTGACCCATACCAAAGGGAGGAAGTCTATAGTATGTACATGCTGGTGAAATTAGCTTAGGAGAGATCCCTACTCATCTATTGGGAGACTCACACTTCCTTGGAAGGATTTGGCATTGGCTTGATCGGAGAAGGATTTCTACGTTAAGTCATCGGTTGTAATCACTTCCTTCTATGTATTTCCCTTTTTATACAGTGATATAAATGCTTTCCACCAAATCTCATTGTGTTGATGATATTTTGTGTAGTTTTCCTGCTTAACTGCTTACTTAGATTTATTATTGTGTAGGTGCATTTTACTACTTGTTGTTGTCTTGTGTATCTTGATAGGTTTTGCAGCTGAGATCCGAAGACCATCAAGCTTGGAGCAACATTCAAGGATAAAGGATCAACGATCTAAAAGGTAAATCATCTATCTACTCAATCTCTAATTAGGTATAGGAAAGTGTTCTATGTTCTGTCCTATTTGTTCTAGACTCGCATTGAGCTAGGGAGATCAGGCCTCGAGTCCGCTCTTGGTAGATTGTCCGTCAAACAAATTTGGTGACCACACTGGGGAATACATTGGTGTAGTTTTCAATTTGAATGTCATTTTCATTTGATTGCTTTTGCAAGCCATCTTATTTTCCTCCTGAGCCTTTTTTCATCACCAAATCTTCACTTTGAAGAGTCTGTAGTCCTCCTATGAGTCTGTACTCATCATATTTAAGCCATTTTATTGCTCATTTCTTGGAGATTTGTTGATTCTAGAGTTTGGATCTCTCCCGTTGCACCTGGGCAATAGAACCAAAGTGACACCCTGTCATTTTTGCATCTATGATTCTATGTCTTCTGAGCTGTCGTCACAATCTATCCATTAGTGTCCTGTGACATCGTCGTAGACCTCGCACTTGTGACCTGCGACGGTCGCTCTGTGTATGAACATAAACTGCACAATATGTCAAAATTGACATAAGGGCATTACCCCTCCATTTTTTTATTTGATTTTTGGTTTGGTGTGCAGACCCCCTTTGTGCTGCAAGGTCCAGTCAGAGACTTCTGTTTGATCAGTGTGTTGAAAGTGTTTGGACTTTGTTTGGATTGTATTGGGCCCCATTTCTTAATGAGATTAAGCTTGGTAGTGGTGGACACTTTGAGTTCCCCCATCTTCATCCACTTAACCTTGTCATCCCTCCTCTCCTCACTTGATCTGATCCTTGCATCGGATCTGATCCCAAACTTCTTTTTTGCACTTGTCATTTAGCTTTGTTTTCATTTGGTTGTTTGATTTGAGTGATTCGAGTATCTTGAGTGTTTTTAGTCCATATGAGTGTTTGTTATTTTCTTGAGACTTCCTGAGTGTTTAGAGTGCTACAAATGATCTTCTTTTCAGTCATTCATGCTTAAAAATATCATTATTATCAAGTTGTAATCTTGGCATATCATTCGAAAAGTAAGAGTGCATCATTTTTACTGTTTTTCAAGGGCATTTGGAAATTGTTGTAGAAATTGGTTCATGCATTGGAATGTATCATTTGTTAGTCTTTTTGAAAATTTGATAGCAAAATTAGTCATTTGTGCTTTTCAGGAATTGTGAATCATTCATTTTCTTGAAGAATTCAAATGAGATAAAGTTTTTACAAAAGTGATTCCGTGCTTGAAAGAATTGAATGCATTCTTGTTTTTTTATGCTTTTAAGCCATCATAGTGAAATTGAAAAGTTAGAGTGCTCTAGATAGAGAATTTCTCTCTTTTCATCTCTTAGTTTTGATTTGAAAAGACAAAAAGAAAATGTTTAGACTTGGCTGTAATGCTTGTTGATTTTTTGAGTTTTGCTTGGAAAAACGGAAAAAACGAAAAGAGTATTTTTTTTATCAAATTTGATAGCTTTTGGGATTGTGTTGCATTGGTTTCTTTGGTAAAATTGCTTGGAAAGAATTTTCTCCCTCCCGTATATAGAGTTCATCAACAAAAAAGTATATTTTTGCATGTAGTTAGGGCTTGCATTCTGTTTACATTTATGTACTCACCTCATGCATTCACCTAACTGTCCAGATAAAATTAATGGTAGAACTAGGGTAAAATTTTTAGTAACTTGTGTGTAAGTTAGAGACATGTTCTGGCATCGTAAAACGTGGCAGTTGTCGTTACTTTCCAACATTGTATTCCGGGGGTATTGTAGTCTTCCACGTACTTATCGGTATATCAAATCTCTTTCACGTATCAACCAGGTATATCGAAGCTATTTCACGTACCCACCAAGTACTTCGCGTACTTGGCGTATATCGAAAGGTGTTTCACGTACTTGGCGTATATAGAAAGGTGTTTCACGTACTCGATAGTATATAGGAAGCTCTCGTGCCGTTTGGTTGTGCATTAGACAACACCACTACAGATTTGAGATCCCACATACCTTGTGTATATCGGGAGACACCATTAGGATTCCTGAGACCAACCGAGTTAACCTTTTGGATGTCTTGGAAGAGAAATACACCGAGAACAACACTCGGGGAGATTACTACGCACGTATTGTCCAGGTAGTCGGGTATTCAGGAAAGGGTACGGTCCCAATCCTACTTGTCACGTTTTACTGTTGGACCTTGTGGTATATAGCGATTTGTGAAGCCTTGATAATACCGTGAGGTTCCAGACTTTTGAATCCACTCCTATCACATAAGTTTGCTTGTGGACTTAGTTTGTGTAGTTTTTCTGGTCTTCTTTTTCTTTTGTTTAGATACCTTTAGGAGAAACTTTTGTTTCAGTCACTTTGGATGACTTTCCTTGGAGAAGGTCCCGTAAGATTCAGAACTTACCGCCCGAATATCTCCTTAACTAGGAGGTAATTTTGAAGGTAAGGATGGACCCACAAGCCACGGTCGTGTCAACTGAAGTGGAAAACCCCACTTTGAACATTGGAGCATGTTTGTTCCCTCCAACCCCTCCAGGCTCACATGCCACCAACCCCCCACGGGGTGAAGAGGCAGGCATTTCCACTTCGCAAAACTTACCTCCTGTGTTATCGGGAGAGCCTGGATTGGTGGAATGGTTAAATACACCCCAGGACGACCCTGCAGTAGTTGTTGGTCCTTTAGAATCTTATTGGACATCATCTCTAGGCCACCCAATGGCCCATTTTTCCATTGCATCACCACCTAGTTGGCCTACTCTTGAAGAACTCTTTGGACCCCTCCGTGATCGCTTGGATCAATTACATACCAGGGGTGATGAACTTCGAAGACAAAGTATTTCATGAAGAGTTGAAGACCCAACGTTACATCCCTATCAACCACTCCCAAGTCATGTTTTATCTTATGATTCACCGGAATCATCCACACAACATGTGACCACTTCTGAGTCTGGTCAACCATCATTTCCTGCACATTCACCCCTTAGACAGGAGACCAGTTCTATACCTGTAACGACCCAACCTATTGAAGGACAACAGTACAACACACTTGTCACTACTATGGTTACGTTACTTGCTCCTCCCCCACCCCAAAAATCGAAGGATACTCTTTACCCCCTACCTTCCTTACGAATAACACCAATCCCATAGTAGATAATCAACAACCCATGTTGGGTCAACCTTTGATTCATGGTCAGCAAGTTGTTGCTGGGGGGAAACCCCTATCTCTTAACCATACTATTGGAGGAGGAGCTCCCATCGGTCCTTCCGTTGGAAACTCCTTACCTCCCGGACCTTCCAACACAGGATTATCCCATGTTGGGGGACCATCCCATGTAATTCAACCACCATGGAGTCAAGCGTATCCAGGTTATCTTAAACTTGTGTTAGGACAACTCAATCCTGGAAACGCACTCTACAAGATACCCTATCTCGGAAACCCATACACTTTATGGGGGCAGCAAAATGTTTTACAACATGGACCCCCACCTATAGTCCCTCAAGTACCACCACCCCCGCTTGATACCTTCTGGTGGAGGCCCACCTCATTTTGATAACAATGGCCCACACCCTCTTGGCAGTGAAGGTAGAGGTCCTCCCCCTTCTGGCGGAGGCGGAGGACCACCCCCTCGGTGGTGGCGGACCCCCACCTTATGGTGGTGGACTGCCTCCTTCTGGATGTGGTGGTGGAGGACCCCCTTATTATGGTGGCGGCAGTGGTGGAGGACCTTATCCTTTTGGTGGCGGTGGTGGTGGAGGCCCCTACCCCTCTGGCGGAGGAGGTGGCCCACCTCCTCCTCCTGGCGAAGGTGGTGGGGGACCACATTATTACAGTGGTAGTGGCAGACCTCCACCTCCTCCGGGAAGGGGTGGGGGACCTCCCCCCCTATTAGCAGTGACGGTGGACCTCCACCCCCCCTAGTGGCGGCGGTGGACCCCCACCCTATGGTTTTGGACCACCTTATTACGGTGGTGGACCTACATACGGTCAAGGTGGCATACCCCCTTATGGTTAGTTTCCCCAGGGAACACCTTACAACCAGTCAATTCAAGGTCCTACCGGTCCATACATTCCTTATCAGTATTATCAATACCCCCAGCTGAATCAAGAGCTGCCATTTTTTGCTACTTTGGACCTACCCGACCTGTCTCACTTGATGAATGATCCCATCTTCCACAAGCACAAATGGTCACCCATTCCAGTTAAGTTAGCATCAAATATCCCCAAATTTGATGGCAAGCCTGGTGAAGACCCAAAAAATCATGTGATGACATACCATCTATGGTGCTCATCCAACTCCTTGATGGACAACTTGATTCGTCTTAGGTTATTTCAACAGACTCTCACCGGCCCCGTTGCCAAATGGTTTATTGAACTACCACCCAACTCTTTTCCCGATTTCGGTTCTCTTGATATGTCATTCTTGACCCAATTCCAGTTACCCATTCGCTATGAGATTGGTACCGACTTATTGACCTCCCTTCGCCAGAATAGCGTGACCCAAATCTTGGATCATATCCATGAGTGGCATCGAAGATGACGTCTCACTAAGGCTAATATCCTGGACCAACGCTTAGCTGGCTAGTTTACAAAGTCACTCTTACCTGTCGTAGCTCGAGAAGTAGCCATGGGAGGGACCATTACTGAGGAACAGGCCATTTCCCATGCCCATTACTTAGACTTGGTCTATGCTCAATCTGGCATGTTATACGAAATTGTTCCTGATGCACCCTGCCCTACGTATGACTCAACACAACCTCCTAAGGGACCTCAAGCTGATGGCATCATTGGTTCCCCTACCACCCAGCCTCCTATTCAAACTATTGTATCGCTGAACCCCCAAGGTTCCTCCCCATCCCCAACACATGCTGGTAATAGCACTACTAAGTCCACAGCTCCTGCCTCCACCGAAGAGGTGAATTCTGTACAATCAGATTCATCTCAGAAATCCAGCGGTAAGAAGATGAACAAAGGGAAACCTAAGAAATATTCTAACCAACAAGAGCCCAAACCCACTCAGGAAGACACCAAACAAAAGAGGAAGTTAAAGTATCCTTGTTTGTTGTGCGATGAGGACCATTTCTCCAAAGAATGTCCCCACCGAGCCGAAGTATAGAATTTTCTCAAAGGAAACTCTACTACCACAGTTCTCAACGATCCCTTCCCCACTCAAAACCAAGAGCTGATCGCACAAACCTATCCTTCCCAGGGAGAAGCATCCTCCTCCGCACATGTTCTGATGATGCGTAGTGAGACTGTCAACTTGAACATAGGTTCTCGTTTGTATGACCCTGTCCCACCGAAGGAACCCGTCGGAAGTAATACTGAAAAAGCTTCCACTTTGATTCCCGACGTCACCATACCGCATGCTTCTCTCACCATTGAGAATCCCTCTCTAGAGTCAGTGTTGCGTCCACCCAAGAGCATGATTCGAAAAGATGTTTTCAATCCCAATGCTCGGGTTGCTCAGAACTACAATATCGTAGAGGACCTAGCGCAAGATCCTTATGCTATGTTGATGCTTGAGGTCTTGCAGAACTGCCCTAATCAGCGCAAGACTCTCCTCGCTGCCATCGGCGCGGTTGACCTGGATTCGTCTAATACCATCATGTTTCGGCTGAAATACTTTAAACCGAGGCAACGAAGGTCCCTCTACTTCAGTCATGTCGATTTCATGTTGGAGATCCATTAGCTCTCCCGAGTTGAACCGTTCTCCTACCACTTTGAAAGCATTCGATGGATGTGGCTTTCAAACTCATGGGATGTTACAAGCTTTAGCAGTCAAGTTGGGGGGAAAGAACGCAACCATTAACGTGGAAGTAGTCGCTGCCCCGTTAGATTATAACATTCTGCTTGGTCGTAATTGGTTTTACGCCATGACTGCGGTCGCATCATCTGTCTTCTGCATAGTACAATTCCCCCACCAAGGCCGAATTGTTACTGTCGACCAACTGGATTTTTGTACACCTGACACCGCTACTCATCCGGGTGATAATGTTCCATTACTTGGACAATATTCGCATCCTTATGAGAGCGTGGGGGTAGGCCTCATCAAGGACTCATCCCTTATGGGCATTTTTCCAACCTCGGATCCCCCAAATCATGTTGCCATGGTGAACATGATCTCCTCACGGATTTCATCTATCCCCAACTCTACTGATCTATAGTTTGTACCTGATGAAGCCACAACACACCTGATTGGAGACACCATGCCTCTTTCACCCGCTCAACTCACTTACGAGGCTATCCAGTCAGCCTTGGAGGACCACTTAGCTGTGGCCTCCACCTCCTGTTCTATACGATGGGCGTCGTCCCTACCCGACCCACTGCTACAGACTTTTCATTCTAATGAGTCCATTATGGAAATCATGAGTGCGGATGACCCTCCATGGGAAGACCCCCATCATCGATCGTCTTTCCTTCCTTCTTTGGATACTGTGGAGAATAGCATCTCCACCATCTTTACACTAGATGTCTACTCTTGCTCTCAGTCCTCGACACTTACATGTCAAACGGACTTCGAAGGCAACTTGGCCGACATTGAGCCTACCATTTCGATCGACATATCGGTTACTCCTGGTGTAGTGGAACACATTCGTTTAGGCCAGAAGTGCTCCCCTGAAGAAATCACAACGTTTATGGCCTTGTTCAAGAAATGTAGAGACGTGTTTGCTTCGACGTATGAGGAGATGCCCGGGATAGACCTCGCTATCGTTTCACACATGATTCAAACCTATCCCGACGCCAAACTTGTCCGAAAAAAATTGCGGCCAGTACATCCCCGAAAGACTGCGACAATCAAGGAAGAGATTGAAAAGCTCTTGAAAGCTGGTTTTATCTACCCTATCTCATTGACAGAATGGGTCTCAAACGTCGTCCCTGTAGCTAAAAAGCAAGGTACCATTCGCGTTTGCGTCGATTATCGGGATCTCAACAAGGCTTGTCCTAAGGACAACTACCCGACTCCCTTTATCGACCAGATAATTGACAGCTGTGTTGGAAGTGCCATTTTCTCTTTTATGAATGGCTTTTCCGGCTAAACCAGATTGAGATCCACCCGACTGATCAACACAAGACAACTTTCATTTGTCCTTGGTGTAAGTTTGCTTATCTCAAGCTCCCTTTTGGCCTAAAAAATGTTGGTGCCACATTCCAGTGGGCCATGTCATATGATTTTCATGACGTGAAGGACTTTGTGGAACCCTACTTGGATGATTTACCTGCCCATTCACGATATCGCGAGTAACACATTGACCATCTGACGACTGTATTCCTTAGATGTAGGCAGTATAACATCGGCTTGAACCCTCACAAGTGTATCTTCAACGTCGAGTTTGGACGCCTCCTCAGTTTCATAGTCTCGAAAGATGGGATCTGCATTGATCCCTTGAAGGTGGCAGCCATCGTTGCTCTCCCACCTCCCATCGACATTACGAAACTTCAAAGTTTGCAAGGGAAAGCAACTTATTTAAGGCGTTTTGTCTGTGATTTCACGCAAAAGATGCAGGGTTACATGAGACTACTAAAGAAAGATGTCTCGTTCATTTGGGATGACCAAGCACAACAATATTTCGATAGTCTCAAACATGCTATCACGCACGCCCCTGTGCTCCAGCCGCCCAATTACTACAAGGATTATATCCTTTATCTTGCCACTTCTTCCACCACGATCGCCATGGTATTGGTTCAAGAAGACAACAACGGCCAGGAACATGTGATTTATTACCTAAGTAAGGGTCTCATTGACTCTGAAACTTGCTACTCACATGTTGAGAAGCTCGCTCCCGCAACAGTTATTGCCGTCCAAAAGTTCTGACATTACATCTTGCTTTGCACCACCACCATCATTGCCAATTCGAACCCCATGTACCACGTTTTGACACGCCAGGTTCTTGGGGGAAAGTATTCACACTGGATCGTGATACTGTAGGAATTTGATCTCATATTCGAAAAAGTTAAGTCTAAAAAGTATTTGTTGTTTGCTGAGCTGATATGTGATCTTCCCCATCCTGATGTAGAATTTGAGCCCAATGATTCTCTTCCAGATGAATCATTGTTCCTCATCAGCACGTCTGATCCGTGGTATGGAGATATCACTTTATATCTTCAGACCCAATGTTTCAGCCCCCACCTCTCACGAGACAACCGCCGTCGAATACGTCACCATGCAAAGTATTATCTAATCATTAGTGATACTTTGTATCGCTGTGGTATTGATTCTATTCTTTGACGTTGTCTCACTCATTAAGAGGCTGAACACGTTTTAAATGATTGTCATGCTGGGGCATGTGGCGGTCATCTCTCTGGGATGGCTATAGCCTAGAAGATACTTCCCACAGGATATTTTTGGCCATCTATCTTTAAAGATTGTATCGAGGCCATCAAAAAAGTCCTCCATGCCAGCACTTCCAAACTAAGAAGCGGACCCACCCAACCCCGTTACACCCGGTTATTTTCGTTGGCCCCTTCACTAAATGGGGTGTTGACTTCATGCACTGTAAGCCTACCTCGGCTGAGGGGCATGGTTACATCATAATAGTCGTGGATTGCTTCACAAAGTGGGTCGAGGCTATGCCTACATACATAGACGATGACAAAACCACCACACTCTTCATGGTCAATCATGTTATAGCGCGGTTCGTAGTTCCTCAAGCTATAGTTACTGATCATGGTTCTCACTTCATGAACCATATGGTCGACGAGTTGAGCACTAGATTGGGTTTTCACCATGAAAACTCAACACCGTACTACCCACAGTCCAATGGACAAGTAGAGGCCATTAACAAGATCTTGAAAACCATGATCCAATGCATGGTAGGTATGCACAAGTCCAACTGGCATAATATGCTCTTCTCCACACTATGGGCTTATCAAAATTCTGTCAAAACCGCCACTGGATTTACCCCCTTCCAATTAGTTTATGGATTGGAGGCAGTCCTACCGATTGAGAGCGAGATTCCGTCCCTCAAACTCACAGTTGAACTTCTCCCTAACACTACTGCTGAGGGAGAACATTTCCTCTACCTAGCTAAACTCGACGAGACTCACCGAGATGCCGCTCTTGCCAACGAGGCTCATAAGAAACACATCAAAGTGTAGTACGACAAGTTAGTAGAACCTCACATCTACAACAAGGGTGATTTGGTCCTCACATACGACCAAAGACATGATAAGTTGGGGGCAGGAAAGTTTGAGTCCATGTGGCATGGACCCTACATAGTGAAGCGCATTTTAGAGAAGGGAGCCTACGAGCTAGAAGACTATGACATGATATCTTTGGGTGAGCCCCGCAACGGGCTCTACCTGAAGAGGTATTATGCCTGAGTCTTTCATGCATAAGTACTTTGTATATACTGTACATGGCGTGTGTTTTTTGTAGTGTGATGCTTTGATTTTTTTGCATGCTTAGGTCTTGTTTCGTTACTTATACCATGTTCTATCTGCATGTGCAGATGGAAACTTGCTACGGATTCGCGGACGGCGCCAGCCGGCATACCCACAACCTTGCTTCAGCAACCTGGGTGCTCTATTAACCTACCGACGAGCTTATCAGCTCAGGAGGAATGTGTCTAGGTTTCGCAACCAACAATGCTGCGGAATATCAAGCAGTCATTGGAACCCTAATTGACGCTCTTTCCTTGGGTATGGACCACGTTGTTATCCATTTGGGTTCGCAACTAGTGGCCTCTCATATTAACCAGGTTTACGCCATCCGCGACCCTACCCTACTCTGTTTCTACAGACGAGTTCGTCTTCTAGAAAGGTCCTTCGAATCCATTCAGTACCTGCACATTCCACGAGACATGAACATAGTTGCCGACTCCATGGCCAACTTCATCTTAGATTGGTACATTGCACACACATGAGCATATTCATGAACTATAAAGTAGACATAACATGTAAATAATTCATCACATAAGCAAACACATAAACAAGATCTCATATGGAACACAAGGATAAATCTTCCAAAATGTCGGTATATATATATAAATCAAGATAAAGTAGCGCTGATACAAAAATCTGAAGCACGATGGATTTCAGTGAATCTATACAAAATATGAAGCCTGACATCTTTCAGTAGTACAAAATCTGAGGCTCACATAGCTCTCAGTACATATATAATAACATAAGGCCTAATTCCTAGCCTGTGCACCCCTAGGTCTTGCAGCCCTCACCTACTGGACGTGGAAGCAGTCAATTGCCCTCGCTACCTTGCGGAGTAGCGCACCGAAACGCATAGTCATGCCAACCGTGTACCTCTACATGGGCCTTGGTAACTCATGCACTGTTGCAGCTGGAACATCCAATGTCAACTTGGTAAGGTTCTCATAGACGTCATCCATCTCCACGATGGCATCATGCATGGCTAGGGCTATTGGTGGTGCCTTTCCTCTCCTCACGAGAAGCGAAACTCCCACCGATCATGAAGGACCCACATCCGCACACACATGTTATTAACTAATCAGCACTATCAAAAAAATATTAGAAATACACAAAATGAAAAAGTACAAGGGTCATTGTTCTTACCGATGTCTCCCCACTCTTCTCCCTTAGGAAACCTAGGTCTGGATCCTGCCTGAAGTCCGTACCATTGTACAGATAGTCCTTGATCATGAGCAACTGGTCTTCCAGCTAGGTGAAGAATCCGGAACCGTACCCGATGATCGGACCCCCACCACCATGGCGGGCCATCACCTCCATCCATCAGACCATATGAGGATCCCTGGGATCCCTGTCATCCAAAGTCACCTGCGGGCGTAAGAGGGGAAACTGCTCCAACAAGAAAGAGATACTATCAAACTGTACCAGAACTGCTTGAGCTCACCACGCTGACACTTGGTTAGCTGAGCTCGAAGGTTGGTGAGGAGTCCCTCACACCAGTTGAACACCTTCGAAGACATACAGTCTTCCACGTACAACATTAGGGACCTAGTAGCCAGATGAGCCGCTTGGCTCCCTGCTATCCTCACTATCGTGAAGAGTATGGCACACAGTGGACGTTCTCGAACCTCCTTAATGGGAATCTTCCCACTGGAGGCATGAGCATGTGGAGTACAGTGCTGGGAAATCAAGTCCTTCACTGTCCGGTCGCTCCCCCATGATCCATTGAGAGCCACGTTGTCCCCCCTCCGAGACAGTCCTATCAGGAAATAGATGTCTTCAACATCTATAGTCAATATATGCTCCCCGATCATGAAGTACTGCTGAGCTGCGTCCCAACTCCAGATCATATGCTCCAGTAGTAGCACTTGGTCCCTCATGCCCTGGAATTGGAAGAACTTCAACAACCCATAGTTTCTCAATGCATCCACACATAACGGATCATTTTCTACTTGTACATCATCCACCTCATGTTCACGCTCATGCCATTCTAGAACCATGTTAGCGACCACAAACTTGTCAAAGGAAGCATTTAAACACCATTAGAACTCACCCAAGGCATTAAATTTTTTTTCTTCTGGGTTGGGTTTGATTTTTGAGATGGACGTTTCCGCCGTTGCACCCCGTCTTTGCAGATAGGGCGACATCATCGCAAGATTCCTTTATGGGTTTTGCGACGACCCAGGTTTGTCATAGTTCCTGTAAGGGAGGCCTGCGACGACCTAAGGGTGCACAAACCCCTCACAAATCGACCCCAAAAACCTAAAAAATGGACAAAAATTGAAATTGTAAACCACTAGAAATTTGCTGGTTGAGATTTAGGTTTACCTGCTCCGAACGGTTCGTGAAATGGTCACTCGTAGCTCCGGCAATCGACGAATGAAATTCTGCTCCAAATGGCACTTTCTTCTCCCCAAATTTGGCAAATGACAATGGTAACTATGTTTGGTCATTTTTTCTATTTTATATACAAAAAGGGAATATTGTTTTCCAAATTTAGATTCTTTATGGGTTATTTGCTATAGTTTGGATTATTTTACTACATTTGAATGCCTGGTTGACTGTTTTGACCTAGTTTTCAAGCATGCAGGAGACGTTAAGTGTTTCATTTGCACCATTCTCGCATCATAGCGATCACATCATAAATGTTGTCAGGTATGAACGACCCGTTGAATGTTTTTGTTGTTATTTTCACCCGTTAGATTTGATTATTTAATGATGATGAGATTACTCTTTGTTCTTTCTCGTGCTCTTAAAACCATGAGAATAAGTCACCGAGTTATGATTTATCACTTTTCCAGGCTCGTTAAACTCTTACGAAAAATGAACCCCCCCGGAGTCTATCTTTAAGATTTTTTCAGGATCTTGAAATACTATTGCCAAGCGAACTTGTCACGTTCATGCTTGTTAAAGGATTTGAATGGTTGTCTCTCTGGTGATAGTTTACCCCTTTTTAGGACCAGGGGGCACTATTTACAAAAAAGGAATACTCCAGCCAATCATGACTGGAAGAGTACTCTCTCGCGTTATTTTACCCTTTTTCGGGCGACGAGTCTAACTTTACAAAAAATGACCATTGGAGTCTTCTTTAGTTCTTTTCAGGCTCTTTAAACATGAAATGATGACCGAGTTTCCCTTCTATGGACTCGTTAAAATTTAACATTGAAGGGCCTGTCATGGGACGAACCCCTCCTCTCCCAGGTTCAAGAAATATTTGGGATTGAACTCATATATGATATGATCTATACTGAGCATCTGGTTACCCTCATTAAGCTCGTAAAAAACACATGAGGCACTCATCAGTCATGATGGGGAAAAATGAAATATTTTATGTTACCCTCTTTACCTGTGGTAGTACCTAGTCGTTCTTGAATATGGCACTCATTTGCATTTGCATACCATACTTGGACCATCTGTTTGCCCTTGATTTTTACCCACTTCCTGAGTCTTGTCACTCCTTTGAGGCATTCAAAGAATGCTTCCATCATTAGTTGCAATAGGAGTTGGTATCATACTCGTCGAGTCAATACTGCCAAGTCATGCCATGCCCATGTTCAAGAATACTTTCATCACTCATTATCTGCAGTTAGTACACCTTCTACCATGTCGGTCTATTATGAGTCAGTCTTGCATGTTACTGTACCATCTGATCTACTCCAAATATATGTTATCGAGTTTCGTGTCGATGCTGGGGGATTCATCATGGCCCTCCTTCAACGGATTCATCCTTGTCGACTTCAGTACATAATCTGAGGATTGAATCTAGAAACCAATCAAGTACCTTGGGCCTGCATGCCTCAATGACAGGTTACCTTGCTTTCGACAGGAGTTTACATCATTGAGTCTTGATTGAAAGATCCTGTTGGGCGTTCGAATTCAACTCATTTATTCACGCTTTGTGGTATGTATTGTGATACCTTGGGAATCATTGACATCAATGGTGATTTCCCTTGCACTTGTTAACGGTATACATCGATGACCGGAAATCAAGTGGTTTCTACCATGTTCGACGTCAAGACATTTGTAATACATGGATAGATTCGTATCATTGCGGGTTCGACTTGAAGACCCTGGGGAGTCACGTTTTACCCAGGTTGCGATGGATATTGTTTTGAGTCATATTACACGGATCCAATTTTGTATTGGTCGTGGCTGTGTTATCATCTCATCATGGATCTACGCCTGTGTCTAGTAGACATGATTGTGTTCAGATGGTCATTACTACCATGGATCTGCATTGTATTGGTTGGAAGACATGTTGTGAGTCATATGAGACTGTGTACTCAGAGTCAGTTATACTGCAGCAACGTCCTTCGTCTAACAAGTCCATTTTCGTTTCCTTCTGTCAAAGCATTTCACCTGTCCAGTTTCAACAGCTTCATGCTTTGGGGGGCATTATGTTACATCTAAATATTTCTACCTTGAGACTCAGTAAAAATCCCTGAAGTTTTCCATGACTGGAGGGCTTGAATAACCTATTTTTCAAGGTCATCGTAGTTCACCCTTGTGCAACATGCAACGTTGCAGGTTGTCCTAATGTAGCCTGCAACGATGTCAGTTAGTTGGATAAAAGTGCACCTTCGAGCACATTCTCGAAGATGAGTGATGTGGAGCCCTATCCCTATCCTATAGGGGAGATGGAATTTGGTTCCGTAGCCTTTGGGTGATATCCTCTATCTCTCTCCTACCATATCTCAACCTATCCTATCCTCCTAGTCCTATATAAGTGAAGCTCATTCCCATACCAAAGGGAGGAAGTCTAGAGTATGTACATGCTGGTGAAATTAGCATAGGAGAGATCCCTACTCATCTATTGGGAGACTCACACTTCCTTGGGAGGCTTTGGCATTGGCTTGATCGGAGAAGGATTTCTACGTTAAGTCATCGGTTGTAATCACTTCCTTCTATGTATTTCCCTTTTTATACAGTAATATAAATTCTTTCAACCAAATCTCACTGCGTTGATGATATTTTGTGTATTTTTCCTGCTTAACTATTTACTTAGATTTATTATTGTGTAGGTGCATTTTACTACTTGTTGTTGTCTTGTGTATCTTGATAGGTTTTGCAGCTGAGATCCGAAGACCATCAAGCTTGGAGCATCATTCAAGGATAACAGATCAACGATCTAAAAGGTAAATCATCTATCTACTCAATCTCTAATTAGATCTAGGAAAGTGTTCTATGTTTTGTCCTATTTGTTCTAGACTCGCATTGAGCTAGGGAGATCAGGCCTCGAGTCTGCTCTTGGTATATTTTTTGTCAAACACACATCTAGAACCATGACAACGAATAAATACTCCATCAAAACCAAGGATTTTAATCCCTCCTCAACCACATCGTTTGGTTCAAAAATACCATTCCTACTCCTGATGCTTTCGAAGAAGGCAACAAGGCCAACATATCACCAACCATTAAGGTGGATATTTTAGTCACTCCTAGCATTATAGAAAACGTGTCACTTGGTGCCTCTTTCTCTCAACAAGAGGTTAGTTCTTACAAAGCACTATTCCAAGAGTCTAGGGATATTTTCTCCCTGTCATATGCAAAGATGATGGGGTTCGATCATGCCATTTTCAAACATCATATTAACACATGGCCTAATTCTTCACTAGTATGATAAAAAAATTGGCTATTACAAACCTCTAATATCCCACCATCAAAGCAAAAATCGAGAAATTACATCAAGCGGGATTTATTTACTTTTTTTCTTACATGTCATGGGTCTCAAACCCAGTTCCCTTTAACAAAAAACATGGCACACTTCACATATGTATATATTTTATAGATCTGAATAAGGCATGTCCCAAAGACAACTTCCCAACACCTCTTATTGAATAGGTAGTTGATGCTTGTTCCAGACACGAAATCCTATCATTCAAGGAAATATTTTCTAGTTACAATCTGATACATATTCATCAACATAATCAATACAAAACAAGATTCACTACTCCATGGGGCTCTTTCACCTATCATTTTATTCCATTTATTTAATGACTTAGAACGAATCACCTCTGCCTACCTTAATGACCTAATAACCAAATCCAAGAAATGTGTTGACCTCCTAAACGACCTTTATACCATTTTTGTGCGATTTCATCAGTACAACATATGTTTGAATCCTCTCAAGTGCATTTTTTTGCTTCCTAACAGGATGATTCTCAGGTTTGTTGTCTCTCAAAAAAGGATCATCATCAACCCATTGAAATTTCAATATATCCTTGAACTTCCCTCAACAAATATGAGACATCACCTACAAATCCTTCAAGGAAAAGCCAACTCCATCCATCATTTTTTCCTAGATTATGCCACTCAAGCTCAAGGATTTTATGTCTCCTTCAAGAGGACATTCCTTTCCAATGGGACCAGCAAGCACAATAGTTCTTTTTAGGTGCTAAAAAAGGCACTTACCTATGATTTTTGGTACCCCCCACTCAACTTTGATCAAGATTTTATTCTTTACATTTCGACATCCCACTATTTAATTATCGGTGTCTTGATTTAAGAAGGCGAGAACCATGAGGAGCACATAATTTATTGCATCAAAAAAACAATGTCAGGACCACCAATCAATTATATCCAGGATGAGAAATTAGACTTGGTTATCATCCTCTCAGTACATAAACTACACCATTTCATCTTGCTTCATAAAAAAGATGTATCTGCAAACTCCAACCCTATGTAGTATAGTCTAAGTCGACGACTTATTAAAAATAAGTTCGCTTGTTGGGTCATCATCCTATAATAATTCAATCTAAAGTTTGTGATGTCCAAAATAAAAAAGGCCTTGGCCCTCATTGAGTTTATAACTAATATCCCATCTGTCACAGCAGGGCCCTTGGTAAATGATTAGTTGCTTGACAGACACTTATTCATAATCTCCATTGAATACCCCTAGTACATATATATCTTCATATATCTCCACACACAAAATTTTTCTTCACACCTCTCATGGGATGGCCGCTTTCATATTCATCACCAAGCCCCTTGCTATCTCCTCTTTGGAGATATTCGTTATCGAGAGGAGCTGAAAATCCCTCGAAACCCAGGTGGATGTACCAACACACAGACCATTAACTTTTGTGGTGCATTCAAATATTTGAAACCACATTTTGGCTCCAATGAATTTGAATCGAATTCCTTCACATGCTTTGGCATTCAATAGCCCCATACTTTTACCTTGAATTTGCTTCATGAGAGGAAGCATCCACATGAAGAACTAGTCGATTGTGGACCTACATTTGGCCTATCAAAAGAAGTCATGAACATGTATTTCATAAGGATAAATCAAAAGAAAATGTATACTACAATAATCAACTTGAGAGAATCATCTTCCAACCTCACTCTTATCATCATTGGAATTCCAAAGCTCACTTAGCTTCTTTCTCAAGAAGCAAGTCTTTTCCTTCATCATCCCAAGTTAGTTAACAAGTAATTAAAGAGATATCCAAGGACCCTCCCAAAGGGAATGTTGGCTACCATTTGCAAACAACATTCTCCTAGATGATACCATTATATTCAAGATTTTCCATCGGACATAAAAAATTGGTTGAATCTCATCTCTTTGTTGTGTTTTTATCTCATTTATGCAAGTTTTATCTTTCAAGTGATCATTATATGTGTTGTTATTCCTTTAATAGCTTCAAAATCCTTTATTTGACACACTAACCATCAACTTGCATTGTTGACTTGTTTTCAACTTGGAGGGAAGGGGGCATTTCCCACACTTGGGAAATTTTTCGCACAACACTCTCCATGAAGAGATATAGTGTGTCACACCAACTTCCATAAAGTGAAGGGTGGAATATTTTTTCTATGATGGAAAAAAACTTAACATAGTGAGACGGGGAAGTTTGGTGTGTATCGTGTGCAAGGGATGGTATCACAAGTTACAAAGGTGGTTGAAGGATTCCCCTATGCCTTAAGGGAGTGTCTTTTGGTTGCAGAGTTATTTAGGCACACAGAGGAAAATATTCAGGAAAGTATTTGCAAGTTTGGTTCAGTGTCTATTATGTCATTAGTTTGGAAATTTTGGGATACCATAGCTCTGATGGGTTTTTGCTTGGTAGCGATGAAGCCTGTGGTGGATTTGGAGACCAAATCGCAAGAGCTCTCTAACAAAATAAGAGATGCTCAGGATGATATTAGAGGAATCCATAGTCATCTATGTTGTATGAATTCGTAGATGGAGGAATTTATTTAGGTTGTTTATCAGGTTACTGCACATATTCCTAGATCGGACTCTCATTTGGATGATGTTGAGTAGGTTGTTTGTTAGCTCTCGTCACAAATGTCCTTCTTGGATGTTCACTTGGATGATGTAGAAGGGAACATCTATGTGTATGGAGTACAGGATAACACCATCCAGGCCACCCTGGATCAACATGATGATCTTCTTATCGCAAAAAAATCTAGAACTACTGAATACTTTGGTAGGAGGGGAACTAGGGGCTCCATTTTTCTCCAACGTATTCATGCAACAATGATTATCTCAAGCTCGAAGGAGCAAGAAGGAAATGCTGAAGAAAATGTCGAAGACTAGATCATGAATAGTGGCCATAGCTCTAATTAGTTTTAGCAGTCTATGATATTTTTTTGTCAACTACTGTTAGGACAATTTTGTGAAAATCTATAGTAGTATAGTCATATCTAGTTATATGAAAATATCTATAAAATTTTGGATGGCCGTATATGGGATGAATAGCTTCTTCAAAAACTTTATAAGCTTTCTTTTTGGACTAATACAATGTAACTTTTTACTATTGATTTTCTTCACCTGTTTATAAATTTTAGTTATAAAAAATATAATATTTAGTTTTTCAAACCAATGTGATATTGTAGTATAGGTGAGGATTGAAGAGTGTCTAGACTTGATGTAAATATAAATTTGTTTGATGTCAATGTGATTTGAAAGGTTTAGATTCAAAATTGTTAAATGTTTAAATGAAGGTATTAGAATTTACAATTTCTGAAATAAATAACTTGTTGAAAATGCAATAATTTAAAACATAAATAAAACAAATTTCAAAAAATAAAAAGAAAATATAATTAAAATAAGTTACAATTTCTGAAATAAATAAGTGGTTGAAAATACAATAATTTAAAACATAAATAAAACAAATTTTAAAAAATAAAAAACAAATGTAATTAAAATGAGTTAAAATCTCAAAAAGAGATGTTGTAAATTCTAATAGGATTTGGAAATTTCATTTTCTAAGATGAATTGATTGTTAGAATATAAAATATAGAATTAATTGCAAATTAAACATGAATACAAAAAAACTTAAAACTGAAATTGAAATGAAAAAAACTATTTATTTAGTTTAAGATATAAAAAAAAGCCCTAATTGTAAAAATTAGACAAATTTTAAAACAAAAAGTTAAAAGCAATTTCCAACAAGCATAAATTAGGGTTTGTTGTAATTTAAGATATAAAAAATGGTATTTCTAGACATCAAACATTGTTGGAAACAAATTTCTGAATCAATTAAGGTGTTGAAATTTCACAAAAAATTAAAAGCAATTTTTTGCAAATAAAAAATTTAAATTATTCTAATTTATAATGGAATGATGCTTATAAACTAATGTAATGTAATTTTAGATGTTAGAAACTTAATTTTTATGGCTATATATATTTTCTATATTTATTATTCACATTTACCATAAATACTATGAATAATCATCTTTGAGTCTTGGAAGATAAAACCAAGTATCACTTATGTTGTATTTATATCTATATCCTCTAAACGGAAAATAAGTAATTCACGTTGATATCTCTTTGCCTCTGCATATCTCCATTTTGAGCAATTATGATCCCTATTTGACTTATTCTGAGCATTCTAGCCTGTAATGTTTTGAATCCCTGGTTCTACCATACCTGCAAATTCTCCAAAGATTGCCCCTATTGTGTGCTCTCTTCCTTAGATCTGTGCGTTCCCTCTGATTGATATCTGCATTTTTGTCTTCTCTGGGTATTACTTTCAAGATGTTGCAAGCCACCAATGTCTTGCAATTTGTCATTTTTCAATGCCACAGTGTGGGTTGTTAACATGTCGTCTTCTGCAAATAATATGAGTCCATATTGTTTTGCTACATGGGTGTAGCACATGCAAAGTCGATGTCCAGGTTGCAGAGGAATTCGAACAAACCTCAATCCTTGCAGTTGCGCTTACAACTAAAGACTTGAACTGGGGATCAAAATTTTCTGTGCTCGTGATCCTGGTATAGCTTGCAAGATACGTTGAGAACACCAATGACAACGAATAGATTTTGGTTATTATTCCACACTTTTCAGTGTACAAACTTCGGCTCAGACAAGATTTGTACAACATCATTTGCCTCAAGTCCATGATTTATCTCTTCTTAGAGCCCGCGATTTGATTGAAGCCCGTGAACTGGTTATACTGATGTTTCATAGTCATTCAATACCGAAGTGTCTCTTTTTCAATAACTTTTGATAGATTTATGGCAAAATGACAGTGAAATGCTTGCATGGAGGGAACCAATGGATAGACCCATAATGGTTTCTTCTAGTTTTCCATGCTTCCGAATTTTGAAGTGTACAGAAGTGTTCTTTATTTTTCTCATCCCACAAGAGAGACAACCCTAGAAGGTTGGAAATCAAAAAACATGATTACGGTAAATAAAATAAGTTGCTATAGTTATATATATTGTTGATTGCTTGCAACCTTGTGGCATATTTGTTGGGATTAGTATCAAGCGATTAGGTCTTATCGTTCCCAGGTAAGGAAGTCTTGGGGAGTCATCTACATATTATTTTTGTGTTCCAATGAGTCTGGTCACAATGAAACAGTATCGGGGACGCGATCAAATGAAGGTCTTTTATAGCAGGTTTCCCCATTCTAAACATTATTGCAAACAGAGACACAACAAGAATTTATTGTAATAACAAGTGTTCTATGGAGAGTGATCTCAACTCAATTTTTGAGATTGTAAAGTATAAAACTCTCTATTTGAAGAATCAATAGAGCTAAGAGGAAAGCCATTGTGCAAAGCCAGAGTTTTTCCACCTCGGCTTTTTCAAAGTAAATATCGAGATACCTTCTTCCGTTAATGGATCATAATTGCTTGTTTGAGGAAGCAATCCTTTTCAATTGAGATCATTGTGATTTTGGCCATTGGGGTCCTTGAACTTTATCCTTCAACAAATGGACTCTTTCCTGATGCAATTGACCTTACGTGGTGGATCTTGGAGTGAATGGAAATTTTGAGGAGTAGTTGGTGTATAGTGCTTAACATCAATTCCTATTATGTTGGTTTTATGTTAACTATTTGATTGTAGTGTACCTAGCATTGGCACCACATCCAAGCATCATTAGAGGACTTAGAGCAACACAAAGCATCCACTAAGACCAATTTAACTTGCAAACATTGAATTTTTATATGTTTTCTTGTATTGTTGGTACTTGCAATAATTTTTATGAGTGTCAAATCAAATTGTATTGAGTGCATTCTTGGTAGAAACCTACACCCTTCATTTTTTGAGTTGGTTTTTCAAACTATTAATTCTTACTCTTAAAGGATGGAATTGCAAGGAGCCCTCTAAGGTCTTAGTCTCTGTTTCAAGTGGCTCAAACTGAAGGATTGTTAGAGTAGGTGAGCACTCTAATGCTCACCACTTCCATTGACATGATCACTATCAACAAAGTGAATCTCTAATATGTTCCAAAATATATAGAAGATTTACAAGCCAAATTAGGCCTCCTCCAAACTCAATCACAGCTCCAAGATGATGAAATACAATGAAGGAATCAACGTTCTATACTAGTTCTTGTTCGAAACAATTATTCCTATCATATGTCAACAGATAGTGAAGCAACTCAAATGCAAAAGATGAAGCATATCATGAACAGATTCAACATAATCTTTTCAATCCCATCATCAGAACTTGGGAAGAATTCATGAACAACAAACACCGATTAGGTATTGGATATATGATAAGGAAGTGACCTTTCATATTCTGGATTAAAGCCAATCCAATTTCATATTTTTGGATTCCTTCAAGAAGATTCATCTTCACCTATTCTATTTCAGCATCAATGCCAAATTGGCCACATGGAGGATCAATGTTTTGATCTCCATCCTTATCATCATTGTGGGAAGCATAATCACTCTTCATATAAATGTTCAAAATTGAAGAAAACTGCAAGACTAAAGATTCGCTATGGGTGGATCCATTCTTGGCGATGGTCACCAATAACCAAGAAAATATATCATTCATACTGAAGAATTCAATCTCAAGTTTTGACGAAGCTTGTATTACAAGGTCTTCCTGCTTCTCACCTTGTATATGGCAGGATGAACATTATGGATTGATAGTCAAGCTTCAAGTTTCAAAGGCTTAACATTTTCTAGAACAAGCAAGCTTGAGCCATAGCCACAACCTAGAGCCATAACGAGAGTCAAAGTTGTATCCAGAATCCAAAGCAATGTTCTAGAGAACCTCTTGGTTTGTGGTCATCCTAAAACCACCTTTTTGTTTTGTGGTTAGCCTAAAACTACCACTTGGTAGAAGACATCTGCTTTGGCCACTTCTTCTACCTTTTGGTTTGTGGTCATCCTAAAAGCATCCTTTTGGTTTGTAGTTAGCTTAAAGCCACCACTTAGTCTAAGACATCAACTTTGGCTGCTTCTTATACCTTTTGAGTTGTGGTCATCCTAAAACTACCTTTTGGGTTTGCGGTCAACCTAAAACTGCCATATAGTAGAAGACATCACCTTTTGGCTACTTCTTCTAGTTTTTAATTTGTAGTAATCCAAAACCAACTTTTTGGTGTGTGGTCAGCCAAAAACCGCCATTTAGTAGAAGACACCAGTCTTTGTTGCTTTTGATAACTTTTTTGGGTTGTGGTCACCCAAAACCATCGAGTTTGTGGTCATTCTAAAGCTACCAAATAAGAGAGAACTTATATTTCCACCATTTAGTAGAAGATGTCAGCTTTTGCTAGATTACTTGGAAAATTCAGATTATCAAGAAATGTCCAACCAATGGAAAATTAACTCTCTTTCAAAATATTCTTGGACTCACAAAAACCATTTGAAATTGGGGGGGATGTTGGAAACCTAATCCTTATGGTTAGGTATATTTTCAATATTTACTATTCACAATATCAAGGACAATTTTAGGGGCAAAATTTTATCTCATGGTCTAATTTTAGGGGTTTTTTTTTTTCTTTCTTCTAAAAAAAATGATTCAATAACCCCCTATGGTACTTGCACATATTTTTGATCTCATGACCTATAGGCTTTGTATTAGCAATAAGGATTTTATAAATGGTCCCATCGATCAAGCTAACCCTTGATTGGGGTGGGTTTTGATCTACTTATATATGCATGAGTCATAAGCTGATTGGGTATAATCTCTCTAGGTGCAACCACATGTTTGACCATTGCCTACATGATTCTAGGAAAATCCCTCATGGTGATTGAACCTTACACATTGGTGAAAAATTTCTCACAAATGGATCCAAATCTACTGGGGTTTAAAATTTGAATGGTCTTTGCATGTAGGGGTCACAAAATCATTTAATGTAATCTCTTAGGGTATAACCACAAGTTCAACCATTACTCCGAGGTGAATCCATGGCTCTAGGGAAATCCCTCACAAGAATTGAACCTTGTCCATTGGTAAAAAACTCCTTGCTTCTCACCAATGATCCAACCCCTTTATCAACATCATTATGTGTTGTTCAGGAAATAAGCCTCTATTGTAGGGTATACTAGATTGAATTCTCTCATGGGATAAAGTTAGAAAATAACATTCATACTTGTAATTATCCTTCTACTCTAAAGTATAGATGTTGTTAAGTTTTAAACCAAATAGACTAGCAAGATCACTGAAAGAAACATAATCACAAGATAGACACAGGAATTACCCTGGGAAACCCTCATGGGGTAGAAAACCCAGCAAAGCTTTCCTCAATAAGATGATCAACCAAAATACAAGATGTGCTCCAAGACTTGTCCTCCTTCTCTATCTTCCAGACAGACCTCCTAGACACAAGTGCGCTACTTTTCTGAGTTGTGTGTGTGTGTCAAATGAGGAACTCCTCTCCTCTATTTATACTAGATCCCAACTGACCAAAAACCCTAATGGGGCCGACCTCTACTTGAGAAGTCTAATAACCCCTAAAATATAAACTCAGGGCCGACCCCCACATGGTGGGTCTAATAACCCTAGTTTCCACAAACCATCAGAGGAATAAACATCTCTAGATACATAATAGAATTGTCTCGGAGGGATGAAACATCTCCGGAATAATAATGTACAAATATAATATTCTTAGAAGTTACAATATTCAACACTCCCCCTTAACGAGAAGGATATTATAACAGTATTTGTAGGAGTAAGGAGTCATCGACTACATCATACATGATACATCTCTATATCATTGGAAGCTTTCTTCAATACATCATCATCAATAACTCAACTAGTTACTGGAACATCAACATCATAGTTATTGCACATGATCATCAGCATTGTCATCACATGATCATCAGCATTGTCATCATACGATCATCAACATCGTCATCATACGATCATCAGCATTGTCATCATACAATCATCAGCATCGTCATCATACAATCATCAGCATCGTCATCATCAGCATCGTCAGCATTGTCATCATCAGCATCGTCATCATACGATCATCAGCATCATCATCATACAATCATCAGCATCGTCATCATATGATCATCAGCATCGTCATCATACAATCATCAGCATCGTCATCATACGATCATCAGCATCGTCATCATACAATCATCAGCATCGTCATCATACGATCATCAACATCGTCATCATATGATCATATTACAGGATGACCAATCCTCCTCTCTTTAGGACATAGGTCCATGGATGATGCAATCCTATCATGTACCTTTTGAACCGAGGTCCAAGGACGATCCAGTCCTACCATGTACCTTTTGAATCGAGGTCCAGGGACGATCCATTCCTACCATGTACTTTTTGAACCGAGGTCCAGGGACAATACAGTCCTATAATTCAATTCTCGGAGACCTAATGCCTATGGTTCAATTCAAAGGACCAAAGTCCAAGGACGATCCAATCCCCTGACCTGTTCATTTATGATTTTATTTTCGGAGACATCTTGTCTACGGTTCAATTCAAAGGACCAAAGTCCGAGGATGATCCAATCCCCTTACCTGTTCATTCAGGATTTTATTTTCGGAGACATCTTGTCTACGGCTCAATTCAAAGGACCAAAGTCCGAGGACGATCTAATCCCCTTACCTATTCATTCAAGATTTTATTTTCAGAGACATCATGTCTTCGGCTCAATTCAAAGGACCAAAGTCTGAGGATGATCCAATCCCCTTACCTGTTCATTCAGGATTTTATTTTCAGAGACATCATATCTACGGCTCAATTCAAAGGACCAAAGTCCGAGGACGATCCAATCCCCTTACCTGTTTATTCAGGATTTTATTTTCGGAGACATCATGTCTACGGCTCAATTCAAAGGACCAAAGTCTGAGTACGATCCAATCCCCTTACCTGTTTATTTAGGATTTTATTTTCGGATACATCTTGTCTACGGCTCACTTTAGGACTGAAGTCCAAGGGTGATCCAATCCTCACATGTCCACAAAGGACTTCATTCTTGAAGACATTTGTCTACGGCTCACTTTAGGACTGAAGTCCAAGGATGATCCAATCCTCACATTAATATAGATACTAGTATCCTCATCCATACAAGTACATCATTAAAACATGTATCCTCATAAATGCATCAAAGCACATATACATATATTGTGCATCCTCATCAATACATATATCATCAAAGCATGTATTCTCATCAATACATATATTATCAAAACATGTATCCTCATCAATACATACATTATCAAAACATGTATCCTCATCAATACATATATCATCAAAACATGTATCCTCATCAATACATACATTATCAAAACATGTATCCTCATCAATACATATATCATCAAAACATGTATCCTCATCAATACATACATTATCAAAACATGTATTCTCATACATCATCAAAGTAAAAGAAAAATAGTGTAAGTGTTCTAAGTGTAAGAAGTCTAAATCTAAATAAGCATAAATATCTAAGAGTGGTAAACATGTATCCTCATCATTAGTGATGATACTACTCCCCCTTTCGAGGAGGGTCTTTTAGATCTACACCAAGCTTGTCTCAGAAGTATTCAAATTTCACACGAGACAAGGGTTTGGTTAATATATCAGCAACTTGTTCTTCAGTACTTACATACTCGAGTTTGATAGTTCCTCTCTGCACCATGTCTCGTATATAAAAGTATCGGATCTCTATGTGTTTTGACTTATCGTGGAATACAGGATTTTCTGTCATTTTGATGCAACTTTGATTGTCACACATGATCACAGTGGGATCCATCTCTAAGTCAAACACTCCAGATAATAGTTTTCGAAGCCACACTGCTTCACAGCTAGCAGAGCAGGCAGCTATGTATTCTGCTTCAGCAGTATTGAGAGCCACACTGGATTGTTTCTTGCTGAACCATGAGATCATGGCAGATCCAAGACCATAACATCCACTTGATGTACTCTTTCTGTCTGAGATACTTCCTGCCCAATCAGATTTTGAGTAACCATGTAATTTGAGTTCATGATTTCCAAGATAATATAGACCAAAATCTAAAGTACCCTTTAGGTACCTCATCACATGCTTTGCAGCTATTAAGTGAATCTTTCTAGGTTCTACTAGATACCGACTCAGGGTATTTATGGCAAAGCATATATCTGGCCTAGTATTTGTTAAATAAATTAAAGACCCAATGATTTGTCTATATAGGGTTATGTCCACTAATTCTGATGTGTCATTAATTAATAACTTCAAGTTGGACTCCATGGGAGTGGCCATGGCTTTACACTCCAACATATCAAATCTTTTTAGAATCTCCACAGCATACTTACCTTGATTTAGAAAGATTCCTTTTGGTTCTTGCCATACTTCTAGACCTAAGAAGTAGTTAATTAATCCGAGATCTTTCATCTCGAATTCTGAAGAAAGCTTCTTCTTGCATTCAATAATCTATTTCTCATTTCCGGTTAGAAATAGATCATCTACATATAACAGTAGTATAGCTGGTTCATCATCCATTACCTTAAGATAAAGATTAGGGTCAACTTTACTCTTGGTAAAGCCCATGCTTGTTAAGAAATTGTCAATCCTTCCGTACCAAGCTCTGGGAGCTTGCTTTAATCCATATAATGCCTTTTTTAGTTTGCATACATGAGTTCTCCCGTCTTTAACCTCGAACCCTTGTGGTTGCTCTATGTACACTTCTTCTTCAATTACACCATTCAGAAAAGATGTCTTAACATCCATTTGATGTAATTTCCACTTCGTCATAGATGCAAGTGCCATGATAGTTCTAATTGAAGTATACCTAGCAACTGGTGCAAATTTTTCTTCATAGTCAATTCCCTCTTTCTGAGAGAATCCTCGGGCTACAAATCTTGCCTTATATTTTTCAATGCTACCATTTGCAGCATGTTTTATCTTAAAAATCCATTTGGAAGAAACCACATTTTTATCTTTTGGTTTGGGAACTATATCCCAAACATCATTTTTCATTATTGACTGATATTCTTTTGTCATTGCTTCTACCCATTCTTTCTTTTGAGCTGCCTCTTCATAGCTAGTAGGATGTTGATCCACAAGATCACACATCAAGGCTACATAGTTGGATACTAGCTTTGGTTTCTTTCTTTCTCTAGTGGAGCCTTCAGGAGCTCCATATCTTTCAGCTCCTTAAATAATGTCTCTAGCCCATGCTGGCCTTCTTTTCCTAGATAAGTCTGAAATAGGGGGTTCTTGTGGTTCTATCATGTCATGATCCTCTGGAGTATCATCTTCAGGAATGTGCACAGCTTCTGTGATTCTAGGAGGTGTATCTTCTTCATAGATTTCTTCAAGTTGACACTTCCTGGATTTCTTGAGAGCTGCTTCTTCATCAAATGTTACATCTCTACTTATTTCCATATGATGAAAACCTGGTATGTAAATTCTGAAGGCTTTGGATGATTCACAGTATCCAACAAATATTCCCTTCTTACCAGAAGGATCGAACTTGGTTCTCTTTTCTTTTGGAATGTGAATGTACATAGGACAACCAAATATTTTGAGATGACTTACCTCAGGCTTCTTTCCTGTGAACACTTCTTCTGGAGTTTTGAATTCAAGAGCACTATGGGAAAGTCTATTCTGCACATAGACTGCCGTCCTAGCTGCTTCAGCCCATAAATACATAGGTAGATCTTGATCATGTATCATAGTTTTTACAGCTTCCATGATGGTTCTATTCTTTCTTTCAGCCACCCCATTTTGTTGGGGATTGTAGGGAGTGGTTAGTTCCCTCTTGATTCCGGCTTCCTTACAAAAGTCTTCAAAGTCCTTTGAAGTATATTCTCCCTCATTATCTGTTATGAGAATCTTGATTTTCTTTTCTGAGAGATTTTCTATTAAGGCCTTGAACTCTTTGAATTTTTCAAAGACTTCATTCTTACCTTTTAGAAAGTATATCCATGTCTTCCTTGAATAGTCATCAATGAATGAGATATAGTATTCAAAACCACTTAGGGAAGTGGTGGGAATTGGTCCACACACATCTGAATGTATTAGCTCCAAAATGTTCTTAGTCTTTGTTTCACTCTTTGGAAAAGGGTTCTTGATATTCTTCCCTTTTTCACATCCTTTACATGAGCCATTATGATCAACCATTAAGTCTGGTAATCTTATGACCACCTTGCTTACATAGGGTATGGCTTTATAGTTAATGTGAGCTAATATTCTGTGCTATAGCTCACTGGGGCTAGAGGTTTCATGAGCAAGGGCAACTTCTGGATGTCCCTTGAGCTTATAGAGGCCTCCTTCCTCTTGACCAATGGCAACTGCATCTTCAATAGATTTTCCTTTGGGCCACATAAGTACTTGACCATCTATGAAGGCAACTCTAAAACCTTTCTTATCTAGTGCTGAGATAGAGAGTAGGTTCTTCTTCAATCCTGGCACATATAAAATTTCTTTCATCTTCAAGGGTGTTCCAGAATCTAGCTTGTAGCTTGCTTCACCAATCCCCTTGGTGGGATATTGGTAATCATCTCCTAGAGATACCTTTTGTGTAGAAGACTTTTCTTCAAGATTTGAGAAAGTCTTTCTTTGACCTGTCATGTGCTTAGAAGCACCACTATCAATGAGCCATGTATCTTCTCCAGGAGATACAGATCCAGAGAGTGCAGAGAATAGGACATATTCTTCTGGATCTTCTTTCTTTACTTTAGATCTTTTCCTTCGAGGCCTTTCCTCTTCATCTTCTTCTTCTTCTTCTTCACTATCATCTTCTGCCATATGTGCATGGTGTCTTTTTTGTACAAACTTCTTCTTCTTTTGTGAAGGACAAAATCTGGCAATGTGTCCTAGTTTAAGACAACTGTAACACTAGACTATGGAGAGATCTCTTACTGGATTGGGTCCTCTACTCCTTTTAAATTTAGAGAAGTGTTAAGATCCTTTGTGGTCAACTTTCTTGAAGTGACCCATTCTTCTTCTTTTGGTGTGAGTAGCCTAGGCTTGGTCATCCTCCTTGAGGAGTGCTTCTCTGTTGGCTACCCTAGCCTCTTCTTGAACACAATCCTCCCACACTACATTAAACTTCATACTTTCTTTTCTGGCACACATAGTTTGTATAAATGACTCCCAAGGTCTAGTGAGACCATTTAGGGCAGTCATCACAAGTTCATCTTCATCAAGAGTATCACCAATGGCATCTAGTTTCTCCTTGATCTGGGAGACCCTTGAGAAGTAGTCTTGAATGGATTCTCCTTTGTTCATCTTGGTACTCTTCAACTAAGTTCTTAGGTTCATCTTCCTATTGATGTTCTTTCCCTCATACATTCTTCCTAGGGCATCATACATTTCCTTTGGAGTTTTCTTGGAAGCCACTTGCGGAATCAAGTGGTCTTTAATAGAATCAGCTATGATTCTCTTTGCCCTAATCAAATCATTTCTATGCTTCTCTTTGGCTTCATCTCCTTCAGGTTCTGTAACTTCATCCTTGATGTACTGAGCAAGATCATTCTCTTCAAGAATGAGACCAATTCTGTATTTCCATGCCCGGAAATTCTCTATACCTTCTAACTTGTCTTCAAGCTTAGTGCTTGGAGACATCTTCTCTTGGGGGAGTCCAAGAGACAAGAGATAGAATAGTACTTACCTAGAAAATTTAACCTTTTTACTTTTCCAGATCCTGGGACAGAATTTCTGGTTTATCACACTTTTGGTAAAACTAGGGTTTGACTTTCCCAGAGTTCTACCCAACCAAAAAGTTTGATCTAGGGCTCAAAAGATTGGTTTTGAGAAGGGCTATCCATCCATGTAATCAGAATTCAACAATACCAACTTTTTGCAGAAACCCTAATTTTCACCGGAGAGAGAGAGAGAGAGATATTTTTACCTTGTGAAAGATGTCCTATTCAGGCTAGCTCTGATACCATGTTAAGTTTTAAACCAAATAGACTAGCAAGATCACTGAAAGAAACATAATCACAAGATAGACACAGAAATTACCCTGGGAAACCCTCATGGGGTAGAAAACCCAGCAAAGCTTTCCTCAATAAGATGATCAACCAAAATACAATATGCGCTCCAAGACTTGTGCTCCTTCTCTATCTTCCAAACAGACCTCCTGGACACAAGTGCGCTACTTTTATGAGTTGTGTGTGTGTGTCAAATGAGGAGCTCCTCTCCTCTATTTATACTAGATCCCAACTGACCAAAAACCCTAATGGGGCCGACCTCTACTTGAGAAGTCTAATAACCCCTAAAATATAAACTCAGGGCCGACCCCCACATGGTGGGTCTAATAACCCTAGTTTCCACAAACCATCGTAGGAATAAACATCTCCGGATACATAATAGAATTGCCTCGGAGGGATGAAACATCTCTAGAATAATAATGTACAAATATAATATCCTTAGAAGTTACAATATTCAACAGATGTTAGATTCTCTACAGAGCTATTTTTCATATGGATCGTCATACTAAAAATGAATCTAGAGGGATCCATTTATTGAATTACTAATCCATTTTAAATCCTTTTTGTTTATTTGTTTTTTTTCAAGTTGTAGACTTTAGTACCCTAGGATCTAGGCCCTAAAGAGATAATAGAAATTAGAATACTTTGAACTTCAAGTTTAACTTTTGTTACTTGCATCATATTTTGGCACTAGCTTTATGTACCACTCTAAACATAAAATTTGTTAAAATTATACATAATTTTTTAATATTATACATATAATTATGAAATTCTTACATATAAAATTTATCATACACATAGATGCATTAAACTATAAATAAAAATGTACGTCATCCCTCCGAACCATCATGCCAATCCCACTATACCAATACCAATACCAATACTGGTATCCCATAACTTAGGTTTGGATCTTGTATTGTAATACCCTTGGTTTTGACTTGAAATGTATTTAACCAAAATGATGTAAATATGGTAGTATGGATTCCTAGTGCGGAGCTCAAGGCCAAGGCTCGACTAGTGAATGACTAGGCATGTATGATGTAAATATTGCTATTTGGATTGTATGGTTGGTTTGTCATACTAACTCGAAATATATGTACATATTATGTTCATAAATAATAAAATGGTACAACATGGTTGTGTAAAGAGTATTAGAGGGGCTATGATTCCACCAGAGGGGAAGAAGAAAGGGGGCCTATGGGAGACTAAATCCTTGATGTCAAGTGTCAACCTTAGAACTCATCCAAATTACGCCATGTGCTTTGAGTAAGCTAATTATCTCCTTTGGAATATTTTCCAATCATTGAATGCATGTGTGAGGTTGGTGGGAAAAGTCACCTCATGTAGTTATTGAAGCATGGGGATGACTACACTTCTATGTCAATTCTGTCAGTTGCCAAAAGTCAGTCTGGAGCTTCCAGGAGTCCTTTCTTCTATAGTTAGAATCTATGTCAGTTATATTTTCAACATTTTCTCATATCCCTTGGATCCAACCCTCATTCCCTCACTCTCTCATTATCTAATGCAGATCTACACTATGCAGAGCTCCCCATTGTTGTTCATGACCTTACCAGACTGTGTATAACTTAGAAATTCAAATTTAGAGACAAATCTATAGATTTGATGGAAAAAATAGATGGATGTAGGTGAGCAGAGAGGTTGGGAAAGCTAGGAACCTTACCTAGAAGGTTCTGCTACTCACACATGCTTGAGAAGCCATGAATTGAAGCTAAAGGTGGTTCTCAACAACACATACCAGATTGAAATTATTCTATGCACACACTAGAAGCACCTGGAAAGATGGATCACCAAAGAGAACTGTGGAATGGTGAAGGCGATTCCTGAGCTCAGAAGGGTGTTGTGTGGGGTAGGTATTGTGGAAGCCAAGGTTGTGATGGTTGAGTGAGATACCTGTAGAGATCTGTGTGAGAATTTGGCCAATAAAAGAGAACGGAATGGGTTGTGGGATGAGAGAGAAGCTTGTAGGTGTTTCCTTTGCCCCAGTGGCATCATAGCTTAGCTTGGGGTTGGCCTCTCAATAGAAAGAGTATATGATAGACAGAGAGCCTATGGTTGGGTGGAAAATCGATCTTACACAAGCAGTCGCTTGGATCTGCATTGGATAAAGATAAGTATTCTTTTCTATTTCAATGTGTAATGTTTTTATTTAATGCCTGTAATGTCTGAATTCGTACATGCCTGCTAGATGTGTGTGGATAGATTTTATTTCCATTGTGTATGCGTTTTTATGCATCTACACACGTGTTTTAAATATTATGGAATTCGTAATATGGTTTTGGGGAAAAAATTGTGATCCTGGAATCAGTTAATGTCTCCTCCCATTGGTTGGATTGGGTGAAGGGGATGTTACAAAGTGATATAAGAGCTTCTAGTTGCAATACTGGACATGTATGGGCCTGAAATCAGGTTTACATGCATAAATTTGAAATGGTTATATAGAAATCGGCTTCTGTTAAGTGACAGAAAAAGGGTCAAAATTGATTTTGAATTAATCCCCCTTATTCCTGAATTAAAATTCTATGTAATTATGAAATTTTGGAAAATTTCATTTGGGCCCCACCCATGCCACATGGATGGGTAACGTGGAGGTTCTCGTGAGAAAGAGTTATGACGTGGTCGATCCATGTGGGAAGAAGGTGTGATGTGGACCAACCACATCAAATCCGTGTACACAAGTAACCATGAGTGATGGAGCCCAAAGGAATAGGGGATCTAACCATCTGTAGTGGTGGAGATCAACAACTCATAGTGCTTTAGGCTCATGAAGCTGTGCAAATATTAAATTAATTAGCATGAACTTGAAGGGAAAACCACTACCATGTCAATGTCTCAATTTCTCATGCATTCAGGTTCGTAAAAATGGTTTCAAGAAATCACCTCTCGCAGATACTGAAACCACTTTTGGTATGACACGTAGTGATGGGACGTGGGGTTCAGATGTGATGTGAAGATATGTTAGAAAGGATGCCCCCCCCGCCATTCATGTCACTAGTGAAAGATCATGCATATTTGATCGATGGTCATCATTGCTTCAAGCCCACGAACTTGCATGACGGATAATTAATTGGATTGAGGCTGAGATAGAAACTACCCTATGATGTGGTGCCCTCTTGTTCATTCAGGATCATAAAAGCAATTTCTAGAAACCACTTCCTACGGAGCATGAAACCAATGTGTGCATGATAAGTGGTAAGACTATGTGGGTGGAATCTAGAAGCACAAATAAAGGGAAAGGAAACGTTTTCACAACCAAATTTCAGGTGCGCAAGATTGAAAAATGGCATCGATCTTATGCGCCAGTTTACACGAAATCAAATCCCCATTGACCCCCATTTTCTTTTTTAATCTACAAAGTTGGTTCTCAAGTTCAACCACGGTAGTGAAGAGTTAGAGTTTGAGGGGGTGATTGAGACGTTTCTGTGATTTGATAGAAATTGACAATATGGGTTGTTCCCATAATGCATGAAAATAAATTTGTAATTTTCTAAGAATATAATAAATCTAACAAATGTGTTTATATGAACATGTTTTGCAGATTCATAATCATATCAGTGACTGTTAAGGGTCATCATTTACTCTAGTATAGTTGATAAATCTTTGGTCTTGGTTGGACCAAGAAGATCATCATCATGGATGATGCACAAGATCCCTAAGAAGCAGAGGCAAATGCAATGGGAGAGAACATATAGGTTGAGAAAGCAGGAACACAATCCAATGGTAGAATAAACCAAGCAACTCCCCTAGGCATTGCAGAAACCATGGGGAGTTTGAGGGTGGAATTGTAGAGTTGCAATGTAGACAATGAGACACTGATTAGAGCTCAAGAATACCATAATCAATTGAATGCAGCTATGATTCAAATCTTGATAGACATTCATAGGAAGATTAGCCTTGGGTAGAGTTTAGAAACTTAGGAAAAGAGTGAGAGTATCTCAAGGAGGCATTCCCACAAGAGGTCCCATAGTTCAAGAAGGATTTCTAAAGACATGAGATATACTCCAGAAATCTCTTCTAGTGACTCATCTAAATCTAAAGAATCCATTGAAGGTTCAATCCCTTCATCTCATAGAAATAAGAGGAAGAGATCTTCCAAGAACAACTCACATGGCGAATTTAAGAAGGTCAAACCTCCTACATTTGATGGTGAAGTAAAATATGGTCAAGAATCTAAGGCTTGGATTCTTGAGATGATGAAGTATTTCCAAGTCCGAGACTACTCGGGCATATGAAGGAAAGGGTGGCCATAATAATTTGAAAGGAAGGTCATATATGTGGTGGTATCACCTTAGGAAAGTAATTAGGATCAATGAAAGTAAGATTGTATGGAAGCAGTTCAAGAAGCACTTCAAGGAAAAGTATCTCTATGGTAGGTACTATGATGGAAAAATCAAAGAGTTCCATGAGCTGAAATTGGGACAAATGACTATGGAAGAATATGCAAACAAATTCTTGGATCTATTGATATATGTCAAGTATATTAGAGATGATAAGGTGAAAATTCAATGTTTTCTAAGTGGGTTACCTCAGTCATACAAGAACCAGTTTGAGTTTGATAAACCTCTAACTCTAGATGAGGCCATAAGAAAGGCCAAGTATTATTATGATCAAAACAAAAGAAAACCAGAATTCCATAAAGCATGGAAGGACAAGAAAGAGGAAGGGGTTCAAGCCTCCTCGATTCATAAATAATCCAAGGAAGCCACCGCAGGGTGTGACTAAACTAGCTAGAATGATGGGAGACAATCCAAGATAGTCAAGAGAGCCAAGAGAGCCACTTCAATGTTGGAGATGTGGGGAGAACCATATGCTTAGGAACTGTCCACATCAAAATGGGAGTGCAAATCAAGTTCACAACATACAAGAAGTTGAAACTATGGGTCAAGTGGCCATGACTATCCCTAGTATTTATGCAGCACTAGAGGACTTCCAAGCAGACCATCAATCAACTTTGGTTGAAGTTGAAGATAAGATTTCTAATCAATCTAATTCTATTTTGATTGACCCTGGATCTACTCACACTTATATCACTCCTAAAATTGTTGAGATTTGTGCTTTTAAGAAATCAAAGCATAGTAAATCATGGTTAGTCCAACTAGCCACTGGAACCAAGAGGAAAGTTAGTGAAATGGTGGATAAATGTCCATTAGCAATGGGTGAACTGTCCACTTTTGAAAATCTAAACATTTTCCCACTTGGTTCCTATGATATTCTCATTGGAATGGACTGGCTGGAGGCCCATAGAGTTAAACTTCATTTCTACATCAAGACTTTTGAATTCATTGATGAAGAAGGAAGCCAAAGGGCTGTAAAGGGTATTAGAAAGGTAGTTTATGTTAGGAAAATTTCACCCATGCAACTGAAGATATTCTGTGGGAAAGGTTTCCAAATGTATGCAGTCAATGTTTTGGAGAAAACATAAAATGAAATTCCTAAGTTGGAAGACCATTATGTTTTGCAAGAATTCAAGGATGTGTTTCATGATGAAGTGCTAGGAATTCCTCCAAAGAGGAGCATTGATTTTACGATTGATCTTGTGCTAGGATCTGTGCTAGTTTCCAAGGCACCTTAGAGGATGAGTACACCATAATTATTGGAGCTGTAATGCAATTGCAACAATTGTTGGAAAAGAAGTACATTCGTCCAAGTTTGACTCCATGGGGAGCACCCGCCCTGTTTGTGAAAGAGAAAGATGGGGCTCTTAGGTTATGTATTGATTACAGGACATTGAAAAAGGTTACAGTGAAGAACAAATACCCCTTGCCTCGAATTGATGATATTTTTTTATCAAATGAGGGAGGAAAAGGTATTTTCAAAGATTGAATTGAGGTCTAGTTACCATCAAGTGAGAATCAAGGAAGAGGACATTCAAAAGACAACCTCATAACAATGTATGGGCACTATGAGTTTGTGGTGGTGGTGTTTGGTCTTGCCAATGCACTATCTATATTCATGTGTCTCATGAATAGTGTTTTCAACAGGTATTTGAACAAGTTCATTCTTGTTTTTCTAGATGGAATCCTTATTTATTATAAGAATGAAGAGGAGCATGAGGAACATTTGAGAATGGATTTTCAATTTCCGAGGGAGAACAAGTTGTATGCAAAGCTAAGCAAATGTGATTTCTACAAAAATAAAATTCATTATTTGGGTCACATTATTTCAGAGGAAGGAATACTAGTTGATTCGAAGATGATTGAAGCCATTATGAATTAGCCAACTCCAATGAATGTGATAGATGTGAGATATTTTATGGGTTTTGTTGGTTACTACAGGAGGTTTATTGCAGGATTTTCCAAGGTTGCACACCCAATCACTTATTTGAAAAAGAAGGGGATAAGATTTGAGTGGACACCAAGATGTGAAGAAAGATTTCAGATGTTGAAGAAGCTTCTCACAAGTGCTCCAATTCTAAAAATTGCAAACCCCAAAAATGATTTTGTGTTATGTACAGATGCATGTAAACATGGACTTGGAGGATTTTTTATGCAAGATAACCATGTGGTATGCTATGAGTCAAGGAATTTGGAAGAGAATGAGAAAAACTATGCTACCCACGATTTAGAACTTGCAGCCATAGTGCACGCTTTAAATATGTGGAGGCACTATTTAATGGGAAGAAAATTTGAGCTAAAGACAGCTCATTGTGGTATGAAATATTTAATTGAGCATCCAACATTAAATGCTAGAAAAGCTAGATGGCTAGAATTTTTATGTGAATTTGATTTTGAAATCAAACACATAAAAGGGAAAGAAAATAAAATGGTTGATGAACTTGGCATAAAAGTGCATGAAATGCATGTGGCAACCATTAGTACCTGCCAATTATATTTGAGGTAGCAAATTGTTATTTATGTTGCTGAAGATGATCTATATGTGCAAATAAAGGACAAATTAGAACAACGGAATTTAGAAAATATCTATGAAGGGTATCATTTGGAATATGATGGACTTCTTGCTTATAAAAACATGATTTATATTCCAATTTGGTAGACTTGAGGAGAATTGTTATTAATGAAATTGATAAGATGCCATATTCTTGTCACCCGGGATACCATAAAACAATTGCCATAGCCAGAAATAAATATTTTAGGCAAGGAATGAAAAACGAAATTGCTGAGTATATTTCTAAGTGTATGAAATGTCAACAAATGAAAGTTGAACATCAACACCTAGCAGTTTTGTTGCACCCTTTTCCAATTCCGGAATGGAAATGGGAAGTGATTTCCATGGATTCATTACAGGTTTGCCAATGACAGTGAGACATCATGATTCCATCATGGTTGTGGTGGATAAATTGTCAAAGGTAACACATTTTATACCAATTAAATCCATGTATAAAACAGATGCCATTGCAAATATTTTCATGAAGGAAATTTTCAGATTGCATGGATTTCCTAAGGAAAATTTTTTAGGCAAGGATACCAAGTTCACTTCAAATTTTTGGAAAATTATTTTTTGTAGATTTGGGTATGTAGCTAAACTTTAGTACTCCCTACCATTCACAAATAGATGGCCAAACAAAAAGAGTAAATCAAGTGCTTGAAGACATGCTACACATGTATGTCACTAAGTTTTTTTGACCCAAAATCCGACGGCTAAAAAGTCGAATTTGCTACAACCTATGGTCGACTATCTAACAATTCCAGTTTTTTTTTATCGTCGGTGGGATATCGGCTAAAATCCGACGTAGTTCACAACGTCGGATATTCGACTAGAAAACACGTCGGTTAACCAACTTCCTCCATCTTCACAGGTAGTCGGATAACCATCTTTCACCATCGATTATGCATCGGTTTATTCGTCGGTTAAGTGACGTATTTTCCATAAAAATGTCGGATTGTGTTGTTGGTTAAGCGACGGTTATGCCATACTAAAAAAATGGAATCCGACGTTCTGAGCCGTTGGTCGTATTGCAAAACCGTTGGCTATTACCATATGGTCATCAGATTCAGTTAAGTGACGGGTATGCCATACAAAAAAATTGGAATCCGACGTTCCGAGTCATCGATCGTATTGCAAAACCGCCGGCTATTACCATACCTTCGTCGGTTTAGGGCGTTGGTTAAGTGACCACCCATTACATTTAAAAAAAAAATAGCATTTTTCAAATAAAATTTTTCATACTGCAGGAAATCAATATATTCTATCTCTATTGTGGAAATATGTAGAATAATTACATATATATATAATTGAGAACCCCATTATGCTCTTCCCATTGATTTAGCAATGGAGTACCCTAAGGGAATAGAGCCGTTGTAATAAATCCATTGTATTAGAGTCATTGTATTAAGCGGCGGAGTCAATCATTATTCAAGTGGACCTACAGGCTAGTGGGTGCCTATTAAGGTGGCACAAAAGACTGTACTCTAAGTCTCAAGTGCTAGTGTCTATGGAACTTACTTTATGGACTACAGGCTTTCCACGTAGCAGAATAAAAGGACTGGGAAGTTATGTAACATTGTGGCATATTCGTCACAAAGATACGGTAGTGTGCTTCCATTCTGTCAAGGTACTCTTACCTAACTTCTCTAATTTGGTATACTGAGGAGTTTGTATATTCATGTATGAGATCATATTCTTTGAATAAGGCTCATTAGATACCTAATGGGTAGTTACTTAATGTAAAAGACTCATTTTTATTAAATAAGAACTAGTAGGTGGTTGGTGGTCATTAATTTTGAGATTGCATGTAGTTAGGGTTTTGGGTTGTAGAAAGCCAACATCGTAGCCATTCATTGAGCTCCTCTCTGTTTCGAGAATAATTTCATATTCTCTACTGAACAGGGCCAACCACGTGAAGGTGGAAGCTCTTATGGCCCCTCCCCCCCCCCTCACATCACTCTCAATTCCCCATACCCAATGCATGCACTCGAAAAAAACAAATATGTGCAAATTCATCCATATTTTATCATGAACTTTCATCCATTATTCATTCAATAAATGCTAACATTCACTAAACCATTGTTTCTATCCATACACACATTCATTCAATAAAAGATAACTATCAATAAACCATTCATTAATGATCATTCAGTCAACACATTCATTCAATAAAAGCTGAAATTCAATAAAGGTAACAATTTACTACACTGAATCATTAAAACATTAGAAAATTCATTAAACCATTCAATGAATTTCCGCCATCCAATGAGTTTCCACGGTCTTCAATTTCAGCTTGGAAACGGTTGACGATTCATGGTATTACGTTTCCCTTCGACTGCAAATGACAAATTGATAGTTCACTATTAAGGTTTGTCTGACAAAGCTAACGGTCAAATAAATCTTGATAGTGAACTATGAGTTTGCCATATTGCAACTTAAGGGAAACGTAAATATAGAATGAATCGTCACCGTTGTCAGAATATTCATTGAGCTCCTCTCTGTTTCGAGAATAATTTCATATTCTCTACTAAACAGGGCCAACCACGTGAAGGTGGAAGCTCTTATGCGCCCCCCCCCCCTCACATCACTCTCAATTCCCCATACCCAATGCATGCACTCGAAAAAAACAAATATGTGCAAATTCATCCATATTTTATCATGAACTTTCATCCATTATTCATTCAATAAATGCTAACATTCACTAAACCATTGTTTCTGTCAATACACACATTCATTCAATAAAAGATAACATTCAATAAACCATTCATTAATCATTCAGTCAACACATTCATTCAATAAAAGCTGAAATTCAATAAAGGTAACAGTTTACTACACTGAATCATTAAAACATTAGAAAATTTATTAAACCATTCAATGCTTCCGCCATCCAATGAGTTTCCACGGTCTTCAGTTTCAGCCTGGCAACGGTTGACGATTCATGGTATTATGTTTCCCTTCGACTGCAAATGACAAACTTATAGTTCACTATTAAGGTTTGTCTGACAAAGATGATGGTCAAAGAAATCTTGATAGTGAACTATGAGTTTGCCATATTGCAGCTTAAGGGAAACGTAAATATACAAAGAATCGCCACCGTTGTCAGACTATTCATTGAGCTCCTCTCTGTTTTGAGAAGAATTTCATATTCTCTACTGAACATGGCCAACCATGTGAAGGTGGAAGCTCTTATGACCCCCCCCCCCCTCACATCACTCTCAATTCCCCATACCCAATGCATGCACTCGAAAAAAACAAATATGTGCAAATTCATCCCTATTTTATCATGAACTTTCATCCATTATTCAGTCAATAAATGCTAACATTCACTAAACCATTGTTTATGTCAATACACACATTCATTCAATAAAAGATAACATTCAATAAACTATTCATTAATCATTCAGTCAACACATTCATTCAATAAAAGCTGAAATTCAATAAAGGTAACAGTTTATTACACCAAATCATTAAAACATTAGAAAATTCATTAAACCATTCAATGAATTTCCGCCATCCAATGAGTTTCCACGGTCTTCAGTTTCAGCCTGGAAACGGTTGACGATTCATGGTATTACGTTTCCCTTCGACTGCAAATGACAAACTTATAGTTCACTATTAAGGATTGTCTGACAAAGAAGATGGTTAAAGAAATCTTGATAGTGAACTATCAGTTTGCCATATTGCAGCTTAAGGGAAACGTAAATATAGAATGAATTGTCACCGTTGTCAGAATATTCATTGAGCTCCTCTCTGTTTTGAGAATAATTGCATATTCTCTACTGAACAGGGCCAACCACGTGAAGGTTGAAGCTATTCTGCCCCCCCCCCCCACATCTATCTCAATTCCCCATACCCAATGCATGTACTTGAAAAAAACAAATATGTGCAAATTCATCCATATTTCATCATGAACTTTCATCCATTATTCATTCAATAAATGCTAACATTCACTAAAGCATCGTTTCAGTCGATCAACACATTCATTCAATAAAAGATAACATTCAATACACCATTCATTAATCATTCAGTCGACACATTCATTCAATAAAAGTTGAAATTCAATGAAGGTAACAGTTTACTACACTGAATCATTAAAACATTAGAACATTCATTAAACCATTCATTCATTCATTAGACCAAAAATAGTGGACGATATATTGTTATCGAAAATATTTAGTCGTTGTTTTTCTCGTCCTTCTTTTTATAAGTTTTTCTTCTCTTCAGTGGTATATAATATATGAGAGGACCATCTACATCATCTAGACTTTTTCTTCTAGTTCTTGGTTCTTTAGCAGGCGCTTTTGGTGATGTTTACAATATCCTAGCTGATTGTTGTTGATCTAGACCTGGATTTTGCTGCAAGGGGTTCGGATTTGCTGCAACGATGTGAAAATGTTACATCGTTATATTTTGCTATTGTAATGACAAGTTTTTCATTTAAAACAATTCATTACGAAGGTGTTTTTTTACTAGGTGTGACCAAATCATGTTGTTGATGTTCTTGTCCAGTTTCAACCTGTACAGTTTCACCCTCTACATGCTCTGAAGTTGAAATACAGTGAACTACAATTAATTGTCACCATTTGCAATGCTATCCATAAAATTGTAGCATATGAATAAATTCATTACCAGGATTTGAAGCTTGATCATCAATTTGTTGTTGTCCCTCCTCGACACTAATGGGATCATTAATTTCCTGTTAAAAACAGAGTCAATATTTTACATCAAGTATTTGGAACGAAAATATTCCACAAGCGACAAATATTCATTAAACTATATAGATTCTATATACCTGTGCACCGGATGGATTGGTACCACATGACTGTGTCTTCCCAGATAAGCTTCTTCAACATTCAACAACAACTCCAAAGCCTTCCTGAAAGCCAAGCTTCATGTCTTCCTCTGTGGGTACTTCATTGAATCGATCGGCCTGCATATTTGCTTATCGTCGTTAATTAACATTTTACGGTGCAATAAAATGAAAAATAATTTTCAATTTATTATTTGTATTCGTTGTTGGTTTCTCGAAACTTACAAACCGTGCCGCCAAATTTGAATAACCACCAGGGCCAAGCTTGTGCTGACCTACTTTTTCTAGTCTTTCCTTTGTGGCCTTTGATGTGTCTGGTAGCCTATGCAAGTGTTGAAATACGTTAGATGTTCCAAGTTCGAAATCAAGGATAATAAGATTTAGAATTACATTGCGGAAATTATTGCATACCTCCTTGTGCCTGGTGTTAGCTTTCCTTCTCTTCTCAGAGCCTTCTCCTTTCCATCTTCCACTAGAGCTCTCCACTCCATTGCTAGAATCATTGGTGGGCGCTCATACCTATGGTTTCTTTCGAGGTGTGTCCTATATTGGTCTCGGACAACCTTCACATGTTGACAAGCCTTTTTCAAGACATTGTCATGACTGAAGGTTTTCTCCCCGAACAGGCCAAGCAACCAATTAGTGAGTTCATCTTTTAAATGTTTTGGTTGTATATCCCACCTTGATCGGATGGTGGGCCCGAAGATCTCCAAGAAAAAGTCATTCATATGTTTATAGAAAACATTGTTTCCTGCACAACGATCATGCCATGATCATAAATAATTGATAAAAAATGTTTTATCGGTATATTACAATGAAATTATAAACACTAATTAACCTGATCAACTATGATTAATTACCTGGGATCGTCGGTATCTTTATTGGGACGAGATCTTCGTCCACCAAAAATATTGTCTCCAGTGTTCCCGTGCTTTTGACACGGGAAGATCCTGGAAATGTAGCTTGTTCGACATCAAAATTGATAGGGGAATCGGTGTTGACCCCTTCTTGTGGAGGATCCGTTGTGTGTTGGTCAGTAGCGGCTGTTGCGCTCACAGTGGGGGTCCGTGGTGTTTCAGAATGTGTTGCCGACTGTTCGGTCGACAACAATGGCGAAGGATTCAAACTACGTGGAGTCGTTTGGTCGTTATGCGAAGTCTCTCCACGAGCCTCGCTAGGGCCAACACCACCTTCACCAATATTGTGTGGTCCCTGATAATTCTGTAAATACACACCACGTCTTATACGTTCAATACTATCATATAAAAGAGAACATTATAAAGATTTAAATGAATTATTCTATGATTCAAGATTACTCAACTTACTCTCAAGTTATTAGATCTATGTTCCAACAATGCAATCCTTTCTTTAATTGCGCTTGTCTGTGGAACCTAGATTACTAGAGAAAGGATTTCTGCAACATATCTATTCAACAATTTCTCTACCATCTTTAGCGGGTGTGCAGCTTCACTAATTTTTTCGCAATCGTGAAGCACCTCTGCCACTTCAGGGTCTAACGAAAAATCTTGCGATGTTGATTCATACTGCGATTCACTACTGGGCTGCAACAAACATATATAAAGCATTAATGAGTTCTCTACTGATAGATTCCAAATTTTATATTAACGTATATAACACATCTATCATGATAGATTCGTACAATTACAACACGGTTTACATTATCACAACGAAACCAGTATATCACACAAAAAATACATAACAAAATTAACATTATGCTACGTATTATATTGGTACAATTGAAATGAATTATACCTGCGACCTCGAGGATCGCGATCCACTCATTGGATCAATGGTCATAGGCGACTTGCCCCGATCTGCTAATATCTGGGAGATGCCCCTAACAACACCCTAATAAAAAAACATAGTGAAAGTCACCTAAACGATTCCAAAAGTATTCATGAGAAAACACATCAAAAAAATTATTATTCATATTATATTTTTAATATTACAAAGATGTATACCCGTTGCGTGGACCCTGGTGTGGCCAACGTTACGGAACCAGCCTGCATCAAAAACATAGACTAAAAAATTATGTAAATGAAACCAAAATATTCATTGAAACATTAATATAATGCTAAAACATTTTGACATATTTTAATTGTACAATTCAAATCAGGTCTACCTGTTGCCCCGAGGGTGTTGTCGTCTGATCAACATTCGACGGGTGTATTTCCCGATCAACATTCTGCATCAAATATAAATTTCATTATATAAAACAAACCAAGTTATTAATAATGGAAAAACAAATCAAATAGAAACTCCTTTCTCTTATTATATTTGTACTATTAGAAAGATGTATACCTGCTCCGTCGAGGAAGAAGTTCTCCTCCGACCATTTGTTGACAGGGATTTATCCCGATCACTAGCCTGCGAAGTAAATATGGGAAATTTAAATGAAATAAACTAACAAAAAATCCTTATGATGTTTAATTTATTACTAAAAGGTTGGGTAAAATGTTATATAGTAACCTTGTTTGTATCTACTCGGTTGACAGGGTAATTAATAAGCAACTCGTCCCCTGCAGATATTGTTTTAATAGCAACTACAAAAACACGGTTTCCTTCATGCCCCTCAAATTCGTAGTTTGGTTGCTTAATTGTAGACCCTAGTTGTGCACTATTTATAAACCCCACAATATTCCCTGTGGCTTTTGGCCTTCCGTCCATGTACAACGTTCCTCCTTTATTTTGATTTTTGTCTTTCAATTGTAAATAGTTTGTTGACAATCCATAGCTACGCATACTTTTTGTATATGGGACAAGGAGCATCCAATTGTTGTAGTTGTATATGGGTCCAACATACTCCATCAATTTTGTACATGTCCCGTAACCGACCAAGATGCAATCCATGGAAAACAACTCGAAACCATGTATCGACGACGGTGCAATTCGATATCTCCTCTCGTTCACACAAAAATCAGTGTTCGGTGGAGGAAGATCCTTCGGTACCCATTGTTTCACTAAATTTCTGTACCTCAAGGGCACCTCTTCGTCGTCTTTTGTCTCATCACCATAGGAACATGCCCCCCCTTGACCGTGAAAAAATTCATTGCGTCTATGGAATATTCTTTTGGTTTTTTGACATCTAGTTGATACAATTCTTCTAGACCTACTGGATGTCTCACTTTCCTCTAGCCTTCCTAAACTCCCCTCGCTCGAGGAAGACAAATCAGACAAATACCTATTTGGTTCTACCTGCACCATTGGAAAAAAGTTCAGATTCGACCGCAAGGCATAGCGCCTCTTAAAAGTTGATGTGTATCGCCTTTTATAATTTAACTTGATCCTCATTCCCTTTGTCAACTTGTAGGCATTCAAGTGATGATCGGAAGATGACCTATTTATCTTTCTTAAGAGTAGAAAGTCATGCAATATTTATGAGTTGTTTTTTAATATTTGATTTAACGCTACATCACACACGTAACACACATGTAGCACACATGAAACACTACACATACACGTTACAAGATCTCCTCTAATGCTACAAGTCCTGGCTACTTAACGAAAACTATTTACCACATATTTGATTTCCTTAGTGTAGACGTTTCCTGTAATATACTCAAAAGAGTTACTTTCAGAAATGACTGTGCCTCTTAGAGGCTAGTCAACTCTAGGAACCAAGTGACCCTATGATAGGGCTAGTACAAACCAGAGAGAGAGAGATGACTGGGCTATGGTACAGTCAATCAAAGAAATTCAGTGACAGTAAAAAGGCTCAGTACAAAGACCAACCAGTAAGGTACAAGTAAAAAAAAAAAGAATGGGTATAAAGACTCACAACCCTTGGGACTAAGGGGGTGTACATTACGTCAAATGTAGACAAACTACCATAGTTATAACCACAAGACCAAAAACATAAAAGGCGGTCCAAATCAATATATGCAATATCTCCTTGTAACTACCTCATATATGCAATATCTCCTTGTAACTACCTCATATATGCAATAGCTCCTTGTAACTACCTCTTGAAACTCAAATAGTACCACCAAAAGGTATGATAGCATGCAATCTTCCAAACTAAGGTCAGGAGGGTGGTACGAAGTGGGTATAAAGACACATAAAAATTTGGAGAAAGTGGGTGTACCTCAAATGTGGACAAACTACCATAGTACCCACAAGACCTAAAACATAAAAGGTGGTACAAATCAAATGATATCCCAATACCAGTAAAACACTTAAAAGGTAAAAGGTAAGGTACCACAAAAATATTATGGACAAAATGAAAGGACCATAAGACAATCGACCAAGGTGAGGTACAACCATTCATCTCTCTCTCAAATGTACCATTGTTCCATATAACTTGAAAGACCATCATCACAGTAAATGGAAAATTCCACATGGGTGATGTGATCATGTGGTCCTCTAGACTACTCCTACGGTCAAGCATTAGTGGCTCCAGGAAGGGGTGTTCAGTCCCTTCAGAAGACCATCTAACTCAACCATCTCAAAGACTTAGGAGAAGAGGACATCACACATCATCAAATAAGTATTGGTAACTACCGTGTATGAACTCAAAAACCCTAAAGAAATCAAGCATGCAGAAGGGGAGCTATGAAAAGACAAGGCTTGCAGGCCAAAAAAACATACTCAAAAAACTATACTGGGACCGATGTCATAGTAAGCGAGCTGAAACAAAAGTGGCCAGAATGCCAACAAGTAGCACTAAAAAGAAAAAGACCCTCTAAAAAGGTGATAATGCAAGCAAACTTCCTAACTAGGAGCTGGAGACCTCGACAAATCGTATCCTTCGCAAGGTGATGAAATCCAAGTTGAACAATACGAAGTGAGAGACCGAATTTGAAGGATATCCCTCCACCGAAAGGGATCCTGGGTAAAAGAGCCCTAGTAGAAAAGTCACTAAGCTATCTCATTCATGACACGTCGGAAAAGGTTTTCGGCACTTCTGCCTTATCACCCTTGTATTACCAGTATGGTGGCCGGAGAATACAAGGAAGACAATGATCGATGTTGCCTTAGGGCTAAGTGGAGTGTGGCATTCCACACAGTTCGTCTGGTTCTCGATCTCGCGGTGGTTTAACCCCTGAAACAACAGGAGGCCCCTCCACAAACTGGTCATGATCGTGTCAATAAATACTAGAGGATTTTAGTTCCCTGAAGACAACGACTATGTCTCAGATGAAAAATGACAAGGGGGAATTATTTGGATGCCTATCCCCAGTGTCCTACCTAACTAACAAATTATTTTTATCCTCAAGCGAGGTTAAAGTGTGTTGAGTTAACGAGTTAAATTTTAATGGTTGTATTACTCAGTCGGGTGATGGAAGTGAAACTTGTGGTGTGATGACTGACTCGAACCATGGAAATGCATATGAATAAAATAAGCCTTTCCTTTCAATGAATGCTAGCTAAGGTAAGGAGAGAGTTCTTTCAAACTATAACTACTCTTTCAAATTAAATGAATCCAACAAGTGTTCAAGTTCATTCATGGGACCTCAAGGAGAGCTTCAGATCATATACTCAAGTCATGCAAATGAATTCATCACATAAAACAAAGTGATAATAAATATAGGAATTGTACATATCCATGTTCATAATTCTCTAGGAACACTTATAACATTCTTCAATAATTGCACAGGCGGAGGTCACAGTTGGAGCCAACTACATATTTTCCCCAGTTATACATGGACTTTAAGTAGCATTTGTCGGTATGTTGTGCATGCAGACAGCAGTTTAAATGATGAAATGACATACACACTACTTATACCAAGACCAAAAGTTTAATTAGAATTGCTATCTATGGTGGACACGTGTGCTAGTTTTAATTTCTAAATTAGCTTTCTGAGACAAATTTACAAGGAGATGACAAGAAGGAAAGCATGTTTATGAACAATATCACACAAATAGATATGAAGGTATAGGAGTAGCTTGAGAAAATCCAACAAATAACACAAGGCCATACATGACCAACATCAGGAATAGTATAAGTTCCATGTTGGAGATAAGGTATAGCTTCACCTATGCAAGGGAGATTGCAAGGACCAACAAAGAGGCCCAAGCCTCTTAGATATGGACCATTTGACATTGTTGAACAGATAAATGAGAATAATTTTGTGTTGAGGCTTCCTTCGTATATGCAGATGAGTTTTGTGGTGAACGTGGAGTAACTGAAGTTGTTCGAGCCATCCATGTCAGATGGAGATGATGATCAACAAATTCTTCCAATTTTTGAAGACCTTGCCCCTCACACACTTGTGAAGTTGAAAGAAGACATAGTGTTGCAACATAAAGAATAGGTAACCTGTAGAGAATGAAAAGAACTATGGAAAATTGGCCTCAAGGGATAGACTCTAAGAAAAGTGAAATTATATGAGAAGAACCATACTAAAAGCAAGTTCCCTCATCTATCCTTGGAAACTTTTGGGAACCAAAAACCTCCCAATGGGGAAGTTTGATTTGAAATTGGATCCCAATAACAATGGCTTCAGGAGCAGACTCAACAAAGATTGGAAAGACTATGTTGAGTTAAGAACAAGGAAAAAGATATAGTGGTGGCATGAAGGACCCCATGTCATTGCTAATGGTGTCTAGCCTTGCATAAAGAAAACACTCCAATGTTAGAATGAGATATTTATCTCATTCACTCGTCGAATATAAGTGACATGTAGGAAAACATTTATGTCATGTATTAAATAATATAAAAGGAAAAATTGCTCCTTAAATGTATGAAAAGGAGAAAAGACAAAGAGAAATGTCATTTCTAATGGTGTCTAGCCTTGCATAAAGAAAAACACTCCAATGTTAGAATGAGATATTTATCTCATTCACTTGTTGAATAGAAGTCACATGTAGGAAAACATTTCTCTCATGTATTAAAGAATATGAAAGGAAAAATTCCTCCTTATATGTATGAAAGGGAGAAATTCCTCCTTATAAGGAAAAATTCCTCCTTATAAAGGGTTGGGGACACTTGGCCTTCCAGCTATCCCTGGGCTAGATCTCCTCCTATTTACTTCATTCCAAAGATGAGAGAGGGGTTCTTTGGCATAGAATAGGAGTGCTACTATCCAAGTTCCCATATGAGTATTGGCTAACAAGGCCATGATAGCTACCCATGTACAAGTGAGAAATCAACAAATATTTATTAATCCCATGAGAAAAACAACAATCTCAAAGAAGTAAATTAAGATGATTAGGGTGACATGCAACCTCTTATTAGAAAGAGAGCAGAATGCTCTTCACCACAGTTCAAACAAGACAAAACATGGAGACTCCAATAAGAATTTATGACAAAACCTATGCCAATAACTTCTAAAATACAATCAATTGAAATAAAAATGCCAAAATCCTAAAAATACAAATTTCTTTTACATGCAAAATGCAAAGTTTCTTTACTGTGAAAAATGACAAATGTAGAAATTTTGTAAACACAAGCTAATCATTTTGAACTTGTGTCTCCTCCTTCACACACAAACCCCACATGCCAACTCTACAACATAAAACATGTGAACACAATGTGCATGACCAATATGTGAAGCTTAGAATCTGCACAGAGTATCATATATGAGTTTGACATAACAAAGAAAATAACAATAAAAGTGTACATTGTTATTTGTTGTATTATAAGAAGAAGTTAAATTTATTTATAACAAACTTAGAAAGTCTTAACACAAAATAATTTGCAGATATATTAGGCTAAACATAAACATTTGATGGTATATTAGGCTAAACATAAACATACCAGCATGTGGATAAGTCAACCTACATAAACTTAAATAGCTAGCTGTATGTAGTAAATTTCCCATAAGTCAAAAATACTGTGGCATTGAAGCTATGGGTGTTGTAATTATCACCAAAATCTTATCTGTCAAATGTAAAGTCTTAGCACTTATTATGGAGGTAAACTCAAGGTAACTTAAAAGCAGGGTTTCTGTCACTGATGCTTTACCATCTCTGCATAGGCTAATAATGATAATCTCTGCACATTTTCAATCTACATAGAACAACCGGGGACCACCTAATGAAACATTTTTGTTGATCCTATTTGTCTCAAACACTTAGGGAAAAGACACAATCCACATGAATAATGGAGAAACATTAATTCATCAATAGAGCCATAGTTTCAGCATTAATACTACGATTTCATTAATTAAATAGGTTCGAACTAGGAAAAATGAATTGTCAGTCCCGCTTCCAAATATGTAGCATCTACATTTTCAACCATCTTTCTGGCTGATGAGAAGCATAATAGCTTCCATGGGAAATGACAAAGAGGTGACGGTGCCCAATCTTGTGAGCTCTTTGGACCTTTCTCAAAGGGTAAGTTCTGCATTCAATGGAGGAGATCATAATAGAAGGGTACGGCCACATAAGTGCCATCACGGGGGTTCTGATTTACACACAAGAAAAACAAAATTACAATACCAAATTAGAGATTTAAACTCTGGATTGGACCCCATAAAAATTAGGGCATTGTACTCACCGATTTGGGAGGCTCCATTGCTTCTTCTCGGAGTTTCTCCACTCTGGCTCAGTCTCAAATGCACGACCACAATCCCAATTTCCACGAACAGGATCAATATCCTCTGCTAATAGCTCAGTACCAGACTCAAATGCAGGGAATGTCACAATCAAATTTGCATGTGCAGGGTGAATATCCTCTTCTCATAGCTCAACAAAGGTCACAGAAAGGTCACCGTAGGAGGTAGCAAAAAGGTCACAGAAAGGTCCGCAGTAGAATGGTCATGCGGGGAGGTAGCAGAAAGGGTTTAGGGAAAAACCCTTTCGCGGGAGGTATCGGCAGCACACATCACGGGTCGAGGTAAGTTTTTATTTTGCAATGTATTTTTTATTTTTTTATATATGTCTATTATATATATAGTGATTTTTTTTATATATTTATTATATTTTGTTTTTTTATTATGTAATGTTTGTTTTTTGTTATTTTTTTTTATTATTTGATTTATTTTTTGTTATTTTTTTATTCAATACAATATATATATATATATATTTATTTATTTATTATCATTTTTTATATAATATTTATATATTAAATTCAAAAAAATACAACAAATAATACAAACAATAACACAAATAATTAAAAATTTAACCATAAGATCAGGATTGAAATATAATCAATCTAGGTTATTTTTGTTTAGAGGTTAAAAGAAGACCTTATATCAAGCTATTTTACTTGTATAGAGATGTATTTTCTTAGACATACCAGGACTTGAAGGTGTATGACACAATAGCTCATATATGCAATAAAAGATGTGAAAGGTTCATCCATCATTAGAACCGTTGATGCAAAAGGATCAGTTGAAGAAGTTGCTAGATGCAAACATTATGTTTCCAATGCACCATTAGCCATGAATTGAAAACGTTGTACATGTTAAGGAACACGAGTGGTGAAAATAGGCCTTGTGTCAATTTTAGAAACCTTAAGTAAGCATAAGAGAAATATAATTATCGAGTTCCACCTATGGAGTCAATTTTGAAACTTGTAATGAGATCTGAAATGCTCACTCTACTATGTATTTTTGGGATCTAATCAAGTTCTTGTATCAAATGAAGATAGATCGAAAATTGCTTTCAACAACAAATGGAGCAATTCATGTGTAATGGATATAGCTTTCATAGGCCTTATAAATCAAAATGTACTTGTCTAAATCGACAATATTGAAATTAAAGATATTTTTAATAGATGTAGAAAATATGGGATCACACTACATCCCAATAAAACCATTTTCATTATTGCATAAGGAAAATTACTTGGGCATATCATATCAAAATACATGATATTGGTATATTCAAAAAGAATAAAACCTATAACATTCTATCCCATTGCCACACAACAAGGAATTGATGTAATCATTCTTTGGGATGATCGATTTCATAAGGTGTTTTGGCTTTGACTTCATTGAAATCCTCAAACCCTTATAAAAGATGATTAAGAATGATGCATGAGTTTATAAACTAAGGTTGAGAAATCAAGACAACTATTGCTACCGCTCCATCCTTAAACAAATTAATCCAAACTTTGATTATTATTTTTACCTCTATGATAAAAGGAGTGAATGCCCAATATCATTTATGAGCATGAGAATACAAGATGTTAAATTAAACTATATTTAATGATTAAAAAACAAATCTAAGTAAGTTATGCATTTGCAATATCTAATCAATCCCTTTTGTCACACTCACTGTAGGTGGAAGGAGTGATTTTCCAATGTCATTTATTAGCAGAAAGATTACACGATGTTGAATTAAACTAAGCTAGTGATTAAAAACACATGAATAAGTTATGCCACTCTCATTTGTCACACTCACTCATAAATAACTATCTAGTGATTAAAAACACATGAATAAGTTATGCAACTCTCTTTCGTCACACTCACTTATAAAGATGAATTATGAAAGGAGTGACTTTCCAATATCATTTATCATTTATGAGCACATAATTACAAGGTGTTCAATCAAATTACCAAGTGGGCATAAGTTGCACTATGATGATGATGAAGAAGATGATGATGATGATGATGATGATGACGACGATGATGTTGGTGGTGATGACAACGACAATGATGATGAAGACGATGATGAAGATGATGGCGATGATGATGATGATGATGATGATGTTGGTGGTGATGACAACGACAATGATGAAGATGATGATGATGATGACGATCACGAAGATGATGATGATGACGATGATGAAGAATGTCTATCTAAGATGATGAAGAATGTGTTTTTTGTCGTTATGATGATGATGACGATGATGATGACGACGAGGATGATGATGACGATGATGTTGGTCATGATGAATGTGATGATGATGATGACGATGATGAAGATGATGGTGATGATGATAATGATGACGATGATGTTGGTTGTGATGACAACGACAATGATGATGAAGACGAAGATGATTACGATGATCATGATGATGATGATGATGATGATCAAGATGGGGACGATGATGACAGTGAGTACAGGGTTGGTGGTGATGACAACGACAATGATGAAGATGATGATGATGATGACAATCATGAAGATGATGACGATGACGATGATGACGAAGATGATGATGAAGACGATGATGATGAATGTCTATCTAAGATGATGAAGAATGTGTTTTTTTTCATTATGATGATGATGACGACGACGATGATGATGACGATGATGTTGGTGGTGATGACAACGCCAATGATGATGAATACGATGATGAAGATGATGGTGATGATGATGATGATGATGATGATGTTGGTTGTGATGACAACGACAATGATGATGAAGACAAAGATGATTACGATCATGATCATGATGATGACGATGATGATGATCAAGATGGGGATGATGATGATGATGAGTACAGGGTTGGTGGTGATGACAATGACAATGATGAAGATGATGATGATGATGACGATCATGAAGATGATGATGACGATCATGAAGATGATGATGATGATGATCATGATCATGATCATGATGAAGACGATGATGAAGAATGTCTATCTAAGATGATGAAGAATGTGTTTTTTGTCATTATAATGATGATGACAATGATGTTGGTCATGATGAATGTGATGATGATGATGATGATGATGACGATGATGAAGATGATGGTGATGATGATGATGATGACGATGATGTTGGTGGTGATGACAACAAGAATGATGATGAAGACGAAGATGATTACGATGATCATGATGATGACGACGATGATGATCAAGATGGGGATGATGATGATGATGTTGGTGGTGACGACAACGATAATGATGAAGATGATGATGATCACAATCATGAAGATGATGATGACGACGATGATGAAGATGATGATGATGACGATGATGAAGAAGATGATGATGATGATGATGATGATGATGATCCTGGTGATCATGATGAAGATGGTGTTCATGATGAAGATGATATTGATGATCAAGCAGTACGCCATTTGGGGTAGCATGATAATTGTACTGTATTTTCTTAATTATAATCTTCTCTATGTTTCGAGAATCGTTGAATATTCTCTACTAAACAGGGCCAACCATGTGAAGGTGGAAGCTCTTATGGCCCCTCCCCGATATCCGATGAAAATAATCTAGTTACCATTGGGAAAAGTCCATCATATATCCGAATTCCTCAGGTTCGAAAATGCCGTCGATTATCCGACATCCAAACCGTCAGATACCCGAACAAGCGTCAGATATTCGTAGAGCCGTAGGATATCCTACGAGCTTCGTCGGATATTCAAAATTACGTCGGATATCTGACAGGGGCCTTTCAAAATTTATTAAAAAAAAACAAAAAAAGTAAATTTGAAAGAAAAATCCGACGTCACAGTCCATTTCATCGGAGGTCGTCAGATTTTGGGTTCAAATCTACTAGTGTGTGATGGACAAGCCATCAAAGTGGGAGGATTATCTACACTTGGTAGATTTTGCATATAATAATGAGAAGCAAGCATCATTGGGCATGAGTCCATTTGAAGCTTTGTATGGTAGAAAGTGTAGGACATCGGTTACTTGGGATAATCCAGTGAACAAAATTGTACTTCGGCCAAAATTGCTTAAGCAAATGGAACAAGAGGTTTTGAAAATTAGGTAGAATTTAAAGGCATCCCAAGATAGACAAAAAATCTATGCAGATAAGAACATAGTGCATAGGGAGTTTCATGTTGGGGATCATGTTTACCTTAGAGTGAGGCCAATGAAGAGTTCCTTGAAGATTGAAATTTGTGACAAGCTATCACCAAGAGATAGTGGGCCATTTGAAGTTCTTGAGGGGATAGGGCCAGTTCCATATAGAATTGCATTGCCTCTTAATACTAGAGATCATAATGTTTTTCATGTTTCTTTGCTTAAGAAATATGTACATGATCCTAAGAATTATTCCATGTTCTTTGAGTAATCCAATTACCTCCTTTTGACTATTTTCTAATCATTGAATGCAAGTGTGAGATTGGTGGGAAAATTCACCTCATGTATTTATTGAAGCATGGGGATGAATTTACTTTTATTTCAATTCTTTTAGTTACCAGAAGTTAGTATGCAGCTGCCAGGAGTCATTTCTTCTATAGTAAGAAGCTATGTTAGTTTTCTTTTCACCATTTTCTCATATCACTTGGGGTCAAACCTCATTCCCTCACCCTCCCATTCTCTCATGCATATCTACACTATGAAGAGCTCCCCATTGTTGTTCATGACCTTACCAAATTGTGTGTAACCCGGAAATTCAAATTTAGAGACAAAGTTGTATTTGAAGGGAAAAATAGATGTTTGTAGGTTATTAGAGAGGTTGGGAAATATAGGAACCTTACCCATAAATTTATGCTACTCACAGGTGCTTGAGAAGCCACAAATTGAATCTATAGGTGGTTCTCCAACAACACATACCATATTGGACTTCTTCTATGCACACACTGGAAGCACTTGACAAGATGGACCGCCCAAGAGAAATGTGGAACAATGAAGGGGATTCCTGAGCTGAGAAGGGTGCTGTGTGGGGCAGGTATTGTGGAACCCAAGGCTGTGATGGTTGAGCAATATCCTTGTAGAGTTTTGTATAAGCATTTGGATAAGCACAAAGAGCGAAACAGGTTGTGATCCGAGAGATAGAATCTTGTAGGTGTTTCCTTCGCCCTGGTGGCCTTATAGCCCAGCTTGGGGGTGGAATATCATCAAAAAGAGTATATGCTAGATAGAGAGGCTATGGTTGAGTGGAAAATTTCTCTTACATAGCCAGTTGCTTGGATCCGTGTTGGATAAAGATCAATATTTGTTTGTATTTCAATGTGCAATGTTTTTATTTAATGCTTGTAATGTTTGAATTCATATATTCTTGCTAGATGTGTGCGGATAGATTTTATTTCCACTGTGTATGTTTGTTTATGCATATGCACGCATCTTTTAAATATTATGGAATTCATAATGTAGTTTTGGGGTGAAACTTGTGAGCCCAAAATCAATTAATGTCCCCTCCCATTGGTTGGATTGGGTGAAGGGGATGTTACATGTATGTTTTCCTTATATAGATTTTGGTTAAATTCTCAAATAATAAGCATTTTCCATCTTATCATTTTCCTAGACTCGTTTTCCTTTTTTGTATCATAACAAGGAGTAGTAACATGTTGATGAATTGTAGCGAGTAGTGATAATGAGAATTTGGATAATCTACACACCACTCTTGGTTTCACTTAAATATTAAGAATTCACTTGCAAATAAATCCAAAGGATACAAGATGCTTGACACAATTATGAGATATGGGTTTGTTGTAGAAAGTTAGTAAGTGGGATAAACTGTAGTGTGAAAAACATGATACAAGATAAATGAGGCACCAAGCCAACCATTAAGATTCATAAATATTATGTCTATCTTAGTCTTGAAGGTGAGTCCAGTGGTCTATAGTTAGTAAGTAGTTAATTGCATAGTCAATGAGTGTTAGGGTCCTACCCTAACCCCCCTACTTTATCAATGTATAAGGCTATAAGGCCCATTCGATAGTTAGTCGATAATGACTTAATGTAAAAGTGTTAAATTTTCAGCATTAATTCACAATACTCTAGGATCTTTATTGAGAGAATAACATGTACAGTATATCAATGCATAACAATCACAATAAGCATGACAAGCATCACAAGAATCAAAAGCATGAGAGACAAGAGACACAGAGTTTCCGTGGGGAAAACCCTAAGGTGAAAACCCCACAACTTCCTCAAAGATAGAGAAAGCAATGGCTCAACCAAAGTACAACCAAAATACATTGAGATAATCTCCTAGTAGCAGATGATCCTCCTCCTCACTAGTGCGCCACTTTCTGAGTGAGAGAAGTGTGACTTTCCGAATGATCCAAATAGAGATCTCCCGATCTCTATTTATACATAACCTGTTTGCCCAGTTACACTATGGGGCTGACTTGTCTATATAGATACATCCACAATATAATATATATTTTAGGGCCAACCCTACATATGGTGGTCTAATAACCCATCGACAAGTACACACACTTGCGACACTTTTCAATCCACATGACGACATTTCCTTATAGAGGAATAACACATCTCTAATAAGGGTACAATAAATATATATGAAATCAATAGATGAAATACATTCCAAAGTTACATATACATTAACACTCCCTCTTAACTAGGAAGGTATTTCTCGACACAGATATGTTAGACAAGTCTTCTTCTCGGGATCATCGTCATCATCATCGTCACTGCTACTGCTATCTCAACCAATCTATGACTCTACTCGTCATAGGATACATAGCCAGTCCTTTTTCATACTAGATGTAGGCCCACCACCTGCAGGTCTTCGTCATCACTGGCCATACTATGGAATCCTCAGGACTTATTACGTGTGTCACAAAACCTTGAAAGAGCATCCCAGGCTGTTACGAGCACATGGCTCTACCTATAGGATCTCCCAGGGCCATATTATATGTGACCTCACCACAAAACCTTGCAAGAGCATCTCAAGCTGTTACAAGCACACAGCTCTACCTATAGGATCTCCCAGGGACAGATTATATGTGGTCACCACAAAACCTCGAAAGAGAATCCCAGGCTGTTACGAGCACACAGCTCTACCTATAGGATCTTTCAGGGACAGATTAAATGTGGTCATGGAAAAACCTCACAAGAGCATCCCAGGACTTATTACGGGCACACAACCCAACCTATCGGATCTCCTAGGGACATATTATATGCCATAGGACAAAACCTCGAAAGAGCATCTGCCAGATATCCCAGGGCCAAATTATATGCCATAGGCAAAACCTCGAAAGACTATATGGAGATCTCCCAAGGCCAAATTAAATGTCCTCCCAGAGAAAAACCTCGAAAGAGCATTTGCCAGATATTCCAGGGCCAAATTATATGCCATAGGAAAAACCTCGAAAGACTATCTGCAAATCTCCCAGGGCCAAATTATATGCTCATCTGCACAACTTGATCCATGGCCATAGAGTATCAACCTGATACTCACCATACATCATCTTGATGTACACATGATCATCCTGACCATCATCACTGCAACATCCTGCTGCATGTCATCTAGAGCAACATCCTGAAGCTCGTCATCCATGATCATCCTGATCATACAATGCATCTACCTGATGCATACCAAGTATCTACCTGATACATATAATCATACATGATCCACTTGATACAAATACAAATACATGATAAATATCACCATACATGATCCACCTGATCATACAATGTATCCACCTGATACATATACAGATACATGGTCCAAGCATCCAACATGATGCATATACAAAATACATACAAATGATCCTACTGATCATATCCAGCATCCAACATGATGTGTACATACATATACATATAAATGATCCAACTGATCATATCCAACATCCAACATGATGCATACATACATATACATATAAATGATCCAACTGATCATACAAAGCAGAAACCAGAACATCATCCTGATGCTCATCATCCAGCGCTTACATCCATAGCCATGTGAAGGATCCTCCTTCCAACATGCTTGAAATGGCTTCTGCAAATGTGTCCATCACTTCTTCCTCGAAGTGTCATCAATCTGAAGAACACCAAGCCTCTCCTTGAAGTACTCGAACTTCACCCTGTCTAGTGGCTTCGTCAACACATCTGCAATCTGCTTGTCTGTTGCAATATACAGGAGCTTCACAGCTCCTCTCAGCAACATATCCCTGATATATTGATATTTGATCTCTATGTGTTTCGACCTGTCATGAAACACTGGGTTCTCGGACAGCTTCAAACAACTTTGGTTATCACAAAAGATACCAGTAGCATCCAACGGGAGATCAAATAACTCAGACAGTTGCTTCCGTAGCCATACTACCTCACAACTAGCTGAACAGGCTGCAACATACTCTGCCTCAGCTGTACTCAGTGCTACGTAGGACTGCTTCCTGCTAAACCAAGAGATCACACCTGATGCCATACTGAAGCAGCACCCAGATGTGCTCTTCCTATCTGCAGCACTGCCAGCCCAATATGAATCAACATAACCCTGCAGGTTAAACTTTTGATTTGCTTCATACTTGAGCCCATAATCCACTGTACCCTTCAGGTACCTCAGAATATGCTTTACAGCAACCAAGTGAACACTCCTCGGATCCGTTAGGAACTGGCTCAATGTGTTCACCGCAAAGCAAATATCTGGTCTCATGTTCGTCAGGTACATTAAGGACCCAATCATCTGACGGTACATAGAGACATCAACCGGCTCAGATGAAGCATCGCATAGAAGCTTCAGATTCGATGCCATAGGTGTGACCATGGCCTTGCAATCCATCATCCTGAATCTCTTCAGGATATCTATTGTGTACTTCCCTTGACCAAGGAAGATCCCACCTGCACTCTGCCACACCTCCATACCTAGGAAATAATGCATCATTCCCAAATATTTCATATCGAACTCGGTAGCAAGCTTCCTCTTTGTATATGCAATCAATCTGTCATCTCTTGTTACAAATAGGTCATCCACATATAGGAGTAGAACCATAGGATTCCCTTCCTCAACCTTGTAGTAAATATTGGAATCCTCTTTACTCTTGGTAAAGCCCAAACTAGATAGGAAACTGTCCATCCTACCATACCAAGTTCTGGGAGCTTGCTTCAATCCATACAAGGCTTTCTTCAATCTGCACACATATGACTCCCTGTCATGTATTTCGAAACAGAGTGGCTACTCCACATATACTTCCTCTTCAACTACACCATTCAAGAAAGCAGTCAGTCTTGACATCCATCTGGTGTATTTTCCATTTCATCGCTGCAGCCAGGGCAAGTACTGTTCTGATGGAAGTATACCTGGCTACAGGTGCAAAAGTTTCTTCATAATCTATTCCCTCTTTCTGAGAGAAGCCACGAGCTACAAATCTTGCCTTGTATTTCTCTACACTACCATCTGCAGCATGCTTGATTTTGTAGATCCATTTGGAAGTCACAACAGACTTCTCTTTAGGTCTTGGGACAACATCCCAAACATCATTCTTCATTATTGATTGGTATTCCTCAACCATGGCATCCTTCCATTCTTTCTTTTCCGCTGCTTCTTCATAACTGGAAGGTTCTTTGTTCATGATGTCACAAAGTAAAGCAACATAGCTGGTATGTGATCTGGTTATCTTCTTTGCTCTATGTTCTTCTTCTGGAATGCCAAATATTTTTGTATCTTGAATGAGCTCTCTAGCACATGCAGGTTTCCTCTTGTGAGAGTTATCCTCATGGGGTGGATCTACAGGTTCTTGCATATCTTCAAACTCACGAACAACTTCTGGAATTGCTTCAGTCATGGTAGTGTCTTGAAATCTAGTTTCCTTAGGTTCTTCATAAACTTTGATAGGTGCCTTCCTTGATTTGATGAATGCTGAGTTTTTATCAAATGTTACATCCCTGCTAACATCAATCTTCTTGAACCCTGGAAAGTATATTCTGTAGGCCTTTGAGCTTTCACTATAACCCACAAAGATACCCTTCTTTCCTGAGGGATCTAGTTTGGTCCTATTTTCCTTTGGGACATGAGTGTATATTGGACAACCAAATATTTTGAGATGGATGACTTCAAGTTTCTTATCAGAAAAGACCTCTTCTGGTCTCTTGTTGTCCAATATCTTGTGGGGTGTTCTGTTCTGCACATATACAGCTGTTCTAGCTACTTTTGCCCATAGATGCATAGGTAGATCCTAGTCATGCAGCATTGCCCTTGTTGCTTCCATGATTGTTCTGTTCTTCCTTTCTGCAACTCTATTCTGTTGAGGATTATAAGGAGCAGTCAACTCCCTCTTAATCCCTAAATCACTGCAAAGCTTCTTGAAGTCACCTGAGGTGAATTCTCCACCATTGTCAGATCTGAATGTTTTGATCTTCTTGTCAGTTTGATTCTCCATCAAGGTTTTGAATTCCTTGAACTTATCAAACACCTCATCTTTGTTCTTCAAGAAGTATACCCAAGTTTTCCTAGAGAAGTCATCAATAAATGAGACATAGTAAACATACCCACTTAGAGAACTGGATGACATAGGACCACATACATCTGAGTGGATGATTTCTAGGATGTCTTTTGCCTTGCTTGGGAAAGCCTTCTTAATGTTCTTACCTTTTGCACATCCTTTGCAAACACCTTCATGTTTGGTCTTGATTTCAGGAAGACCCTCTACAGCCTTGCTTGCAATTGGAAGTTCCCTATAGTGCATATGAGTAAGTATTCTATGCCAAAGTTCACTTGGCTCCATGGATTCATGTACCATGGCATGTTCAGGTTGACCCTTCAATTTATACAAACCTCCCTCTTGCTCTCCAATCACTACTGCATCATCGATTGTTTTACCCTTTGGCCACATTAGGACTTGGCCATCTACAAATGCAACCCTCATGCCTTTTGCATCAAATGCAGAGATGGAGAGAATATTCTTCTTGAGCCCAGGTACATAAAGGACTTCTTTCATCTTCAAATATTTTCCAGAATCTAGGTTATAGGAGGCTTCACCACTTCCTTTGATTGGGTATTGAAAATCATCCCCAAGTTTCACCTTATGGGGTGATTCATGTTCAGATAGGTTTACAAAAGATTCCTTAAACCCAGTCATGTGTTTGGAATCCCCACTGTCAATCAACCAATCATTACAACCATGGGAGATAGTACCTGTGAGAGCAGAGATTAGAACATACTCTTCTTCACTTGATGAGTCATCATCACTATCATCACTTTCTTCCCTAGCCTTCTTCTTTGGAGGTTCATCATCCTCAGCAGCATGATCGTGGAACTTTCTTTTGCTGCCCTTCTTCTTCTTGTTGGAGTTGTTATTATCCCTTTTGTTCTTGGGACAATCTGAGGCAAAGTGACCCTTCTCATTGCATGTGAAGCATCTTAGATCCTTCTTATTCTTTTGATAGGATCTCTTGTAACGAGAGTGCTCCTTCTTGGGCTTGCTTCTTTTGGTGTGGGCTACGAGAGCTTGATCTTCACCTCCCATCTATTCCTCATGAGATACAAGTCTAGCTTCTTCTTGAGAGTATTCCTCCCACAGTTTACTGAAAGAGATCAATTTATTTCTTGCACAGATTCCTTGAATAAAGGAGTCCCATGACCTAGGTAGGCCATTCAGAGTGGTCATAACAAATTCAACATTGTCCACTACTTCATCCACAACTTCAAGCTTCTCCTTGATCTGAGAGACCTTGGAGAAGTAAGATTGAATGGTTTCTCCATTCCACATCTTGACCCCTTTCAATTGATTCCGCAGAGTCATCTTCCGATTTATGTTCTTCCCTTCAAATAGCTTGGTCAAAGAGTCAAACATCTCCTTGGGTGTGTTTAGAGAAGACACATGGGGTATGAGATGGTCTTTGATAGAATCAGCAATGATTCTCTTTGCCTTGACCAAGTTCTTCTTATGCAACACCTTAGCCTCTTCATCCTCTGGGATAGGGATGTCTTCTTTTATATATGACTCCAACTCATTCTCTTCCAGGATTAACCCAATCCTATACTTCCAAGCTCGGAAGTTATCAGCCCCTTCAAGATTATCCTCAAGCTTGGTGTGGTGAGACATCTTAAAGAGTACTTCAAATGGAAATAGAAAAGATTTAGGTCTTACCACTTGAAATGCTAAAAACTGGATCTGGTCCTGAATTAGGGTTTGTCGAAAAAACCCTAAAAATTCAAAATGTGAATTTCAACTTTATGAAAGGATAGAAAGATGCGCCTTGATGAGTTGATTAGCCTGGTGTATTCAGAATTTGAGATCAGCAAAGCTTTACCCTTCAGATTTGTCTTTTTGTCCTCTTGGGTTTACTAGGGAGAGCCCTGAATTAGGGTTTGAGTTTCCCGGAGATCTACCCATCCAAAAATCTCGATCCAAAGCTCTAAACTTCGATTTTTGCAAGGTGCTTCCAGCTATGTCTTCAGATTTCAGAAATTTCTATTTTTGTGGAAACCCTAATTTTTAGGGCCAAATATGAAAATGCTCAGAATTTAATTCTTATTGGACAGATAGATTCTCCTTGATTAGTAGAGTCAATCTACTATACTGCTTTTCCAAAATCTATGGAGAGAAACCCAATAAACAAGAAACTCAAGTTTCTGTCACTGCACAATGTCTTCTTCTCAGGTTAGCTCTGATACCATGTTAAATTTTGAGCATTAATTCACAATACTCTAGGATTTTTACTAAGAGAATAACATGTACAGTATATCAATACATAACAATCACAATAAGCATGACAAGCATCATAAGAATCAAAAGCATGAGAGACAAGAGACACAGAGTTTCCGTGGGGAAAACCCTAAGGTGAAAAACCCCACAACTTCCTCAAAGATAGAGAGAGCAATGGCTCACCCAAAGTACAACCAAAATACATTGAGATAATCTCCTAGTAGTAGATGATCCTCCTCCTCACTAGTGCGCCACTTTCTGAGTGAGAGAAGTGTGACTTTCCGAATGATCCAAATAGAGATCTCTCGATCTCTATTTATACATAACCTATTTTCCCAGTTACACTATGGGGCCGACTTGTCTATCTAGATACATCCACAATATAGTATATATTTCAGGGCCGTCCCCACATATGGTGGTCTAATAATCCATCGGCAAGTACACACACTTGCGACACTTGTCAATCCACATGACGACACTTCCTTATAGAGGAATAACACATCTCTAATAAGGGTACAATAAATATATATGAAATACATAGATGAAATACATTCTGAAGTTACATATACATCAACAAAAAGGGCCCTCTTTATTAAATAAAGGCCTCTAGGTGGTTAACCCTCATTAATAATAGGAACACAAGTATTTAGGACTTGGGCTATTGAAGCACTATATATAGATTAATAAGGTATGAAATGATTAATCAAGAACCATTGTTGTATTGGATATTTTCTCTTGGAGGTTACCCCCTTGAAGAAGCAAGTGAACATTGCTATCTATTTTATCTATTCCATCTTGTATTTTTATATATTTTCTTTGAATTTCTAGGTTAAAACATATTACAAGTGGTATCAAAGCTCTTTCTTGGGTCAAAAAGGAAGAATTTTCTAGGGCTTGGCTCTTTCAAATGAGTCATCTTGGAATTTTTTCTTCAACATTTTTTCATGTAGTTTCAAGCTCTAAAATTCGCAAGGAACAACAAATACATATGGAGGTAGCATTTGTCCAATTTTTAGCTTTTGGATCGCTATAATTTTTTATATATATTATGTGAAATTTAAGGTATTTTTTTCCTAGGGTTTCTCTCTTTCAAACAAGTCATCTTGACATTTTTGCTCCAATTTTTTTATGTGACATTTTAGGGTCTAAAATTGCAGGATATAGAAGGGACATAGGGAGGTAACATGTATTTGAATTTCATATTCTGGATGACTACATTACCAGAGATACACTCTTTGTAAGTTAGAAATTTTGGATGGCCCAAAAACCAGCCTTAAACAAGTGTTATGGGTAAAATTGTTATATCTAAAGTTTTAAAACTCCAAATTGAGTGCCACCAATTGTATTTAGGATAAAAAATTCATATTTGGACTTAAAAAATTGGACATGTATCAGTTTGTACAAGTGCATCCTTCTAAGAAGGATAAAATCAACAAGTCTTGGGAGGATTACCCTAATTTGGATGGCACATTAGAATTCAATAAAACTTGTGGTATTGCAGAATAGACATATCATACTACTGTAGAGAAAAAATTTAGATGCAGAGGTGAAAACATTCTAGAGTTAGAGAAGCTTATAGACTGTCTCCAAATCAGAGTTTACAAGGAGCCGTGCTTATTTCTAAAATTTTGGCCTACCTTGAAAATTAAGTTATTTTCCAATAATTGTAGAGCTCTTTCTGGGGTTTGTGATCTTAATTTTTTTTTTTTAAAGATGTGTTCTGGTGTCTTTAAATAACACATAGATTTTCCATTCAATGGGTAAACATGTGGTTGGGGAAGCATACTAAAAAAAAATACAAGGGTGTTGAAGCCACATTATTGTGCACCCTTATAACCTTTATTGGTACCCCTTTTAGTAGTAGTACATCAGATAGCACCTATATATGGAATTTCACTTCCACATACCCTCAGATATATAGGAATTATCATAGGTGTACCATCCTTATACAAACTAATCAACCATCTTGCTACTATAGTATACATAAAAACACTTGAGGAGATCACTCCCAAGTACCTAGGTAGTCAAATAGTACGACTAGGGGCAATGTGTAGCCTCCTTAGTTAGTGAGTTGAGATATTGGGTTGAGTACTACTATTAAACCCTGCATGTATATAAGAGATATATATAACCTGACACTCCCTTCTCTTCAAGACCCTATAAACCTTACTCTCCACCAACTATCCCATGGTGGATGGTCCTCCTCCTTATAGACTACCTTGCATTACCCTATACAACATGAATACTTGATCTAATTTCGGAAATCTCGATGCGCTAGAAGAACAATATAAGAATATTCATGCCAAAATCCAGGAAAATGATGACCTATATATAGGACACATTTAGAAACTTCGAGAGGGAATAAAAACTTTGATCAGCAGTTGGATCATAAGTTTGATCATATACTAGCTCAGATATCACCTCATGAAGAAATCCCTTCGAATATATAATAGAGTGAGCCATACCAGAAAGAACCATCTCACTTAGAACTATTTATTCATCATCAAAACCATCTAGATCCTCACATCCACAAACCAATCCATGGATAACAACACTTGGAACCATTTTCCTAAAGTGGACTTGAACAAATTTGATGGTTTGACATCATTAGGATGGGTCACCCAAATGGAATATTAGTTTCCCTTTATTGAATTACTGATGACATGATCAAACTTAAGTTGGGAGTCTTATATCTAGATCCATAATGATGGAAATGGTGGCGGTGGCATAAAAAATACTATGGGAAATTCATCACTTAGACTATATTTGTTAAATCTCTCCATGCCTGTTACACTTAGTGAGATAATCACTATTTGGGGTGGCTTACCAAGTTATGCCAAACAGGCTCAGTTGAAGACTTGATCTCAGCCTTTGAGCAATTAGTCATCCATACAAAGAACTTAACCAATTCTTTCTATAAATAAATTTTCAATTGTCGCCTCAAGGAGGAAATTAAATCACAAGTAAGAATGCAACATACTGCTACCTGGTTGGAGGGATCACGAAGGGTTCCAGAATAAGGGAGAATGATCAATGCACAAACCAACAAACCCTCTTTCATTCCTTGCTCACATTCTACACATGTCAATTAGTCAAGCACAATTATTTCTCCTCACTTGAAAGTACAAAGGTTGTCTCCTTCAGAAGTGGAAGGCCAATAAAGATGGGGACTCTACTATAATTGTGATGAAAAGGATGCTCCATGCTGTAAATGTAAAGAATAAAAGTTATTTCAAATTGATGTGACAACTCTTACCCATTCCAAGGACATCATTATGGAAGATACCCTAGAGTTTTATGATACTAACCAAACTCCTCCCATGCAAGAAGAAGTGGAACCTAGAATCCATCCAGAAGAACCACTCATCTGTCTTCATGCTTTATCCGGTATTTCAACCCCACAAATATTGAAACTTTTAGATTACATCAAGCATCACAAAGTGGTAGTCTTGGTTGACTATGGAAACACTCACAACTTTATTCATCGATGATTAGTTGAATAGATCCATTGCTATGTCCACTTGATTTCCAACTTTCAAATTATGATAGCTAATGGTGGGTCGATGAAATGTGGGGGGCATTGTAAAAATGTGAAACTTCAATTGGGTGATTATAATCACAAAATTTATGTTGGCCATATATATGGGTGGTTGTGATATAGTTTTAGGGGCATAATGGATATGCACATTGGGGCCAATTACCATGGACTTCAAAGAATTATACTTTATCTTTACCCAGGACTCTCATACTCACACCCTCCAAGGGCTCTAGGAAAGCTCCCTTGAAATCATAAGTTCTCATCAGAGGAAAAATTATTGAAGAAAGGACATTATGGAATTATTGCTCACTTATATGCCATCCAGGCTCTAGGTAGCACCACACCTCAAATCCATCTGTACTTGTAGAGAGTTTTGGACAAACATCAACAGGTCTTTGAGACACCAAAGGGTTTACTCCCATCTAGAGGAGAGTATGATCATGGCATTCCCTTGATTTCAAGAAGTCAACCACCGAATGTATGGTCATATTGGAACCCATTTGCACAAAAGAATGAAATTGAAAATATCATCCATTAGCTACTAGAGGTAGGAGTCATTTGTCTCATCCCTAGCCCATATTCATCCCCAATGGTCATGATTTTAAGGAAAGAAGGCAATTGGTGCATGTGTCGCGATTGTCATTCCCTCAATAAGTTGGACATCAAAGATAAACTTCCCACCCCATTCATTGATGATATTTTTTATGACCTCCAAGGGGCCAAATTTTTCACCAAACTCAACCTTAATTCAAGATACCACCAAATCAGGATTAAAGATATCGATATCCCCCAAAAATATTTTTGGACTCATGAAGGACACTATGAATTTTTGGTAATTCCCTTTGGACTATGTAAGGCCCCCTCTACTTTACAAAGCCTCATGAATAAAATTTTGAGGGCATATCTTCGTGTTTTTGTGTTGGTTTTTTTTGATGACATTTTGATTTATAGTAAAACTTGGGATGTACATTTACAACATGTTGATAAATCCTTGCATCTCCTTCAAGACCATTAGTTGTTTATCAAACGCTCCAAGTGTGCTTTTGGGGTCCTAGAGGTTGAATACTCGAGTCACATTGTTGGACAATATGGGGTGAGAGTGGACCCCAAGAAGCTTGCGTCAATGCAAGAATGTCCCCACCCTAAAACCTTGAAGAGATTATGTGGGTTTTTAGGCCTTATATGGTACTATATGAATTTCGTGAAGAACTATGGTAAAATTGCATCCCCATTGACAACCTTTCTCAATAAAAATGACTTTGCATGGAACGAAGTAGTAAAACAAGCATTCTATGTTTTAAACAAATCCATGTGCATTCATTATTAGCTGTGCCTGATTTTACTAAGACTTTTGTATTGGAATGCAATGCCTCCAAAAGCAGCTTGGGTGTAGTTCCAATGCAAGAAGGAAGACCCTTAGCATTCACAAGTAAAAAAATGTGTGAAATGAATTTGGGAAAGTCTACATATGAGAAATAAATTATGGTCATCCTACATGTAGTTGATGCACGACATCCATATCTCATAGGGAAGTGTTTCTAGATCAATATAGACCACCAGATCCTAAAGTATTTTTTGGAACAAAGGTTGTCATCCCTAGAGCAACATAAATGGGTTTCCAAAATGCATGGCTATTATTTTGAGATCATCTACAAAAAGAGAACAGACAATGTTGTGGTAGATGCCTTGTCAAGAAAACATGAGGAAGAGGGATGACTCTTTGCCCTATCCTCTCTAATACCTTAATGGTTAGAGGAAGCAAAACAAGAATGATTAACCATGCTACTACATCTTATATCATCAAGTGGCTCTCGGAGGCTCCCAACCCTCCTCAAGGTTACACTTGGAAACAAGATACACTGTGATATAAAGGTCATTTTTTTCTAGTACCTAACTTTTCTTTAAGACATACATTATAATAGAGTTGCATTTATATCCTCTCATAGGTCACTTAGGATTTCATAAAACTTATGCTCATGCTAGGTGCTCCTTCTAGGAAGGCATGAAAAAGGATATACTTACTTTTGTAGTAGAATGTGGCACTTACTAAAGGAACAAGGGTGAGATAGTAAAGAATCCTAGGGAATTTGAACCATTTCCAATCCCAACAACTATTTGAACTGACATTTCCATGGATTTTATTGTTGGCATTTCGAAGGAAGGTAAGAAATCAGTGGCCATGGTGGTAGCTGATCGAATTTTCAAATATAGTTATTTTTTTGCTCCGCAACACCCATTTACCTCAACAACAGTTGCCCAAAATTTTCTAGATCAATTTTTCAAACTCCACGGCATGCCTACCTCCATTGTGTCAGATGATGACCCACACTCACAAGAATTTTTTTTCAAGGACTATTTAGACTCCATGGCACCCAATTGAAAATGAGTACCACTTAGCATGCTCAAACAGACAACCATACCAAAGAATTCAACAAGTGTATTGAAACATATTTGAGATGTTTTGTATCCAAAAACTTGCACTAGTAGGCACAATGGTTACCTTTGGTAGAGTGGTGGCATAATACCATTTATCACGAGGCTACAAAAATGACACCATATGAATCATTCTATCGCCAATAATCACCCTCCAAGGTTTCTTGTATACCAGGTATTTCCAAAGTACATGTAGTCGATAGTCTACTCCATAATCAAGATGTCACTCTTTCCACACTTAAGGAAAATTTGGCAATGGCTAAAAATTGCATGAAGCAATAGGTAGACTAGTAGTACTCAGAGTGTTCATTTGTAGAAGGAGACCAATTTTTTTATTTTCCTCCAACCTTATAACAAGACCTCTCTCAAAGTTAAAGGCCATCAAAATTTTGCACCAAAGTTTTATGGTCCATATCAGATTGTTCAATGCATTGGTTAAGTGGCCTACAAATCAGTGTTCCTTGTGCATTCCAAGATCCACCCAATATTTCATGTGTCTTTTTTGAAGAGGGTAGTGGGTTAGAATTGTCAAGTTCAAAACACATTACCATGTTTGGATGAAGAAGTCTCCATTTGGCTCCAACCAGAAGCAATTTTAGACACTAAGGAGAACCATCTACATAAACGCTCTATCTACAAAGTTTTGATTCAGTGGAAGAATAAATTACCGGAAGATGCTACTTGGGAACTATCAGGCATTTTGCAACAATTTTCCCATTCCCTTCCTTGAGGACAATGTTTCTTTTGAAGGGAGAGGGCATGTTAGGGTCCTACCATAACCCCCCTACTTTATCAATGTACAAGTCCATAAGGCTCATTAGATAGTTAGTGGATAGTGACTTCATGTAAAAGGGCACTCTTTATTAAATAAAATCTCCTAGGTGGTTGACCTTCATTAATAGCAGGACCACAAGTAATTAGACCTGAGATATTGAAGCACTATATATAGAGTAGTAAGATATGTAATTTTTAGCCAATAATTATAATTATATTTGGATCTTTGCTCTTGGAGGTTGCCCCCTTGAAGATACAAATGAACATTGTTGTCTATTTTATCTATTCCCTCTTGTATTTTTCTATCTTTTCTCTAAATTTATGGGTCTAAGCATATTAAAGTGAGTTAGCCTTTGATGTATGGAATATCTGAAATGTCACCCCTCATAATGTATGAGGTTTTCACTTGTGATTTTCATCATGATGAATTGGGTTTGCAGGTTTACACTTGTGATGGGCAATGTTCATTACTAAAGGAACATCTAATGTAAATATGACAAATGTATAATGAATAAGAGATATGAGATGATTACAATACAATGGAATAACCCACACATATACAATCCTAAAAGACACCTTTGATAATCATTCACAAGGGCTATGTCCCTTGGATAATAATAATAATTATTATTTAATATTTATATATTTTATGTTTGTTACATTGCCTTCTCCTTAATGATGTTTTTTCCTCAAAGTATAATTTGGAATAGTTTTTGCTTGTTGTGGCTCGTAATGTCTTCTCATGATCTTCTATGTTTGTAATTGCCACACTTGACAACACATGACACTATGTTCTTCTAAGTGTTGAATAAAATTGACAAATTGTAAAAGGACTAAACCACCCTAATTCAATTTTATGTAGCATGGTATGATGATAAATCCTCGATGCTGTTTGTTATAATTGGGATGGAGATCAGGTGTGTTGATTTCTTGTAAATATTGATTTGTGGAACTCTCTTCAACTTTTGATGTTTCTGATGATTCAATTGGATTTGTGTTGGTTTCTTTCTCCGAGGTCTGATTTTTTTTAACTAGAAGCTTCTCTATTTCAATTGGTTTAGTCATTGTTTATGTATTGATCATTAATTATTTATTGGTAAGTATTTTTAACTTTTCTTTTTGCGATTTCTTCTCATTCTTCATCTTCTTGATTTGTGCAACCAAGCTTTGATTATGGTTCTTTAAATAACAATTCTATTCATTTTTCTATGATAATATCTTGATGAGATTTTGATTAGGTTTTCTGACTTCAGATCCCCTTGCTTCTTATCCCTTGACTTGTTTATTTGTTGTAGTAACTTTTGGTTATGATATTTAAAGTGTGAAATTTATTTGCCTTTTCTTTGTAATTTTCCTTCAAGATCTTGTGTTTTACTTTCTTCGTGGTTCTTTTGTATTCTCTCCAAAACAACTTGAAATTGTAATTGTCTATTCTGTTGTTGATATTGATCTAGTCCATTTTCTAATTCTTTTATTTTGACTTCCCAATGCATGTTATCTTAATCTTCTATTAAAGTAAACATCTTTTTACAGTTTGGGCAAAAGTGACTTCCATTTTTTTCATCCATATGAATTTTCTCTTTTATCTGCACAATAGGGACATTTTACCAAGAAAACCTTCTTCATCATAGTTCACTACTTTGTTCCTCAAAATATCTTTTAATCCTAAGAAAATGTAAACCCCTTATAGCTCTATGTAAAAGTGTAAAAGTTTAATAGCTTTCTCTTTTTTCTACTACAACTTTTAAAAGATATATATATTTCCACTTATATACTTTATAATAATATAACTTTATAATAAATTTTCTCCCTTTCTTAAATTATACAATATAGCTTTGAATTGGAACTTATAAACTAAATTTATAACCCTTCGTATACTTTTTTATATAACAATGTGTAATGATCGGTTGTGGTTCAACCCTTTTATTATTTTCTAGATACTTCAATATATGTTTTGTCGAAAATCATGCGACTATGGTGCTTTCTGTAATTAGTTGCTATGTCCCTCGAGTTTGGCAGGGCGCATAAAAAAAATGACAGCCCTATCCCCAGGTGGTGACTATACCCAGGTGGTGACTATAGCACTTCGTTAGTCATAGGATTGTGATGCACAAGGTAAGAGGAAATGGTCACTATAGTCTTCTACGACAGCCACTCCACAACAATCAGTGTACCTTAGATTTTCGCTTTATGCAGAAATTTGGTATAGATGATAAATGCTTCTCTTTTTCTTTTCTTTTCTTTTTTCAGAAAACCATAAATTCTTTCCCCATTTTATTCCATTCTTATTCTTGTAATTGAAAAGATCAATGTTGAATTTTATGTCCTTGATATTTTTTTAGTTTGGTGTCTCTTTAATTTGTAGTGATTTTTTTTTGTAATACCTCTAGTTTTGACTTGGAATATATTTAATCAAAATTATGTAAATAATGTAAATATGCTAGTATGGATTCTTAGTGTGGAACTCAAGTTCAAGGACTTACTAGTGAATGGCTAGGCATGTATGATGTATATATTTTTATTTGGACCGTAAGGTTGAATTATCATGCGAATTTGGAATGTATGTAAATAGTATGTTGGTACATAATAAAATGGTCCAAGATGGTTGTATAAAGAGCACCACAGGCGCTATGATTCCACAAAAGGGGAAGATGAAAGGGGGCCTAGGGGAAACTAAATCATTTGCTATCAAGTGTCAACCTTAGAACTCATCCAAATTCTGGCATGTGATTTAAATAACCCAATTACTTGACCATCACTATTAAACCCAATCATTGAATGCATGTGTGAGGTTGGTGGGAAGTCACTTCATGCAATTATTGAAGCATGGGGGTTGTGATAGTTATGTCAGTTGTCAAAAGCCCTTCTCTTCTATAGTCAAAAGCTATTTCAATTGTCTTTTCACCATCATCTCATATCCCTTGGATTCAACACTCTTTCTATCATTCTCTCATGCAGACTTCTACACTATGTAGAGCTTCCTATTGTTGTTCATGACCATTACCAGACTGTTTATAACCCATAAATTTGAATTTAGATACAAAGTTGCATATTTGAAAGGAAAGCCAATTGTTGTAGGTGAGCAAAGAGGTTGGGAAAACTAGGAACCTTTACCCATTGATTTATGCTACTTTTGGATGCTCCAGAAGCCATGAATTAATGTTCCGGGAGTTTCTCCAATAACATACAACAGGTTGGAGTCTTACTACACACACTGGTAAGCGTTGTAAGGGTTGAATTTCCTAAGGGAACTGTTGATCAGTGAAGGGAAATGTCTTCCTTGTGTTGTGTGGGGTAGTTGGAAGGAGTGCCATGGCTATGATGGCATAGTGAGGTCCTTGTAGAGCTTTGGATGAGATTTTGTTCAATCATAGAGAGTGGAATGGGTTGTGGGAAGAGAGAGAGAAGCCTGTAGGTGTTTCCTTCGCTCTGGTGGCCTCATAGTCCAGCTTGGGGGTGGCATCTCAACAGAAATAGTATATTCTAGACAAAGTTCCTATGGTTGGGTGGAAAATCGCTCTTACACACCAGTTGCTTGGAAGCTGCTTGGATCTTATTTGTTAAAGATAAGTATTATGGTGTATATGTTGTGCAATGTTTTTTTATACTGGTGATGTTTATGCTTGTATATGCATGCTATGTGTGTGTGGATTGAGTTTATTTCCATTGTGTGTGTTTTTATTTATGCATCTGCACCCATAATTTAAGTGTCATGAAATTCATAACTATGCTTATGGGGAGAAATTTAGAAGCTCGTAATTAGTTAATGCCCCCTCTCGTGGGTCGAATTGAGTGAAGGGGATGTTACAACTCTTTGTTCAATGGAAATTATCAAATTTTAATTGGTCAAATGCCTGATTTTGGTCATAGAACGAGTAACTCAGAGAATCTTTGAAGTCACAGGCTAGATTAGATAGGGTCTAGAGGGTAATAGCCAAAATCTGGATCGAGACGAAACTTTGATACCAATGTGATGAACAATGTTCGTTACTAAAGGAACTTCCAATGTAAATAGGACAAATAATCCATAAATTGACAAGTATATAATAAAATGCATAATAAATAAGAGATATGAGATGATTAAAATACAATGAAACAACTTGTATATATACAATCCCAAAGGGGACCTTTGATGACTATTCACAAGGGTTATGTCCCTTGGATAATTATTATTTAATATTTATATATTTTTTGTTTTTAACAACACCTACGGATATTTTATTGGATTCGAGGTATAAACCTTCATTGAGTTTCTTCACATTATGCTTACACCCATATATTTTGAGATGGTACCATTATTTGATTGGGTTGATGTTTTGATTGGAGAAGACTCACTTCTCCCTTTTGGGTTGTCATGTTTGATCTCTTCATAGTGAAGAAATTTGATAAAATAACAATTTCTCTTTATGAAATTTTATCAATCATATTGAATGCATAACTTGGTCTATGATTTATTTGAGTTATTATTTATGTAACCCTTGTACAATAAATCTACTGATAACTGAAATATAAACACTTATACATTCTTCCAATGACCTAGCTGAAGACAAATGCATACACATCAAGAAACCAACAATTTAGGGCCAAGCCTAGGGAAAAACCCTCACACTTCATGAGGGAAAACCCATAGAGATTTTATTAGAGAGAAGTAAGTAAATTACAACAGAGATATTAAATGCTAGGCAATTTGAAATACATTGAGAAATGTGCCACAAAACAGAAATAAAAGTACCATCAATAAATGAAGTTGTATGGCCCCTTGTACGACCTCCTTCCATAGAAAAAATGCCTTGAAAAATGTGTCAATGGCTTCCCTAGATTTACGTGCCAATGTTCTTCAGCAAACTGTAGAGAACAACCTTGAAATCTGTGCCAAAAGACTGCTTCTCAAATATGCAGCATTAAATCTTGTTGTACGGACTGTACAGACTGCTGTATGATCCGTACAGTACGGCCTTTTCTCAGTTTCTGTGCAAAGGTATAGATTCTCTCTCCTTGGTATTTGTGCCCTAGCAAATCTTAGTCTCCTCCTTGCTGCAACTTGTTCTCTCTCTCTCTCTCTCTCACACATGTGGGTTTTCTCTCCTTGAAATCCTTGATCTGTCTCTCTTATGGTGAGTGTTCTTCATTTGTCTATTTGTCTTCTTTTATACTTTACTTTTCATCAACTAACCCTAAATACCAAAGAAACTACCTAATCAATGGATAGGATTAGATTAGGAGATCTATGGTTCACAATATATGCAATTTTCTCAATTAATAATTAATTTAATTAAAAAATACATCATTTAAGTGACCCACTTTTATAAAATACAAAACATCACTTCCACTTTGTTTACATAAACGTCACTTTATTACATAAATACATGAAGGAAAAAAATTTCTAATCCTCCTCATCACACCCACACCAAAAATATGGGAGGACCTCCAGAGTTACATTTTTCAACACTCCCTTCTAACAAGGGAGGTCCTTTCGGCACCATCCAAATCTCTTCCTCTGACTCCTGACGCAGCTCCCTCCTGCTCTGGAATGTCTCTCGGAGAGAAGTGTCCACCACTGAAATAAAACTCTGACTCTTAAGATTCTTCCTGAACCTCATCAACCTGCTCATCACCATCACCTATATGGATGAGTTTTCTGCCAGTGCTTTGGAGAGATTCACTCTTCTCATCAGAAGAAATGTAACTAACATGTCGATCAACTGTATCTCTTGCCCCATCCTCTGACTCTGAAAACCATCCACCTGTCCATGGACGTACAACATGTCCTCTCAAAATATATAATATGTCCATGCGATCACTAAATAAGATAGTGGTCATGATAGGATCATTTCTCTTATAGATGAAGATATGACCGTCCCTGACCAACATCCCATAAGAATCATCTTCAAAAGATGACAATGAGAGTTTACTAACTCTCATCCTAGGTAAAAATAGGACTCCATGTATCTCCAAGACCTCTCCAAGGTCCAGTTGAAACCTGACTGTTCCAACCCCTCGAATAGCTATCTGTGGATTGTCAATATCTGTCTAAATGTTGTGTCATGGTCCCAACTCTGTGATAATCTGGAATACATCATACACTCCAGTCATATGTCTGGTTTACCCACTGTCAACAATCCAAACATGCTAAAAAAGTGAGCTTCCTACACTAGAGTCAATAGAGAATAAAGAAAATTCATGCTCAAACTCACTTGAAAACTCATCTATTGCATTTGCTGCTGAATCTTTATATGGCTTCCCTTTCTTCTTCTCAAGACATTTCATGGCATAGTGTCCTAACTGACCACACTGATAACATCTGATCTGACTCAAATCTTTATTCTTTTTGTTCTTCAATTTTGTTACAAGTGCCACATCCTGCTCAGCATCCTCACTAGTTTGACCAGCCTGTGGCCCTTCCCGGATTTCCTCTTGGGTAAAGTCATCCCATAATCTAGACCAACTGGGAAGCTTTTCTCTGCCCACAATACATTTCACAAAGACCTCCCACTTCTTGGTGAATCCCTTCAAGGCCATCCTCACCAACTCATAATCAGGGATAGTCTCTCCTACTACTGCCAACTCATCCTTGACTTGTGTGACACGAGTCAAGTAGGAGGCTACACCCTCATATTTGTTCATTTTGATACAATGTAGCTTGTCTTTTAGGGACATCTTACAATTCTCGTTCTTTGCTTCGAACAACTGGTTCAATGTGTCCCACATCTATTTAGCTATTTTCTTTTCTGCTAAATGTGGGATGAGATGGTATTTAACCCCATCCAGTATGACTCTATGGACTCTGTATTCAAGAGCTTCATACTCCTCAAGCTCATCTTTATCTGTTGGCTTAGTCATGACACTGTTAGTAAACCTCCAAACCCTGAGTTCCTTTAACACAACAGTGATTCTTACTTTCCATGGAATATAGTTGGATATTCCATCCAACCTATCCTCTAACCTGATACTCATCATGGAAAATACTTGCAACCAAAAATAACTTGAAAGACAATCTTAACACTCTTCTGCACTTCAAAGAACACTTGCTTACTTTCTTTTTCAGTATGGATCTGATAACAGTGAGCTCTGATACCATGAAGAAATTTGATAAAATAACAATTTCTCTTGATGAAATTTTATCAATCATATTGAATGCATAACTTGGTCTATGATTTATTTGAGTTATTATTTATGTAACCCTTGTACAATAAATCTACTGATAACTGAAATATAAACACTTATACATTCTTCCAATGACCTAGCTGAAGACAAATGCATACACATCAAGAAATTAGAAATTTAGGGCCAAGCCCAGGGAAAAACCCTCACACTTCATGAGGGAAAACCCAGAGAGATTTTATTAGAGAGAAGCAAGTAAATTACAACAGAGATATTAAATGTTAGGCAATATGAAATACATTGAGAAACATGCCACAAAACAAAACAAAAAAGTACCATCAATAAATGCAGATGTATGGCCTCCTTCCATAGAAAAAACTGCCTTGAAAAATGTGCCAATGGCTTCCCTCGATTTCTGCGCATATGTTCTTTAGTAAAATGCAGAGAACAACCTCGAAATCTATGCCAAAAGACTGCTTCTCAAATATGAAGCATTAAATGTTGTTGTACAGACTGTATGACGTGTTGTACGATCCGTACAGTATGACCTTTTCTTGGTTTTTGTGTAGAGGTATATATTCTCTCTCCTTGGTATTTGTGCCCTAGCAAATCTTAGTCTCCTCCTTGCTACAACTTGTTCTCTCTCTCTCTCACATGTGGGTTTTATCTCCTTGAAACCCTTGATCTGTCTCTCTTGTCTCTCTTATGGTGAGTGTTCTTCATTTGTCTCTTTGTCTTCTTTTATACTTTACTTTTCATCAACTAACCCTAACTACCAAAGAAACTACCTCATCAATGGATAGGATTAGATTAGGAGATCTATGGTTCACAATAGATGCACTTTTCTCAATTAATAATTAATTAATTAAAAAATACATCACTTAAAGTGACCCACTTTTATAAAATACAAAACATCACTTTCACTTTGTTTACATAAACGTCACTTTATTACATAAATACACAAAGGACACAACTCTCTGGTCCTCCTCATCACACCCACACCAAAAATATGGGAGGACCTCCAGAGTTATCTTTTTCAACACTCCCTCCTAACGAGGGAGGTCCTTCCTACACCATCCAAATCTCTACCCATGACTCCTGACGCAGCTCCCTCCTGCTCTGGAATGTCTCTCGGAGAGAAGTGTCCACCACCGAAATAAAACTTTGATTCTTCATATTTTTCCTTAACCTCATCAACCTACTCATCACCATCACCTGTCTGGTTGAGTCTTCTATAAGTACTTTGGAGCGATTCACTCTCCTCATCAGAAGAAATGTAACTAACATGCCGATCAACTATATCTCCTTCCCCATCCTATGACTCTGAAAACCATCCACCTCTCCATGGACGTACAACATGCCCTCTCAAAATATATAATATGTCCCTGCAATCACTAAGCAAGATAGTGGTCCTGATAGGATCATTTCTCCGATAGATGAAGATATGACCATCCCTGACCAACATCCCATAACCATCATCTTCCAAAGATGACACTAAGAGTTTACTAACTCTCATCCCATGTAAAAATAGGACTCCATGTATCTCCAAGACCTCTCCAAGGTCTAGTTGAAACCTGACTGTTCCAACCCCTCGAATAGCTATCTATGGACTGACAATATCTGTGATAATTTGGAATGCATCATACAATCCAGTCATATTTTTGGTTGACCCACTATCAACAATCCAGACATGCTAAAAAATGAGCGTCCTACACTAGAGTCAATAGAAGCTAAAGAAAATTCATGCTCAAACTCACTTGCAAACTCATCTATTGCATTTGCTGTTGAATCTTTCTATGTATTCCCTTTATTCTTCTCAAGACATTTCATGGCATAGTGTCCTAACTGACCACACTAATAACATCTGATCTGACTCAAATCTTTCTTCTTATTGTTCTTCGATTTGGTTGCAAGTGCCACATCCTGCTCAACATCCTCACTAGTTTGACCAACCTGTGGCCCTTCCCAGATTCCTCCTGGGTAAAGTCATCCCTTAATCTGGACCAACTGGGAAGTTTTTCTATGCCCACAATACATTTCACAAATACCTCCCACTTCTTGGTGAAGCCCTTCAAGGCTATCCTCACCAACTCAGTATCAGGGATAGTCTCTCCTACTGCTGCCAACTCGTCCTTAACTTGTGTGTCACGAGTCAAGTAGGAGGATACATCCTCATATTTGTTCATTTTGATATAGTGTAGATTGTCTTTTAGGGCCATCTTACTATTCTCGTTCTTTGCTTTGAACAACTGGTTCAATGTGTCCCACATATCTTTAGCTATTTTCTTTTCTGCTAAATGTGAGCTGAGATGGTATTTAACCCCATCCAATATGACTCTATGGGCTCTGGCTTCAAGAGATTCATACTTCTCAAGCTCATCTTTATCTGTTGGCTTAGTCATGACACTGTTAGTAAACCTCCAAACCCTTAGTTCCTTTAACACAGCAGTGATTCTTACTTTCCATGGAATATAGTTGGATATTCCATCCATCCTATCCTCTAACCTGATACTCATCATGGAAAATACTTGCAACCAAAAATAACTTGAAAGACAATCTTAACACTCTTCTGCACTTCAAAGAACACTTGCTTACTTTCATTTTCAGTATGGATCTGATAACAGTGAGCTATGATACCATGAAGAAATTTGATAAAATAGCAATTTCTCCTTATGGAATTTTATCAATCATATTGAATGCATAACTTGGTCTATGATTTATTTGAGTTATTATTTATGTAACCCTTGTACAATAAATCTACTAATAACTAAAATATAAACACGTATACATTCTTCCAATGACCTAGCTAAAGACAAATGCATACACATCAAGAAATCAGAAATTTAGGGCCAAGGCCAGCGTAAAACCCTCACACTTCATGAGAGAAAACCCATAGCGATTTTATTAGAGAGCAGCAAGTAAATTACAACAGAGATATTAAATGTTAGGCAATCTGAAATACAATGAGAAATGTGCCACAAAAAAAAGTACCTTCAATAAATGTAGCTGTACAGCCCCTTGTACAGCCTCCTTCCATAGAAAAAACTGCCTTGAAAAATGTGCCAATGGCTGCCCGCAATTTTTGTGCCAATGTCCTTCAGCAAAATGTAGAGAACCTCGAAATCTATGCCAAAACACTGCTTCTCAAATCTGCAGCATTAAATGTTGTTGTACAGACTGTATGGCCTGTTGTGCAATCCGTATAGCACGACCTTTTCTCGGTTGTTGTGCAGAGGTACAAATTCTCTCTCCTTGTTATTTGTTCCCTAGCAAATCTTACTCTCCTCCTTGCTGCAACTTGTTCTCTCTCTCTCACATGTGGGTTTACTCTCCTTGAAACCCTTGATCTATCTCTCTTGTCTCTCTTATGGTGAGTGTTCTTCATTTGTCTCTTTGTCTTCTTTTATAATTTAATTTTCATCAACTAAACCTAACTACCAAAGAAACTACCTGATCAATGGATAGGATTATATTAGGAGATCTATGGTTCACAATAGATGCACTTTTCTCAATTAATAATTAATTAATTAAAAAATACATCACTAAAGTGACCCACTTTTATAAAATACAAAACATCACTTTCACTTTGTTTACATAAACGTCACTTTATTAGATAAATACACAATGGACAAAACTTTATGGTCCTCCTCATCACACCCACACCAAAAATATGGGAGGACCTCCAAAGTTATATTTTTCAACACTCCCTCCTAACGAGGGAGGTCCTTCCCACACCATCCAAATCTCTGCCTATGACTCCTGATGCAGCTCCCTCCTGCTCTGGAATGTCTCTCGGAGAGAAGTGTCCACCACCGAAATAAAACTTTGATTCTTCATATTCTGCCTTAACCTCATCAACCTACTCATCACCATCACCTGTCTGGCTGAGTCTTTTTCGAGTGCTTTGGAGAGATTCACTCTCCTCATCAGAAGAAATGTAACTAACATGCCGATCAACTGTATCTCCTGCCCCATCCTCTAAATCTGACAACCATCCACCTGTCCATGGACGTACAACATGTCCTTTCAAAATATACAATATGTCCATGCGATCACTAAGTAAGATATTGGTCCTGATAGGATCATTTATCCGATAGATGAAGATATGACCGTCCCTGACCAACATCCCATAACCATCATCTTCAAAAGATGACACTGAGAGTTTACTAACTCTCATCCCAGTTAAAAATAGTACTCCATGTATCTCCAAGACCTCTCGAAGGTCTAGTTGAAACTTGACTATTCCAACCCCTCGAATAGCTATCTGTGGACTGTCTAAATGTATTGTCCTGGTCCCAACTCTATGATAATCTGGAATGCATCATACACTCCAGTGATATGTTTGGTTGACCCATTGTCAACAATCCAGACATGCTCAAAAAATGAGCTTCCTACACTAGAGTCAATAGAAGATAAAGAAAATTCATGCTCAAACTCACCTGCAAACTCGTCTATTGCATTTGCTGCTGAATCTTTCTATGTATTCCCTTTATTCTTCTCAAGACATTTCATGGCATAGTGTCCTAACTGACCACACTGATAACATCTGATCTGACTCAAATCTTTATTTTTCTTGTTCTTCGATTTGGTTGCAAGTGCCACATCCTGCTCAACATCCTCACTAGTTTGACCAACCTGTGGCCCTTCCCGAATTTCCTCATGGGTAAAGTCATCCCATAATATGGACCAACTGGGAAGCTTTTCTCTGCCTGCAATACATTTCACAAATACCTCCCACTTCTTGGTGAAGCCCTTCAAGGCTATCCTCACCAACTCATAATCAGGGATAGTCTCTCCTACTGCTGCCAACTCGTCCTTGACTTGTGTGACACGAGTCAAGTAGGAGGCTACACCCTCATCTTTGTTCATTTTGATACTGTGTAACTTGTCTTTTAGGGCCATCTTACAGTTCTCATTCTTTGCTTCAAACAATTGGTTCAATGTGTCCCACATCTCTTTAGATATTTTCTTTTCTGCTAAATGTGGGATGAGATGGTCTTTAACCCCATCCAGTATGACTCTCTAGGCTCTGTCTTCAAGAGCTTCATACTCCTCAAGCTCATCTTTATCTGTTGGCTTAGTTATGACACTGTTAGTAAACCTCCAAACCCTCAGTTCCTTTAACAAAACAGTGATTCTTACTTTCCATGGAATATAGTTGGATATTCCATCCAACCTATCCTTTAACCTGATACTCATCATGGAAAATAATTGTAACCAAAAATAACATGAAAGACAATCTGAACACTCTTCTGCACTTCAAAGAACACTTGCTTACTTTCTTTTTCAGTATGGCTCTAATAACAGTGAGCTCTGATACCATGAAGAAATTTGATAAAATAACAATTTATCTTTATGAAATTTTATCAAACATATTGAATGCATAAATTGGTCTATGATTTATCTAAGCTATGATTGATGTAAACCTTGTACAATAAATCTATTGATAACTGAATATAAACATGTATACATTCTTCGAATGACCTAGCTGAAGACAAATGCATACACATCAAGAACTTAGAAATTTAGGGCCAAGCCTAGGGAAAAACCATCACACTTCATGAGGGAAAACCCAGAGAGATTTTATTAGAGAGCAGCAAGTAAATTACAACAGAGATATTAAATGCTAGGAAATCTGAAATACATTGAGAAAGTGCCACAAAACATAAATAAAAGTACCATCAATAAATGTAGTTGTACGGCCCCTTGTACGGCCTCTTTCCATACCAAAACTACCTTGAAAAATGTGCCAATGGATGCCCTCAATTTTTGTTTCAAAGTTTTTCAACAAACTATAGAGAAAAACCTCAAAATCTATGCCAAAAGATTGCTTCTCAAATCTGCAGCATTAAATGTTGTTGTACAGACAGTATGGCCTGTTGTGCAATCCGTATAGTACGACCTTTTCTCGGTTGTTGTGCAGAGGTACAAATTCTCTCTCCTTGGTATTTGTTCCCTAGCAAATCTTACTCTCCTCCTTGCTGCAACTTGTTCTCTCTCTCTCACATGTGGGTTTGCTCTCCTTGAAACCCTTGATCTATCTCTCTTGTCTCTCTTATGGTGAGTGTTCTTAATTTGTCTCTTTGTCTTCTTTTATAATTTAATTTTCATCAACTAACCCTAACTACCAAAGAAACTACCTAATTAATGGATAGGATTATATTAGGAGATCTATGGCTCACAATAGATGCACTTTTCTCAATTAATAATTAATTAATTAAAAAATACATCACTTAAGTGACCTAGTTTTATAAAATACAAAACATCACTTTCACTTTATTTACATAACATCACTTTATTACATAAATACACAAAGGATAAAACTTTATGGTCCTCATCACACCCACACCAAAAATATGGTTGGACCTCTAGAGTTGTATTTTTCAACACTCCCTCCTAACGAGGGAGGTCCTTCCGGCACCATCCAAATCTCTGCCTTTGACTCCTAATGCAGCTCCCTCCTACTCTGGAATGTCTCTCGGAAAGAAGTTTCCACCACTGAAATAAAACTCTAACTCTTGAGATTTTTCCTGAACCTCATCAACCTGCTCATCACCATCACCTGTATGGATGAGTCTTCTGCCAGTACTTTGTATAGATTCACTCTCCTCATCAAAAGCAATGTAACTAACATGCCGATCAACTGTATCTCCTGCCCCATCCTCTGACTTTGAAAACCATCCACCTGTCCATGGACGTACAACATGCCTTCTCAAAATATATAATATGTCCCTGCGATGACTAAGTAAGATAGTGGTCATGATAGGATCATTTCTCTTATAGATGAAGATATGACTGTCCCTAACCAACATCCCATAAGCATCATATTCAAAAGATGACAATGAGAGTTTACTAACTCTCATCCCAGGTAAAAATAGGACTCCATGTATCTCCAAGACCTCTCCAAGGTCTAGTTGAAACCTGACTGTTCCAACCCCTCAAATAGCTATCTGTGGATTGTCAATATCTGTCTAAATGTAGTGTCATGGTCCCAACTCTGTGATAATCTGAAATACATCATACACTCCAGTCATATGTCTGGTTGACCCACTGTCAACAATCCAGACATGCTCAAAAAATGAGCTTCCTACACTAGAGTCAATAGAGGCTAAAGAAAATTCATGCTCAAACTCACTTGCAAACTCATCTATTGCATTTGCTGCTGAATCTTTATATGGCTTCCCTTTCTTCTTCTCAAGACATTTCGTGGCATAGTGTCCTAACTGACCACACTGATAACATCTGATCTGACTCAAATCTTTATTCTTCTTGTTCTTCAATTTTTTTACAAGTGCCACATCCTGCTCAACATCCTCACTAGTTTGACCAGCCTGTGGCCCTTCCCGGATTTCCTCCTGGGTAAAGTCATCCCATAATATGGACCAACTGGGAAGCTTTTCTCTGCCCACAATACATTTCACAAAGACCTCCCACTTCTTGGTGAATCCCTTCAAGGCCATCCTCACCAACTCATAATCAGGGATAGTCTCTCCTACTGCTGCCAACTCGTCCTTATCGTGTGTGACACGAGTCAAGTAGGAGGATACACCCTCATCTTTGTTCATTTTGATACAGTGTAGCTTGTCTTTTAGGGCCATCTTACTATTCTCGTTCTTTGCTTCGAACAACTTGTTCAATGTGTCCCACATCTCTTTATCTATTTTCTTTTCTGCTAAATGTGGGATGAGATGGTCTTTAACCCCATCCAGTATGACTCTCTGAGCTCTGGCTTCAAGAGCTTCATACTCCTCAAGCTCATCTTTATCTGTTGGCTTAGTCATGACACTGTTAGTAAACCTCCAAACCCTCAGTTCCTTTAACACAACAATGATTCTTACTTTCCAATGAATATAGTTCGATATTCCATTCAACCTATCCTCTAACCCGATACTCATCATGGAAAATACTTGCAACCAAAAGTAATTTGAAAGACAATCTTAACACTCTTCTGCACTTCAAAGAACACTTGCTTACTTTCTTTTTCAGTATGGCTCTTATAACAGTGAGCTTTGATACCATGAAGAAATTTGATAAAATAACAATTTCTCTTTATGAAGTTTTATCAAACATATTGAATGCATAACTTGGTCTATGATTTATCTGAGTTATGATTTATGTAACCCTTGTACAATAAATCTACTGATAACTGAAATATAAACACTTATACATTATTCCAATGACCTAGCCGAGGACAAATGCATACACATAAGGTACTTAGAAATTTAGGGCCAAGCCTAGGGAAAAACCCTCACACTTCATGAGGGAAAACCCATAGATATTTTATTAGAGAGCAGCAAGTAAAGTACGACAGAGATATTAAATGCTAGGAAATCTGAAATACATTGAGAAACATGCCACAAAACAGAAATAAAAGTACTAGCAATAAATGTAGTTGCACGGCCCCTTGTATGGCCTCCTTCCATATCAAAAGTTGCCTTGAAAAACGTGCCAATGGCTTCCCTCGACTTCTGTGCCAATTTTCTTCAACAAACTGCAGGGAAAAACCTCAAAATCCATGCCAAAAGACTGCTTCTCAAATCTGCAGCATTAAATGTTGTTGTACGGATTGTATGGCTTGTTGTACGATCCGTGTATTACGGTCGTTTCTCGGTTTTTGTGCAGAGTTATAGATTCTCTCTCCTTGGTATTTGTGCCCGAGAAAATCTTAGTTTCCCCCTTGCTGCAACTTGTTCTTTGTCTCTCACATGTGGGTTTGCTCTCCTTGAAACCCTTGATCTCTCTCTCTTGTCTCTCTTATGGTGAGTGTTCTTCATTTGTCTCCTTGTCTTCTTTTATACTTTACTTTTCATCAACTAATGCTAACTACCAAAGAAAATACCTAATCAATGGCTAGGATTAGATTAGGATATCTATGGTTCACAATAGATGCATTTTTCTTAATTAATAATTAATTAATAAAAAAATACATCACTTAAGTGACCCACTTTTATAAAGTACAAAATATCACTTTCACTTTATTTACATAAACGTCACTTTATTTACATAAATACACAAAGGACAAACTTTATGGTCCTCCTCATCACACCCACACAAAAAATATGGGAGGACCTCTAGGGTTATCTTTTTCAACACATATTGCATGCCTTTTCTTGATAGGTCATCTTCTTAGAGGATATGTGATTAAGTGCTTTCACTTTGCATCACATGATCTATCTGGGTATTATGGTATTTTTTATTCTTATGATGAGTTTATACCTATTGCATTGCATAATTGTGCTTACAAGATCATATCAAAGGTGTTAGTAATGTTTCTCATCGGGGTGTAGACCAACCGACAAATCCCGTGCCAACAAATCCCGTGCAAGCCTTGTAAGAGGTCACTGGTTCAAACCCTAGATAACCCGTGCGCCATTGTGGCAGGCTCGGTTGTTGCACCTAGGGGTATAGTGGTAGCGGATGGGATTGGACCCCTAGACCCCATGTTATGCGAGTACCAACCCCATCCCAGTTGTTGATTCCCCTAGTACAAAAAAATGGTGTTGGTAATGCCACTTAAAAACATTTCCATCCACTTTGATATCTCTATAGCAATTTGGATTCCTTGCAGGAACCCAAATTCATGAATGCATTGACTTTACAAATGAGGGATTACACTCTATTAAAATTATGAACTTTCCTACTATGTCAATTAGACTTCATTTATCTAAAGCATATGATTGGATTTTATTGGTTGTGTATGAGACTATGGTTGATTGGTCTTTGTACATTTGTATGGTGATCCAACCCTTTTTTTGGTGTTATATGATGAGACATGGCTCTTGTGGGGGAGCACCCTAGTGATTTTTGATGGATGGGTAGTGACATGGCATATTTTTAGTGGATGGTAATGTATTGGAGTAAACTCCCCTGATTGTATATCCTTTTGTATGATGACTTGGCCTTCTCAATGGTTATCTTTTGGCATGTGTTGGCATGGTTTGGGCCTAGTAGAGGAGAACCCCAATACTTTGAGGTTTATTTCACATGTAGATTACATCTTGGCATGGTTGGAATCACACCCTTGGAGAATGCTTTGCATATGTGCCCTGCAAAAACTCAATTTTTTTATTAAACTGGCTATAAAAAAAAGATAGGAAAAGTGAGTGATAGGAATAAATATTAAAACAATAAAAATAAATAATAAAAGGGGAATTTGTTAATGAAAATTAATTAAATATGCATGGTTCAAGTGCCAAAGAAAAGAAAGATAATCATTAAAAAGGAGGAGAATTGGAGGGGAATGACACACTATTCTTCTTATATTCTTGATGAGATAGGGATGGTTATGGGAGGTAAGATAATAGATCTAGCTCATATTTATTAGTTGAGGGATTGGGGGATCTCAATGGTTCACTAAGAGGTTGGTTGGGTGGAGAGTCTCCTTCGACAGATTGTCTTCCCACATTGCTCATAGGAGTTCAAAGGTACATTTTTCAACATTTCTTTGGGTTATAGGTATGCCTTCCTTCTTATTCCTTTAAATTATTATTGTGATATATTCCTTTCAACATTTCTCCTCTATTATGTGCGGATATATGTCAATGTGTTGTTTATTATTTATGTGAATGCATGTTAATGAATGAATGACTAAATAAGTAGATGGAAAGGATCCCCATCTTTCCTTGGGCACCCTATGCAATTGTACCTATAATTTGTCTTGGGTGAGACCTTATTCTATCTTTTGGAATATTGTATATGCCGATGCTTGTAGGGTATTTGTTAGTAAAGTCTGTCGACCCCCATGTTTGATTGAACCGATTCTACAATTGGTTATGTTATTGAGACTTGACATTGGGATCATATTGGAAGGATGTTGAAATGATGTGGAGGCCATCCAAAGGTGAGATTAAAAAATGGATGCAGGTAAGGGAAGATGAATTTGTGTAGAAGGAAACCAAAGGAATGCATGCAGATCCTGAATAGAGGAATAAAAGGTACATCTTTTTTACTTGCATGAAATTTTCATTGCGGAGTTCCGTGTCTTTTCCATGAATGGAACAAGAGACAGACTAAGATTAATACCATGTGGAGAAGGACAAAATCCATAGCGTGGACTTAGAAGAAGATAGATAGGTTGAGGAATCTAGATAAAAAATGGTCTAGAGCAGTAGATTTTTTGTTCCAGAGGGTTAAGGAAGGCTATATTGTGGAATTTGCAATTGAGTGTAGCGAGTTGTATATCCTTTCAGAGGATAGATTTGAAGCAGGCTCTAGAAAAAGAATCCTAACAAAGATACTGTTGTGGCCAAAACAGATCCCATGCTTCAGAAAAGCATGAGACCCCCGATTTTAAAATTAACGCAAGGATATTCGTGCAAGTGTTCTTGTGCGCATGAATTGCGAGCTTCATTTCTGCAATCTTGTACCTATGCCTTTGCTTGGTTTGATCATACTATTTTCTTTAAAAAAAATTCAAGTGTTTTGGTCTCAGAAAGATTCAAATTTTAAGCCTTTTATTGTTTGTTTTCTACCTATCTGAAACCCGACTTTCTGAAAACCCGAAATCCTGAACCCGACAAGTGCGGGTTGCGGGAAATCAATTTTTCAGGTGTTTGGGAATCTTCACCCCAAAACCCGCAACCCGAAAGGTGTGGGTTGCGGGAACCTTCCTACTAATAAGTTTGGGAATCGTCACCCCCAAACCCGAAACCCGCAGTTGCGGCTTTCGGATTTCGGATTTCCGCTTTTCCTTGTAGTTGCGTAGCATGTTTCCGAAACTCGCAATCCCGAAACTCGAAACTTTCGGGTTACAGCTTTCGGGAATCATGAATAAAATTAGGAATAATTCTTCAGGGTCTTATCCCGCATCTTACATTGTTAAATCCTTCACCGTCTGTTAAATTGATCCAGTGAATGAAATTCAATCATTTGAACTTACATTGCAACGCCGTGTTTTCACTGTTCTCATGGCCGGGATTCTCACTTCACTACGCACTGCATGATCATCTTTGAAGACATGATTGCTTGATAAGATTGACCTGTAATGACATATTTCAGATGCTACATTGGATTATGTTTCATTCTGTTGAAATGTACTTATTATGATCCATTTCCGATTGACATGCTGCGACATCGTTTCATTTTAGTTCAAATGATTGTAATCCCAATTCACATGAATTTAATCATTGCAGTTCATCATGTTCAATCATTTTGATCATCTCTAACTTATCTTAAATAAGGCCACAGGTATGAAGCACTTAGCTCGTTATTTGAATTTGTTTAAAAGGTTTCTTGTTTTGGAAAATTTTCTTGCTGACGATTTGGTGAATAACATGCAAACAGGTTGTGAAACCTTCGAAGAATATTTTGTGCACGAAGAGCTTCACTTCTTGTTATTTCTTGAACCTATGTCACTACCTTTTGATGCAGGTGTTCTTGATATCAGAAGTGGTAGCTTAGAAGAAGTTTCTGAAATTCTGCCAGTTTGTTTACTGTCTCCTCAGAAGAGCAACGAGGAAAACAATGAACAGTTGCATGACCAGGATGATTCTATTATCCAAGATTTCATAATCAATGAAGAACCCGATACCCCACCAACTCTCGTGAAGCAAGACCCATTGTCCGATTTTTCTATTTTTGAAAGCATTATGGATCAGCCGGGAGATTCTGGGGCGGTTCAACAGGAAGGTTTGAAGGATCAAATCTTCCCTGTTGTAGATAAATATTGAGCTGTTGTCAAATTCTACAATATTGCTACGGGATTTTTCTGAAATTTCAAGATGACTCTGGTTCAAACTTCACCTCGAAGCAGAGGGAATCTGTTGAATTAAAATGGTTTAGAATATTACGACAGAATTCCCTGGATTAATAACCGGATTTAGAGTCTATAATCCCCATCTTTTGGGATTCCCATTTTTTGTACTTTATGGCAATCCTTATTTAAGGAAGACGAATTCTTGATGTTAAGGGGTTGATAATTTCTGGGTCAGAGATCAGTAGGAGACGACGTGGAGATACTCTGTTTTACCAGAGACTTGTAATTTTGTTTACAAACCTCTTAATACAGTAAAGTAATCTTTTGAACCATCTCTTGTTTATCGTTCAAATTTCTTTGACGGTGCTTGATTTCTAATTTCGAAATTTTCATCTATAGGGTGTGATTCTTTTGCATGTATAGAGTATACATAGATCTGTTGTACTGATTTCTCTTATGATTGATCTTTGTATAAGAATATCTTGTTAAATTTCTTTAATTAAGATACTTTCTTTATCGATTTCTGCAAATGATTCACAGCTACTTAATCAATGCTAATTTTTCAATTAACACAATGATTACAGATTGATCTTGGACAAGCTTAAATTGCTTGCATTATTCTCTTTTAATTTTCATTAATGGATTATGATCTAAGTGAGTAAGTGAATGCACCTTTTAACATTTCTGTTGAAGTTGATAAACCCACTTATTCTTTCCCACATCAAGGTTGATCTACATAAAACAAGTCTTTCTTTAGAATAGATCTAGTTTAGATTATATCCTTTTCTTAAATAGGTTAAGTTAGAACAGACTTAGTTTATTTTAATCTTCTGTTTTTCCGTATTGAACTTTGATCTATCAATCAAACCCATTGACTCATAGAGTTCCAGTTGAGGCCGAATATCTGTGGAAGATTTCCATACCAAACAGGTTGGGGATAGAACTGCCCTTGTGTAGGGTCTTTCGAAGCCTTTCAGTCTGGGTTTTCACCCTCTGTTGGGAGCCTTGGACCCATTCCAGCACCTTGCAATTACCCTGCACACCTGAGGCCTCAACAAATGGTGCTATAAGGAGGGCCAATAGTTAAATATGCCTAAGCAGAACACTCAGAAACCTCCTCCAACAAGAATACCGATTGTCACTCGTAGTCACACTCAAGCATCTACTTCTGTCAAGCAACCGGTACAACAACCCACTACTATCCCTATTACCCCAATAGCTCATCGAGATCCAAAAACAGGAGATATCATTATTACATAACCTACTAGAGGACCTATTTTGCTTGAAGAGATACTTAAGAGGTCCAGTGATAGTGCTACTAGATTGCAGCAGAGACTCTCTTTACAACAAAATCAAGGATTAGCGGTAATTCACCAAGAAAATACTAATCCACATGCTAACCTTCAAGAGAATCAAGTCAATCAAGATCCAATCGAGAAAACCATAGAACAAAGTAGTTCATATGATCAACAACAACCCCATGAATTCAATCTCGATCTATTATTCACGGAAACAGTATCAGCTTCACAAGTAATTCCTCCAGGTGGCCCACCACCTTCACCTCCTTCATCTTCATCCTCTTCATCCGAAGATGAACATTCCTCTGACTCTTCATCAGAAGAGGAAGAAGAACCACATATGGTTGGGGAAGGCCAGAATAGACCTTGGCTTGACCAAGATGCTGTATGGATACTTGGTGATCAACACAGGTTACCTAAGAACCCAGAAAAATGGCTTCCTAAATATAACCCAGATGACAATTCACCTGCACTTGATCATATTAAAACTTTCATGCAAGCCATTAGGCTTAGGAATGTTTTCCATGAAGATGTAGTTTGCAGACTCTTCCCTTACACATTCGAGGGCAAGGCATTTACATGGTATTTTGCCTTGGAAGCCAGATCTATTACATCATGGGATGATTTCGAAAAGTTGTTTATCCAAAAGTTTGGAGATGACAAAACACCACAGGATTTAGTTTTGGAGTTGTCTTCCATAAATATGAAAGGTAAAGAAAGAATTAAAGATTATATTCAAAGGTTTTCTTACCTAAAAAATAGAATCCCTGCTCCTGTTCTTCCAGCATAAGAGCTTCTCGTTGCCTTTTATGAAAAAGGTCTTTCGGCCCCCATTGCAATGTGGGTAAAGATGGCACACAAAAACAATTTATATGAAGCCTACGCCGAAGCTATCCAAGTTGAAAACGATATTTATTGTCTTAAGGATGGCTTGGATGCAGTAGAAGAACAACCCTCTACTTCCACATCCAGGAAGAAAACTGACATTGTTCCCAAGGCCCTTACCCAAAACAAGGATCCATTTGACATGACTGGTGTAAAGAAATTTCTTCAGAAAATGTCAAACGAGATGGTTGATTTGAAAAGAACCATCAACGAGAATCAAAACCAAAATAGAGGTTTTGTAAGGCCCCCTTTTAGGAGACCTTATCAACCTCCTCAGAATCCACCACCTCCTGGACCTACTGAAGGACTTTCAAATGAAGAAATCTATTCCATTTTTAGAGCCTTGGCAACAAAATCCCAAACTAGCCATGAATCCTCCAATGATCATACTAACCAGGATTCACAGTGAGCCGAAGAGAATGAAGAGCAAGAGGACCTATAGGTGAACACTGTTAGCTATTTCTCCGAACTTCCCATGAATACAAAGGAAGAAGAACCTGAGACTGTTTTTAATGTTCAACACCCTTATAATACAAGGTCAAGACCACAACCCCCTCAGGAACCTTCATCCTCAATAGTAGTTCCCAATAAAGGCAAGACTGTTCCCCAAAGGGACACAGTTATTCCAGAGATGGAGTACAATCTAGCTGAATATCTGAAAAGAGTTAAGGATAATATCTCTCTATTTGAAGTATTGAAGATTCCTTCTATGAGAGATACCTTACCCAAAAGCATGGTAGTCAAGCACCTAGGGAATCACATAATAACAATTTTGATTCTCTTACTAAATCAGACGATCAAAAACCTAGAAGTAAAATGACGCCCCCTTTTCTTCTTACTTTCAAGATCTTCAACAGGAATGTACATAACGGCATGATAGACTCTGGTGCTTCGTAAAACGTAATGCCATTATCTGTCTGTAGAAATCTTAATGCCACATGGGAACCCTTCCCTACACAGATCGTTCAACTCGATAGATCGAAAGTCAGAGTAGTGGGAAGGTTGAGAAATGTCTTTCTCACCTTATTTGCGGATCCACGCATCCACCAAACTATAGAAATTGTTGTAGCTGACATTCCTGAAGCTTATGGGATGTGGTTGAGTAGGGATTGGTCAGAGAAGCTTAAGGGTTACTTTGCCACTGACTGGTCTCATCTATGGTTGCCCTATAATGGACAATCCAACAAAATCAAAATTACTAGGGAGCCATTCATGAAACAAACAATCACAGATCTGAATGACTCAAGTGAGCCTGCTGGTTATCTCAATTCACACATTGAAAATTTCACGTTTGACACTTTCTTTGGAGATTTTCTTGTTGACTGTTCTCCAGATGAAAATTTGCAGAAACAATCGCAGATCACTCAACTTACCACTATACCTTTCACTGGAGATATTGTACATAATGTTTTTAATGTAAATACAAATTTTAGAATAGATCTAACTGCTTGGACTTTATTTTTTGATGGCTCTAGGTCTAAGGAAGGAGCTGGTGCGGGTTGTGTTCTCATCGACCCAAAAGGGGTTAAAATTATGATAGCATGCAGATTGGAATTTGATTGTACCAACAACGTGGCCGAATATGAAGCCCTTGCTCAAGGACTTAAAAAGGCTATTGATATGGGTGTGCAGGTAATTCATTGCTTTGGAGATTCCGAGATCATCGTCAAATAGGTAAGAAATAAAATTCACTGCTTGTCTCCTCGCCTGATGAAATATCAAAAACTGATAAGGGATCTCACCAACTCCTTTTCTGCATTTAATATTAATTCAGTCCCTAGGTCGCAAAATTTTGACGTTGATCTCTTAGCGAACACAGCATCTAGATTGATACCACGAGAAGGTTTGTCACCTCAAAATTTTTCCATAGAACTCATGTACAGACCATCCGTACCTGACAATGTGAAAAACTAGAAAGTGTTTGATGATGATCAACAGATACTTTGATTAATATGGTTGTCTATGGTTGTCATTGATGACAAGCCATTAATGACAAAGGTCATGAAGCCCATTGCTTGCATGATGGCATGATGAAGGCACCCACACACATGTGATGACACTTGGACACTTGCTTGCATGTTATGGGTTGATATTGTGGTGGACAAACTTGCTTGCACTTGATGATGGGATGAAGGTATTGTGACTTACAAATCCTAAGAAGTGATGCCACTTTGACACCATTATGTGTGGGATCTTTGACGTCCTATACAAATTGAAGATTTTAAAAATTACGGATCATGTATTTGCAAATAATCCCGCCATTAGATGATAGCCCTTGTCATGTCGTTTCCAACGATAGGTGGCATGTCACGTGGCTCCTCACGGTTGAAAAGAAATGAATTTTTGAAGTTGGTTTGGTGTCTATACCCCATCTTTTGGGTCAACCGACCAAACAATTAAAAATAAAAACTAAAATTAAAAGATAAAAATAAATAAAAATTCAAATGACAAGTCGGCCTCATAAAATTGGGGTTCAAATCTATATAAATAAATTATAGTGCCTTCATTTGTAGGGTGTAAATTTGTGGAAAGCAGAGAGCTCTGAAATTCGATCAGTCTGAGGAAGTTCGGCACTGTAGCAGCTACAGTACACATGAAACTTTTTTTTATATTTCTGGGCATATTCAGCAACAACAAATTGACATTTTTAGGTCTATTTTTGGGTAGCAGTAGTTTGTGTTTTTTTGAAGCTTCTGATCTGAGTCTCAAGGATCCCACAGTCCTGAGGTTGAGAGAGGCTTGTGACAGATTTGAGTTTTGCAAGTGTGCATAGTGTGGTAACAATGGCATGTATATAAATCCAATGTGAGATGTGTACAATGGTACAATAATATGACATAACAGAAATATATACAAGCAATGACCATGATACAGAATGATCACATTTGCATGAAAGTGATAGCATACTTTAGATGACATTTCCAGAGGACTATTTGATTTGGACAGCAGCATGAATTGAAGAACATACAGGCTGATTGACATGGACAATAGTAAAACAATTATGGCTTATTTCTGGGCTGACTGAAATAATGTATGAGTTGGAAGAAGACTAGATGCTGACTGAAGACAATAACGATATGCTTGATATATTGGTGATGTTGATAAAGTTTGCATAAACTTAGGCATGATAAGTCATGATACAATAGTATCCCTGATATGATAATACAGTGAGATGTTCAAAGTGAAGAATGAAATGGTTTATGAACTGTCATGAAGATGTATGTATGATATTGATAATGCTGTGGACAGTTTGATGAAGTTTTCTGGGGCTACATAATGTTGACATACTCTACAGTATTATGATAGAAAACACGTGCTGCTAAAGGATAGATTGATGATGTTATGCACAAAATATAGATGTGCCCAGAATAGACAGAATGATGATGAATAGAATGCTAATATGCTGGACGAAATTATGATGTACACTTGGTCAGAAAAGATGTGCTGAATGATGTGAATTTGTGCTTGATGATGATCAATGCTGGTGATAGTATGAAGATGGAGAAGAGACAAGTGCTGACCTATGATGACATGTAGATCTTGTTACAGATTGATATGACAGTGTGACCAGCCAGTGACTTGGAATGATCAGTGAACAGCAGAGTAGAAGATGATGATCTCCAGCTGATTGAGTTAATGAGATGTTGAGCAAGAGCAGTGTATTGAGCAGTGGTTGACCAACAACATGACACACCTACAGCAAAAGACATGATGACAAGTGGCACAATAGCAGCAATGATTGACTGAACTGGACAGTGGCAGCAGTGATTAATTGGTGTCATAAATGTGTATAGACTTTACAAGCAGGGTCTTGTACTAAAATGTACTTGTAAATACAAGCAAGTTCTTGTATCCTTTTCTTAGTAGGATCTAAGAAAAACTAGGTTGGGTCCTAGATAAGGAGTTGGTGCTCTTTGCTTCAGTTGGTGTTGAATTGCCTCACGGTTGTAGCCGTTTGAACTAAATATAAAGATTACAAAACTTATATTGCAATGTGTCTCTTATGATTTTTGATGATGATCTGATTGGTTAATGGTGGTATATTTTGTAATATGCAATTGATGATATTTGTTTAAGTTTTAAGAAGTTGAAAATAGCTGAAAGTGGTGACACACTAATTCACCCCCCCCTCTCAGTGTGTCCTTGTGTCTAACATACTTGACTTCCTTACAGCCCAGGATACGTTTCAAAACATGGCTATAGATGAGGAAGAACATGAAAAATCACTCTCTGGTCCTTCAAGTGTTATCGTGAAGTCTGTTATCAATCTAGAGAAGTTTTACGATTTATAGGATAAATTCATACACAAAACCAATTGCAAGACCCAGAGTTCCTCATTGAATTATGAGCCAGTCAACTTAGGTATTGAGCAAGAACCTCGTTTTATCACTATTGGAGTTAATTGTTCTCTCGAGGAAAGAAGAGATATCATAAAGTTATGTAAAGAATACAAGGATGTTTTTTCCTGGACTTATGATGAATTGAAAACCTTCAATATAAGCATCATGCATCACAACATACCTATGAAGCCGGAGGTGAAATCCTATCAACAGAAATTGCGAAAAATGCACCCTAGCTTGGAACCTTCTGTGAAAAAGGAATTGGAAAAGTTGCTGGAAGCCCGAATCATTTTTCCTATCAAGCACACCCAATGGATTGCCAATTTGGTGCCAGTGCACAGGAAAAGTGGCGAAATCAGACTCTGTGTCAATTTCCGAAATCTAAATTGGGCTTCCGAAAAAGACAATTATCCTGTTCCACCCATGGAACAGATTCTCCAAAAGGTGGCAGGTTCTAAAATGTTCTCACTCCTGGATCGTTTTTCGGGATACAACCAAGTTATGGTTGCTCCCGATGACCAGTTGAAAACTGCGTTTAGAACCCCCTGGGGCACTTTCTCCTACAGACGAATGCCCTTCGGATTGATCAATGTCGGGGCCACATTTCAGAGAGCTATGGATATAGCTTTCAGTGGTTTGATGCATAACTCTATTGTAGTTTATCTTGATGATATTACTATATATTCCAAGAAGCAAGATGAACATCTTTTTTCCTTGAAACAGGTTTTCAAACGTTGTAGGAAATACGGGATTTCGCTCAATCCAAAGAAACCTATCTTTGCAGTCAAAAAAGGGAAAATTCTCGGTTTTATCGTGTCCAAAGAAGGTATGATTATTGACCAGGAACATACTGATGCTATCTAAAAAATTGGCCTGCCCAGTTCGCGCAAGGCCATGCAGTCTTTCCTGGGTAAGATCAATTTTGTTCGTAGGTTTGTACCTAATTTTGCACAGATAGTTAAACCTTTACAACAATTAGTCAAGAAAGATGTACAGTTCACTTGGTTGCAGGAACATAAAGATGTGTTCATTGAAATCAGAAGAGCCATTGCTGAAGCTCCGGCCCTTATGTCCCCTGACTTTGATAAAGATTTCATTCTATATACTTTTGCCACTGATTTCTCTTATGCAGCTGTCTTGACACAGAGGCACGAAAATGATACTAAGATCCCAATATCCTTCATGATCTCAACATTCAAAGGTGCAGAGCTTAATTACTCTCAAATTGACAAACAAGCCTATGCAGTTTACAAATATGTTAAGCACTACAGGCCATATTTGCTAAAATCTCGAACGAAGGTTATCGTGCCATACTCTACTATTAGAAATGTGTTGCCCCAAAAGGAATTGGGTGAAAAAGGGCCCATTGGATGATAGCCCTGCAAGAGTATGATCTAGAAATCAGATCGACCAAAATTGTGAAAGGACAAGGTCTCTGCCTTCTCACTGCTTAGTCGAACGATCCTGCACAGCAGCAGAGTGAATGGCAGCAAGAGGAAGATGTCCCAATGGGTTCTATCAATGCTATTGATACTTCTACATCCGAATGGTATGACCATATCAAATTCTTTCTGAACCATGGGTTTGCTCTTGAAACCCTTGACTTTAAGAAACATAGAGTACTAAGATTGAAAGCTGCTCCTTACCAATTCATTAATCAAGTCTTGTTTAGAAAGAAATATGATGGGGTTTTCCTTAGGTGTTTTGAAAAACATGAGACTAATGATATTCTCTTTCAATTTCATACAGGACCAACTGGAGGCCATTCCTTAAGGGAAACTACAGCTCATAAAATTCTCAGAGCAGGGTATTACTGGCCTACATTGTTTAAAGATGCATATGCTTATGTAAGGAAGTGTGAACCATGTCAGAAATGTACAGGGAAGTTTAAGAAATATACTTTCCCTTTGTAGCCAGTCACAATTCAGTTCCCATTTCAGCAGTGGGGACTGGACTTCATTGGACCAATAAACCCTACTTCTTCTCTGCAACATAAGTATATTATTACAGCCACCGATTACTTCACAAGGTGGACATAGGCTATCCCACTTAGACAATGTAATATGAACCAAGTAATTTCTTTTCTTGATTGTCAAATAGTTACCAGGTTTGGCATCCCAGAATATCTTGTTTTTTATAATGCATCCTATTTTTCCTCGATCGATTTGACACATTATGCCCTTGAAAAAGGGATTAAGCTAAATTTTGCTGCCAATTATTATCCCCAGGGTAATGGGTTGGCTGAGTCTTCAAATAAAAATTTGATAAATATTCTTAAGAAGACTGTAGCTGATCATCATAAAGATTGGCACACAAAGCTCTATAATGCTCTTTGGGCAGATCGAATCACCCCGGAGGAAGCAATTGGGAATTCTCCCTATTGTTTGGTGTATGGTAAGGAAGCTATCCTTCCTGCTAATCTCACTATTCCTTCATTTCAATTATCCCATTCTATCCAAGAGGATGACTCTCCCCCCCTTCAGCAAAGAATTGACACACTGCTCAAACTGGAGGAAGATAGGGAGATAGCAAAGAATAAACTCTATCAACATCAACAGATGGTGAAGAGATGGTTTGATGAAAAATCTTCATCTGACAGGGAATTCTCAGTTGGAGATCTGGTATTAAGGTGGGACAAACAACATAAAGATAAAAACCTGTACACCAAATTCCAGTGCCTTTGGCTAGGACCTTTCATTATTACAGAAAAGATGGGTCCCAGCACTGTTCGATTACAAACACTAGAGGGAGTCGTAGACACTTACCCAGTGAATGTTACACTACTAAAAAAGTATTTTGTCTGAAAAATTTGGTACTTTTGTACATAGGTTTGGTGTGTGTTTTTCTTTTGTATTGATTGGATTGTTTTCATTTTTAAATATTAAACTCTACACATTTGGCTGTGGTTTAAAGCCAGTTTTAATATGATTTTTAAATGAACTTGCAGGATGGTATGATGGTCTTAACCTCTTTCGACTGATATCAGAATATGTTTTGTGAAGAATGCACAGCCAAATGATGCAGGACCTCGATATTGATATCTTTCCACTATGGTTATTATCTCTAAATGTTTTATCTTTTTAATTGAGATGCGAGAAATGTTTGAAGTATTTTTATCTTATGTCTCATTGTCGCAGCATATCACAATAACTTGGCCAACTTTATCTACTCTGGATCCTGTTACAGTCACCATGTTAATAATTTTCTTGAATAATGATAGGCTGCAAGGAGGGGGGTGTTATCACAAGCCATCCCTTTAGGTTCATAGGTGTTTAGTGCAATGACATCTTCACATCAAGCCACTACACTTGGAAGATGAATCTCAGTTTTGAGGGTTGGAAGATCCTATCACAGGTTGGTCCATTCATGATCTGCAGAACACTGGTGAGTAACGCTGTCATCATGAGGTTACCAAGCCTCGGTAGTGCCTTGTAGTTTATCCTTTGAATAATGACTGTATTTTCCCTTTATAAGATTCCTGTTGTGTAAAAGAACAGGGGGGTCTTATCACGCCATCCCTACCATGATCATGGGTGTAATCTAGACTGAAACTATCATCATGTGGTCACCAAGCCATGATTGTGGGATTTAGTGTCACAGCTTAAGGACAAGGGGTCTCCTTACCGAGCCAGCTTGATCAGTTTCTGGATTAGGTCTGTGAATGGTGCTACCAACATCTAATTACCAAGTCAGGGCAGTGGTCTTATTATCAACAAGGTCTTATGTACAGCTGTCCATTTCCTATATATATATAAAAGAGAGAAAAGAAGAAAAATGAAAAGTGCATATAGTCAAAAGAACTGTTGTATATAAAACCAATTAATAAATAAAGGTCACGTGTAATTTGGATATCCATGAGCAGTTTTGAGTTTGTCCCAGGTTTATCACAAGCTGTTGATTCAATGATTGCATAATGATAAAGAAGTCTTACTGTCTCTTGATTCTCCTTATCAGATTTGCATTACTTCTAACATGATCATTGATGGGAACATATCAATCTTATGTTTTCTGCTTATTGGTTGTCTTTTTACAAATATTTTCTAAAATTTCAGGTTGGAAAAGGCATTTTGACCGGTACATCATTCTGACTGAAGTTTGTTTGCATAGATAACTGGTTCTTCCCATTCAGTCGCCATTTGTTGTGGCCACAACAGATCCTATGCTTCAGAAAAGCATGAGAGCCCCGATTTTAAAATTAACGCAAGGATATTCGTGCAAGTGTTCTTGTGCGCATGAATTGCAAGCTTCGTTTCTGCAATCTTGTACCTATGCCTTTGCTTGGTTTGAACATACTGTTTTATTTAAAAAAAATTCAAGTGTTTTGGTCGCAGAAAGATTCAAATTTTAAGCCTTTTATTGTTTGTTTTCTGCCTATCCGAAACCCGACTTTCTGACATCCCGAAATCCCGAACCTGACAAGAGCGGGTTGTGGGAAATCAATTTTTCAGTTGTTTGGGAATCGTCACCCCGAAACCTGCAACCCGAAAGGTGCGGGTTGCGAGAACCTTCTTTCTAATAAGTTTTGGAATCATCACCCCGAAACCCGAAACCCGCAGTTGCGGCTTTCAGATTTCGGATTTCCACTTTTCCTTGTAGTTGCGAGGCATGTTTTTGAAACTCGCAACCCACAATTTTTGGGTTGCGGCTTTCGGAAACGTGTTTTTTCTTTTGGTTTATGTTCGCAATCCCGAAACCTGAAACTTATGGGTTACGGATTTCGGGAATCATGAATAAAATTAGGAATAATTCTTCAGGTTCTTATCCCACGTCTTGCATTGTTAAATCCTCCGCCGTCCATTAAATTGATCCAGTGGATGAAATTCAATCATTTGAACTTACATTGCAACATCTTGTTTTCGTTGTTCTCATGACCGGGATTCTCACTTCACTATGCATTACATGATCATCTTTGAAGACATGATTGCTTGACAAGATTGACCTGTAATGACATATTTCAGATGCTACATTGGATTATGCTGTTGAAATGTACTTGTTATGATCCATTTTCGATTGACATGCTACGACATCGTTTCATTTCAGTTCAAATGATTGTAATCCCAATTCGCATGAATTTAATCATTGCAGTTCATCATGTTCAATCATTTTGATCCTCTTTAACTTATCTTAAATACGGCCACAGGTATGAAGCACTTAGCTCGTTATTTGAATTTGTTTAAAAGATTTCTTGTTTTGGAAAATTTTATTGCTGACGATTTGGTGAATAACATGCAGACAGGTTGTGAAACCTTCGAAGAATATTTCGTGCACGAAGAGCTTCACTCCTTGTTATTTCCTAAACCTATGTCACCATCTTTTGATGCAGGTGTTCCTAATATCAACAGTGGTAGCGCAGAAGAATTTTCTGAAATTCTGCCAGTTTGTTTATTGTCTCCTTAGAAGAACGATGAGGAAAGTAGTGAACAGCCGCATGACCTGGATGATTCTATTATCCAAGATTTCATAATCAATGAATAACCCGACACCCCACCAACTCTCGTGAAGCAAGACCCGTTGTTCGATTTTTCTATTTTTGAAAGCATTATGGATCATCCAGGAGATTCCGCGACGGTTCAACAGGAAGGTTTGGAGGACCGACTCTTCCTTGTTGTAGATAAATATTGAGCTGTTGTCAAATTCTACAATCTTGTTACGAGATTTTTCCGAAATTTCAAGATGACTCTGGTTCAAACTTCACCTCAAAGCGGAGGGAATCTGTTGAATTAAAATGGTTTAGAATATTATGATAGAATTCCCTAGATTAATAGCCGGATTTAGACTCTATAATCCCCGTCTTTTGGGATTCCCATTTTTTGTACTTTATGGTAATCCTTATTTAAGGAAGACGACTTCTCAATGTTAAGGGGTTGATAATTTCTGGGTTAGAGATCAGCAGGAGATGACGTGGAGATACTTTGTTTTACCAAAGCCTTGTAATTTTGTTTACAAACCTCTTAATACAGTAAAGTAATCTTTTGAATCATCTCTTGTTTATCGTACAAATTTCTTTGACGGTGCTTGATTTCTAATTTCGAAATTTTTATCTACAGGGTGTGATTCTTTTGCATGTATAGAATATCTTGTACTGATTTCTCTTATGATTGATATTTGTATAAGAATATCTTGTTAAATTTCTTTAATTAAGATACTTTCTTTATCGATTTTTGCAAATGATTCACAACTACTTAATCAATGTTAATTTTTCAATTAACACAGTGATTACAGATTGATCTTGGACAGGCTTAAATTGCTTGCATTATTCTCTTTTAATTTTCATTAATGGATTATGATCTAAGTGAGTAAGTGAAGGTGCCTTTTAACATTTCTGTTGAAGTTGATAAACCCACTTATTCTTTCTCACATCAAGTTTGATCTGCATAAAGCAAGTCTTTCTTTAGAATAGATCTAGTTTAGCTTATATGCTTTTCTTAAATAGGTTAAGTTAGAATAGACTTAGTTTATTTTAAGCTTATGTTTTCCGTATTGAACTTTGATCTATCAATCAAACCCATTGACTCATAGAGTTCCAGCGGAGGTTGAATATCGATGGGATATTTCCATACCAAATAGGCTGGGGATAGAACTGCCTTTGCGTAGGGTCTTTAGAAGCCTTTCAGTCTAGGTTTTCACCCTCTGTTGTGAGCCTTGGACCCATTCCAGCACCTTGCAATTACCCTGCACACCCTAGGTCTCAACAAATACCTATGTGGATAAAGTTGATGTTTGTCAAGAAAGGACTACTGACCATGGAGCTTGATACCATGGAAGCATAAACCCTTCCCTAAGGGGGAAGGTTACGAAGAGGTGGGGAAGTAGGTATAACAACAATGGATCCAGAAGAATAGAGGCTTCAAAGGGAGGAGCGATATGAAAGAATATTCGAGATAAGACAATCATTCATAAAATAAAAGAGAGGAGAGCAATTGAAGGGGGAATGTAGTTCTCATAAGAGAGGTAGAAGGAAAGAGAATAAACTGCGCCAAAAGGGTGCATAGTAGGATCAGATTTTCCAGAAGGGTGCACAACACCTATACAGGAAGAGTGCGTAGAAGAAGAGATACTATTGAAGGGGTACGATATAGAACATAGTGGGAACTATGAAGAAGATAGAGAGACTGGACCCCGAAGGTAGATTAGAACTTAAAACCAAGAGGATTTAGAAGAAGATGAAGCGCAATTAGATGGAGGAAATCTAGTGGTTGTCTTAGAGACTACACGACTAGAAATAATCTCTCTTGGATTTGGCACTAGAGAAAGAAATGTACCTAGAATAAACCTCCTCTTCATCTCAACCCCCTTTCTCTCCTTAGTCGACAAAGAAGTAAATCTATTAACCTAGTTTGAGAGAAGTGAGTCTTGAAGTTGGAAGAGAAGCATTATGAGGAGGAGTAGAAGAAATTCCTACACAAGAAACCTAGAATCTAGAAGGGAAGACAACAATAACAACCAAATCAGTTACAATAGGAAGATCTAGTTCACTGGTTCACAATAGATGACGACTACCTTTGATTCAAATCTAAGGTTACCTCTCTTCCATGGGATAGGGAAAGATGATGTTGAGAAACACTGGTTTACATGTGAAGTCATCTCTTCAATAAAGCAGATTACTGATGAAGCTACAAAGATTGCGCAGTTAGAAACAACCTTCAGAGACTAGGTCCTAACGTGGTACATGAAGTACAAGATGATGCTACCCCCGGATAGACAAGGTCCCTGACAATCATCAAGAGGGATCTATTAAAGGAATTCCATAAACCCAAGTCATGATCCTAGTGCGTCACTGAGATAAAAGAGATTAAGAAGAGGATTGTTGAGTCTAATTGGGACCATGATCAACGATTCAAGATCCTTTTGGATCAACTCAGTTTTCAAATTTAGGACTTGTAGCATCAAGAATGGTTCATCGCGGGCCTACTCTCACATATCAAGGTCCCACTTACTCAATATAAAGTGGGAACACAATCGAATTCCCTAGTTATTTCCATGCAATTGAAATCCACTCCAGGCAGAGAATCTTCAACAGGGATGTCGCAGGTTCAATCACATCTTGCTACGTTGATCATGCAACTACAATAGTTTTTTTGTGAGGAAGGTGGTGCACTTTATGCAGGATGGAGGGTCAACATAGGAATGAGTGCCACACCCTAAGCAATTACATAGAAATTGGTGCGCCCAAACCTTTCCTGGTCAGGCCCAAGACATAATGGTACAAAATCTGCAGCAATTAGGGTCATTCACCTCCAAAATTCCCAGCATTACAAAAGTATCAAAATACTACCCATACCCCCTTCTGTGAGTTCTACAAGTCGATGGTGCATGATGTCAATAATTGTCGCACACTTAAAATCATGAAGGAACACACCACGGATGCATTTTGTGTCCAAGGGATGGATGAGAACAAAGCAGTTGAATGGGGATGGTACCAAGGAGTTGCGCGAGGGGGATACCGGGGATGTGACGGAGGAGGATATGGAGGTGGTGGAAGGAAACCTATTTGCTTCAATTGTGGTGAACCAGTGAATTTGGTGTGATTTTGTACAAAACCCAACACCCTTTGTGGATATTGTCACAACAGGGATAATCTGACGGAAGATTGTCCAGATTCGCTAGCAAAATGGGAAGAGAAGAAGGGCCGATATAACATGTTGACGACATAACCACATGAAGATCTTGGTGGAAAGGACCCTACCTATGTAAACATAGTATCTAGGGAGGGTTCCAAGACAAGGCAAGATATAAATGAAGTACGTCGCACGGAGCAACCGGTTGAACCTAAAATAAAGAAAGTTAGGAAAGCTTTGCCAAAGTTCAATGCTGCGCACCAAAGGAAATTCCTGCACAACGCACAAAGAGAGGTTGTTAGTAAGAAACACTATGGGAAGAAGAATTTCACTAGGTAATACTGCACGAAGAAGACAAGGATCATCAAAATATATTGCTTGAGGAGAACATGTTGTGCAACATGCGCAATGAAGAGAAACAACAAAATCCGTGACAGGAGGAATAACTAAGACACAAAAAACTATAGAATAACCACCCTAAGGATCAAGTGAGTGATTTCTTTCAATGTTGTTTGAAAATGTTGGGTGATCCTTAGGTTGCAAGAAAATTTACGAATATACTCACAAAGATGGTGTATTTGAGAAAGATGGAAGAGCCCATTTCGGTGCTTCTACCTGAGCAAAGTGTGCAATAGGTTAGTAGGAAAAGACGCACTGGGAAGGATTCAAGCTATCGCTTGAATTAGGGGGATATGAGATGAAATATGTAATGCTCAACCTGGGGTCAAACATCAATATATTTCCTAAGAGGTCTTGGGAATTGATGGCAAAAAAAAATTTAGTGTGGTCCCCCCTTCAACTCAAGTTAGCAAATCAATACAGGATCTATCTGATTGGAAGGATGGAGAACGTTGAAGTGGATATTGATGGGGTGAAAATGGTAGCAAATTTTGAGGTGATAGAGATACTTGAAGAGATGGATTCTTATCAAACTTTGTTGGGGATAGATTGGGAATTTGACAACAATTCTATCCTTAACCTTAAACGAAATATATATTTTGAAACAAAGGAACTGCGTGTGGTGGCATCACTCGATGCTACAGAAGGAGCACACTACACAGAGCTGGTAAACAATGATGCCCATAGCATTGAAATTGATAACATATATAATGTAACCAAATGGAGAGAATATTATGTGAATCCAACTGCAGACTGGGATTTGAGTTGGCACAATATCTTTTCTTTCAACACATATTCTCAAAACGTATTGGATAATGGAAAAAATCACTATATAAAGAGTCCACTCATAGATGCACCATTGTCACCAAGTATGTGTGATGGATTGGATTCAAGCTGTGTGATCCATTGAAGTTTGATGGAACAGAGAGGGTGGATATCTTCCTAGATCAGATCGAGGAATAGATAACTAAAATTCAGAGAGTTCTAGATATGGATGTAGTAGGAAGGGAGACACCCGCGTGCTGGTGGGTGACACATTAGGATGGACTTGCGCAGGTGGGAATAGATTGAAAAATGCATCAAGGTATGATTCTAGCCTACGAAGGACCTGGAATTGATGAATACGTTTAAATACATAGATGACCCGCATGACCATTTGGTGTACTGTGAGAAAAGATGGATAATGAAAAGTGTCCCACGTAGTCAATGGGCTCACAAGTTCATACACACCCTGGATATCATTATGTGCTATTGGTATGTGCAACAAGAGCTAAGGAGGAAAACAAGAACATGTGAGATGATAAGTACATAGTTCACCACATTGTTTAATTTTAGTGTAGATGATTTTGAAATGGATATATTTCTTCACCGAATGAAGCATTTTATTTTTGTGCAAAATCCAATGAGTCCCACATAGAGACCCATGTGCACATATCACAAGAACCCAGTGCATCTAAACCAACCTATCTACTATTGGAAAGTGGACAACACATAAATGGAGGGAGACGAAGACCCAAGAAAGATACATGTCAAAGAAACCACAGAAGAATGCAGGATATAGAGTGATCCATCTACCAATGCTGCATTGAAATTTACGGAGCCACTAAAGACAAAGAGATATAACATAGGGACGGAAGCCGAGCCGAAAATGGCCATCATAGGTGACTATTGGGACCAAGAAACAATCACTCAAGTGGTTGATTTGTTGAAAGAATGTGAGGACTTATTTCCTCACAGTTTTTAGAAATGGAAGGAATAGCAGGCTCTCTCAGAGAAATGAAAATCCAACTTAAGGAAGGGGCTAAGCCAGTCCAAAAGAGACCCTATAGAATAAATCCAAGATATAAGGAAAAAGTGCATAAGGAGATTGAACAGATGCTAAATGCAGGGATTATCTTCCCAGTCAAGGAATCAAAATGGATCAATCCTATGGTGGTTCAAGATAAGAAAACCATAGAAATCCAGATATGTGTGGATTTGAGGAATTTAAATGCATCCTTCATGCATGATCCCTTCCCTACCCCTTTTACAAATGAGGTATTGGAGAATGTGGGGAGGAGAGAAGCTTACTCATTTACTGATGGCTTCTCAGGGTACCATCAGGTGCATATTGCTAAAGAGGACAGCAAGAAAACAACTTTTGTGACTCAATGGGGTTCTTTTGCATACACTGTCATGCCCTTTGGGTTGAAGAACACATTGGTAGTGTTTTCTAGGATTGTTGTCATAGCTTTCAAGGAATTCATACACAATTTTTTGGAGGTTTACTTAGATGACTAGACAATGTTCAGTCTATTGAAGAATCACTTACAGGTTCTAAGATTGATGTTGGACAGATGCAGATAGCTACAAATTTCATTGAATTTGAATAAATGTCTATTATGTACCCCTTTCAGAATTCTTTTGGGACATATTGTGTGCAAAAAAAGGTTGCTCATAGATATATCAAAGATCACAGTTATTGTGGACATGCCGACCCCAACATGATTCAAGGAGTTGCATGCCACTCTAGTCCGTACTAGGTATTAACACCCCTATCAATGTTCATGCTAATAGAAGAAGAGGGAACCCAAAAAATGACCAAGTATCGACAAAATCCAAGACAAATGATCAAGCCGCAGTGAAAGAAATGAGAAAAACAAGGCAAGGGAATTCTTCTGCAATATAAAGAGATTGAACGGTCGGGATTGAATAACAGATCCAAATCAATGACTGGGAAGCGATCCGCAACACACCAGATGTGAGTTTCTGATTCTCGCAATCCGCATTGCGGAATGCGGATTGTGGGAGCCTGATTTTTCCAAAGGTGCTAGTTTTACTTTCCGAGTTCCAAGTTCTGCAACCCGCATTGCGGAATGCGGATTGCGGGAGCATGTTCTTTCCAGGGGCACAATTGTGGGTTTCTGAGTTCTGCAACCCGCATTGCGGGAGGGTCATTTTCCAGAAGGTGCAAAATGGATTTTTTGAGTTTCTCAACCCGCATTGCGAATTGCGGATTGCGGAAGTGAAATATGGCGTTCCAAGTTCCGCAACCTGCATTACAGAATGCAGATTGAGGAGGTGATTTCTGCTAAGTTGTCTAAAGGCGTTCTGAGTTCTGCAACCCCTATTGCATATTGTGTATTGTGGAAGTAAAATATGTAAAAGTTCATTCGATTATTCCGAGTTCTGCAAACCGCATTGCGGATTGCAGATCAAATATTGTTTAGCAAAAATAGGAAAAATTTTGGCCGCGGAAAATGAATATTTTCACAGGGAAATGGCACGTTTGGGATCCATTTGGAAGCCAAAGAGAAGCACAGTCTGGTTACCTATCCAAATCAACCTAAAATGGCCCAATCCGAAGGGGTGACAGTTGGCTCTAACGGCTTGAGATTCGTCATGATAGCACGCAGAGGTGTCCCCATCAGCGTGCCTAACATATCATGAGTCTGTTGCATTTTACTGGTTTCACGAACGGCCACACCTGGCCGAAGTGCTCTAGAAGTTTCAAATGTTTTATAAGCCTATAAAGGCAGGTTCTAAAGAGGACCAAAAGGTTGGATGTTTTGGATTTTGAGAGAAAAAACGCTCTGCATATGTATTGAACTCGGCTTTTCAATTAATGAGAAGACATGATTCTGTAGGAGAGATTCTTGTGATGAGTGTTTTGATGTCTATTGTTTCATGTGCATGTGTTATTCATTTTTATTTCCATTGATTTCTTACTTCTGCAGTATCTAGATCAAGACTACATGGTCTGAAATTCATATTTTATGCTTCAGATGCATATGACTAGGTATTGCACCCTTTTTCTCTTGAAGTTGCAGGTTAGAATTCATTTGCAAATTCTCTAACTCTGTGATGCCAAATTTGTTTCCCTTTCTGCCTTCATTTCTTGATATCTTTGACTTGAAAAAACATCATCTACCTTGCCTCTGCCTCTTAAATTGTTGTCTAAATCAGTCATCTGTGCCTATAAATCCATTGAAGTTTGACTCCATGCCCAATGGTGCTCTTGTCCTTAACCCCAACTAGCTGAAAAAACCCCCAAAAATCCTTATCTGAAGGTCTAGCCACCACTCTTATCCATATCCAACCCATGCAAATGATATCCTAAGTGTTGAGTAAATTGTGAAAGAGAGATCCCTCTTTGTGGTTGGAAAGGCTAGTTTCCATCCACCAAAGCTTGGTTTGAAACAGTTACCTCATGATCCCTTTTGCTACAACCCAGGAGAATCTTGAGTGGTAGCACTAGGAACCAAAATAAATTTATTTGAAATTATGCCAAGATTACAGAACCATTGGAGGTGTCATTAAAGGAAAAATCAAGTACCTATGGACCCAGGATATGAGGCATTTGATATCCTAAAGGAAAACCATGAGGAAAAGCTAGTCACGACACCCATCTTGATCTAGCCCAATTGGACATGCATGTTCCATGTACATGTCTGTGCGTCGTCCATCGCAATTGATGCAATGATATCATAGCTTGGCGAAGGTAACATCGACCACCCATTCTCTTTTGCAAGTAGGAAATTTTATTTGATGGAAGAAATTACACAATATCTGAGTGTGAAGGTTCTGCCATGGTATACACACTACAAAATTTTAGACACTATCTACTTGAGAGCTTCTTCAAGTTATTTATATACCACTCAATGATGAAGTATCTGGTTAATAATCCAGTGTTGGAGGGGAGAATTTGTAGATGGTTTCTCCTATTCCAAGAGTTCGAGTTCAAGGAGGTGATCAAACTGGGAAAGTACAATGTTGGACTAGATCATCTATCTAGAATAAAATCCAGAGAGATAAGAGGGAGCTTGGACGATGATTAACCAGATGCACAACTCTTCCGCATTGAAGGAATCCCCAACCAATTCACATATATTGTCGCATTCCTATGGATATGAAGAGCTCCAGAGGGATTCACAGTCACACAACATAAGCAATTGGTTACAAGGAGCTCTGATTTTTAACTAATTGTAGGACAACTGTACAAGTTGGGAGTTGATGGGATACTGTGCAAATGTGTGATGGAACATGAACGGTTTCCTATATTGTAGGAATCTCATGAAGGTGTGGCAAGGGTACACAACATAGGTAAGGCAATTGTGTGGAAGGTGCTACACGCGGTGCTATGGTGGCCTTCATTGTTCCAAGAGGAGGAATAATAAAAGCAATGTGATGTTTTCCAATGCGTAGGTAATCCCTCAAGAAGAGATGATATGCCTCTCTTCCTAGTGATAATGCTAGAACCATTCAAAAAGAGGGACGTTGATTTTTTTGTACCAATCAATCCACCTACATGAATAATCGGTGTGTAGTACATTATTACCACGATGGAATATTTGACGCGATAGTCAGAAGCTATGTCAGTCAAGGATTGCACATTGGATACAACAGTGCAATTTATTTTCAAGAATATGATAACAAGGTTTGGATTCCCTAAGGTATTAATGAGTGATCATGGGACCCACTTCCTAAACTCTACCATCCACGTGCTTACCTAGGATTTCATTGTTTATCATCAAAATAGCACTCTGTACCATCCTCAAGTGAACGGTACAATTGAAGCATTCAATAATATCTTGGAGTAGACACTCACAAAAGTATGCAATGTGCAATGCAACAACTAGGACTAGTGTGTCCTTGTAGTCCTATGGGCTTATCAAACAACTTGTAAGAAGCTTACCAAGCATAACCCATTTAGGATGGTCTATGGCAAGGAAGAATTCATGCCACTTGAGCTCATTGTCCCAATATTGTGCGTTGATATAGCCACAAAGATGTTTGACGATGAATCGCTCCAACAGAGGTTAGAAGATCTAATGGAATAGAAACGGGGTCGATTCATCATAGGTTTCATTTAGTTGGTGGAGAAAAGGAGACAAAAGGCATGGCATGACAGGAACAAAAAGATAAAAATCCTAGAACCCGACGCACATATATTAATGTATGATAGAAATTTTATTAAGCATCCAAGGAAACTATGGATGTGATGGTTGGGTTCGTTTCACATACTATTTATAAAAGAAGCCAGTGCAACAAAGCTTTCCACTCTCTCCGACCAACCAATGAAATGGCTTGTTAACAGGAGTCAATACATGCTCTACCATGGCTCACACGGGAAAAACCATAATGGCAAGTCCTTTCCAATTATGGTAGCAATAAAGTGAAATAGAAGTAGAAGTTAGTACAAAGAATGAACCCGTTCAAGTAGATTTAGACAAAATCCAAGGTAGTTATTTTGTTTTCCAATGAAAGTACAATCCATTAGATTCCATTTGCATTTAAAGTACAATATTCCCATTTTAGTTATTTATGAGAATAAAAGAAGGAGAAAGTACCAATGCCGAAAGAATGCAACATAAAAATAAATAGTTCCACTGAAAGGACATCACATGATGTCATTGATAGTTAACAACCCTAATAAAGTGATGGTAAGTCGGCGGCGACATAATGCAGTAAACATGGATAGGAAGATCATAGTTGGTCGCGTGGTTGAGCAGTTAAGACAAGGTGCAAGGGTAGTAAATGCATTATGGGCAGCAGGCCAATAGATATCAACTCAAATATATAAGAAGACCAAACTATCACAAGTGACCCATCAATTATCCAATAGTTTGAGGGATGTGTTCAATAATTTCATAATTTTGGGGAATAGGTTAAGGAGGTTTGGCACACACAGTTATAGTTTAGTAGCAACTATGGTCACACCTTCCTGGACGCAAAGTGGCATATAAAGAAAAAATCAAGTAAGAAGAATTAGATGCCAGAGGTTCCAATCCCATCATAGGTGGAGATTAAGGGGCCTTTGATGGGGCAGGGTCCCTTTCCTTAAATATTCAAATTTCAACATCATAGATTAGGCGTAGTTTCCAGAGTTGGAGTTGGACAAATATGCCCAAATAGTATTGGACAAAAATTGCATGGAATGAGTCATCCCACAATCCGGGGCATGGTAATTACATTCATATGACATTCTGAACCTGTTTGATGTCCCCCATTTCAGAAGAATCCCTTCAATCAACGCTTGTACCCATTTCCTACTTAGCCGCCTACATGGAGGGTATCTATGGTTAAACAGACCATATGAAATCAACAACGATGTCATACAACAAGTATTTGGGTTGCCACGCAGTATAGAAGATCTAGCAAAGGTGATTGGGAATGCCTCAACATATGAAGTGTATCAAAAGTTTAGTAGCCATCGAGGGTCATGCAGAGTGCTCATTTCCACAATTATAATTCAGCAGGTCCGATTCGCAACTCAAGCACTTGCGTGCAATCTCCTTCCCAAATATAGAAATGACGAGTGCCTAGCATGAGTTATCTTGGCATCAGCATCACTTCACACCATGCATCGATAGTAGTATGTGCATTGGTCAAAGGGGGTTTGACTTGGTCAATAGGACCAACCAACATAACGCAACATTATTATCATCAACATTAAGCTAATTGAAGAATTTGGAAGCAAATTTGACCCTTCCAAATGTGATTTTAAGCATATATGGACTAATAAGCAATTATTAATGCACTTTCCTAAGTTTCATTTTAAAAATGCATAAGCCCACTTTTAATAAGTCAGATCAACTTGTAAATGGCTTATACAAATCAGTTTTGCATATGGATTTGATTGGTATGATCTTTAAAGATATCATGGGCATTACCCAAGGTAGTATTTCAAGATGTTTCCCATGATTTCATCAAAATTGGATTAATAGGAAATTATTAATCATATTTCCTAAGGTTTGATTTAAAAAGTTCCTAAGTATGGCTAAGTGAAAATTGAGCCATTAAAAAAAATATCTTGTGGTTGATTTGGCTAAGTGGGCCCTTCTCAAATATTACATGGATTATTATTCAACAATTTGAGAGAATTTTACACAAGTTTTGAGGCCCTAATCAACAAATTGATTTGAGGGGGCACACTTCACCTATAAGGGGGGCGAATTGCTCCATTTCCAGCTCATCAAAGGCTTGTTCAACCTTCCAACTTAGATCTCCACTTTAGCTTGGCATCTTCATCATGTATACACTCATCTATTGTGATTTAAATCAACATTTTGTGACCCATATTGAGTCCACTTCATCCAAGTGTACCCCACATGAGGAGGACAAGTTTGCCACTTGTAACTGTTAGCATCTTTAGAGGTAATATCAGTTGTTGATTATAAAAATAGAATCAAATAAAGATGTCAACCATTGATATCATTAGCATTAGGAAATTTTCTCTCCTCTTATTCTATAAAAGAGAGAGGTTTCCCCCATTGTACAATGAAGCAATTTTGAGAATAATAGAACAGTTCTAGTTTTGATGAGCTCTTGTGTTCATGGTGATTGTGGTTGGATTTTAACTCTTTATTTCCTCTATTGTTATGTGTGTGAGATTTTATTCAATTTGAGGTAATATCGTTGAAGTTTATTTATGTACAATTCTAAAAATTGCAACTAATGTAATGCTTTGAAATTTTCTATAAGAATCCTAGCTCAGGAGTTCATTGCATTTACCTTCGTTTCTAGGTTTTGTTCCTCTCCGCTTATACACTTATTCTTTAACTTGTTTGCTATTTTTTACTCAGGTTTTGGAACTTCTAATCGAATTCTATTACTAGGGTTTATTCAGTATTGCGGGTTGGAGGAGCACAGCGTTTGAAGGGGCGCCTCTGTTGGGTCAAAATTGCAGATTGCTCTGACATCTCTGTAGTTCATGGATCTCAACTCCATGCCAGTCAGCCAGGAGGGGTGAATCAACTCCATAGCCCAACACTAAGGCACTAGGTTAGATATTTTCTTAATCTCTTCTACTCCACCTCTTTCAACATTTGATTTCATAACTTGTTTACCACTAAGTTATCTTGGATTTCTAGGATAGGATATATTATTTCCTTAGGCAAAACTTGCATTTAAGTTGCATTTCATGATTAAATATGCATAAAACTTAAGCCATTGGAAATCATAAACTACATATAGCATCTAGTCTAGTATATGTTTGGTTTGCCTAGTGTTCATGTTATTGCTTGTTGTTCACTATTTTTTCACTCATAAAATCATTAAACCAACAAGTTACACTAGTGTTGTGTTAAAGTTTGAGCATTAATTCAAGATACTCTAGGATATTTACTGAGAGAATAACATGTACAGTATATCAATGCATATCAATCATAGCAAGCATGTCAATCATCACAAGAAACAAAAGCATGAGAGACAATAGACACACGGAGTTTCTGTGGGGAAAACCCTAAGGTGAAAAACCCCACAACTTCCTCAGAGATAGATAGAGAAATAGTACAACCAAAGTACATAGAGATAGACTCATCTTAGCAGTTGATCCTCCTCCTCACATGTGCGCCACTTTCCGAGTGAAGGAAGAGTGAGTTCTGAGTAATCCAAATAGAGATCTCCCGATCTCTATTTATACTTGTCTTGTTTTCCCAATAACCTTATGGGGCCGACTTGTCTAGCTAGGTACAATAACTTCATACTACATTATATCGGGCCGACCCCTTACAAGATGGTCTAATAACCCATCGGCAAGTTAACACACTTGCAACACTTGTCAATACAAATGACGACACTTCCGTATAGAGTAATAATACATCTATATAGGATTACAATAAATATGAAATACATTCCGAAGTTACATATACATCAACACTCCCTCTTAACTAGGAATGTATTTCTCGACATAGATCATCTAGCACAGGTCTTCTTCTCTGGATCATCACAGCGAATCATCATCCTCGAATCATCGTCATCGTCACTGCTGCTACTATCTCAATAAATCTCTGAATCTACTCATCATAGGAAGTTCTACAGAGCCAGTCCTTTTTCATACTAGATGTAGGCCCACCACCTGCAGGTCTTCATCGTCACTGGCCATACTGTGGAATCCTCAGGACTTATTACGTGCGTCACAAAACCTGGCGGTAGCATCCCAGGCTGTTACGAGCACACAGCTCTACCTGTCGGATCTCCCAGGAGCACATTACATGTGACCCATCACAAAACCTGGTTGAAGCATCCCAGGCTATTACGAGCACACAGCTCTACCTGTCGGATCTCTCAGGAGCACATTACATGTGACCCATCACAAAACCTGGCTGAAGCATCCCAGGCTATTACGAGCACATAGCTCTACCTGTCGGATCTCCCAGGAGCACATTACATGTGATCTCACCACAAAACCTGGATAAAGCATCCCAGGCTATTACGAGCACACAGCTCTACCTGTCGGATATCCCAGGAGCACATTACATGTGATCTCACCACAAAACCTGGCTGAAGCATCCCAGGCTATTACGAGCACACAGCTCTACCTGTCGGATCTCCCAGGAGCACATTACATGTGGTCATGGCAATGCCTCGAAAGAGCATCTAAGGCCTTTTTCATCCTGTCCAGATCTCCCAAGTCCACTTACATGCCATAGGACAATGCCTCGAAAGAGCATCTGAGGCCTTTTTCATCCTGTCCAGATCTCCCAGTTCTACTTATATGTCCTCCCAGAGCAATGCCTTGAAAGAGCATCTGAGGCCTTTTTCATCCTGTCCAGATCTCCCAGGTCTACTTACATGCTCATCTGTACATCCTGTCCATAGCCATAGAGTATCAACCTCATACTCTCCATACATCATTCTGATGTACACATGATCATCCTAATCATCATCACTGCATCGTCCTGATGCATACCAAGTATCTACCTGATACATATCACCATACACAGTGTATCCACCTGATACATACATAGATACATGATCCACACAATGTATCTCCCTGATACATATCAACATACATGATCTACCTGATCATACAATGTATCCACCTGATACATATACAGATACATGGTCCAAGCATCCAACATGATGCATATATACATAAATGATCCAACTGATCATATCCAGCATCAACATGATGCGTACATACATAAATGATCCAATTGATCATATCCAACATCAACATGATGCGTACATACATAATTGATCCAACTGATCATACAGAGCAGAAAGTAGAACATCATCCAGCGCTTACATCCGCAGCCATGTGAAGGATCCCCCTTCCACCATGCTAGGAATGGCTACAGCAAATGTCTCCATCACTTCTTCCTCAAAGTGTTGTCGATTCGAAGAACACCAAGCCTCTCTCTGAAGTACTCGAACTTCACTCTAGCTAGTGGCTTCGTCAACACATCTGCAATCTGCTCATCCATCGCAACATATAGGAGCTTCATTGTCCCTCTGCACCATATCCATGATATAGTGATATTTGATCTCTATGTGTTTCGATTTGTCATGGAACACCGGGTTCTCAAACAGCTTCACACAACTCTGGTTGTCACAAAATATACCAGTAGCCTCCAATGGTAGATCAAATAACTCAAATAGTATCTTCCTCAGCCATACTGCCTCACAACTAGCCGAACAGGATGCAACATACTCTACCTCGGCTGTACTCAGTGCTACGCAGGATTGCTTCCTGCTAAACCAAGAGATCACACCTGATCCCATACTGAAGCAGCACCCAGAAGTGCTCTTCCTATATACAGCATTGCCTGCCCAATCTGAATCAACATAACCTTGTAGGTTAAACTTTTGATTCACATCATACTTGAGCCCATAGTCAACTGTACCCTTCAGGTACCTCAGAATATGCTTTACAACAACCAGGTGAACACTCCTCGGATCCGTCAGGAACTGGCTCAATGTTTTCACCGCAAAGCAAATATCTGGTCTCGTGTTCGTCAGGTACATCAAGGACCCAATCATCTGATGATACATAGTGACATCAACCGGATCAGATGAAGCATCACACAGAATCTTCAGGTTCGATGCCATAGGTGTGGCCATGGCCTTGCAGTCCATCATCCCGAACCTCTTTAGGATCTCTACTGCATACTTCCCTTGTCCAAGGAAGATCCCATCTGCACTCTGCCACACCTCCATGCCTAGAAAATAGTGCATCATCCCCAATTCCTTCATCTCGAACTTGGATGCAAGCTTCCTCTTGGTATCGGCAATCAAACTAATCATTACCTGTTACAAACAGATCATCCACATACAGAAGTACACTGGATTTCCTTCCTCGACCTTGTAATAAAGGTTGGAATCTGCTTTACTCTTGGTAAAGCACAAACTGGATAGGAAATTGTCCATCCTACCATACGAAGTCCTAGGAGCTTGCTTCAAGCCATACAAGGGTTTCTTCAATCTGCACACATATGACTCCCTGTCATGTGTTTCAAAACCAAGTGGCTGCTCCATATACACTTCCTCTTTAACTACACCGTTCAAGAAATCAGTCTTGACATCCATCTGGTGTATCTTCCATTTCATCACTACAGCCAGAGCAAGTACTAATCTGATGGAAGTGTACCTGGCTACAGGAGCAAGAGTTTCTTCATAATCTATGCTTGATCTTGTAGATCCATTTGGAAGTCACCATAGACTTCCCTTCAGGTCTTGGGACTACATCCCAAACATCATTCTTCATGATCAATAGATCATGGCATTCAATATCTTCAATAGATAATTTTGTTGCTTGAACAAATGTTGTAGTCCTTCTTTTGTAGGTGAAGGTATACAATCTTTCCTACAAAACAAGTTAAATTGCATTATTAGAAACATCTCATAATTTTCAGAACAAATTCTTTCACATAAAGAAATATGTCATACATTCATGGAATTATTTAAGCCAATGCTTCAATACAACATTTATCCATATCCCATAACTTTCTAGATGCCTTCCAATCTCTACCAGAACATTGTTAAGAGTGTGCACAACTCCCAACATGTCAACAAAGAGGTTTCATTCTAGATAAGTAGCAATGAAATGTTGTACAGTGCCATAGACCACTTACCCATCATATGCATATTAGTAGTATGTTGTTCATTAATGCAAATATGCAAAATACACAACCTAAGTCTAGGAACATAAGTATATACATCATTGAACAATATTATTTAAACAACCAAATATACAAGAAATGACAATTCAAATACTTATCTTTGTTTGTTTGTTGTCGGGTGGACTCCCTCTCAATATTTGCTTCCTTGCATGAACTGCTAGAGTGTGCTCCCTCTTGATCTTTGCTTCCTGGATTACCTGTCCTAGCTGCTTCTGCCCATAGATGCATAAGTAGATTCTGGTCATGCAACATTGTCCAGGCTGTCTCCATGATTGTTCTTATTCTCTCTTTCTGCAACTCCATTCTGTTGTGGATTGTAAGGAGCATTCAACTCACTCTTAATCCCTGAATCACTGCATAGCTTCTTGAAGTCACTTGAAGTGAATTCTCCACCATTGTCGGATCTGAATGTTTTGATCTTCTTATCAGTTTGGTTCTCCATCAAGGTTTTGAATTCCTTGAACTTATCAAACACTTCATCTTTGTTCTTCAAGAAGTAAACCCAAGTCTTCCTGGAGAAGTCATCAATGAAAAAGACATAGTAGGCATACCCACTCAGAGAACTGGATGACATCGGACCACATACATCGGAGTGGATAATTTCCAAGATATCTTTTGCCTTGCTTTCACTGCTTGGAAATGCCTTCTTTAAGTTATTTCCTTTTTCACATCCTTTGCAAACACCTTCATGTTTGGTCTTGATTTCAGGAAGACCCTCTACAGCCTTGCTTGCAATTGGAAGTGCCCTATAGTGCATATCAGCAAGTCTTCTATGCCAAATTTCACTTGGCTCCATGGATTCATGCACCATTGCATGTTCAGGTTGTCTCTTTAGTTTATACAATCCTCCCCCTTGCTCTCCAACCACTACTGCATCATCTATGGTCTTTCCCTTTGGCCACATTAGAACTTGGCCATCCACAAATGCAACCCTCATACCTTTTGCATCCAATGCGGATATGGAGAGTAGGTTCTTCTTGAGCCCAGGTACATAAAGAACTTCTTTCATCTTCAAAGACTTTCCATAAACTAGGTTGTAGGAGGCTTCCCCACTTCCTTTTATAGGGTATTGATAATCATCCTTAAGTTTCAAATTATGGGGTGATTCATGTTCAGATAGATTTACAAAAGATTCTTTAAACCCAGTCATGTGCTTTGAAGCCCCACTGTTAATAAGCCAATCATTACAACCATGAGAAATAGTACCTGTGAGAGCAGAGATTAGAACATACTCTTCTTCGCTTGATGAGTTATCATCATAACTTTCTGCTCTACCCTTCTTCTTGGGAGGTTCATCATCCTTGGCAGCATGAGCATGGTACCTTCTTTTGCTGCCCTTCTTGTTGTTGTTGAAGTTGTTGTTGTCCTTCTTGTTCTTGGGACAATTTATGGCAATATGTTCCTTTTCATTACAGGTGAAGCATATTCTCCTTTCTTTATGGTGATGTGAAGATTTCTTGAAGTGAGATGGCTCTCTCTTGGACTTCCCTTTCTTGGTGTGAGCTGTGAGAGCTTGATCTTCATTCCCCATCTTTTCTTCTCGTGCCACAAGCCTTGCTTCTTCTTGTGAACATTCTTCCCATAGTCTGCTGAAGGATACCAACTTCTTTCTTGCACAGATTCCTTGAATAAAGGAGTCCCATGACCAGGGTAGGCCATTCAGAGTGGTCATGACAACTTCACCATTCTCCACCATTTCATCCACTGCTTCTAGTTGTTCCTTGATCTAAGAGACCCTAGAAAAATAAGATTGAATGGATTATCCATTCTTAATTTTTACCCCTTTCAATTGGTTCCGCGGAGTCATGGTGTCTTCAGAGATGACACATGGGGGATGAGATGGTCCTTGATAGAATCAGCAATGATTCTCTTTTCCTTGACCAATTTCTTCTTGTGGAGGGCTTTAGACTCTTCTCCCTCTGGGACAGGGACCTCTTCTCTTATATATGAGTCCAACTCATTCTCTTCCAGGATTAACCCAATCCTATACTTCCAGGCTCGGAAGTTATCATCCCCTTCAAGCTTGTCCTCAATCTTGGTGTGGTGAGACATCTTTAAAGAGTACTTCAAATGGAAATAGAAAAGATTTAGGTCTTACCACTTGATTTGCTGAAAACTGGATCTGGTGCCGGATTAGGGTTTGTTAGAGAAACCCTAAAAATTCAAAATGTGAATTTCAACTTTCTGAGAGGATAGAAAGATGCGCCTTGATGAGCTAATCCGCCTGGTGTATTCAGAATTTGAGATCTGCAAAGATTCACCCTTCAGAAATGCCTTTTAGTCTTCCCGGGTTCACTAGGGAGGACCCTAAATTAGGGTTTGAGTTTCCCGGAGATTTACCCAGCCAAAAATCACGATCCAAAGCTCTAAACTTCGATTTTTCCAAGGAGCTTCCAGCTATGTCTTCAGATTTTAGAAATTCCTATTTTTGTGGAAACCCTAATTTTTAGGGCCAAAACTGAAAGTGCTCAGAATTGAATTCTGATTGGACAGATAGATTCACCTTGCTGAGGAGAGTCATTCTATCATATTGCTTTTCCAAAATCTGTGGAGAGAAACCCAATAAATAAGAAACCCCGGTTTTCGTCACTGCACAATGTCTTCTTCTCAGGTTAGCTCTAATACCATGTTAAATTTTGAGCATTAATTCAAGATACTCTAGGATCTTTACTGAGAGAATAACATGTACAGTATATCAATGCATATCAATCATAGCAAGCATGTCAATCATCACAAGAAACAAAAAGCATGAGAGACAATAGACACACAGAGTTTCCGTGGGGAAAACCCTAAGGTGAAAAACCCCACAACTTCCTCAGAGATAGATAGAGCAATAGTACAACCAAAGTACACAGAGATAGACTCCTCTTAGCAGCTGATCCTCCTCCTCACATGTGCACCACTTTCCGAGTGAAGGAAGAGTGAGTTCTGAGTAATCCAAATAGAGATCTCCCGATCTCTATTTATACTTGTCTTGTTTGCCCAATAACCTTATGCAACCGACTTGTCTAGCTAGGTACAATAACTTCATATTACATTATATCGGGCCGACCCCTTACAAGGCGGTCTAATAACCCATCGGCAAGTTAACACACTTGCGACACTTGTCAATACAAATGATGACACTTCCATATAGAGGAATAATACATCTCTATAGGATTACAATAAATATGAAATACATTCCGAAGTTACATATACATCAACATGTTGATACATTTAAAACACCAAACCAACACTTTTGTTTCACAAACACTTGTAGATCCGAGCACAAACTTAATGATATCCCTAATCTGAACCTTAGCTCAATGTTGGTAAACATTTAGTCGCAACGCCATTAACAATCGTGATACATATTTGACCTAGTCTAGGCATATTTAACTCTGCTACCACCACAGTTTGTGACATCAGCCTTAATAATTAACCTTTACTGATTAATCGTGTCATGATACATTTCCTTTTTTCCTCATCCATAGAGTTACCTTGGAAAATATTCACCTAAGGTGGATTTATACCATTTGCATTTACAACCCCTTAGTCCATCGCTAAAAAAAATGCCATATTTAAACCCTTTCAACTATGTTAGGCACTCTGTCAACCTTAGAAATCAATCAAGTGATTATTGTGGGAAAGCTAAATAAATTCTGGAAAGTACTCGAAATTTTTTGGTTGGGGACTGTTAGATTTTCTACTCTTAATCAATATTATCTAGGATCTTATCTGAAAGAATAACAAGCATAGAATAACACAAGAGACACAAATATTTTTCCTCGGTGAAACCATAAAGGAGAAAACCCCGCAACTTCCTTAGAGATAGAATCATCACCAATACAATATCACAAAGATGGAAAAACCCCAAAACAAGTCTTTTGCAGCTCTCTCTCTTTCTCCTATGCGAACTTGTCTTCTCTCTCTCACTAATGCGAACTTGAGTGAGTGAGTGTGTGTCCAAATGAGAGATCCTAGCTCTCTATTTATACTTTACTTTTGGGGCGACCTTTTAACTGACTAGGTCAGCCTCAATAAAACTAACTGGGTCGACTTCTCTAGGAGACTCAATAATACATTTACATTTGAACTTTTTGGGATCTATTGCCCCGACTTACAATGGAGGCTTTTACCTCAATGACCTAGCATGACTAAGCATAATAATGACATCCCTGAACGAAGGAAAAACATCTCCGTCGGAGGTACAAATAAAATAAAATAATAATAACAATATAAAATACAAGGGAATATCTTCCGAAGTTACATTTACAACAACACTCCCTCTTAACTAGGAAGGTATTCTCTTTCCACAGTCATCAACCCCTTTGGACGCAAGTCTGTATAACATCATCATCACTGTATCATCATCAATGCTGGAACATCATCATCAACACTGGATCATCATCGTCACTACTGCTGCAATCCTCATCATGTCGATCATCAATTGGTGACATCTATCGAATCTACTCGTCATAGGAATTTCTACAAACCAACCCTTTTTTATGTTGGATGCAGGCCTATTCCTCATGTAGGTCTTCATCATCTCTGCGAGCAAGCCATCAAGTAGGTACAACCTAGGACCAATCATTACATTGCCACAATAATCACCTACGTCTCCTACTATCGCCTCATCGTATCCAGATCATTTCATCATCACACGGAGCACAGCCCAGATGCACATCACATGTCCCACAACAGTCATCCCACGTCTACCAGCATGGGAAGACAATCAGGAGCACCCCAAGTGCATTATGTCCCATGGAAAACCTATGCCTTCCACCATGTGAGATCCTTCCTAGGCACACACACAATGTCTTATGAACGGTGGACCTCACAATGTCTCCAGTATGGGAGGACAATCAGGAGCACACCAAGTGCATTACGTCTCAAGGACCACCTACTCCTACCACCATACCAGAACCTTGTATACCAACATGGGAGGAAAAACCTACCACCATGAGAGACCCTCGTCTACCAACATGGGAGGACAAACCTTCCACCATGCGAGAATGGCTCAGCCCTTACATCTACCAACATGGGAGGACAAACCTAACACCATGTGAGAATGGATCTAGTGCATCTGCGTCTTCTGGTCTCATCACTCCCTCTTAGGAGGAACCTCGATCTAGATAACACCAAGCTTCTCTCGGAAGTACTCGAATTTCACTCTGGCTAACGGCTTGGTCAACACGTCAACTATCTACTCGTCTATCACTACATACTAGAACTTCACTGCTCCTCTCTACACCATATCCCTGATATAGTGGTACCTGATCTCAATGTGCTTTGACTTGTCATGGAACACCGGGTTCTCGAACAACTTCACCAAACTCTGGTTTTCACAGAATATATAAGTCGCCTCTAACTAGAGATCAAACAAATCAGACAGTAGCTTCCTAAGCCACACTACCTCACAACTAACTGAACAAGATGCAACATACTCTTCTTCAGCTGTATTCAGTGCCACGCACGACTGCTTCCTGCTAAACCAAGAGATCATACTGGATCCCATACTGAAGCAACATCCTGAAGTGCTCTTCCTATCAGCGGCACTTCCTGCCCAATCCGAATCAACATAACCCTGCAGGTTAATCTTTTGATCCGAGTCATACTTGAGCCCATAGTCAACTGTACCCTTCAAGTACCTCAATACATGCTTTCCAACAATCAAGTCAATATGTCTCGGATCCGTCATGAACTGGCTCAGGGTGTTCACAACAAAGCATATGTCGTGTCTTGTGTTTTTCAAATACATCAACGAACCAATCATCTGATGATACATCGTGGCATCAACTGACTTTGATGAAGAATCACATAGTAGCTTCAAGTTCGATGCCATGGGTGTGGCCATAGCCTTGGATTCCATCATTCCGAACCTTTTCATAATCTCTACTGCATACTTCCTTTGTCCAAGGAAGATTCCATCCGCACTCTGCCACACCTCCATGCCTAAGAAATAATGCATCATCCCCAGGTCCTTCATCTCGAACTCTGGGGCAAGCTTCCTCTTCGTATCTGCAATGAGCCCATCCTCTCATGTTACAAACAGGTCATCTACATAGAGTAGAAGTATCACTGGATTCCCCACTTCAACCTTGTAGTAAAGGTTGGAATCTGATTTATTCTTGGTAAAGCCCACACAACTAGATTTTGACCCAAAATCCACGGCAAAATCGTCTGATATGCGACACTTGTCTGTCGCATATACATCACTATCTTTTTTTTAGCCGTCAGTGGTTTTCTGTAGGTTATCCGACACTCCCTTTGACTGTCGGTTAATCGATGGCTTATTGGTACCGTCGATGGTGCTTTAACCGTTGTTCGTGTGATGTGTAGTTCTTTTTTTAAAGAATTAAAAACTTAACACAGGCGTCGCTTCACCGATGCATAGCCAATTTCCAAGCGTCGGTTAACGGACGCCTTAAGCCATTTTTAAAAAAAAATCCGACGGTCACCTGTCGTCGCAGGTATAGCAAGGCCGTCAGTTGACTATCCACGAAGGCGATTAACCGATGGGCCACTTCCTTCGCATGTATAGCATGGCCGTCAGTTAACCGACGGCCTGTAGTTTAAAAAAAAAACAAATACATTTCGCAGGACGTCGAATAAGCGACGGCCTATAATTAAAAAACAAAAAAAAAATGTGACCTAATATTGTGGGAGATTTGTATAGTCCAAATCACATATAATGCTTGTTATATAAAATAATCTAATGCTCGTGAATTGAAGAGGAAATACCCATGATGTGGATAAACTATTATCCACTCAAAGATTGTCGGGAGCCTTACCCATAGGGTGTTTAACTGAAATCCAAGATTTTGGTAAGGGTGAAGGCATACTTTAGAATTGTATATTTGGTTTCCTCCCAGTATCAAATCTTACAGGGTATGCATGCATTTTACAGAGCTCTACCGTGCTCATTTGTAATTCTTCTGAATTGCCTAATTTGATGAATATTGTGATGGCAGAAGAATTTGGGGAATAAAATTGAGAAAATGGCACATGGATATTGTCAAGATTTAAAATTACTACAACCTAGCAAACTCAGTTTGTCTCCAAGCAAGTTCTAGAATCTATAGTATTACTGAAAGCAATCTGGAAGAGTTAAAGGGCCCAAAATACCATTTTGGCAGGCGTGCAACTGATAGACTAAGACAAATTGAGATAATCTGACAGGTGGGTTTAGCGAAAAAAGTTGAAAAAACCCATGGCATTGTAGCATCAATAGTTGGCTTACCACAAACTGAAATTAAAAAAAGCCTGCATCATTATACAGAAGCACTTTTGCCCAATTTGCACATAACAAAATTAACACCTCTTGTAGAGTTTAAACACAACAGAAATTTTCTTAAATGTTCTGGAAATTTCAGTCAGAGGTAAATGAAAGGAAAGAGAGGTCTTGAGGGACACTTGGGTGTGAGAAACTCAAGTTTGAACCCTCAAAGTGTCCTTGGTGGACATGTTTATGAAAGGAACCCAATGCCATCCTGCTAAATACAAAGCTTTAAGTTGAAACTGTTACTGAATAATTATGAAATGAAGAATGAGAAAAAAAATAGGGCCTTCAACCCAACCACTTTGGGTTACACTAGCAACCCATCTACAAGAGGTGACATACATATTTGGTGAGGCTGCTGGTAAGTGGAAATCAATGCAATTTGAGGAAAGGACTCATTTGGCAGGTTAGTGGCATGCACCCAAAGAGGATTATGGAGGAAATGGGTATGATAGATAGTGCACTATATTTTGCAGTTTGCATTATAACATAGAAGAACAAAAACTTAAACTCTGCATGCATTTTGTAGAAACCTTCCAGGTAGATTTTGCATTCTAGGCCAAAGTACGAAATTGGGGTAAAATTGATGACGACAAAGAATTTAAAGGAGAAATATGGAGATATCATAGAGGAGAACCCATTGCAATCTAAAGGACACTTAGGGACCTTAAAGTTGAATTTGGGATGATTTAGCATGGCTGTAAATGTATTTTGGTCAAACCTAGTCATAAATTTTCTGAGGGCATAGAAAAAAGCAAAAAAAAATGTTTAGATTACCATTTTCATAGACCTCCTTTGGCTAGATGAGAGGAAATACAAAAATTGTAACATGTGGGTATTGTACAAAACCAAGAGACTTCAACCTAGCATATTTGGTTTGCTTCCATCATCAAAATTTACAGCCTTTGCATGCATTTTTCTTAAGCATACCAACTTAATTTGCACTAAATTATAATTGGCAGTGTCAGGATGTTTTTTGCACAACAAATACTTTCATGGATGGTAAGGCTCTGGACATATAAGAGGGTACAGGAAGCGCTAAAGAACACTCAACAAAAAAGAAATCCAAATTTAAACAATAAATAAGCCCTTGGAAGTCATTCAATTAAGACAAATTTGAAATATTGTGCATATGAAAAGCATTAAATGGAAGAAGGGAAATCCAACAGTGTAAAATTGCCAAGGAGACATTGTAGATGACTTGGCAATTTCCAAAATCTATTCCTGAAACAAGCACAGGATCTGTTGTGCGCTTCCAAAACTGAATATCCGGAAAATCCTTGCCTTGGTCAACATGTTCAAGGAGTGAGGAAATATTCTCTGTTACACAAATACATATTTAGGATACGTTCCCTACGGAATACTAAGACAGAACCACAGTCATACAGGTGTTTTAAGTAATTTAAAACTAGAAACACATAAATGATGCTTGAGGACCTTATCATAAGAATATTATTGAACTGAGGCATAATTCTAAGTTCTAATCCATACCTGTCAAAGAATTTTCAGAGAATGCATCTCTTGAAGCACAACAACTAATTGACCCAACCAAAAGTTACATTCCTCTTACCCTTAGTAACACTATCAGACGATTTTGACTCTGAGTTGTTTCAATAGCCTGCGTAAGTAACGACAACACAGAATCTTCTGAGCAATTGACTACTTTATACAGTGCTTCCAAACCAGCCCCAGAGCTTCTTGGAATTGCATCTGATTTTGATGAGAGAGTGGCTAACTCTGCCGCTAGCAAGGAATACCTAAATACATCCCAGAAAATTAAACTCTGATTGATCCTTCCAAAAGCAGGCTTAACAATACCCTTCCCAGGAAAGTACATAGTACACAGCTTGTGGAAGAGTGCTTCAAACACCACTTTTGTAGATTCAGGAAATTGCCATGACAGTTTTCCGGTATCTGCGTTTGCCAGACAATTCTTCAGCATTCTCAAGCAAAGATAAAGCTTGTTGATGTTGAAGGATTTTCCAATCAGAGGATGAAGCCAATAGAGACTTCACTGAGGACAACGTATGGGGATTCTCTGGAATAACATGTTCACTATATATATCTGCAGTTGGCCCATGAGGAAGTACTGGCAAAACTGAATCTGCAAGACGGAGAAAAACAGGGCATAGAAATTCACCCTACAAAGGAAGTGTTACAAAAGGTGTGCTAAATGAGATGCTCCAAGACAATTCTAAACAATAAATAACTGCAGAGAGAACACGAGACAAAAGGATTCCCCACAGAAGCAATATATTATATCATACCAATCACAACAAAGTATAATTGTCAAATGGCCACCTGATCTAGATCAACAATATGCACCCCTTCAAATATAATCCTGTTGTTCTAAACTTATATCTGCTTATCCCACAGAGTATCAAATAAGAATACATCTTTTGATAATATCAAAGATTAGAAAAAGAAGCATTATATACATGCTGGCAACAATAATGACATATCCAAATGGTGATGAACATCACCAATTGCAAATATCCGTAAATTAGCAAATCATATCAATAAATAAAGGGAATCAATAAACCTAAATCCAGCTAATGTTTCAAAAATGTAAATAAACATCATGTTCTCCATGCTAATCTTGAAAATGATACACATCTAAGTAGTTTATTAGAGTAAACTAAGTCTAGCCAGTTTAACAAACTAACCAGCAGACCCTAGGCACAGTTTATCCTCACCGCCATTCAATAGATTTTGTACTCTTCAGTCCAAGGTTTAACTTAATCAAACAAGGAACCATGAATAAAGATATAAAATGTTGCAAATGCATTATTTTGCCTCAAACATGACATTTGCATCATGTTTCATTTTTTCTAGGGTGAGAAACAAAGAAATGCATTCCATACCCAAAACTTTGAAACACAATTTCCTCACAAAATTTCAATTAATTTCTGGCAAGGTTTGCCAAAATATATTTATCCAGTAGAGAAGCAAGAAGCTCCTTCCAAAGTTTTGATCAAAACGACAGGATGAGAGTAATTATTTCCTAGTAGTTTCAATGTCCTAAATTTGTCACTATTTTTCTTTTCTTGTGGATACCTACTTGAATCATGTATGTTTCATGGTATGTATTATCCACGATTCCACAGTGAAAGGAGCAATCTGACCCTATACAACGATTAATTCCATTGTATTAAAAGCCAAACCAAGAAGAGAATGTTGAAAGATTTGAATGACAATTCAATCTCCAAGGGCCAAATTAAATGGTGGTATGTAATGTCCCTTGTTAGGAATTTTATTAAAATTGCAATTTTCCACTTTTTTTCCTTGGTTCGACCTTGGACTAGTTTCGATCTCTAGGTCCCAAATTTGCCCCAAATGATCCCAAATCTTCTGAGAAGGTATATGAATGATATTAGAACATAAATATGTGTTTCAGGGATTCCTTTGTACCTTTAAAACACTTCTGCAAATACTCTTTCAATTCTGATCAATGTAGGTAACTTTACTAGTGATTTCCCTTTGACTAGTATTGGTCTCTAGGTCTCAAATTGACTCCAAATGCCTTCAAATATTCAAGGAATGTTTATGAATGATATTAGGAATTGAATATGATGTTCAGGGATAACATATGGCCACCAAAAGACCTCTGAAAACTCTCTTAAGATTCTGAACCAAGTATGCAATTTTACTAGTAATTTGGGGTTCAAATCCCCCTGAGGTAAGTACTGAAAATGGCTTCCCAAATGCCTCCAAACCCACTCTGAAAAGAGGTATGTAATGTGTTAAGTATGTTATTAAGGTCTCATATGCACCATTAATGGTTTATTACAACTGTTCTCACCCTCTCCCATTCAACTGCAAAAATCCCCAATTCGACCCTTGGGGAAATGGCACTATTTCACCTCCCAATACAACTAAAATGAGTAAAAATGATTCAAATGCTCAAGTGCAGTACATGAAACTTGTAGAAGACATCCATGGCAGTATATTTATCACAAATATATCAGAGAATCATCCATTCATTCGAAATCATCATCAATACATTGGCTCACAACAAGGTAGTGGGGAAATGGCATTGTTCTTCCATTAAAAATGAGATTTATACATTTCTACTTGGAATTTCGACCTGAAACTTTTTGGAGATGCAGAACAGAGTATTTACTTCATATTACAAAAGAAATGGGGCATTAATAGCTTCCCCAAAGAGTACAATAGCTCACCAAAAACGCCCTCCCTCAAGGATCAAGAATATGCCATCAAAACTAGAAATGGTTGAAGGAGTGAGCTGCAATAGAAGAAACCATGAGCTGCCCTGTAGCTTACACCTGCAAATAAAGACTCCATTAAAGCTCCAAATGAAATGTCTGAATGGCCTTTCCAATTACCAACTTGGATGGGAATCTTTCACCCTCGAAATTGGCTAAGGCAAGAAACTAGTCATCCACTAGCTCTCCCTTTTCACAAATGCAATTGCAAATTCTACAAATGATCAAAAGCCATTCTCATACTTCATTTCTACATTTTATAACCAACATTAGCCTTCTAAAGGTCGAAATCCTCTCAATAGATTCAATAGATTTCCATTTAGGAAATATTCCACATTTGCCACTTGTCTCCTAGTTCCAACCTTCCATCTTCTCCCAAATTCGATTTTGAGTCTCTTTGGCTTCTCCAACTCCCAAATTCGACTTCCTTGAGCCTATTTTTGGGGCTGACATGTCATAGTGGTCAGATGTCAGAGGTCAGGTCTGCAATTTGTCATAGTTGTCATAGATGCTCCATCATTGGTGTCATAGGGGCTAGGGAATCTAGCCCAAGTGTCCACAAACTTCCACTTTGACTCTTTATCTTCCATGGAGGTTACCAATCCTTCCCAATTCGACCTAAGATGCTCAATGACATGTGTTATGAATTACCATCTCACCCAAGAGTGTTCACATTCCCATTAATTCGAATTTGCAAAAGAGAGATACCATGTATTATGAAAAATCAAGCTAGTGTGGGTCCCACATCCTCCATATGTCTCCAAAACCATTTGTCACCTAGGATTTCTCTTGAATTTATTTATTCACTCTATTTATTAAATACTTGAACCCTTCTAATGTCTAAACATCATTTATTATCCCCCTTATTCCAAATCCCAAAGCTTCCACCCCAAACCTAGGAAACTAGTAATTTTCCTCCTTGGCAATTATTTGACCCTTAACATCAATTTTACAAAATCTAATGAATATGGCTAATGTGATTAGGCCATTGTGACCCAATTCCAAATTTGGGACATGACAAATCCTCCCTTCCCAATATTGCTTGTCCTCAAGCAATTTCAAACATGGGTGTTGAAAAACCTGCTTTTTGTATAATTCTTTGAAATTGCCATTGAATTGCCAAACCTTGAGTCTTTGAGTTTCCATGAATATTTTAGAGAGGAACCACCATGCTTGCTGCTGCACTACTCTTATTAAAATCACTTTATTAAGTGGGGAATCCATATCCCATGCTGCTTGCTTCCCCCCAAAAAATGAAACCAATGAGACAAAAATTATTCCAGGGTCCCATTGCTTGTATTGCACCCCAACAATTAAGAGTGCTCTCCAACCTACACCATTAGATAAGAGGATTCCTGGATCCCATTTTCTTGTATGCATTATTCCAAACATCATGAGTACCAAATATATATCATCAAAGTACATAACAACATAATGAAAATGTACATCAAGGATATGCTTCATCAAAGAGTCATGAAAGTGCTTATACCTCCAAGCAAGTAGACCACCATTTTCCAAGTGCATACAAGCTTCAAATGACCAATCAAATCTGCTCCAATGACATAGGTGAGGATCCCATGTCCTATAATGTTGTTCCAAAAGGATGTGATATGCATCAAAGTATTCAGCCATGTATTCTTTCATCCAAGAAGTGAATGAAGAATCTCCACTAGAATCTGAACCAAATAATGAGCAGAAAAAACAAGGAGACTTCAAATGACTCAAAGAAGTCTCACCCATACATCCATGAATGTGAGAATCATAAAGATGTAACAAAGTATGTGGCTGCAAACAAAAATGTTCTCCCATCATAAATCTATTCATCCAAGTGTTGGATGAAGTTCCTCTAACGTCAAATGAACCCAGTGTTGAGCAAGAAAAACCATGAGTATTCAAGTGACTCAAATCCATATCATAGGTGCATCTATGTAGATGTGAATCATCATAAAGTGACAAATTATGCTGCTGCAAATGTGAATAAGAATGTGCTCCAACCATGTCATCATAAAAGTTAAATCTAGGAGTTCCATACTCCTCATGTGGCACCATCAAAAAGAACCCTTTCACCCATACTTCATTGAGACTAATGTTGCAAAACATGGAATTGTAGGATGTAGGAGAATGAACCAAATCACCGAAATGATTAAAAAGTGCAGAAGTTTCATCATGGGAAGGATCCATGTGGGTAGTATCATGCAGCTCCTTCAAAAGTGGGAAACCTTTGTCATAGATTGGTTCCCATGTAGAGGAATCATGCTCTTCTTTAAAAATTGCATAAGCTTCATCAAGAGACAATTCAAGTTCCTCTTCCACCACATCAAGTGTTTGGATCTCTTCAAGTTCATCTTCAAACACATTAAGCACATTCAAATTCCCACATTTCTCATGATCCACCATGTCATGAGAATCCTCCAAAAAATCTACCATTTGACAATCTGAAACATAGGAGGAAAAACAAGTATCTTGCAACTTTTCAAGAAGTTGCTCATTTTGAATTGTGAGCTTATGAATATCCTCATTATTCTTCAAGTATGCATCATGTAACAATTCATTAAGCTCAAACAAATGGTTTCTATCAAAAAGCAAAGACATGAAATTACCTTTGATGTGGCACATTGCTCTTTGAATCTTCTCCATGTCTTCAAGGAAGGATGTTTCCTCCAATGAAGTAGCTCTCCAACAAGAATTTGACACCAATGCTTGAGTGTCATGGTGAATGCTGAGGGACTCTTGGATCTTATTTTCATTCATCTTTAAGGACCTTTCAAGAAAATGAGGCTCTTGTAAATGAACCTCCTCATCTTCTTCAATTTTGCTTGGACCAACTTCATGAAGCTCAAGTGGTGATGGGGAAGTTGATCTTGGTTCTTCTTCAACTGCTACAAGGTCTTCATTATCATGCTTAATGAAACTTGTACTTGTAGAAACACTTTCAAAAGTGATCTCTATGTCACCAACATAGAGGTGTGAGCACCCATCAGTAGGTACTCCTTCATAGTTTAAGCATCCATCAGTAGATGCTCTTTGGTTCATGTCTAAGCTAGAAGGTGTCTCAAAATGATCTTCCATATTTTCAATAGAATCTTCTTCATGCTCTTGTGATGTCTCTTCCTTTTGCTCCTTAAAGCAAGCTGATGCATTTTGCCCCTTGTTTTCCTTAGGATCAATATATTTGGAATCTCTTCTTGAATAAATCTCAAAGGCTCTCTTCAAGGAGAACATCATTTCATGCACACATATATGATACTCGCTCCAAGGATTTTTACAAGAAGGGCATAAACCTTTCTTCACTAACTCCACATCTTCATTTTTGGGCCTATTTTCAAAAACATGTTCAGCATAGTACTCAAAAGACATGGCATTTTGTGTATTTTTTCTAAAAGCAAGATATTCTTGATATTTTTGATATTGTTGGGGCAAGGTTTTATATTTTGCTCTCCATCTTTGGAACTCACCCATAGAATTATCCTTGGTTGGTGTGACACACTCATATTCATCATATTTAAAGTCATAAGAATAATCTTCATTTCTCTTGAAATTGTAAGAAGTGTTGCATGATGGCACCTCTTCCTCATACCATTCACATTCTGCTTCATATTGCTCATAAGCATCTGCATATTCCTCATAAGAATTGTACTCATAGGATTCATCATAATAGTAAGACATGGCTGCCAATTATTCTTGAATGTATGTACCTAATACACAGGTGCAAGGACCATGCTCTGATACCAATGTAATGTCCCTTGTTAGGAATTTTATTAAAATTGCAATTTTCCACTTTTTTTCCTTGGTTCGACCTTGGACTAGTTTCGATCTCTAGGTCCCAAATTTGCCCCAAATGATCCCAAATATTTTGAGAAGGTATATGAATGATATTAGAACATAAATATGTGTTTCAGGGATTCCTTTGTACCTTTAAAACACTTCTGCAAATACTCTTTCAATTCTGATCAATGCAGGTAACTTTACTAGTGATTTCCCTTTGACTAGTATTGGTCTCTAGGTCTCAAATTGACTCCAAATGCCTTCAAATATTCAAGGAATGTTTATGAATGATATTAGGAATTGAATATGATGTTCAGGGATAACATATGGCCACCAAAAGACCTCTGAAAACTCTCTTAAGATTCTGAACCAAGTATGCAATTTTACTAGTAATTTGGGGTTCAAATCCCCCTGAGGTAAGTACTGAAAATGGCTTCCCAAATGCCTCCAAACCCACTCTGAAAAGAGGTATGTAATGTGTTAAGTATGTTATTAAGGTCTCATATGCACCATTAATGGTTTATTACAACTGTTCTCACCCTCTCCCATTCAACTGCAAAAATCCCCAATTCGACCCTTGGGGAAATGGCACTATTTCACCTCCCAATACAACTAAAATGAGTAAAAATGATTCAAATGCTCAAGTGCAGTACATGAAACTTGTAGAAGACATCCATGGCAGTATATTTATCACAAATATATCAGAGAATCATCCATTCATTCGAAATCATCATCAATACATTGGCTCACAACAAGGTAGTGGGGAAATGACATTGTTCTTCCATTAAAAATGAGATTTATACATTTCTACTTGGAATTTCGACCTGAAACTTTTTGGAGATGCAGAACAGAGTATTTAATTCATATTACAAAAGAAATGGGGCATTAATAGCTTCCCCAAAGAGTACAATAGCTCACCAAAAACGCCCTCCCTCAAGGATCAAGAATATGCCATCAAAACTAGAAATGGTTGAAGGAGTGAGCTGCAATAGAAGAAACCATGAGCTGCCCTGTAGCTTACACCTGCAAATAAAGACTCCATTAAAGCTCCAAATGAAATGTCTGAATGGCCTTTCCAATTACCAACTTGGATGGGAATCTTTCACCCTCGAAATTGGCTAAGGCAAGAAACTAGTCATCCACTAGCTCTCCCTTTTCACAAATGCAATTGCAAATTCTACAAATGATCAAAAGCCATTCTCATACTTCATTTCTACATTTTATAACCAACATTAGCCTTCTAAAGGTCGAAATCCTCTCAATAGATTCAATAGATTTCCATTTAGGAAATATTCCACATTTGCCACTTGTCTCCTAGTTCCAACCTTCCATCTTCTCCCAAATTCGATTTTGAGTCTCTTTGGCTTCTCCAACTCCCAAATTCGACTTCCTTGAGCCTATTTTTGGGGCTGACATGTCATAGTGGTCAGATGTCAGAGGTCAGGTCTGCAATTTGTCATAGTTGTCATAGATGCTCCATCATTGGTGTCATAGGGGCTAGGGAATCTAGCCCAAGTGTCCACAAACTTCCACTTTGACTCTTTATCTTCCATGGAGGTTACCAATCCTTCCCAATTCGACCTAAGATGCTCAATGACATGTGTTATGAATTACCATCTCACCCAAGAGTGTTCACATTCCCATTAATTCGAATTTGCAAAAGAGAGATACCATGTATTATGAAAAATCAAGCTAGTGTGGGTCCCACATCCTCCATATGTCTCCAAAACCATTTGTCACCTAGGATTTCTCTTGAATTTATTTATTCACTCTATTTATTAAATACTTGAACCCTTCTAATGTCTAAACATCATTTATTATCCCCCTTATTCCAAATCCCAAAGCTTCCACCCCAAACCTAGGAAACTAGTAATTTTCCTCCTTGGCAATTATTTGACCCTTAACATCAATTTTACAAAATCTAATGAATATGGCTAATGTGATTAGGCCATTGTGACCCAATTCCAAATTTGGGACATGACAAATCCTCCCTTCCCAATATTGCTTGTCCTCAAGCAATTTCAAACATGGGTGTTGAAAAACCTGCTTTTTGTATAATTCTTTGAAGTTGCCATTGAATTGCCAAACCTTGAGTCTTTGAGTTTCCATGAATATTTTAGAGAGGAACCACCATGCTTGCTGCTGCACTACTCTTATTAAAATCACTTTATTAAGTGGGGAATCCATATCCCATGCTGCTTGCTTCCCCCCAAAAAATGAAACCAATGAGACAAAAATTATTCCAGGGTCCCATTGCTTGTATTGCACCCCAACAATTAAGAGTGCTCTCCAACCTACACCATTAGATAAGAGGATTCCTGGATCCCATTTTCTTGTATGCATTATTCCAAACATCATGAGTACCAAATATATATCATCAAAGTACATAACAACATAATGAAAATGTACATCAAGGATATGCTTCATCAAAGAGTCATGAAAGTGCTTATACCTCCAAGCAAGTAGACCACCATTTTCCAAGTGCATACAAGCTTCAAATGACCAATCAAATCTGCTCCAATGACATAGGTGAGGATCCCATGTCCTATAATGTTGTTCCAAAAGGATGTGATATGCATCAAAGTATTCAGCCATGTATTCTTTCATCCAAGAAGTGAATGAAGAATCTCCACTAGAATCTGAACCAAATAATGAGCAGAAAAAACAAGGAGACTTCAAATGACTCAAAGAAGTCTCACCCATACATCCATGAATGTGAGAATCATAAAGATGTAACAAAGTATGTGGCTGCAAACAAAAATGTTCTCCCATCATAAATCTATTCATCCAAGTGTTGGATGAAGTTCCTCTAACGTCAAATGAACCCAGTGTTGAGCAAGAAAAACCATGAGTATTCAAGTGACTCAAATCCATATCATAGGTGCATCTATGTAGATGTGAATCATCATAAAGTGACAAATTATGCTGCTGCAAATGTGAATAAGAATGTGCTCCAACCATGTCATCATAAAAGTTAAATCTAGGAGTTCCATACTCCTCATGTGGCACCATCAAAAAGAACCCTTTCACCCATACTTCATTGAGACTAATGTTGCAAAACATGGAATTGTAGGATGTAGGAGAATGAACCAAATCACCGAAATGATTAAAAAGTGCAGAAGTTTCATCATGGGAAGGATCCATGTGGGTAGTATCATGCAGCTCCTTCAAAAGTGGGAAACCTTTGTCATAGATTGGTTCCCATGTAGAGGAATCATGCTCTTCTTTAAAAATTGCATAAGCTTCATCAAGAGACAATTCAAGTTCCTCTTCCACCACATCAAGTGTTTGGATCTCTTCAAGTTCATCTTCAAACACATTAAGCACATTCAAATTCCCACATTTCTCATGATCCACCATGTCATGAGAATCCTCCAAAAAATCTACCATTTGACAATCTGAAACATAGGAGGAAAAACAAGTATCTTGCAACTTTTCAAGAAGTTGCTCATTTTGAATTGTGAGCTTATGAATATCCTCATTATTCTTCAAGTATGCATCATGTAACAATTCATTAAGCTCAAACAAATGGTTTCTATCAAAAAGCAAAGACATGAAATTACCTTTGATGTGGCACATTGCTCTTTGAATCTTCTCCATGTCTTCAAGGAAGGATGTTTCCTCCAATGAAGTAGCTCTCCAACAAGAATTTGACACCAATGCTTGAGTGTCATGGAGAATGCTGAGGGACTCTTGGATCTTATTTTCATTCATCTTTAAGGACCTTTCAAGAAAATGAGGCTCTTGTAAATGAACCTCCTCATCTTCTTCAATTTTGCTTGGACCAACTTCATGAAGCTCAAGTGGTGATGGGGAAGTTGATCTTGGTTCTTCTTCAACTGCTACAAGGTCTTCATTATCATGCTTAATGAAACTTGTACTTGTAGAAACACTTTCAAAAGTGATCTCTATGTCACCAACATAGAGGTGTGAGCACCCATCAGTAGGTACTCCTTCATAGTTTAAGCATCCATCAGTAGATGCTCTTTGGTTCATGTCTAAGCTAGAAGGTGTCTCAAAATGATCTTCCATATTTTCAATAGAATCTTCTTCATGCTCTTGTGATGTCTCTTCCTTTTGCTCCTTAAAGCAAGCTGATGCATTTTGCCCCTTGTTTTCCTTAGGATCAATATATTTGGAATCTCTTCTTGAATAAATCTCAAAAGCTCTCTTCAAGGAGAACATCATTTCATGCACACATATATGATACTCGCTCCAAGGATTTTTACAAGAAGGGCATAAACCTTTCTTCACTAACTCCACATCTTCATTTTTGGGCCTATTTTCAAAAACATGTTCAGCATAGTACTCAAAAGACATGGCATTTTGTGTATTTTTTCTAAAAGCAAGATATTCTTGATATTTTTGATATTGTTGGGGCAAGGTTTTATATTTTGCTCTCCATCTTTGGAACTCACCCATAGAATTATCCTTGGTTGGTGTGACACACTCATATTCATCATATTTAAAGTCATAAGAATAATCTTCATTTCTCTTGAAATTGTAAGAAGTGTTGCATGATGGCACCTCTTCCTCATACCATTCACATTCTGCTTCATATTGCTCATAAGCATCTGCATATTCCTCATAAGAATTGTACTCATAGGATTCATCATAATAGTAAGACATGGCTGCCAATTATTCTTGAATGTATGTACCTAATACACAGGTGCAAGGACCATGCTCTGATACCAATGTAATGTCCCTTGTTAGGAATTTTATTAAAATTGCAATTTTCCACTTTTTTTCCTTGGTTCGACCTTGGACTAGTTTCGATCTCTAGGTCCCAAATTTTCCCCAAATGATCCCAAATCTTTTGAGAAGGTATATGAATGATATTAGAACATAAATATGTGTTTCAGGGATTCCTTTGTACCTTTAAAACACTTCTGCAAATACTCTTTCAATTCTGATCAATGTAGGTAACTTTACTAGTGATTTCCCTTTGACTAGTATTGGTCTCTAGGTCTCAAATTGACTCCAAATGCCTTCAAATATTCAAGGAATGTTTATGAATGATATTAGGAATTGAATATGATGTTCAGGGATAACATATGGCCACCAAAAGACCTCTGAAAACTCTCTTAAGATTCTGAACCAAGTATGCAATTTTACTAGTAATTTGGGGTTCAAATCCCCCTGAGGTAAGTACTGAAAATGGCTTCCCAAATGCCTCCAAACCCACTCAAATTTATGAAAAGAGGTATGTAATGTGTTAATTATGTTATTAAGGTCTCATATGAACCATTAATGGTTTATTACAACTGTTCTCACCCTCTCCCATTCAACTGCAAAAATCCCCAATTCGACCCTTGGGGAAATGGCACTATTTCACCTCCCAATACAACTAAAATGAGTAAAAATGCTTCAAATGCTCAAGTACAGTACATGAAACTTGTAGAATACATCCATGGCAGTATATTTATCACAAATATATCAGAGAATCATCCATTCATTCGAAATCATCATCAATACATTGGCTCACAACAAGGTAGTGGAGAAATGGCATTGTTCTTCCATTAAAAATGAGATTTATACATTTCTACTTGGAATTTCCACCTGAAACTTTTTGGAGATGCAGAACAGAGTATTTACTTCATATTAAAAAATAAATGGGGCATTAAGAGCTTCCCCAAAGAGTACAATAGCTCACAAAAAACGCCCTCCCTCAAGGATCAAGAATATGCCATCAAAACTGGAAATGGTTGAAGGAGTGAGCTGCAATAGAAGAAACCATGAGCTGCCCTGTAGCTTACACCTGCAAATAAAGACTCCATTAAAGCTCCAAATGAAATGTCTGAATGGCCTTTCCAATTACCAACTTGGATGGGAATCTTTCACCCTCGAAATTGGCTAAGGCAAGAAACTAGTCATCCACTAGCTCTCCCTTTTCACAAATGCAATTGCAAATTCTACAAATGATCAAAAGCCATTCTCATACTTCATTTCTACATTTTATAACCAACATTAGCCTTCTAAGGGTCGAAATCCTCTCAATAGATTCAATAGATTTCCATTTAGGAAATATTCCACATTTGCCACTTGTCTCCTAGTTCCAACCTTCCATCTTCTCCCAAATTCGATTTTGAGTCTCTTTGGCTTCTCCAACTCCCAAATTCGACTTCCTTGAGCCTATTTTTGGGGCTGACATGTCATAGTGGTCAGATGTCAGAGGTCAGGTCTGCAATTTGTCATAGTTGTCATAGATGCTCCATCATTGGTGTCATAGGGGCTAGGGAATCTAGCCCAAGTGTCCACAAACTTCCACTTTGACTCTTTATCTTCCATGGAGGTTACCAATCCTTCCCAATTCGACCTAAGATGCTCAATGACATGTGTTATGAATTACCATCTCACCCAAGAGTGTTCACATTCCCATTAATTCGAATTTGCAAAAGAGAGATACCATGTATTATGAAAAATCAAGCTAGTGTGGGTCCCACATCCTCCATATGTCTCCAAAACCATTTGTCACCTAGGATTTCTCTTGAATTTATTTATTCACTCTATTTATTAAATACTTGAACCCTTCTAATGTCTAAACATCATTTATTATCCCCCTTATTCCAAATCCCAAAGCTTCCACCCCAAACCTAGGAAACTAGTAATTTTCCTCCTTGGCAATTATTTGACCCTTAACATCAATTTTACAAAATCTAATGAATATGGCTAATGTGATTAGGCCATTGTGACCCAATTCCAAATTTGGGACATGACATGGGACTCTTGCGGAAAGAGTTCACTTCATTCTGCAATTACAAGTACTTGGGGGGGAGTAGATTAACTCCATTAGCTGATTCAAAAAATGTTCGGTGGGTTTCCAAATGGTGGTCAAGGAAACATTCATAAAGAATAACTAGAAAATGAGCAGGCGAATGATTGCATGAGACACGGGGGGTTCACTAGCGAGGCAATATCACATCACGTCCATTCATATTGGGGGTTTGAATACTCTTAACAACCTAAAAAATATATTGTCTCGTATTAAGGGGTCATGGGGGTTTTTTAATTTGACATAGTGATATAAATATTGGGGTTTATTTTATTTGGGTGGGTTTAGGAATAACCTCCAAATCGTGGGATGGATTCATACCTCAAACTCATGGGCTAAATTCATACCCACCTAAAACTTAAGGGCCCTCCATTTTTATTTGATATTACTTATGATCCTAAGTTTTAAATAATATGATAATAGTGTACCATTGATAATATCAATGGAAGTCTCTTTGGATTACTGGCCTTGAGAAATCCTCATTTAATAGCTTATTTAGGCTTGGTTTGAATTCATGTTATATTGTTTTCATCTTTAAGTTAAGAGATGTACCTAATTGGGAGTTCTAGAGTTGAACAGTTGTATTGTATTTTTTGTAGGCATTCGAGCAAAATATCTAACTCTTCATTTTTTAGGTTGGGGTTTAGGTGGGTATTGATATTCAATCAAACCTTGATCCATGACAACCAAGAAAAGTGAGATCAATATTTCTTTCTTGACTAATTATTTCTTTCAACTTTTGTATTCTTCTTTTACATTTTCACATTGCCAATTAGGAATGGTTTTTAGATTGAGTTATATTTTGCACATTCATAATTGTAATTTCAATTCTTATATGCAAGGCATTGCCTTAGTATTGTGTTGGAATTGACATGAACATAGGTGAAAATCTAAATCCTTATTTACATACCCTATGTGTTATCGTTACCATGAAATGGTATCGTATAAGTTTCATCATCTATGTATCTTTATAACTATTGCATGCTTGAAACCTAACAATGAATAATTTCCCCTCTCATGTAAAGATAAAAAAAATAGATATAACCCAAGAAAAGGTAACGAAATGTTGTTAAAGTGGAGGAAATTCATTGCGTCTTGTGAAAGACCCAAATCCAATATATGCACATGATCATATGGTGTTATTGGAAAGTAAGAGATATTTTTCTATGTTTTTTGGGTTCAAACATCAATGATGTTTGTTTTGATAGGAAGGTATGGGAGTCCATCCACGAAAGGGTTTCAATTTTTCATTTTTATAGAGTTTAATTTATTAAGCTTATAGAAAACATGAGCTCTCTATGGGTATACTTATATTTACATGATATAAAATTGGTAGATTGGCAAGATGTGGTGTGAGACATCTGCAATTCTCATATTTTCTAAGCATTGCACTAACTATTGGACTATCATCCTTTTAAATTCTTTGTTATGTCAATCTCTTGACCATGTTTTCTTTTATGCATTTTTCCTTCCCTAGTACTATTTCGTTGGGTCTTCCACTATCCAATGCTACAAATTGATCAATCACCCCTGCAATCATGGTGGGATCATTATTAGCATTAGACTATTATTTTATTTAGCATCATGTTTGCTTATACTAATATGTGTTATAGCTCCTATTTGTTACAACTTGATAATATGATATAAAGGGGGTATTAAAAATGGGTTGATAAAATTTGATACATACAATATATGGTGAAACTAAGGGTTTTATTAATTGGAAATGAATATTGGGAGGGGGGTTCAACAATAAAATTTTAGGAGGAATTTTCCAATATTTAGTGAAATTAGGGATATTGTTTAATATCATGCGAACGATCGTGCTATGTAACAAGTTTACTGAGTGAACCCCCCGTGGCATGAGATAAACAGAGGAATCCAGTACCATCTTGATGGATATAGTTCATGCATCTGAGAAAATATGCCAATTTTTATGCTTGTATCATTTCTGGACTATCAAAGAACTCTCTAGAAATGGACACTTAAGGAATTAATACACGAGAATCTAGGGTGGTAAAAATTAAAAACCTTTCTCACATCTTTCAAAATGATTATACTAAAAGCTTGTTGATTTGCTTTCCAACACAAGAACATGCCCTGTTAATTCAAAACCCAATACTTCACAAAAGGTCATCATATGATACCCTAGCCTTTCATACAAGGTAACCCATTCTTGCTTAGTAGAAGCCCTTAGGACTCACTAGATGAGTCAAAGGAAAAGTCCAGGGTACAAATTCTTTATTGAGGCATTTTCATATTCTCCTGCCATAAAACAAGAAAATATATACAAAATTCTTACTTTTATTGATAACAATATGACAAAGCAGATATCATAGCATAAAGACAGAATACAGTAGCAGATTATTGTCTCAAATGCCAATAATAGAATAAAGTATCCTTATAGAGGCAAGGTTGACTGAACTTGTACATTGGGGTTACATACTATGTCGATGAGGACTTTACCCACATCATCAATTTACTAAGTTGACTACATGACAAACATAGGAGAAAAAGAATACCACCTCATAAAAAGGTTGCTACACAAGCTGGTCAATTTGAAGTGGGAAGGTCATTGGCTAAATTGCAGTAGTACTTCTGCCAGCCCAAGATGAAATAATATCTAGAATAATTTGTTAAGAGGATGCTTGGTGTATGGCAAGAGAAAGAGCAGTTTGAGTTTGTTGTCATTCAAATTTTTCCCACCAAGGGCATTGCCCATTCTGTTTTCATTCAAATGTCAATGGGTTCAGTTCCTGGGTATTTTTCCCACCAAGGGAATTTCCCATTCTGTTGTCATTCAAATTTTTCCCATTTTTCCCTGTACAGGACCTACAGTTTCCTCGTTACAGGTAAAATTCATGCTCAACAGAAAATTTGCAATAATGGTTATGCAGTTTTAACGGAGACCCTGCTACAACATAAGAGATAAATTCAAGCCTTAGAGGCTGAGTGCAATATGCTTCATCATCTGGTTTCAAATATTGCTAGGGGCTCACAGTCCAATGCTATTCTTGAATTTTATGAAAGTGACACGAAGGTTGTAAACTTGAAATCTAAATATCTAAATCATAATGTATAGTAAGCATTACCATAGTGATGTGGCTTCTTCCATTTGTAAAGAAACATTTGGTGTTGCTTTATTTCCTTCATTTCCTTTATCCTCTTTGTTCATTGTTTTCATCGCAGCTAAGCTCATTACTGAAAAATGAATGATATGGTTTTGAACCCTACAGTATGAAGAATGAAGGTTTTATAAATATGAATAATTGACAAAAATATATAATAAATATGAATAGAAGAGCATTTCAATTACCTTATTGAGCTCCTCTTTGTTTCAAGAATAGTTTAATATTCTCTACTAAACAGGGCCAACCACGTGAAGTTGGAAGCTCATATGGCCCCTCCCCCCCCTCACATCACTCTCAATTCCCCATACCCAATGCATGTGCTTGGAAATAAATGATTTTTTGTGCGAACATCGTGAGTTTCTTGTCTTAAAGGAATTGCGTGCATTTGATCATTAATTAGTTTATAGAATTCATTCATTAACTCATTCATTCATTCACACGTAGGAAAAAAAATAGTTGAAGACATTACTCAATAATATCAAAAATAATATCCAAGGACAATGCATACAAAAATAATGTAATTGTGTACTTATTACAATCACTACTTTTTTTACGCTTTTTTCTATCCACATATTCTCTAAGAGTGACATCCTCTTCTACAACTTGTTTTATGTTTCTTATGCCCTCTGCAGCTGCCTGTGATCTTGTTTGTCGTGTCATGTGCTCACGACGTGTACGCGGCTGCTGTAAGGTGCCTGGATCTACTGGAAAAATGAAGAAATATTAATTACTTGACGTGTTTTTATTATTTCATTATAAGTCCTTCATTAAGAAAAAAACATTAGAGCGGTAATTTTTACCTGGCAACTGGGCCACATGAATATCATGCATTTTCTCTTCTTCTGCTGCTGCCTCAAGTTGTACATGAGGACCCTCTACATTAAAACATCAACACTTACAACACTATAGTATTTGCAATTTAATATTTGAGACTTTAATCCAGACTAGGTTTTTTTTTAACAGAGGAATACATTAATTACTTGGATGTCGCTCAACTTCAACTTCAATATTTTGTTCTCCTCCATCCTCTATATTTTGTCTACTTTCGTTGGGTGGCTTAACACAAAGAGACTCAATATTTTATGGACTAGTTTATTAATGAATAGAGAACACAATGAATTAATCTTAAATAGAATTTGTTTATTGTAGTTACCTGTGCGTAGGATGGATTAACGGAAGAATCTGTTTGGCTAGCACTTTTGCTTGTTCGATGTTCAACAACACCTAAAAACCCGTGTTGGTAGCCAATCCTTAGGTCTTCCTCCGTGGGCACTTCTTTGAATTTTTCGGCCTGTAATTTTCAATTAGATCATCATTGTTGTTGTTATATCGTCATGAAAACAATTTTAAATGCAATCTATAATAATTTCTATACAATAAAATAATTATTGATACTTACAAATCGTGCTACCAAATTTGAATATCCACCAGGCCCAAGCTTGTGTTGCCCATGTTTCTATACTCTTGCCTGGGTGGCCTTCGAGGTATCTGGTAGCCTACAAAAGTAATTTTAAGTATGTTAGACGTTGCAAAATAATGGGAAATAAAGTGTAATGATGATATAATTGCATTGCTAAAAGTATTTCATACCTTTTTGTGCCTAGTGCTAGCTTGCCCTCTTTACCCATAGCGATCTCCCTTCAATCATCCAGCAAGGCTTTCCACTCCCTTGTTGGAATCATCGGAGGGCGCTCATACTTTGGATGCTTTGCTAAGTTGTTCCTATATTTCTCCGTTACAATGTGTAAATGTTGGCCAGCTTTTTCGAGGACCTTTTTATGGTTGAAGGTTTTAGCACCAAAAAACCCAACCATGCGAGCAATAAGGTCATCTTTCAAAACTTTACTTTGTCGGTTCCACCATGTGCGGATGGTGGGCCTAGTTCTAAATACCAATCATTTAGATGTCTGTAAAAGACATCATTTCCTGCATAAACGAGTATGTGTTAATTAGTGTAAAAAGAATGATTCATAATTACATTCCAATAAAATTATAATAAATAGTTAAAACATTTTGTAAATAGTACCTGGAATCTTACTCATCTTATAGGGGACGAGATTTTCATCCACCAAAAAAGTAGTCTCAACTGTTCCCGTGCTAGTGACACGGAAAGATCCAAGAAATGCATCGAGGGCAGTATCACTGTCATACTCTTCTTCATGTACCCCCTAATCCTGGTCGGCACGACCTGTCGTGCTTGGACCACCAGAGGGTGTAGTACTCTCATGTTCTGTCTCGGTTGCCTCAATTTGCATTCTCGACTGGCCAGATGACAAAGATACATGATCAGTGGCGGTGGGGGTTTCATACTTAGTGGTACCAGCATGCCCCTCACCAGTAGTACCGGGAAAAAAAATACCTGTAGAAACAAATAATAGTTTAGTTACTCATATACGAATAGGAAAAAAAAATGCATTTGAAATAGACTTATAATTAAAGAGTTTGCATCTTACATCCAAGCATTGTACTCTAAGCAACAGAAGATCTATCTTTGCTTTAGTCTCATCCGTTTGCGGATGAGATAGTAGCAGACGGACGACCTCATCATTTAATTTTGCTTTTCCTTTCTCAACTGCCTCTTGGATATTCTTTGAATTCAAGAGGTCAATATCATTGGCAATGTTCCCCAAATCCATATGCCTCGGATCCTGTCTCGATAGATAAATATCATACGACATAAAAATAGAAAACATTAATATCAATTTGAAATCATTAATATAATTAGAAAACATAATGCTTAAATACAGTTTCTGAAATTCACAATGTGCTATATACCTGCTCATGACCCGATGAGTGTGGCGTGCTAACACTATGATCCATTGGGGGCCTTCCCCCATCGGATGACTGCAACACAAGAATTGAAAACATTAATTTCGAAGTGAAACATCCAATACATTGATAAAATCTTAATTAAAAACATATTTTTTATATTCAATTTTGAAACTTTACAATGGGGTATACCTGTTGTGGCGTAGTCGATGCATCTGTCCTATCACCCGTCATGGGGCTCTTGCCCCGATCCTCAACCTACAAACAAAATATTGACCACGTTGATATCATAATTAAACAAATGTACTTTCGAAAGAAGCAGATAAGTAAAAATGTGGTATATATACCTGTCGCCTGTAGGGGGCTATCGGCCTCCGAGGCTCCATTGGGGACTTTCCCCGATTAGCTGGCTGCAACAAAGTAATTGAAAACATTAATTTCGAACTGAAACCAATGCACGGGAAAAATATTATTTAAAAACATATTTTAAAAAAAATTAATGGAAAACATATTGTGAAATTAATAACATAAACAAAAACGAAAGATACTATATTCATTGATTACAGGTTTGGTGAAATGTTATATGTATCACTCTCAAAGTATCTGCATATGTATCTATCTGATTCAGATTGTAACTGATAAGCAACTCTTCCCCTGATGCTATTGATTTTATAGCACAGACGAAAACACGGTTTCCTTCACACCCCTCGAATATGAAATTGGGTTGTTTATTTGTAGACCCGAGTTGTGTACTGTTTATAAACCCCACAATATTACTTGATGCTTTGGGCCTTCCGTCAATGTACATACTCGCTCCTTTACTTTGATTATTGTTTTTTAACTTCAAATAATTTGCAGACAATCCGTATCTACGCATACTGCGTGTATATTGGACCAACCGCATCCAATCTCTGTAATTGTAGCAGGGTCCGACATACTCCATCAATTCGGTACATATGTCATAACCCACCTTTATGCCATCCATGCAAAACAACCCCAAACCGTGTAGTGACAAAGGTGCTATCCGAAATATCCTCTCGTTCACACAAAAATCTATGTTTAGAGGAGGAAGATCCTTCGGTACCCATTGTTTGACTAAATGTTTGTACCTCAAGGGAACATCGATGTCTCCTATGGTCTCATCATAATAAGAGCATGAACCTCCTTCAGCGAGAAAAACTTCCATTCATTTATTGAATTTACTTCTAATCTTTTGACATCTAGTTGATCTCGCTCTTTTGGGCCTACTAGATGTTTCACTTTCCTCTAGTCTTGTTGATCTTTCCTCGCTCGAGGATGACATATCCGACAAATACCTATTCGGTTGTACCTGCACTCCACCGAATAAGAGAAATAGTTAGCAAACATTCGTAGAATGCTACAACAATCTCATGATCACTCTTGGCCCAATAGTACGTGCATGAGGCCTAGGCTCACAAGTTTAAGAAGGCACTCTAATGGGTTGAAGTAGGTACTGTTTTCAAGATTGAATTGGCTCTGTGATTGAGTGTAATGTTTGTACAAACTTTTGAAGTTAATTCTTTTTGTTGTAATCTTTATTCAAGAAGATAAATAAATCTCCCTCTTACTAGTTTTCCTCAAGGTGTGGAGTTTTTCCAGAGTCATGGTTGACCAAACATTATGTGTCTAAATGCTCTTTATTGCATGCTAATATAATTTATTGCGCATGATCTTTTAGGACAGTCTATTGTAAATTATTTGTTTCCACTACTAAATTCACTTTTAGTACTGTATATCAGCTACAGGAGTAATTTATTAATCATTGTATGTGAGACTATGTGAGCTAGACCAATATTCCTTTGATTAGCTTGTGGAATCCATGGAGGAATTAGCAAAGGAAGGTATAAGCCAAGTTTGTGAACGGACAATCAAACAACAAAAGTTGATTTAAGGATCATGAACTACAAAGAGTTTGTTTCATAAACTAGAATTGGTAGACATTGTGAAACGTCACCTATGAGTTGAAAGTTGTAGTAGGCAAGCTAGATTCTCAATTGAAAAACAATGTATAGCTAAGAAATTCATCCAAGAGAAATTTAGAAGTGTAAGGCATTTGATATGCAATACTATAGAAGTGGAATCATAAAAGCGACACATGATTGCATTTTTAAACAATTACTACTCGACTTATCTTATATTGAAGAATATATTGGAGTTTATTCCCCATGACAAAAATATTGTTATCTTGTGTATGAATGTTTTGTGTATGTTGATTCTATATTTTTTTGTTGGATTCTAAGTAAGGAAATAATCTAGATTGGAATAGATCACAAGAAAATTATTTTATTTTAAACTGAAATCCAATTTGATTGCCATTGCTAATGATATCGAAGGGACCCTTGCTTTAATGACTCTATAAAAAGTAGCCTGCTATGGTTTATCGAACCCTTCTAGTACACACCCTAGGGATTTGGTCTTGAAATACCTATTCCAAGATTAGGTAAGTAATGACCTTGCTATACACAACCCCACCTATTGATCACATTTGATCACATGGTCTAGGAGTAAAATGCACAACAAAGGAATGTAGTCCAACAATTGGAGAAGGAGAATCAAGTGTTGGAGAAGGAGAATCCATAGTTGAGGAGAATCATGAGAAAATGCCCAACATTTTTTGGTATTCTGTATATGCTTGATATCAGGGATACCTAATGTGTTTGAAAAAATTACTGAGTAATTGTGTGTGAATATTGGGTAGATTTTTTCATTTTTTTCATCCATAGTTGTATCCATTCTACAACTATGGATTGTAGAATGGCTTAAGCATTTATCCTTACTCCATTATTCACTCTTCTTTATCTATTTTGAGAAATATTTCTTATAGGAATATCCTCTTTGGCTAAGCCGCCACACTATGAGGGGAATTTTTATGTTTTCAAAGTCACTGAGGAGTCAGTATTTGCACCTAGCCTCATTGGAATCCTCTCAGGGGGTTTTGAACCTGTTACCCCCCCATTTGCATGGGGTAAATCGTGAAGTCATAACAAGCCTCATTAGATATTATGGGAACTGTTGAACAACAATGGTGAGGGTGATGAACCATGCTGCTGTGCATAAATTTGGATGAAGGTATCCATCCTGGGCACCTTGGGGATGAGTTTGTGGGATGGAATTGCAACGGGCCTTTGCCCCTGGGCATAATTTCCCTTTCAAGCAGTAGTAAGCAAGCAGACCTGGGAAAGTAGTTGTTTTCTGTAATACTTTAAATTATTTTCCTATAAAATCCTCATAGTTAAGAGCATTACGTGAAACACTCCCCCTCCTCTACGCAATACTAATTCACACTTCTTTCTAAAAGAATACCTAGAGATGGAACTTCTTACCTCCCCCTACAATAATGATAGATCAAGAGTCGGTCTTATGAAACCCTCACGAGGATAACATGTTCCCTATCATAATCACCAAAGAGTGAATCAAAGAACTAGATAGGGTTTGGTTCGAGTGAAGTAGATAGATTTTCCTTTGGCACTAAACTCTGGTCGCATTTAGGGTTATTTTTTTCGCTAACCAACAATGGAGGATCCAATGGTGATGATCCCTCGAACTTTCCACTTCCACCTCCCTCTAGATCTTGAAAAGATCAAGTAGAGGACTCATCACACAGATTCACCTCCTTCCAATTGACATGAACATTAAGGAAAGGATCATGAGGACAATCTGAGACATCATCCCAAGTGTCTGTGATGATATATACTAATGTGCCAATGCTTTGGGGGGGATATGTGTTATTTTGATAGCTCATCTCGCGAGTAGTCCACCAAGGGATCGTAACCATCCATCTGGAAACCAGAACCATGGGATGCCACCACCTGAAAAATTTAGGAATATCGTAGACTAGCCAACCCTAGAGTTCCACACCGCGCTTACATCCTCAAAGATAATACCACCTAGTATATTAATTCAATATCCATTACAACGCATTAAAACATATACCATCAATACATTTTTCACCAAATATTTGAATTAAGATTTACGTGCCCTAGTAAAATGTTACCAAGATGATGATTCTAAAATTGCAAATTGAACCTTTCATTTTTAGGTGGTAACAATGGATAATTATGGATACATTAAAGGTAATTATGGGTTAATTAATGGTAGTCACATGCATAATTCATGGTCAACTAGGGGATAATTAGGGGACATTCAGGGGGGTAATTAGTGGTAATTAACGGTTAATAAGGGGCCAATTATATGGAGTGATTAGGGGTAATTATGGCAATTAGGGGTTAAATATGGCTTAACTAGGGGTAATTAATGGTAAGTATGGGTAAGTAGGGGTTATTTAATCCCAATGAGTTAGCTCGATCCAATGTTTCCAATGATCTTGGACATTTGGCTAGTTTCATGGTGACAAGTGCCCATTTAGAATCCCCTGTATGAAGTGACAAGTTTTCAAGGAAGGACTCCTTCTCAAGAGGAGTATCACACATTCCAAACACACTTAGCAATGTTGAACACAACAAACTCCATGTTTCATTAATGGTTGTAGATGCACACTTGGAGCATAAAGTCTTACTATGCCTTTGTAACAAGTGATGTTAGTATCCATCTTATGGGTTGCAACTATTCTAGAACAAGATCACTCGATCAATATTACTATCTTCTACAAAGATGACCATAATTGTGTCTTAAAACCATAAAAAAAAGTCCATACACCAACATTTATATCTAAGTTAGTGGAACTAGAACTAGCCTACATCTACTACATTACAAATGTCATTATCATAAACTCTAGTTAGATGAAGGAGCTTGGAATATGTGTTTGATTCCAATGGTGATACTTCAGTTATGTAATTTCTCATATCATTTTCAATAAAATAATTTCCAAAGATGGATTGGGTGAATTGTATGGGTTCATTTTCCCTTCCAACTCTATGATTGATATGTTTCATGTGGACTTCCTAGTTAATCCATATTTAATTATGTTATCACTTCCAGGACAACCACTAATGAGACCAATATGTAGAAAAATATCCCTACTACTTTTGTGACCAGTATTTGCTAAGCAATAAGTCATGTCTAAGTTTGTTGTAGTATATTAAGCAATTGATCTTGTTTATCCATAAGTGGTTTTAGGGCTAGTAAAGTAACCCCAAGAACCCACGAGGGTAATCCCCTTTTAGTTGAAGACTAAAAGAATAGGTTACAAATATAATTTTAGAGATTTTTCCCTTTCCAAAACTATGAACTAAAGCAGTCCAGCACAGCTAAAGGAGCTTTGCGATATTCCACAGTGGGGGGACAATTTTTGGATTTATATCAGACTCTACTCTATACGGCATGGGAATCATCATCAAATGGAAATATATATAGGGTAATGATGGAAACCCTAGCGGGAGTGTCAAAGATAGCACGATTTAAATTCAATTGCACGGAGGCGGCTGCGACGTTTTTGGCAGCCCTTGCTAGCCATCTACGCTAGGCTTGCTTGGCAGTGACTTCAAAGTTTAGGGTTTGGTGCTGAAGCCACTGGCAATTACAGATTTGGGGAATTTCATTATGAATTTGGGCTTCTTCATTACGGATTTGGGGAATTTCTAAGAGCAAGAAGGAGAGATCAAGGGCGCCGAATTTTGGAGGGTTTCTTCAACTACCAAGTTCAGTACATTAGTAAGTAAGCAAGCAGACCTCATTAGAAATTCCATGAGATGAAGGGTTTGAACTTACCGATGTCATTGTGGGACGAATTTACTGACAATCTTGCTTGTTGAATATGCTCCCGAATCTCCCCTTGCTTTGTGAGCCCAATGCTTATGTAGACCAGTTGATGTTACCTTCACTCTTGAGCCGAGGACCGTAGAGAGTGAAGGAAGATGAACGATGGACAGGGGCACCATCAGGGAGATGGGAAACCAATAAAACAAACCCTCATTTTCCCTGAGTTGCAGACACCGAACCACCGAACGCGTTGCAGACGCCGAACCAAAAAACCTCAGCTTGATAAACGATGATCGGGTGCCAAGGAAATGGTTAGGGAGCGAAATGGTTAGGGCACCGTCAGGGAGATGGGAAACCAATAAAACAAACCCTCATTTGCCCTGAGTTGTAGACACCGAACCACCGAACGAGTTGCAGATGACGAACCAAAAAAACCTCAGCTTGATGAACGATGATCGGGTGCCAAGGAAATGGTTAGGGCACCGTCAAGGAGATGGGAAACCAATAAAACAAACCCTCATTTGCCCCGAGTTGCAGACGTCGAACCACCGAACGAGTTGCAGACGCCAAACCAAAAAACCTCAGCTTGATGAATGATGATCAGGTGTCAAGGAAATGGTTAGGGGTGCACGAAATGGAAATGCTTAGTTTTTGTTTTTAATTTTTTGTTTTGATTTTTTTTGTTTAATTTTATATTTTATATTTTTTAATTTATATTTTATATACTTTTTATTTTATATATTTTAATATTTTATTCTAATACAAAATAAAGAGGATTAATAACTAAGATATAGCATTACTCAAACAACTTGATGTCACATTCAAATTTTAATCAAGATTCTAAGGAAATAGATCATCCTCATTTCCTCTAGGAAGATGAGATCCTAAGATAATATGCATTATTATTAAAATATGTTGCTAAATGTTGAGGGGCCTCTAGCTAAGGATGAAATTCCCAAAGTTGTACTGTATCCAACTAGGGAAAATACTAAATAGTACCAAATCTCAGAAAATAAAATGACAATAAGAGTGCTTGAGCCACTGCAGAAGAAGCGGTTGATGAACTAACTCCTTTATAGGATAGTTGGGTAGTATACATTATATGTGCCTGAATTTCCTGAATCAGATGAGAGATAGAAGTTGTTTGAAACGACTGCAATTATGAAGAAGAATTTCACATTAATTGAAAACAAAGATATGAATAATAAAGGGAACTCAAACTTTGATAATAATCATGATCAAAAAGCAGAAGGAAAAAATAACTAAACAAAAATGAAATACTTATATGCCTAATTTATTAAATATACTAAAACTAAAGCAATCAAATATTAAAAATGCCAGCGACGACGACGATGATGATGAGGATGAGGATGAGGATGAGGATGATGACGATGACGACGACAACGATGATGATGACGACGACAACGATGATGATGATGATGATGATGATGATGATTATGATGATGATGATGATGATGATGATGATGATGATTAGGATTAGGCTAATGATGATGATGATGACGACGACGACGAATATTACGATGATGACGACAATATTGATGGTCATCGTGACAATATTGAGGATGATGGAAATGGCAACGTGATGATGATCCTATTGATGATGATGGGAATAAGCACAAATGTGCATTAACCTTAACAAGCTTCTCTTTGTTTCGAGAATATCTTAATATTCTCTACTCAATAGGGACAACCACTTGAAGGTGGAAGCTCATCTGCCCCCCCCCCCCCCCCCCCCGCACATCACTTAGAAATATTCAGTGCATCTGTTCAATGCAATTCATCATCATATTCTCCATCCAAGTCTGCATCTGTATCATCTAATCCAGATTCAACATTATAAGGATTAAAGGCCATATCATCATCGTCATCGCTGTAAGTTTCGATAAAGTGATCATCGTCAATATCATCTTCATCATGAACATTGTCTCTTACATCATCTGCTTCATCTAACTCTTCAACATCTTCCTCTGGAACATTATGATCATCAACATCTAACTCATGTTGATCCTCTACATGATGATCACCTTCTTCTTCAACACCCTCTTCATCTTCCTCTACAATATTGTACTTTACTGGCCTTCCTCTTGGATCATGTCTAATAACAAACGACCAACCCTGTCTACCAGGAACTTCTGAGTAAAATACTTGTTCACATTGACTTGGAAGAACATAGGGCTCTGACGTTTGTGACTCAAGCGACCTTGTATTGACCATGGTAAATCCATTTGCATGTTCAATAATAGTTCTATCGGGATCAGATCGATTCAGTCGTAGCCTGTACCATTTCACAACGAAAAGAATTATTTTGAATGATTTAAAGTCACAGTCAATGATATCTTCCAAATACCCATAATATCTATTTTCTGACAATTCTGGATGTTTGTCGCTTCTAGAGGAAACATTAGTGACCTCAAAGACTGCAGTTATCCCATAATCACATGTTTTCCTTGTTTCATCCAACTTTTTAATGCGATATTTGCGACCGTTGCACCACATAGCCTTGTGGTGTTTTACCTACAATATATTGCAAAACATGTAAATTAAATGATCAGTACATCATCAATTGATAATGAACAACTAGTAAGTATTTTATGTTCTTAAAGTACTATGCAAAGAAAATGAAATAAATCAAGATGAGCATGAATATCATAATTGAAAATATTGTGGCTTATATTTATATTAATATCATGCTAATTACCTGTTTATCTTTTAAACCATATGCTAAATCAATTTCCCTTTCTGTTAGATTGCCATCTCCATTGCGATGTGCTTCTTTAACCAATGAAGCCACACCTTCCCATGATAGTCCTCGACCAGATTGATTACATCGTTCAATCCATACCTTCATCCAATCAAGATTGTTTGTGACATACAAATGTAGTGCATCCCACTCGCGGCCAACTGCATGAAATTTTTTTTACAAAAATCAACTCAGAAAAATAATTTACGCGATGTAACATTATAATATTAATGATGCATGTAATTAATGAATATTAAAAATGAAATAATTAAGTACGATATTATTAAAATGTATTAACATTATCAATCTACACCAATATTTAATAATTACCTTTGACCTTCCTCGATCTACCTTTCCCCAACAGGTACTCTCCTTTGAATTTATTAGTAGAGTTTGGATCACCATTGCATCGATCTAATTCTGTCTTAATAAATGCCAACCCTGGAAGATATTCAACAATATACACTATGGCCTGAAATACCATATATCCCTCCACAATAGAACCCTCTGGACGTGCTCTTTGTCGAACTAAAGCCTTCATAAATTTCAAGTGCCTCTCAACCATCCACATGGACCTTGCGTGTATAGGTCCACACAATTCAATCTCCTCAACTTGGTGTATGAGGTAGTGTTCTTGTGCATTGAAAAATGCCAAAGGTAGAAATCTCTACATTTGACACATTAAACGAGGAATTTCTCTCTTCCAATATCTTATATATTCTTCAGTGGATTTCTTTAGATGACAACCATCTACATGTGATGCAAGAAAATAATGATATCATTTAATTTATACAATGGATTAAAAAAATTACAAATTTAGCGTGAAAAAAATTATTTCTAATTACCTCATGTATTTTCCAAGATCATATATGACCTGTTTGACATTATTGTCAAAGTTGACTGGGAGAGATACAGGTAGAACATACTGTAACAATGAACACGTTTCATCAATATATTTTTCAAAATTAGGCAAAGAAGTAAACCAAAAACATGCAGTATTGTAATATAGCAATATATAATACCAAAAATATATAATTACCTTAATGAAGATATGCCAATCATGCGTTTTTACGCCGCCAAAATCACCTTTCCTTAAGATATTCTTTATGTTCAAACAAAATCCTGTGGGAAATTTCATTTTTTCTATCACTTCTTTTACCGCATTGCTTTGTTGCTCAGTCAATAACCATGGAAGTGACCTTATATTGATTTGGTCTTCATCATTGTTTAAATGTTCAATGATATCTTTCATTGCATGATTGGAGTCATGAATGTCACTACAAATTTTGACAATTTGTTCTTTGTCACTCCTTCCATCTAATATTCACCATAGTGTTTCAGCTACATTCTTTCCGATATGCATTGTATCAAACAAATGAACAATTAGTAAGTGCTCATAGTAGGGAAACCTACTAAATTGTTTGGGATAACTTTTCATTCCTCGTGGAAGCCCATTTACACCTTCATGTTCACGACCATCGGTATTAATCAATATATAAGCTAAACTAGAGATTAAAATGTCGTATATTACAATAAATAAAATTAAATATACAATCAGCCAAAACAAAACATTAAAAACATATCAAAGATGATCAATATGAATATATAAGATAGACAAATTGATTCGTACCTTGATGATTTCTATTATATTGCAACTTCCATATGTGAGGTGTCATTCACTATGGTTTTAATGCGCTCTCCTCTTTCCCATTGAAAAGATGTTTTTTGGTAGTTCGATACCTATGATTCTTAGAGAGGAAGTGCCTATACTCATCAAACACTTCCTTTGACAAACTCTTTGAACGACGAGATTTCATCTTGGGACCACAAACTGGAAATGCAAATTTTCCCTTTGTTTGAAGACCTACATGGATAAAAATGGTAAGCAAAATATATTTAATATAATATCATGCTAATTATTTAAAAAACATACGTATAACTGATTAGTATATCACTAAATAAAATTAAAAACTATCTTAGTGCAGTACGTTACAATTACATACCACAAAAATGTGTTAGCCCTGGAGCATCGTGAATTGTCCAGGTAAGCATTGCATGGAATTGAAATCCCCTTTGCCCTATTGGTCTAGAGATATCATACATAGTGACACCATTCCATAGCTTAAGTAGTTCATCAACAAGAGGCTCGATATATACATTCATATCTTTAACTTGGTACTTACCTAAAAGAAAACAACAAATACAATACATATAAGTAAATATGCAACAAATATCACAAATTAAATACTAATCATGCATATTTAAAAAATTATTGTTCTAAAGTACAAATTATACCTGGAACAATCATTGCCAACATTATATGCTCCCTCTTTATTGACATCCATGGAGGAATGTTATTGTTGATAACAAAAACAGGCCAGACCGAGTAAGTAGATCTTATCTCTGCAAATGGATTGACACCATCTGGTGCCAAAGAAAGTCTAGCATTACGAGGTTCTTCTTTAAAGTGTAACCATTTTTCCTCCATGTCTGTAAATGCAGAACCATTTGCAGGCATTCGAAGAATATCATCTCCACTTCTATTCCGTGCGTGGTAATCCATAAATTGTGATATGTTTTTGCACCTAAACAATCATTGCAAGCGTGGAATAATAGGAATATAACAAAGAACCTTACAAGACACCTTTTTGGTTACTTGATCTGTTCGGTATCTACTGCTATGACATATAGGGCATTCTGTTGCAAATTCATACTGATTATAATATAAAATATGATCATTAGGACATGCATCAATTGCTTGATACTCCATTCCAATATATTTCATGATGGCAGCTAAATCTCGGTATGTGCGAGGTAAAATATTTGATGGTGGTAACAAATATTCACCTATCAACCTCTTACAACAAATTTAAAAAATAATGGTTAATATAAATATTTCAAGAATATATAATTAACGAAAAAAATTTCATCCTTATTACTTTTTTTGATGAACTTATAACTAGAATAGAAATATTATAGAAACATAAATATATGTAATTTATCGTGATCACATATATGCGATCGATGAAAAATATAATCACATACCTTAACAACTGCGTGATGGATGTGTTTGAAAAATCATTCATAACCTTCAAGTTCATTATCAGAAACACAGTAGAGAGAAGAGTTATGTGGGAGCCTTCAAAAAGGGGATCGATTGCCTTCTCAAGTATAGGTAAATCATGAAGATCATCAAAGTCGTCATGATTTTCATGATGTTGATCATCCGCGTCCATTCTAACATTAAATGCATCATTGATTAATGTATTTGCACCATCATCCTCAAATATGTTATCATCATGATCATCGTCTAATTCCATATCATCATTAACTTGATCATCAATATTCGTCGGACCTACATATTGTTCCTCCGGCACTAGTTGTTCCGCAATTACCACATTCTCCATGTTTGAAACTGCCCTAGGAGGCCCTTCTTTTATAATTACAATTAAAACATCAAGAAAAGAATATTAGTCATGTCGATTAAGTAACAAAAAAACAATTGATACAATATACAATTACAAAAACTCTCAATATAAAGACCTCATATATAATATTGAATTAGGACTTACCAATGGATGATATTCATGCCCCCCCTCAACATGTCCATGTTCCCTACAATGTCTTTTAGCTATTGAGATCAGTAACCTTCTCAGATTAAAGCCCCTACATTGACTGCAAGTACAATAACATTTTCCATCACCCCTTCTTTGCACTCCATCCCACAACCTAGCAAGCAATTGTCGATTTTTTTCTTGATCTTGATGACCTGTAACATTATTGTTACGTGGCATTTTATTACTCAAACCTAAGAACAAAGTACGAGCAAACCCAAGTAGCATAAAATATGCCCTAGACGGATTTCGGTTGGCCTACTTCTCTTTACCTTATGCGCATGGCCTAAGAGAAGAGGAATCACAAGTGAGATTATGTAATTGGCCTACTTCTCTATTTATATCACTTAAGCGTCGGATATTCGATGGCGGCTCAAATCATGGAATAAAAAATTAATATAATTAAAAAGTTGACCAAAATTTAAGGGTTGACCAACGGTCAAATTTTTCCCTACCGTCAAACATTCGACGCTCCATCAGCGAACTGTAGCAAAACCGATGGGTGTTAAACACGCCATCGCAAAACTGACAGTAGGGGCCATTTTAAAAAAAAAATTACAAACTTGTGATTTTTGTTAGGTAAAAATAGAGAGATCGACGCGCTGTCAGATTTTCCCGTTGGTTTTTAAGTCCAAATGTAGTAGTGCCAAGCTCATCAGGAAGTTATCCAACCTACCGTATCACGTCCTGGGTGCTTGTTTCAATCCGTACAAGGCCTTCTTCAACTTGCACACATGAGTCTTCCTGTCATGTGTCTCAAATCCAAGTGGTTGCTCCACGTACACTTCATCTTATACTACACCATTCAAGATTGTTGTCTTGACGTCCATTTGGTGTACCTTCCATTTCATCACTACAGCCAGTGCTAGTACATATATGATGGAAGTGTATATCGCAACAGGTGTGAATTTCTCCTCATAGTCTATGCCTTCCTTATGGGTAAATCCACGTGCTACAAACCTTACCTTGTGTTTCTTAATGCTACCATCTGCAGCATGCTTGATCTTGTACATCCACTTAGAAGTCACAACAAACTTCCCTTCTGGTCTCGGAACTACCTCCCAGACATCATTCTTCATAATCGACTGGTACTCCTCGATCATGGCATCCTTCCATTCTTTCCTCTCTATTTCTTCCTCATAGTTGGAAGATTATTTGTCAATGATGTTGCACAACAGGGCTACATAGATGGAGTATGGCCTAGGTCTCTTGATTTCTCTATGCATCCCCTCTAGAGCGCCATACTTCTCTGCATCTTGTATTGATTCTCGTACCCATGTTGGTTTTCTCTTGTGGGAGTTATTCTCACGAGGTGGATCTATAGGTTCTTGTGGTTCTGCCATATCTCGGTCTTCATGATATTCTGGAGTCTCTTCTTCCATAGTTTTGTCTCTAATCCTAGGAAATTAAGGTTCTTCGGTCTCTTTGAATAGGTAGTTTTCTGGATTTATTATATGCTGAGTCTTCATCCAATGTCATGTCTCTGCTGATGTCGATTTTCTTGAATCCTAGGAAGTATATTCGGTAGGCCTTCGAAGTTTCACTGTATCCTACGAATATTCCCTTCTTTACTGAAGGATCTAGCTTCATCCTCTTCTCCTTCGGAATGTGTATGTACACTAGGCAGCCAAATATCCTGAGATGGCTGAATTATGGTTTCTCACCGGAGAATACTTCTTCTGGAGTCTTTTTTTCTAGTACTCAATGAGGAGTATGATTATGTACATACACCGTTGTCCTTGCAGCTTCTTCCCATAAGTGCATCAGAAGATTATGGTCATGAAGCATTGCTTTCGTTGCTTCCATTATCGTTCTATTCTTTCTTTCTGCAATGCCATTCTATTGTGGATTGTAGGGAGTGATTAACTCCTTCTTAATCCCAGATTCTCTGCATAGGTTCTTGAAATCTTCCGAGGTAAATTCTCTACCATTATCTGATCGAAAGGTCTGATCTTATTCTCAGTGTGATTCTCAATCAAGGCTTTGAATTCCTTGAACTTACTGAATACTTCATCTTTGCTTTTCAAGAAGTATATCCAAGTCTTACGAGAAAAGTCATCAATGAATGAAACATAATATACATACCCACTTAATGATTTGGATGACATGGGACCACATACATTGGAGTGGATGATCTCCAATATCCCTTTCTCTTTGCTTTCACTACTTGGAAATGCCTTCTTCACGTTCTTCCCTTTCACACATCCTTTGCAAACACCTTCATGTTTTGTCTAAATTTATGGAAGTCTTGCAACTGCTTTTCTTGCAATGGGTAGTGCTCTATAGTGCACATGTGAAATCCTTCTATTCCATAGTTTACTTGGATCCATGGAGTCATGAACCAATGCTTGTTCAAGTTGTCCCTTTAATTTGTACAAACCTCCCTCTTGCTCTCCAATCAAAGTCGCACCATCTATTGTCTATTGTCTTTCCCTTTGGCCACATTAGGACTTGGCCATCAACAAATGCAACCCTCATACCTTTAGCATCTAGTGTTGATATGGAGAGAAGGTTCTTCTTTAGTCCTGGAACATATAGGACATATTTCATCTTCAGATATTTTCCGGAGTCTAGCTTGTATGAAGCTTCTCCAATTCCTTTTATGGGGTATTGGTAATCATCCCCAAGTTTCACCTTGTGAGGTGACTCATGCTTAGATAGATTTATAAAATATTCTTTGTATCCCGTCATATGCTTGGAAGCTCCACTATATACAAGCCAATCATTACTCCCATGTGTGACAGTGCCCGTGAGTGCTGAGATCGGGACATATTCTTCATCACTTGAATATTCTTCACTTTCTTCTTTGGTTCTCTTCCTTGCAAGTTAATCATCTTCCGCGGTGTGAGCATGGTGCCTTTTCTTGTTGGTCTTCTTCTTGTTGGATACACTTTTGTTTCTGGGACAATCTCTGGAGTAGTGTCCCTTCTCAACACATGTATATCATCTAATATTGGATAGATCTCTTCTGGGTCTTTTATGTCTATCATAGTTCTCCCTCTGATTTTGATGGTGTTTCTCCCTCTTACTGTGATGATGGTGCTTCGTCTTGTGTGATTTCTTCTAGCATGTGCTGTGAGAGCTTTATCATCATTTGCTCCCATATTCTCTTATCGTGCCACAAGTCGAGCTTCTTCTTGTGTACATCCTTCCCATAGTCTATTGAATGTGATCAACTTCTTTATGGCACATATCCCTTGAATGAATGAGTCCCATGATCTTGGGAGACCATTCAAGGTGGTCATCACGATCTCTCCTTCTTCTACCTTTTCTTCAACTACTTCAAGTTGCTACTTGATCTGCAAGATCCTTGTGAAGTAAGATTGCATGGTATATGCATTTTAGATCTTCACATTCTTAAGCTGCTTCCTCAAGGTCATCTCCTGATTGATGTTCTTCCCTTCAAATAGCTTCGTCAAAGCATCGAACATATCCTTAGGTGTATTCAAGAATTACACATGTGGGATTAGATGATCCTTAATGGAGTCTACAATAATTCTCTTGGCCTTAACCAAGTTCTTATTGTGGATAGCCTTAGTGTCATCTCCCTCTGGTGCTGGAACCTCTTCATTTACATACTTGTCCAAATCATTTTCTTCAAGGACAAGAGCAATCCTATACTTCCATGCTCGGAAGTTATCAGCTCCCTCAAGCTTATCCTCAAGCTTGGTGCGGTAAGACATATTGAACGTGTACTTCAAATGGAAATAGAAAATATTTTAGGTCTTACCACTTTTGAGTTTCCCAAACTGGTTCTGGAGTTGGCTGGCCTAGGGTTTGTTAGAGAAACCCTAATTTTCCAAACTTGGAATTTGGAACTTCTGATTGGACAGGAATATGTGCCTCCTCAAGGTGGGTTGTCCAATGTACTCACTTCTCCAAATCTGTGAACAGAATCCCAAAATAGTTATGCCCTATTTTTCCTTCCGGTAGTAGTGACGAGCCAAAAATTGAAAATTCTCAGAATCAGATTCTGCTTCGACGGAAAGATGCGCCCTCCTAGCCTCCTTTTTCGGATGATCTGTGAAGAGAAGACCTCAAACTTATAATCCCTAGCCTCCCGTTGTTGCACAATGTCTGCTTTTCAGGTCAGCTTTGATACCATGTTAGATTTTCTACTTTTAATCAATATTATCTAAGATCTTATCTTAAAGAAAAACAAGCACAACATAACACAAGAGACACAAATATTTTTCCTCGGGGAAACCATAAAGGAGAAAACCCCGCAACTTCCTCAGAGATAGAATCGTCACCAATACATTATCACAAAGATGGAAAAACCCCAAAACAAGTCTTATGCGGCTCTCTCTCTTTCTCCTATGCAAACTTGTATTCTCTCTCTCACTAATGCGAACTTGAGTGAGTGAGTGTGTGTCCAAATGAGAGATACTAGCTCTCTATTTATACTTTACTTTTGGGGTGACCTTTTAATTGACTAGGTCGGCCTCAATAAAACTAACTAGGCTGACTTCTCTATGAGGCTCAATAATACATTTACATTTGAAATTTTGGGGATCTATTACCTCGACTTAGAATGGAGGATTTTACCTCAATGACCTAGCATGACTAAGCATAATAATGCCATACCCGAACGGAGGAAAAACATCTCCATCGGAGGTACAAATAAAATACAATAATAATAACAATATAAAATACAAGGGAATATCTTTCGAAGTTACAATTACAACAACAGGGACACCTCCCGTGGTTAGTCTAGGTCTACTTAAGTGGACTTGGGAAACATAAAACAAGAAGACCCTACCCATGTGACACTTACGGTTAGTGAACTGAGGTTTTGTTAGTTTATCAATTGATTATCCTTGCAATCCTAAGGATGCTAGGTTGTGCAACAACAACTTAGACTTTTTATAATGGATTTCTCCAAGCCCTTAAACAGGCTTCATCATATCAAATGCCATGGGTTATTTAATACATTTGTTAGAATTTCACAATTTAATTCAAGATTATTTAGGATCTTATATGAGAGAATAACAAGCACAATATTTAGACACACTAAACAAGAGACACAAATTTTTTCCTCGGGGAAACCATAAAGGAGAAAACCCCTCAACTTCCTCAGAGATAGAATAAGCAACAATACAATAGTAGAAATATAAACCCCAAAAGTAGAAATGGTCTTCAACAACTTCTCTCTTCTCCACTTGTGCGAACTTGTCCTTCTCCTCACTAATGCGAACTTGGTGAGTGAGTGAATGAGCAAATAGAGAGGAGCACCCTCTCTATTTATACTCTTACTTTCACTTGACCTTAAACCCAAATAGGTCAGCCCCTAAGTGTAACTGACTAGGCCGACTTCTCTAAGTCTAATAACCCGATGATAACTCAACTCTGGGGTCTAATGCCCCAACAAACAAAGGAGGGTTAACCTCAATGACTTTACATGAATCAAGTACAATAATGACTTTCCTGATCGGAGGAAGAAAACATCTTTGTCGGAGGTACAATAATAAAATACAAATACAATATAAAATATACAAGTGAATATCTTCTGAAGTTACAATTACATTAACACTCCCTCTTAACTAGGAAGGTATTCTCTTGACACATTCGACAGCACAAGTCTTTGTCGCTGGATCATCATCGTCATTGTTGCTGCTATCTTGACCATCAGTCTCCAATATACCCGTCATAGGAAGTTCTACAGAGCCATCCCTTTTTCATGTTGGATGTAGGCCTAGCCTCCATGTAGGTCTTCATCATCTCTGCAAGAAATCCATCAAGTAGGTACATCTCAGGACTTATTATATGCCACTTCAAAACCTGCAGGATCTCCCAGGACTGATTATATGCCTTTGCAAAACCTGAAAGAGAATCCCAAGATTGATTATATGCCTCTGCAAAACCTGCAAGATCTCCCAGGACTAATTATATGCCACTGCAAAACCTAAAGGAGCATCCCAGGGCTGATTATATGCCTTTGCAAAACCTGCAAGATCTCCCGGGACTAATTATATGCCACTGCAAAACCTGAAGGAACATCCTAGGACTGATTATATGCCTCTGCAAAACCTGTAAGATCTCCCAAGACTAATTATATGCCACTACAAAACCTGAAGGAGCATCCCAGGACTGATTATATGCCTATGCAAAACATGTGTACCCTATTGTCTCCCTGTCGGGTCCAAATCATCTCAATGTCAACGGAGCACAACCCAGATGCACGTCACATAGCACTTACATCACCCGACATGGGAGAACAAATCTACCACCATTCAAGGAAGGATCTAGCCCTTACATATACACCATGGGAGAACACACCTACCACCATGTGAGAATGGATCATGTGCATCTACGTCTTCCGGACTCATCACTTCCCCCTGGAAGGAACCTCGATCTGGAATACACCAAGATTCTCTCTGAAGTACTTGAACTTCACTCTGGCTAGTGGCTTGGTCAACACATCGGTTATCTGCTCGTCTGTCACAACATACTGGAGCTTCACTGCTCCTCTCTGCACCATATCCTTGATATAGTGATACTTTATCTCGATGTGCTTTAACTTGTCATGGAACACAGGGTTCTCAGACAACTTCACAAAACTCTGGTTGTTGCAATATATACAAGTCGCATCCAACTGGAGATGAAACAAATCAGACAGTAGCTTCCTCATCCATACTGCCTCACAACTAGTCGAACAAGCTGCAACATACTCGGCTTCGGCTGTACTCAGTTCCACACAGGACTGCTTCCTGCTAAACCAAGAGATCACACCTGATCCCAAACTGAAGCAGCACCCCGAAGTGCTCTTCCTATAAATGGAACTGCCTGCCCAATCCAAATAAACATAACCCTCCAGGTTAATCTTCTTTCACATCATACTTGAGCCCATAATCCATTGTACCCTTCAGGTACCTCAGAATATGCTTTGCAGCAATCAAGTGAACATGTCTCGGATCCGTCAGGAACTGGCTCAATGTGTTCTCAACCAAGCAGATATATGGTCTCGTATTCGTTAGGTACATCAAAGATCCAATCATCTAACGATACATCGTGGAATCAACCGAATTTGATGAAGCATCACTCAATAGCTTCAGGTTCGATGCCATAGGTGTGGCCATGGCCTTGCAGTCCATCATCCCGAACCTCTTCAGGATCTCTACTGCATACTTACCTTGTCCAAGGAAGATTCCATCCGCACTTTTCCACACCTCCATACCTAGGAAATAGTGCATCATACCCAACTCCTTCATCTCGAACTCGGCAGCAAGCTTCCTCCTTGTGTCAGCAATCAACCCATCCTCACCTGTCACAAACAGGTCATCTACATAAAGTAGAAGTATCACTGGGTTCCCTTCCTCAACCTTGTAGTAAAGGTTGGAATCTGCTTTACTCTTGGTAAAGCCCAAACTAGTCAGGAAGTTGTCTATCCTGCTGTACCATGTCCTGGGTGCCTGTTTCAATCCATACAAGGCCTTCTTCAATTTGCAGACATGAGTCTCCCTGTCATGTGTCTCAAATCCGAGTGGTTGCTCCACATACACTTTCTCTTCTACTACACCATTCAAGAAAGCTGTCTTGACATCCATCTGGTGTACCTTCCATTTCATCACTACAGCCAAAGCAAGTACTGATCTGATGGAAGTGTATCTGGCTACATGTGCAAATGTCTCGTCATAGTCTATCCCTTCCTTCTGGGAGAAGCCACATGCCACAAATCTCGCTTTGTGTTTCTCTATGCTGCAATATGCAACATGGTTGATCTTGTAGATCCATTTGGAAGTCATAACAGACTTCCCTACTGGTCTCGGGACCACATCCCAGACATCATTCTTCATGATCGACCGGTACTCCTCAATCATGGAATCCTTCCATTCCTTCTTCTCAGTTGCTTCCTCATAGTTGGAAGTTTCTTTGTCAATGACGTCACACAGCAAGGCTACATGGTTGGAGTATGGCCTCGGTCTCTTGCTTTCTCTGTGCATTCCTTCTGGAGCACCATATCTCTTTGCATCCTAAATTGCCTCTCGTACCCATGTTGGTTTCCTCTTGTGAGAGTTCTTCTCACATGGTGGATCTACAGGTTCCTGTGGGTCTTCCATCTTGCGTTCTTCATGATCTTCTATATTTGCTTCATTCATTGTTGTATCTCGGATCCTAGGTGCTTCTGGTTCTTCGATGTCTTCAACACGTAGCTTTTTGGATTTGTTGTATGATGAGTCTTTGTCAAATGTCACATCCCTGCTGATGTCGATCTTCTTGAACCATGGAAAATATATTCTGTAAACCTTCAAACTTTCACTATATCCCACGAATATGCCCTTCTTTCCTGAAGGATCTAACTTCGTCCTTTTCTCCTTCGGGATATGTATATATATTGGGAAACCAAATATTCTAAGATGGCTGATGTCTGGTTTCTTGCCGGAGAAAGCTTCTTATGGTCTCTTATTTTCAAGTACTCTATGTGGAGTACGATTCTGTACATACACGGTCGTCCTCGCAGCTTCTTCCCATAGATGCATAGGAAGATCCTGGTCATGAAGCATCGCACTTGCTGCTTCCATAATTGTTCTATTCTTCCTTTCTGCAACTCCATTCTGTTGCGGATTATATGGAGTAGTCAACTCCCTCTTAATCCCTGAATCTCTGCATAATTTCTTGAAGTCTTCTGATGTGAACTCTCTGCCATTGTCTGATCGAAAGGTCTTGATTTTCTTCTATGTGTGGTTCTCGATCAAGGCTTTGAATTCCTTGAACTTGTTGAATACTTCATCTTTGCTTTTCAAGAAATATATTCATGTCTTCCTAGAAAAATCATCAATGAAAGAAACATAATATACATACCCACTCAATGAACTGGATGACATTGGACCACATACATCGGAGTGGATTATTTCCAAGATTCCTTTTGCCTTGATTTCGCTGCTTGGAAATGTCTTCTTTATGTTCATTCCCTTCTCACATCCTTTGCAAATGCCTTCATGCTTTGCTTGTATTTCTGGAATACCTGCAACTGCTTTGCTTGCAATAGGTAGTGCTCTATAGTGCACATGTGCAAGCCTTCTATTCCATAGTTCACTTGGCTCCACGGATTCATGGACCAAGGCTTGTTCAGGTTGGCCCTTCAGTTTGTATAAGCCTCCCTCTTGCTCTCCAATCACTACTGCATCACCTATGGTCTTTCCCTTTGGCCACATAAGAACTTGGCCATCTACAAATGCAACCCTCATACCTTTAGCATCTAAAGCTGATATGGAGAGAAGATTCTTCTTTAGTCCTGGTACAAACATGACATCTTTCATCTTCATAGACTTTCCAGAGTCTAGCTTATAAGAGGCTTCACCACTTCCTTTATGGGATACTGGTAGTCATCCCCAAGTTTCACCTTGTGGGGTGACTCATGTTCAAATAGGTTCACAAGGATTCTTTGAATATTGTCATATGCTTGGAAGACCCACTATCTATAAGCCAATCATTGCTTCTGTGTGTGACAGTGCCTATGAGAGATGAAATCATAACATATTCTTCATCACTTGAAGAATCTTCACTGTCTTCTCTGGTTCTCTTCCTCAGAGGTTCATCATCCTCTGCAGTGTGAGCATGATGTATTTTCTTGTTGTTCTTGTTCTTGTGGAAGCTACCTTTGTTCCTGGGACAATCTCTGGAGTAGTGTCCCTTCTCATCACAAGTAAAGCATCGAATGTGAGATAGATATTTCTTGTAACTTATGAGGTTCTCCCTTTGATTTTGGTGATGGTGTTTACTCTTCTTGTGATGAGGATGCTCCCTCTTTTTGTTGTTCTTCCTGGTGTGTGCCGTGAGAGCCTGGTCTTCATTACCCATCTTTTCTTCTCGAGCTACAATTCGACCTTCTTCCTGTGAACACTCTTCCCATAGTCTACTGAAGGTGATCAACTTTCTTCTTGCGCAGATTCCTTGAATAAAGGAATCCCATGATCTAGGAATAAAATTCAAGGTGTTCATCACTATTTATCCATTCTCTATGTCTTCTCCCACAACTTCAAGTTGTTATTTTATCTGAGAGACCCTTGTAAAGTAGGACTGGATGGTCTCTGCATTTTGTATTTTGACATTCTTCAATTGGTTCATTAAATGTCATCTTCCTATTTATATTCCTCCCTTCAAATAAGGTGGTCAAGGCATCAAACATATATTTAGGTGTCTTCAGAGATGACACATGTGGTATGAGATGGTCCTTAATAGAATCTGCAATGATTCTCTTAGCCTTAACCAGGTTCTTCTTGTGTAAGGATTTAGCCTCGTCTCCCTCTAGAACTGGAACCTCTGCATTCACACAGGTGTCCAATTCATTCTCTTCTAGGACAAGCCCAATCCTATACTTCCATGCTCAGAAGTTATCATCCCCTTCAAGCTTATCCTCAAGCTTGGTGTGGTGAGACATATTTAATGAGAAACTCAAATCGAAATAGAAAAGATTTACGTCTTACCACTTGATTTGTTGAAACTGGATCTGGAGTTAGCTAGGGTTTGACAGAGAAACCCTAAAAATTCAAACTTGGAATTTGAAACTTCTGTTTGGATAGAAAGATGTTCTTGACTGAGGTGAGCAAGCTGGTACACTTGGATTTTGAAAATTCCAAAAATTAACCCCTGAAAATTGACTTGCGAATTTCGGATCTACAGTTTATGGTCCTTTCTGGTTTTCCGGTTTTCTAGGTCCAGAGTCAAACTAGGGTTTGATTTTTCCCTGGATTCCACCCACTCAAAAACTTTGATCTTGGTCTCTAAATTTTGATTTTGATGAGGAGCATCTCATTGTGCTGAAAGCACTCCAAAATTCCACTTATGTGAAAAGCCCTAATTTCCCGCAGTAATGACAGGCCAAAAATTGAAAAAGCTCAAAATCAATTTATGTTTCGATAGAAATATAGCCTCTTTTTGCTGATGATCTACGGAGAGAAACCTAAAAATTAAGAAGCCCTAGCTTTTGCAGCTGCACGGTGTCTTCTTCTCAGGTTAGCTCTGATTCCATGTTAGAATTTCACAATTTAATTCAAGATTATCTAGGATCTTATCTGAGAGAATAACAAGCACAATATTCAGACACACTAGACAAGAGACACAAAGTATTTCCTCGAGGAAACCATAAAGGAGAAAACCCTGCAACTTCCTCAGAGATAGAATGAGAAACAATATAATAGCAGAAATATAAACCCCAAAAGTAGAAATGGTCTTCAACAGCTTCTCTCTTCTCCACTTGTGCAAACTTGTCCTTCTCCTCACTAATGCGAACTTGATGAGTGAGTGAATGAGAAAATAGAGAGGAGAACCCTCTCTATTTATACTTTTACTTTCACTTGACCTTAAACCCAAACAGGTCGGACCCTAAGTGTAACTGACCGGGCCGACTTCTCTAGGAGAGTCTAATAACCCAATGATAACTCAACTCTGGGGTCTAATGCCCCGACATACAAAGGAGGGTTAACCTCAATGACTTTACATGAATCAAGTACAATAATGACTCTCCTGACCAGAGGAATAAAACATCTCTTTCAGAGGTACAATAATAAAATACAAATACAATATAAAATATACAAGTGAATATATTCCGAAGTTACAATTTCATTAACAACATTGGTCCTTAAACCACCACTGGCAAACACATTAATGACCAAATACACATTAATCTAATTACTATTTTACGGAGTGAATATTAACCCAACATTCCCCCATTTAAATTTGATTTGGGTAAATCCCTACCCCCCAATGTTATTAACAAGGTATTTGGGAATACAACATGCCCCCCATCGCCTAAGTCTACATCTAGACTTTACACTAGTGAACCATCAAACCAGGGGCATGCATAATTAAATAGGTCTTATAGCCATATGCCCATCTATGTTAGATTTTAAGATAGCAATATAATTTTCATCTCTTCCAACTTTAATTGCAATAGAACAAATAAGGATCACTGAAAGAACAACCATGCACGGAAACACAAGAACACAAAGAATTTATCTTGGGAAACCACAAGGGAAAAAACCCAACAACCTTCTTCTCGAGATATCACTTCAAGATGCAAAGTACATGAGCATGTAACCAAAATACAATAACAATCACATAGAGATAAATATAGAACCCAAGAACAAAATAGTAAGACTCCTCCAAAGATAGTGTACTCCAGAAAATTAGTCTTCCACTAGCTTGAGCAAACTTCCTTCTTGTTGGAGCAAACTTGCTTGAGGTGAGAATGAGGAAGGCACCCTTCTATTTATACCTTTTCATTGTTTGAAATTTCACTTTGGTGGGGACAACTTGTCCTTCCAATATGGGCCGACTTCTCTTTTGTGAGATCATAATTATTATTTTATGTTTTCTTTTGGGGCCGACTTGGTGTGAGGATGCCTCACGCAAATACAAAACCAACACATACTACTAAGGCATCATCATACTAGAACACATATGGATATCATCTGAGCATCACAACTGTCTTGAACATCTCTATATCATAAGGAAGGTATTCCGACACAACTCATTCCATTTAGAAGTGTCCACAACTCAACCCAGTCCATTGGGATTCAACATGCACCAGCTCAGCTCAGTCCATCGAGGAGCCTACATGTATAACGACTCAAATCAGTGCATTGAGTACGTTCACACATAACACATGATCAACTCAACTTACATTAGTCCACACAGAACATCGAGGAGTCTACACGGAATTCAAGGAGTCCAAATAGAACTTAGATCAATCCACACAGAACATCGAGTAGTCCACACAGAACTCGAGGAGTTCACACAGAACTCGGGATTCCAAACAAAACACGAGGAGTCCACGCAGGACTCAGATCAGTCCACAAAGAACTTCAAGGAGTTCACACAAAACTTGAGGACTCCACACAGAACTCAGGAGTCCACATAGAACTCATATCAGTCCACACAAGACAATGAGAAGTACAATCTCATAGAACAACTAGCTTCATTTTTCTCCCATTCAAGGAGAGACACAACATTCTCCCAGTCCCAAGGAGAAGGTCACACTGATGTTGCAACCATCAACACTCCATATCAATGAGGGAGGAATTCTCCACCACTCCAAGCCGTTCACAAAAGTACACAAAATTCACTTTGGAAAGAGGCTTGGTGAGAATGTCGGTAACCTGATCATCTGGTGGAATATACAAGAGATGGACTATTCCTATCTGCACCATATCTCTAATATAATGATACTTGATCTCCACATGCTTCAACCTATCATGAGATACATGATTCACTGAAAGCTTCACACAAATTTGAATATCACAGTGAATCACAATCAGCTCAAGCATTTGATCAAACAATCATGCAAGGAGTTTCCGAAGCCATACTTCTTTCTGAGTTACAACAGTCACTGCAATATATTCAGCCTCAGTTGTACTCAGTGCTACCGAGGTATGCTTCCTGTTGCACCAGGAAATCAATAGAACCCAAACTAAAGCAACACCAGGAGGTGCTCTTCCTATCCACATCACTCCCTTCCAATTAGAATATGAATAGCCTTGTAATCTTATATCACTAGTGGAATCATATCACAATCCATATCCCACTGTGCCACATAAATACCTTAGCACATGCTTCGCAACAACCTAATGTACATGTCTCGTCTCACACATAATCTGACTAAGAGCACTCACTGCAAAGCAACTATCTGGTCTAGTTTAACCAGATACATCAATGAATCAATTAGTTGTCTATACATGGTGGTATCTATCAAGTTTGACCCAGAAGCTAATTCATTCAACTTCTTCAAGTTCACTTCCATGGGTGTGGCCATGGAATTACAGTCCATCATTCCAAATCTCCTGAAGATATCAATGGTATATTTCTCTTGACTCAAGAAGATCTCATCATGTCTGCCACACCTCTAATCCCAAGAAATAGCGCATCAACCCAAGGTCCTTCATTTTGAACTCAGAGGCTAGCTTCTTGCACCACTCAATGAGTTTCTCAGCTCTAGTGAGAAACACATCATAAGCATAAAGTACTAGGATCAATGGCTCACCATCCACAACCTTGTATTAAAGGTTGGAGTTTGCCTCACTCTTGGTCAATCCCAAGCTCACCAAGTATCCATCAATCCTGGCATACCATGCAAGTGGTTCTTGCTTGAGTCCATACAAGGCCTTCTTTAGTCTGCACACATGGGACCCCATGAATCACAAAACCCTCTGGATGATCAATGTAGACTTCTTCCTCGATCACACCATTGAGGAAGGCAATTTTCATATCAATTTGATCTAGCTTCCATCCCATAGTTGAAGTAAGAGCTATGATAGACCTAGTAGTCGTGTATCGTGCAACCGGAGCAAACGTCTTGTCATAATCGACTCCATCTTTCTGAGAGAATCCTCTAGCCACAAATCTTGCTTTGTGTTTCTCAATGCTTCCATCAACTGCATGTTTGATCTTACATATCCATTTGAAAGTCAAAACCGACTTCCCTTTGGGTCTTAAAACAACTTCCCACACATCATTCTTCATGATGGACTAATGTTCCTCCATCATGACATCTTTCCACACTTGCCGATGAGTAGTCTCCCAATAGCTAGAAGGATTAGAATCAGTGATGTGAGAAATCAATGCTACATAACCTAAAAATATCTGAGGCCTCTTTCTCTCCCTAAAGGTACCACAGGGAGTTGCAATTTTCTTTACATCTTCCAAATTATGACTATCCCAAACAGGCCTCTTCCGACCTATAGAAATATCTCTAGGAAGATCTATCAATTCTATTGGATCAACAGGTTCAACATGATCAATAGGATTAATTGGATCTACTGACTCTCTCTGAACTATTGAAGGGCGAGGGAAAGATGATACCATCTCCTTTGGAGCTTCTTTCTCTTCACTATCAATCTCCATGAATGATCATCTAGCTCTTCTGAAGGCTTCCTCCTCTTCGAAGGAGACATCCCTACTAAACTCAATCTGTCTCGATCTTGGGATGTAGATTCTATAAGCCTTCGAAGACTAACTATTGTTAAGTTTTTACATGTTTAGCATAATAACATTAAAACAATAGGACCACTAAAAGAAAGACAAGCACAACAACACAAAGAACACAAGATTTTCCTCGGGGAAACCACAAGGGAGAAAACCTCACAAAACTTCCTCAATATAGAAATCACCAAGACAATGTAAAATCCAAAGACAACTTCTTTTTTCACCAGCGAGCTTCTCTCTCTCTCTCTCTCTCTCTCTCTCTCTCTCTCTCTCATGCAAACTTGCTTGAGTGAATGAGTGACTGAGAGTGATACCAAATGAGGAATTCCACTCCTCTATTTATATTCTTCAGTTGGGTGACTTTTTACCCTAACTAGGCCGACTTCTCCTAATTGATTGGGTCGACTTCACTTAGGGAGACTCGATAACTTATTTAATATAATTCTTGAGGGTACTATTGACCAACTTACAAAGGAGGGTTTACATTGACTCTTTCAATGACTCTTACATGACCAATTACATCAATGACATCTCCCGAAGGAGGAATAATAATATAATAAACAAACACAATTAGAATATCTTCTGCAGTTACATTTATTTAACACTCCCTCTTAACTAGGAAGGTATTCTATAGACATCAACATCAACAAATATACAACTGACTGGTGAATCTCTGTATGTCATAAGAAGTTTTGAAATTGTTGTCCGCCGAGATGCACACCAGCAACAGAAATCTTTCGAAAGTTGTCTCCTCACTACTAGTTGGAGAAGTGTGGCCTTGGGGGCAAGCAATGAGCCAGGTACTGTCACCTGAATCCTAGCTCCTCCGTTTAGGCTAACTCTTAACGAAGCCAAGGGGGGCAGTCCCTACAAAGAGTTGTCTATGGCTCTAAGTGTTTTAAGTGTTTTAAGTGTTTTTGGTGTATGGTGATGCAGATGAGTGTTGTTTAGGAGTTTTTTAATGATGAAAGATCACAATTTTATAAATGGAAAGAACGCAAGACAATGAGCAATCCACGTTGTGAAACAAGATATGAGATCAACAGTATATAAAGACTTGTGAAATAAAAGCATCCACAGATAGATAAGTAATTTTAAATGGACAAATGGCCCAACTTAATTAAAACATGAAAATGTAAAGTGACCAGTGCCAAAATGGAGTCAAATAAGTGTGTAGTGTTGGGGAATGTTGAAGATACAAGTCTTAGTAAACTGTTTGGGAGAACGTTGTGCAAATTATCTTGGTACATTCAAAAGTTTTAGTAATCTTTGATTATTAAGGCTAAGGATACTTCCAATCGATACGCGAGGTACTGGAAGTCTGTCTGGAAAAGATAGTATCAAGTGTCTCCGTTCAAAGACATGTTGGGCCACCCAGTGCTCTAACCAGATCGCGCAATGCTAACCAGCAGACTAGAGGCTAAGCATGGAACCCCGACACCCCCAACTAGGAGATTACCCACCGAACTTATCTTATCGATCAACTCCGGATTGGTTGGTTGTGGGGTGAAAATTTTATTATGTTATCAAAAATTAACAAATCCAACACCTTTCTGAGTACTAGCCCAACCTTCTAGGGTCGGCAGAGCATACGGAATGATGGATAGCAACGAAGATAAATTATTAAAGGGGGTGTGAGTTGGAAGTATTTTAAAAATTTAAGAGCACACAATTCAACTCTCCGATAGAGAGCGCTCTTGACTTCGTCTTAAGATGGAAGTTCAAGAGACTTAACTAAACTATATGCTTGATGCAAGGATATGCAATGGGAATACTCTCCGATAGAGAGTGCTCTTGACTTGTGTTATTGCAAGTTCAAGAGACTTTGGTTCTTTGTTAAGATAGAAGCAGCTTAAAGCAAAAGAACACTACAAATGAAGCTCAAATAATAATAAAATGAGATGAAGCAATGATATGACAAATAAATGGAAAGAAAAACTAATCTAGCAATTAGAATCTACTTGCAAAATTGAAGCTAATCTAGCAGTTATCTCTAGATGCAAAAGAATGAAAAAACTATCTAATCTACTTGACCAAAATGGCAAAAATCTAAGCTAACAAAAACCACACTCTTCCCCAAATGGGGAAGAAACAAAAAATGGGAGGCCTTATCCCACTTAGCCTTTTTATTTAATGAGTACAAGTGCCTTGTGATTTTAACCCTTGTAAGGTCTTTTAAGAGAAATAAAACAACTATGAAAACAATATGGAGCTCTCAAGAGCTTTTACAAAAGGAGAGTGTAAATAGTTTCTTGTTTTGGATCATCCTTATGGTCTTTTTTATGCTCTCTTTGGGTAAAGATCTTCTTCTTTTCAAAGTTCCTCAAACTTTTCTTCTCCTTCAAAACACCTACACAAGCGTTTCAAACTAAAGGCACCCTTTAGCATTAGTTAGAAAACCAAATAAAAGTGAAACTAAATGAGACCTAGAGTTACTTGCAAATTTTGAACAAAACGAAAACTAACTCTAGAATACAAGAATGCCAATTTTATCTTTTTGTGAGATCTGAAAATCCAAGAAAACTAAGTTTAACAATGAGCTAAATGCAGGAATTGACTAGGGAAACTAGATGCAAATCCTAGAATGCAAGCTACTAAAAAGTAAACTAAGATGCAACTAGAAAGAAGTTAGATTTTTAACAAAATGCAATGCAAAGTAGAGATCTAACCACTACTACTAACTTAACCTTTTTTTTGTTTGTATTAATGTGTTTTTCTTTTTTGTAGTGTCTAAGGGAAGGACGAGAAGAGAGGGGACTACTACAGCAAAGAGAAGGAGCAAACTGTAAATCAAAAAAAAGAAGGGACAATAGCAAATGGGAAGCAAGGAAAACAGAAATAAAAGTGAAAAGATGGCAGCGAGGAGAAGGTAAAGGGCAGCCAACGAAAAGATGGAGGGAAAGGAAGTGAAGAGGCAGCCAACAGTAGCTAAGGAAAGCAGCCAACAGTGAGCTGCAAATAGGATAAAGGGCAACCAATAATAGCTGAAAGGAGGACCCAACAGTGGGCTGCAAAGAGCAAGGGAAAGAGAGCTGGAAAAGTAGGCAAGGGAAGGAAGCTAGGGCAAGGAAGATGGCTAGAAGAGAAAAGGCTTAGCAAGTCGAGGGAAAAAGGATTTCAAGGAGAAAAAGAGAGCTAGAAGAGGGAAGCTTTAGATCCAAGTAACCAATAACCAATGAATTTGTTTTGAAATGTGTTGATGGATGAAAGGCAGCCCCTGATAGCTTATGTTTCTCTCTTGGAATGAGAAGCCACTTGAAGAATCCTGCAAGATGAATGCGTTAAATGGTAAAAGCTCTTGACTAAATGAAGACAAGCTTGATCCCAAGCTATTCTTCACCTTTGATGATCTCTGCAAAAAAATACTCTCAAGCAAACAAACTGGATCAAATGCCTACTGTATTAGATTGTTAGTCTTCTCAAGGCATAAACTGAATAATAATTTGAAACAAGAAAGTAGAGTGAAAGAATATCACCAAATACAAGATGAAACCACAATGCAAATAGTTCTCGCATGGACCTCCAAAATCTCTTCTTTATTCCAAACTCAAACAAATATTACAATATAATTTTGGCAGAGTGTTCTTGCCCAAAATCTCCATGAGAAGAGAGCCAAAGGCCTCTCTATTTATACAAAAAACTAAGACCAAAAGGCCTCATTCAAATTGGCACCACAGAGGAGACAAACTCCAATCGAAATCCAGTTACAAGGCAATCACATCAGCTTAGAGTCTAGATCTCAATCAATAAGCTCGAGTTGAAGTAATGAGGATGGGGAGGTGGCCTCCACCTTGGCAAGGCGCCCCCATCCCTCTCTTGGAAACTCCATCCATCAAACAAGAGCATGCCACATAACCATTGACGTAGCTTGAGAGGATGGCGTGAATCCACATGAGGGAGAAGCTTGGAGTTAATGGAGAGACAAACTCGAGCTTGGATGAGTTGTAACATGAGATGTGCCCATACTTTGAGGAAGGCGCCTACCAAAACATAAATGCAAACTCATATCTCCATTAAAACACTGCCACATCACTATGAGCTATCACCCATGCTAAAAACTGTGAGTCAAACCACGTGGGGAAGGCCCACGTGAGGCCACGCTAAACCTTAATTAAACCAATCAATTGCTTATTCCAAAGTTTATATAACATGTGATTTTAATATGATATACGGTCACCCTCATTGATTCATTCGGTGATGATTTGAACCTTCACTAAGACCCCATGCGAATTGAAAGGACACGTGAAGGAATCCGTACACACTAAAATTTAATGAAATTTCTCAATTTGACTTTTTCTCCAATGTGTACGTACACATTAGGAAAATGATATTCAACCTTTAAAAATCAATTTTCTAATCAAATTTGACTTATTTGATTTTTGTCCTCATGTTGCAATTTGTCATTTTCTAGTAATTAAATGGCAAAATGATGCATTTTTAGCGAAAACTGCTTCTGGGGTGACGTAACTACCTGGAAACTGAAGAATGAAGGTGCCAAGGTGAAGAGGATGCTCTAAGCGTCAAGACAAGACTCCCCACACCCAATTCCGCCTTCGGATGAGATTTTTATCAATTTTTGAAATTTTTTAATTAAACCATTAAAAAATACTCTAATTTATGAAAAAATTTATTCTCCTCGGAATCCAACGAAACTCCTAGGGGACCTAGTGCATGTTCATACGACTCAAACAAGATGGCTAACACGTAAAAAATCTTAAACACAAGACTCTAATAACCACCTTAGGTTTTGACCACCATGGAAAATACTCCAGCTTTGAAGGTTTTGGTGAAAAACTCAGGGATTATACGCCACTGATGAGTAGCGCATAATTCCTAAGAAAAAAACACTCTAGAGTATCCCCCAAATGGCTAAACCTACGGATAGGCGAGTCTTTTATAAAAGGATCCCGTTTAGACCAACTTTTTACATTTTCCCCATGGGGGTATGAACATGCAGTTATTACAAATGGGGCAAAATTGCTCTGAAAATGACTTCTGAACTTCTGAACACTGTTGATGACTATGAATCATGTTCAATAAACTAGTGACTCACAAGAAATTCAGCTATTGTACAAAATAGATGATAATAGAAACAACATCATATATCTAGAGCATCATCATTTTATCAATATGGAATTGCTAAATCATCATCAGCAGCATCATTATCAGCACATCATCATCATCATCATCATCAACATCATCATCAACATATGAATACTGGAACAACATCATCGTCATCAGCATACGAATGCTGGAACAACATCATCATCCTCAGCATGTGACTGCTGAAACAACATCATCAGCAGCAGCATGTGAATGCTGGAACAACATCAGTGTACATCTGGAACTGCTCTATACTGGGCACTATGGTAGATCAAACAGGCCTTGTATGACTTGCTAATCCTTTCGGACCAAACAAGCCTAGTCAGACATATCGATCTACCTAGGGACCAAACATGCCTTGTCTGACTTGCTAATCCTTTCAGAACAAACAAGCCTAGTCAGACATATCAATCCCCCTATGATCAAACAAGCCTTGTCAAGCTAACATACCAATCCATTTGGGGATCAAACAAGCCTTGTCAGACTGATATACGAATCCTAGACTGAGATACCACATCACGGCTCCAGGAAACCACATCATCATCATCACTCCCTATTTCAAGGGAGGTCCTTTCAGACCACACCAAGCTTGTCTCGAAAGTATTCAAACTTTACTCGAGACAGAATCTTAGTCAATACATCAACAACTTGTTCCTCTGTAGGAACATACTTAATCTTTACAACTCCCTTCTACACCATATCCCGAATGTAGTGATACTTGATTTCGATATGCTTCGATTTATCATGGAGCACCGGGTTTTCTGACATATTGATAGAACTATGATTATCACAAGGATATCAATCACATCTATCTCGGTATCAAACAATCCTGCCAACATCTTGCTAATCCAAACTGCTTCACTACAAGCTGAACATGCTACCATGTATTCAGCTTCTGTCGTACTGAGAGCAACACTAGTTTTTTTTCTACTGAGCCATGAGATCATACCTGATCCCAAACTGAAACAACATCTTGGAGTGCTTTTATGTCTTCGGCATTTCCTGCCAATCTGAATCTGTATAGCCCTGCAATCTGATCTCACTAACTGATACATATCTAAGACCACAATCCAATGTACCCTTTAGGTACCTCATCACATGTTTTGTTGCAATCAAGTGAACATGTCTAGGCTCCACCATATGTTGACTCAAGGTGTTCACAGCAAAACATATATCTGGTCTTGTATTTGTTAAATACATCAATGAGCCAATGATTTGTTTGTACAATGTAACATCCACTGTCCTTGATGAAGCGTCATTTAAGAGCTTCAAGTTTGTCGTTATCGACATAGCCATAGCCTTACAATCCATCATCCCAAATCTCTTTAGTATTTCAACAGTATATTTTCCTTGGTTTAGGAAAATATCGTCTGGACACTGCCAATGTATCATACGAAGATCTTTCAACTCAAATTCTGAAGCAAGCTTCTTCTTGCATTCACTGATGGGATTATCTTCACCTGTCAAGAATAGATTATCCATGTACAACAATAATATCATGGGTTCATCATCTACAACCTTATAATAAAGGTTGGAATCTTCTTTACTCTCAGTAAATCCCAAGCTCGTTAGAAATCCATATATCCTGCCTCAAGCTGCACCACATATACTTCCTCTTCATGAGGGGAGACATACGGTATCACTCTGAGCATATCCCTGAGATACTGAGGAAAAAAACCTTTGCCACAGATAGAGGCTAAGTGATAATGTCTCTCAATCTGTGTTGTAGTCACTCCCTCTGGAGCGGAGCTTTCCTACTCCCTCTGTAACTGAGCACTATACTCCCTCTGCTTCTTGTACTTTCTGCATTGGGACATTATGCACTGGAGTGACAGGTGACGTTCTCTTATGTTGATCTTTTGTGCATCCATCTATGTAATCTCTCTAGGTTAGTGGATACAAAGTTCTCGAACTCTGTCGCAAGTTCTCTCTTGCACCCATCTATGAGATCCCCATCTTCAACCTTGTAGCAAAGGTTGATATCTCATCACTCTAGGTGATCCTCAAGCTCATCATGATATCCCATGGGTGCCTTCTAAGCCCATACAAGGCCTTCTTCAATCTGTGCACATGTGGTTCTTTGTAGAGATTCCTAGATCCTGGAGGTTGCTTGATATACACTTCTACTTCTATTACACCATCTATCTAGTGTAACATCCATAAGTGTGTCTAGCTACTAGAGCAACATCTTGTCATAGTTGACTCCCTCTTTCTGAGAGAAGCCTTGCTTTGTATTTCTGTAGCATGCTTGATTTGGTAAATCTTCTTGAATGTCATCGTTGAACCATTCTCACTTGTTCTATGAAACAAGTCTCATCATTATTCTCTTGTAGGTGATGGTACATGATCTTTCCTACAAGTCAAATTCAGTTGCATGATTAGAAACATTTCATAATTTTCAGAACAAATTCTTATGCATAAAGACATAGGTCACACAGTCATGCAACTATCTTAGCCAATGCTTCAACACAACATTCATCCATATCCCGCATTCATACGGTAACTTTCTAGATTCCTTCCATCTCTACCAGAACATTATTAAGAGCGTGCACTACTCCTAACATGTCAGCAAAGAGGTTTCATTCTAGATAAGTAGCAAGGGAATGTTGTATATCACCATAGGCCACTTACCCATCACATGCATATTAGTAGTATATTGTTCATCAATGCAATCATTTTAACATGCATACTACATTTCCTAAATCTAGGAATACAACAGAACAATATTAGATATACAGGAAATATCAATTCAAATACTTATCTTTGTTTGTTTGGTAGGATCTCTCTTGATCCTAGTCTCCTTGCAAGAATTATTGGATCCTCTAACAGTGTGCTCTACTCCATCATCTGATTCTAAGGACCTGTGCCTTTCTTGCTTATGATCGATAATGCTAAACAAGTCTTCTATACCAAAGATCACATGGAATTGTGTACTAGTGTTGAATCTATGTTTTCCTTCTTCATCACCAACCACAACGACATCCCTTCTTGCCTGGTTCTTCCATCTTTCTGGTTTAAATTAAAGTACATATTCCTCATCACTAGAGTAATCTTCTTTAGCCTTCTTTTCATCATCATGTTCATCATATTCAACTGCATGGGCATGAAATCTTTTGTTTCTCTTCTTGAATTGTTCAGTTTTAAGGGGACAATTTCTTGCAATGTGTCCCACCTTGTGACAAGTAAAACATTCAAAGGATGAGAAGTCTCTCCTAGTCATTGAGTTCTTCTAGGAGAATGTTCACGATCCTTCATTTTGTTCTTTCCTTTGGTATGAGCTGCCAAAGCTTGGTCTTCATTGTCATTCAACTTTTCATCTCTGACTGATATTCTTTCTTCTTCTTGTACACATTCTTCCCATAACTTTCTAAACTTGATCAATTTCTTTCTAGAGCATAGGCTACGAACGAAAGGTTCCCAATCACTTGGGACACCATTTAAGGTGGTCATCACAACTTCTGCTTCTTCTATCCTGTCACCAATAAGCTACGATCTTCACACCCTTGAGTTGATTTCTCAAGGTCATCTTTAAGTTGATTTTATTTCCTTCAAATAGACTGGACAATGCATCAAGCATTTCCTTTGGAGTCTTCCTTGAAGAAACTTGAGGAATCAAGTGATATTTGATAGAGTCAACTATGATCCTCTTGGCCTTGATCATATACTTGTATTTTTCGTTGGCCTCATCTCCTTCTGGTTCTTCAACTTCTTCTTTTATGAAACCTTCTAGGTCATGTTCTTCAAGAATGAGCATGACTCTATATTTCCATGCTCTGAAATTCTCAGCTCCCTCATTTCTCATCAAGCTTGGTGTTGTTTGTCATTTTGATAATATGAAAACCTTAAATGGAAATAGAGAGAGATAGTACTTACCAGTAAAACTGTTTCTCCAAGAACTACTTCTGGCTTGACCTAGGGTTTGATAGAAAAACCCTAATTTCCAACTTTGAGACATTGAAAAACCGATTGGAGGAATAGATGCGCCTCCCCAATGCGAGTTGGGAAAGTACTCCTTTTCCCAAATCTGTGAGCAGATCCTCCAAAACTTGATGCCCTAGTTCTCTGCGATGTAGTGGTGGGCCCATAAATGAAAATTCTCGGAATTGAATTATGCTTCGACTAAAAGATGCGCCCTAGTGAGGCGAGTTGAATGCACCCTCTTTTTCAGTTGATCTATGAAGTTAGATCCTGGAAATAGAAAACCCTAGTTTCTGCAGTTGCAGCAGCTCCACAATGTTTTCTTTCGGGCCTACTCTGATACCATGTTAATTTTTTACTTGTTTAACATAATAACATTAAAACAATAGGATCACTGAAAGAAATACAATCACAACACAAAGAACACAAGATTTTCCTCGGGGAAACCATAAGGGAGAAAACCCCGCAAAACTTCCTCAATATAGAAATCACCAAGACAATGTAAAATCCCAAGACAACTTATTTCTTCACCAGCAAGCTTCTCTCTCTCTCTCTCTCATGCAAACTTGCTTAAGTGAATGAGTGAGTGAGAGTGATACCAAATGAGGAATTCCACTCCTCTATTTATATTCTTTAGTTGGGTGACTTTTTACCCTAATTGGGTCGACTTCTCCTAATTGACTGGGCCGACTTCACTTAGGGAGGCTCAATAACTTATTTAATATAATTTTTTAGGGTACTATTAACCCGACTTACAAAGGAGGGTTTACATTGACTCTTTCAATGACTTACATGACCAATTACATCAATGACATCTCCCGAAGGAGGAATAATAATATAATAAACAAATACAATTATAATATCTTCCGCAGTTACATTTATTTAACAACTATATCCCACAAATGAACCCTTCTTGCCTGAAGGTTCTAGCTTTGTCCTCTTTTCCTTGGGCACATGAATATATATTGAACAACCAAAGATTCGCAAGTGTCCAACTTCAGGCTTCACACATGTGAAGGCTTCTTATAGAGTCATGTTCCTCAATATCTTATGAGGACCTCTGTTTCCAGGAAATATACTGTGGTATTGGAAGCTTCTGCTCATAAGAACATAGGCAGGTTCTGGTCATGAATCATAACTTTGGATGCCTCTACGATTGACTTGTTCTTCCTCTCTGCAATCCCATTCTATTGAGGGTTGTCATTAGAAGAAATTTGGATTAAAAATGGGCATTTTAACCCTAAAGTACAATTTCTTGTCATCACATATTAGCCAATCAAAATGTTTTAAAATTCAAACAAGGTGCATGTAAAAAAATTGGAGGGAAAAAATAAAAACTACTTTTTTGGATCGTATTTTCAACTTATCTCCTTGTAGGTTTACTCAAATTTCAAGCGGGAGGACTCGTTGGATGCATAATTAAATTATGCATCCAACGAGTACCCATGTTGCATACTTTTAACAACATCCACACCATGAAAAATCGAAAATACATTAAAAAATGTGTTTGAGAAAACACATTTTTTAATGTATTTTCGTTTTTTCATGGTGTGGATGTTGTTAAAAGTATGCAACATGGGTACTCGTTGGATGCATAATTTAATTATGCATCCAACGAGTCCTCCCGCTTGAAATTTGAGTAAACCTACAAGGAGATAAGTTGAAAATACGATCCAAAAAAGTAATTTTTTTACTCTCTCTACTATTATTTTATTATTTTCCTTAGGAGGCCCATTTTTTACCCAAATCTCCTCTAATGAAGGAACAATATACTCCCTCTTAATTCTTGCTTCCTTACATAAATCACTGAAATTTGAGGTGTACTCTCCTCCATTATCGAACCTTAGAACCTTAACATTTTCCCTGATAGGTTCTCAACATGTGCCTTGAATTCCTTGAACTTGTTTAGAAATTCTTCAGATTCCTTGGACTTCAAGAAGTAAATCCAAGTCTTACAAGTCTTACGGGAGTAGTCATCGATGAAGATCGCATAATACCAAAATCCGCTCAAGGAGGAAACTGACATGGGTCCACACAAATCAGAGTGTACCAACTCCAATATTCCCTTGGACCTGCTCTCACTGTTTTGAAAAGAACCCTTGGCATTCTTTCCAAGTGCACACCCTTTACAAATTCCATCATGCTCAACTTGGAGTTCAAGAAGGCTTGTAACCATCTTTGTGCCGTAGCTCACTCAAGTTGAGGGATTCATGAACTAGAGCCTGCACTGGTCGTATCGTCAATCTGTATAAGCTTTCTTTACAAACACCAATCACACGAGCTGAATCAATAGTGGAGTTCTTGTGCCATGCAAGAACCTTTCCATCTGAGAAGGCAACTTTGTAACCCTAGTCTTCTAGAGCAGAAATGGAGACAAGGTTTCTTTTCATTCCTGGTACATAAAGCACTTCGCCCAAATGTAGAGAATCACTAGAGTCTAACTGGAAGGAAGTGGCCCCAGTTCCCTTCAGAGTATATCTGGCATTATCTCCAAGTACAACTCGTAGGTGTGATTTTCTCTCATCTATATTTGAGATGAACTCCTTATAACCTGTCATATGCTTAGAAGCACCACTATCAAATAACCAAGTATTACTACAAGTAGGAACATTACCTAGGAGAGTTGAGATGGAGAAGAACTCTTTTGCATTCCTTAACTTCTTTAGTGGAATCTCTTCATCAACATCAGCGGTAGAAGCATGTTAATTTCTCTTCTTTGAGGTACATTGTTTTGTATAGTGGCCATACTTTCTGCAGTTGTAACATTGAATGTGTGAAAGATCTTTCTTCTTCTTTTGCTCTGAAACTAGACTTGATCTTTCACCTTTGTTTTTTCTACCAAAGCTCTTATTTCCTTTTCCTTTTCCCTTCTTGGCATGGGCAACAAGAGCTTGGCTTTCTTCGTGATGAGAAGTACGAGTATTGTTTCTTCCTGCAAGTCTGGTCTCTTCTTGTGTACAATCTTCCCACAAATGATCAAAGTTGGGTAGATTGGATCTTCCACTCACACTTTGAATGAATGGTTCCCAATAATGAGGGAGACCATTTAGAGTCACCATCACAAATTCTCTTTCTGCAATTATTTCTCCAATGGTGCCCAATTGATCCTTGATTTATGAAATCTTCTTGAAGTAAGATGTAATAGAATCTGATCTAGTAATCTTCACATTTGAGAGTTGTTGTCTCAAGGCAAGAGCCCTATTGACATTTGTATTCTCAAATAACTTATTCAAGGTATCAAACATGGCTTTAGCTGTCTTCTTTTGAGAGATTTGAGGGATCAAATGATACTTGATCGAATCTATTAGAATCCTTCTTGTCTTGGCATCATTCTTCTTCCATTAAGATTTTCCCGTTTCTTCTTCTAGTTCTGGTACTCCTTCAACAAAGTTTAGAAGATCATTTTCTTCTAGTACAATGAGTACCTTGGACTTCCATGAATGAAAGTTTGAAGCTCCATCAAGCCTATCTTCAACCTTGATGCTGGTCATTTTGACAGAATACTAAAGCACTAAAAATTGGTTCAAAAACCCTAACATAAGTTAGGTCAAAATTGAAGTTTGGATTTGAGAAAACTGCTTCCACAGGTGAATGTGCCCTTCCAAGGAGAGTTGAGAGAGTCTCCTTTTCTTTTGAATCTGTTGACAAAACAACTCAAAAAACTAAAACCCTAATTTCTGCAATTTCTACAGAATTTAGGTCAAAACTAAAACTTCACCACTTTAGAAATTGCCTTCACAGAAAGATGCACCCTCCTAGGGCGAGTTTCCCAAGAACTCTTTTCAAGACAATCTATGGAGAGAAGGGTCGAAACCAAGATGCCCTAGTTTTCAGCAATGCCATCTATTCAGCACTGCTCTGATACCATGTTAGATTTTAAGATAGCAATATAATTTTCATCTCTTTCAACTTTAACTGCAATAGAACAAATAAGGATCACTGAAAGAAAAACCATGCACGAAAACACAAGAACACAAGAATTTATCATGGAAAACCACAAGGGAGAAAACCCAACAACCTTCTTATAGAGATATCAGTTCAAGATGCAAAGTACATGAGCATGTAACAAGAAGTTGAAGATAGACCCCAAGAACAAAAGAGTAAGACTCCTCCAAAGATAGCGAACCTCATAAAATTAGTCTTCTACTAGCTTGAGCGAACATCTTTCTTGTTGGAGCGAACTTGCTTGAGGTGAGGATGAGGAAGGCGTCCTTCTATTTATACTATTTCATTGTTTGACATTTCACTTTGGTGGGGCCGACTTGTTCTTCCAATCAGGGTCGACTTCTCTTTTGTGACATCATAATTATTATTTTATGTTTTCTTTTGGGGTCGACTTGGTGTGAGGATGCCTCAAGCAGCTACAAAACCAACAATCTACATATTGTGATTATATCCAATTCCATATAAATGTTTACAATTGTATGCCCGAGCATATGATGCTAGATGCGCAGTATCCATCAGCCACAGACCCCCCGTTATTGGATTTAATCCTCCACGAAAAGTTAAAAAGTCTGAATATTCCGATCCATTTCATTGCCAACATCCTCATGCTTTAAAATACAATTACATAAATCAAGTACGTATCTTATCATTATATGCTAGAGTAAATAAAGTGCGAAGCATCTACTTGCTTATTTACTCATTTCCCTCTCCGCTACAAATACAATGAGCCAAATCAAGCAATCAACCAAGTACTTCTTCATTTACTATCCTTTATGTGCTTTTCTATCAATGCTTCACATCAATATATCTTCAATAAAGTCATTGATATAGGACTTCTCTTGTGAAAGGGATCTATCCCAAACATGGCTATGATATCAAATGTAAAACCAAGCATAACAAGATAGCTAAAACGTATATGAAGTAACCATATAAGTATATATGCACATAATAATAACCAATATTTACCTTGAAAAACCTTTATTGGGAAAACCAACTTTCAAAATATTTTTCATTACCCTTGACTAATTCGGCCAACATCGGACACTTCAAGCATTTCACAATGAAGTTCTTCAAGCCTTTAAATAGGCTTCATCACATGCTAATAGCATGGCAAATAATATGAGCCCATAAACCACCTACAATAAATCCACGACTCACTATATCAAGTTTATCTTAGCTACTCTATAACCAAGTCAAGATTAACCCAATGAACTTCTTCCTTGGATATACTTGTTTGCACACTTCTTGAAGCTTGTTACACATTGAAGGCCATGCTATGGAGGTTGTTGAGGAAACATCCTAGCTTTGGCATTTATGGGTCATCACTTCATCTTTTATGAGGGTTATCTTGTGATGAATATTTGACTCCTTCATGGATCTATCCATTTGGATGTTGGGGACCAAGTTTTATGAGTTAGTTGAGAGGGCATCCTAGCCTTGCGGGTTTCATGGCACACTTGTTCATGTCTATTGATGGTGCAACTTGCCTAGAGATCCACACATCTCTCTTGGAATATTTGCACACTTGTTCATGCATAGTAATAGTGCAACTTGTCTAGAGACCCACATGTGCCTTTTGGAGGAGTATGTGTACACTTGTTCATTCTATTTGATGAGTCATCCACCTAGAAAGAGTCCACATAGGAGGTTTTACTTGGTCGATAATGAAGAAGATGGCAACTCTTGGAGGTTTCATTTCACAACTTTTCACACATGATAAGACATTTTACCCATGGGGGCCATGTGTTATTTTGAGGAGTTTTTACTTGGTCCATTTCACACCCTCTCACACATGATTAATGGGACATCCACCTTATTGAGGCTACATGTGCTACCTCGGAGCATATCTCGGGGTTTCAAACCCTAGATGGTGAAGGTATACATTGAGAGGATACACATGTTATAACCACTTCATTATTTTATTATTGTTTGACTTGTTAAATGTGTTGGTTATAAGAGAGCATTATTGTATTGTTTTTCTTGGAGAAAAAACATAGATCTAGAAGGCACCAAGCTTATTTGATCATTATTCTTGGAGAAATTAGTGGATCTAGGAAAACCAATAATACTTTATTGCAAAAGATGGAGCTTAACTCTATTTGAAGCATAGCTCTCTCCATCATTTGTTAGGGTTGGATTTGTGAGGAGTTCTTCTCTTGGAGCTTTGTTTTATATCCTTTTGAAGACATAATGAGAAGTGTAAGGGTTCCTTCTAATCATATGTGAAGCTATGTTTTTAGTTCTGTTGCCAACTAAGTTGTACTTGGTTGGATTATCAAGCAAGCGGGCAAAGTTGAACATGTCAATGTTCATTTTTGATGATTTGATGTTCGACAGACCTTTTAAAGGCCCCATTTTTTTAATTTTTTTTCCACATGTCCATGGCCCTGCAGGGTTTGTAATAAAATGTACTAGCATGGTGTTTTGTAAAGGACTTGGTTCCCCAGGAATTTTTGGCTAAGTCAGGTATTCCAATGAGTTTTTTCACCTATTAATTATGTCTTGCATTAGTGCATAACATAATTTTTGGGTTTTTCTCCTGCTCCTCCAAAACTGGAATGTCTGGCAAGGTTAACGAACCTTAGGGGATTGCTAAAGTCCATGGGTCAATGTATATGAACATGCTAGATATTGTTTTTGAGTCATATGGACATGTGCTAAGTCCCCCTAGGTAGTTTTTTAATTTTTGGCGAAAAGTATTTTTTTCCGTAAATGAGCCATTTTTTAATGGTTTCATTAAAAAATATTGTAAATGGCATAAAAATGTCATATAGGGGTCTTTTTTGCCTTAGGGGTGCTCGTTTTCTAACTCAGTGCACCCCCTTAACCCCTAAACCCATTTTTATAATGTTTGAGTATTTAATTTTTCACTTATGCTAAAAAAAACCATAAAAGTCATAAAAGTCATAAAAAAATAAAATTGAAAAATGACTTAAAAAATATTTCCAATTTTGGAGGAGTTAGAGGTCTGAAATATTTCAGCTATGTTTTAGGAGTTGTAAGAGTTGATTTTGGAAAGATTCCGGACAGCTATATTAGTGGGATTACTTCCCCATTTAAGGGGGGCATATTTCCCAAAATTGGGAACCTTCAATCATGGAATTTGCAGCTATGTTTATCGGTTGTCACATGGTTGATTTTTAGCTGATTTGGGGCTGATTTTGGCAGCCCATTACATGGGAGTGGGCAGCCCCATTTGCTCCACGAGTTATGCCACTCACTCCACCCATTCCTCCTCAACTTGGGCACCCCCTCTCCTTGAGTTTTTCTATATAAGCAAGTTCACTCTCATTGTTTTTTCATGAGAAGGTGGAACCTCTACTCTTACCATTGTAATATCTTTGCATTTGTTTATGAATAAAAGGCTTTGGAGGCAATTCTATGTGTGGATTCTCATGGTGTGGATGATCATGTTCTATTTTTACATATGAGGTAATTTGTGTCTTTACATGTTTATTCGTGTTTGTTTATTGATCAATCACTAGCTTTTGAAGGAGATGTTGAGCTTAATAAGATAAAGATAGTGTAATATATTTCATTATTTTTACTGTTGGTTATCATAGAGTGCTTAAAGTTCAATGTCATTTTTGTTTAAATGTTTGAATCTAGTTCTCTATTTTAGTCTACACTAGTGCATTTGATCTTGCTTGTGTGAGTTGTCTTTCGTGTCTACAGGTTGCTGATCCGAAGAGTTGGTGGAGCTTGCTTGCATCCATTGGTCTTCAAGATTGATCCAAGGAGAACTAGTCCCATTGATCTCCACGGTGGAGGACTCCATAGCCCAAAATCGAGATATTCTTTTTTCTTCTCACCAACACAAAAAATCTTCAAATCTTTCTTGGTTACTTTGGTTTGCACATTTCAGACCCAATTCTTATTTAAATATCATGAGTAGGTCTGATTTTTATATTAGATCTTGAGTTCATCTTTAAGAAAATCTTTGTCTAGGTCTAATTGATGCATGCTTCTTGTTTAAGTGCATTTTTTTTTAATATTTTAAGGGCTGAAACAAATAGTTTGTTTTATTGTAATTTATGTTTATATAGCTGTCCTAGAGCTTATAATTTGCAGTCATTAAAAGCTAGCAAAGATCTCAAGTAAACAAGCCCCATTGCTTGTCTTACTTGGTTAATTTCTGTCATTTTAACTTTTCTGGGTTTTTAGCAGGTGTCCCAAATACACTCTTAAAGTGTTTTTGGGCGTCTTTTACTGATGTTTGCTTGCTGGTTTGCAGCATTTGACGAACAGGGAGAGAGAAGTGCTGGCCAAATTTCGATGATCCAGGCCATCCGGAACACCTAGATTTTGAATTTTATGAACCGGTTACTTTTTCTCTCCTATTTTGTAAGCCACTCAGTCGATTTAAGACTGGGGCATTTCTTTCGCATTGTAAATAAAGTATAAAACGAGAACAAGTGGCCTAATCAAGCGCCCACACCCCATCCCCCCAGGGGAGAAAACTGTGTCGACTCAATTTTCGTGGTTTGAATTTTTTTTAGTTTAGATTTCATTTCCGCACTTAATAAAATCTAACTAGGCTTAAAATTAACCTTGTTGGTCCGTTCCACTGGCGGGCCATAAGTTCACTCAGGACTTAGATTTTATCATTTTTTTTACAAACTCAAACGCCCCATTGCTTTCCCGAAGTAGGGTTTCAGAACACGGGCTTGCCCGAGTACTGGCCTGAAAAGAGACTCTTGGGGTTTTAAAAGATAAAATTTTGGTTCATAAAAAAATCTAAAAATTTCCAAGGTCTTCTCTCATATGCTCTGTGGCCAACTTGCGGCTCAGTCTGATCCAGCTGGTACGCATCAAAAAGGGGGAGATGACTAGTAATAGGATCTAACACCGCCCCGAATAAAAAAAACCATTTATGTGAAAATCCGACACATTGCGAATATTTTGTTGTCGTGAAGAAATTTTTCAGAATGCTTGGGACAAAACTGAGTAGTGACCTCTTGGAAACCGTTAGGCTTGCCCTCGTTGGTACAGCATCTGAACACCTCCTTGAGACTCCAATTCAGCCCAAGTCTGAGAAGGACGCCATACATCAAAATTCCGGACATGTTCCCCGTACCTTTGCATATATTGGAAACCCACTAGCCATAATAAAAAGATCACTTTCACATTAATTCTAAAATAAACCAAGACACTTGCACAACATTTACTTTTCTGCTCATGCATCTATTTCGACTCCATTATAAGGCACTGGTCTATATTGATATTATTTCATGTTATTGACAAATGTTGCAAATGAATGATGATAATAGTGAATGGGAGCAAATGATGTATTGATGAATGATTGTCTTGCTTTATATAAGTATATGCTGTTTTTATCTTGGTTATCAAAAATATTTTTTCTAACTCCTAGATTAGACACCTTAGTTTTTATTTTTAGGGTCCACCCCCCTTGGCTTTGCTAGGAAAGCCTAGACGGAGGAGTCGAGTCCCGAGTGACAGCACTTGACTCTGACTTGCCCCCAAAGCCACACCAGCAGCATGAAAACTTCTGATGCGTTTTCTCCAGGTGTGGAACCAGGCGGAAACAAGTTCTAATTGTTGTTTTTTATGCTAAAAAATACTTGTAAAGAACTTGCTTGAAAGACCAAAAGGTAGGAGCATATTTACCACACTGGACGGGCTTTATGTAAGGGTTTCTCATTTTTATTCCTTTTGATGTGTTATTCTGAACGCATTAGCTTGCATCTATCAAAGCGTTGTTGCTTTATTAACACTTAAATGTAGGACACACCCTCATAGCATCGTTTGAGAGTGGAACCTTTATATTTCTACATTATTTAACAAGTCAAGACTTATTGTGGCATGTGTAGCAACTCTATTTATCTTAACCATGCATAAAACATCTCTTAGTTTGACCTCTTGACTCCATTTTCCTTATATTTGATTAAATGGTATGTGATTAAATGTTTCCTTTAATGTGATGACTTATTTTGTGTCACTAAAAATATTTTTGCATTGAGAGAACATTAATAAAATAAAATAGAAAACAATTTGCTGTTTTTTAAAATCAAAAGAAAACTAGATAAGATCCATCTTACTCCACCCAAGAGGTTTGGACTTGGTTTTTTTTCTAATCATTCTTGGTACTTAATAGATTGAGGGATGAGATGAAGGAATTGGATGCATGCAGAGTACATATGTAAAGTATGTCTGCTGTCACAGTGTATATAAGTTGTGTTCTTCTGAGTACCATAAACATTTCCTGAGACTGAAAGTTCATTGCAAAGGTTTTACATGTTTAAACATTCTGCCTAGCCTTGTATCATTTTTCTTTGAATGTACTCTTCTTCCTACATAAAGAACAACCCTTTCATAATTTCTTGCAATATCCTCCATGTCACTAGGTATGTATGCACATACCAGATCCTCCATGTTATTACGTATTTTTACAATTTGCTGGTTCATGTATCTTCATATTTCTGAGAATCTGAAGATCCGTGAACCAGCAAAATGTAAAAATATATGTCAGGGTTTGGTTGATAAAATATATGTCAGGGTTTGGTTGATGCAAGGTGAAATTTAAACATGGTAAGACACCTTGCATACCCAGCAGAAACAACCCTCAAGTTAGAAATAAAAACAGCTAACATAGGCATGTAAGAAAGGAATGAAATGGTATTTACAATGATAGTGTGAATCAAGGAAAAGGAAAAATATTAATCGTTAATATAATACCACAATCTTGAAACCGATATTACCATGTTAAATTAGGGCTCAAGTGACACTTCTGTCACCTGCTAACCATTTCGAAGTTCTATGATATCTCCGTCATGGTTTGGTCCATGTACCAAATTACAAAACAATAGTAGATCATGCATCCATTCTGCATGAAGATACCATATAAATTAAGATAATAAAAGAACAACATGCATGTCCTGTACAAGAACCAATCTGCCACAGAGGTGTTGTAATTCAAGACTCGAGAATCATAATATGCTTGAAGAGATCATAATGATTATATCTCAAACAACCCTATAATACAACCCACTTACAATCCCGGTGCACAAAACTAACATTCCGTCAGTTGGCAGCTATCTTAATACTGGACTGGGTAAAAGAACAAAGAATGGCAAACGGTACACTCTATAATCAATTTACCACTCTATAAAACCTAATCATAATGCTCCCGCATATGAAGCATCAGAAGTAAAGGAGGGACAAAAAACACATGGCATGATCTCATTTCTCATTGCAGTAGCCAATCCATAGTGGAAAATAGGGCAGCCACAAGTCACAACTGCAGGGTTGGACCAAAGTCTTTTCTCGACCATACTTTACATAACATTGACACAGCTGCTAACTTGACTCCATTAGGGGTTAAACAGTTTTACATTTGCAACCTGTAAATATTCAATGATTGTTACAATCAGAGGTGTCACCTTCTTTCGTTGATCCAGAATCACATGGAACAAATCCTCGCCCACCAAAAATTGGTCGCATGTAAGAGTCGTCGAATTTCCGCCAAAGATAATGAATGGTGTAAGTCGGTCTTTGTAGGAGCATTGATAGACTGCTTCTTCGTATAAGTGCATTACCCTGATTAGGTTCATTTTGTGAAAGAAGAGGAAGTCCCCACTCTGCTTCAAAAGCTCTCTCCTTGGGAGAAGATGGATCTGATACATCACTGCGCCTCATATGGTGAGGAATGATCCACCCTATCAGTGGTTTGGTCAAAATACCAAAAACCTGAAAGATTGATGAGCCCAGAATACACCAGAAAACTCAGACTTGAACTTTGAAAGCAATAAAACTCAATGAACTAGAAATAAGGGAATATACTATTGTAACACTTGTAAGTTATAACCAAATTCTGCCACTATATTCCTGGTACCCTCATCAACATAAGATCAAAAACTTACATGAATGGTACAAGATTTCATTATATTAATGTAAATTAATAAGCAATGAGTTTACATTACCGTTGTACTAAAGAGGACCAAAATAATGGTATTCGTGATCATAGTGGCTTCCACAGGATTCCAGGTAATCCCAGAAACTGTGAACTGCAAGAGAAAACCATCATAAATGCATGTGCTGAAGAAATGAGAAACTTTTAAACTCTTCAGCAAACTATATGACAAATAATTCCAGATATAAACACCCAAGATTATACAATATGTTTGGAAAACATATAAATCTATGTGTGTAAAGTTTGGGATTTTGCTGACCTGATTGAATGCCAAGGCAATTGAAACAGCTCCTCGCATCAAACCAGCCCACCAGATAACCACCTAAAATCACAACAAATGAATAAAACATAATTGAATCCCTGAAAGCACAATGGATTGTTTTCTTCCTTAAATAGGAAAGTTGACTTATTTGGTTTTGGATTTGGTGGAAGTGCATTCCATGTTTCTAAGGGAACAAACAACTCTAAAGCCAATAGAAATAAATATCAGCATTAAATCCAAAGCATAAAATTCTTAGATTGTTATATTGAACCAATATTCTTCCCAGCTGTAAGAAACTCATTAGAATTGTCACTAATTCAAATTGCATCACCTATGGGTTGCAATTTATTTTAATGAAATAACCAACAAAGCTAACAAAAAAACCAAAATAAATGTAAAGACTGGTCAAAATGGACATGTTCCTTTTCCTAACCCATAGCATCTGTCAACCACTGCATAGTATAGCTTAAATGCCGTGTTATGGCCCTGTTACCCCCTCATATAGCATGAGATATTTGATCCAATTGAAGACACCCTGCTAGATAGGCTGTGCATGGAGTACTTTGGCTTTTCTGCCATACCTTATTATCAGATGCACAGATATCAGTGATTATCAATTGGCATTTTGTTTACACTAAACAGATAGACAAGATTATTGATGGAGCTTCATGGTTTTATTGACGAGCATCATGGTGTAGGAGTGTTGATTGCACACTTGTTGTCTATTGTTCCCCTCCTTGAAGCACATTTCCATGTTGTTGGTGTTATTATTGTTGAATTACAGGAGTGCCTTGAGTATATGATATTATCGCTCTCATTTTGGCATGATCACTATGGTTCAAGTTTATTATCATGAAGTATTTTTCCCTGACACATTGTTATGGTGATCTAACATATTTTACCTGTTGGTGTTAATGCCCTTAAGGATATCGATAATTTGGTGGTAATTTGGTGGTGTGGTGGCATTCTTTGGTTGGTTGGTTGCTAGATGGAGTGGAGCACTCCTCTTATTTGGCATCTTTTCACACATGTGGAGGCGTGGGAACCTTTTATACACTATTTTCTAGGTTGCCCCACTCATATGTTCACAGTATTAGAGAGGGGTGATGGTATTTGCACATAGTTCTACATAGTTTTATTACATCCTGGAGTATGTGACATCACTCTCCATGTGTATCTAGGGTACACCACTTCTTTGGCATATATATTGAGATCATTCCAGTTACTTGAGGTAGTTATAACAGCAACACAGACCTCTTTGCACATCTTCCTAGGTAGTATCTTGGGGAGCACATGGTTATCCTCTTGGAGAGAGCTCCCTGCCTATTTTGTGTTAAATTTAGGATTAGGTTAGGGTTTGAAGTAGAAAATTAAAATATTTATACTTTAATGCAAAAAATACATTTAACAAACCAGTACTGTTAACAGAATAGTACAGCTGTAACAAAATTAAAACATAATTTTCATCTCTTTCAACTTTAACACTCCCAAAGAGGTCCCTGTGTTAAAGTTGAGACTTATAGTAACATGTAATCAGCAGCAGTATTATAACTAATTTAAACAAAGTTATAACAGCAGTAACATATCTAACTCACAATAAAATAAACAAGTCTGATTACTTACGTGGAGAGTTGAGACCTTCCTTTGTACTCAGAAAACTAACTTTCAGAACAGACTGTGACTCTCAGAGGCAACTCAATCAATAGGAACAATCCGACCCTTACGTGAGGGTTAGTACATACCTGAGAGAGAGCAATGGAATAGGCTGTAGGATAATCAAGACAGTCAAGCAGAGAAGGACACAAGGGCAGCCTCAAACACAGTCCAAAGTAGCAGCCCTCAAACAAGGCAATGGTGGTCATTTACAGTCCAATCACAGTAGCAGCCCAGGCAATCACCCAATGAGAAATATCAGACCTCAGATCTCAGTAGATCTGACCCAAACTAGTTTCCAACAGGCAGAGACTTCCACAGGTAACCAAAGGCACCCTAAACAAGTAGATCTGACATAAACCAAGCAGTGACCTCCACAAAAGATAACAGTCATCCCTAGATCAATCCACAGGGGTTAAAGGTTTCCTCAAAAGTCAACTGGCACCCCACAAAACAGTCCTGGGTGGCAGCGGTCTCACCAAAAGGCAACTGGCAGAGCCCACAAAGCAGGATAGCAGGCAGCGGTCTCACCAAAAGGCAACTGGCAGCCCACAAAGCAGGATAGCAGGTAGCCCTAAGGCTGCGACCTGCTCCAAAATAGTTCCTTAGGCAACTCTAAGGCTGCGGCCTGCCCAAATCAAATTCGCAGGGCAGCAAACAAATCCACTAGGGCCACGGATTAGCAGATCAGCCCATAAAAGGGGCAGCGGTCAGATCACAAGGCAGCAAACAGTCCACAGTTTAGGTGGCAGGCAGACTTAGGGGGTGCATCCTCCTTCTAATAGCTGTGGCTTTCTCAGATCAGCCCTCAAAGACCACGGTTCAGACCTTAAAGGCAGACGGCCTTCAAAACCGTACATAGAGCAGTAAAAACAGTCCACTAGGGCATGTGGCCCTATCCACAAACAGTCTACGTGGTAGCAAGTTAGCCCACAAAGCAAGCAGCCTCACCAAAACAGTCACGGGTAGCTAGATCAGACTTTAAGGTAAGCTTCAGCAAGTGAACAAGCCCTAGCAGCAGCAACAGTCTCTTTAAACCCTTGACGTCAACCCTAGAACAGTACCAAAAATCAGAGTTGAGATATATCTGCTTGGATGCTAACACAATGAAGAATTAACCTTGCATTTATAGCCTCTTAGTGGCTTCTAGAAGGGTCCCATGATCAGTCGCAGATGTTTGCAGAGGCAGGTATATGGTTGAGCAGAGGTATACATTTATATTGCATTTAGATGTTTCAGTTGCTCTACAGTTTATTTTAGTTGTTGTGACTAGGCATGTTTACTGACAGTGGCATTCTGAGCTTCATGGTTTGAAACCTAGAAAGTGAGTGGTTAGAGAGTCCCTAGTGTAAGTTCATTACATATGCTTGCTAGTATCTACTACCTTACATGGACTTAGCCCAACAGTTGCTTTGATGGCATCACCTTTCACCTTCTCCATTCTTCCGACTCCTCCATGTACTGGTTTGATCCCGACTTGTATTTGACTAGTGATATAAAGGACTCCCCCCACTTAGACCTCTTTGTTGGATAGACTCCATGTTTACCTTGTGTCTCGGCTTTAGAGTGTGTGGCTTTTGTCACCGGGATGTTATCTTTTAGTCCTCAAAAACAAGTACTCCTATATAAGCATCAGAATGCATAAATGCTCTATCTAAACAGATGTAGAAGTCGGCCAAAAATAGTGTTGCTAAAGACTAAAAGCAAATAAATAAAATGTCTCCCACAACTAGTTAGTTGCCAAAGGACAAGCACTCATCCTTTGTATGATGTAAGGTCGTTTGCCCCTACAGAGCAACAGGGTGGTAACTCCATCGCACCTATGGATGGTGGCGGGCAATAGTGGTAAGACCGAGTCATTATCTGAGGCCCGCAAGGCTATTCAAGGCACTTACCTTTGGAGGATGGCTAGTGAAAGATGATCAAATGTTGAATGTTGAATGTAAATGTCAAATGTGAAAGTGCAAGGCTGACCATCAATTAAATGCAAAAGGTTGCTTGTCCAAGAGACTATAGGAATCATTCCAAGCACTCTACCCATTTGTGAGGCACCGCCATTCCTTGAGTGTTTTCTGTCTGACATACGTCTAAGTGGTTTCCCTTTTTCCCTCATGTCTAAGAGATTACATTGTCGAAGTTACAAGCCTTCCCATTATCTTAGCCTTGTTTTCCAACTCACCCATCCTATCAGTATGTCTAAGTCTGTGAGCAAGCATATGTAGGGAGCTTCATGAAAGACTTAATGGTTTCTCTTACACAAGTATATTTTATTGATTATATGGCCACTGTTATGTATTTCATGTTTTAGTTTGGTTTCTAACATAAACTTGTGAGCATCGTTCATCTAACATGCATACATAATCTTTTAGAGTATTGCTCTACCTTCAATTTGAGTGCTTTGACGTGGTCAAACCCAGTTTGACCTGGTCAACACATTTCCCGAGGCAGTGACTACAAAGCTCTAGATTGATTATTTGTGTTCCACACACCCCAGCATACCATCACCAGCTTCAGTTTATAGTAGATGGTCACAGTTTGTGAGCTGCAAAGATTATTATTATTTTTACCACAGTGGCCATGTTATTATCTCCGACAGTGATGTCCTATGTTCTCCTAAGGCATTATATGAAAGATGGGGGTATGAGTAGTCATAATTACCATATTCATATGTCTCCAAATTCATTTTTACACTCAGTTTGGTCCCCGGGATACTTAGTAGTGAGTTATGAGCATTTTATCTCACTGGGGTGATTGTACCGACAATTTTTATTTGGGAAAATGACCATGGCTTGCACTAGAAAAATTAATTTGCCTATTGTGGGCAAGGAAATGGCATGGGGATGATTGACGATGATGTGTTATGGCTCCAGAGGCGTGTTACATGGCTTTGCTTCCTCCGAGATGATTTCCACATGATGAATCTTGTCCTAGAGAGGATGTCTTGTCCCCTTGGGGCGCACTTCATGAGTTGATCATTTGTATTATCACATCATTATGTTGTATCTTTGTAAAAGGTTGAGTCCTAGGGTGATTTATGCCCCTAGTGACCCCTTTATGACGTTAGCCCATGTTATATCATGATATTATATTATTTTCGCCCCTCCCAGGGTGTCCTTGGGCAAAAGTGTGCCCCCCCTCTTATGACTTAGTCATGGATCCATGTAATGAAAAATTAAAAAGATCTCCACCGTTGATGATCTGTGTTGTATCTTTTAATCTCAACCACTCATTCAAAGAGTGGTTAGGGTTTTGGTCTGTCTCGAATATATTTAAGAGAGAGGACCACCTCATTGTAAAGGGACTTTTGGCTCTGGATTAGTGGAATAAAGAAAATCTTTTGTGATCAAATTCTTGTGCTCTTGTGGTTGAATGTGAGATGTGGTGACTAAATACTAGTTTTCTCTTGCACTAAAATATCTTTGAGGTATCTCTCATATTATTTTTGGATCCATCTTTTGATTGCAACAGGGAGGCCGATTTGAAGAGGGGCACACTTTTAGAGGAAGCTCACCTTGCTTCTCTCTCTGAGATCGGGGCATAAACAGGGAGTAGATTTGTCTTATGACCATTTACTCATTTATTATTTATCTCTTGTTGTTTATCATCCATCTTATCTTGCATTATTGATTGAATTTTTCCTCGGTTGTGTAGGCTAGTGGGGACGCACTTGGCTCCTTGGGGGTTATCTTGGACATAGATACTCAAAGTCTTCATTTGATCTTGCTGGGGCTAGTCTTCACCATGCGGCATGCATCTATAAACACCAAGTAAGTGATTGCAATTGTTTATCTTTAGTTTCATGGATCTATCCATTAGTCTTAACTTAGATCTACATTCAAACCCTAACTCCGTAAAATCAAAAAATTCTCTGGGTCACATAACTCAAAATTTTGGCGATTCCTTTCTGGGTTTTTATCTCACGGCTTAGCCGAAGGTGGGTTCCTAAGGGCGTCACCCTTGGAGGACTCCATCTACCCATTTCCCTAGGCATTGTTCTTCAACCAATTCACCCTCTTGGATTTTGTCAAATTTTGGGTTAGTTCAGAATCCAATCTTCGCTTGTGCGTGTGGACATTGTCATATCTATCATCAAGCTACATTACATAGGTGCTAGAAAGCTCTAATTTCCTCTAAATCTACTGCCTTGGCTATTTTCTCAAGACCTAAGTCAATTCCCCCAAGGTAGCAGGATTCGATCATTCATGCTAGCACCTAGATCCTAGATCAGTATATAAACCCCCAAGTCACTTTAATAAATCACATTGGGTTGATATTTCATTAATATTAAGCCTCTCAATCCAAGCATAACCCCTATAGTGGCTTCATCCCATAGATCTAGGGTTTCATCTACCTGTCACCTTATGTACTCTAGTTTTATAGTTTTATCTGGTGATCTGGTTTAGATCTATCCTGTCGGGATTAGATCAGGGTCTCCTCCTTTGTTGCCTTAGGCTTTGGTGGCATAACGCGAAGAGTGCCTCGATTGACGTGACAACCAATCCATCTGAGGATCGAGGCCCTCTTAGTTCACCTCTTTAGTTGCATGGCTCCTCTACCATCCTATACAAGATCACCCTTTAGGGGCAACTACAAGTTGTGTGATAACAGGACCCAAGCCGACAATATAATAATACTAATGACAATTACCACTAATAGACCCAAGCTGACATCAATAATATGTAATAAGCCACAATATATAGGGTAATGTGACAATTTTTAGGATGTAACATGCCCCTCCCCTTCAAACAAGGGTTGTCCTCAATGTTTGATTAGTTGTGGATGCTTCTATATGAAGGACTCATCTTCCCATGCCAAATCTTCAACTGGTAAGTTCTTCCACTTGATGAGGTACTCAGTAATAGCCCGATTGCGTAATTGCTTGGTCCTTGTTTCAGTGATTTGTTCAAGTTTCAATATGACTTTTCCTTCTTCATCCAATTCCGGCAAGATAGTTTGAATTGGAATCGTGTCTCCTATTACCTTCTTTAACAAAGAAACATTGAAAACTGGGTGTACCCTTGAAGATGAAGGGAGCTCCAATTTGTAAGCCATACTACCAATCTTCTACAACAATTTATCAGGACCATAGTACTTGGATGCTAATTTATTGTCTTTATTTAGTTGCTTGAGGGACAATTGTTTGTAAGGTTGCAGTCTCAAAAATACCCAATCCCTTCTTCAAAACTCCTTTCACTGCAATGTTGATCTGCTTGTTGTTTCATCCTATTTTTTGGCATAGCCAGGTTGTCCTTCAGTAACTGGAGAACTTCTTGCTAGTGCTCTATGTGATCTTCCACAACTTGAACTTTAGATTTTCCGTTTAAGGGAGATGTGATAGATGGAGGATGGCACCCATAAAGTGCCATAAATGGAAACATTTTTTATGGCGTTTGGAAGGAAGTATTGTACCACCATTCTGCCAAAGATAACCACTTCACCCATTGTGTTTGTTTGTCAAATGCAAAGCAGCGAAGATAGCCTTCCAAACATTTGTTCACTATCTCAGTTTGCCCATCAGATTGAGGATGATAGGATGAACTATGAGCTAAATGGGTACCCAAACAAGAAAATAGTTCAATCCAAAATTTTCCAGTGAAAATTGGATCTCGATCACTAACAATAATCTTCGGGTTTCCATGTAACTTTTGAATTGTTTCCATGAAGGCTGCAGCACCCTATCAACATGTAGAACATGTTCTTCCCAAGACTTGCTATAGATTAGTATATCGTCAAAAAACACTAACACAAATTTTCTAAGGAAGGGCTTGAAAATGGAATCCATCAAACCTTGAAATGTGGAAAGTGCATTTGTAAGGCCAAAAGGCATGACCAAAAATTCATAATGACCTTCATGAGTTCTGAATGTTGTTTTAGGAAAGTCTTCTTCCTTCATTCTAATCTGTGTTATAGATAGAGTTGTATCTCGGGATGTCCTTCATATTTAAATGCCTAGCATGGAGGTGCATTTTCAGTGTAGGCATCAGGATGGGGTAGAGGGTGAGATCCTTTGTTGTTCATCATGTCCAGCTTCAGCTGCCCCATCTTTCTTGTCGACACTGTTGGTTACGTCTCGCTGCTCTTGCACCAATGCTCATGGTTCTATCCATGTTCACAACTGCTGCAATTTTCATTGCTGCCCTTCACAGCCCACGGCTCTATTATCACACCATAGTAGCTAGGCTACAATTCTTTCTGAGCAAGTATCTGCACTTTTCAGAGCTTTGCCTTAGCAGAGATCAGTTATGATGAGCAGCATGATTTGAGATCACTTACAGATCAGAGCAGTGTATATCAAACATTGAGTAGACCTTGTGCCAAGGCTGAGCCTTGAGAGCTTAGATTTGATGACCGATATGACCTTTTTGTTCCATACAGTTTCAGTTCAGTGCCTAGAGTTCTGGATGTTATTATTGCAGCAGTGTTTCAGTTGGTTCTAGATGATGATTATTTATATGCAGTGATATGACCATTGGACTTATGATTTGTTATCATGGATTACTATCTTGTTGTTTTAGCCATCTTCATAGCATTGACTTGGTATATAACTCATGATGTGGCAGTATTATTTAATAAATGAAATGAAATATCTTGGTTGTTTTAAATAATGAATTGGATGTATCACTTGCACTTAAAGGTTCACTGACTATACTCATTGGTTTCACTACCCTCCTATGAGCATGAACATGGTCTTTCATGGCAGTTATGTCTGCTAGCTTAGGCTTCACATTCACTTGATTCCATCCATCCATGACCTTCCCTATTTTTGGCTTTCACCCTGATTTGCCTTTTTGACTATTGATACGGAGGACTTCCCCTTTTCTACCGTTGTATTGGATTGCATCCATGTTTGTTTTGTGTCTCGGCTCTGAGTTGGTGACAGAACTTACCCTTGCTGAGTTGGATTTTATGCCTAGATCATTCTAGTCGGTTGCCCGATGTTTGGCTTAGCGCGGAATTCCCCCTAGTCACATGAGATGTTGTTGGCTAAAACCTAAAGCACTTGTACTATTTGTGAAATTATTGGAAATCTCTTATGAGAGCCTATGAAATTAAAATTCTAGAATGTGTTTCTAAACACATGATGAATAAAAGCGAAAGCAATGAAATGCTTAAATACCCCATGAAGGGTATAGAAAGGTCTAAAAAGCAATGGCTAAATAAATGCTAAATCTAAAGATTGTTGACCTCATAAATGTAAATATGCCCCGGATGCAAGCCGCGATTAGTTGTGCTTTTAAGTGCATGTAAAATCCTAGAGGGGTCATATAGGCCAAAAAGGTCATGGAAATTAAATGAATGATCCTAATGAACTTGGATCAACTTGATATAGACATGATGCCAAGGTTGAATAAGCGCTCTCTAAACAACTTACCCATTTGTGAGGCACTGCCATTCCCTTTATTTATCTTGTCCAGCACAGTGTGTAGCTCCCCTCCTTCCCCGTCCAAAGTATCTCTTAGTTGAATTGGTGAAGTCAACCCTTTTACCTAACCTTGTTCTTAGCCTTCACCCTATCTTAGCAGTTAGACCATGTCCATTGGTGAGTATGTCTTTAAATCTTTGGTGCAAGTAAATTATAAATAACAGTAAATATCTATGTATTAACTGCCACTTGATTCATGTTTATACTTTAAGTTAAGCTGTGAATATGGTTAAAGGAACATGTCTTAGTCATTTGTTATGATCTAGTCCTTGGTTGTATTTTGACCTAGTCAAACATAGTTTGACCATGGTCATTATTGGGATTCGAGATGAGATGGACCACTTGTGCTTTATGATGTTGATTTATTGTCCCACATGCACCTATTGATGATTCCATATGTTGGACATATGCTCCAGATGATGATTGATGCAATTGGTCAATTTTATTATTATTTCCAGATCATGATATTTTACATTGTCCGGATATGGTGGACCCTACAGATGACTCTACAGGTTATCATGAGGTGTATGAGTACTCATCTCTAGTGGATTTGGGTCTTCTGGATCCATTGAGACACTTATCTTTCAGTTCCGGGCACTCTTGGGCATGATATTAGCATTTTTCCACATGTTGACCAGTTTGGGCATTCTGGTGAGGCCTATCCAGTAGAAGCATTGGAGGCAAGTCGTTGCCTAGGGCACTACAGAGGAAGGGGGTGGTCCAGCCACTTGTTTTTACCATTATACCCCCCTTCCAAACAGCTTGGTACACTAAGTTTGATAGCGTAGGCACCCTGGATAGCAGTTTTGGTCAATTTCAGGGTTTTCAGGAGGATTAAAAAATGGAATAAAAGGGTCATTGAGGAATTCGATTTGGGCAATTGAGGCAAGGTTTTGGCACTTGGTTTGCTCATAGGTCATCCATGGTGTATCCCCCTTCTTCCATATCAGTTTGCACTAGTCAATGGGGTCCACAGTGGCTACATGAGGTCTTATACTGCATGTCTCTCTCTGATTATGGGGACAAGATTTGATCATTTATGTACTTGGACATGTCATAGAGTCATATTATATATTATTGTGCCATGGGGTCATGCTAGTGAAGGATATTAATGCCTCGTAGCCCCACCATGTGCTCCTAGTGAGTTGTCCTTGTCTTATTGAGTGGCTCCCATGTCATTAGCCACCCCCCCATGTATGACGTCACCCTCCTAGAGGCTTCTTAGCCATGACATCACCCTCCTTTTGAGTGATTCATGTGTTATATTGTATCGGCTCATCTTAGCCATTGATTATTATGTTTTATCTTTTGATCTCAACCACTAGTTTTCAAAAGTGGCTTAGGGTTTTGGTCTTCCTCATCCTATAAAAGGAGAAGACCCCCTCATTGTAAAGGCACCTTTTGGGTTCTAGAGAACTTGGAATAAAATACTATTTTTGGAGATCTACTTCTTGGCTTTGATTGGGTTGCTCTTGTACATAATCATGCATCTTTGCTTTTAGACATCTTTGCTTGTTATAGGTGGATTCGACATCAACAAAGGGAGGTTGAATTGCTTTGGAGCTAGAGTGCGACTTGCTTGATGGGAAGATTGTAGGGGTTGCTCAAATCCCCCATGGGCAAGACGTCTTCATCTTGAGGGAGTTTTTCAATTGTGCTTTGTCCATTGATTGCTTCTTTGATATGACATGCTTAGATCTCATTGATTTGTGAATCAAATCTAACATCTTGTAGTTTGATTTAAAGGTTGAATGGGACACCTCTCCTTCTAGGCCTTGGACGATTTTGATTTAAGACACTTGGATCTAGCTTGGAATTGTAACTAAGGGCAAGGATCATCCATATACAAGGTAGCCGCAAGCTTTTGAGGTAAGATCTACAAGGTATGTATCCATTTCGCTTGTTTTCTATCCCATTGGTCACATAAACCCTCAAAATTAAAACCCTCTTTTACTTTTTCTTAGATCTACTTGGATCTAGCTTGGCTTTAGGTATAAAATTTAAAACCCACCTAAATAATAATAACGGCAATCCCGATCTAAATTTTGGTGGTATTTGGCCCTCATTTGACCCATTTCCCAAGGCACATTAGCCTCTCCAAGGGAAGTCGCATTCCTTGAGGAGGCTAGTTTGGCTAGTTCCCAAACGTGGGTAGGTGAGATTTTTGTTGCATTAAATAGATCAACCTTGAAACCCTACCCCTAGTGCTTCACTTTTGTGATTTTCACCTTGTGGGCCCCATTCCTCATTTTGAGGGTTGTGCCCCACTTGGGTCACTTTGTGATGCATTAGATCGAGTGAGATCTAGCCATGGCATGCTCTTGATCTTGAAAACCCACCTTGTTTTGCATCTTGACTATCCCGATCTACAATTCGGTGGACATCCGACTCCATTTGCCCCTCCATCCAAGGCACTAGTCATCCTTGAGTCAATTCGCACTCTTTGGGTAGGTGGCTTCTTGCTAGGTCCCACAATTAGGTATTGCTAATTCTTAGCCAAATCCATAGATCCATGCCATAGCATACCCCTAGTACCATTCTATTTCAACTTTGACCTTGTGGACCCAACTTGAACCAATTTCTACTTTTTAAGGAGTGGGTCCCACTTGGCTAATTTTCATGGTACTAAATAATCTTTAGATCCATTAATTGAACCTCATAAGTGGCCCTTGTCATTCATTGGTTGAATCATTTGTCACTCTTTAAGCCTCTTCAACCACACCTTAACCCTTGGGTCCACTTAACCTTCATAGATCTAACTCACCATTGATCTCCTTGTTTCATCATACACATTTCCCTAGGAATCTTTGGGTTAGCTAGTCTTCATTGATTGGCTAGGTTATCCCCCTTGATCTTGATTAGTCTTGATCTAAAGTGAAGAGTGCCTCAGTTGATGTGACTCCCAGCTTGCATTGGGAACCGTGGCATCTCTTGGGTCACCTCTTTAGTTGTCCAACACCTCTACCAACCTGGATAGGCTACCTTTTGGGGACAACTACAAGTTGTGTGATAATAGGCTCCTCTACCAATTTGCTATATCCAACGCCAACACTCAGCCCCTACAATGTCACAACCGACGGCCCTTTCAGCTCTGGCTCGTGCCCTTCTAGACTGCTTCGGCACCAGTTCTCTCCACCCACAATTCTCACTTGCTTCCACTGAGCTTGTTGCACTTGGTCCTCCTAGTATCCATGCAACTGTTATTGTTGCTACCACGATCCAAGTCGCCCGAGCCACGATCTTCCCAACTCCCGTGGCCCCCTCTTTTGGCAGCTTCACGCTTCGCGTCCTCCACGTCTCTGCCTCCGCATAGATCCACGCAACAGTTAATTCTTCTTCACACCAAAGGACACTCAAACCTTGTCCCTTTGACTTCAGCACAACCACGGGCCACCTAACCCCATTGTTACTCCAAGCAGTAGCCCACCAAAGATATGTTCTCCACGTCTACAGACTCTTGCCCGATCCTTCTTGGATGATGGCTATACGACAATACATCTTGTACGGTTGTCGTACACTACAGAACCCCTTTTTCTTGTTCTTCGTAAATCTCTGCCAATGACGAAATCTTGCTCAGAGCTTCACCGGCTCTAATACCATGTTGATTTTTACAAGGTCAGATCTGATAATTAGTCTCGAACAATTTACAACAATTGTTAACTAAAACATACTGAATTCACAACAAATCATGCAACATAAATAAGACATGAAATCACGCATTCACATTTGACACTTTAGATTTACCTTGAAAAACCCAAAAGGGAAAAACCAACAAACAGTTTGATTTTATTAATAAAAACCCTGTGCTCACGTTTTGGGATAATGGCCCACTAAGGAATACAAATACGGAATGCTAGTTTCCTAACCTCAAGATCATTCCTTCGACCTTGTTGGTTACTAGCCCTCGGTTGCCCCTTGCTTTGCTCCTCTGACCTCTACCCCCTACACCTGCACACTTAGCTGACAATCCTTCATCAACTAATCAATGAGATGTCTCTCTCTCACTCTAGGTGACATGTGTGTCTCTACCTCTCCTTAGGCTTCCTTTTATAACATCTCAATGACCAAAATATCTTGGGCCAACACCATGGACTGTCAAATATCATGGCTGCCAAATACCATGGGCCCTAAGTCACTTTTAGTCATTAACCAACATTAAGTTAATAATGTGCTTTTCCTATGTTAGACTTAGGAAAGAGATACAAAAAGTCTCTTAATCCTCAAGCAAGTTGCTAGATAGGTCTCTTGGATGACTCCTACATGCCAGACACTTGGCCTATGCAGAAGTAACTGTCCGATGCTACAAAAATCAACACTTAGGAGAACTAATGGAGTCTGTGGAGGCTCATGATGGAGAAGTGTGGACTTTCCTTGTGTAACTACATCACCTTGGAGCTTGACACATGTACTTTAGAGTGGACATCTTACTTGTGTTGGCCTACAAGGGTTCATTTATGTTGATTGTAAGAGCTTGTGCCCACATATTATTGTTGGCCTCCCTTACCTCTCATATAAATAGAGGAAGGAAAGTATTTCCATGTATATCACTTTTGTGTTTATTCTTACTCACCCCTGTGTAGAGATGACCTAGAAGAGGAGCACACTTATCTTCTCTCTCTCAAAGTCTTCACTTGTACTTTGTATCTCTTTCTCTCTTAAGGCGCTAGGGTTTCTTTGTCTTCTTGGAGTTTCTTGGAGCTTATTGGAGTTCTAGGACTAGGGTTTTACCCTTGGATATTGGAGATTAGGGTTCTAACTTCTGATAGAAACCCCTAGGGTGGATTGGCGAATTAGAAGAGAAGAGGAGGACATATTTCCTTGGAGGATGTGTTGGAGAGATTCCTCCACATTGGATCTTCATGGTTGAGATAGGGTTTGATGAATTACCTTAACTAGGGATTTTTGAATAGTTGCAGTTTTTTTAATAGCCTTGAGAGAAGGATATGGTATGTACTTGTACTTCATCTTGAGCATATTAATGAAGCTTCCAGCTGTCCATATCTTCTGCAATTTCCAGATTTGAATTTCAGCTATATATGTGTACTTATACACTTAGGATATGCATACAATGTAAATATATTAAGGTACTCATCACTGCATGCCTTTTGCTAGATATATAGAGAACAAAAGTTTTGATAGGTGCCCTTTTACAGGCATGCAGGCATTTTGGAGTTAGAAAAAAATGGCCTGCCATTCAATTTGATTTTTGAATGTCTAAATGCATAAAAACTTTCCTTTTAAAGAGAGGAAACAATTGTTATCAGAATACAATACACATGGCAGTTCAGATTGTATGGTGCATGGCATTCAAATCAAATTCAGAACATTTTAAGGACAAATACCTGATGCCTGAATGAAATCCTTGTAATCTCAGAATCCCTTCGCATATAATTTGATAAAGCAGAAAGAGGGAACACAAAAGCAGCTCTTCCAAGTAGAATTAATGACATAACTGAAGAAAAGATCCCAATGATTGTCCTAGGGCTGCAACCAAAAAATTGAATAGTAAGAAATAATACAGATCCAATGAATAAAAATCTGAATTGGATCAATTATTCTTGCAAACACTGATTTAAGAAGGTCTAACGATAATATTCATTACTCACTGAAATGGAATACAGAATTCAGAAAGAAACAACAATAGTCCACGTGTATAGAAACTTAAGCCATGAATAGGAAAGCTAACCTAGTCTAATGTAATGTTACTTCCAACCTTTAATGAGATATTTATGATATATATATATATATAATGTTAAATAAATGAACAAAGAGACACAACCTTTCACCTTCGTGACTAGTCAATGCTTATAAAGTATATTGACACAAGGTTCATTGTACAACTCACTTATTCATTATCGATTACATTTGCTTATATCCTATATGGTTTCTTTTATGGCGTCCTTCTTATGTTGGATATTTTGTAAATGAACTATTGTTGATTACAAAATCCAAGACCAAAAGGTAAATGTTATTATTATGGTAAGGAATGATACCATTAAAAGGTTTGTTCTAAGAATAAGTTTGATATGGTAAAAACCAAAAGAAGAAAATTACAAGGAAACAATCATGCAAGAAAATCTCATGATAATAAGTATGATGAGAATGATAATCAAGCTTTCACATATTTGATTGCCTAAAACTTAGAATATTTACAATATGTCGATTTAGGAGCAACCATGCATATGACTCATATCAAGTATTGTTTAATTCATTAGAAAGTAATCAATGCAAGGCGAATATATTGTTATAGATGATGATAATATACATGATGGTGAATGGCATTGCATAATTCCTACAAGGATCCTAGATGGAGGTACAAGAAATATTACAAATGCATTATATGTACTTGGTTTGAAAAGGAACCTCTTGTCTGATAGTTAAGCTTCTAAAGCAATTAAAGAATTATGCTTGAATAGAATAAATCCATAAGAGACGTCTCTTATCTATCAATCAAATTGTTAAAAGCAATATAGAATCAAGTTTGATGAGAACAAATGTCTCATAAGAGATGGAAGGAAAAACACTATAAAGTCATTGTAGGTATTGGAGGAGGCCTTTGCAAGGTTTCAACTACTCCAATTGGTTAATGGGCACTTGCAACAAAAGACAACATCAATAGTTAAGCAATGGCATGAAAGGTTTTGACATGTTAGTTATCAAAGGCAAGTCCTAATAAGATGATTGAAGATGGAATATGGTTACTTCTATTAATGAAGACTTACAAACTTGTGAAGCGTGTTTCATAAGCATCACAAAAAATAAATTTGATAGAAATAATGTACGTAAATTTAGAAGGAAGCTAGTGGCAATGCATACTGATTTATGTGGACCCATGAAAATGATAATTTTTAGTGCAGCTGCGAGACCCATTCTCAGAGAGAATGGTACCCTAGTCAGTTAACTAGGGTTCCTGGTCAAGTTAACCAGGCAGAGTAATGAGTAAGACCCTAGAAGGTACCCTAGGGCCCCCAGCTGTCTCCTGGGGTTCTTGGTCGAGGACCAAGCAGATGGATGCCATGGCAAAGTCCCTAGCATGTAGCTAGGGCCCCTATCTGTCTCTAGGGTATTCTGGTCTGGGACCAGACAGTTTCTTGGTCACGAGGACCAAGCAAATCCTGCAAGTTGAGACAGAGACATCCTAGGTCCTGCAGATGGTTGATCAACATTCAGTCTAGGACTGAATGCTCAGCATGAGGTTGAGGACCATTCTCTGGGAGAATGGAGAACCTGGTCATGGACCAGATGGTTGATCAACATGTCCCAGTCTAGGACTGAGGCTCAGCCTTGGGCTGAGAAGCCATTCCTTAAGAATGGAGGCACTTGGTCAGTTACCAAGATTGTGATGTGTGATGTCCTCTTCTCCTAGGTCTTCGAGATGGATGAGTTGGTTGGTCTTCTCAAGGGACTGGCCACCCCTTGTGGAAGCTACTAACATTTTACCTATGGAGCACTTGAGAGGACCACATGATCACATCATCTGTGTGAACCCTTCCTTATACAATGATGATGAACTTTCAGGTTATATGGAACACTTGTACATTTGAGAGAGAGATGACTGGTTGTACCTTTCCACCTTGGGTGATTTACTTTTGGTCCTTGCACCTTATTGTTTATTAAGTCTTGTGGTACCCTGTCTTTGATTTGTGGTAATTAGGGTCATTGACCCACCTTCTATTTATACCACCCTTGTTTTGGTCTTATGGGTACTTGTCCACTTTTGGAACATACCCTTGGTTATTAGTCTTGTACCCACTTATTTGGTACATGACCTTGGTTTATATTTATTCTTTTATTTTTACATTTTTTATTTTTGTTATCTTTCTTTTTTTCTTTTTTCTTTTTTTTTTTATTCTTCCCTAAATCTATGGAACCCTAAGTCATTAAAGAAATATAAGTATGACCCTTCTAGAAGCCACCAAGACAATATAAATTCAAGTCTATCTCTTCACTTGAATATCATTCATTACAACATATCTCAGCTCTGATCTAATATGACATCAAGGGTTTTTACTGTAGTCAATCTGGTGTGACGTCTAAGTTGTTTTATCTTACTCCTTGCATGGGCGCTCCTTGGTTCTTTGTTCCTCTTGACTTGGCTGTCTCATACATGTAATTCATAAGCAGTTTTTTTGGGACTGTTAGAGGTAGCCGCTATTTGTTAGGTGCAGTCTTAGGGCTGCCATTTATTTGTATGATCAAATCTAGGGTTGCTTGCTATCCATATTGAAGTTTTGAGGGGATCGAGTCTTGCATAACTGATGCTGCTCTTTATTTGACTGAGCCATGAGTCTCGAGGCCTGTTTGTTACCTGCCTTGAAGGTGATTGCAGCCCTAGGTACCTAGACTGTTTTTGGTAATGGCCGCAGGTTGTTTAGGGTTGCTATTTCCCTAATTGAAGAGGCCGTGACTGCCATGACTTGTTTCAGCCTGTTCTAGGGCTGCTTGGTGACATTAGTGGAGGCCGCAACCCCTTGAACTGTTTTGTGATCATCCTATTGTTATCTTGTGAAGGCCGCACCCCTGTAGACTACTGTGTGGACAATTTGCTGTCATGTGAAGAGGCTGCAACCCCTGTAGACTGTGTTATGGTCAAATCTATTATCTTGTGATCAGATCTTTATGCTGAGTCTTGTTTGTGGACTGACCTATGTACTAAGACTTGTCTTTGATTCAGATCTATTATGCTGAGACTTGATTAAGATTGTCACTGTGTTCTTGACTGTCTTCGACTATTTGACTGTATCTCCACTTGTCATCTCTCTCTCTCTCTGGTTTGTACTACCCTCTTGTAGGGTCTGATAGTTTCCAGATTTGACTGACCTCTCTGAGGCACAGTGTTTACTGAAAGTAAGTAACTCTTCTCAGTATTTTTATAGGAAGGGTCCCACACACAAGTAAGTATCTTCTCTTTTATTATTATGTGGTTAAATTATTTATTGCTGAAGATTAATTTAGCACAGTGACCTAACTGGTAGTGTTAAAAGTACTTTAACACAGTGACCGACCTGAAAGTGCTAAAGGTGTGAAGTTGAAAGAGATGAAAATTATGTTAGAAGTTACTGTTGTACTATTTCATATTTAATTTCAGTGTTTGTTTATCTACTTTGTGCATTAAAGTATGATGAATTGTTATTTTTCTGTACATAACCCTAACTTGATGAAATTTCAACAGAAAACACCTCCTCTGGTTGGTAATTATTTTGGAAAGCATGGCTATCTTCCTTGAAGTTCCTTTATGATAAGTATGATGAATGATGATAAAAAGTAGAAAATAATTCCATTTTCGCTCACTCTGATCATTAAATCATCAGAAAGAGAAAATGTTGAACCTATTTTAAGACGGTTTCATCTATTAGCAAAATGAATAATTCTAAATCAAGCAAAGAAGATCTTCAAAGATCATTTGTCAAAAATAGATTCTTCTAAGTATGGAACCTTTAAAGATTTTTTTGAATTCAATGAGATTCAAAGACACATAGTAGAAATAATATAAAATCCTTAAGATCAAATAATGGAGTAGAATTTACTTCAAATCAATTTCACAAGCATTGTAGTTTCGAAGGGATGAAGTGACAATTTACTACGTCATTCTCTCCTCAACAAAATGGAGGCGTAGAAAGAGAAAATGTGACTATAGCTGAAATAGCTAAATATATGCTGAAAGGAAAATTATTGTTAACTAACCACCGGCCAGCAATAGGATATAACACAGTATTCTTTAAAGTTGATAAATAATCATTTTAAAAACTCATTGGGATTGAAAAAACAAGGCAGGTTAATCCAATGACGAGCCAAATTATCTGCCTATGAGCCTCACTCATCAACAACAAGCTTGACTCACAAGTACTCATGGACCAATAGGTTTTTCCCCAAGCCCACATTTTCCCATTATTTCTCGATATTTTCTCGAATGAAACAACATTTTTTCGAGAGTTTCTCGAGTCTGAGCCAAGTTTTACAAACCTATGATAAATAGAGGTCCTACAAAGTTTGTTAGGCATGAAGCAAACTTGTATGATAAAGAGGTAAGGTCAAGAAGCAAACCTTGAATTGGTCGTTTAAGAATTTTCAATTGTTATGCTTTTATGCATGTCCATGGAGAAAAGGGAAAAGAAATAGATGATAAGAGCAAAATGCTCATACTTGTAGTCATGACAATAATGATAGCACAAAGATAATTCTGATAATTCTGTAAATCAGGATTTACAGAATTATCACAATCTACAGCTAGGTTGGTCGACAAGAATGCCTAAAGACTTTCTAAACAAGAAAGATAGAATTTCCTTAGCTTACAGGTGTACTTGGGGCACTTAAATGCTCATACTTGTCGTCATGATAAGAATGAGACCACCAGTTTTATATATCATCCATGTCTAGCATGCCTAAAGTTTTTAAATCTAGATTTACAGAATTATCACAATCTAGAGCTAGGTTGGTCAACAAGAACGCCTAAAAACTTTCTAAACAAGAAAGATAGAATTTCCTTAGATTACAGGTGTAGTTGGGGCACTTTTGTAGTCATGGATATTCTAATGTAAATATAATGATTGTAGAAAAAAGTAAGGATCCATTGCACACATTGTTCTTATTAGCAGCCCATGTACTAGGATGGATTGGAGAATACAAAGACGTTGCTTCTCCCCCTAACAAGGCCACATACTTTTAGTCATCCAAATGGAAATTATTTGAAAGTAAAAAAAGTTATCATACTAAAGCATTTAAGCACATCTTCAAACTAAAACCAAGATAAGTGAAACCCAATTAAGGATTCCCATTCATCATATATCATTTTGGTTGTGTATGTTACATTATTGCATTGTTAACTATGAAAGCTAGCATTATTAGAAACATACAAGCATAAAGCTTGAGTTATGACATTAATTTAGCACGTACCTTGACTTCGTCATTCTCCATTTCTGCATATCCAATGCATCCATCCCCACATAAAGAAATATGAATGTTTCTGCAATGAAAGACATGGTTGCAAACGAATGCCTACACAAGAAGACAAAAGTAAATAATTATTACAAATTCCAGCAAAAATATTCACTTTCCATATGTAATGTACAAGTCACAACATGAGGAAATATTGTACAAGACATCAAATATTATAGTCTTATTAAAGATAAAAGTACAGAATAAAAGTTAAATGAAATAGTCCTATGCATTCAAGTTGGAATAAATTTCTCCCATATTCTATTCCCTCCAACCACAACTTTATATGTGCACCAAAGACAACGCAACTTAGCATCCAATGCAACCTACTAAGACTCTTAAGCTATGCTGTTGGGAGAGGGGAGCAGAGTGAAAAGCAAAATTTTCAAAAGCTCCCATTTCGGGAGCATTTTTTATATAGTATATATTTTAATATATTTTGATGGATTTATATCTAGAAAACATGTAGGATGTTGAATTAGCTATAGAAAACATGGATTAAACCATATAACATCAATCATCTAGTAGTTATAACATTGTCATCAAATGATCAACCATGTTACCAACTATTTTGTACCATAGTTCGACTTCTTGTGAGCCGCCAGATTCATAAACATATCAAGTGTTCATCATCAGTGTTCAGAAGTTCATTAGACTTTTTCAGGGCCAATTTTGGCCCCTTTTGTAATAGTTGCATGTCCAGACCCCCATGGGGGAATTGTAATAAGTTGGTCTAAGCATGGTTATTTTGTAAAAGGCTTGGCCTATCTTAGGTTTGGCTATCAAGGGGATACTATAGAGTGTTTTTTCCTTTGGAATTATGTGTTGCGCTTCAGTGGCGTATAATTCCTGAGTTTTTCACTCATACCTCCAAAGCTGGAGTATTTACCATAGTGGTCTTGTTGAAATATTGTAACTTCTAAGAATATTATTATTCCGGAGATGTTTCATTCCTCCATCGAGACTTTATCATATATCCGGAGATGTTTATTCCTCCGAGAGAATGTTGTAACTAGGGTTATTAGACCTCCCTAGTGGGGCCGGCCCTGAGTTAGCTATTTAGGGGTTATTAGAGTCTCCTAGGAGAAGTCAGCCCAGTTAGGGTGAAAAGTCAAATAGAAGTTGAGTATAAATCTAAGTTGCCAGGGTACCCATACCCAAGGGTAGGGTACACGTACCCGTACTAAGTACCCGTACCAGGTACTTGGGTACTCGTAAGGTACGTCTCCTACCGTACCCTATCGTACCCCATACTGGCTCCACGTACCCGAGACTCCATTATAAAAAAAGGGGTACTTATAAGCAAAATGGTATGCCATACCCCGTGTTTGGGTACTCCAGGGGTACGACTGACTTAATAAAATGCAATCCGCTGGGGAAAATGTAATGACCCCCAACCAAATCTAAACTAATTTTTTGCTAACTGCGTATGGAGTTTGGTTCAAAACTTATGTCAAACACGTTGCAACACTGTTCAAATTCCACTGAATATTGTCCATATCTGGTAGACTGATTTTGCATTGATTTACAATTAATATTTTTATGGTTTTATGTTCAGCACTCAAGGAACATAATTTAACTACCAAATGTGCACATAAAAATTATACATATGTATTTAATAGTGAGATATACACTCACATCAATCGAGGAATATATTTGTGATTTTTAATTGCCTGTAACAGCAGTACAAATAGGTGTTTAAAATAAGATTTCAAGTGTACTTTCAGGTCTGAGTTTGAGTGTTTGTTATCGCTGCTTGGTACAATGATTTATCAAATTTTATGTAACTTCCAGTATTTGAATTGATATCTACTGAGTCTATGATTTATCAAATTTTATGTTTTAAATTTTCAATGTGAATGTTCATTGTTCAATGAATCATTGAATTTAGAATTATGAATCATGATTCATAATTTATGGAGAAATCTGAAATATGATGTGACTGTGACATATATATATATATAGTACCCTCGACGTACCCAAGTACCCTATTTCAAAAAATGGCATCCCCGTCCCCGTACCCATACTCGTCCCCATACACAAGTTTCCTGGTAACTTAGGTATAAATAGAGGAGGTGTGTTCCTCATTTAACTCACTCATTCACTCACTTGTGAATTGCGCATAGGAGAGAGAGAGATCTGCATAGGAGGAGAAGGAGCCCTTGTTTGGGGATTACATCTTTGTAATTGTTGATCATCTATATTGAGGAAAGCTTTGCTGGGTTTTCTACCCCATGAGGGTTTCCCAGGATAAATCTTTGTCTATCTTGTGATTGTGTTTCTTTTAGTGATCTTGCTTGTGAATTGATGCTAAACTTAACATGGTATCAGAGCTAGCCTGAATAGGACATCTTTCACAAGGTGAATTTACCTCTCTCCTCCTCCGGTGAAAATTATGGTTTCTGCAAAAGTTGGAATTTTTGGAATTTGAGAGCATGGCTGGATGCTCCTCCTCAAAAGCAAAATTTTGAGCCCTAGATAAAAGTTTTTGAGTGGGTAGAACCCCAGGATAAGTCAAACCCTAATTTGACTTTTGGACCAAAAATTGCAAAAAACTAGAAAACTGCGAACCAAAATTCTACAGCAGATCCGAATTTCGCAGGTCAAGTTTGAAGGGTGTGTCACCACCTAAAGTTGCACTTTAGTTGGACTTCAGTGAGCCGCCAGTGTTGCACAAGCCACTTGTGCTTTTCAGTGTTCAGAAGTTTCAAGCTTAGCCTGTTCAGGGCCCCCCTTTTTTTTTGTGTTTTGTAGTACATGACCGTGCCCCACAAGGTTTGTAATAAGTGTACTAGCATGGTGGTCTTTGAGTGACTCGGTTCCCTAGGACTTAACAACCAAAGAAGGTATTCCAAGGAGTTTTTTCCTTGTCGATTATGCTTTGCCTTTAGCCGAGTATAATCGGTGAGTTTTTCTCCTACACCTCCAAAGTTGGAATGCCCAAAGTGGGGGTTAGGCCTTAGGGGATTATTAGAGCCCATTTTGTAACATGTATAAACATGCTAGACACTAGAATTTTATCGTTTTGTCATGTACTAGGTCCCCCTGAAGTTTTAGTCAATTCCGAGAAAAAATATTTTTTCGCATTTTTAAGCCATTTTTTAATGGTTTAATTAAAAATTTTCAAAGGGTGATAAAAGTGTGATCCAAAGTCGTAATTTGGCGCAGGGATGCTCGTTTTCAAGCTCAGAGCATCCTCTTTACGCTAGTACCCAGTTTTCCTATGTTTCGGGCAACCAAGGCATCCCGTGGAGCAGTTTTGCCTATCAAAGCTACATTTTGGCACTTTAATGCTAAAATTGCTACAAAATGCACTTTGGCAAATAATTAAAATATTCAAAAAAAAGTGGCATTTAATACATGCCAATTGAGGTGGCATAAGTCAAAGTAAGTTTGGCATTTATGGTAAAGAGCAAACCATATGATAAAAGGTAAGATAAAAGTCAAAATTGGATTATTTATTTTCCATGCTCCACACTCCTTCACATGGGCAGCCGTACGAATTAATGAATGGAAGGTGAGTTCAAAGGAGTGGGCCACCCTAGATGACATGGCATAAGTTCGTTTGGATGGGAGGTTGCATTAAAAAATGTCAAGTGATATATTAAATGGTCGTGTGATGTAGTTTCAAATGCCATACGAATTCACCTTCATCCCTCACATGGGCCATCTTCCACGGCTGCATACGATTTGAGTTGGCATATATGAAACTAGGGTGGGCTACCATATGATAAAGGGACAAACCATGTGATTAAGAGGCCGAATTAAATGATCCAAGTAAATGTTTTATCACACATGCTCCACATTCCTTCACGTGGGTTGGCTACTCCATTGGCTACGTACGGTTTGGTGAAGGATAAGATAAATTTGGTGGGGGCGGTTACATTATTATTGAGGTGGCACAACACTTGGATAAGTTTCATTTTAACATCCAATCAAAACTCATACAACAACCAGTTGCAGCTCATCAACGAGAAGGTTGTCAAAGCATAAACGTGGAAGGAAACATCCATTTACCTTCTCACTCACACGTGAGTTGTTTTGCTCAGTCGGCAGCTTCCATTTATGAATGATTTTTTCCAAGTAAGGTAAGGCATCTCCATTGGCTGAGAGCTTGCCTTGCTCTACAATCAAGGACCTCTGCTGGCACTGCAATTGTAATATTTTGTACTGAGTTAATAATAAGGCTTTGGAGGCTACCCTGGTGTTGTCTGCGGTGTTGGATTGTTCTATTCTTTGCTCCTTATGAGGTAAATCTGTATCATCATAGCGTGCTAGTAATTGTTGGATTTATCTGTCTTTGAAGAAAAAATATTTTTCATAAGAATAGTAGGTGGTGCTTTATAGACTATTTGCTATTGTGAATAACATTAGAATGCTAGAGGTAGAAAAAATTCTTGTTTGAATCTATCATCTCTCACATTTTCTTTTGATTACTCACACAGGTGCTTTTAATCCCTTTGCTAGTGGTGTTTTGGTTTTACAGGTTGCTCAAGCTAGATGAGTGGATGAACATGTTAGATCTTCCTTTCCTCCAGCAAACTTAAACAGAGAGGTCAATCCCACCGGTGCATCAGAAAGCAGACTCCATTGCCCATGTTTAACGCTCAACCCCCAAGGGTTCCATTCCTCTGATCCAATCTTCTTTAACTATCTTCGATTACGGTTACTTATGTTAGATCATAGTTCTTTCAAAGCATACATTTCTGAAAGTAGATCTAAGTTTACAGGTTTTCCTTTTCGAGCTTGTTTTAATAGTAAAATCTAGAGTTCTTGATAGGAAAATCTTGTCTTGGTTGAAAAGTATATTTGGCATTTAAGTGCTTTGGTTCGCTTAGCTTTTTCAAAAGCAAGCAAAAGATCCTAAGGAAAGTAGCTTTCTAGCTCACTTTCCTTAGTCATTTGATTTCATTTTTGTACCAGTTAAGCTAGAAAAAATTGTCATTTTTTGCATCTAAACCGAACATACTCTTAAAGTGTGTTTCGGTAGTTTTCAGTAAACTTTTGTTCGCTGGAATTTGTACCATTTTATGTCAGTCCTACATTTAAAAGTTAACTAATACTCAGTGAAAGACTCAAAAAAATTGCCAATAAACTAGTCTTTCACATACTTGTTTAAGCTAGTTTCAGTTTTGCACTTTGTAGTATTATCAGAACACTCTTAAAGTGTTTTGATTGACATTTCTAATCAATTTTAGCTCGCTGATCTGTTTCATGTTCTTAGCAGGTTGGAGTTGAAAAACTCACAAAAAAGACACTTCGAAACTCCCAGAATCACCCTGAGAACTAGCCGTCAAAGCAGTGCTTTGTTTGCACATCTTATTGTAAATTGTTTTGTTCCCTAATGATAAAGGGCAAGCAGTAGTTCTCATAGTTTCTTGATTGTAATCGAAAGAATAAAAAGAGCACAGCAGGCAATTCCAACGCCTGACCCCAATTCCTCCAGGGGGGATTCGCACCTTTTTCATTTTTTATTTTTCGCAACTTTTTTCTAGTTTTTTTCGTTTTAGATTAGTTTTCATTTGAGCAGTAGTAATTAAACAACTCACTCAAGCACACAACGTCCTCCGAGGACCCGTTTATCAATTTGTTATATGCTTTTGTGTTTTATTCAATCATTTATTCTGTTCTTAAAATTTAATCCTAAAATTAACCCCCCTTGCTTTATTCTTGGGGTTTAGTGTAGATTAATCATCCACTCACACATTTTAATAAAAAGAACAACGCCCCAAACCAAGAGTATGCTCTTGACTACTGCAACTTCGTCGAAACAGTTGGCTCAATCAGAAACGGGTGCAAAGTACTTAGTTTTAATAGGACAATCCATTAGAATCGAATCCTAAGAACTCGGGAGGTTGCATGGACTGAATCCACAGAGTCAGCAGGTTCTTAAGCCGGTTCATCCGCGCCTGGTTGGACACTTGGTAAGGTTGCAAGAGCACTCAGTTCAAAGGTTTGGTTTCTTTTGGGCCAAACCAAGAATTAACCCACTCATTTAATAATCATAAAATTTACCAACTGAGACACTGCAATACTTTCACTGAGACTACACAAGCAACCCTACACAGCAGCAATTGCAAGCATTTTTACATTCTCGGCACTGATCTTTAATTTTCCATGTTTTAAGTTTCAATCATAAATGTCGTGAATGCTTATCTATCTTGCGTTGGGTTAATCAATTGATTTAATTTGCAAGCAGTGCTTAGTTGTTAATTTTATCATCTCGTCATCTTTTAACTCCTAGAACAGACTTTTTCTTTGTTATAGATTAAAAGCCTTAGTTTAATTTTTATAGGGACCACCCCCCTTGGCTTCGCTAGGAGTAAGCCTAGACGGAGGAGTCGAGTAATCAGGTGACAGCACTTGACTCTCACTTGCCCCCAAGGACACACCGAGCGGCTTGAAGGTTTCCTGCCGCATCCCCCCAGGTGTGTATTAGGCGGCAACAAGGTGAAAAGTTGAAGTTTTCAAAAAGCAAGTGTACCAGTCACCTCGCCTTAGTCAAGCCCATCTCCTGGTAAGGTCAGTTTTTCATTTTAAGAATTTTCAATTTTTGGTGACCTCCTGGATAAGATGGCCCCAAGCACTAAGCTTGAGGACAAGCTAGAGGGTATAGAGAATTTCTGAGCATGGAAATATAGAATTGGTCTCATTCTTGAAGAGAATGATCTTGCCCAATATATCAAAGAAGATGTTGCAAAACTTGCAGAAGATGAAGCCAAAGAGAAGTATAAGAAGGACTTGATTAGGGCAAAGAGAATCATTGTTGATTCTATCAAAGACCACTTGATTCCCCAAGTGGCATCCAAGAAGACCCCAAAGGAAATGTATGATGCCCTAGGCAGAATGTATGAAGGGAGGAACATCAATAGAAAGATGAACATGAGAGCTCAATTGAAGAGCACTAAGATGAATCAAGGAGAATCTATTCAAGATTACTTCACAAGAGTCTCCCAGTTCAAGGAACAACTAAAAGCCATTGGAGACAACCTTGATGAAGCTGAACTAGTCATGACTGTTCTCAATGGTCTCACTAGACCTTGGGACTCATTTATCCAAACCATGTGTGCCAGAAAAGAAAGTATGAAGTTTGATGTGGTATGGGAGGATTGCATTCAAGAAGAAGCTAGAGTAGCCAATAGAGAAGCCTTGCTCAAAGAAGATGATCAAGCATTAGCCACTCATACCAAGAGAAGGAGTCAATCCAACTTCAAGAAGGATAGCCACAAGGACTCTCAACCTCCACAAAGATTTCAGAAGAAAAGAAGAACTAATCAAAGAAGAGATTACTCCTCATTCCAATGTTTCACTTGTCACAAATTAGGACACATTGCTAAGGATTGTCCTCTAAAGAAGCAAAAGAATTTCCACCACAAAAGACATCAAGCACATCTAACAGAAGATGATAGTGAAGATAAAGAAGAGGAAAGACCTTGAAAGAAAAGAGCTAAAGTAGAAGAAGAAGATGCAGAAGAGTATGTTCTATTCTCTGCACTCTTTGGGTCTGTAACCCCTGGAGAAGATACATGGCTTATTGATAGTGATGCTTCAAAGCACATGACAAGACAAAAGAAGACTCTTTCAAGACTTGAAGAGAAGACCTCTCCACAGAAGGTATCTTTAGGAGATGACTATCAATATCCTATCAATGGAATTGGTGAAGCAAGCTACAAGCTTGATTCTGGAACCCCCATGAAGATGAAGGAAGTGTTATATGTACCAGGTTTGAAGAAGAACCTACTTTCTATCTCAACATTAGATAAGAAAGGCTATAGGGTTGCATTCATAGATGAACAAGTACTCATGTGTCCCAGAGGAAAATCAATTGAGGATGCAATTGTTATTGGTTAAGATGAAGGAGGTCTATACAAACTCAAGGGTCATCTAGAAGCTGCCCTTGTTCATGAAGCCACTAGCCCAAGTGAGCTATGGCATAGGAGGCTTGCTCACATTAACTACAAACCATTACCTCATGTGAGCAAAGTAGTTATAGGACTACCAGATTTGAAGATTGATCATAAAGGCACTTGCAAACGATGTGCAAAAAGTAAGAACATCAAGAACCCATTTCCAAAGAGTGAAACAAAGACTAAAAGTACTTTGGAATTAATCCATTCAGATGTATGTGGACCAATGCCCTCCACATCCATGAGTGGGTATGAATACTACCTTACATTTATTGATGACTATTCAAGAAAGACTTGGATATATTTCCTAAAGGGAAAAGATGAAGTCTTTGGGAAGTTCAAGGAATTCAAAGCCTTGATAGAAAATCATTCAGAAAAGAAGATCAAGATACTCAGGACAGATAATGGTGGAGAATATATTTCAAAGGATTTTGAAGTCTTTTGTAAAGAAGCTGGAATCAAGAGGTCACTAACCACTCCCTACAATTCTCAACAAAATGGTGTGGAAAAAAGAAAGAATAGAACCCTTAACCCCACATTTTGGCAGGGATGTCCACAGAGCCATTGGAATTTGTTTTCACCTTATAGATCAGCCATATATGTCGAGTTTTGAAGATTTGTGACAGCAGTGACTGTACTGTGTTTTTCAGGGCAGCATCCTAAGCTTTCCGTGGATAGGGTATGAGGTTCTTCTCAAAACTCAAAAACTGCTAATGCTACTCATCAGTTTGCAAGGAGTGCTACAGCCGCAGATGGTACAGAAGTTGTCAGTTACGAGATGAGGCAGCAAAGTTTTATTTTTATTGTGGTTACAGCTCTCGGGTATGCTTAGCTTTCAATCTCAGCATAGTTATCACCAACAGCATTATTAATAAGAGTTAATCTATCCCTTGCTAGGTGCTACTTGAGGATTCCAAACCAATAACCCAAATCTGAGAGTCAAGCTATCTGCATCTGTTCTAAAATGCTCATGTAACTGTTGGCCGAGGAAGCTATTGTTGCTGGGGTTCAAGAAATGGAAAATGTCTTAGATGAGTTAAGGGTGCAATTCCATCGAGATATGACCTATTCACTTGTTGAGGATTCGGTTTCTATGTTGGAACTGCATGATGAAAACCCATCCTATAGCCATGACAACCCTGGTAAAAGTGTTTTGCCCATACCCCCTTCTGGAGTCAATTTGTGTAGAGTAATGGGGTACAGTATGGTCATGAAGCTGATTACTTCCATGACAAATTAAAGGATGGCAGTCATGAGGAGGAAGGTCACAATTATGAGCCTTCGAGCTTGTTCTCTAAAACCGAAGGCCAAGAGGATGCAGATAGATTTGATGGTTTATTTTCTCCTTTGCAAAAGCATCCTGAGGTGCTAATCTCATATGAGATCGGCTATTCATGGCTAGATGATATCGGTGTTAGAACAGAAGGATTTGATATAATATATGGTGAAGAACAAACACCCCCTGCAGAGAACCAGCAGGTGATGCAAGTATCAGTTAATGCAGAAAATACCCAAGTTCTTGAATCTGTCATTCTAGACAATATATCGGATACAGAAAACATGCCAGTAGATGCAGAGAAAAAATGTCGATGGTTCTGAGGACAGTATTCCTGAATTGGTATCAGTTATGGACATTGGTGCAGATATATCTCATGAACCTGAATCTCATTTTGGCTATAGTGGTTCAAATGACTATGTTTTCTCCTCATCTGAAACAGAAACTATTGTATCGCCAGTATCAAATGATCTGCATATAGTCGTGGCTACGGATGCACTATCAGAACCATTGAAGATTGTGAATGATTTGATGTTTACTCGCCAGGGAATAAACACAGGTCCGTTCGATTTTCATTCTAAGGATTCGTCAGGCAAGAGGCCGCGATCCCTCCGTGGGTTGAGCATTTGAAATATTTACAAATTTGCAGCAGTGATAAAAAATAAAGTGATACTCATCATCAAGAGGGGCACTCCTGCGTTCCCGTATAGAAGCTAATACCGCAGCAGCAAAAAAGTAAACGGCGCTGTCATCGCCGATTTCATTCTAGTTTCCAGTCGTTTAATGCATATCAAGTGCCAAAACCTGGGTTTTCAGCAGGATGTCGATCACGCTGATCGTGTGGATATCTCCACGTCGCAGAGTTTAAACCACGAAAATCCCGTGATAGCCGAGCCGAGCCGAGAAATTGGGCGTAATTGATGAATCTATGGGTTATTCGCACCACTTCAGCATACCACATCTTCAGTAGCAGCCGATTTTTTATTCCACAAAGTCAACGCTCGTTGTTCAAATAGATCGGCACAGCAAAGTTTAATCAGGGGATCCACTAGTGAGCTCGGTGTTCAGTAAAATAAACAGCAGCGATCAGAAGAAGAACAAGAATATCACCGTCGAGCTGCTGAGGAGAAAGCTGGAAGATTCGAAGAGTTGATTCTCACACACATCGCGCCCAATTTTCTACACGAATCTCACAGTTGGCAACCGGTTTCATCAATTCCAGGGGAGATCGACCCGGCGACCTCCATTTCTGTTGAAGGACGGTGATCTCTGCTCTTCATACCTAAATTCGGCAGGTTCTGATTTACATCGTAACCCATGATGTACGCTCGGAGTTCCATATCAAAAGGTTTAAACTTTGGATAAAATCGATTTGTTTTTGGCAGCCTTGGTGATGTGGCAAGTCAGAGCTACCGAACAGCTAGGTGTCCATTTTAGTGGACTAAAGGTCCTTTTAATTATGTTTTAGTTGTGGAGAGAAAAGTGGATCAAGGATCCCACTTTATCTTATTTTTTATCATTATTTCTTTTTCCTTTTTAATTTTTTAAGTTTTATGAGAGCCTTTTTAGGCCTATAAAAGGAGCCAGCCTCCTGATTGTAATAATGGAAAAACTTTTGGGATTTTCTTTCCCTAGAACTTAATGAAAATTCCATGTTGGGTTTGTGGACAGATTGAGCATCTTTCATGTAGTTGTGCGATGTATTTCAAGTTGCAGAATAAATCTAGCTTGTGAGGGCTTTTTTAAGCACAATAGATTAGCCATTTACGGTTGTTAAGTTGGTTAAGTATGCTTGAGCGATTAGTATTTCGATGGATATTAGTATTCGGTTGTACGAAATGTTGATTTAGATATGATCGTTTGAGCATTCTAGATTAGTCTCACTTTTATGAAGCACAAGGTCTCCATGACTCCTCTTTTGACTCCATTTCCCCTTTTGGTGCTGGCACTGGTCTTTCCCTTAGGATTGATCTTCCCTTCTTTTTCCATCACCCATTTAAAAACTCATTATTTTGTTACATCTGTTTCCTAAGGCAACCTCTTCATTTCACCTTGCCCGTTTACTGTACCTGCCTTAGCGATCCTATCTTAGGGATACCCCCCTAGAGTTGGAGAAGAGCCAACCTGAAGCGAAGAGGAGAGGAGTGTGGTGACATTGGCCTCTCTCCTGAGAGAGTTGTCATCCAGCTGGTGTGTTACATTTTGGGCTTCAACAAACACGCATGCAATTTTGGGAGACAACAGAACCATTATGGAAGCAGTAAAGACAATGATACATGATCAAGACCTACCTATGTATCTTTTGACAACTATACTGTACAATAGTTGAACCTCCATTGAGCCGCCAGTGTTTGAACATGATCAATGTTCACTTCCAGAGTATCAGGGGTTCAGTTTGTGTGTTTAGCCAATTTTGGCTAGCCAATTTTATTTTTCTGCTGAAATGACCATGGCCCCACGGCGTTTGTAATAAGTGTACTAGTAGGGTTTTTGAGTGGCTGTGTTCCCCATGACTTGACTATCAACTAAGGCATTTCAAGAAGTTTTTTGCCCTTGTCAATTATGCTTTGCCTATAGCCGCGTAATAATCGACGAGGTTTTCTCCCACTTCCTCTAAAGCTGGAATGCCCGATTTTGAGAGTCTGAGCCTTCGAGGGTTATTAGAGTCCAACTGATGTATATGAACCTACTAGACACATTTTGTATGTTAGATGGTCATTTCCTAGGTCCCTTGTCCATTTAAAACAATGTCCGAAAAAAATTTACCGGATGCGTTGGACAAGTTTTTATTTTTATTATTTTATTATTATTTTTCCAAATATTTAATTGGAAAAATTCAATTTGTAATATGTCAGTCGTTTGGGGGTGGATTCAAGTGATTGGAGGCTTAATTCCTAAGCCAATAATCTCAGTTAAATCCCAAACCCACTTATCCTAAGTTTCGAATGGTCATTTAACCACTTAATTAATATTTTCTCAAAAAATCAATAAAAGAGAAATTATTAATTAAATTAATCAAAAAATAATAAATTGGAGATAATCCAATTTGCTCCAAAATAATCCAATTGGATTAAACAAATAGGCTAAATGACATGGCATCGGGCATTTAAGAGGATTCCAATCACATTCAGTTGAGTATACAGTCACCACAAGTCAACCTCTTTCAAGAGAATTCGCCCTCCTTCATGAGATTTACGATTTAGTGATGTGTCAAAGGTTTAATGGATTGTTGAGTTTGCAATTAATGAATGGTAGGTGCCCTCCGTGGATTATGGCATCATCAAGCTTGGCTCCCTTATGAACTCGAGTTAACACATGCCTTAAACTCCAAACTACCTCATGGATGGCTCACGCATTCTCCTTGCTAGCTCACATCTATACTGCATGGCACTCACGAATTGGAGTGAAGGAGCTCCCAATGTAGGAATGGGGGGCGCCTTGCCAAGGTGGAGGCCACCTCCCCATTCACCATTACTCAAGCTCGAGTTGTCCATTGAGTTAGCTCTCCAAGCTTGGTTTAGATTGGAATTCGACTTCATGTCTATTGTATTGGCTCTCTCTTGAAGCCAAATTCGAATTAGGGTTTAACTCTGTAGTTTTTGTATAAAGAGAGGCCTCTTTGGCTCTCTTAGGATGGAGATTTTGTGCAAGAACACTCTGCCAAAATTGTATTGTACTCATTTGTTTAAATACTTGGAATAAAAGCGACTTTGGAGGTCTATGCTTGGGCTCTTTGTGTTGTGGTTTCATCATTTTGAGGTGTTATCTCTCTCACCCTTCTCTCTTATTTGCAAATTATGATCAATGTTAGCTTTAGAAGACTATCAATCTAGTACATAAGGTTAGTCAATTAAAAGGTTTTTGTTTGGTTATCTATGCTAGATCTTTCATTTATCTCGATAATTGTTTGATTTAACATTCTAGCATTTGATCTAGTTTGCCTTGTGAGAGTTGTGTTTTTCAGGGATCACTGAAGGTGGACAAGAGTTTGGAGATCAAGCTCCTATTCATTAAAGAGGAGTTCTTACCATCTAACATATTCACCTTGCAAGGATTACAAATCCTTCTACTTCCAAGTGAAGAAACGTGGCCAACAAGGGCTCTTCCTCATCCATCAAACTTATTTTTAAGAGGCATTTTTTAAGTTACTTGGTTACTAGATCCATCTTCAAGTTGTGGAAAACTCAAGAGTTACCATTATCCAATCTTGGAAACCCCATCAAGCTTATTTTTGGTTTTCAATAGGCTTGATCTTGCTCTCATTTTCTTCAAACTTCTCATACTTTCATTTTTTCCTCCTTCTAGCTTCCATTCTTCATTTGTTTTCCTCTTGATTGACCTCTCCATCTTCTAGCTTTCGTTTTTCCTCTAGATCTTTAGATCTTATCTCCCTTCTCCCCTTCCCTTCCTCCTCCTCTATACTCCTTCTCCCTCTCGTTTTCCTCACCCTTTATCCCTTTCGTTTTTTTATCTTCCTCCCTTCATCTTCTCGTCCTCTTTACCTTCTTCCTTGCTCTCGTCTTTGCCCTTCTTCCTCCCTTTCTCTTACTCTACCTCCCTTCTTCTTTCTCCCTTCGTTTCTCCCTTTGCAACCCTCTTTTCTCACCTTCCTTTCGTCTCCTCCTTTGCTCCTCCTTTGCTCTTTCTTCTTGTTAAAGTTTAGATCTTTAAAGGTTAGCTTTGTTAGTTGCATGTTAGATAGATCTTAGCTTAGTTTGATTCAAGCTTGCATTTTAGCTAGTTCTCTTTCTAAGTCTACATTAGATTTCTTAATTTAGTGCATTGTTAATCTTGCATCTAAGATCTCATACTTAGAAAGTATTCCATTTGAAGTTTATAAGTCTTAGATCTCATTTTAAAAAAATTTAAAAACTTGCATTTAAAAAGTGATTGGGCATATAAATTAGCTTGTTAATTTTGCATCTAGATCTACTTTTGCACTTGCATTTTAAAGTTTGGCTTTCAAAGTTAGCTAGTTTCCATTTTTAGTCCTAGATCTTAGATTTTTTTCGTTTTTATTTACTAATGCTTAATGGGTGCTTGAGTTGATCTTTGTTGTAGGTATTTGAGAAGAAGAAGCAAAGGAAACCAAGAAGAAGAAGAAGTGCAAAAACAATAGAAGAGCAATAAACCAAGAAGAAGATCCAAAACCAAAGAAGAAGATGCTAACCATGAAGACTTAAAACCATTCTCCTTTTGTAAAAGCTCTCAAGACTTCACAAGTATTCTTCTACTTTATTTCTTCCAAGTCCTTTTCATGGGTTGAATTCCCAAGGCATTGTAATCATTTAATAAAATTTGCAAGTGGGATTTTTAAGCTCCCACACCCAACTTCCCCCATTTGGGGAAGTTTGTAGTGTCTTTGTTTTTGTTTGGTTCACTTATTAGCTTAGTTTCATCTTTTTGCAAGTAGATCACTAAATTGCTAGTTTAGATCTCTCTTGTTTTATTAGATCACTAATTGCTAGTTAGTTTCATTTTTGCTCCTTAGAACACTAATTGCTAGATTAGAGTTTATCATTTCATATTGAGCTATCTTGTTGTGTTGCTTGCTTTTAATTTCTCAATATTAAAAGGAACACAAAGTCTCTTGAACTTGTCATAAGACAAGTCAAGAGCACTCTCTATCGGAGAGCATTGTTTGCATTGTGCATTTGCATATAGATTAGATAAGACTCTTGAATCTCACCATAAGGTGAATCAAGAGCACTCTCTGTCGGAGAGCTTGTCTTTTATGCTCTAAATTAAAACCATTCGCAACTCACATTTCCCCATAAAATTGGAATTTATTCGTTGTTTCCATACCATGTATGCTCTGGCCAACCTTGAGAAAGGTTGGAATACTCAAAAACGGTATTGGCTGCTTAATCTTTCAAGTTTAAACCATAATAAAATCTTCACCCCATAACCAACGAACCGGCGTTATTCGATAAATATTCAGGTAGTGGGCAAATTCCAAGTGGGGGCGTCGGGCAGCCATGTTCAGACTCTAGTTGTTGGTTAGCTATTGAGTGCCTAGCTAGAGAACTGGGTGGTCCGTCATGTCTTCGAACGGAGCCACTGAAGGTATTTCCGGTTAGATTTCCAGTACCTTGCGTATCGGTTGGAAATTCCCCTAGCCACAATAATCAAGATCACCCCTAAAATTTACAATAAAACTTACCAAAAACAATTGCAAAACGATCTCAAGCACATCTGAACTCTTGTATCAAGCAACCCAAGCACTCAAGACATTTGACTCCATAAGGCACTGGTCCCTGACATCATTTCATTTGCTTATTATCCATCTGAAGCATTTGTCTTAAAATTTCAATTTCATATTTATATTGTGAGTGTCTTGTACTTAAATTATCAAGTGGATTGTGCATCTCAATTATCTTGCAATTGTTGTTTTCGATTATATAAGTTATTATTGTAAATCTGTGATCACACAAAAACTCCTAAACAACACCCATCCGCATCATCATCACCATAAAAACATCTAAAAAACACAGAGCCTTAGACAACTCTTTGTTAGGGACAACCCCCCTTGGCTTCGTTAGAAGTTTGCCTAAACGGAGGAGCTGGAATTCAGGTGACAGTACCTGGCTCATTGATTGCCCCCAAGGCCACACCTTTCCCACTTGTAGTGAGGAAACAGCTTTCGAAAGATTTCTGCTGCTGGTGTGCATCTCGACGGACAACAATATCTATGGGCTGAAGCAGCCACGACAGCAGTCTATGTGCAGAATAGACTATCTCATAGTGCCCTTGAATTCAAGACCCCAGAAGAAGTGTTCACAGGGAAGAAGCCCAAGGTAAGCCATCTCAAGATATTTGGGTGCCCAGTATATATTCACATACCAAAAGAAAAGAGAACTAAGTTGGATCCTTCTGGAAATAAGGGAATATTTGTTAGATATTGTGAAGCATCCAAAGCATTCAAAATATACATCCCAGGATTCCATCATATGGAAATTAGTAGGGATGTGACATTTGATGAAGAAGCAGCTCTCAAGAGATCTAGGAAGTCACAGTATGAAGAAGTATATGAGGAAGATGCACCTCCCAGAATTGCAGAAGTTGCACCCACCCCTGAAGATGTAACACCTGAAGACCATGACATGTTAGAACCACAAGAACCCCCTACCATAAACATATCAAGAAAGAGAAAGCCAGCATGGGCAAGAGACATTATACAAGGAGCAGAGAAGTATAGAGCTCTTGAAGGCTCCACTAGAGTGAGCAAGAAACCAAAGCTATTCTCCAGCTATATGGTTTTGATGTGTGATCTTGTAGATCAAGAACCCACTAGTTATAAAGAGGCCTCTCATAAGAAAGAGAGTGGGTAGAGTCAATGACAGAGGAGTACCAGTCAATAATGAAGAATGATGTTTGGGATATAGTTCCCAAACCAAAGGACAAGAGTGTGGTATCCTCCAAATGGATATACAAGATAAAGCATGTTGCGGATGGTAGCATTGAAAAGTATAAGGAAAGGTTTGTGGCCAGAGGATTCTCTCAGAAAGAGGGAATTGACTATGAAGAGACATTTGCACCAGTTGCAAGGTACACTTCCATTAGAACCATCATGGCATTTGCATCCATGATGAAGTGGGAATTACACCAGATGGATGTGAAGACAGCTTTCCTGAATGATGTGATTGAGGAAGAAGTGTATATAGAACAACCAAAAGGATTTGAGGTTGACGATAGAAGAACCCACGTATGCAAACTGAAGAAGGCCTTGTATGGGTTAAAGCAAGCTCCCAGAGCTTGGTATGGAAGAATTGATAGCTTCTTGACAAGCTTGGGCTTTACCAAAAGTAAAGTTGATCCTAACCTTTACCTTAAGGTTATGGATAATGAAACTGTTATACTATTGTTGTATGTGGATGATCTGTTTTTGACAGGAAATGAGAAACAAAGCATGGCAAGCAAGAAGAAGTTGGCTGCAAAATTTGAGATGAAAGATCTCGGATTGATGCATTACTTCCTCGATCTGGAAGTATGGCAACGCCCAGAAGGAATCTTTCTCAACCAGGGAAAGTATGCTGTAGAAATCTTGAAAAGATTTGATATGTTGGAATGCAAAGCCATAGCCACTCCCATGGATTCCAACTTGAAGCTGTTAGTTGATGACTCATCAGAGTTAGTGGATGTGACTCTGTACAGACAGATTATTGGGTCATTGATGTATCTAACGAATACCAGGCCAGATATATGCTTTGTTGTGAACACCTTGAGTCAATATCTAGTGGAACCTAGGCGTGTTCACTTGATAGCTGCAAAGCATGTGATGAGGTACCTAAAGGGTACGATAGAATTTGGTTATGTTATCTTGGAGATCATGACTTCAGATTGTATGGCTACATTGATGTTGATTGGGTAGGAAGTGTATCAGACAGGAAGAGCACATCGGGCAGATGTTATTGTCTGGAATCTTCCATGATCTCGTGGTTTAGCAGGAAGCAATCTAGTGTGGCTCTCAGCACAGCTGAAGCGGAATATATAGCTGCTTGCTCTGTTATTTGTGAAGCGATATGGCTTCGGAAGTTGTTATTAGGATTGTTTGACTTAGAGATGGACCCCACTGTGCTCCTATGTGACAACCAGAGTTGTATCAAGATGACAGAGAATCCAGTGTTCCATAATAAGTCAAAGCACATAGAGATCCGGTATTTTTATATACGGGATATGGTGCAGGGAGGAGCTATCAAGCTCGAGTATGTGAGCACTGACGAACAAGTTGCTAATATATTGACCAAACCTCTGTCTTGAGTAAAGTTTGAGTATTTTCGAGACAAGCTTGGTGTCGTTCAGAAGGACCCTCCTCGTAAGGGGGAGTGATATGGTCGATGATGATATTTGAATACTGGTATCGATGTGGATACCTGTATCGATGATGAAATTGCCTATATCGACGGTAAGGTCGATGATGAGGATACTTGTATTGATATGGATACTTGGATCGATGATGAGGATACCTGTATCGATGATGAGGATATTGTATCGATGATAAGGATACCTGTATCGATGATGAGGTTATTGTTCCGACGATGAGGTCGATGATGAGGTTACCTGTTCCAACGATCAGGTTGATGAAGTGGTACTTAGACTTTGTCTAAGAGGACTAGTGGGATTGCATCATCCTTGGACTTATGTTCTAAAGTGATAAGGATTGATCATCCTGTAAGTAGATCGGGATTGCATCGTCCCTAGACATGTTGAGGTGTCTTAAAGTGATAAGGATTGATCATCCTGTAAGTAGATCGGGATTGCATCGTCCCTAGACATGTTGAGGTGTCTTAAAGTGATAAGGATTGATCATCCTGTAAGAAGATTGGGATTGCATCGTCACTAGACATGTTGAGGTGTCTTAAATTGATAGGGGTTGATCATCCCATAAGCAAATCTGGATTGCATCGTCCCTAGACATGATATGGTGTCTTAAATTGATAGGGATTGATCATCACATAATTGGATCAGGATTGTATCATCCTTGGACCTATGTCCTAAAGTGAGAGGGATTGATCATCTCGTAATTGGATCATGGGTGTTGCAAATTATGATCTTGTTGATCAAGAGATCCAGATGATGAGGCTGTTGATCGGAAGATCCAGATTATGATGTTGTTGATCAAGAGATCCAGACGATGAGGCTGTTGATCGAAAGATCCAGATGATGATCAACAGATCCAGACGATGAGGTTGTTGATTAGAAGATCCAGATATTGATGATGCTGATCGAGAGATCCAGATGATCGAAAGATCCAGATGACAATGCTGTTGTAGCTAACCAAGTGTTGCAGAAGATGAAGACTCAGTACTGAAGATGGTGATGTTCCAGTATTGAAGACTTGAAGATGTTCCAGTAACTGTTTGAGTTACTGATGATGATTAAAGAAAGCTTCCAATGATTTATAGATGTATCATGTACGATGTTGATGACTCCTTGCTCCTGCAGATGTTGTTATAATATCCTTCTCGTTAAGGGGGAGTGTTGAAATATTGTAACTTCTAAGAATATTATTATTCCAGAGATGTTTCATTCCTCCGTCAAGACTTTATCATATATCCGGAGATGTTTATTCCTCCAAGAGAATGTTGTAACTAGGGTTATTAGACCTCCCTAGTGGGGTCGGCCCTGAGTCAGCTATTTAGGGGTTATTAGACTCTCCTAGGAGAAGTCAGCCCAGTTAGGGTGAAAAGTCAAATAGAAGTTGAGTATAAATAGAGGAGGTGTGTTCCTCATTTAACTCACTCATTCACTCACTTGTGAATTGTGCATAGGAGAGAGAGAGAGATTTGCATAGTAGGAGAAGGAGCTCTTGTTTGGGGATTACATGTTTGTTGATCATCTATATTGAGGAAAGCTTTGTTGGGTTTCCTACCCCATGAGGGTTTCCCAGGATAAATCTTTGTCTATCTTGTGATTGTGCTTCTTTCAATGATCATGTTTGTGAATTGATGCTAAACTTAACATGTCGAACCTAGGGAGGTTATTAAAGTCTCTGTGTCTATGTATTTTTCACATGCTAGCCATCAATATTGAGTCATACGGACATGCACTAGGTCCCTTGGGATTTTCAGACATTTCCAACAAAAATATTTTTTCCCATTTAACGGGGTTTTTTAATTATTTAATTAAAAGAATCAAAAAAGTAACAAAAGTATGGTTAGGAGGTTAAATTTTCCATGGGGGTGCTAGTTTTCTAACCCAGAGCACCCACAAAACCCCTAAACCCACTTTTCCTCAGTTTTGAATGAATATTATTCACTTTAATAAAAATTCTCTCGAAAATAATTATGGAGAATTATTTAATTAAAATAATGAAGTTTGGAGAAAAATCAAATTCTCTAAAATTGAGGGATTTGAGTCAAATAAAGGCCCAGTGCAGTTGGAAATCACTATCGGAGGCCAATCCAATCAACTCAGATCACATTCAGATTAGTATCGGAGCACTGTGAGCTATCTCTCCTTGGGATTTGCACCCTCCTTCATAGCTTGGGTGAATTTCCTTGTTGGCTCATTGTTATTCGTTGGGAGTGGTTTACTATGCTAAGAGGGGCACCCTCATGTGATGTGGCTGCCACCTCTTCAAATTAGCGCCTACCTTGTGCTAGTTAGGTGCTAGTTTAGGCTTTGATCACTCCTCCTTTCATGGATGCGCCCCCCCTCAAGCCCTAGATTCCTTCTAGAACTCACCCTCTTCTCTTCTTTCTCTATAAAAGCAAGGTCGAGCTCCATTGTTGAGGGTGGATTAGCATCGAACCTTTGCTCATGTAATGCATAAGATTTTTTGTAATAGAATTTTGTTGAGACTTTGGAGGTCAATGAGGTGTACAAGATCCATCATTGTGAAGCATGTCTTTGGTTGAGGTATAATTTTGTTTAGCTTTCATATACTTACTGTTTTGAATTTGTGGATTTATTTAGCTAAGAAGGCGGCCTCTGAGCCCATAGAAGCATACATTCATAGTATTTGAGTTGTTTGCTTTAACATGTTAGTAAAAGGATAGGGAGTAGTATGCGTAATCAGTTCTATAATTACTCTTCATAATTTTTCATTACTCTATGTTTTCTAGGTTTAATCTATTTGTTCTTGTAAGTGTATGAGAGTTTTTGCAGGATTCAAGTTGATTTGGAATCGAACCTAAGTTGGATTTTCTTCCTCTCCAACAACAAGAACATACTGATATACATGCTAACAAGTTGATTTTGCAGATCTTCATAAGCCTTCATAATCCTCAAGCTTGGGATTGGTTCCACTTTTCTCACCATTTAAAGTCAAATCAAACTCTCTTTTTTCTATTTTCTTTTCAAAGAAAGAGAGTAGATTTGAAACTAAAAGTTCCATTTCTAGAATCTATTTGTTTCATTATTAGATCTAAAAAGAGCTTCAAGATATTCATAAGTTAGATCTATTTCATATTAAGTACTTGTAGCAATTTTATTGAACATTTTTTCAAGTACTAAGGTGTAAATTTTTTGATATATGTATATGTACTAATATATTACCAATTTTTAGTGTTTGATGGTTTTTCATGTTTATTTTACAGGAAAGCGAGGAAAGGAAGCTTTTTTGGAGCATAAACTTAAAAAATCCCATTTTCTTCAATCCCCTTCTCTCCCTCAGCTTTCTTTGAAAGCTTAAAGTCTCTCGAATCTCGCATTTTTTGCGGATCAAGAGCGCTCTCTATTGGAGAGTTATTAATAAATTTGTAATAATTTCTAATAAAAGAGCAAGTGGGATTACAGCTCCCACACCCCTCTTCCCCCATTTGGGGGAAGCTTGTATATGTCCTGTTATCACCTAAGCTGTAGTTACCCCTATGGATGTATCCAGTCATGGATGGCAATAGGGAAGGGCAACTCAAAAGGTGCAACCACGATCACCTCGACCTCCAGTATATGGTTGTCACGCCAGTCGAGGCAACCTTCGCTTTGTGTTGTCTAGCCCAGACAACAAAGGGGGAGACCCGATCTACTCCCGATAGGAGAGATCAAAACCAAGACACCAAATCAGGGTATCGCTAAGTGAAGTTAGGTGTATGGTTTATCCTAGACCTTTTAGGTTGAAGTCACAAGCCAAGTGAGGGGTTTAAGAGATATAGCTTTGGTTTATAGTTGATGTGAAAGTGACTTACAATGTTTGAAGTGAGATCTAGGATGAGTGTACTAGGTCAATGTCAAAAGATCCACCGCCTTGGGAACTGTGTCCAATGCAGGATGGTTTTCAGGGATGTATTGGGGCTAACTAGTACATGAGACAAGTTTGACCATGATTCATGATAGCTTTAGGGATATAGTTCACCATGCAAAAGTCAAACCACAAGTCAATCCAACAATCTAGGAGAGTTGGGTTGTCTTGGAGATAAACCAGTGCCTTGGGAATTGGGAAGTGGAGTCAAAGTAGGGTTGACTTATGGCTTAGGACTCCTACAACATGAGATAAGTGGACAGTATAGGTCTTGATGGTTAAATGTGTCTAGATCTAGGTTTGACCCAAGTGGACCACAATCCCTTAAAACAAGGAATGCAGTCCCCAAGGCAAGATTTGACAAAGTGACAGTCTAGACCTAGGTTTTGAATTATTCTGATTTCGGATCTGCAAGAATCTCAAGTACCCAGTTCCTCGAAGTGAGTGAACTCACTTCTCCAAGGTGGTGCGACTTTCCCTAAGGAGGCTTCAATTTGGGTTTAGGTGGGTCAAATCATGTCGGATGGCATCCAAACTTTAGATCCGGGTAGATCAGTCAAGTAGGAGTATGGATCTATAATTTCGTGGCAATCCACCGGTTAGATCTTTGTAGATCTGAGTTTAAGTGTTCCAAGTGGTCCAAAATGGGGATTAAATCCCTTAAAATGTGGAATGGGGCCCACAAGGTGAATTTCAAGAAAGGGACAACCTAGGTGTATGTTATTTGATGTGTAGATGTCAAATCAAGTGGAATCTCAAACACCCATGTTCTAGATCTAGGTCAACTTGCTCAAATGGTGAAGTGCGCCTTCCTTGGGAGAAGCTAAGTTGGCTTGGGAGAGGGGTCAAACGGAAGCCAATCCTCACCAAACTATAGATCCGGGATGCCGTGGATGCTATAGAGGTGGGTTTTCAATATCATGCCCAACAACCCACTAGATCTCAGTAGATCTAAGAAAATGCAAAATTGGGGTTTTAATTAATTAGGGTTTTAAGTGTTTTTGACAATTGGATAGATCATGGAGATAGAACTTACCTTGAGATCATACCTGAATGATGTGGATGAGATGCCTTGATGTTGAGGAAGATTCCCGCAGAGATCAAATGAGAGATTGTTGATTTGCTTGCCAATTTGATGCCCAAGTCCACAAGTGCGCCTTCCTCTACCTGTCAAACCAAGGAATAAAATTCAATCAGTAAGATCAAGTATGGAAGAAATACAAGAGAAATGCAAATAGTAACATGAAATAGAAGGTCCTAGGACAGTAATACTCCCTGTTACCAACGAAGAGCTCCAAAGAAGAAGTAGGGAGAGTCTTCCCCTACCAATACCTCCTCCTCCAAGCAAATCGGCCTCCACCTGTAGATGCAAAATCGTGGTACAATAGATATGGCAAACAAGATCTCCAATAACTCAATGCAAAGGAAGAACCAACGAACGAACACCAAAAACATTCACCACAACATTGGAGATAGATGCAATAATAATTTTCTATTCCAATAATCCAGAGCCAAAAGTCCCTTTACAATGAGAGGCTCTCTCCTTTAAATAGGAAGGAGAGGCACCAAAACCCTAACCACTTTTTGGATGAGTGGCTAAGATTAAAAGATACAAATGTCTAATCAATGGTTGAGATGAGCTCAACAATAAAATACATGGATCACTAATAAAATATAATGTAAGTGGACAAAATCGCCCTACAAAAGGGGAATCCCACCAAATCATGATGACAAAATATCATAAGAGGCTTATGGTGGGTCCAAGGGGTAATTTTATCCCTCCTTGGTCAATCCCCATAGCACAATAACCCAAAAATAATCATGAATGTACCAAATCGTGCCTCCATAGTGAAGTCGTGGTCCTCAAAAGACCTCAAAAAATCCACAGAAAGTGCCATAAGTGATGGATGCGGGCCCCGATGAAGCTGAAACTGCTGGAGAAGGTGTGGAAGACCCCGATCTATCGTCACTGATCATCCCATGCCATAACTTTGCCTCAGTAGCCCAAATCGATTTCCTCAATAGCCATTTCTACCAATCCTGAAATGCCTCGGGAAGCGTGAAACTGCCCCAAACAGCCTCCTGGAGTGCTGGCGCTGTCAAGGTGAGGGCACCAGTGTGTCCGGGAGGGGGGTATAATGGTAAAAACAAGTGGCTGGACCACCCCTTCCATCATCAGCGCCCTAGGTCAACCGGATAAAAGTCATCTCTGCTCCGACAGGGCCTCCAACAGACCAAAACTGCACTAGGACGGCCTACTGAGGCTAAATCATCACTGTAAGTGCCCGGAACTGAAAACAAACTATCCCATTGGACTCAGAAGGTCCAAATCCATCCAAGATGTGTACTCATACACCATATGAGTCTCTGCATGATCAAAATAAATACCCAATATACCGGAACAAGGCCAATAATAATGATCTGTAAATGACCAAACACTGCTGTAACCCAAGAATCATCATCATAACCCTGTAGCTGCTGCATAGAACCATCATGTATGTGTACATAGACCATATATCATCTATCCATATCATCATAAGGTCTAACATCTCATGTCCCATGGTCCTCCATGGTCAAACTAGGTCTAACCAAGACCAAATATAACTCAGACCATCATCCAAGGCTGCTGAAAAGTATCAAGGTTAATACATGCTTTACAACTTATTCAAATAACAATTATAACACATAATGATCATAACTGGCGATCTACATCCAAATATATAGTGTCGTTAATTATTATTATTACTCAGACTAGACTTTCAGGATCATACTCACTTCATAGTTGTGATCAATTTGCTAGTGCAGGGTGAAGGCTAAATTAACTTGGCTAGGCTAAGGGATGACTTAACTGTCTTGACCTTGTGACACTTTGGCAAGGGAAAGGGAATACACCATAGTATATACTGAATGAGCAATAACACAGGGAATGGCGGTGTCTCACAAATGGATGAGTTGTTTAAAGAGGGTTTATTCACCTTCACAGATGCGCACAATCCATAATACAAATAAGGCCAGCAATTGTTTAGATATAGCATTTAAGTTTCATTGCTTTTTGGGCCTGAAGTTTCCATAGCCTTGATCTATGTGTGTTTACAAACACATTGCATAGATTTACATTTATTTTTAGGCTTTCTGCTGCAGGTGTGTTTTTAAGGCACTTGTTTACCTGAGCACTTCTAGGTGTGTCATGGACAACTTGTTTACCTAGGTATTTATTTTTCCAAAAGATATAACATTTTATTTTTCATGGCCATTTTCAATTGGCATTTCTTTCACATACAAGATATAGCATTTCATTTTTCCAGATTTTGTATTGATGGCAGCACCAAAAGTTTCAGGTTTAGCCAACACAACTTTAGTGACTAGGGGGAATTCTCAAGGAACTCCAACTCACCATAGGTAAGTTTTGTCACCAACTCAGAGCCGAGACACAATAAACAGGGAAGCTCATCCAATACAGAGGCTACAGTGGGGAAAGGTCCTCCATGTCACTAGTCAAGTAGCAAATCAGGGTAATAATCTAAAAGGTAGGCCATGGATGGATGAAGACAATGACATGATGGAGCCAACACTAGCAAGCCAGAGTATGGTGTAATGATCACCTCTATTCTCCCTAAGGAGGGTATGTACCAATGAGTATGAATAGTGAACTTCTAAGTCTGAGTAGGGACAATATAATATAAATAATAGGTTAACCAGGTCCATGTATCTATATGATCGCCAGATCATGACACTAAGTGCTAAGACATGCTATAAGAATAAGTATAAAAGCAATCTAACCATAACACAATAATATACCTGCTGAGTCATATACCTGAATGCACATCAACCTGTACCATCATCTGTCCTCTGGAACTGCTGCTGTAACTCTGGGCACTACTGTCTGCTCTGTACCAATGATATAATGGCTACATCGGTCATCTCTCTGAGTGTCCTGAAACTCAGTCATGGCATGGGGAATACAACTGCTGTCCACAATCTGATAGTGATCCAATGTAGATGCTCATCTCGGCATCTCAAATGTAAGGGAACTGGCTGAATAGTGTACTGGAATGAGAAAAATAATGTATGGTAGCCCGGCTACTATATATGTGATAACATGTCCCTTACTTGCTTACTGTTTTGCATATTGCATAGTTAGATCAATAGCATGTTAGATTAGTTTCTATTTTGCAAAAGGAATCAAAAGAGTACTTAGAAAGTTTTGCTTTTACATAAAGACTCTCAAAGTTTTATTATTCCGTAGAAGATTTGAAGTTACTTGAAAGTTTCCCTTTTTCGAAATTGCAAAAAAGTTTAAATTTTCCAAAAAAAATCCTTTTTACATGTTTAGTTAGTTTCAAGTTTTACTCATTTAAATCTTTACATCTTTTTGCTTTTGTTAAGTTATTAAGTATCATCAAAATCTCTTGAATCTCGCAATTTGCGGATCAAGAGTGCTCTCTGTCGAAGAGTCTTTTCTTTTCTTTTAAATCTCTTGAATCTCGCTCTTAGCGGATCAAGAGTGCTCTCTATCGGAGAGTCTAACTTAGCTTTAAAAATCTCTTGAATCTCGCCATTTGCGGATCAAGAGTGCTCTCTGTCAGAGAGTCCAATTTTGAACGAATATTTCGCTCACTCTGTGTATGGTCTACCCATCGCAGGCTAGTCTGAACTTTGGAATATCAAAAGCGGTAGTGTTGCAATTATTAAATTTTTCACATTAAGCTAATTCATTCACACTAATAAAAGCAATTCCCCTTTAACCAACAAAAATCCGGCGTTGCCTCGTTAGTGATTGAAAGTGGGAAAATTTTGACTAAGGAAGCGGGAACAACTGGGAGGCGACCTCAGAGCACAGTTAGGCTACACCCTTGTTGGTGTAGTGCTAAGCACCGCTCTCGAGACTCCATTCCAGCCCACATGTCCTTGTACAAAGCCACTTAGATCACATTCCGGACATATTCTCTGCACCGCAAGGTATATCGGGAATCCCCTCATCCCACAATTAATCAACTCATCCCATAAAATACATAATAAAATAAACCAAGAGGCACAATAGTCCTTTCAGCACTCTAAAATGGACAATGACTCCACTAGCACTGGTCTTTCATCAGCAACAATATTTCAAGTCTTTTTATTTTTATCTATCTTAAATTGTTGTTCATTTTATGATATCATGTTGTGGATGTATCTCAATTAAATTGGCAAGTAAACTTGGTTTAAATTTGCATCAATTCAAAAAACTCCTAAAAAGCCAACATCCATTCCAATCACTCAAACATTAACTAAAAGCCTTAGAAACATTTTCCTTTAGTAGGGTCTACCCACCTTAGCTTCGTTAGGAGTTTGCCTAAACGAAGGAGTCGGGATCAGGTGACAGTACCTGACTCTTTGCTAGCACCCAAGGCCACATCGAGCAGCTTCGAAAGATTTTCTTTGCGCTCCCCCTCCCAATTGTGCATCTTGGCAGCAACAAACCATAACAACTTTTATAGGAGCTTGGAAAAGAAGGGACCTACCATAACATTTTCATCAAATGATCAACCTAGTATAGGAGCTTTTAGTATAGGAGAGGTAGGGAGTGCCTCGAGAGCGCACTCCCAAAACTGGGAACGTTTTGGGAGTGAGCCCCCAAAGGGGGCGAGCTTCAAGAGTGTTGCCTACTAAGTTGTACTTAGTTGGATTCAAAGTGAGCCATCCAAGTTTGAACAAGGAGACTTGTTCATGATCAAAGTTCAGAAGTCCTTCAGGCCTTCTAGGCCCCTTTTTATTTTTTCCACATGTTCATACCCCCTTGGGGGAATTGTAATAAAGTGTGCTAGCATGGAATTTTTGTAAAGGACTTATCCTTCCTAGGACTTAGACATCAAGTCGAGTATTCCAAGGTGTTTTTTCCCTTGTTAATTATGCACTGCTGAACAAGTTGTGTATAATTTTTGAGTTTTTCACCCTCTCCTCCAAAGTTGGAATGCTCGTCTTGGTGATTAGGCCTTAGGGGGTTATTAAAGTTCACGTGTCAATGTATATTAACATGCTAGACACTAAAATTGATTCATATGGACATGTGTTAGGTCCCCTAGGATTTTTTTCAAATTCCGAGAAAAATCATTTTTCCCGTAAAATTAGACTATTTTTTAATAGTTTAATTGGAAAATTGAAAATGTAATAAAAGTATGGTTTGTGGATTAAATTTGACAAGTGGATGCTTGTTTTCTAAGCTCGAGCACCGATTTAACCCATAAATCCACTTTTCCTAAGTTTCGAGTGAGTATTTATCTCCAAAATTAAAATTTACTCGAAAAAGGCCAAAAAGACCAAATAAATGGCCAAATAAGACATAATAAAGTCAAAATTGAGATCCCACTGATTAAGGAAGTCTGTTGGATTCATATCTCTGATGATTGGCAATCAAATCCAAGGCAATTTTGGAGCATCTCTTCATCGATTTGATTCAAGATTGGATCTCATCTAAAGGAGGGCGAATTAGATATGTGTGTAAACCATCCTCCAAGTTGAGCATTCTAATAGACAAGTTCTCCAAGAAAATGAAAGCATCTTAGATCTAGGGTTTTACGACCTAGATCTCCTCCAAAACCCAATGACCTCATCAAACTGAGGTAGATATGAATGCAAGTAACCCTCCATGTGAAAGCATTCCATCAAGTAGTGCTAGGAATGAGTCAAAGTAGCTCTCGAAAGTGAACACTCTATTACCTCCCAAATTGCACTTAGTTGGTTCCCTAAGCAAGTAGACGAAGATTGAAGCAATGTACTTGTTCATTGCCAGCATTCAAAAGTTCAGTCGACCAATTTTGGCCCTTTTTCAAATTTTTGCATGTCCATACCCCACGGGGAATTGTAATAACTTGGTCTAGCATGGCATATTCTGTAACAGGATTGCCTTTCCTTAGGCTTATCTGTCAATGTAGTACTCTAGAGTGTTTTTTCCTTCGTTATTATGTGTTGCTTTTCAACGACGCATAATTTATGACCTTTTCACTCACATTTATGTGACTCCATTTTGGCACTGGTTATTTTGCAACTACTATTTTGTTCAAATTATTCCTGTTGTGAATACCCTTTATTCTTTATGATGTTGAACTTAATAATCTCATATTGTACTATCTTGTTTAGTATCGGTTTCATTTTTAACTCCTAAAACACAATCCCATCCAAACTAGTAACAATTAATCTAAAGAGCCTTAGTAACTCTTTCTCTTAGGGTCTACCTCCCTTGGCTTTGTTAGGAGTTTTCCTAAATGGAGGAGTCAAGATCAAGTGACAGCACCTGACTCAAGACATGCCTCCAAGGACACACCGAGCAGCTTGAAGATTTCTGTTGCGTTCCCCCCAAGTGTGTGTAAGGCGACAACACACTCCAACCATAAAGAATGGATGAATGTGTAAGCAACCTCAAAGGAGTGGGTGCTCCTCAAAATATAGCATGGAAAGTATGTAATTAATCTCCAAGAATGGACACTACCTTCTTTTGACCTCATCAAGGGTCAAGATCTCAAAACATGCAATGAATGATGTTCACATATCAACCAAAACCCAATCTCAATGCTATCTCATCAATCCATATGTGGAAGATAGATCCATAGAACAAGGAGCTCATCCATCAAATCCAAGAGGAATGTGCCCACAACAGTCAACAATCTCCATGAAGAAGGGGACAACACCATCTACAAGACATGCCATGCCTCCATGCGTGTGCCAAGAGAAAGAATCAAGGAGAGCGTCAACAAATAATGATAGATAACCATGCCAAGCTGCCAATAGAGTGCTAAGAACCAAGAACACTCCAATGAAATGATAGCTAACCATGTCATGATGCCAACAAAGCGTTGAGGAACAGGGGCGTTCTAAGGAATACCCATCATAAGCCATCCATGTAATCAAACCATCCACATAAGCAAAGTGCTCTACTAAAATTGATAGTATGTCATCAATATGTCGTATCTAGCCAAAAGCACTAGGGCGCTCTCATGGAAAAGCCATCAAACAATCATCACCTGGCATCATCACAACATGAAGAGAAACTCTAGCATCAAGAACCCAAGGCATCCAAACCTCCATCAAACTGTAACCCCCTCCTGAATATGTGATAAAAATCATGTGTGGACACCCATGACAAAATGGGGGTAACACATTGCAACTTGTTACATTGTCCATGCCAATTGTCATGACATAACAACCAGAAACCTTGGAATTTTTTCTGAGGCAGTCACTATTTTATGATATTTATGGTTTATATTGCCCCAATTACATTTAGTTCATGCTTTGCAGTTCCAATGATCCTTTCATAAGCCTATGTTTATTGACTCAAATCATATGTAAAACATCATCCTTATGAAAAGAAGAATGTTTCTAAAGGGCAAGAAAAAACCATTCAAAAGATCAAGATGAGTGTTGTTATCCACTAAAATTGCAGTTGCTAGATTCCGAGTGAACTGTCGAGGACTTTAACAATCTAATTGTTCATCATCAATATTCCGGGATCCATCAGGCCAAATTTTGGCCATTTTCCAAAAATTTGCATGTTTGTGCCCCTTGGGGTTATTGTAATAAGTTGGTGTTGCATGGTCCTTTTTGTAACAAGCTTGGCTTACCTTAGGTTTCTCTATCAATGTGATACTCTAGAATGTTTTTTCCTTAGGAATTATGCATTGTGCTTCAGTGGCGTATAATTCCTGATTTTTTCACTCATACCTCCAAAGCTGGATTATTTACCTTGGTGGTCAAACCTTGGGAGGTTATTAAATCCTAAGTGTCTATGTATTTTTACATGCTAGCCATCAATATTGAGTCATATGGACATGTGTTAGGTTCCCTAGGATTTTTTTTAATTTCCGAGAAAAATAATTTTTCCCGTAAAATTAGACAATTTTTTAATAATTTAAATGGAAAAATTGAAAATGTAATAAAAGTATGGTTTGTGGGTTATATTGGACAAGCAGATGCTCATTTTCTAAGCCGGAGCACCCATTTAACCCATAAACCCACTTTTCCTAAGTTTAGAGTGAGTATTTATCTCCAAAATTAATATTTACTCAAAAAAGGCCAAAAAGACCAATTTAATTGGCAAAAAAAGACATAATAAAGGCAAAATCCCAATCCCACGGATCAAGGAAATGTGTTGGAATGAAATCTCCTTTGATTGGCAATCAAATCAAGGAGAATATTGAGCACATAAATGATGATTTGATTGAAGATTGGAGATCCACCAAAGGGGGGGAAGAATTTGTGGTTGGAGAGGTGTCAAGTGGAGGTTGAAAGTGTCAAATGGTTGGAGAATGGTGTCATTAACCTCCCCAAACCTCTCACATGTGTCAAAAATCCTTTTCCAAGTGTATCAATCCATTTCTCCAAGTGTCAAAGAGGATCTATCTTGGGAAGTGCACCTCCCCCTCTCTCATTCCTTTATATAAGCAAGGTATCTCATGCTCATTTCTTCATGATGGAATGCATTGAACCTCTGCTCCTATAATGTGTAATCTCTCTTTGAGTAATAAGATTTGAAGACTTTGGAGGACAAATAGGTGGCTATTGTTCTTCATGCACGCACTTCGTTGAGGTATACTTATGGAATTCCAGTTTTGCTTTCATATATAATTGTGGATTGATCTAGATTGGTAAGGCTCTTTGAGTCTAGTAGGGAAAGCATTCATAGTTCTTGACTTGCTTATGTTTATTGAATTGCTTAGATATCTACAAGCAGCACATGTATTTGGTTGTACTATTGCCCTTCTGATTTCTTTCAATTTGATATACTAGATTTAATCCCTTTTGTGTCTGAGTGCTTGGAGATTTTGTAGGATTTGGTGCTAAGCATTGGAGGTCGATCTTGTCTTGACTCCTCTTCCAGGCTTGGTGGCTGGTTACTTCTTTCTGAGTGATACATTTGTTTTGCAGGCATCAACTTTCCTCTTCACTTCAAAAGCTATCAAGCTTGGGCTTTCTTCCACCATCTTCTTTCAATCAAAAACTCTTTTTTCTTTTTTCTGTTTGAAGCAAGTAGTGTAGATCTAAAGAATATTTTAAAGCTCCTTGTTTCTCAAATAGATCTAGAAATGTTTCATTTTAAAGCTAAATTTATAGATCTAGATCTAGTCTTTTCATACTTGAAATTGCTCAAAATTTCAAATTTTTTCCGAGTATAAAAAGTTGTAATTTTTTTGTGTATTTGTATATGTTTAACCCACTAACTTTGCATATTTAGCATGCTGTTTTTTAGCAGGTCCAAGGAAAAAGAGAAGGAATTTCTAGCCAATTTTCGCCAGAAAGTGCCAAAAAGACATTTTGTGGACCCTCCTTCACCTTTCTTACATTCTATAAATATGTAAGCCCTTAGATCCAAGTTTAAATGGACTGAGAGGCAGTTCTTTGAGCAAATATTGTAACATTTTAAACAAGAGCAAGTGGGATACATAGCGCTCACACCCCATCCCCCCGGGGGGGATTCGCAGTGTCAAATTTTGTGGTGTGAATTGTTCTGACAAAACACAAACACACAAACCACATTTTATTGCAGGACTGTATACTTATAATATTTCATATTTTTTTCCATTTTATTTCGCAAAAGTAAATTAGAAATAACATCGATCTTGTTGCCACAAAGTATGCTCTCACCACCACATAAAGGCATTGCCAATTAGTGGTGGTTGATCAGAAAGTGACACATAGATACGGTGATCCATATCTTTCTGTTTTTCTTTTAGCATTTTTCGAGCATCAAATTTGAAATAAACATTTTTCTACCGCTCAAGTATGCTCTTTCCCCTTGCGGGCATTCACCTGGTCGTGGGGAAATCAGGAAGAGTTGTAGCAACTTATTAATTCTCACATTTTAATTAAAAACTCATCTTAATAAAAGTAACAACCCCATACATAGTGAAAATCCGGCACTTAGAACATTGAGTTTTGCGTGGGAAAATTCCTTAGAAGAAGCGGGAACAACTAGGAGGCAACCTCGGGACACAGTTAAGCTACACCCTTGGTGTAGTGTTGAACACCACCCTAGAGACTCCATTCCAGCGCACACGTCTTCGTGAGGAGCCACCTTCACTCAATTTCAGGACATTGCTCCTTGTACCTCACGATATATCTGGAGTTTCCCCTTTTCCCGTAACAAAATTCAATCTTTAATAATTTAAAACCAATCAAGATACATGTTATCACACCATAGTAGCAGAGCTACTATTCTATTCTTGCTTAGCAGATATCTGCACATTCCAGAGCTTGGCTATGATGAGTTTATTATTTTGAGATCACTCCTGATCAGAGCAGTGTATTATTCAAACTTATGTTAGACCTTGTGTCAAGGCTGAGCCTTGAGAGTTCAGATGTGATGACCGATGTGACCCTTTATTCCATACAATTTCAGTTCATTGCCTAGAGATGTATTGCAGCAGTGTTTCAGATGATATCTGATGATTATTCTTGTGATGATGTTGTATGACCAATGGATTTCTGATCATTGACAGTGGATTATTATCTTGTTGCTTTAGTCATGTTCACAGCATTAGCTTGGTATATAATTCATGATGTGGAAAAACTTTATAAAACTTAAAATGGACTATCTTGATGATGAATTATAAAATGGATATTTACTTGCACATTTAGGTTGTTTGGCAAAACTCACTGGTTTACTACCTTGCATAGATATGGTCTTTCTTGACACCATTCATCTGCTAGCTTAAGCTCCAATTTCACTTGACTCCATCCATCCATGACTTTCCTTATTTGGCTTTAACCCTTGACTTGTCTTACTTGGCTTTCTGATATTGAGGACTTCCCTTTTTACTACCTCTATGTTTGGACCGCATCCCTGTTTGTTTAGTGTCTCGGCTCTGAGTTGGTAACAGAACTTGCCTTTGGTGAGTTGGATTGTAGGCCTAAATCATTCCGGTCGGTTGTCCCAATGTTTGGCACTGGCACGAACTCCCCCTAGTCACTTGAGATGTTGTTGGCTAAAACTGAAAGCTCATGTACTACTTATGGAAACTTATGTAAATTCGCCCATGGAAACTAAAAACTCTAGAATGTGTTTATCAACACACATGAGTAAAGAGCAAGAGCGATGAACTGCTAAAAATACTCCTCGAAGAGTATAAGAAAGGTCCAAAAAGCAATGGTTCTTAAATTCTATATCTAAACAATTGCTGACCTTATATATATATTTTCAAACATGCCCTGGATGCAAGCTGCAATTAGTTGTGTTTATCAGCACACCTGAGATCCGAAGGGTTATGTAGGCCAAAAAGGCCATGAAATGAAATCAATGGATCCTAATGCAACTGGATCATCTTTTATGAAAGTAGACATGATGCCTAAGTTGAATAAGCACTCTCTAAACAACTTACCCATTTGTGAGGCACAGCGATTCCCCGTGTTTTATTTGTCCAGCACAAAGTTTGTAGCTTCCCCCTTCTCCCAGTCCAAAGTGTCTTTTAGTTGAGTTTAGACAAGTCACCCCCTTTGCCCAACCTTGTTCCTAGCCTTCATCCTTAGCTGGCAGTTAGACCATGTCCAATGGGTGAGTTTGTCATTTAAGCTATTGTGCAAGTGAATATAAATAACAACGGAACATGCTAACATGATTAATGCCACTATATGATGTTATACTTTAAGTTAAGTTGTGAGTATGATTAGAGGAACATGTCTTAGTCTATTGATATGATTTATCCTTGGTTATATATTGACCTAGTCAAACCTAGTTTGACCATGGTCATTTCTTGGGATCCGTGATGATGTGGGCCATGAAGGCTTATTGATGATGATGTATGGGCCCACATACTCTTGATGATGATGTTATATGGTTCAGGTGATTATTGACGTTTTATTATTACTTCAGATCATTAGATTATGCATTGACCATATATGGTGGACCATACATCTAGCCCATCAGGGCAACCCATGGTGTATGAGTACACATTCTTGGTAGATTTGGGTCTTCTGGATCCAATGAGACACTTATCTTTCAGTTCTGGGCACCTCTGACAATGATAGATGCAGTTTTACACTTGTTGACCAGATTTGGGGCTGATTTCCCAGCCTAAGCAGCAGGGGCCATGAGAGGCCAGTTCACCTAGGGCGCTGTATGAGGAGGGGGTGGTCCAGCCACTTGATATTACCATTTAGCCCCCTTTCTGGAGAGCCTGGTGGGCTCCGTTTGACAGCGCAGGTGCCCTAGGAGGCAGTTTCAGCAGCTTCACAGTTACCGAGGCAGGTTAAAAATGGAATAAAAGGGTCACTGAGGAATTCGATTTGGGCAATTGAGGCAAGTTTTTGGCACTTGGTCTTCACAGAGGTCTTCCAGGGTGAACCCCCCATCTTCCAGCCAGTTTTCATCAATCAGTGGGGTCCACAGAGGCCACAGGAGGCCTTTTACTGCATGTCTCTCACAGATTTTGAGGACAGATTTGATCATTTGTATTTATTTTGGCCATATTATATTATTTTATTGTACCATGAGGATGAGCTAGCAAGGATTGATGCCTCCTAGCCCCACCATGAGCTCCATGTGTCATGTCCTAGTCATATGAGGTGGGCCCATGTATTTTTGCCCCCTCTAGAGGATGACGTCACCCTCCATGAGTACTTTTAGCTATGACGTCATCATTCTATCGAGTGATCCATGTGTTATATTGTTAGGCTCATCTTAGCCATTGATTATGTTATGAGATCTTTTAATCTCAACCACTCATCTTTATGTTTTGTAAAGTGGTTTTGAGATCTAGGGTTTTGGTATTTATAATCCTATATAAGGAGGAGACCCCCTATTGTATAGCTCACCTTTGAGCTCTGGAAAACTTGGAATGAAAATAATATTTTGGAGATCTACTTCTTGGCTTTGATTGGGTTGCTCTTGCATATGTTCTTGGATCTTTTGCTTCTAGACACTGTTTGCTTTTCAGGTGAAATCGACATCAAGAGAGGGAGGTTGAATTACTTCAAGCTAGCTCAACGATTTGCTTTGTGGGGAGATTGTAGGGGTTGCTCACATCCCCCATGGGCAAGACGTCTTCATAGAGAGGGATTTTTTCAATTGTGCTTTGTCCATTGATTACTTTCTTGATATGGCATGCTTAGATCTTATGGATTTGTGGATCAAATCTAACTTGATGTAGTTTGATTTACAGGTTTTCATAGGACATATTTCCTCCTAGGGCTTGGACGTTTTTGGTTGAAGACACTTGGATCAAGCTTGGAATTGTAACTAGGGCAAGAATTCTCCATATGCTAAGAGGCCGCAAGCTTTTGAGGTAAGATCTACAAGGTACGTATTGATTTCGCTAGCTATCCATCCTATTGGTCAAAAACTACATTAAAATCAAAACCCTCGTTTTTGTTTTTCTTAGTTCTACGTGGATCTAGCTTGGCTTTTGGAAATATATTGAAAACCCACCTCTATAGTATGCACGGCAATTCGGATCTATAGTTTGGTGGTGATTGGGTTCCATTTGACACACCTTCCAAGGCACCTAGCCCTCTTGAAGGCAATTTGCACCCCTTGGGAGAAGCTAGTTTGGTTGGTTCCAAGACATGGGTAGGTGAGATCTCACTTGATTCATGATCCTCATACTTGATAACCTACCCCTACTGCTTCACTTCATTGATTTTTTCCTTGTGGGCCCCATTCCTCATTTTGAGGGTTGTGCCCCACTTGGGTCAATTTGATGATACATGTTCAATCTCATATCTATGGAGATCTAGCCATTGGATGCCCTTGATTTTCAAGATCCACATTGATAATTGCCTAAACTACCCAGATCTAAACTTTGGTGGCTTTTGGACTAGATTCGACACATTTTTCCATGCATTTAGCCCTCCTTGGGCAAAGTCGCACTTCTTGGGGGTTTGAGTTGACCCACTTAGAGACACTAGGTGTTTGAGATCCCACTAGTTTTGGAAAGAGCATACCTTGAAACCTACATCTAGTGTCTCACTTTGTGAAGTTCTGCCTTGGGGGTATCGTTCCTCATTTTTGGGGATTGTTGTCCACTTGGGTCACTTAGTGAAACATTAGATTTAGTAAGATCTAACCATCACATTCACTTGATCTTGAATAGCCTTCTTGATTTGCATCCTAGGTGTCCCGATCTACATTTTCACATCTTTTTGACTCCACTAACCCATCCATATCAAGGCACTAGTCCACCTAAGGCAATTCGCACTTCTTGGGATTAGTGTCAAGTGCTAGATCCCATATGTGGGTATCTCTAATTCCACCTTAGATCCATAGATCTACTCTTTGCATACCCCTTGGTACCATTTGCACCCTTAACTTCACCTTGTGGGTTCCATTTGAGCCATTTCCATATCCCAAGGAAGTGGGTCCCACTTGTGTATTTCATGGTACTAGATCTTGTCATTTGATCTCGTTAGGTGGCCTAAATCATTCATTGATTGAAACACTAGTGATCCCTTAAGCCTCTTTCAACCATACTTAAACTTCTAGGTCCACCTAACCTTGCATTGGTTTCTGTAACCCATCTTTCACACTTCCCTAGAAACCTTTTCTTTGGTCCAATCGTCTTTGATTGGCTATAGGATCTCCCCCTTGGTCTTGATTCATCTTGATCTAAAGTGAAGAGTGCCTCGGTTGTCGTGACTCCCAGCCTGCATTGGGAACCGTGGCATCTCTTGGGTCACCTCTTTAGTTGTCCATCTCCTCTACCATCCCGGATGGGATACCTTTGGGGACAACTACAAGTTGTGTGATAACAATACACTTGCAAAACTTTCCATTTCAGTAGCATCTATTATATATATTGACTCCATTGGCACTGGTCTCCAGCAACAACATATTTTACATTTGCTTAATATCGTATCAGTAAATTGTTGTTTAATCCTTCTTTATGCTAGTGGTGGTTGTTTATTTTCTGTTATTGAAAGCATTCTCTTAAGTCTTTTTGCAACAAACTTGGACAGTTTAATCATACCCCCTAAAAAACTCATAAAAACAATCTTTAATTAACTTTCTATTAACCTTAGAAACTTTCCATAGGGACTACCCCCCTTGGCTTCGGTTAGGAGTTGGCCTAAATGGAGGAGTCAAGATCAAGTGACAGCCTTGACTAGAGACTTGCCCCCAAGGGCGCACTGAGCAGTAGCAAGATTTCTGTTGCGTTAACCGGGTGCGCGATCCGGCGGCAACAAGCGTCATAGTGGAAGTATATGAATATCACTGGTTAAGAACACGAAAAATAAGATTACTGTATGAGCATAATTGAAGCTTCTCAAAGAAGAAGACATGAAAATTTATTGCTACAAATAAGTTATATAAGAAAGGTTAAATGCAAATTAGTAAGGGTGTTATCTTTGTAAAATATAGTGTATGTATGTTGTGTTTGTTTGTCACGTCATGCACATGTATATGTAAATTCAACATAAAAGACTGCAAAAATAGACTTGGCAATAAATGTTTTAACTCCAGAAAAAATTTCCAAATATGACGAACATAGAATGTAAATTTCTAGCACTCTACATAGTATGTGGTCCAAATGCATGTGTAGAAAATTTAAAACCTGTAGCTTACTTAGCAGTGATTCGTGATTTCTCTGTCACATTGTGCCATGTGTAATGTGACATAACAATTCCACAGAAGAAAACTGTAAGAATCCCACTTAGGTAAAAAAGCTGCAAACAAAGATAGTTCAGAAGAGAGAAATGTTAGAATTCTGATCAAAACACGCACAAATTCTGATCATGCAAAAGCTGTTAATGCTTGATCTAATCTCACCTCTGCTAACATATATGACAAATAAGCCATTAGTGCCATGAGTCCGATTTCGCGATCCGTTGAATGCCTAAACAAAAAGGATTGATAAGTCTAGAGTTTCAGAATAAATAGATATGAGAATACAATCAACTTAAGCATTATTATTGGTGCACAGCTTCAAAAAAGGAAGGGAAAGCAGAAACAAAAAGAACAGCCAAAAAGGATTCCAGAGACAACTAACTTACCTTCCAAAGTACAAGCTCTTTATGATGTATGCAGTCAAGAGCCCAGTCTGAAAAATTGATGAGAAGGAACTTTAATGAGAAAGAAAAAATATGATGACATAAATGTGTTGATGACCAAAGCATTCATAGCACAGTAGTTAGAGAAGGTGAAATATAGTAATTAAATGTATACTACTTGAAAGGGAATTTAAGAAAATGTTTGACATGGACACTCTAAATCATAATTATAAACAGAATTCAGTTTCATATGCAAACTATAAAGTAATTAATTTTACAACCTGGTCTCAAGCCCTCAACAGGGAAGACTTGATGTATACGTAAAAGCAATGTGACATTTATCATGTCAGCACAAATATATCACTAGGGTCCATAATATAAGTCATCAATGTGACATTTATCATGTCAGCACAAATATATCACTAGGGTCCATAATATAAGTTATCGGCAATGTCAGGGGAAATATTGGAAAATATCGGGAAATTCCACAAAACTTAAAAAAATAATCATTTTTTTTATTTTATTTTTAAATCTAAAGCAACAACAACATCAAACAAATACATTGCTATATAAATATAAAAATAAAATTGATATATAAGATGTATGCTATGTCAAGTGGCACATCACACATCAATACAAAAATATGATATATGTGAGTTAAATGTCCTTACAAAATCACATCAAAAAATAAAATGTATATCATGAAATGAATCATCACAAGGCATCTAGATACTACAAGGATAATGCACTGTGGAATCAACGATTCCCTCTACCCCTTTCATGGGCAAAGGTCACTGCTCTTCCTGTGGAAGCAATAGGTGGACGTGTTGAGGCCAAGCTAGTGGTGGAAGGTGCCACTGTTGGGGTTAATGTGGAAGCCAAAGTGGGATGTCTTCCAACTCTTCCCCTAGCTGCACGTCTCTGTGGAGGTGGTGGCTGCAATGCACTCTCAATCTCCTCCAAATGTGTCTATACTAGCAGTGGAACATCCTCCTATGATTCCCCCTCCTCTTCCAACACATCGGCCTTATGCTCCAACCATTTAGGTGCATACTCCAAGACAGGTCTCTCAATCTCTACCCTCCATGAACTCATGGTGTCCATCGCATATAATGAATTTGGAATCCATGTCAGGTGCTTTGTCAATCTATTTCACCCACAGACTGAGATCGTGGTAGAAATAGACCATGTCATTAAGGCGATAGACATCTACCCTGTATGAGGCCCATTTTGTAATTAGAGTATGATGGCCCAGGCCATAAATTAATTCTTCTTTTTTATGTGTCTTATATTCACAAAGAAATATTTACAAACAAAGATCCAAAAAGTGGAAGGGTATATACAATGAGAGTCATGGCCTCTTCCTGAGAATAACTAAAGCAACAATACAGTTTGAAGATTTGGCGGGCTTCAAAGATTTGGCATCTTTGATCAACAATGAACCTTTTGCCAACAGTTGGTGACATACCTCATCTTTCCACAAAGAAAAGAAGGCAGACAAAGAGCTTATTTCTTAATCAAAGACAAACTTAAACACAAACTTCAAGAGCAAAAAAAGCATCAAGATTTGTAGACAATACCAAAGACCAGAGAAGGAATCACTAGCAAGAAAGTGACCATCCCCAAACAAACTGGGTATAAATTAAAATTAATGAAATTATAAAAATTTGAAATTTTAATTTGAATATTTCTAACCTGTTCTACTTGTTGGAGTGTATTTTTTCCAAGACACTTCAGTTGCGCTCACACACCCTAAAGAGCTACAAGCTTGACTAAGGACCCAAATGGCAAGTTTTTGTAGCTCTAGAACCTCTACAATAGTTTGTCCACCAAACATCTACAAGAAATAAATGGAAAAGAAAAACAACGAATCATATTTCCATCGAGTAACAAGTAGATCGAAAGGAAAGCCATTGAAATTTGAAAGTTTGAAACAAATTGTACTTGAATCTTACCTAACATCCTAGTGATCCTATCTTGGACAGCCATATCATAACCAAATCTCCCAGTAACCAGCCTATATGTTTCCATTTCTTTGGAAATATTCAAGCGTTCATTGGAAATCAACACCATCCTCTAAACACATTCGAAAAATCCATCTGTCCACAACATCAGATTTAAAACCATAAGCATAAGGGTAAGCAGGGTTGAGGTAGAGCCCTGCTACATGAATTGGATGATGGAGAGTATTGTTTCATTGCTCATCAATCACACTCCATATTTGGGCTCATTTGGTGAATCCCCACTCCCCCTTCTCCTTGTAGTATTGATGGATAGCTTCCTTGGCCCTATCTCCCAAATGAATCCATCCAACAACTCACATAATAATTGTGCATCTTTAACATATGCAAATGCATATCTAGATTTGATAAACATTGTCCCTCTAGGACAATTAACCCAAAAAATTTGAAGTGTACCTACCCTTCCCCTATATCCAACAATATGACATAACGGTGCATCTGGTGATCTCCTATGATTCCCTAAGCTTAGCCAATGTTTTAGTGCAATCAGTCTTTTCCCCTTGAAGGAGAGGCCCTCTCAAGTCATTATAGGAAGGGCTATTGTACCTTGGGTCTGTTATCACAGATTATGTAGGGGGGATTTACCTCTCATTTTTTCCAAAGCAAACCAGATTCTAAGCAATCCATTACAGTGAGCACCAAACACAGATCATGAGTTATGGATGAATGAAATCCATTTTGAGATTGTAGCTGGATCAGTTGAGTGGGCAAAGTCTTAGAGTGGGGCCTGTTGTCCGCCGAGATGCACACCAGCAGCAGAAATCTTTGGAAAGTTGTTCCCTCACTACAACTGGGGAAGGTGTGGCCTTGAGGGCAAGCAATGAGCCAAGTACTGTCACCTGAATCCCAGCTCCTCCATTTAGGCTAACTCCTAACGAAGCCAAGGGGGGTAGTCCCTACAAAGAGTTTAACTATGGCTCAATGTGTTTTTTAAATGTGTTTAAATGTGTGGTGATGTGGATGGGTGTTGTTTAGGAGTTTTAAAGATGAAAAGATAAGATCACAAAATACTTTAGATGAAACACAAGATAAAATGCAATCCACGTTGCGATACAAGACTAACAGCATATCAAAGACTTGCGAAAATGAGATAGCATCCACAAATAAATGACTTAAATGGACAAATGGCCCAACAACATGAATGTATGAAAATGTAACGAATAGACCAGTGCTTTATGGAGTCAAAAATTATATAGTGCTGGGCGATGCTAAAAGTACAAGTCTTGAAGAATATGTTTGTGAGAACGTTTTGCAATTTATCTTGGTAAATTAAAAGTTTTAATGGTCTTGATTATTTAGGATAAGGACAATGAGGTAAGCAAAAGTCCGGAAAGTTATACTTTCAGTGACTTCCCCTTCTGATGGTATGTCGGACCGCCCAGATTTCAAAGAGTAAGTGTCCAATGACTTAACCACCGTGATGTCTAAGACAACGGTAACTTTCGGCCCACCAAGTTTAGGAACTTTGCCCACTACCTGAGTATGTCTCGAAAAGTTAATGCCGTTTCGTTGGTTGTGGGGTTGAAAATTTTATTATGTTGTAGAAGTTAATCAAATCTAACACTTTTTTGAGTACTAGCCCAACCCTTTCAGGTTGGCAGAGCATACAAGTGTCAAATAGCGACCAAGATGAATTTATTATGGGAGTGTGAGTTGGAAATTTTTATTTGTTTAAGCACACAGTTTAGCTCTCCGATAGAGAGTGCTCTTGACTTAATCGTAAGACCAAAGTTCAAGAGACTTAATTGATTGAAATGCCTAATGCAAGGGAAATGCAAAGCTACTATGCTCTCCGACAGAGAATGCTCTTGACTTGGGTTATAACAAGTTCAAGAGACTTTGTTTGTTTGTTAGAATAGAGGCAGCTTGCATAAAGAAAAGTGCACTTTCAGAAATAAAACACTTGAATGATATAATAACAAAAGTAGGCTTTCTAAGGCCAAGATTAACCAACTAATCTAAGAAATAAACAACAAGTGGGATCAACCTCCGAACAAGGTGATCACTAGAATCGCTAGTCCCGAAAACCTTCCAGCTAGCTGGATGTCCACAAGGATGCTAACGGGGAAAGAGAAGCTGCCACAAAACAATGAGGCCCTTGGGATGAAATCCCAAGGTTGCTATCTCAAGTCAAGACTTGGAAGACAGCTAATCTAAGTACAAAAAATGAACTTTTAATCTAGAAAGCTTGAAGTAGAACGAATGCTAAAGAAACAAAGACACTCTTCCCCAAATGGGGAAGAAAAAACCAAAATGTGGGAGGCCTTATCCCACTATTTGCCCTTTTTATTGAAGTGATACAAGTGCCTTTAGAAATGAATCTTTGAAAGGTCTTTAAAGTGAAAATGAAACTAGCTCTTAAGAGCCATTACAAAGGATAGTGAATGGTATATTCGTGTATTGAATCTTCCTTGTGTTTTATTGAAGTTCTTGCTACTTTTGGCTTGGATCCCTTCACTTCAACTTTTTCAAACTCCTTTCACTTTCAAACACCTACAACAAAGATCAAACTCAAGGCACCCTTTAGCATTAATAAAACAAAAATATGAGATTTGCACTAAGCATGAACTATAAAAATGAATGAAAAACAATGCAAATCTAACTTTTAATGAGATCTAGGATGCAAATATTAACAATAACATGAGTGCAAATCCTACTATGAAGTGCAACTAGCTAACAAAACAAGGAAAACTAGATCTAACAATGCCTAACTATCAACCTTCCAAAGCATAAAACTACCACAAACTAACCAAACCTTAAAGTCTCCATTCGTTTTTGTAATTTTATGTGATTTTAGGGCACCTTTTGAACGTGGACGAGAGGAAGAAATGAAGGCAAAAACGAGGGGAGATGAAGGACAAGGGAGAAAGTGACGAGAGCTAGGTGGACGCGTGCAAATGGAGAGAAGGAAAGCAAGGGAAAACGAAGTGGACAAGAGGAGGTAGAAAAGGAGAGACGAGAGGATGAAGGGAAGAGAGACGAGATGATGGAGGGAAGAAAGACTAGAGGATGGAGGAGAGGAGGACGAAGAGGAAGACAAGGAGAAGAAGATGGAGAAATGGCAAGGAGAGAAGGCAAAGACGAGAGCAAGGATAGATCTAGGGTGAGAGGAAAAGGGCTAGCATATCAAGGTAAAAGAATTCAAGGAGAAAGTGGAAGGTTTGAAGAAGTATACCCTTAGGAACCAGTAACCAAAGTAGAAGTTTGTTGAATGTTTGATGGGAGAAGCAAGATCCTCTTGTTCTTATGCTTATAAAACTGAGAGTTCTTTGGCCATGAGTAGAGTGAAGGAGAACCTGCAAAAATCTTAACCCTTGGAGGATACCTGCAAGTCACATATGCTCAAGCGAAAAGAGAAGATATATAGATGCATGTGCTAGATTGTTATCCTTCTAGAAATATGAATCAAAGCTTAATATTCCTAAGCATATGAGAAATTACACATTATCACCTCAGAATTGCGATGATGCATGGCCACCAAGAGCCTCCACGAATTGACCTCCAAAGTCACAATTTTATTAAATATGAATCAAGTTACAATTCCTCCAGAGTTTCTTTGCTAAACAATCCATCTGAAGAGAGTGCAAAGCATCTCTACTTATACAAAAATACAAGAGCTTAGGGCCCTAATCGAACTTGGCATGCAAGGGAGCCAATACTCCAATCAACACAAGTCGAACTCCAATCAAACCATGGCTTGGAGTGAATCAAAACCAACAAAGTCGAGCTCTTGGTAGGTGAATGGGGAGGTGGCCTCCACCTTGGCAAGGCACCCCCCATCCCCACATAGTTCTTATCACCACAACATCGTAATATTCATCAAGCTAATGTGTGATCTACATGTGGAATCCACGTGAGCTAAAGGAGAAAGCGTGAGCCATCCAAGGAGATAGCTTGGTGCTAAAAGGAGTTGTAACTCGAATTTGAAGGGAAGCCAAGCTTTGAAAATGCCACAAATTGAGGAGTGCGCCCACCATGGAGTAAATATCAACCCAACCTTCCATTTAATGACTGCCAAATCACCAATTCATGATTCCTATGAGGAGTCGTACGGTCATGTAGCTTACGTCATCCTTCTTCACGAAATCATTTATCCAAAGTATGGAAATGGCATGTGTTTAAATATTAAAAAGGTGGACCATCATACCCGAGCCTTTAATTGCTCAATTCGTGAGCCATGACGTGGAGAGAGGCCCACGTGAGGGAGCACTCGCCTTTCCATTAAATTTCGAAATTGACATATCTAATGTCCTTTTGGCATATGGTTTTATCATTAATGAAGGTCGTACACCCCACATTAACCATCTTCAAAACTTTCCATAGTTTAAAAAATGATTTTTTTGACTTTTTCAATTTTTGTCTTTATGTGCTTTTGTCATTTTATGGCCACTAAATGCCAAAATAATGAAAAACTGCTCCCAGAGGCGATGTAATCGCCCGAAATCTTAGAAAAGTTGGCACTAGGGTAAGGAGGATGCTCCGAGCATCAAAACGAACCTCCCCACGCTCAATTTCACCTCCGAATGAGGTTTTTATCACTTTTTGAAATTTTTTAATTAAACCATTAAAAAATGGTCTAATTTATGGAAAAAATTATTTTTCTCGAAATCAAACGAAACTCCTAGGGGACCTAGTGGATGTTCATACGACTCAATCAAGATGGCTAACACGTAAAAACTCCTAGACACAAGACTCTAATAACCACCTTAGGTTTTGACCACCATGGGAAATACTCCAACTTTGGAGGTTTGAGTGAAAAACTCGGGGATTATACACCACTGATGAGTAGCGCATAATTCCTAAGGAAAAAACACTCTAGAGTATCCCCCAAATGCCTAAACCTGCGGATAGCCGAGTCTTTTATAAAAGGATCCCGTTTAGACCAACTTTTTACATTTTCCCCATGGGGATATGAACATGCAGTAATTACAAATGGGGCAAAAAATGCCCTAACAATGACTTCTGAACTTCTGAACACTAATGACGAACATGAATCATGTTCAAAAAATTGGCGGCTCACAAGAAATTCAGCTATTTGTACAAAATAGGTGATAACATCTGGCTCCAACTGCGGGACGTGTACTCGATCTGGAATTCATGCAAGGAGAGGAGACGAGAACACAAGAATCTCTGGTTTATATATATAACCTGAAAAAACATCTCAACTTGACAGAAAACCTTCAGTAGCACGTGTTACGAAAAAACCAAAATGAAATATCAACTATATTTTATTGTTTTGAAAATAAATTCTAGGAAATCTAAATAAAGAAAGTGAATGCTTATTTCTTTTGACAAAATTTAATCTTTTCCTATTCTAATATATTACAAAAAAGAACATGTTAAGTATAATTAGAAATCCAATGTAACCATTTAAGCATGTAATCAATGTAAAAAAATGTTTTACCTTGTCTCTGGTTACCAGCTAGAGCAAAGGCATGCTTATCAAAAAGTGAAAACCTACTTGAATCTTCTGAATGGGAGGGACGGATGGGAAATCATATGATAGATATTTGAAATGCTTCCCGATATAATAAGTCCTTCTGCAAGCACACTCTATCCAGGGCAGGATAGGGTGATGAAATTTAGGAAGACAAGGTAGTTCTGGTACCTTATCATACTGATCCGAAAGGCTCTTCTGAAAATAATTTTCTATGAAAGTGCATGTCTCAAACTGTTCTAATATACAAGGGTCATCCGATGGCTGAGATATGTATTCAACTGACTTTACACAAACCGAAACTTTACTGTACTGCTTCTCTAAATCATCTTTGTTGATGCTTGTGTGGCTCTAACTGCTCATATGAGAAAATCACATGCTCTTCCTCCATGTTCAAATGCTCAAAATTTACACTCCTGTCGAAAGTGGGGGAGTCTTCATGCACTTTGTCATATTCCTCGTTATATGTGTCCTCGGGCTCATAAGTGGGATTATTAACAAAATTTCCAAAGGGATTTTGTTCATCATTAACTTCTTCATACATGGCATAGATAGGGTTCTCTAAAAAGGTCCATTCATCATTACCAATATCTATGTCATCCATGATGGACTCATCATCACTTATGTCATCCTTTAAACTATGCATATCCTCCTCGACTTCATAACAATCTTCCTCAAATAGATGTGTTTCAAAAATATCACAAGGGACCCAACTTTCCGAATATTTACCGCCATATGGAGAACAAATGGGAGTGTCATTACGCATATTACAAATTTCATAGGTTTTTTCATAAGTATCCATATTTGTAATGGCTTCTTCTAGAGATAGGTCAGGAGTACATAAATGTTCATCATCACTGAAGTAATCTTGAAAAGTTTCCCACTCATAAATGTCTTTTATTTCGGTGGCATGAGGAGGGTCTTCAATAAAATTCAGTCTTTGATAAATTTCTTCGATAGGATCATCAAGGATCTGATGGGAAAATGTCATACTTTCTGAAATAGGTTGATCCGACTGATTCCAACTTTCTTCAGGAATATCATAAATATCACCTACATAATTTATACATTAAGGCTCACTTGATGAAGACTGATTAACAAACCCTTCAGGAAAACCATACTTTTGAATATAACATGCAAGATGACAAGTGTCTTCTTTATGGAATTCTTGGCATGCCCTACAGAATGGTGTGTACGGTTCAACCCTGGCAATGCCACGGATGTCCCCCACATTATTAATGAATTCGGGCTCGCTTGTTGATGTACTAGGACAACAACCTTCAAGAAAACCATGCTTTTGGATATAGCATGCATAATAGCAACCAGATTCCTCATGGAAGTCTTTGCATGGCCTACAAAATGGTCTATATGAATCAACCATGTTAGCGGCCTCTAACTGATTAGGAGGCCTCTATTCATGATTGGGCATTTTTCTCTGCCATGTTGGTTTCGCAGGTAATGTTCTAGGAGGTGGTTGGGGTTGAGTTCTTTCAACATTAATGGCCTGATTCTGCATCTCTTTCATTTGGGAAAGGTGCTTTTGTTCCATCTTTCCATTCTCTCAGCCATATCAACAAGTTTCTTTTCATAAGCAATTTTTTCATTTGAGGTTGTAGGCTCTTTGTCTTTGGATTCAGGAACTTTTGAAGGGATTGAAGATCTAGAATAACCTTGGATGTTTGATTCTCCTGAAGACTACATGTTTCTTTCAATTTTTATAGCCAAATTCTGAGCTTGAAACAATGTGGTGGGTTCGTTGTCTCTTATCTAATACTGTATTTTGCCACTCAATGCTTCAATGTAAAAATCCAATAAAGAAGCTACAGGAGGTGCATAAGTAACAGGGATGGAATTTAACAATTATGTGAACTTATCATTGAATTCATCCATGGTTTCAGTATCTAACTTCTTCATGCTGGTCAAAGATGCCACTAGATGTCTAGGTTCCTTTTTGCTGCCAAATTTGTTGAGGAAAGCATTCTTGAAGGCTGCTATGGTGGCAAAAGAATTGTTGGGCAAATTGTCATACCAATTTCTAGCTTTACCGTCCAAAGATAGAGCAAAAAGGGTCATGCATGCATCTTCATGTTTGTCAGTGTCCCTGACATAGGAACCACAATGTCTGGAAAAGTTTCTTAAGTGTTGCTCTGCAGAGGAAGAGGCATCAATGCCAATGAAAGTCATGAGTTTGTCAATGGCCTTCTCAGGAATCTCATGGAGTTGACCTGCTATCTGAGAAAAGTCAAGTTGAGTAAAATACTCACCCATTGTGGAAGGAAAACAATTATTAATTTCAAGATTTTCAAAATTTTCTAAGTTTTCTTGGAACAAAGAATGGATGTCTGAAATAGACTCAGATCCAAGTTCTTCAACGATGCTACGAGAAGCAAGCTTGTTTAGTCTTCTCCTATAAACCTTCTCAGGCTCAGGGATGAAACTAAACAAGCCTTCAGAATTTCTTCTAGTTGAATACCTTGAGGTGTTAACTGACAATGGAGTCGCCAGGTGGATTCAAGTCTAACTTCAGAGAGTGATTTGACTAAAAATCTACCAAAAAGGAAAACTAAAAAGGGCAATGGAGTCGCCAGACAGATATCAAATCTATCAAAAAGGTAAAACAAACTAGAAAAAACTAAGGTCATCCAGGAACAAAAAGATTTGTCCCCGGCAACAGCGCCAAAGATGTCTTTTACCTTGATATGCAAGCCCTTTTCCTCTCACCCTAGATCTATCCTTGCTCTCGTCTTTGCCTTCTCTCCTTGCCATTTCTCCATCTTCTTCTCCTTGTCTTCCTCTTCGTCCTCCTCTCCTCCATCCTCTAGTCTTTCTTCCCTCCATCATCTTGCCTCTCTTCCCTTCATCCTCTCGTCTCTCCTTTTCTACCTCCTCTTGTCCACTTCGTTTTCCATTGCTTTCCTTCTCTCCATTTGCAATCATCCACCTACCTCTCGTCACTTTCTCCCTTGTCCTTCATCGCCCCTCGTTTTTGCCTTCATTTCTTCCTCTCGTCCACCTTCAAAAGGTGCCCTAAAATCACATAAAATTACAAAAACGAATGGAGACTTTAAGGTTTGGTTAGTTTGTGGTAGTTTTATGCTTTGGAAGGTTGATAGTTAGGCATTGTTAATATTTGCATCTTAGATCTCATTAAAAGTTAGATTTGCATTGTTTTTCATTCATTTTTATAGTTCATGCTTAGTGCAAATCTCATATTTTTGTTTTATTAATGCTAAAGGGTGCCTTGAGTTTGATCTTTGTTGTAGGTGTTTGAAAGTGAAAGGAGTTTGAAAAAGTTGAAGTGAAGGGATCCAAGCCAAAAGTAGCAAGAACTTCAATAAAACACAAGGAAGATTCAATACACGAATAAACCATTCACTATCATTTGTAATGGCTCTTAAGAGCTAGTTTCATTTTCACTTTAAAGACCTTTCAAAGATTCATTTCTAAAGGCACTTGTATCACTTCAATAAAAAAGGGCAAATCGTGGGATAAGGCCTCCCACATTTTGGTTTTTTCTTCCCCATTTGGGGAAGAGTGTCTTTGTTTCTTTAGCATTCGTTCTACTTCAAGCTTTCTAGATTAAAAGTTCATTTTTTGTACTTAGATTAGCTCTCTTCCAAGTCTTGACTTAAGATAGCAACCTTGGGATTTCATCCCAAGGGCCTCATTGTTTTGTGGCAACTTCTCTTTCCCCGTTAGCATCCTTGCGGACATCCAGCTAGCTGGAAGGTTTTCGGGACTAGCGATTCTAGTGATCACCTTGTTTCGAGGTTGATCCCACTTGTTGTTTATTTCTTAGATTAGTTGGTTAATCTTGGCCTTAGAAAGCGTACTTTTGTTATTATATCATTCAAGTGTTTTATTTCTGAAAGTGCACTTTTCTTTATGCAAGCTGCCTCTATTCTAACAAACAAACAAAGTCTCTTGAACTTGTTATAACCCAAGTCAAGAGCACTCTCTGTCGGAGAGCATAGTAGCTTTGCATTTCCCTTGCATTAGGCATTCCAATCAATTAAGTCTCTTGAACTTTGGTCTTAAGATTAAGTCAAGAGCACTCTCTATCGGAGAGCTAAACTGTGTGCTTAAACAAATAAAAATTTCCAACTCACACTCCCATAATAAATTCATCTTGGTCGCTATCTGACACCCATATGCTCTGCCAACCTAAAAGGGTTGGGCTAGTACTCAGAAAGGTGTTAGATCTGAATAACTTCCACAACTTAATAAAATTTTCAGCCCCACAACCAACGAACCAGTGTTGACTTTTCGAGACATACTCAGGTTGTGGGGAAAGTTCCTAAACCTGGTGGGGCCGGAAGTTACCGCTGTCTTAGACATCAGGGTGGTTAAGTCATTGGACACTTACTCTTTGAAATCTGGGCGGTCCAACATACCATCAGAAGGGGAAGCCACTGAAAGTATAACTTTCCGGACTTTTGCTTACCTCATTGTTCTTATCCTAAATAATCATGACCATTAAAACTTTTAATTTACCAAGATAAATTGCAAAACGTTCTCACAAACATATTCTTCAAGACTTGTACTTTCAGCATCCCCCAACACTATATAATTTTTGACTCCATAAATCACTGGTCTATTCGTTACATTTTCATACATTCATGTTGTTGGGCCATTTGTCCATTAAAGTCATTTATCTGTGGATGCTATCTCATTTTCGCAAGTCTTTGATATACTGCTAGTCTTGTATCGCAACGTGGATTGCATTTTACCTTGTGTTTCATCTAAAGTATTTTGTGATCTTATCTTTTCATCTTTAAAACTCCTAAACAACACCCATCCGCATCACCACACATTTAAACACATTTTAAAAACACATTGAGCCATAGTTAAACTCTTTGTAGGGACTACCCCACTTGGCTTCGTTAGGAGTTAGCCTAAACGGAGGAGCTGGGATTCAGGTCACAGTACCTGGCTCATTGCTTGCCCCCAAGGCCACACCTTCCCCACTTGTAGTGAGGGAACAGCTTTCGAAAGATTTATGCTGCTGGTGTGCATCTCGGCAGACAACAGGACCCCATGTCATTTAGCAATCGATTTTGGGAGCCCTTGCCATAGATTTTGGAACCTCACATACAATGGATTTCTCCACTATTGGACAGAGGATTGGATCTTGACTTACAATGCTTCATAATATGTGCCTATGATGTATCCTACATTTTGCAGCTGTGTACCAAACATTGTGTCCTGAGGATATTTTATGGATGATTGTATGTGATATTGGTAGACTAACTATGTTAAATTTTAATAACTTGATCTGATTACAATTTATTCACTAATTTTTATAAAAACCAAATCAGAACTTACAACACACCAATTACTAATTCACAGCGGAATAAAAATAAATAGTACCATACACAATTGCACAAGATATACCCTGGAAACCCCAAAACCCTAGGGAAAACCAGCAATAGATTGTCTTTATTATTTTGTGATTCACAAGAATGCTTCAACACTTACAGTCAAGACTACATCTATTGAAACATTTCACAAGCTGAATATTCATACCTGGAAATTTAAGCTTCAATCATGTTTAATGGAAACAAGTCTTCAGCAAATTGCCGCGCAATATAAAAGAAACAAAGGCATGCTAACAAGTTAATTGAGAAGCATAATGACAATAATATGGCAATGGTTGTTGTTGCATTCATCTTGTCAGATACCCTAGATCTAACAATGTCCAGTAAAGAGATCTGAGAGTAATTACAAAATGGTTTGGTAGCAATGCAAAGAATACAACTCTTTTGTTAAAAAAATACATTTGTATAAAAATGCTAAACAATGAAAATATGTCAAATCACAAACAATTCAAGGACGTTATCACAATCAGTAGAAGTTGGAGCCAATGTACTGGATGAAAACGTAAACGCACCACTTGATTTCATTGTAGATGAGTCATGAATCATGATAATGATCATGAGATACATTTGTAATATTGTTTGATGACTCGGGATTCAGGAGACTATTCATTTTTTATGTGTGATGTATCACTAGACATCTTATATATCTTATATATTAATTTTCTTTCCATATTCATGTGGCAATGTGTTTATTTGATGTTCTTGTTGCTTTAGATGTTTAAAAAATTGAAAAAAAGAAAAAAATTGTTTTTTTAAGTTTGTCAATATATTGTCGATGTTTGTTAATGTGTTCCCGAGATATTCCGAAATGATGTTTTTTGGACCCTGTCAATTTTTTCATCGAGACAAAGTTTGCAACATTTGTCTCTATTACTTCAAGCAGTCTAAAATTTATCCCTGATTTGTATTGTGCTTGCCTTAGTCACTTTAGGGGTTCTTTTAATTTTCATACCTATTTTACCCTTAGAGTGAGATCCCCCAAGGTATCATTTATCCCCTTTGCTTAAACCTCTAGGGTACCCTGTGGTTCTATCCAAAATCGGTTCTATGAGGACTTGGGAAAACATGACCGGGGACACTCTCATGGCTAGTCTAGATCTGCCTCTAGCAGATGCCGGAAGCCTAAAGAGAGAGGTCCTTGCCCGGCATGACATATTGAGCCAAGGCCCTGAGGTATCACGATTGTATTGGTCATCGTACTCTGCCATATTCAAAGACCTCTACATTTTGTGACAACAGGGTCAACAATAGAAGTGGCTTCAACATGGAATGGTAGAGTGGACACATGGCAATGTTGAAAGCAATGTCACTCAATAGAAAGCATCTGGCCACAATCTTGTTGGCCTCCTCCTCCTCTCTTGTTTTAATTACCGATCGAATAAAAGGTTGTGCCCTCATCACTGGCCTCAACACAAAGAAAGGTGAGGATGTTGAGGGCATTATGGAAGGTGCAGTCGAGGATTGGGTTACCCCTCCCCTAAGAAGCTTATGGTTCCCATGCTTCTTGTGTCTTTATTTGCAAGCTTGAGCCTCAATTACTCCTTCCTAGTGATATCAAGAATTGATTGATTTGCTATATGGACAACCTTTGGGGTGGATGCAGGGCAAATATCCACTTCATGCCCTGGGATTTTGGAAAGGTGGTATTTCAAGCTGTTGATTTCACCATATCTTTCCATTCCACATAGCATGCAGTTCAGCCTCTACTGATTATGAGGCTCATATGGTTCACCATACTCCCACACTGGGTCTAATGGACTCCGATGAGCAGTATTGTCAGTATGGTGATCATGGTCCGAGAAGAAACCAAAGGTAAGCTATTTAAAAAGCTTCAGTTCAATGGCTTATAACAATGCCATGTGTAGAAAACTGTTTTTTGTTGGATTATTTGATGAAAGAAAAGCATATAGGCTTATGGATCCCTATGCAAATTAGATTGTTGTGAGGAGGGATGTAAGAATTGTTGAGAATTCAGATCTGAATCAGATTGATGGGGGCTAGTTTAAAGCTGAAAATTCAGTTGATTTGCATGGAAGACAAGTGCACAATGGTGGTAAGACATCATGCGGTGATGTCCAGATAACATAGGAGGCAAGAGATGCTAAGAATGTTTCAAAAGAAGCAGGCAAACTGTTGGAAATTTCTCATAATTGACACTTCAATGCAAAACATAAATTCCACCTTCTTCCCAGAAGGATTTCTGGATTTTAGCCCTAGAATTTTCTGCCCTAGGACTGCTCTAAATTAAAATACCAAAAAGGAGAGGATGAACTTACGAAGTACAATAATTCATTTCCAAACAGCCTTAAATTTCCAGCAATCCAAGAAGAAAAGATACCAAACAGTCTAATGAGTTTTCAGCCCTCTAGGGCAAGTTCTTAGGCATAAACCAGATCTGAAAACACATCATAAACAGCAGATATAACAGCACATTACATCGGGATATGGTTGTACTATTCACTTCAATATTAGTGTTAAGTCCCTTAACAATTTCCTTCTTATGTGTGTCAAATCAGCAAAGCAATTGAGTGCTGGAAATAGTCATCCCAAGAAGACAAAATGCTGAAATCAAATCTGTAATATAGACAAGATTGGAACAGCTGAAAACCTCATATATATAACTCAATAATGAAATCCAAGCACATACCCATGCTCAAGATGAGCTAGCATACACCCAACAGCTCGCCAACCTCAAACTAGGGAAAAAATGAAAACTCTAGATCCACCAAGAAGCTCCACAAGCTAAGATCACCCTATCAAGACTTGAAGGCAAGACGACCTCTTCTTCTTCCCAAATACATCCTAGGGTTCAACAAACCCTAATCTCAATCCTCCAAGGGATAAACCATGGCCCTAGTCTTCAAGATGCCTCCAAGAACCCTAGTGCCTTCAAGCGAGAGAGAGAGATCAAATGTACAAAGAAGAAATCTAAGAGAGAAAAATGACTTCTTCTACACACTCCACTAGGGTTTCCTCATGAACCCTAGCACATCACCCTAAGAGAACAAGAGTAAAGAAGAAGATTCGAAAGATGATGTGAAGTTTTGTTTGAAAGGACTACCTCCTTCCTTTATTTATATGAGGAAAGGGAGACCAACAATATCACACATGTGGGCCTAGCCCTACAAGCAAGCCTATCGATACACAAGTAAGCCACATTCAAGTGAGACAGTCCACTCCAAGTAAACACATGTCAAGATCCTAGGTGAAGTTGTACACAATAAAGCCTCCAAAGGCTAGGGTGCTCCTTAAGCAAGGTCTAGTGCTCCTCCTACATGCTCCAAGACTCCAATCCCATAATCCATGTGCCAATCTATGGGGTCCAGTCACAAACAAGAACCAATGTCGCAAGCCAAGTGTGTCCCCAAGTCAACTCCAAGCCTCCAAGTAAGCAACCAAGTACACCCATGCTATCTAGGGTTCCAGGTCCACCTCCAAGATGCAAGATACTTCATATCCTCTATACGGCGTTCTCCCACCAAGTAATCCTCCATGTGGCAAAATGAAGGGCATCCACCATCCAAGCAAGAGATCTCCAATGCCTAAGGAAAGAACACTAATCCAGTATCAACCTGAGGTCAAGCATCCACTGAGCAAGCTATCTCAACTATTCATATCCTTCATGGACCATTTCTCATGCTACAATCTATCTTGGACCATCCAAGGGTTGGAGATAAAAAACGAAGAGGAAATTCTTCAATCCAGTGTGCAAGAGACAAGTGAAATTAACTGTGTATTCAGTGGTATTTTGTTGACTTGATGTCTACTAATTTGTATATTGTTACAAACATTATTGAGTCCCATGTTGATGAGAAAGAACTTAATGATGACTGGAAAAAGGATTCATGGTTCTGACAGCATAACTGGATTTGTCCAAGGTAGTGGCAAGGTTATTTGGCTTGTGCTTAGATGACAACAATTGTAGAGAGACAATTTTCAGATGTGGATCAGTGATAGAGAAGGAATTCACAGGTGTGGACCAGCCACAAGAAGGACAATTTGCATATGTGGATGAGACTCTCTACAAGGAAGGCCCCAGAGGACTTGTTCTTGCAATCTAATTACTTTGATACCTAGGTGTAGAAATGAGCAGCATTTCAGAGTTGAATCTGCTGTAGGTAGGCTGAAATTTTCAGCCAACGCTAACTCTCATCCTACTGAAGAGACAGTGGTTGATCAGGTTGTTAGTGAGGTGAATTACCCTGCATCAGCCACGCCAGATACATGTCATGCAATAAGCATTACCTTTCAAGTGGTGACAACTTTAGAACCCGATTTTTGGAGTACATTTCAAAAGGGAATGTAGTGTATGCACAAGGCATCAATGTATGACATTGTGGATAGTATGTTGAAGCAAGTCCAACACGTAGACTTTCATTATTGTCATTTCCAATCACTGATTCGTTGCATAACTCAAAGGTGGACTGCAGACAGCTTTTACGACTTGCCTTGTCTAGATAAAATGGTTATGTTTCCATACAAGCAGTTGTATCTAATGTGAACATGAAAAAAGAGTAGTGTAGCAGAAACGCTATTAACAAAGAAGTATTCTGCAATAGATATTGAATATATATAAGTATAATTGATAATAATAAGATAAATGGTGACAACAAGCTTCGTGACAGTGTACTTATACGCATTGACTGGTCACGAGGTGAAGGGGTACGTACCCTTTGACTTTTCATTAACCTAACTGTATTATTAGTAGTAGTAATAGTAGTAACAGTAGTAGTAGTAGTACTACTACTACTACTACTACTACTACTACATTTGTATTTATATTTGTTACAAGAAGAGTAATAGTTAATAACTTAATGGTCATATCTAGTTTTTTTCCAAAGAAAACCTTGTGGGAAAACCCATGAGATGATTCCTCACACTCGTGGATGGCATCCCTAGTAAACCCATCAGTGTATACTAGTGTATCTCACCCGGGGGGTTTCGAACTGGGCACCTGCTGACATGGAACTAGCCAAAGTCCAACAACATTGCAACAACTGGTTGAGCTGACCCCTTGGGATTTAATGGCCATATCTAGTACTTAGGTAGATTAGAAAGTACACTTGGAATAAAGTCAACATATATGACTCTAGTTTATCTTAAGTACTTAATTAGTTTCTAATTATGGGAATACGAAGAGTCACCTCTTCATGTACTCGTATTTGTACTTTTTGAAATGAAGTTAATGATATTCGTTCAATTCTCACTCACATTTGTTCCTCTGCAATTTTCTGCTTTTGTTATGTGCACTATCTAACAAACCAAACATTATACCACAGCTCTAAAAATAGTGAGTATAACAGGCATGATATAAAACAGCCCACCATACTAACCAACAAGACACAATCAAGTTAAAGATATGTAACCAAATGTATTGAGTCATTGACTAAGAGAACCTAAGAAAAGTAAGATATTTCTCTGGCTCTAATACAAGTAAAATGATTTCATAAGAGATGAGATGTACCGCAACTCCAAGCATTGTACTTGTGAAAAAAAGGTATAGAAAATCAGCTATTATGTATATCACCGTCACACCATCAAGTCTTGAAAAATCAAACTTCTGGACAGCTCTGAAAAGCACTACAGATGTTGCATCGTTCACAACTCCCTCTCCAAAAACCAAACTGTATAGTAAGGGAGTTTCATCCTGATGCAAAACCTGTGAAAATAAAAATAAAAACATCAATATAAACATTTCTAAAGGACCTTTTTAAATCAAATGAATGTATTGATAAAAATGCCTTTGCAATTGACATTACAAAAACAGAATAGAACAAATGAGGTTAACACATAAGATACTTTCTGCTAACCTGTAAAGTACAAACTGTATCAGTGGATGAAAATATCGTTCCAAGTGCTATAACCAATCAGAGATCAATAACAAAATCATTAGAATCCTAAATCAAGAAAAATCATGTGAAAGATCTAGATGCAAGATGTATCATGTAACATGACATATTCAGTTGAATAGCTATGCATTGCTAACATACCAAGATAGTCACTGATTTTAAGTCCTGAAACATCCAATCTTGGAAATAACAACCAGCAACCTGACAAAAAACCTTGAATAAGTCGCAGTCATGATAGTATGCTCAGTAAAGGAAGGTGCTGAGATATGTAAGGAAATAGTAAGTGATATCATAAATATATGTTACGTGTATCAGTTTCATTACACAGAATGTGCACACTGCATACAGGACAAATGATACACGCATCCTAACTTCTTATTTCACTAACATAAAGAATGTTAGTGAAAGCATAAAAGCGGCAATTTGCAGGGCACTAAAAGCATAGCTTTTGCCTATAAAATAGCCCCTCTCCCATCCTCAAACACAAAATTTATGTTTCTCATAGCACTCCCACATTGTACTTGTACTGATTGTATCTTTCTAGTCCCATTGACCTACTTTTGTGGTCATTCGTTGGACATTAATAACATTATCTTATCTTATCTTGTAGCAGTCTGCATTTCTAAACTTGTGAGACCAATTTGGAAAGAATTAAATTCAGGTATCTAAAATTTATGTTTCTGGTTCATGGTTTATTTATGTATAGTTATATGTTTTTTATATATGTTGTTTCCCCATATCTAGATCCTGTCTTTTCAAAAAATCTAACAGAGCAGCCCAGCAGTATCCCATGTCATGACTTGGCCTTGCATGACCCCATTGAGAGGACTTGGTTTAACTATGGTTCACCTAGCAAAGTAGGCAGCTGATATGTGTTCCCTTGCCCATGAGCAATCAAATTTGATCTTCATTGCAGAGACAGGTGTATGACTTAGCAGGTATACAGGTTGCATTTGGGTATTATTATTTGTCTCTCTTACTTATATTATTAGCTTTCACTTAACATGGTGACTAGCAATGGTGATTATTTTATGTGATGCTATTATGAGCTTGTTGAGAGTGAATGTATGATCCTGAATGTTGAGACTTTTTCATATACTCACTAGGTGTTTGCCTTATGCAAATTTAGCCTTGCCTTTTGCTTCCATCCATTTGTCTCTTCCATTTTTTATATTTAACCTTTGAATTGGACCTGGACTTGTGAGATCGAGGACCTTTCCCCCACTTAGACCTCTATGTTGGATAGACTCCATGTTTATTTTTTGTCTCGGCTCTGGAGTGTGTGTCCTGGTTCCTTCCCGTTTGCTTGTATGATGCCTTGTGGACTGGAGGTGTGGCCAGTGTCACCGGATTGTCGTCCTTTAGTCCTCAAACCAAGTACTTCCCAAAAATGTAGATGTGGAATAAACGCTAAATCTAAATGACTGAAAAAAGGCCAGCTGCGATTAGTTGTGTTTATAAACACTAGGACTAAATGAAATCAAATAAAACCTTAATGTAGCTAGTCAGTGGCCAAGAGATGAACACTCATCATGTGTATGATGTAAGGCCATTTGCGCCTACAAGGCAACAGGGTGGTCACTGCATCACACCTATGGATGATGACAGGACATGCAGGTAAGATCGAGTCATTATCTGGGGCCCACAAGGCTATCCAGGGCACCTACTCTTGGAGGCTGGCTGGTGAAAGAAAAGTTATCTTATGTATTTATGAAATGAAAAGCAAATCAATTAAATGAAATGATGCTTGTTAGAGTCTACTGGAAACCTTCTAAGCACTCTACCCATATGTGAGACACCGCCATTCCCTAGTTTTATCTATCCTGCATATGTCTGAGTGGATCCCAATTTTCCCTTTTCTTTGAGAGATCACTATGTTAGGGTCAAACAAATCAACTTCCTTTGTCCTAGCCTTGTTTCATTCACCTCACCCATCATAGCAACCTGGTTAAGTTTGTAAGAGAGCATATGTAAAGGGCTTCGTGAAAGATCATGTATGCTATTATAATGAAAGTTATATTATTTTTATTGATTGATCTATATATCGCCATTGACATGTTACTAATGTATAGTGTTGTCCGCCAGATTGCACACCAGCAGCGGAAATCTTTCGAAAGCTGTCTCTTCACTACAAGTGAGAGAGGTGTGGCCTTGGGGGCAAGCAATGAGCCAGGTACTGTCACCTGAATCCCAGCTCCTCCGTTTAGGCAAACTCCTAACGAAGCCAAGGGGGGTAGTCCCTACAAAAGAGTTGTCTAAGGCTCTTGTGTGTTTAAAATGTTTTTAGGTGTTGTGATGCGGATGGGTGTTGTTTAGGAGTTTTTTTCAATATGAATCACTCTTTATACAACAATTAAAATAAGTACTCCAAGATTGATATTAAGCAAATACAACATTGTGCTTAAGGACCAGTGCCTTATGGAGTCAAAATGTAAAAGTGGTTGTGAAATGCTTGATACAAGTGTTTGAGATAAAAGTTTTTGAGAACGTTTTGCAGCTTATCTTGGTAAATTAAAGATTTTAGTGGTCTTGATTATTATGGCTAAGAACAAGGATATTCAAAAAGATGGAACCTTAACCAAGAAAAACAAACTGGCAACCTTTTAGGTGATAGGTCGGGAGCACCCAGATTGCAAAGAGGGCAAGTGTGCTTACGGCTTGACCGCCCTCGAGTCTGATAGTGGATTTCCGGCACCACCTCTTCAGGAAGTTCTCAGTGATTTTGCCTTGGTTGGGGTTTTGGGGTAAAATTTTAATTATTGTTATCACTTGTGAAATTAAGCAAGTCTTACACCTTTCTAAGTACTAGCCCAACCGTTTCCGGTTGGCAGAGCATACGGGTGTAGGACACGAGACCAAGATAAATTAATTAAAAGGGAAAAATGTGTGGAAAAAATTTTATTATTAGAGCACTTTGTTCAACTCTCCGGCAGAGAGCGCTCTTGACTTGATCTTATGACCACAGTTCAAGAGACTTGCTAATTAACAAATGCCTAATGCAGGGAATGATGCAAGACTAAGATGCTCTCCGATAGAGAGTGCTCTTGACTTGGATTTGGCCAAGTTCAAGAGACTTTGGTTCGTTTTAAGAAGCAAAAAGTAGTTTGTAGTAGCAAGATAAATCAACTTTAAAATGATTAAACAATGTGATAGATTTGAAAGATATGAAACATTTGCTAACAATGCTACTTGCCAAATAAAATGAAACTGGAAAATCTAGTGTTCTACCACACAAATTCTAATCTAATAGGTGGGATCAACCTCCAAACAAGGTCAACCACTTAGAAGCCACCAGTCCTGGAAACCTTCCAGCTAGCTGGATGTCCACAAGAAGCTGATGGGGGAACGAGTAGCTACCACAAAGTTATGTGGCCTTTGGGATACGATCCCAAAGTTAGCTCTACTCTGGTCAAGGTTTGGAAGAGAAAATACAAGATGAAAAGTAAAGTACTAAACAGAAAATAAACTCTAATCTACCCAAGAATCTCTTTCAGGTCAAAGACCGTACTTGGGAGAGCATGGGGGTAAGTGAATCGGAAATGATAACAAAAATAACGTATTGGAATGGAAACTAATCTAAGAGCATATTAAAAGATCTAAACTAGAAACTCAAACCAATCAAAGAAGACTACAAGGCTTCCCCAAATGGGGAAGTGAATGTGGGGGCTTAAAAACTCCACTTGCAACTTTATTATGAGAGTACAAATGCCCTTGGGAATGAAACCCTTGTAGGGACTTTGAAAGAAATAACTTGGAAAATATTTAAAACAAACTTCTAAAAGCTATTACAAAGGATAAATACTAGTCTTGGTTTGGATCGTCCTTTTGTATTTTTTATGGCTTCTTGTATTAGAAGCTTCTTAACTTTCTTCTCCTTTGAAAACACCTACACCAATTCAAATCATCTAACAAGGCACCCTTTAATGTTAAATAAAACACTAATAGAATTTGAAACTAGCTAATTCCTAGATCTAAATCTACATGCAAGATCCTAAATGCAAAATTCAAAACAACTTCAAGTGAGATCTAAGCTAAAGATGCCTAAGAGTTTACTTTTAAATAGATGCAACTAACTATTAAGACTAAACAAAAACTATTACTAACAACTTCAAACCTTCAATCGTTTTGCTTGTTTTGATGTGTATTTTTTAGGGCAAATCCAAGATGGACGAAAGGGAAAGGATGGCAATGTGAGGGGACACAAGCAAGAGGAGGAGGGGACCTAAGTGAGGTAAGACGAGAGTAGAAGAGTGGATAGAAGAGGCAAAAACGAGAGGGGAAGAGGCCCAAAAAAGAGGTGGGACGAATGGAGAGGAAGAGAAGGTGGATGGTAGGGTGAAGGGAGAAGGGACAAGGAGCGAATGGGAGGATGGATGAGGCAAAACGAATGGAAAAGATGCCAATGAGGAGATGGGACGAGAGCTAGAAGGAGGTAGATGGGGCTAGGGCAATGGAGGAATAGGCTAGCAAGTCAAATGCAAAAGGTTTTCAAGGAGAAGACAAGAGGGCTTGAAGAATGGGAAGCCTAAGGTACAAGTAACCAAGGTTTTTTGAAATAATTTTGTTTTAAGGATGGATCTTGGAGCAAAGTCTCTTTGTGTTTCTTCTTGGAACAACCTCAACCCTTGTAGATCCTGGAAAGACAAAAATGTTAAAAATCACTTGTGATGATGAAGATGGGCTAGATGCAGCCGAACTCACACCCTCCTACACCTGGAAAAACATCTTCAAAGACAAACAACTCAATGCAAAAGTGAGATCAAATATATGACTAGTATGCTACAAAAACCAAGGTTATATCAATGTTGGTATAACTGAGTACATCCTATTCATATAACTCACTGATCAACATTGCATAATAAACCAAAGTGCAAACCACAAATGGTAGATCTTATGTTCTAGAATATAGACTTCTAAAGCTAGTTACTTGATCAATCACATAAGCATTTAATTGAAAGCATAGAAAAAAGTCACCTCACAAGAGAAGCGTTCATCAATGTTGCACAAATCGCATGGACCTCCAAAGTTGAATTTTATTTCAAGATAGCAATTGCTATGATCTAGTACAAATTTGCCAGAGTAATGGTGCACAAAAATTCCATGAGATAACAACCCAAATGGGCCTCTCTTTATAGTAGAACCACTAGCTAAAACCCTAGGTCGAATTGGCATAGACATGAAGGTCGAATTCCAATCAATCCAAGCTTGGAGGGCTGATTCACATGACAACTCGACTTGTTGGTAGGTTGAATGGATAGGTGGCAAGCTCGACTTTGTAGATTGCATGGGAAGTATCACCTCTCGAATGGGGAAGTTACAACAAGGATCCACGTGAGCTAGATGAAGATTGACGTGAGCTTCAAGAGGAGGGTGAGTTGGTTGGTGGGATGAGAAGTGGAGTGTGGTAGGTACTAACTCGTGACTTGCAAAGGGAGCCAAGCTATGAGATTGGGTGAGTCATGAGGGGGCACCCACCTTAGACTTAAATGCAAAACTACCAACCCATTTATCAATTGACAACTCACCAAATCGACTTTTGCATGAAGAAGGGCGAATTAGCTTGAGTGGATAATCTTCTGGTGACGGGATAGTTGACTGGATTCACTTGGAGTTGATTGGAATCTTCATAAATGTCTATTGCCATGTCATTTAGCCTTTTATTTTAATCATTTCTGATTATTTTGGAGAGTTTTGGATATCTCCAAAATATTCAAATTTATTAATTTAATTAATAATTTCTCTGTAAATGACTTTTTAAAGAAAATATTAATTATGAGGCTGAATTGACATCCGAAAGTTGGGTTTAGCTGGTCCATGGGTCATGTGTGATTTTTGGCTTGTGAAACGAGCCATCAAACACTAAATTCGGACCCCGGATGACTGACATATTACAAACTCAAATTTCTCTATTTAAACTATAGAGAAATTTAATTAAAATTTAAAAAATAATTAAAAATTAAAAACCCCAAATCCGACGCGTCCGGTAAAAATTTTTTGAAATTTTTTTTCTGGGGCTCCTAGAGACTTAGGACATGACCAGAACCTATTCTAATAGTGTCTAGTAGGTTTATATATTATAGTTGGACTCCAATAACCCCCCATGGCACAAATTTCCAAAATCGGGCATTCCAGCTTTGGAGGAAGCAGGAGAAAAACCAAGAGATTATATCTCGCCTGAAGCAAAGTATAATCTGACGGTGAAAAAACTCCCTGGAATACCTTAGTTGTTTAATCCAGTCATGGGGAACCGAGCCACTCAGACCCTACTAGCACACTTTATTACAAACCCCCATGGGGCCACGGTCATGTCGACTCAAAAAACAAAACTGGCTAGACCCAAATATTTGAAACCCAGATACTCTGGAAGTGAACACTGATGTGTTCCAACACTGGTGGCTCAATAAGGTTTCAACTATTGTACAAATCAGTTGATAACATATAGTTGGCTAATTATATGAATAAGAGAGCACCCTGCACCCTTTATGCATTGCAGGATCATTCAGATTTCAGTTCAGTCATCAGTTTGGCTATCTTTGACTTGGTCAACCTAGTTTGACCTGGTCAACATAGGTCCCGAGGAAGATATGACTACAGTTGTTCAAGATTGCTTATATGGGTCCAGTACACCATTCCATGCTTCAGTTGGTTGTTATTGGCCATTATTCAACATTTTTATGGTTTATTATTATTATTATTGTTAAATTAATGTAACTTCAAAGAATATTCTACTTGTACTTTATTATTGTAATTCCGTCGGGGATGTTTTACCTCCGTTCGGAGATGTCATTATTATATTTGGTCATGTAAAAGTCATGAGGTTAAACCTCCATTGTAAGTTGGGTTGTTAGTACCCAAAAGAATATAATATAAATATTATATTGAGTGTTCCTAGAGAGGTCGGCCCAGTTAGGTATTAAAAGTTAAGTGAAAAGTAAAGTATAAATAGAGAGTGAGTTCCTCTCATTTGTACATTCACTCACTTGTGCAATTCGCATTAGAGGAGAGAGAGAGATATCTACAAAGGAGGAGGATTGGCTTGGGTCTAGAGTTTGATCTTTTTGTCTCTCCTATTTGTGAGACCTATTTTTGGGCATTGTACTTTGATCATCTATATTGAGGAAGTTCTTGCTAGTTCCCAGGATATATTGTTTTGTGCTTTGTGATTGTGTATCTTTCAGAGATCCTTATTATGTTGCTATTGTAAATAATGTATTGAATGCTAATGAAGTTGGAATCTAGTCTATAGTAGCATATAATATTAACAATTATGGCCATATTTTATTTATCAGACTTGGTGTTGGCTCCTAGAGGCATATTCGGATGGATTCATGAGGTTCTTGTAGTCATTATTAGTGGAATTGAGGACTCTAATTCCACTGGCATACTCAGTTTGTTGATCTGGGAAAGGGAAAGGGAAATAATGGCACATTTATTCTACAGCAATAAAATCAACATTTTACTTCATTAAAAAAGTGACTGTGGCTACTCCAAGAATTTGATTTGGCTAGTGTATGGTTGGGAAATGATGTGGGATGACTTGACATGATCTCTAGGGGCTCTATGGATCATTCTTCATGCTTTTCTCTCAGCGATTGGGTAGCACTTATTTATTGGCTTGCTTAGAGAGGACGTCCTCCATGAGGGGCGCACTTCACCATGGCATATTATGACATTATTGATGTATCTTTATTATTGTTGTATTGATGATGCTCTAGGGTGAATTGAGCCCCTAGGTGCCTCCCCGCATCATGAATTACATGTTATATTTCATTATTATGATGTATCTATCATAGCTTGGGCGTTAGAGGCAACAGTGTGCCCCCCTTTATGAGCTTGATCCATGTATCAATGTACAATTAGATTTTCGCAGTTGATGATGTTATAATCTCAACAGTCATATGAGAGTTAGTTAAAATGTGGACACCACTTTTCTCCTATTTAAGAGAGGTGATCCCCTCATTGCAAAGCATTGAGACTTTTGGCACCGGAACTATTGAATAGAGAGAAATCTTTTGTGATCCAAATACTAGTGTAATTGTGGATGGATGCTTGTGATGGTGAATGAAATTATCTTTTGCTTGCATTGAAAGATCTTGGTGAATAGTTCTCGCATATTTTGGTCCATATTCATTGCAAGAAAGAGAGGTCGATTTGGGAGGGGCGCATTGGTTGAGGAGACTCGCTCTCTCTCTCTCTCTCTTAAATTTCGGTTTAAAAGGGAGTGGTTCTATCCTAGTTATCAACCATTCTTTATCTTTTGCTTCTCATTTGTATTTACTTATTCTTCTTGTCGATTTAACTGATTGTATCTTGGCTTGGCAGGAAGGAAGGGCACATTGGGTCATTGGGCACTTCATTTGGACGAGGGCTTCAACAAATCTTTCATTTGATCTATGCAAGGGTAATCTTCACCATTTCAGCAATTATTTACAATGACCAAGTAAGTGTTTCACATCTCTTTTCTCTATTTTATTTTCTATCCATTTGTCACTCTCAACAAATTGACACTCAAACCCTCATAAAAATTATAAAAATTTATTTGCGTCACATAACTTCAATTTTTGGCAAAACTTTTCTGGGTTTTATTCCTTACCCCCTAGGCCACAAAATCCCTCCTAAGAAGTCATCATTTGGGACTCCATTTCCCAGCACCGAAGGCACTAGTCTCTCAGGCAATTTGCACTTCCTGGATAGTCGGTCAATTTTCCCGTTTTGTGATCTCGTCTCTGCTTGTGTTCTTAGACATTGTCATATCTTTCATCAAGCAAATCATCCAAGGTGTTAGGAAGATTTAATCCTCATCTAAATTATTATCCTGGGCATCTTTAATTTTTTCCATTTAAATCCCCCCAGGGTAGTGACTTAGTCCATTTTCACCTAGCACCATCATCCTAGATCTTGTGCCTTATTCTTTAACTACCAAAATAATCTATTTGAATTCTCTTCTCATTCCTTAATTATCACAATCCATAAGATTTCAATATCAATGGCTATCTCTAGTTGGTATAGGATTTTATTAACTAGATACCTTACGTACTCTATAGTTATAGTTTGATCTAGTGCCTTAGCTTTAGATCTTTCCTTCTAGGTTAGATCAAGGTCTCACCCTTTTTCACTATGTTTCAAGTGGCATAAAGTGAAGAGAATCCTGATCCACGTGACAACCGATCCATCTCGATATTACAGTTAGTGGTGTGTCTCGGGATGTCCTCCATGTTCAGATGCCTAGCATGGAGGTGCATTTTCAGTATAGACATCAAGATCGGATAGAGGGTGAGATGCACTCTACCATGTGGCATGATTCCAGCAGTGGATGCATCCTTTCAGAATGATTTGCGTCATGCATGCAAACTCTTCAAGCTGCTGGTGTGGCCTTGGGGGCAAGTCAGAGTCAAGTGCTGTCACTTGGGACTCGACTCCTCCGTCTAGGCTTTCCTAGCGAAGCCAAGGGGGGTGGACCCTAAAAAATAAAAAGAAACTAAAGCCTCTAATCTAGGAGTTATCAAAAATACTTTTGATAACCAAGAACAGACAACATATACTTTGATCAAATAAAACAATCATTTATCATTTGCTCTCATTTAAAATAGCCATCATTTAACTGCACATTAGTCAACAATATAAAATAAAATTTGCAACAAGACCAGTGCCTTATAATGGAGTCAAATAACAAATGCATAAGCAGAAAAGGTAAATGTTGTGCGAGTGTTCTTGGTTTATTTTAAAAATTAATGTGATGGTGATCTTTTTATTAAAGGCATGTGGGTTCCCGATATACGCAAGGTACGGGGGAATATGTCCGGAATTTTGAAGCGTGGCTTCCCTCTCAGGCTTTGGGCTGAATCGGAGTCTCGAGGAGGTGTTCAGATGCTATACCAACGAGGGCAAGCCTAACGGTTTCCAAGAGGTCACTATCCAGTGTTATCCCAAGCCTTCTGGAAAATTTGCCCACGACAACAAAATGCGTATTGTGCCGGATTTTCACAAAAAGGATTTTTTATTGGGGCGGTGTTAGATCCTATTACTAGTCATCCCCTCCTTTCTGGTGTGTACCAACTGGATCAGACTGAGCTGCAAGTTGGTCACAGAGCATACGGGAGAAGACCTTGGTATTTTTATAAAAAATTTATGAACCCAAATTTTATCTTTGTTAAAACCCCAGGAGTCTCTTTTCAGGCACGTATTTCGGGCAAGCCCTCATACATAAACCCTACTTCGGGAAAGCAAGGGGGGGCGTTATGAGTTTGTAAAAAAAATGTGAAAAACTAGGTTGTGAGTGAACTTGTGGCCCGCCAGTGGAACGGACCAACAAGGTTTATTTTAATCCTAATTGATTTTATTAGATGCCGGAAAACAAAGAAATAAACTACTCTAAAAATCACGGCATGAAAATGAGACGACACAGGCCACCCCTGGGGGGATGGGGTATGGGCGCTGGCTAGCCCACTTGCTCTCGTTAAAAATGTTTACAATGATTTAGAGAAGTGCCCCAGTCTACTTAATGTGACTTGGTGGCTTACAAAATTATAGGAAAAATATGACCGGTTTTGAAAAATATGGAAATTTGTCCTCCGGATCGCCTGGATGCTCGAAATTTTGGCAGCACTTCCTCCTACCTGTTCGTCTTTTGCTGCAAACCAGCAAGCAATAATTAGTATAAGATGCCCAAAAACACTTTAAGAGTGTCTTTGGAACACCTCCTAAAAAAACCCAAAAAAATTCTAAGTTAAAAACTAAGTAAAAATGACGAAAAATAACCAAGTAAAACAAGCTATGGGGCTTGTCTACTTGGGATCTTTGCTAGCCCTTTAATGGCTGCAAATTTCAAGCTCTAGGGCAGCCAGGTAATACTTTGCAATCAGATCTAATACTACTTTAGAAAAACTTGAAAGATTTCGACAACTTAAACTAGTTTTTGAAAAGAAAGTACTAGATAACCATAAAATTTGATTTTTTTTTTGTGAAAGAGAGAGAGAGAGATGGAACAAATCCTTGTTGAAAATCGAAGCTTTGAAGATGGTACAGTGATGTTTGAAGAGACTATATCTGCAAACAATGATTAGTAAAAAGGGGAAACAAACAAGATCCTCCTTCTTGCCAACTCAAGAAAATACCTGCACATCACAGATCTCACCAAACAAAATATTAAGTGTAGATATATATACTCATAAGAAACTAAGCTGCTACAATAAACAAATTGAACACAACTTATCTCATAGATGAGCACACCACACCCTTGAAGAATGAAACTTATGCACAAGTCATCTTGGAAAATGAATCAAGATACTACATCCACATGTAACAAAACACCACAAGCTGACCTCCAAAGTCTTCTTTTATTCAAATGATACAAACTATTACAATCATAAGTCCGCTGCTCCAATTCTCACTCTCAAAAAAATGGAGTGGGCAGCCATGCTTAAATAGCCAAAGATGGAGAGAAATGGGTGGAATGAGTGGCATAACTCGTGGAGAAAATGGGGCTGCCCACTCCCATGTAATGGGCTGCCAAAATCAGCCCCAAATCAGCTAAAACTCAGCCATGTGACAGCCCATAAATATAGCTGCAAATTCCATGATTTAAGGGGCCCAATTTTGGGAAATATGCCCCCCTCAAATGGGGAAGTAATCCCACTAATATAGCTGCCCGGAATCTTTCCAAAATCAGCTCTTACAACTCCTAAAACATAGCTGAAAAAATCAGTCCATAAATCACTCCCAAAATTTAATATTTTTATTAAGTCATTTTTTCACTTTTTCAATTTTTTATGACTTTTTGGGGTTTTTTTACTTTTTTGGATTTTTGTGGAAAAATAATCACCCAAACATTAGAAAGAGTGGGTTTAGGGGTTTAAGGGGTGCTCTGAGTTAGAAAACGAGCACCCCTAAGGCAAAAAATACCTCCAGATGCCCCTTATAGGCCAATTACAAATTTTTTAATTGAACCATTAAAAAATGGCCCAATTTACGGAAAAAATAAAACTTGCCGAAAATTAAAAACAACCTAGGGGGACTTAGCACATGTCCATATGACTCAAAATTAACGCCTAGCATGTTCATATACATTGACTCATAGACTTTAACAATCCCCTAAGGCCCGTCAGCCTCCCCAGGCATTCCAGCTTTGGAGGAGCAGGAGAAAAACCCATTAATTATGTTATGCACTAATGCAAGACATAATAGATAGGTGAAAAAACTCCTTGGAATACCTGACTTAGCCAAAAAGTCCTAGGGAACCAAGTCTTTTACAAAACACCATGCTAGTACGTTTTGTTACAAACCCCGCAGGGCCATGGACATGTGGAAAATTTTAAAAACGGGGGCCTTTAAAAGGCCAGCTGGATATCAAATCACCAAAAATGAACATGTATCATGTTCCACTCTGCCGGCTCGCTTGATAATCCAACCAAGTACAACTTAGTTGGCAACACTCTATAGTTATAGTTTGATCTAGTGCCTTAGCTTTAGATCTTTCCTTCTAGGTTAGATCAAGGTCTCACCCTTTTTCACTATGTTTCAAGTGGCATAAAGTGAAGAGAATCCTGATCCACGTGACAACCGATCCATCTCGATATTACAGTTAGTGGTGTGTCTCGGGATGTCCTCCATGTTCAGATGCCTAGCATGGAGGTGCATTTTCAGTATAGACATCAAGATCGGATAGAGGGTGAGATGCACTCTACCATGTGGCATGATTCCAGCAGTGGATGCATCCTTTCAGAATGATTTGCGTCATGCATGCAAACTTTTTAATTAAAAAACATACAAAAGTGGGATTTTTGCATGCACTCACTTTAGGGTTTCAGAAACCCTAATCAGTCAGTGAGTTATTATAAAGAGGTAGTGTTGTCCTCCGAAATGGCATGCGTGTCGTTTGAAAGCCCAAAATGCAACACACCAACTGGAATGACAACTCTCTCAGGAGAGAGGCCAATGTCACCACACTCCTCTCCTCTTCGCTTCAGGTTGGCTCTTCTCCAGCACTAGGGGGGTATCCCTAAAATAGGATCGCTAAGGCAGGTACAGTAACGGGCAAGGTGAATGGAAGAGGCTGCCTTAGAGAAACGGATGTAACAAAAGATAGTTTTTAAATGGGTGATGGAAAAGAAGGGAAGATCAATCCTCAGGGAAAGACCAGTGCCAGTACCAGAAGGGGAAATGGAGTCAAAAGGGGGCTCATGGAGGCTTTATGCTTCATAAAAAGTGAGACGAATCTAGAATGCATAAACAATCAAATCTTAATCAACATTTCGTACAACCGAATACTGATGTCCATTGAAAAACTAATTGTTCAAGCATAATTAACCAACTTAATCCTAAATGGCTAATCTATTGTGCTTGATAAAGCCCTCACAAGCTAGATTCATTCTACAATTTGAAATACATCACACAAGCACATGAAGAATGCTCCATCTGTCTACAAAACCCAGCTGATATTTTCATTAAGCTTGAAAGGGAGAGAAACCCCAGAAATTTTCCATCTTTTTACAATGAAAGAGGTTTTCCTCTTTATAGGCCAAAAAGGCTCTCAAGAATCAAAATAATAAAATAAAAATCAGGATGCAAATCCCCTTTTTACTAAAGTCTAAGTAGACTTTATTGTATAACTGAAGCGAGCACTCTCCAGCAGCAGCTAAAAATCAAACTGTAGCACACCTGTCAACCAACCAAAATTAAATATGAAAGGTCCAGTCCCACAACTGGCTGTAAAATGACGCGTGGAAGAAACTACCTAGCGATGGAGAAGCCATATGTGATAGCCACCGAGAACAAGAAGTGAAACCCTACATGTAATCGGCTGTTAATAGTAATGATGCGAGGTTGCCAAAATGTGAAACTGACTCTTATCAGCTGTTCAAACGCTGTGTAAACAAAACGACTGCCATCAAAAGAAAACACGCCCCACCGATTTTCTGCTGCCAATACATCATCACTGAGTTGATGACCGGTGATGCTCGGCAGCTCCCATAACTGATCTTCCCTATCGCTGGCTGTCATGAAATCAGCGGAAAACTCCATGTTTAGCAGCTTGGCGATTTCTGATTTACAAATCAAAAACTGCGCTGGCGCGATTGACATTTTGCTTGAAAGTCGAGCTGTGGCATTTATTGCAATTACTCAATGCGATGGCACCTTGGGCTGCTACTCGACTGCTTTAAGACGATGACGCGTGGAAACAACCTTTTTTATTGACCGTGAGCTAAAATTTGAAAGTATCGGGCTTTGGTATTTGTTATAACTCTCAGCATTGCTCAATCGGCTGCCGAATTTCATGCTTGCTCGAAAACGATGAATTCCACCATGCTAACCGCCCCTAAACAACCACGTCCTGAAAAATGCCCTTACACTCATCTTTATCTAAGGGTCAAAGGAAATCGATGATTCACAGCTTGGCGTGACCTTCGATCGGTTTTAAACTTGCTGCCCACTGAGACCCGAGTTTTGGCACTGAATCGCAATGTTGGACGATTAGAGTAGGTGAGCTTAACATCAACCAATCGGCTGCTAATAACGTGACCTCCGAGCCGTGAGTGCTGCTCCCTGTAACAATACCTGATAAATTGAAAATGGAAGTGTCTCCATTGAATGATCGAGCTAGAGTAACAATTGTCGGATCAAATTTTGCCCTCATATTGCAGCATCAACGTTTTTATTTTTTACTTTTATAGCTCAGGTCAGTTCGCCTGCAATGGCTTGATCATGGGAGCTCACGCTCGAAACTCTGTGGAAGACGTTTCAAAAAAACACATGAATTTTTCCGAGCAGCTGTCAGCGCTAATTGTGAAACTGACCACCAATGCACTTTGATTTCTCAGGAAACTCGAGTCTCGGCTTTCTTCCATTGTGGGACGGGAATGCCATACGGATTGGGAGACTTCTAGTGAACAAATTAAATGCACCGATGCTCTTCACAGCCTGCAGAATTGTATCTGCCTTTTTGTTATACAAGCTTAAAACAATATTGTCAGCAGAAGTTGCAAGGATTGTACCAACAGTACCAACCATATACCCAGCTGTGCATGTTACTGCCAGTTGTTGAATTACCGAGCATTCAGTCTTTTGCTTTTGTGCAACATTTTGATATAGGAAATCGACTGTGTGTTCAAATGTTGAGAACATCATCATAGCGAATGGAAGGTTCCGACACCACAAAGGAAAAATTCTTTTGTAAAACCCTGAACAACCTTCAGTTGTGTAGAGCTTTGGAAATCCATCTACCAAGCCTTTAGCAAATCTAGGCTGTGTCTGAACTTGAACTTTTACAGCTTCAACAGGACATAGAGCAACATCAGCAATTAGCTGTGCAGAAGCACTGGATGCGAGATAGATTAGTGTTTTTTTTTATGCTCGACTTCTGGGCCAGCAGCATCACAGTAAACTTTCTTGAAGTACTCATACGAGCCAAACCTGCAGGCACCTTGGGCAACATAACCAAAAAGCTTCGTTATTAGTGGCCTTCCTCTGAGAAATGCTAAAATAGGCAGGCACCGTGACCACTGTATCTTTGATATCACATTTAAGATGTGCTTCGGTTATCACTTTCATCTTTGATCAGCATCCACAAAATTGAAAGAAAATCCTCAGCTGAACCAACATCTTGGTTCTACTTTCTAGCGACCACCCATGTAAAAATGGGGAGTAACAGGTAGGAGGTCATTTGAAAAGGTTACTCAGCAGTTTCTTCAGAGAGAGAGGAGATTAAGAGTAAGGGCGCACTTATGCATGCAGAGAGGGCGACTTCCTGAAAGAGGGGGCGCACCTGCAGAGAAAGACAGTGAGGGGATCTGAGAGGGATCTGTCCTAACTTGATCAAAGGCACAGATCAGCCATTACAGTGAGCAGTGAGAGCATCTATGAAGTGTTAGCTCAAAGACTAAGCTTGGGCGACTTTCCAAAGTAGAGGGGTGCACTTCCTAAGGAGAGGAAGACGTGTTTGTCAGGAGAGTTGTTCTTCTCAAGGCTAGGTGGGCCAAGAGTACCAGGAGTGATCTTCTTCAGTGATTGCAGAAGATCAAAGCAGATCTCATCAGGGTTTGAGTGAGATCTGAGGAGGGGTGACTTCAGTACAGAGGGGGTGCATTTCCCATGTAGAGGGGGCGCAATCCATCCAGAGAGGTTGCAATCTTTTTTCATTGACAAGGCAGATCAGGGCAGAGTGATTAGAGAGGTTGTACTACATCCAGGGATTGGCAGTGATAGTATTTCAGAGATTTAGATCAGAGCAAGGAGCAGCGACGCATTTCCCATGAGTAGCAGTTGAGTCTGCATGCAAATCTAGGGTTTTGGAACCATCAAGTTCTATTGTATCTTCTCAACTTCTGCTCAAGAAAGAAGAAATCCCCTTATATGCCATTGGTTGTGTACCTTTCCTCTCTATTATATGCTCTAGGTGTTAAAATTTTGAATTTGACAGCAGTAGCAGACTGTAAATATAAAAAGTGCAAAGATAGCTAACTGTAAATACACATAAAAAATAGAACACAGTATTTTTCACGGGGAAACCTTTCAACGACAAAAACCCCAAAGCAATTAATAATAATTTATCTCCTGAATGAGATAACTGAGTTTTAAACCAAGCGGAGAACAAGCCTTTTCAACAATTCAGAATTTGTTTTATTTGCCAAGAAGAACATTGATGAAGGTAAGCTTCCTGTATAAGTCTGTTCTGTCATCAAACTGCCTTCATACCATCTGCCTGTTCATTACTGATTTCTGATGCATACCCTACTGAGGGTGTTATGATCTGTCCACACCTTTTCCAGGGCTGCCAATACCTGTTCAAGCTCTTTCTAGGGCTGTCGTGACCTGCTGTAGGTTGTGGGTGCCCTAACAGGGCTGCCAATATAGAGAGAAAACTTGAAAAAAGCCCTAGCAGAATTCGGGTGCTCAGTACAGGGCCCTAGCAGAGCTAAAGTATAATGCAGAAAACTTCTAGGTAGGATTCAGCAATACCCTAGCTAAGTTAGTGTAATAGGTTAGGGCTTTCACTCCTCCAAGAATTAGAACCTAGCAGAAGTAAAAACTCAGCAGAAGATAAACCCACACACGAGCTGATCAAATAGTTAAAGTCCACGAACTGAGCAGGGAGGATACTTCAAAAGTCGATAGTCATAATGAGAGATTCTTCCTCTTTATTTATAGAAGGTCGAGTGGCAAAAAATTCATACAATGAAGCCGACCTGTCCTTAAATCAATTTATATATTTTTTTATTATTTATTTTTGTCCTCCAAAAAGAAATAAGTATGAGGCCGACCTGTCCACCTGTCCTTCACATATTTACATCATTTTTATTTTTTTTCTTTTCTTCACTAATGAGCCAACCCATAATAAATAAATAAATAAATATATATTTATTTTTCTTCTTCTAAATGGTGGGTTCGTGGACTAAGCCAAGCAATGCTTGGGTTTCATTTATCTTCAATAAATCATGCAGGTGTTCTTCAAGGTCTTCATGTCCACTCCAAGTACATCATCATAGGGAGATAAACTAATTGCTTTAGTTCACCCTCCTCTTGCCACCAAGACCAAGTGGAGGAGTACACCACTTGCCCAAACCCGGTCTAGGGCTTACAGTGAAATCCTGGTAACTGACCAGGTACCTCCATTCTCCCAGAGAATGGCTCTCAGCCCCAGGCTGAGCTTCCAGTCCCAGACTGGATCAATATCCTGGTAACTAACCAGGTGCCTCCATTCTCCCAGAGGATGGCTCTTAGCCCCTGGCTAAGTTCCCAGTCCCAGACTGGGTCAATATCCTAGTAACTGACCAGGTGCCTCCATTCTCCCAGAGAATGGCTCTTAGCCCTGGGCTGAGTTCCCAGTCCCAGACTGGGTCAATATCCTGGTAACTGACCAGGTGCCTCCATTCTCCCAGAGAATGGCACTCGATGTTGCTCAGGAAAAATCAACACTCCCTCTCAGCGAGAGGGTCATTCTCTGCAATACCAAGCTTGTCTCGAAAGTGCACAAGCTTTGTCAACGACAAGGGCTTGATCAATATGTCAGCAATCTGCTCATCTGTACGGATGTACTGGAGCTTCATGGCACCTCGCTGTACCATATCTCTGATGAAGTGGTACTTCATCTCAATGTGCTTTGACCTGTCGTGAAATACAGGGTTCTCTGAAAGCTTAATGCAACTCTGATTATCGCAATGGATAATAGTTGGTTCGAGCTTTCCACCAAACAGGTCCGAGAGAAGCTTTCTAAGCCAAACTGCTTCTCTGCAGGCATCACTGGCAGCAATATACTCAGCTTCAGCTGTGCTCTGAGCTATGGAACCCTGTTTTCTGCTGGACCATGAGATCATGGTTGATCCCAAACTGAAACAGTACCCTGATGTGCTTTTCCGGTCCACTGTACTACCAGCCCAATCGGAGTCAGCATATCCAAGTAGCATTACCCCACTGTTGGAGGTATATCTGAGCCCATATTTAATAGTACCTCGCAAATATCTGAGCACATGTTTGGCAGCTATCCAGTGTATGTGCTTTGGCTCGGACATGAACTGACTCAATGCATTCACTGTATAACAGATATCTGGTCTCATGTGCACTAGATACATCAAAGATCCAATAAGTTGGCGATACTGAGTAGGATCCACTGCCTGTGAAGAAGTAGCTGAGTCACGTAACTTCTTCAGATTTGATGTCATGGGTACACTCATGGGTTTGCAATCATGCATCCCAAACCTCTGCAAGATATCAACTGTATACTTCCCTTGAGACAGAAAGATCTCATCTGGCTTCTGCCAGACCTCTAAACCATGAAAATAGTGCATGAGTTCCAGATCCTTCATTTCAAATTCTAAAGTAAGCTCCCTCTTGCACTGAGCTATCAGTTGCTCCTCTCCAGTGAGGAACAGATCATCCACATATAGGACTAGGATCAAGACATGGTTCTGAACAACCTTAAAGTAAAGGTTGGGATCAGCAGTGCTCTTGGAGAATCCCAAACTGTGAAGGTAACCATCAATCCTGGCATACCAGACCCTTGGGGCCTGTTTGAGTCCATACAAAGCTTTCTTTAGTTTGCACACATGAGACTGCATTTCATGTGTCACAAAACCTTCAGGTTGCTCAATGTAGACCTCTTCTTCAACTTCTCCATTAAGAAAAGCTGTCTTTACATCCATTTGATGGAGTTTCCATCCAAAGACAGCAGCGAGGGAGATAATGGTTCTGATGGTGGTATACCTAGCAACAGGAGTAAATGTTTCATCATAGTCTATGCCTTCCTTTTGTGAGAAACCACGTGCCACAAATCTTGCTTTATATTTCTCAATGCTGCCATCAGCAGCATGCTTGATTTTATAGAGCCATTTGGAAGTTACCACAGACTTCCCTTTTGGTCGAGGAACAATTTCCCACACATCATTTTTCATAATGGAATTATATTCTTCTGTCATGGCATCAATCCATACCTAATGAGACTTTGCTTCTTTGAATGTAGAAGGCTTTGCATCAATGAGCTTACTCATAAGACCTGAGTATTTCTGGGGCTTCTTGCTCTCTCTGAATGGCCCAGAAGGAGCTTTATGCTTCTCTGTTTCTTGCAATATTTCTCTCGCCCAAGTAGGTCTTCTCTTGGAAGGAGGAGCTTCAAGTAGTTCTTCAGCTGGTCTTTCTGGTTCTGAGTAAGCATGAGGTTCATCTTCTTCCTCCCTCTGATTCTCTGAATGAGGAGAGTCTGGAATGTCGGAAAGAGATCCTTCTGGATCTTTTGGAAGCTCTTTGGAGTGGCGGAAAACAGCTTCCTCATGAAATATCACATCTCTGCTGATTTCAATGTATCTTTGACCAGGAACATAGATACGGTAGGCTTTTGAATTTTCACTGTACCCAACAAATGTGCCTTTCTTTCCGAAAGGCTCTAGCTTTAATCTCTTTTCTTTTGGCACATGGATGTAGACTGGAGTGCCAAAGATCCTCATGCGGTCAATTGCAGGTTTCTTTCCTGTAAAGACTTCTTCTAGAGTCTTTTCTCCCAAAATGGCATGAGGACTTCTATTTTGAATATAGACAGCTGTACCAACAACCTTAGCCCATAAAGACAAAGGAAGATCTAGATCACACAACATGGATTTAGCAGCCTCACAGACTCTTCTGTTCTTCCTTTCTGCAACCCCGTTCTGTTGGGGGTTGTAAGGTACAGTCAACTCCCTCTTCATCCCTTCTTCTTGGCAAAAATCATCAAAATCATTTGATTCAAACTCACCTCCATTGTCTGACCTTAAGATGCGAATGTGTCTTCCTGTCTGATTTTCAATCAGTGCCTTGAACTCCTTGAACTTATCAAAAGTTTCACTCTTAGCCTTTAGAAAGTAAATCCAAGATTTATGAGAGTAATCATCAATGAACAGTACATAGTATAAACAACCACTTAAGGAAGGTGAAGACATGGGTCCACAAATGTCAGAGTGAATCAAATCCAAAATCCCTTTTGATCTGCTGTGACTTTTGGGAAAAGACTTCTTGGTATTTTTACCAAGGGCACAACCTTTGCAAATACCACTATGTTCATTAGAAAACTCAGGCATACCTATAACCATCTTTTGAAGACCAGGGAGAACTGCATAATGAAGGTGCCCAAACCTACGATGCCATAGCTCACAAGGGTTGATAGTATTGTGAACCAATGCTTGAGTAGAGTGTCCAGATGCCTTGTAAAGGCCTCCCTCTCGAACCCCAATCAATTCTGCTGCACTCAACCTTTCATTCTTTGACCACAGCAAAACCTTTTTGTCCATGAATATAACTCTGTAGCCTTTGTCTTCTAAGCCAGCAACAGAAAGAAGATTTTTCTTCAAGCCTAGAACATATAGTATGTCTTCAATGTGCAACATGGTTCCTGAATCAAGTTGAAATGAGACTGAACCCACTCCCTCAATTTTGTAGGTGGAGTCATCTCCAAGTTCTACTTGAGTGGCAAACTTCTTCTTTCTGTAGCTTGTAAGGGCTTCACGGGAACCTGTCATATGTTTTGAGGCTCCACTGTCCACCAACCAAGAATTTGTGTTGTTGGCGATGGACCCAGCTAGGGCAAAAATCAAATAGTATTCTTTTCTTGATTCTTCTTGCTTGGAAGACTTTGTATTTTTCTTCTTCTTTGGTTCTTCTTCTTCAGCTGTAGATGCTTGGAATTTTCTTTTGGGCCTTCTCTGTGGCTGCCTACAGTCCCTAGCATAATGTCCCATCTTGAAACAATTGAAACATTTAATTTGTGACATATCAAGTTGCTTACCTTGTGGCTTGTTCTCTTTCTTCTTGGGAGGGAAGGTCTTCTTGAATTGTTTCTTGGTTTTAGCTGCTAGTGCAAGATTCCCTTCTTTAGGACCCTTAGTTCTGCACTGTACTCTACCTTCTTCTTCTAAACAGTCATGCCAAAGTCTCTCAAAATCTGGCTGAGTCTCACGCCCAATAACAGAAGCTAAGAAGGTTTCCCACGAACTTGAAAGACCATCAAAAACAGTTTGTACAAGGTCATCATCATCTACTGTAACCCCAATAGCAGAAAGTTGATCTCTTACCTAAGCAATCTTTGTGAAGAAAGAGGCCACTCCTTCATCTTTTTCCATCTTCAATGTACGAAGTCTATTTTTCAAGACTCTCTTTTGACTGGGTGCTTTCTTCTCGTACAAATTTGTCAAGGTGTCAAAACACTCCTTGGCTGTCTTCAGTGGTGTTATGGCAGGCATTATATTTTCCTTGACTGAGTCATAGATAATCCTCCTAGCCTTGGCTTGCTTCTTTTTGAATGTTGCCCTTCCTGTGTTTGACGTGGGTTCTTCTACAACATTGATGACCAAGTCATCAAGGTCATTCTCTTCCAAGGTGGCCATAAGCCTTGCTTTCCATGAATTAAAGTTTGTTGAACCCTCAAGCCTGTCCTCTGGTCTGAAAGAAGTAGAAGAAACCATCTCTGGTCTGTCTGTATTGTCCCAAGGTCTATGTAAGACACAGTCAATTGCTCAAACACTGTGTGCTTTACAAGCAGAGCTCTGATACCATGTTAAAATTTTGAATTTGACAGCAGTAGCAGATTGTAAATATAAAAAGTGCAGAGATAGCTAACTATAAATACACATAAAAAATAGAACACAGTATTTTTCACGGGGAACCTTTCAAGGACAAAAACCCCAAAGCAATTAATAATAATTTATCTCCTGAATGAGATGACTGAGTTTTACAACAGGCTGAGAACAAGCCTTTTCAACAATTCAGAATTTGTTTTATTTGCCAAGAAGAACATTGATGAAGGTAAGCTTCCTGTATAAGTCTGTTCTGTCATCAAACTGCCTTCATACCATCTGCCTGTTCATTACTGATTTCTGATGCATACCCTACTGAGGGTGTTATGATCTGTGCACACCTTTTCCAGGGCTGCCAATACCTGTTCAAGCTCTTTCTAGGGCTGCCGTGACCTGCTGTAGGTTGTGGGTGCCCTAACAGGGCTGCCAATATAGAGAGAAGACTTGAAAAGAGCCCTAGCAGAATTCGGGTGCTCAGTACAGGGCCCTAGCAGGGCTGAAGTATAATGCAGAAAACTTCCAGGTAGGATTCAGCAATACCCTAGCTGAGTTAGTGTAATAGGTTAGGGCTTTCACTCCTCCAAGAATTAGAACCCAGCAAAAGTAAAAACTCAGCAGAAGATAAACCCACACACGAGCTGATCAAACAGTTAAAGTCCACGAACTGAGCAAAGAGGATACTTCAAAAGTCGATAGTCATAATGAGAGATTCTTCCTCTTTATTTATAGAAGGTCGAGTGGCAAAAAATTCATACAATGAAGCCGACCTGTCCTTAAATCAATTTATATATTTTTTTATTATTTATTTTTGTCCTCCAAAAAGAAATAAGTATGAGGCCGACCTGTCCACCTGTCCTTCACATATTTACATCATTTTTATGTTTTTTTTCTTTTCTTCACTAATGAGCCAACCCATAATAAATAAATAAATAAATATTTATTTATTTTTCTTCTTCTAAATGGTGGGTTCATGGACCAAGCCAAGCTATGCTTGGGTTTCATTTATCTTCAATAAATCATGCAGGTGTTCTTCAAGGTCTTCATGTCCACTCCAAGTACATCATCATAGGGAGATAAACTAATTGCTTTACTTCACCCTCCTGTTGCCACCAAGACCAAGTGGAGGAGTACACCACTTGCCCAGACCCGGTCTAGGGCTTACAGTGAAATCCTGGTAACTGACCAAGTACCTCCATTCTCCCAGAGAATGGCTCTCAGCCCCAGGCTGGGCTTCCAATCCCAGACTGGATCAATATCCTGGTAACTGACCAAGTGCCTCCATTCTCCCAAAGAATGGCTCTCAGCCCCGGGCTGAGTTCCCAGTCCCAGACTGGGTCAATATCCTGGTAACTGACCAGGTGCCTCCATTCTCCCAGAGAATGGCTCTCAGCCCTGGGCTGAGTTCCCAGTCCCAAACTGGGTCAATATCCTGGTAACTGACCAGGTGCCTCCATTCTCCCAGAGAATGGCACTCGATGCTGCTCAGGAAAAATCAACACTAGGCTCAAGAAAGAAGAAATCCCCTTAGATGTTGGTTTTCCCCATTGGGGTTTCCAGGGTAAATTTGAGACTCACATGTTTGTTTGCCATATTTTGTTAAAGTTGATAGGAGATCTACAGTGTTTTTTGTTATAATTTTATTGATTAACTGTGATCTTCTCTGGCATAGAGAAGATGGGATTGTTTTGGCTTATAGAGACTCAAGGCCGATTGAGATCTCAGTTTCCCAGATTGAGTAGTGACATCTAGGAAAAACTATCTTGGTATTAGAGCCCCGGTAAGGGTAAGTGGGGGCATTCACACTCAGATTTGTGAGCAGTATACCAGATCTATGGGGATCCTCAATGGTGATATCAGATCTGTGAGATAGAGACCATATCTACCAGAACTGAAGAGTGAATCTTAGATCTGTGGTTGTAGAGGTCAGATCTATCAGATCTATGAGTTTGGAGATGAGATTTGAGATAGACCTTTCATATCTGGGCGAGTAGGCGCCAGATCTATGGCAGAGAATTCCTTTTGTTTAGTGGGATCTTGATTCAGTTCAGATTGACCAAAGATCGTGGCTAGCAGCTTACATGTTGAGGATCGGTTGGATGGGGTCTCAAACTTGAGTGCATGGAAGACCAGAGTTGTCCTACTTCCGAAGGAAAGTGATTTGTGGGATATTGTGGAGAGCACTACCACAAAACCTGTAACAATTCCATCAGAGATGCATTGGCAAAGGCAGCCTATGACAAGAAAAATATTAAGCCCCAGAGAATCATCCTTCATGTTATCAAGGATCATGTGATACCACATGTTATAGGTAAAGAGAACGTCTATGAGATGTGGGATGCATTGAAAAAGCTGTACCAAAGCTCTAATGAGAATAGGAAGATGGTACTTCGTGAAAAGTTGAAGAGCATAAAGATGGTCAAGGATGAGAGTGTGGCCACATACCTTACCAGGATAACACAGGTAAGAGATGAGCTGGGAGCAGTGGGGGAGAAGGTCGAGGATGGAGAGTTGGTTCGACAAGCTCTGAATGGCGTGACTAAGCCAAGTGTAGTGTTTGTTGAGTTTTTTGTGGCTAGAGAGAACCTCCCCAAGTAGGATCGCCTATGGGATGATTTCACACAGGAGGAGACCCGAAGAGGTTACATTTAGGGCTCCTCTTCTACAATCCCTAGGGAGGAGGATGTTGCGCTTGCAACTAAAGGAAAGCAGAGGTTCAAGAGGAATGAACAGAAGCAAGACCTGAGTAAGGTCAAGTGTTTTGCATGCAATGAGTACGGGTACTATGCAAGACAATGCCCTCATAGGAAAAAGAATAAAAAGGAGAAGGATTAGCAGGTAGCTGCAGCATAAGAGGTAGATGAGTTTGCTTCCAGATCTTAAAGGGAGTTCTCTCTTGCATCTTTTGTTTCAGGCCATGATAGCAATCAGCCTGAGGTTCAGGTTGATGAGAGGTGGATGATTGACTGCAAGCATTGTAGTCACATGACCGGGATGCGAGAGGCATTCCTCTTCCTTGAGTATACTCCTATGCAAATTGTTCGTGATGTTGAGGGTACTAAGCATATGGTCAAAGGAGTGGGACGAGTACAATTTCTCCTAGATTTTGGAGAACTCCTGGAGGTGTCAGGAGTCCTCTTATTCCAGGACTGAGAGGGAGCATATTTTCAGTAGCAGCATTGGATGTTGTCGGTTACTCTGTAGTGTTCCAGAGGGAGCTTATATTCACCTATCCAGAGGAAGTTGATTCAATGTTGATGGGTCACAGGATTGATGGGGAGTATATGGTTCGAGGCCAGCCCACGTCGGGCGCATCTAGGTGGTTGACTACATCTTCATCAGAGTTTGAGAGAGACAAAGAGCGAGATGCTCACAGTGTTGATGAGGCTCGGAGGAGTGATTCCTTGGACTCATATCGGATCGATGAGCGAGAGGCTCATGTAGGTACTGTTGTCACACCATAATAGCTGGGCTACTATTCTTGCTGAGCAGATATATGCACTTTCCAGAGCTTTGCTTTTACAGAGATAAGCTATGATGAGCATATTCATTTGAGATCACTTATGGATCAGAGCAGTATATGTATCAGATATTGATTAGACCTTGTGCCAACACTGAGCCTTGAGAGCTTAGATTTCATGACCGATGTGACCCTTTGTACCATACAGTTCCAGTTCAGTGCCTAGTTGTATTATTACAACAGTGTTTCAGTTATTTGTGGATGATTAGTATATGATGTGACCTATGGACTTGTGATTATTAGTACTGGATTATTATCTTGTTGTTTTAGTCATCTTCATAGCATTGACTTAGTACATGATTCATGATGTGGCAGTACTATTTAAATAATGAAATGAAATATCTTGGATGATGTTATAAATATAAAATTGGATGTATTACTTGCACATTAAGGTTTTCTGACAATATTCATTGGTTTCATTACCCTCATATGAGCATAAACATGGTCTTTCTTGACATCTTTGTCTGCTAGCTTAGGCACCACTTTCACTGGACTCCATTCATCCATTACCTTCCTTATTTGGCTTTCAACCTGACTTGCCTTCTTGACTTTTTGATATGGACGACTTCCCCATTTCTACCTCTGTGTTGGACCGCATCCATGTTTGTTTTGTGTCTCGGCTCTGAGTTGGTGACATAACTTGCCTTTGGTAAGTTGGAATGTATGCCTAAATCATTATGATTAGTTGTCCCGATGTTTGGCATTTTGCAGAACTCCCTCCAGTCACTTGAGTTGTTGTTGGCTAAAACTTAAAGCACATGTATTACTTATATTGGAAATGTATTATGAAATCCTGTGAACTTAAAATTCTAGAATGTGTTTCTTAACACACGTGAATAAAGGCTGAAGCAATGAACTGCTAAAATACCCCGCGAAGGGTATAAAAAGGTCCAAAAAGCAATGGTTAAACAAATGCTATATCTAAATATTGCTGACCTCATGATTGTAAATATGCCTCGGATGTAAGCTGCGATTAGTTGTGCTTCTTAGCACATGTGAAATCCCAGAGGGGTCATATAAACCAAAAAGGCCATGGAAATGAAATGAATGATCCTAATGAACCTGGATTAGCTTTGTTATCCACTAAATTGCACTTAGTGGATTCCAAGTGAACCATTGAAGTTGTGAACATGTTCAATGTTCGTCATCAGTGTTCCGAGATCCATCAGGCCAAAAAAATTTGGCCCTTTGTAATTTTTGCATGTCCAAACCCCTACGAGAAAATTGTAATAAGTTGGTCTATGCATGATTTTTTTATGAAAGGCTTGGCCGACCTTAGGGTTTGTTATCGGGGGGATACTCTAGAATGTTTTTTCCTTAGGAATTATGCGTTACACTTCAATGACGTATAATTCCCGAGTTTTTCACTCACACCTCCAAAGCTGGAGTATTTCCATGCTAGTAAATTTTGAGGGGTTATTAAAGCCTACTGAAATGTATTTTTGTAACATGCTAGCCATCAGTAATAAGTCGTATGGACATGCACTAGGTCCCCTAGGAGTTTGGTGTCATTCCGACGAAAATAATTTTTTCCGTAAATTAGACCATTTTTTAATAGTTTAATTGAAAAAATTCAAAATGTAATAAAAGTGTCGTCTGGAGGCAGAATTTGGCGTGGGGAGGCTCATTTTGATACTCAGAGCGTCCTCTTTACCCTAGTGCCCACTTTCTCCATGTTCTGGACGACTACGACATCTCTGAGAGCATTTTTCACTAAGGAGGCATCATTTTGGCATTTAAATGCTAAAAAATCCAAAAATGCACCAAAGGACAAAAATCAAAAAAGACAAAATTGATTAAAAAATTATTTTGGAGGGGTGGCATTATATCATTCTGAGGAGGGCGAATATATCAAAATATTAAAACATCATTTTGGGTGACATCACAAGTCAAAATTGGAATATTTGATTTGGGAGGAGCGCCCCTCCTCCTTCATGTGGGCAGCTCAACATTCATGTTCACGAGTGGGATGGGCGATTATATCCTTATGCCAAAAGCAATACTTTGGATTTGGTTAAAGCCAAAGTTTGATATTTTAATAAAAGAATGTGCCATCCTTCATTAAGCATGAGCGCTTTCCTTCACATGGGCATCATCTCCACATGGTCGATTTGCATTTGATGTGATGAAGTTCAAACTTTATGTTTTGCGGTGGATTGAAGTCTAGAAGTGCTCCCCTCATTCCTTCACGTGGTTGGTCCAACAGATTTGGCGGCTCTTGGTTCGTGGGTGAAGAAACCAAGGAGTGGCGCCTACCTCTTTGAAAGGTGGCACCATCACAACACAGATTAAATTAATGCGTCTCCCATATGGCTGCCCTCTCATCCTCCATCACTCGAATCATGGGATAGCGAGTGGATCTACGACCACATGATCCCTCATTCAAAGGATTTGTGTGCCCTCTCACCAATTCGATCTTCCTCTCTTATGAGGCTATAAAAGCAAGTTCATGCTCCATTATTCACAAGCAAGTGTGGATGCAGAGAACCTCTGCCAGTTTGTAAAGCATTGATCATTTTTTTTTAATATATTGTTGAAGACTTTGGAGGTCCATCTTGAGCAAATGTGGTGATTTTCATGAGGGGACATTGTACTTATTTCTTTCTTGCATACATTTATTTGTAGATCTAGCTTACTGGTTTGAATAGACATTTGCAGTTGTCAACTTGTCTATTTGTGAAAGAGTTTTAGAGATCTAGAAGTAGTCGACAATACTCGGTTGTATTTAAGCTCTTCAGTTTTCTTTTATTTCTGACACAATGGATCTACTTATCTTTGTTGTGAGTTTGTTTATTAAGTTGCAGATCACAAAGCCCATAAGGACTAGATCTCGGTTGAAGCTTCTACACTCTGGGCAACTTTTACTTCCACTTTTGTTTCAGGTTCCTTCAAAAAGAGCAACACCAATGCAAGCTATTGCATAAAGGGGCTTCATCCCTCTCTTCAAAATTACAAAATTCAAACCCTCTCTTACTTTTCCGTTTTGTTTTGCAAAGCGTAGATCTATCATACTTAGCTTATCTTTCAAATCTATAGCACTTTAGCATATTGTTAGTTAGATCTAAGTACTTTAAACGTCCATTTTGCACTAGATCTAAGCTAGAAATTGGAATTTTTTTACTTAGAAAATTTTTCAAAATATTTCTAAGTATAAAAAATTTCAATTTTTTTTATTTTTCTTTGGTGTTTGCCATCACATTCTAAGTGTTTTACTTGCTGGTTTTTAGCAGGTCCATGGAAAAAGAGGAGGAAGCTCTAGCAAAATTTCGCTAAAAAACGTCAAATTCACCTTCCAACAGACCCATTTTATCAATATATTGTAATACCAGCTTGTAAGCCCTTAGATCCAAATCTAAAAGGACTAAGAGGCAGCTTTATTTGAGCATAATTGCAAAATCTTTAAACGAGAGCAGTGGGGTAACCAGCACCCACATCCCATCCCCCTAGGGGGATTTGTGTATTTTGTAAAATTTCGTGAGATTGCATTTTTCTAACTCCACTCACTCACACGCTCACTATTGAATTGCAAGGTGTATACTTTCATTTATATTTTGCAGTTTAATCATTTTCATTTTGCAAAAGTAAAGTAGAAATAAAACCATCTTCGTCACCACGAAGTATGCTCTCACCTCCACCCAAAGGCAATTTGCTGATTAGTGGAGGTTGATCAGAAAAGTGATGCATAAGATTGGCCATCCATATCTTTTCCATTTAAAGTTTTGTCTTTTACTTTCATAGTTTAATTGTTGTAACAACTTAAAGTCTCTTGAACTTAGTTGAAAAGCAAGTCAAGAGCGCTCTCTGTCAGAGGGTCAATGGTTACTTGTTTCAAACTTGAATAAACATTTCGCTACCACTACGTATGCTCTACCCATTTTGGGAAACACAGAAATAGTTGGGAGCATTCTTTAATTTCCACATTAACTTAATCAGTCACCTAATAAAATTAACTACCCACAAGATAAGTGAAAATCCGGCACTTCATTGGACTTTGGTGGGCAAATTCTGCCTGGGGACGCTGGATCACTGTACTTAGACCTTGGGGCACCGTTAGACTACATTCTTGTTTGGTGTAGTGTTGAACACGTGCTCAAGGCTTTGGCAGCCAACATGTCCTTGTACGGAGCCACCAACTTCTAAATTTCCGGACATTCCTCTCTGTACCTTACGGTATCTCGATAGTTCCCCTTTTTTCTTCCCTAATCAAGATTCAACATTAATAATCTAAAATTCACCAAGAGACAGTTGCACAACATTTCCTTTTTCCAGCATTGTCATTTTCACACTGTGTTTGACTCCATAAGGCACTAGTCCTTGCACTTTTTCATTTGCTTATTATCAATATCAAGTTCATGCATCTTTTATAATTCACAGTGATTATTTGAACTTATGCTAGTGAAAGCTATTTAAACTTTGTTGCAATTACATCTTGAACCTTTTAATCAAAACTCCCAAAAACAACTTAATAAACAACCCATCAACTAATTGGAAGACCCTAACAACCTTAGTAACTTTCCATAGAGACTACCCCCCTTGGCTTTCGTTGGGAATTTAGCCTAAACGGAGGAGTCAAGAACCAAGTGACATACTTGACTCGAGACTTGCCACCAAGGGCACACCGAGCGGCATCATAGATTTATGCTGCGACAAAGACAGTGTGTGACCCAGTGGCAACAAGCTTGATGTAGACATGATGCCTAAGTTGAATAAACACTCTCTAAACAACTTATCCATTTGTGAGGCACAACCCTTCCCTTTGTTATTTTGTCCAGCACAGAGTGTAGTTCCCCCTTTCCTCGTCCAAAGTATCACTTAGTTGAGTTTGGTCAAGTCATCCCTTTTGCCTAGCCTTCTTCTTAGCCTTCACCCTTTGCTAGTAGTTAGGCCATGTCCGTTGAATGAGTATGTCTTTAAAGCTTTTGTGCAAGTAAATTATAAATAACACTGGAATATATATGTACTAACTGCCACTGAATGATGTTTGTACTTTATGTTAAGCTGTGAATGTGATTAAAGGAACATGTCTTAATCTATTGCTATAGTCTAGTCTTTGGTTGTATTTTGACCTAGTCAAACATAGTTTGACCATGGTCATTCTTGGGATCCATGATGAGATGGACCACTTATGCTTATGGATGATGATTGATGATCCCACATACACTTACTGATGATTCCATATGATAGACATATGCCTCAGATGATGATCGATGCAGTTGGTCAGTTTTATTATTATTTCCAAATCATCATATTTTACACTATCCGGGTAAGGTGGACCCTACAGTTGACCCCACAAGTCAACCCATGGTGTATGAGTACTCATTTCTAGTAGGTTTGGGTCTTTTGGATCCATTGAGATACTTATCTTTCAATTCCGGGCATTTCTGATGATGATTGTAGCAGTTATCCACTTGTTGACCAATTTGGGCATGCTGATCCAGTCGGTCCAGCAGAGGCCTTGGAGGCCAGTCGTTGCCTAGGGCACTACAGAGGAAGGGGGTGGTCCAGCCACTTATTTTTGCCATTATAACCCCCCCTTTCGGACAGCCTGGTACCTTCAGTTTGACAGCGGAGGCACCCTGGATGGCAGTTCGGGGCACTTTCAGGGTTTTCAGGAGGATTAAAAAATGGAATAAAAGGGTCACTAAGGAATTCGATTTGGGTAATTAAGGCAAGGTTTTGGCATTTGGTCTTCTCAGAGGTCATCCATGGTGAACCCCCTTCTCCCAGATCAGTTGGCATAAGTCAATGGGGTCCACAGTGGTTACAGGAGGGCTTTTACTGCTTGTCTCTCTCAAATTTTGGGGACAGGATTTGATCATTTGTGTCACTTTGACATGTCATAGACTTATATTTTATATTATTGTGCCATGGGGACATGCTAGTGAAGGAAAGTAATGCCTCCTAGCCCCGCCATGAGCTTGTAGTGACTTGATTTGGTCTTGATGATGTGGCACATGTATTTTTAGCCACCCCTATGTATGACGTCACCCTCCATGAGTCTTTGCTAGCTATGCGGTCATTACTCACTTTAGTGATCCATGTGATATTATGTATTGGCTCATCTTAGCCATTGATTAGATTGTTAGATATTTTAATCTCAACCACTAGTTTCAAAAAGTGGTTTTGTGGTTTAGGGTCTTGGTCTTTATTGTCCTATAAAGCACCTTTGGGCTCTGGAAAACTTGGAATGCAAATATCATTTTAGAGATCTACTTCTTGGCTTTGATTGGGTTACTCTTGTATATGATTTTGTATCTCTTGCTTTTAGACATTCTTTGCTTTACAGGTGAAATCGACATCTACTGAAGGAGGCCGAATTGATTGAAGGCTATGCGAATTGCTTGATGGGAAGATTGTAGGGGTTGCTCACATCCCCCATGGGCAAGACGTCTTCATCTTGAGGGAGTTTTTCAATTGTGCTTTGTCCATTGATTGTTTCTTTGACATGACATGCTTAGATCTCATTGATTTGTGGATCAAATCTAACATTTTGTAGTTTGATTTACAGGTTGCATGGGACATCTCTCCTCCTAGGGCTTGGACAAATTGGGTTGAAGACACTTGGATTAAGCTTGGAATTGTAACTAAGGGAAAGAATCATCCATATGCTAAGAGACCGCAAGCTTATGAGGTAAGATCTACAAGGTACGTATCTATTTCGTTTGTTCTCCATCCTATTGGTCACACAAACCATTAAAATCAAAACCCTCATTTTTTTTACTTTTTCCTAGATCTAATTGGATCTAGCTTGGCTTTGGGGATAACATTCAAAACCCACCTCTATAGCATCCACGGCAATTCGGATCTTATAGTTTGGTGGTGATTGGCCTCCATTTGACTCACTTCCCAAGGCACCTAGCCCTCCTTGAGGCAATTCACATTCCTTGAGGGAGGCTAGTTGGGCTAGTTCCTTGACATGGATAGGCGAGATCCCACTTGATTTGGATAGATCCACCTTGATAACCTACCCCTAGTGCTTCACCTTGTTGATTTTCACCTTGTGGGCCCTATTCCTCATTTTGAGAGTTGAGCCCCACTTGGGTCACTTGGTGATGCATTTTAAATCCTAGATCTATGGATATCTAGCTTATATTGGGACATGCCATTTCAAACCCACCTTAATAATTCCCTAACTACCCCACTTTACATTTTGGTGGAATTTGGACTCCATTTGCCCCCTCAATTTAAGGCACTGGTCTCCCTTAGGTAAATCGCATTCCTTGGGCTAGTTGTCTGTTGGCTAGATCCCATATGTGGGTGTTGCCTTAGTCATCTTAGATCCATAGATCTACATTATTGCACACCCCTTAGTGCCATCTCATCCCTAACTTGACCTTGTGGGCCCCATTTGAACCATTTTCCACTTTTTAAGGAGTGGGCCCCACTTATGTATTTTCATGGTACTAGATCTATCCATTTGAGCTCCATAAGTGGCCTTAGTCATTCATTGGCTGAAACACTTGTCACCTCTTGAGCCTCTTCAACCACACTTAAACTCTTGGGTCCACTTAATCTAACTCACTCATTGGTTTCCGTAACTCAACTTACACATTTCCCTAGGAACCCTTGGGTTAGCTAGTCATTGATTGGCTAGGGTCTCCCCCTTGATCTTGATTAGTCTTGATCTAAAGTGAAGAGTGTCTCGATTATCGTGACACCCAGCTTGCATTGGGAACCGTGGCATCTCTTTGGTCACCTCTGTTAGACACAATGGCTCACTGAGAGGGGGGGGATGAATCAGTGAGCCTACACTTTATTCAATTTCAACTTCAATCACAATCCTTAAATCATTATTCACTTCAATATCATATTCATCAATAAACTAAGCACATGCCATTCATCAACATCAATACATCACACAAGGCACAAGAGACACAAGGTATAATCTTTGTAATCTTTTTGTATTTATTTCAAACGGCTGCAACCGTGAGGCAATTCAGCACCTACTGAAACAAAGAGCACCAACTCCTTATCTAGGACCCTGCCTAGTTTTTCTTAGACCCAGCCAAGAAAAATGGATACAAGACCCTGCTTGTATTTACAAGTACACTTCATTACAAGACCCTGCTTGTAAATTGTATGTACATATATATCACATCCCATTAATTACATCAATCATTCATTGTCACATCAGTAGCTTCATCACAAGTCTTTGCATCAGCATGTTGTTCATATATGTCATCATCTCAGTAACAACATCTGTCTTATCAATCTAGCTGTCCATATTCACATTATAATTATCCTCACAATCCTTCTATGCATCACCATACATAAGACATCATCATCTTTAGCATCCTTCAGCATAGTGTAGCCATAGAATAATTTTGTCAACACTGTCCATCATCTTCAGCATTGAGTATGTCTTTGTCATATCACTCTGTCCATCAAAATTCTGTCCATGTATTTCATCATCATAACAGTATTCAACATATGCATATTCAGCCCAAACACATCATTCTGAACATAGCCAATCAGCACACAAATACATCATCATCTTCAGCATGACCACACATCTATCATAGTTCCAGCATTAGTTCAACCCAGAGATCAAAAGGAATTTATATCTCCATTCAGTCCTGTTACCAGCTATTTTGTACAATAGCTGAATTTCTTGTGAGCCACCAGTTTATTGAACATGATTTGTGTTCATCATCAGTGTTCAGAAGTTCAAAAGTCATTTTCAAGGCAATTTTGCCCCATTTGTAATAACTGCATGTTCATACCCCCATGGGGAAAATGTAAAAAGTTGGTCTAAACGGGGTACTTTTATAAAAGACTCGGCTATCCTTAGGTTTAGCCATTTGGGGGATACTCTAGAGTGTTTTTTCCTTAGGAATTATGCGCTACTCATCAGTGGCATATAATCCCTGAGTTTTTCACTCAAACCTCCAAAGCTGGAGTATTTTTCATGGTGGTCAAAACCTAAGGTGGTTATTAGAGTCTTGTGTCTAGGATTTTTTACGTGTTAGCCATCTCGATTCAGTCGTATGAACATGCACTGGGTCCCCTAGGAATTTCGTTTGATTCCGAGAAAAATAATGTTTTCCGTAATTTAGACCATTTTTTAATGGTTTAAATGGATTTTTTCAAGTTGTGATAAAAACCTCATCTGGAGGCGGAATTTGGCATGGGGAGGCTCGTTTTGACGCTCAGAGCGTCCTCTTTACCCTGGCACCCTCATTCTTCAAATTCCAGGCGATTACGTCACCTCTGGGGGAGTTTTGGCTAAAAATGCATCAATTTGGCATTTAATTGCCAGAAAATGACAAAATGCACTAAAGTCCAAAAATCAAATAAGTCAAAAAACATTAAAAAATTGATTTGGAAAAGCATGGATTAATTTTTTAAGAGGTGTACGAACACATTAGTGGAGTAAGTCACATGTTATTAAAGTCAAATTGAAAAATTGGATTATTTTCTAGCGTGGGCCTCTCTCCACGTCAACAGGGTTCACGAATTGAGCAAATGAAGGCTCTAATGTGGTGGTCCACCGTTTGAATATTCAAACACATGCCATTTTGAAACTTTGGATATACGAATTACTTTGAATAGATGATGTGAGCTTCCATTCACGCTTTCCATGCGCATGGGTGATGGGCATCATTTCGTAAGGCCTGAGTGATGGTTGCAATCTCATGTGATGGGCTCCATTTGACCACCGTTTGAATAGAGGAACCTATTCAATGAAAGGTTTGATTTTCGATTTGTTTCACGGGATGTCTCCCTCACGCGGCCATCACCACCGTACGGCTTTCACTTTTGGATGGGTGATAAGAATTAGGAGAATGGTGGGCGCCTTGCCTAGGTGGAGTCCACCTCACCACTCTCACCTTCCAAAACTTCCAGTTATCTCCTAAATCAATGCATTGGAGTTTCAGTTGGTTGGTGGAATTCAATTTGCTTGCCTCTCTCTTCATGCATTCTAATGGGCTCTTGGTAGCTCGGTATATTGTATAAATAAGAGGCCTTTGGCTCTCTCTTAGGATCGAGATTTGGTGCAAGAACACTCTGCCAAAATCATACTGTAATATTTGTTTAAATCTTGAATAAAGAAGTGACTTTGGAGGTCCATGCAATAGTCTTTTGCATTGTGGTTCTTCTCATGAGGTGATATCTCTCTCGCACTATTTCTTGTATTTCAAACTATTTTTCAGTATTTGCTTTAAGAAGATTATTAATCTAGTACAATAAGCATTTGATCTAGTTTGCATGTTGAGAATAGTGGTTTTGTAGGGATCACTGAAGGTGGAGGAAAGCCTGGGCAATCAAGTTTATCTTCATTAAACGAGAATTATTACCATTTAACACAATCATTGTTGCAGGGTCTTCAAGAAGCTTCTTCATCCAAGAGAAGAAACAGTCTCAAAGAAACTTGCTTTTCTCTCCATCACAAAGTTTCAAGCTATTATCCAGTTACTCTAAGCTTCTCTCTTCAAAGCTTTTTGCTCCTTGACCTTTTTTTGATTTTTTGCTTCTCTTGCCCTAGTTCTCTTCGTCTCTTTTCTTCTTGAACTGCTTGCTGTCCATTCTTTGACTGTTCGCAGCCATCTGAAGTGGCTTTTCTTTGACTGTTTGCAGCCATCTAAAGTGGCTTTTCATTCACTGTTTGCAGCCACTTAAGTGGCTTTTCATCACTTCTAGCCTACGTCTTCTTCTTCCTCGCTTCCTTGCTTCTTATTTTTCATCCTTATTATTTCTTTTTTTCTTTATATCTTGGTCGTTGTTTAAATTAGATCCCTTTTACCTTCTTTCTAGTTTGCCATATCACATAAAAGTTTCAAAAATTTTAAGTTTGTTCGATTAATTTTTTGCATCTAGTTTCCAAAGCTTGAATTTTATCCATTGTTAGCTATTTCTTACAATAAAAAGTTTTAATTTTTTATTTCTAGATTAGATCCTAGTTAGTGCTTAAGTTAGATCTTTTATATTCCAGTTTGATAAATTTTATAAAAGTTCAAAAAAGATTTCAAGTCTTTCAAGTTAGATTTGTATGATTGTTTTGATTTCTAATCCTTAACAAGTTTTGTTGAAGTCATTCATGTGTGTAGGATCTCAAGAAAGAAGCACAAGCAAGATCCAAAGCTTAAGATCAAGAAGAACCAAGCAAGCTTAAAGGAAGAACCAAGAACCAAGCAAGATCAAGAGAAGAGCAACAAACCCAAAGGAAGAGCAACAAATCAATCAAAGAAGACTTCAAACAAACCAACAAAGAACCAAAAACAATCTCCTTGTACAAGCCCTAAAAAGGCTTTAGTTTTATTTCTTAGTTGCATTTCACTTCAAGGGTTACATTCCCTCATTTTGTAATTGATTAATGAAATAAGGCTAAGTGGGATAAAGCCTCCCATAGTTTGTGTTTCTTCCCCCATTTGGGGAAGAGTGTCTTGTATATATTCTTGTTTTCCTAGCTTAGATTTGCTTCAAGTATTTAGATTAGATGTCATTCAATAATTATTATTAAGTTTCATTTAAAGTTATTTGCACTTTAATTATCTCATTTGCATTTCATATAGTGTAGATAAGTCTCTTGAACTTGCCGCAAGACGAGTCAAGAGCACTCTCTGTCAGAGAGCATTTTTTCTTGTTGCATTGCATTTCATATAGATTAGATAAGTCTCTTGAACTGATCATAAGACAGTCAAGAGCACTCTCTATTGGAGAGCATTTTAGTTATTTGTGTGCTCTAAACTAAAATTCGCAACTTACTTCCCATTATAAAATTGGAATTAATCATTTTCCACACCGCATATGCTCTGCCCAACCCTAAAAAAGTTGGAATACTCAGAAACGGTGTTGGGCTAAATCTTCATATTAATCCAATTTGAACCATAATAAAATCTTTACCCCATAGCCAACGAACCGGCGTTGTTCGTCATAAAGTACTCAAAAGTGGGGAACTCCTAGTGGGGGCGCCGGGCAACCCAACCTCAGACACAGTGGTTGGTTAGTTATTGAACGCCTCGCTGTGATCCAGGCCGGTCCGTCATGTCCTTGAACAGGGCCACCTAGAGTACTTCTTCCGGTTAGATTTCCAGGACATCGTGTTCCGGTTGGAAATATTCTTCACCTAAAACAAGATTACTCAAAATTTATAATAAAATAAACCAATAACATTTGCACAACAAATCTCACAAACACTACCATTTTATGAACTCTTGTATCAAGCAACCCACGCACTTCAGTTTTGACTCCATAAGGCACTGGTCCTTTTTACTAATTACTTGTTATCTGTCTTATCTTTCGGTATCATATGGTTGTCTTGCTTTAAATTATTAAAGTGGTTGTATTTTCAATCTCGTAATCTTGCAATTATCTTGTGGTTATTTTATTTTATCATTATAAATTTGTGATCATTCAAAAACTCCTAAAAAAACACCCATCCGCATCACCCAACACTTAAAGACATTTAAAACTCAAAGCCATAGAAAACTCTTTGTTAGGGACAACCCCCCTTGGCTTCGTTAGGAGTTAGCCTAAACGGAGGAGCTGGGATTCAGGTGACAGTACCTAGCTCATTGCTTGCCCCCAAGGCCACACCTTCCCCACTTGTAGTGAGGGAACAACTTTCGAAAGATTTATGTTGCTAGTGTGCATCTCGGCGGACAACAAGTCCTTCAGCAAACATCAATTCACCATGCCTTCTTGAGTATCTCTTTCAGCATTCCGTAGACATGTGGTGCTCCGTGGAATTATTATTTGATTTGGATTCCTAAATGGTTTCTTAAGGATTACCTTGATCTTCGACGCATCATAATTGAAGGGGATTCTAAGGTAATCCTTCTTCTCCTCTCCAAGTTGTCGAAGGGTTCTAAACTGGAAAAAATATCCCCCAAATGGAATCTACTTGGGATTCTGGAATCCTTAAAATATTTAGTAGTGTCTAAATAAAAAAGAGGTGGACATAATTAAATGCAAAATTATATGCTTGTCAAATTTAAAATAATTAGTTAAATCTCATTTGTAAATATAAAAAATTACAAAATATATAATATTTTTTCCCAATCATTCAGAACCACAATGAACATATAAAGAATGTGTAATAAAGGATAACTTTATTTATATGGCAATCATCCAGAAAACATAACAACATAACACCAAGGCAGCAGAAGAGAGACTCAAAGAGATGCCTGTGCCCTAATATATTAACCAGCTGCCCTAACCAAAGATATAAAATTTGTTTCCTGCAGCATCATGTCTCTATAAAGACCATCACAAGGTCTTCATCAATCACCCAAGTAAGATATAAACCAATAATTACTTTGTTGTTGTTGTTGTTGCTCTTGCTCCTTACCAACGAAATGTCCTCATCTGACTGTCCCCTGAAATCAACACTCACTAAACCATCCAAAAATCTTCCACTCAAATTCGTTTTTCTCACACCGAAATCCCTTAGAGATGCATCTCCTCATTACTGTCTACCTGCGGCTACCTCAGTAATGCCCTAGAGAAGTCTGAAAACAAAAAGTTTTACTACTGATTTGCTGCTCCTGTTGCTGCCCTTTAACCCAACGAATTTCCTCAATAGGCAACCGAATGTCTTCTTGCTGTGGCTGCCTTAGTATACCCCAAAAAAAATCAGAGCAAAAAAGAAACCTTTTAAAAAAAATTATGTCTACTGTCGCTGCTATAGTACCCGAAATTCTCCTCAGTGAGCAGCCCGAAATTCCTCAGAGACACCCAAATTTTTCTTGCTTTTTTGAAGGAGAAATCAAGTATATTTATACTTGTTTTTCTTTGTAATTTTACTGAGCCGACTTGCAAGAATTTTTATTTCTTTTTATATATTTTTATATATTAATTCTTGATTGAGCCGACTTTGCATTTATAATTTTAAATTAGCTTTTTATTTTTTGTTTTAACTTCAGTCACACCCCAATGGCCATCTTACCACAACCAGATTGTTCATCATCATCAACAGGCTGCAAGTATGTGGGTTCAAGAGTTTCAAGAATTCTTCCAAGGCTATCATTTAGTATTTAATCAAAATGCTTTCCATGGACATCAAACTCATCATCAACAGCAACAAGTAATCAAGTGTGTCCAAGTACCATCATGTATGTGGATGTTAAACCTTCTTAAGCATTTTAACTATCTCCAAGGGTTCCTTGATCCCATTAACCCACAAATGACCACAGAATGGGTCATTTGTCCTTGCCATGTCATTGACACTTGTCACTGCTTCATACTCCATATTATCCACTTAAATTATTTCTGTCATTAATGTTGTCATCAATGACAATCATATTCATTAACCTCTTTAGTTGTCCATCTCCTCTACCATCCCGAATGGGATACCTTTACGGACAACTACAAGTTGTGTGATAACAGGTACCAATCAGAGATTGAGTTGGTGCGAGATGACAGAGTTGGATTTAGCTCAGGAGCGAGCTGAGTGAGCTCAGAGCAGGGAGGTCAGATACAGGTCAGCGGATCCACTTGATGGCAGTCTCAGAGATTGGTTGCAGCAGAGATTCAGAGGGAGTATGAATCAAGGATCAGTGACAGAGTCTATAAGAGAGCAAGAGGCTTCTCCCAGGGCTACATTGATGGAGATGGATCAAGTTACTTCAAATCAGAGTGCAGCAATGACAATCGGGACAGATGGGTCAGTTACAGCAGAAGAGGATCTGTCGGATCCAGGCATCAGTGGTTGGACTTCCCTCGATAAGAGGGAGTGTTAAGAGTTAGTGGTGTATCTCGAGATGTCCTCCATGTTCAGATGCCTAGCATGGAGGTGCATTTTCAGTATAGGCATCAGGATGGGGTAAAGGGTGAGATGCACTCTACCATGTGGCATGAATCCAACGGTGGATGCATGTGAACCTTTCAGGGTGATTTGCCTCATGCATGCAAACTTTTTAATTAAAAAGCTTGCGAAAGTGGGATTTTTGCATGCACTAACTTTAGGGTTTCAAAAACCCTAATTGATCAATGAGTTATTATAAGGAGGTAAGAGGTCACCAAAAAAGGTTACTCAGCAATTTCTTCAGAGAGAGAGGAGATTGAGAGTGAGGGTGCACTTATGCATGCAGAGAGGGCGACTTCTCGAGAGAGGGGGCGCATCTACGGAAAGAGACAGTGAGGGGATTTGAGAGGGATCCGTCCTTACTTGATCGCAAGAACAGATCAACCATTACAGTGAGCAGTGAGAGCATTTGTGTAGAGTTATCTCAGAGACTAACTTGGGCGACTTTCCAGAGGAGAGGGGCGCACTTCCTGAGGAGAGGAAAACATGTTTGTCAGGAGAGTTGTTCTTCTCAAGGCTAGGTGGGCCGAGAGTACCAGGATTGATCTTCTTCGATGATTGGAGAAGATCAGAGCAGATCTCATCAGAGTTTGAATGAGATTTGAGGAGGCGCGACTTCAGTACAAAGGGGGCGCATTTCCCATGTAGAGGGGGCACAGTCCATCCAAAGAGGTTGCAGTCTTTCTTCATTGATAGAACAGATCAGGGTAGAGTGATTAGAGAGGTTGTACTACATCCATAGATTGGCAGTGACAGTATTTTAGAGAACAGATCAGGGTAGAGTGATTAGAGAGGTTGTACTACATCCATAGATTGGCAGTGACAGTATTTTAGAGATCCAGATCAAAACAGGCAGCAGGGGCACATTTCCCATGAGCAACAATTGAGTCTGGATGCAGATCTAGGGTTTTGGACCCGTCAGGTTCTATTGTATCTTCTGAACTTATGTGTGTATCTTTTCTCTCTATTATATGCTCTGGGATCGAGAAAGAAGAATGCCCCTTAGATGTTGGTTTTCCCCATTGGGGTTTCCAAGGTAAATTTGAGACTCACATGTGTGTTTGCCATATTTTGCAAAAGTTGATAGGAAATCTATAGTGCTTTCTGTTATAAGCTTATTGATTAAATGTGATCTTCTTTGGCATAGATAAGTTGGGGTTGTTTTGGCTTATAGAGACTCAAGGCCGGTTGAGATCTCAGTTTCCCAGATCGAGTAGAGACATCTGGGAAAAACTATCACCCGAGGGTCAGGATCCTCTAAGATCACCTCTTCAGTTGCCTAGCTCCTCTACCGTCTTGAATAGGATCATCATAAAAGGGGCAACTACAAGTTGCGTGATAACATTTTTGGCCTCATTGTCGGGGAGGTAGAGACTTACCTCAAGTGTCTACAAGTGTGTCCGTGCATAATTGTTGATCATATCGCATCTGCTCTTAAAATTGGTGGTTACACTTTTCTTTGCTTAATTATCTTAACCATCAAAGTTTTTTCACTCAACTCACCTCTCCATTTTGACATAATCCTTTTGGTGGACAAAGCTTTGAAGTTCACTTGGCGACTCCACGACGCGACTCTACTGAGGAGCGAATCCAAACAATCAATCTTAAAATCTCAGATCGCTCATCTATTCCTGAAGGAACCCTTGTAACTTATACTCAAAATTATAACCGAATAAACCTTAAAGAAAAGTCATATGAATTCTTTTGGAAGATTTCAAATCCTACCGGTTCACCAAGTAACATCTTTGGGTCTCCTTCTCGTAGCCCACTGTTACCAGATGAACTAGCAGGGCTAGTATCCGATGAACAAATGTACGAAGAGAGTGACCACTGTCACCTTAATCACTCCTCCAAACTGCTTCGGGGAGTCAAAACCTCCAAGGGGAGAGCCCTTCAATGATCTACAAACACTACAGACAACAGAAGCTATGTCTTCTAGAAGACCAAATTAGAGACCAGTGCCTTCGATCAATGTAATCATATGAATGAAGAAGACCTACTAGTTAAGAAATGTGTTTGTAGATGCTGGTGCAAAGTATCCAAGTCAATGAACCCAATGGAACAATAATAAAGATCATTCAATATCAATTTAACGATCAAGAGAAATCATTCACCATTAAGCGAGCATTAACCATATAGCATAGATCATTCAATGAAAGTGTAATAAGATAAGTGTATGAGCAACCAATCTTATTTAAATGATAAGAAGAGGACTGTAGCAATATGGTAATTTGACAGCCAATACAGTATAACAGTCCTATTATGGCAGTTGAACATCAGTAAGTTAAGTGCAAATGAGTATAATGAATGTGCTTCAATATAAACGAGATAGCTCTCACTTAACCACACTTTAAGATAACCAAATATGAATAGTTTTCAGACTGTGTGTGAAGGTATTAACAGCAGCATAACAGTTAGTTCAGTAGCCACTTGTAACAAGAGTAAGATAATGCAAGAGATGAGGATGATGCAATTAATATCACTCCTACTTTTAAACCACTTTTATCATTAACTGTTGTGTAATAAATACAACTTTTTCAAAGTTTGCGTGAGATGTTAACAGCAGTATAATAGTGTTATAGCAGTCACGTAAACAGCAGCTTGCAACAACAATAAGATAGTTCGAGATATGAAAAATGACGTGAACAATTTCACTTCATTCATGCAATAATCACAAGTTTTCATACTGTAATTTCAGTGGTAAATTACTATTATTTCAGACCTCTTTTATCAATGGTGGCAGCCTTTAACACAATGCAAAAATGTAATCAATATCTAACTTTGTGTGGTTTTATGTGTAGGTGACAAGGCTTGAAGGAGAGGACTGTCAAGTGTAGACAGTCTGCTGATTTTGCACACTGTTGGGCAGCAAAAAAGAGGGTTTTCTCTTGGCTGTTACAGCCTTGGACAAGCCCTAATTTGGGGGACCGAACCATTTCAATCAAGGCCGAGGTCAAAGGGAAAGAAGGGAAGCAAAGGGAGAAAAGAGGAAGATAAGTTAGAAAGGAAGGAGAGAGGGAGGAAAGAAGGGAAGAGGAAAAGAAGGAGGAAGAGGAGATGGAAGTGGAAAGCGAGGTGAGAAATAGGGAGAGTGAGGGCAAAGGAGGAAGAAAAAGGAGGTCGCTAGGGTTTTTTAGGGGAAAACCTAGGTCTGATTTTAGGTTTAGGGTTTAGTTTTAAGATTTTTTATATTTTTAGGGCTTCCTAAAATTTCACCCGAGGGTTTTTAGGGCTTTTAATCCTTCAAGTTGCAAAATCTACCTACCATTCAACAACCAAACCTTCAAAATAAAGACTTACTTGTGCATGAGTTATTCCAACTATTCTAGCATCCACATAGCATTTGCAAGACAAAGAGTGCATCCAACTTTCATCCAAGAGACAAAAAGATCTTCCTCCAAGAGGTGCACATCACTCCAAAAAGACCCTTCTAGGGTAAAAAAGTAACATAATGAATTTTATCCCATAAGTTGTGTGTAAAAATGAAGTGAGGAGATTGTATTTATATGATCTCACACTCACTTTTTACAAAATAACCAAGCCTACATGCTTTAAAATGTCAATTTAAAATTAAAACATGCCAACTTAAAATTATAACATAAAATAATCATATATGTGGGTAACTTGGGGCATTTTCCCCAAAGTTCACCCAAAAGTGACTAAAATGACTGAAAATGAGCAAAATACTTCAAACTGAAGGTTGGAGTAGGCAAGGGGGGACATCATACCCCATCTAACCCCAACAGTAGTGAAAATCCCTCAACGCCCCCCCATATCAAGCAATGTAGACATGGCACAAGGATGACGTCATCATGACTAGGAGCCCAAGAAGAGAGGGCACTACAGTGCAGAGGGACCAAAAGGGCGTGGATGGTGGCCTGGAAGAGAGACATAAGCCTCAATGTTGAGAGAAATTCCACTGGAATGATAAAACAGGTGGGGGGTCATGTGACCCAGTGACCCACCCTTGGGAACCCTGGAAACCAACCTCAGGGTTTCAAGCCCTTTCATGAGGCAATCAGCAATGCCACTAAGCCATAGTACTCCCAGGAGAGGAACCAAAAGGGCCTGGCCATAACCTCAACTCAGAAAATCCTGGAAAACACCCTTCTTAGTCAGAAAAATGACCCTCTCTCCCTGGGGCACAGCTGAAGGTGCGCTGGTACTGATACTGTTATCACACTATAGTAGCAGGGCTACTATTCTTGCTTAGCAGATATCTGCACATTTCAGAGCCTGGATTTTGCAGAGTTTGGCTATGATGAGCTTGTATTTTGAGATCACTCATGATTAGAGTAGTATTGTATATCAGATTTTTGTTAGACCTTGTGTCAAGGCTGAGCCTTGAGAGTTCAGATATGATGACCGATGTGACCCTTTATTTCATACAGTTTCAGTTCAGTGCCCAGTGATGTTATTGCAGCAATGTTTCAGATGATTTTGGATGATTATTGTTATGATGTTATATTGCCTATGGACTTCTGATTATTGACTATGGATTATTATCTTGTTGCTTTAGTCATCTTCACAGCATTAGCTTGGTATATGATTCATGATGTGGCAAACTATTTGAAATGAAATGAACTATCTTAATGATGTTATAAATTGTAAAATGGACATATTACTTGCACACTTAGGTTTTCTGACAAAACTTACTGGTTGTATTACCCTCTTACTAAAATAGATATGATCTTCCTTGACATCCTTGTTTGCTAGCCTAGGCACCACATCCATTTGACTCCATCCATCCATGACCTTCCCGATTTGGCTTTCACCTTTGACTTGTCTTCCTTAACTCTTTGATACTGAGGACTTCCCTATTACTACCTCTGTGTTGGATCACATCCATGTTTGTTTAGTGTCTCGGATCTGAGTTGGTGACAGAACTTGCCTTTGGTGAGTTGGATTGTAGGCCTAAATCATTCAGGTCGGTTGTCCTGATGTTTGGCACTGGTCGAAGTCCCCTTAGTCACTTGAGATGTTGTTGGCTAAAACTGAAAGCTCATGTACTACCTATTGGAAATCTTTATAAATTCGCCCATGGAAACTGTAAACTCTAGAACGTGTTTCTTAACACATGTGAGTAAAGGGCAAGAGCAATGAAATGCTAAAAATACTCCTCGAAAAGTATAGGAAAGGTCCCAAAAAGAAAAAGTTAAACAAAAGTTATATATATTATTGTTGACCTTGTATATGTATAAACATGCCCTGGATGCAAGCTGCAATTAGTTGTGCTTCTTAGCACATCTGAAATCCAAAGGGTTATGTAGGCCAAAAAGGCCATGAAATGAAATTGAATAATCCTAATGAACTTGGATCAGCTTGATGTAGACATGATCCCTAAGTTGAATAAGCACTCTCTAAACAACTTACCCATTTGTGAGGCACATCCCTTCCCCGTGTTATTTGTCCGGCACAGAGTGTAGCTTCCCCCTCTCCCAGTCCAAAGTGTCATCTAGTTGAGTTTAGGCAAGTCATCCCCTTTGCCCAACCTTGATTCTTAGCCTTCATACTAAGCTAGCAGTTAGACCATTTCCAATGGTGAATCTGTCATTTAAGTTATTGTGCAAGTAAATATAAATAACAATGGAATATGTAAACATGATAAATGCCACTGAATGATGTTTATGCTTTAAGTTAAGCTGTGAGTATGATTAGATGAACATGTCTTAGTCTATTGATATGATTTGTCCTTGGTTGTATATTGACCTAGTCAAACCTAGTTTGACTATGGTCATTCTTGGGATCTGTGATGATGTGGGCCATGTATGCTTATTGATGATGATTTATGGTCCCACATACTCTTGTTATTGATACTATATGGTGGACATATGATTCAGATGGTGATTGACGCAATTCAGCAGGTATTATTATTATTTCAAACCATCAGATTATGCACTGTCCATATATGGTGGACCCTACAGTTGGCCCATCAGGGCAACCCATGGTGTATGAGTACACATTCTTAGTAGTTTTGGGTCTTTTGGATCCAATGAGACACTTATCATTCAGTTCCGGGCACTTCTGACAGTGATAGATGCAATTGTCCACTTGTTGACCAGATTAGGGGTTGTTTTCCCAGCCTATCCAGGAGGGGCCATGCGAGGCCAGTTCACCTAGGGCATTGTATGAGGAGGGGGTGGTCCAGCCACTTGATCTTACCATTTTATCCCCATTGTGGAGAGCCTGGTGGGCTCAGTTTGACATTGCAGGCACCCTGGGTGTCAGTTTTGGCAGCTTCACAATTACCGAGGCGGATAAAAAATGGAATAAAAGGGTCACTGACGAATTTGATTTGGGCAATTGAGGCAAGGTTTTGGCACTTGGTCTTCACAGAGGTCTTCCAAGGTGAACCCCCCATCTTCCAGCCAGTTATCATCAATCAATGGGGTCCACAGAGGCCACGGAGGCCTTTTACTACATGTCTCTCGCAGATTTTGAGGACAGGATTTGATCATTTGTATTATTTTGGACATATTATTTTATATTATTGTGGCATGGGGATGAGCTAGTAAGGATTGATGCCTCCTAGCCCCACCATGAGCTTCTTGAGTCATGTCCATGTTATATGAGGTGGGCCCATGTGTCTTAGCCCCCTCTAGAGGATGACGTCACCCTCACTTAGTCACTTCTAGCTATGATGTCACCTCTATTTTGAGTGATCCATGTGATATTTTATGTTGGCTCATCTTAGCCATTGATTATGTTGTGAGATCTTTTAATCTCAACCATTCATCTTGTTGTATTGTAAAGTGGTTTTGAGATCTAGGGTTTTGGTCGTTATTATCCTATATAAGGAGGAGACCCCCTATTGTAAAGCTCACCTTTGGGTTCGGTAAAACTTGGAATGAAAATAATATTTTGGAGATCTACTTCTTGGCTTTGATTGGGTTACTCTTGTATATGTTGTTGCATCTTGTTTCTAGACATTCTTTGTTTTACAGGTGAAATCGACCTTGGAGATCTACTTCTTGGCTTTGATTGGGTTACTCTTGTATATGTTGTTGCATCTTGTTTCTAGACATTCTTTGTTTTACAGGTGAAATCGACCTTGGAGATCTACTTCTTGGCTTTGATTGGGTTACTCTTGTATATGTTGTTGCATCTTGTTTCTAGACATTCTTTGTTTTACAGGTGAAATCGACATCAATAGAAGGGAGGCCGAATTGCTTGAAGCTAGCTACGATTTGCTTGATGGGAAGATTGCAGGGGTTGCTCACATCCCCCATGGGCAAGACGTTTTCATCTTGAGGGAGTTTTTCAATTGTGCTTTGTCCATTGATTGCTTTCTTGATATGACATGCTTAGATCTTATGGATTTGTGGATCAAATCTAACTTGATGTAGTTTGATTTACAGGTTTTCATGGGACATCTCTCCTCCTAGGGCTTGGACGATTTTGGTTGAAGACACTTGGATCAAGCTTGGAATTGTAACTAGGGCAAGATTTCTCCATATGATAAGAGGCCACAAGCTTTGAGGTAAGATCTACAAGGTATGTATTGATTTCGCTTGCTATCCATCCTATTGGTCAAAAACTCCATTAAAATCAAAACCCTCATTTTCTATTTTCTTACATCTACTTGGATCTAGCTTGGCTCTTGGAAAGATATTGAAAACCCACCTCTATAGCATCCATGGCAATTCGGATCTATAGTTTGGTGGTGATTGGGTTCCATTTGACACACTTTCCAAGGCACCTAGCCCTCTTGAAGGCAATTCGCACCCCTTGGGAGAAGCTAGTTGGATTAGTTCCAAGACATGGGTAGGTGAGATCCCATTTGATTTTTGCCTTGTGGGCCCCATTCCTCATTTTGAGGGTTGTGCCCCACTTGGGTCAACGGGTGATGCACTTTCAACCTTAGATCTATGGAGATCTAGCCTACTTTGGGGCATGCCACTAAAAACCCACCGTGATAATTGCCTTAACCATCCCGATCTACAATTTGGCATGCTTTGGACTCCATTTACCCCTCCATTTCAAGGCACTAGTATCCTTGGGTCAATTCGCACTCCTTGGGGATTGTGTCATGTGCTAGATCCCATATGTGGGTGTCTCCTAATCTAACTCGGATCCATAGATCCACATCATCAAACACCCCTTAGTGCCATATCACTCCTAACTTCAACTTGTGGCTCCCATTTGGGTCATTTCCATGCTTTAAGGAAGTGGGCCCCACTTGTGTATTTCATGGTACTAGATCTATCTCTTTGATCTCCCTAGGTGGCCTAACTCATTTATTGGTTGAAACACTTCTCATATCCTAAGCCTCTTCAACCACACCTAAACTCTTGGGCTCACCTAAGCTTGCATTGGTTTTCGTAACTCAACTTTCACATCTCCCTAGGAACCATTGCTTTGGCTAATCTTCTTTTGATTGGCTATAAGGTCTCCCCCTTGGTATTGACTTGTCTAGATCTAAAGTGAAGAGTGCCTCGGTTGTCGTGACTCCCAGCTTGCATTGGGAACTGTGGCATCTCTTGGGTCACCTCTTTAGTTGTCCATCTCCTCTACCATCCCAGATGGGATACTTTAGGGACAACTACAAGTTGTGTCATAACAGGTACCATGTAACACCCACCATTGTCTCAATCTAATCCAATGCCTGGTGTAAATGCTGGTGGTAATAAAAATAATCCTCCACCTAATCCTAGGACTTTTGGGCGACGAGTGAGAGCCTCTCTTTCGATTTTTCTTAAATTCAAGGAGCTCCTCATGACATGCTGGATAAATATTGTGAGAAAGCCCCTTAATTTAATGGAAATTGTGCTACTACCATTGAAGATCATATTGATATGGTATCGCAGCACATGGAACTTGGAAGCATATGGGGCATCTGACAAAGATGTGTTCATGAGGGGACTCTTTGCATCTTTAGAAGGAGAAGCTCGTAAGTAGTTTGATAGATTGCATGCTTCATCTATAGACGGATATGATAATTTTGTAACAAAATTAATTAATGAATGGTCAGCCACACCGGATGGGAAATATCTCCTAAATCAGTTATTTCAGATTAAGAAAAAGGAGATTTCATAGGACTGTTGCAAGCATCCCTGAGGATATTAGGCCAAAAGACCAAGCTATTCTCATCCATTACCTCAATTCATTTGAAGGATGGCTTGGGTATCATTTAAAGGATAAAAATCCAATTGATCTTAAAACTGCCCAAGCTAATGCAAAAAGAGTTGAATCTAATGCGGCCTCAATGGGCAAGCAAAATTTCTTCGATGTTTATGCCCCTACCACATCTCGGAGTGAGCCCCGATCTAGAGAAGCCAAGGAGCCCGTTGTTGAACAAAAAGAGATAAATGAGAGTATGCAAAAGATGATGAAAAATTTAACTCTCCTTGCAAGGAATATGATGAAGAGTAGAGAAAGTGAACGTTATAGAAACCCTTACGGCCCGAAGCCTTACTGGAATAATAATAGGAGGTCTGTTGGGGAAGAGAATAGGCATCGACCAGTAGTCCCCGTGTCTTCTAAGCATAAGAATGTTAACTAGTGTGATGAGCCTAAAGACGATCTTAACCATACCATTTGTTCATATCCAGACCCAGAAGATCAACCTAAAAAAATCAATTTAGTTCAAGGTCTATTTTCTGAAGATGATTTCGGGAGGATCTTATTGGAGGAAGAAGAGGGAGTAGACGTAGAAGAAACCACTCCATGTTATGCAACTGAGCTACCTGAAACCAGGAAAGAATCCCAAGTTCAAATATACCAAAGACGTAATCAAGGCCCAAAACCACCTGCTTTTATGGAAGAGCGCATTACTGTTCAAGGTGAAGGAAAAGAGGATCAACCTACTACTCCTTGCGATTATAATGTGAACATCAATATTGAAAAAGAGTTAAGCAAGATTATGCATAATGTTCCTATCACTGAGTTGATGAAGGTGCCATCTATGAGAAGCCAAGTGGAAGAGTTCTTTGAAGGCATTCATCATAATGATAGTTCCAAAATGGCCTTCAACTCTTGTCACATCCAGACCCTCAGTGGGAATGAGATTAGAAAAGTCGAGAAAGATCCCCGTATACATATTCAATCGACAATCTATGAACGAAAGAATGGAGGACACCCTCCCTTCTACCTTACCCTGCACATTCAAAATCTGCTCCTCCATAATTGCATGTTAGACTCTAGAGCAGCCATGAATGTCATGCCTTTGCACATCATGAAGGAGATGGGGTTAGAAATCACAAGACCATATAGAAATGTTTGTGGCATTGTTCCAAGGGGTGTATTTGCATGCTCAAACATTTCCATCTCATGAGAACACTGAACAACGACCTTGCACCTAATTTTACAAAGAATAAATAAGGTAGTAACCCTCAGGGAGTTCTAAATCCCTGCAAATGCAAGACAAACCTGTGAGCAACAATCACTAAATACTGTGGGGCCCCAGCGAATCTTGTCCTGAAGCAACCCTGAGCATTGATCCTCAAGAAACCTCCAACACTGCTTAACAAATTAACACTCCCAAAACATGTGCTTAATTGTCTCGAGCACTAGCAGACAAGACAAAAGGCCATCAAAAAGACCATTCTTTGCTAGCCTGGCCTTTGATGAAACCTCCTAGTATATCACCAACCATAAAAAACTCTCAACTTTTAGGAAAGCCAAATTGACCACACACTGTGAACGAAATGAATCCTTATATCCTCTAGATCCCTAGAGAGCCATCGAACATTAAGGATCGAAGGTGGTATATGTCCCTCATCAAGCATGGAGTACAGATGGTGGGAATCATCTGGTCAACTTGGAATGTTGTCGCAGGTTTGGGTCATTGTCAATGGGAGGGAAGTAGCGCTGGTTGGGACTTAGTTTGTCAACATATTTAGAGTTGGAGGACATACGTTTCTTGTGTGATGGAGTTGCCTTGTTTTGCCTTGTTTCCAATTCTTCGGTCGAATAGGAAGAACATTCTATGGGGAGATTTGTGGGATATTACCTCCTGTTTTTCAAAAGAGTGGCATGCTCTTGCTCTGGAGTATGGTTTTTTTTCTCTTTAGCATCTCTTGATTATGGAGTTGCAAGGGCTTATCCCAAAGACTAAGTTATTTAGATTAAGAATTCATCTTTTAATCATGTGGTTAAACCATGAAGTACAAAAGAGAAAATGATGTAATGCCTAAGTAAAGGGTATAATCCCATATGCATAATAATAAAATAAAAGCTAACCCATTTCCTTGGGAAGAGAATGAGGAGGGCCACATGTGACAAATGGCAAAACACTCATGGAATATTTTCAAATCCTCATTGAAGATCTTGTGATTAGAATTCCAACTCCTAGATCTTTCAGCTTTTCCTTTTCTAGAATAAAAGCCTTAGATTCTTTTATAGGGACCACCACCCTTGGCTTCGCTGGGAGTAATCCTAGACGGAGGAGTTAATTTTTCAGGTGACAGCACTTGACTCTAACTTGCCCCCAAGGACACAACAAGTGGCTTGAAGATTTCTGCCACATGATTTGAGGTGTGTATTAGGCGGCAACAGGACCCTCGATGATATATTCGCCAACACGATACATGTAACTTTGGTCTAACCACAAGCAATCTGATATCTCTTATCAAACAACTACCAAAATTCAAAGCTATGGTGGAGGAAGAGGATGCCAAAGCCGTCTTGTTATTTTACTCACCGTCAAATGTCTTCACAAACTCTGGAAGATATGATTGTTTCTCTCTTTCTGAAGAAAAGAGAATTGTTGCTGCCGGAACACACACTCGTGGGTTATCGCAGCATAAATTTTCAAGCTGCTTAGGTGCGTTCCTTGGGGGCAAGTCTCGAGTCAAGTACTGCAACTTGATCTTCACTCCTCTGTTTCGGAAGAACTCCAAACGAAGCCAAGGGGGGTAGTCCCTATGAGTTACTAAGGCTATTTAAGTGATTTAGTTTTGAATGGGTAAGTTGTTTAAGAGTTTTGAAATAGAATGATTGAAAGCAAAATTCACTTGCAAATATAAATCAAGATCAACAGCATAATATAATCACATAACACATGAGATTTGAATCCAAGATTGAAATCAATATAACAAGATCAGTGCCAATAGTGGAGTTGAAATAGTGTGTTGTTGTATTGTAAATGTTTTGCGAGTGCTTCTTGATCAGTTTTAGCTTATTATGAGATGAGATTTGATTAAGGGAAAAGGGGAGCTCCAGATATACCGTGAGGTACAAGGAGTAATGTCCAGAAATTAACTAAAGGTGGCTCCTCACGAAGACGTGTAGGCTGGAACAGAGTCTCGAGGGCGTGTTCAACACTACACCAACAAAGGTGTAGCCTAACGGTGCCCTAAGGTCGCTTCCTAGTGGTTCCCACTTCTTCTGAAAAATTTCTCCACACAATAACTAATGTCTCAGTGCAGGATTTTCACTATGTTCGGGGTTGTTGATTTTATTGGTATGAGTTTTTAATTAGGTGTGAAAAATTAACTATTAAGGAGTTGTTGTAACTCTTTCTGATTTCCCCAGGACCAGGCCAATGCCCGCAAAGGAAAAGAGCATACTTTGAGTTGGAAACAAAATATTTATTCCGTTCGATCACAAAAAAAAAGATAAACAACTGAAGTAAAGTGTTATGCTAATTACTACAGGCAAAGAGTCTCTTTTCTGGTCATTCGATCACGTACTCAAGCAAAGCCCTTTATGTGACAGCGAGAGTATACTTCGGGAAAGCAATGCCAAATTCGTTACTTTAAATAAAAGCAAAGATTGAAAGTAAAGTGAACTAATTACTACACCGCGAATATCTTTTCGCTTTCGATACTTCGGTAGAGCGTGGTGGGTTAGTGTTTATTACTTTAGCAAAAAATACTTGAAAAATAAAATTGTTTGAAGTACAAAGTATACTTCCTGCGAAAAAGAAAATTAGGTGTTCCTACGTGCTGAGTGCATTTTGAAGGCCAATATTTCGATCGGACACTTCAAAGTCAATTTTTAACTTTACTTTGATTTATTAAAATGATGGAAAAATTAACTAAGCAACAAGATGAAAAATCACACAAAGAAGCAAAACCCCCCAAGGGGGTTGGGGTGTGGGCGCTGGGTAGCCCACTTGCTCTTCTTTTTATTTATGATTTGCAATAAGCTTTGAAGAAAGAAATGCTTTGGATCTTTACAGATCTAGATCCAAAAGCTTACAAGAATGCAAGTACAAACTGCCCAATGAAACTAGGAAGCTCGAGAAGCTTCGGATTGGTCTCAAACTTGATTTTTTGCCACTAAAGTCCAAAAACCTGCTAAAAATAAATTTAGGACAGCGAAAAAATTAGTGTTAGAAAATGCCCAAAATCACTTTTAAAAGTGATTTGGGCAACTACAAAAATTATGAAAAAATTCTAAGCTAATCTACTTGTAAAAAATGACTGAAAATGACTCAAAAGGACAAATCCTTTTGAGGATCTTGGCTTGCTTTTGAGGGCAGCGAATGAAGCACTTTCACTTTGCCAAATAAAACTTTTAAAAGCATAAACTAACTTTTGCTTCAAGCCTTAAACCTTTGCAATGAAGTGACTTGCATAAAATGAAGCTAGCTAAGTTAGATCTCAAAAATAAAGCTTTTAATTGCAAGATCTAAACATATAACCAGATCTAAGAAGATAAGTAAATTTTAATTTTAATGAGCAGCTAGATCTGAGGGTAAGAGAACCGGTAACCAAGAAAAAATTGCTTTAAGAGGAGAAAGAGAAGGAGAAAGGATCTTGATGCCGGAAGGAGTTCTTGTAGAAACTTTTGGTGGAATGTTATTGGACTAAACCACATGAAAACTTGGAAAGAGGGAGAACAAGCTTGTTCAAACTCCAATCCACGGTTACCTGCAACTATTTCGAAATACACTTGCAACAAAGTTTGTGAGATCTAGTTACACATGCATGAGAAAAACTAGAAGCATAATAATAAACTTATTAAGATGCTAGATTTATATTCTTCAACATCTATGAGCAAAAGGAACCAAGAAATAAACTTATAAAATGATTCCTTCCTATCAATTGAGAACAATCCTACCAAAAATCTAGATTCACCATACAAAGTTGCAAGAAGAATTTAATTAAATACAAGTTACCTCAAACATGCATGGCCATGATCATCCAACACAAGACACTACACCAATGGGCCTCCAAAGCTTGAACTCTTTATTCTAACAATGCAAAGCATAAGACAATTACAAATAGCAAGACTACTCTTATCCACAACTCCAACTAGTTTAAATGAGAGAATGGAGCCTCATTATATAGCAAAACCAAGAGAAATCATCTTTGACACTTGGAGAAATGAGTTCATACACTTGGAAAAGGCTTGTTGACACATGTGAGAGGTTTGGGGAGCTTAATGACACCTTTCTCCAACCATTTGACACTTTTCAACCTCCATGTGACACCTCTCCAACCACAAATTCGCCCCCCCCCCCTTTGGTGGATCTCCAATCTTCAATCAAATCATCATTTATTTGCTCAATATTCTCCCTAATTTGATTGCCAATCAAAGGAGATTTGATTCCAACATATTTCCTTGATCTGTGGGATTAGGATTTTGCCTTTATTATGTCTCTTTTGCCAATTAAATTGGTCTTTTTGGGTTTCTTGAGTAAATATTATTTTTTGAGATAAATACTTACTCAAAACTTAGGATAAGTGGGTTTATGGGTTTAGTGGATGCTCTGGCTTAGAAAACGAGCATCTGTTAAGATTTAATATGCTAAGACAGAAAATAGCAGCATTACATTCCATTTCACAATAATAGCATATACAGGATCACTGAAGAAACAACAAGCATAGCATAAACACAAGAGACAGAGATTTATCCTGGGAAACCCTCACGGGGTAGAAAACCCAGCAAAGCTTCCTCAATATAGATGACCAGCAATATACAAATATGAAACCCTGAGACATGATCTCCTCCTCCACAATAGCAGACCTCTCCTCCATAAGTGCGCTATCCTCAAGTGAGTGAGTGTGTCAAATGAGGAACACACCTCCTCTATTTATACACTACTCTGACATATCTTTTACACAAGTACACGTAGGCTCGTATTTAACCAATGGGTTAAATACCCCACTACAACTGACTGGGCCGACCCCTCTAGGGTGGTCTAATAACCCTTTGACCCACATAACACATACAGGGCCGACCCCCACTAGGGAAGTCTAATAACCTGAGTTACCACATTCCGACGGAGGAATAAACATCTCCGGATATACAATAAGATCTTCACGGAGGAATGAAACATCTCCGGAATAATAAAGTACAAATATAATATTCTTTGAAGTTACAATATCTCAACACTCCCCCTTAACGAGAAGGATATTATAGCAGTATCTGCACGAGCAAGGAGTCATCAACATCATACATGATACATCTATAAATCATTGGAAGCTTTCTCAACATCATCAGTAACTCAAGCAGTTACTGGAACATCTTCAATACTGGAACATCAACATCTTCAGTACTGAGTCTTTATCTTCTGCAGCACTCGAACAGCTACAGCAACATCAACATCTAGATCCTCACAATCATCAGTATCGTCATCTCACAATCATCAGCATCGTTATCACACGATCATCAGCATCGTCAGCATCGTCATCACACGATCATCAGCATCGTCAGCATCGTCATCACACGATCATCAGCATCGTCATCACACGATCATCAGCATCGTCATCACACAAGTATCCATACCGATACACGTAACCACATCATTAATACAAGTATCCATACCGATACAAGTAACCACATCATCAATACACGTATCCTACCGATACAAGTAACCACATCATCAATACAAGTATCCTACCGATACAAGTAACCACATCATCAATACGAGTATCCTACCGATACAAGTAACCACATCATCAATACGAGTATCCATACCGATACAAGTAACCACATCATCAATACAAGTATCCTACCGATACAAGTAACCACATCATCAATACAAGTATCCTACCGATACAAGTAACCACATCAAGTATCCTACCGATACAAGTAACCACACAATCATATTACAGGATGATCAATCCCGCTCTCTTTAGGACATAGGTCCATGGATGATGCAATCCAGTCATGTACCTTTTGAACCGAAGTCCAGGGACGATCCAGTCCTATCATGTACCTTTTGAACCGAAGCTCAGGGACGATCCAGTCCTATCATGTACCTTTTGAACCGAAGCTCAAGGACGATCCAGTCCTATCATGTACCTTTTGAACCGAAGCTCAAGGACGATCCAGTCCTATCATGTACCTTTTGAACCGAAGCTCAAGGACGATCCAGTCCTATCATTCAATTCTCGAAGACCTCATGTCTACGGCTCAATTCAAAGGACTAAAGTCCGAGGACGATCCAATCACCTTACCTGTTCATTCAGGATTTTGTTCTCGGAGACATCATGTCTACGGCTCTCTTTAGGACTGAAGTCCAGGGATGATCCAATCCCCTCAAGTCCACCAAGGACTTCATTCTCGAAGACATCCGTCTACGACTCTCTTTAGGACTGAAGTCCAGGGATGATCCAATCCCCTCAAGTCCACCAAGGACTTCATTCTCGAAGACATCCGTCTACGGCTCTCTTTAGCACTGAAGTCCAGGGATGATCCAATCCCCTCAAGTCCACCAAGGACTTCATTCTCGAAGACATACGTCTACGACTCTCTTTAGGACTGAAGTCCAGGGATGATCCAATCCCCTCAAGTCCACCAAGGACGTCATTCTCGAAGACATACGTCTACGGCTCTCTTTAGGACTGAAGTCCAGGGATGATCCAATCCCCTCAAGTCCACCAAGGACTTCATTCTCGAAGACATCCGTCTACGGCTCTCTTTAGGACTGAAGTCCAGGGATGATCCAATCCCCTTATATGTCCACCAAGGACTTCATTTTCGAAGACATACGTCTACGGCTCCTTTTAGAACATGTGTTCAAGGATGATGCAATCCCCTTGTCACCTTAGACCCTGTCTAAGGACCATCCACCAACCTCTCTGTCGGCATCACCAATATAGGTATTCACATCATCGACCTCACTGTCGATGCAGGCAATCTCATCATAAGTGATCACATCACTCCCCCTTTCGAGGAGGGTCCTTCTGGACTATATTAAGTTTGTCTCAGAAAACTTTACTTGAGGTAGAGGTTTGGTTAGTACATCGGATCAGTAGAGGTTTGGTTAGTACATTGTTACAAATTCGAACTTTTGGTTCCTTTCTGCACCATATCTTGGAACACTAGATTCTTTGCTATCTTGATACAACTCTGCTTGTCACATAGGATCATAGTTGGGTCTATCTCTAAGTCAAACAATCCTGAAGCCACACTGCTTCATAACTTAGCAGAGCAAGCAGCCATATATTCTGCTTGTGCTCACAGGATCATGGCTGATCCCAGACAATAACATCCTCTCGATGTGCTCTTCCTGTCTGATACACTTCCTTCCCAATCAACATCTGTGTAGCCATCTGAAGTCATGATCTCCAAGATAACATAGATCAAAGTCTTATTGTATACTATAGGTACCGCATCACATGATTTGCAGCTTATCAGGTGAACACATCTAGTTTCCACTAGATACTGACTCAAGGTGTTCACAGCAAAGCATATATCTGACCTAGTATTCTTTAGACACATCAATGACTCAATATTTTGTCTGTACAGAGTTCTATCCACTAACTCTAATGAGTCATCTTCTAACAACTTCAAGAGTGGCCATCCCAACACATCAAGTCCTTTTAATATTTCTCAGCATACTTTCCTTGGTTGAGAAAGATTCCTTCTGAGCCTTGCCATACTTCCAGACCTAGGAAGTAATGCATCAATCTGAGATCTTTCATTTTCATTTCTGCAGCCATCTTCTTCTTTCTTTTCATGATCTGTTTCTCATTCTTTATCAGAAAGAGATTATCGTCATACAATAATGGTATGATATGTTCATCATCCACAACCTTAAGGTAAAGGTTAGGAACAACTTTACTTTTGGTAAAAGTCCAAGCTTATCAAGAGACTGTCAATTCTCTCTTTGTGACTGAACATCATTTACACTCTGCATTGAATGATCTTCTGCATATCTATCTGTGCCATCTCTCGTTAGATGGGTCTACTGATATGAGCCTCAATATCATTTGAACTCTGTGGTGAGTTCCTTCTTGCATCCATGTCATCTGTGTATAGAAACCATATTCAACCTTGTAGCAAAGGTTGAGATCCACATGACCCATGGTGATCATTAAGCTCATCAATTGATTATCGATCCTGGGAACCCATACAGAACCTGATTCACACTTCTTCTTTAATTACACCATTAAGAGAATGGTCTAGCCACTTGGAGCAAACATCTCATCATGATTCTCTTCCTCTTTCTAAGAGAATCTTCTAGCCACAAGCCTTCTATAGTATGTTTGATTTGTAAATCCTTTTGTTGAACATCCATCGCTTGTTCATTGTTCATCATTTATCATGATCTTTCCTACAAATCAAAATTAAGTACATGATTAGTCATACTTCATAATCATCAAATCATATTGACATGATAACCTATTATGCATACAGATATCATTTACATAGTTATGCAACTATTTTGATCAATACTTTGGCACAACACTTTTCCATATCCTGTATGCATACAGTGGCTATCTAGATGCCTTCCATCTCTACCAGAACATACTATCGAGAGTGTGCACAACTCTCAGTATGTCAGCAAAGAGGTTTCATTCTAGACAAGCAACAATGGAAAGTTTGACCATCTTACCAATCATATGCATATTAGTAGTATACTGTTTCAATGCTCTATGAATGTTTACACTCAGTATGATATATTATAGGAATACAAATATGCATACAACCTATTACGGACAATATCATTTATTATTTCAAATAACAACTTAAATACTTATCTTTTATGTTTGTGTGGTTTCCTCCCGCTTGATCTTCTATATGTCTTTTGAACTTCTATTCATTCTGTGCCACTGTGCATGCTCAAGCGTGCACTAGTGTCATCCTCATGATCTCATACACACACATACATTCATTAGTATATTCTTAATATTATCAAAACATTCTAATTCTAAATAATCTTGAATATGTATAGTCATGATCATTAGTATTCAGGGTTTCAAGGAAGTCTTCTTTTACTCATTCATATTCTTGTTTGAACTAGATAGTTAAATCATCAACCAATATAAGAGACATAATATGCATAAACCCTTGATTACTAACTTTATGAATAAGCATAACCAATCATACCAAGTATACTTATATAAGGGATCCTAACACAAGGTAAGATTCTAACATGACATAGGAAAACATACCTGGATTAGTATACCTGCTTAGTTATGTACAACATACCTAAACAATCTCTTCAATGATTTAGAGATCCTGAGCTAGAACCTGCATGTCTCATAGGTTAAACATAATATAACAAAGTCATACATACCTCGTAAGTAGAACAAAGATTATGGATGAGTCTTTGTCTTCATGTTGTCATGGTCATGGAACTTGATTTGTCTTTTGTGATGTACCTGTATCTTGTTAGCAGACAACATCAACCTCACATAAAACCATAATGCATTAGTACAATCATATAGTCCTAATCAATGAATGTCTTCGATCATTCACATGCATTCATACTGTTACTAGGGTGATAAGACAATTCTAACATTAATCAAGATTGTACTAATAAATAATATGAAGACAAACACATCATGAACTTAATCAAGAATCAGATTTCAAGACATACCTGAACCTCCTTAAGTCATACCTGTCGAGACTTCTTGTAGTCTTCTTATGTAAGGCCTTAGCCTCAACTCCCCCTGAAACTTGATCTGGAGCTTGATTAGGGTTTGCTAGAGAAACCCTAAAAATTCAATCTTTGACTTTCACACTTCCGAATGAATGGAAGGATGTGTCTTGCTGAGCTGATCAAACTAGCATACTTCAATTTTGAAATCTCCAAAATTTGACCCCTCAAAATTGCCTTTGAAACTTCTGGATCTTCTGGACAGGATCCCAAACTAGGGTTTGATGAAGCCCACCCTTCTGCTCAATCAAAAGGTTTGATCCAAGGCTCTAAACTCTTATTTTTCTGAGGAGCTTCCAGCCGTGGTTACAGACTTCAAAAATTCCAACTTTTGCTGAAGCCCTAATTTTCTATCTTTTCGATCAAAATCCCGAACTGGGGTTTGATCAACCCGGTCTTCTACCCAACCAAGAAATTCGATCTTGGTCTCTAAATTTCGATTTTCCTGAGTAGCATTCAGCCATGGATTCCAATTCCAAAAATTCTAACTTTCTCCGAAACCCTAAATTCCGGAAGCCGTGAATAAAGGTGCTCCAAAAATAATTCTGTTTTGACAAAAATATGTACCGGATTGTTTCTGCTATAACTCCGAAATTTTCGCTGCACAGGGTCTGAAAACTTTTTCTGCAGTAGCCTGACCTGTCATCTTTCCATCCTGACAGGTCTGACCTCAATTGGATTTTCTGAGAGAGAGTTATGCCAAATGTCGCAACGTGACCTGTTTATGGGATAAAACAGGAGAGCGAACTTGTCCGGAGTGCCACGTGTCACTGGTTCAGCTTCGGCCTCTGAAAAAGTTTTCTGAGATAGTACAGTCTGTGTACTACCTGTCACTTTTTACGAAATTTCATTTGGAGCTTCCTAGCCCAAGTTATGACCTTTTTGCCTAGGTCACCTAATTTTGACTGAGATCTGGAAGAGGCAGAAACCCTAACTTGTACTGATCATAACATACAAAGTACAACGAATCTGAGGGTGCCCTTTGGACACAAGATACCTGGAGATATTATCTACGACCTGTAAAGGTTTCAGATCCTGAACCTTCGCCAAAATGGATTTATAGCGAAAGTTCCACGATGACTGGTTTTTGCTATATAAAACCCTAACCTTCAAATTGTCGTAAGTAAAGCAAGTGTCGTAAGTGCCATACCTTGTCTTCCTTCAGGTTAGCTCTGATACCATGTTAAGATTTAATATGCTAAGACAGAAAATAGCAGCATTACATTCCATTTCACAATAATAGCATATACAGGATCACTGAAGAAACAACAAGCATAGCATAAACACAAGAGACAGAGATTTATCTTGGGAAACCCTCATGGGGTAGAAAACCCAGCAAAGCTTCCTCAATATAGATGACCAGCAATATACAAATATGAAACCCTGAGACATGATCTCCTCCTCCACAATAGCAGAACTCTCCTCCACAAGTGCGCTATCCTCAAGTGAGTGAGTGTGTCAAATGAGGAACACACCTCCTCTATTTATACACTACTCTGACATATCTTTTACACAAGTACACGTAGGCTCGTATTTAACCAATGGGTTAAATACCCTATTAAATACCCCACTACAACTGACTGGGCCGACCCCTCTAGGGTGGTCTAATAACCCTTTGACCCACATAACACATACAGGGCCGACCCCCACTAGGGAAGTCTAATAACCCGAGTTACCACATTCCGACGGAGGAATAAACATCTCCGGATATACAATAAGATCTTCACGGAGGAATGAAACATCTCCGGAATAATAAAGTACAAATATAATATTCTTTGAAGTTACAATATCTCAACAGCATCCACTTGACAAATTATGTCCACAAACCATACTCTTATTACATTTTTAATTTTTCCAATTAATCTATTAAAAAATAGTCTAATTTTTCGGGAAAAAATATTTTTCTCAGAATTTAAAAAAATATTAGGGGAACCTAGCACATGTCAATACGACTCAATTCTAATGTCTAGCATGGTAATAACATTGACACTTGGGCTCTAATAACCTCCTAGGTCCAAGAAATCATGCCGACCACCCCAACGTTGGAGGTATGAGTGAAAAACTCGAAAATTATAGAACGTTTATTCAACAACATATAATTGACAAGGGAAAAAACACTCTGGGCTAGTCAGACTGATATCTAAGTCCTAGGAAAGTCAAGTCCGTTACAAAACCATCATGCTAAGACAGTTTTTACAATTTCCCCGCAGGGCATGGACATGTGATTTTATTAAAAAAAGGGCCAAGGTGTTCTGCTAGGACTTCTGATCTTCTGAATATGAACAAGTAAACTTGTTCCACCTTCACAGGCTCACTTGAAACCATCTAAGTGCAACTTAGCTGGTAACCAGGACCATTGCAAACAACACAAAAGATGATCCTCAACCTAAGATTGCATTATACTTAAAAATACTCATAGCAAATCAACTAATGACAGCCAAGAGATGGAATTCTATTATTGTAAAAAAGCATGTCACACAATCTGGAATTGTAGATATGAATCCAATGATGCTCTCAAGGGAACAAGGACGAACCACAAGTAACCTATGTAGTCATTGTTGAAGGTACCTATGCCACAGGGTTCGCCAAACCTAAACCTCCAGTTTCGAAGTTCGGTGAACCTAAAAAAATTTGCAAAATTCATTCAGGTTTGGAAAACCTGATTGCCAAACCTCAAATCAAACCTAAAACCAAACTGAATCAACAAAAAATTTTGTCAAACCTCATGAATTCGAACCTGTTTGTCGGGTTTGGGCTCCTTTTCGACAACTTTTTTTCACTTTTCAGCTAGGGTTTTGCACTCTTGATGCATTGTTTTGTTGGGTTTTCTAACCTAAGTCCGTGACTCCGCGACAGCGTATCCACCAACCTACCAGCCACCAGGTGATCTACAAGTGTGACACTGTGAGGTGCCCGTGCTATATAGCCATCGTGACTCTGAGTGACTGCAAGTCTGCAAAACAGTGGTTTCATTTGTGATAGTTGAAGGCAAAGGGGATCTGGGTAACAAAGTAACATTGTAACAAAGTCATGTGACAGCCCACGAGGTGAAGAGTGAGGGCTACGGGCCATGACTAGTCGTAGCTCGACTAGGGGCAGAGGAAGCTAAGTGAACGGTGAGGCGGAGGATGTTGGAGGCTAGAGCCATGACTCTACTAGACTGCCATGGGCCACGATTTCATACCAAGGCTCAAATACCTTGAACTTTGAATGGAACCAACTCAAATTCAGCCCAAATTTGCTAGATACCATCCTATCTACTGTTGCTACTCAAACTCAGAAGAACCCAGGCTTGAATTTTACTTTTAGCACTTTACCACTGCTATGAATCTGATTGAGTGAGAATCCTCATCCCTCCACCTCCAAGCGGCAAGCGGAATAATTATGAGTGAGAATATTATAAGTGATAATAATTCAGAATATAGCAATAGTGTGTGTGTGTGCGTGTGTGTTTATTGAAAAATGTATATAGACAAACCTAATGCCGAACCTCATCCAAACTTCATCAAAAAATTTGAACATGAATCGAACTTAAAGGTCGCCGAACCCGAACTCAAACCCGAACCTTGTGACATAGGAAGATCCACCAAATCCAGACAATGGTTATGACCCTGCTAAATAAATGGCATTTTACGCATTTTAAGAAGCTCACACTTTGAAGACAAGACGCTGTCTAATGTAGAAAAAGCTCAAAATGGATGCATGCCCAACTAGTTAAGGAGTTTGTGGATCTTGAGAATTGTACCCTTATGAGAATCATGAGACAACCAAAATGAGCATTCTGGATGTCATTCAATATGGATGGTTAGCCAATAATTCGAGAGATTCATAATTCGAGAGTTAAGGGAGGTGAAATCAGGGAACTCAAGAATTCAACTTGGGAACTACACCTCTACAAGGGTTGTGCAAGGCATCTTAATGGCGCTCTACCTGAACTGTTTTTCAGAGAAGAAGCTTCTGAGGATGTTTGGTTTCATTTACTTCTATTATTTGTTTTTCCAGTCAGTATGTGTCTGATTTCAATAAATTTTGTTTTTGAGATTGTAAGCCTTAAGAGGGGGAGCTAGGATTAAAGCTTACATGTGTAATAAAGTCACCTTACTGACTTAGGCTATAAAGTTAGGGTTTCAGTGATTATTAGCTTTTAAGATTTTTGACAAATAAGACCTCTTGAACTCTTTATAAGAAAGGCAAATCTCATTGTAATAAATGCACCAGTTATTCATAATATCAATGTGTTATTACATAATCTCTCTCATGTGCTCTGCGATGTAACCCTATCTAGGGTTTCTAGCTATTGTAACAGGGTTTGAAAGATGTGGCTATTGATTATATCGAGTATTATTATGTAGCCTTCGGGCAGATTATTATACGGCACTAGCAAGGCACCAGCAAGCCCTATTCTTCACTTAAGTGTGTGAGGGTGGGTCGAGCTGCTTTCCAGGTTTACCATCCATAACAATACAAGTTCCCATTTAAAATAAAATATATATTTCTCCAACATCTTTACTATCGACATTCTTTATTAGTTTAATGCTTCATGACGTCAAACTAAATCTGAATTAACCTTTACATAAATTCTATCCTGTAATTTTAATACTTGGTAAAGAGATAGGGCTTCTTACTCCAAGTTCCAACCACAAAATATGACAAGATGATGCATTCAAATATGCAAAAACATGTGTATTGATGAAAAGATCACATAGAGTAAAATCTTACCAGTCGAGATGATAGCAAATGAGATAAACACTCCCACCACTCCAAATAACATGATAGTGACAAAGTTACGAAAAAACTGTTTCTTTTTAACTTGAAACCTATTAAGATGGCGCAAAAAATTGTTAGAACATCTTGTTAATATGGAAAAGTGAAAATCCACCAACTAATCCTGTAAAATATTATTCTATAGATTTTACAAGTGACATTAGTGTAGGAAATTGCCCAGAAATTTTTTGTTAGTATCAAAGCACGTTACATATATTATTAACTGGACCACAACATCAAAACGTATGGCAAAGAAACATAAGAGATTAGTGAACTGACCCGGCATTGAAGATTATAGGCGGAAGAAGATATATGAAAAAGAGTTCTTCATTAAACCGTAAAATATGGGAACTTGTGCCTCCACTAAACAGAAGAACTATAAACCCAGCACAACACCCCTACACAAGAAAACAAACAAAGCAGAACTGAGTATGAATTCAATGGATTGAAGATAAAATTCAAAATTGTCATGACAAGCAACCACTTGACTGTAAATATAAGTATTTGACACATCAAACTTTAAAATGTTTTTGCAACATATTTCAATAGAATCCTTAAATACAAAAAAGGACAAACATGGAAGTGGCCAAGTGAAAATTAAAACATGTAGATTTAGTTTCTTTACAAACCTACAACTACACCATGCATTGCCTTGAAACACAGTTACTAATAATATGTATTCATAATTGCGGTGGGCATCCCCAAGGGTTGTTCAATTGTTCACAAAAATCACTGTCCCAGTGGAAAGCCTGTTACAGTTCTTGGGGATGTATCTTGTACATAATGCAATTATAAAGACAAGTAGCTTGTTTAAATGAATTGTTGACCTTAACTACTGGAGATCTATATTCATTTGATAGTGAAATGATTTTTTTATTTTTTTATAAATCACTTTGTGTGTGACATGGATAGGACCTTACTGGCCACAATATAAGATTCTAGTCAAAGAATTAAGTTTACCACTGAGCAAACAATAGTAAACATTACCCTCTAAAGATTCAGCATGCAAAGGTCCCAATTTATACAAAAATCCAGAGCTTATGATTGCCATGTGCAACAAGATGTATACTGGGATACTGTCTACAAACAATTGAGACAGAACAGGGGACGGTTTCAAGTTGCATTCCCATGCAAACTCTGTCTGGACTCTGGACAATTAGGTTAAACATAGGAAAAGGCAGAGGTGTTGTCAGGAAGATTGGATTTTCATGGGATGACTTGAGATTTCATGTTTAAGGTGAGTATTGTTTTAATGTTATGCTAATAATATATTTATGAAACATAATCTAAAGTAGCTTGATGTGCTTTAACCACAAAAATCAAGTAGGAGCCATACATGCAGTGGATGAAAAGAAAGGGGAGGCAGATTACAGTAGGAGAAGATTTGTATATTGTAGCAATCCCCATGGGACTGTCAAACCCTTTTGTATTTGATGTACTGGTTTACACGAGCACATGTACCTATAGTTACGGTAGAATAAGGGCCTCGATTGCAAGCTATCCATGTCTGTTTCGCCTTTAGAAATAACTTTTGTTGGATGGTTGTGGTAGAGGGGCTACAACTACTAGTCATCTAAAATGCCTTTTGATTAGTCATATGAAGTTTGATGGCTCAATTTGTCGCGATGTACATACACACTAATGTTTACAACATTAAGACTAAAATAAGTTTAGTAAGTGAGCAAGGACTAACTAAATGCTACCCGCCAATGCTCCATCATGCAATGTTTAGAATTTTTTATTGTAATGGCCCTCAACCCAAGGCCTTCTGAACTCCAAACTTTTAATAAATTAAATAGAACAGAATAAATAGTACAAGGCCTATTTATCCATACAACCCAAAATAAATGAATTATAGCTTATTGTTGATTTTCTGAGCAGCATCGAGTGCCATTCTCTGGGAGAATGGAGGCACCTGGTAAGTTACCAGGATATTGATCTAATCTGGGACTGGAAGCTCAGCCTGGGGCTGAGAGCCATTCTCTGGGAGAATGGAGGCACCTGGTCAGTTACCAGGATATTGATCCAGTCTGGGACTGGAAGCTCAGCCTGGGGCTAAGAGCCATTCTCTGGGAGAATGGAGGCACCTGGTCAGTTACCAGGATTTCACTGTAAGCCCTAGACCGGGTCTAGGCAAGTGGTGTACTCCTCCCCTTGATCTATGGGCTATGGGACCTTCTCAAGGGACTGATCAACCCTTGTTGAAATACCTGGCACTTGATCTTGGTGGCAACAGGAGGGTGAAGTAAAGCAATTAATTTATCTCCTTATGACGATGTACTTGGAGTGGACATAGAGACCTTGAAGAACACCTGGATGGCTTGTTGAAAACCCAAGCACAACTTGACTTGGTTCGTGTACCCACCTTTTTGAAGAAAAGAAATATATATATATATTTATATATATTCATGGGTCGGCCTCAATTGAAGAGCCAACAAAGAAAATAAAAAATTATTATGTAAATTGCAGGTCGGCCTCAATAAAAGAAAATTAAAAATATATATAAAGTACAAGTCGGCCCCATTATGAAATATTAATTTTTGGTCACTTATTTCACTATAAATAAGAAGTAAAAATTCTTATTTTTAACCCATCGATTTAGTCTGCTCCAAGAGGACAGTTCGGTGGTGTTCAGTCTGCTCCAAAAGGACAATTCGTGGGTGATATGTTTCTGCTGGGTTCTCTCTATACTGCTGGCTCTTATTCTTGTTCTTACCTCTTTTACTGCTGCCCTATCTCAGCTAGGGTGTGCTGCTGCTATCAAATACTATCTGAAACTTACTACTGTGTACACCTGAGCTCAGACAGGATATTTTTCAGTGCACCCGAGCCCTGCTAGGGCATCTCTCTGTGCACCCGAATTTTATACAAGGTCTGTCCCTAAGTTTGGCAGCCCTCATAAATATTTCACAGGTCACAGCAGATCCGGAAAAGGTGTGGACAGGTCACTACAGCCCAGCAGAAGATTTCGGCCCCCTCAGTGAAGTATACACCAGCAACTTTTGATAGTTACAGGCTTGTACAGGTTGACAGTATTAAATTGAAATTGCTCCAGGCAACATCTACAGTCATCAAGTAACAGCTTGGAGGCAGCAGTCATTGTACAGGGTTCTTCTTGTTCAGTCTATTGTGAAGGCTTGTTTTAGCCTACTTTTGTACAAACTCAGTCATCTCATTTTGGAGATATTCTATTATTAATATTGCTTTGGGGTTTTTGTCCTTGAAAGGTTTCCCCGTGAAAAATACTGTGTTCAATTTTTTTTTATGTGCATTTACTGCTAGCTATCTCTGCACTATCTTTATTTACAGTCTGTTACTGCTATCAAATTTCAAAATTTTAACACTTATGATCTCTAAGCAGCTAATTTGCTCCATTGTCACATCAACACACATTACCAAGCACCTGACCACATGGCAAGCTCCGTAAATTACACATAATATGACATATTAAGTTATTAACAAATCGATTAATGCCAAGAAATAATACATGAATACAATCATAAGCATTAAATTGCTTTGTTCATGGTTTACGCAGGATAACATTTCAAATTGGCTATGGAATCTACGTGAGATATTTTGAAGCTCAACGTTTAGAGCCACCAGTTGGGCTCATCTTCAGGAGCTTAGTGCTGATCAAATGTATGAGAAACAGCTGCATATTAATAGAGGACGCCCAAGCATGAAGGAGAGAGTGAGAGAGGTCGGCTTGACAGATTAAGTCACCTTACATTTCTTTTAATAATGTTAATGATTGGTTTCCAAGTGTGGCTTAATTCGAAACCATTATCCCAATTAAGATTAGATTATTATCATGTTTTTTTATTTCCAAAGCCTCTCTAATTTTCCTTTTAGTGTGATGCTCTTCGTGTGCAATTAATCTTTTATTTTCAATGCAGATTAGGTGGCCTGTCTCCAACAAGTTCTCAGCAAGAGCAGATTTCTTCGTGCGATTGTGTTGTATGTCAGCACAATGCTCCTTAATTCTAATCCCGGTTGCCCTTCCTGTCTCACCTATGTACTTCATACCGCAGGAGCTAGGGATGATATAGACTCCCTTTTTTTTATTGGGATCTACCTTGTCTTTAGCTTGGTCTAGCATTCTATTAATGGTGTTGAGCGGGGTGAAAATCACGTTTATTTTCTTTTTTCTCAAAATCTTAGCTATCTTGCCAGTGTACATGTTGTCACATCCATAGTAGCGGGGCTACCATGATGCAGATCAAGCCTGTCAGAGGCATGAGCCAGTCCTTCAGTTGAGTTGAGCAGTATTGTTATCTGATGGCGGATTTTTTTTAGAGCCTACAGAGCAGTCCAGCAGTGTCCCATATCGTGATTTGGTCTTGCATGACCCCATTGAGATGACTTGGTTTAGCTATGGTTCACTTATCAGAGCAGGCAACTGATATGTTCTTCATGCTTATATTCAGAGGCAGTTATATTGGGCTGAGCAGGTATACATGTGTACTTGGGTATCATCATTTGTCTGTCTTGCTCATATTATTGGCTTTACTTGACATGGTAACTGACTTTGGTAACTATATGCTATGCATGGCATCACCTTGTCATTTCCTTCCACCCATTCGTCGCTTCCAGTTTTGATTTTGACCCTTGACTTGGACCTGGACTTGTGAGATTGGGGACTTTCCCCCACTTAGATCTCTATGTCGGATAGATTCCATGTTTATTTTGTGTCTCAGCTCTGGAGTGTGTGGCCTGGTCCCTTCTAGTCTGCTTGTATGATGCCTTGTGGATCGGTTGTGTGGCCAGTGTCACCGAAATGTCTTCCTTTAGTCCTCAAAAGCAAGTACTCCCCTAAATGCATCGGAACACGTAAATGTTATATCTAAATGGATGCAAGGTCAGCTGTAAATAAAGTGTTTTTAAACACTAATCCTAAATCAAAGCAAATAAATCTTTCGTATCTAGTCAGTGGCCAAGGGATGAGCACTCATCCTCGGTATGATGTGAGACCATTTTCCCCTATAGGGCAACAAGGTGGTCACTGCATCGCACCTATGGACGGTGGCAGGCAATGCAGGTAAGATCGAGTCATTATCCGAGGCCCATAAGGCTATGCAGGGCACCTGCTCTTGGAGGTTGGTTAGTGAAAGATAGATCAAAGTTAAATGTTAAATGTTAAAAAAAAGTTGCCTAAGTAAATATTGTAAAGGATGCTTGTCTATAGTCTACTGGAAACTTTCTAAGCACTCTACCCATATGTGAGGCACTGCCATTCCCTAGTGTTTTCCATCCTACATATGTCTGAGTGGCTCCCCTTTTCCCTTCTCTCTGAAAAATCATAATGCCAAGGTTCACCGAGTCAAATCCCCTTATCCTAGCCTTGTTTTATTCACCTCACCCATCGTAGCAACCTGGCTAAGTTTGTAGGTGATCATGTTTAAAGGGCTTCATAAGAAATCATGCATCTTACTCTAGTGCAAGTTAACTTATCTTCATTGGTTAATTAGTCTGTCACCTTGGTCATGTTATTTATGTTTTAAAGTTGGCTAATAATATGAATAAGAGAGCATCACTTACCCATTCTGCATATAGTTCAGTTGGTGATCTTCACAAGGAAAGCAAGTGGCAAGCAAAGTTTATCTTCCGACATTGATATCAGTAAATTTATCCATTTGAAGTGACCATTGCTACTCTAAGGAATCAATTTGACTAAGTGCTTGGCTAAAGAACGATTTGGAATGGTTTATTTGATGTATTATGGCTCCATGGATCATATGGCATGATTATACCTTGGTCAAGGATTGATTATATGAGTTTGTCATTAGTGTACCTTGTACCAGGTCAAAATGTTATCTTATGTCCCTAGGTGGTGTTGCCAACTAAGTTGTACTAGGTTGGATTATCAAGCGAGCGAGCAAAGTTGAAACATGTCAATGTTCATTTTCGATGATTTCATGTCCAACAGGCCTTTTAAAGGCCCCATTTTTTAATTTTTTTTCCACATGTCCATGGCCCTGCGGGGTTTGTAATAAAATGTACTAGCATGGTGTTTTGTAAAGGACTTGGTTCCCTAGGACTTTTTGGCTAAGTCAGTTATTCCAAGAAGTTTTTTCACCTATTAATTATGTCTTGCATTAGTGCATAACATAATTTTGGGGTTCTTCTCTTGCTCCTCCAAAGCTGGATTGCCTGTGGAGGTTAACGGGCCGCAGGGGATTGTTAAAGTCCATGGGTCAATGTATATGAACATGCTAGACATTGTTTTTGAGTCATAAGGACATGTGCTAAGTCCCCCTGGATAGTTTTTTAATTTTTGGCGAAAAATATTTTTTTCCGTAAATGAGCCATTTTTTTAATGGTTTCATTAAAAAATATTGTAAATGGCATAAAAATGTCATCTAGGGGTCTATTTTGCCTTAGGAGTGCTCGTTTTCTAACTCAAAGCACCCCCTTAACCCCTAAACCCACTTTTCTAATGTTTGGGTGTTTAATTTTTCACTTATGCTCAAAAAAGTCAAAAAAAGTGAAAAATGGAGAGAAAAATGCAAAAAAATAAAAAATCATAAAAAATTAACTTCCAAATTTTATGGGATTGAAAGTCAGAATTATTTCAGCTATGTTTTAGGAGTTGTAAGAGTTGATTTTGGAAAGATTCCGAGCAGCTATATTAGTGGGATTACTTCCCCATTTAAGGGGGGCATATTTCTCAAAATTGGGCACCTTCAATCATGGAATTTGCAGCTATGTTTATGGGTTGTCACATGGCTAATTTTTAGCTGATTTGGGGTTGATTTTGGCAACCCATTACATGGGAGTGGGCAGCCCCATTTGCTCCACGAGTTATGCCACTCACTCCACCCATTCCTCCTCAACTTGGGCACCCCCTCTCCTTGAGTTTTTCTATATAAGCAAGTTCACTCCCATTGTTTTCTCATGAAAAGGTGGAACCTCTGCTCTTACCATTGTAATATCTTTGCATTTGTTTATGAATAAAAGGCTTTGGAGGCAATTCTATGTGTGCATGATCATGTTCTATTTTTACATATGAGGTAATCTATGTCTTTACATGTTTATTCGTGCTTGTTTATTGATCAATCACTAGCTTTTGAAGGAGATGTTGAGCTTAGTAAGGTAAAGATAGTGTAATCTATTTCATTATTTTTATTGTTGGTTATCATAAAGTTCTTAGAGTTCAATGTCATTTTTGTTTAAATGTTTGAATCTAGTTCTCTATTTTAGTCTACACTAGTGCATTTGATCTTGCTTGTGTGAGTTGTCTTTTGTGTCTACAGGTTGCTGATCCAAAGAGTTGGTGGAGCTTGCTTGCATCCATTGGTCTTCAAGATTGATCCAAGGAGAACTAGTCCCATTGATCCCCACGGTGGAGGACTCCATAAGCCCAAATTCGAGATATTCCTTCTTCTTCTCATCAACACAAAAAACTTCAAATCTTTCTTGGTTACTTTGGTATGCATATTTCAGACCCAATTCTTATTTAAGTATCATGAGTAGGTCTGATTTTTATATTAGATCTTGAGTTCATCTTTAAGAAAAATCTTTGTCTAGGTCTAATTGATGCATGCTTCTTGTTTAAGTGCATTTTTTTTTAATATTTTAAGGGCTGAAACAAGTAGTTTATTTTATTGTACTTTATGTTTATCTGGCTGTCCTAGAGCTTATAATTTGCAGCCACTAAAAGCTAGCAAAGATCCCAAGTAAACAAGCCCCATTGCTTGTCTTACTTGGTTAATTTCCGTCATTTTAACTTAGAATTTTGACTTAGATTTTTCTGGGGTTTTAGCAGGTGTCCCAAATACACTCTTAAAGTGTTTTGGGGCGTCTTTTACTGATGTTTGTTTGCTGGTTTGCAGCATTTGACAAACAGGTGGAGAGAAGTGCTGGCCAAATTTCGAGGATCCAGGCCATCCAGAGCACCTAGATTTTGAATTTTATGAACCGGTTACTTTTTCTCTCCTATTTTGTAAGCCACTAAGTCGATTTAAGACTAGGGCATTTCTTTCGCATTGTAACTAAAGTATCAAACGAGAGCAAGTGGGCTAATCAAGCGCCCACACCCCATCCCCCCAGGGGGAAAAACTGTGTCGACTCAATTTTCATGGTTTGCATTTTTTTTAGTTTAGATTTCATTTCCGCACTTAATAAAATCTAACTAGGCTTAAAATTAACCTTGTTGGTCCGTTCCACTGGCGGGCTACAAGTTCACTCAGGACATAGATTTTATCATTTTTTTTACAAACTCAAACGCCCCCCTTGCTTTCCCGAAGTAGAGTTTCTATACAAGGGCTTGCCCGAGTATGTGCCTGAAAAGAGACTCTTGGGGTTTAAAAAGATAAAATTTTGGTTCATAAAATCTTCTAAAAATACCAAGGTCTTCTCCCGTATGCTCTGTGGCCAACTTGCAGCTCAGTCTCATCCAGTTGGTACGCATCAGAAAGGGGGAGATGGCTAGTAATAGGATCTAACACCCCCCCGGATAAAAAAACCTTTATGTGAAAATCCGGCACATCGCGAACATTTTGTTGTCGTAGGGAAATTTCTCAGAAGGCTTGGGACAAAACTGAGTAGTGACCTCTTGTAAACTGTTAGGCTTGCCCTCGTTGGTACAGCATCTGAACACCTCCTTGAGACTCCAATTCAGCCCAAGTCTGAGAGGGAAGCCATACATCAAAATTCCGGACATGTTCCCCGTACCTTTGCATATATTGGGAACCCACCAGCCATAATAAAAAGATCACTTTCACATTAATTCTAAAATAAACCAAGAACACTTGCACAACATTTACTTTTCTGCTCATGCATCTATTTCGACTCCATTATAAGGCACTGGTCTATATTGATATTATTTCATGTTATTGACAAATGTTGCAAATGAATGATGATAATAGTGAATGGGAGCAAATGATGTATTGATGAATGATTGTCTTGCTTTATATAAGTATATGTTGCTTTTATCTTGGTTATCAAAAATATTTTTTCTAACTCCTAGATTAGACACCTTAGTTTTTATTTTTAGGGTCCACCCCCCTTGGCTTTGCTAGGAAAGCCTAGACGGAGGAGTCGAGTCCCAAGTGACAGCACTTGACTCTGACTTGCCCCCAAGGCCACACCAGCAACTTGAAGACTTCTGCTGTGTTTTCCCCAGGGGTGGAACCAGGAGGCAACAGGTGGCTAAGTTGTGGCCCCTAGGTGACCCCCTTTTAATGTAATGTCATGTAATATCTTATATTTGGGCATTATGAGGTAACTTGCCCCCTTCATCATTAGTGATCCATGTTTATTGTGAAAAAGTAAATCTCTATCGTTGTTGATCTTTATACCTCAACTGTTGGATCTAGTTGGTTAAAAAGTGGACACACTCTATTCCTATTTAAGAGTGGTTCCCTCCATTGTAAGGGACTTTTGGCTGGTGCAAGAAATAAAGAAGAAATTTGTTTTGGCTCTGTTGCTGTCAATAACGCACCTCAGTGGAAAAGGGGGGCTAGCGTGGCAGAAATCTTCAAGCCACTGGATGTGTCCTTGGGGGCAAGCAAAGAGTTGAGATAATATCACTCAACACTCAACTCCTCTGTCTAGGCCTACTCCTAGCGAAGCCAAGGGAGGGGGTGGTCCCTATGAAAAAGAAACTAAGGCCCGTAAGCTAAGTTAGAGAAAAAATTATTCTAGGAATTTGAAAGAGAATTAAAATTTAATATTGAACTAGAGAATGCAAATATAAATTAAATCAACAACATGAAAAATGACAAACCCATCTAACACATTGATATCACTTAATGTTCGATTGTTGTAGATTGTACTAGTGCCAAATAGAGTCGCAAAGTTTGGAGTGTTTCCATCGTGGAATTGTTGCAAGAGTCTCGTTGGTCAGTTTTAATTGATTTATTATGATGAGTGAATTAGGGAGTGGGTTAGTTCTTGGTTTGGCCCAATTCCAACGTAGTCCTTCAAACTGAGCGTAGTGACAACTATACCAAGGGTCCAACTGGGCGAGACATAACCTGCTTAAAGTAGCCCACTAACTCTGTAGTTAGTTTCACGCGACCTCCCGAGTTCTAGTGATTAAGTTATGTTGGATTGCCCTATTAAACTAGTCACTTAGCTCTCTTTCTGATGTGATCAACTGATCGGACGAACCGCAGAGATCTAGAGCATACGGGAAAGCTAAGCCTTGGTTAATTTTATTAAGTAAAATAAAGTTTTATTGTGTGGCTGAGAATCTCTTTTCACCTACCGAGGATAAACCCTTTCAATTTATTTCAGGAATACACAGCCTTAAATTTATTTGTTAATAATGTACATAAATTGTAACAAACAAAATTATTGACGGTTGAGAATTTATTTTCCCTTTCGGTACTTCGGGAATGCACAGTCGGATTTAGTTTTTTATGATTGTTAATTGCGATAAAGTACAAGATTGTGAAAGTAAAAAGTAAAACTAACTATATAGTTGTAATATCCCAAACTGATATTTTTTCTTTTTTTATGATGTTCTGTTGTTTGCTAGTAGTCTTATGCTTCAATATAGGAAAGAATTATGAAAGTATGCACTAATCTAAGCATGCATGCGCTTGCATGTAGATCTATTACCCAAATAATCAAAAATGCTATAAAATAGGGATAGAAGTTATGCATGTACGTACCATCAGATAGATCGGTCGATGTACGTCAATATAAGACCAGCATGCAAGAATTGTGCCGCTCGACGAATAAGATATGGAATGTTCCTCCTCCAATAATGCGCCCTTGGGAATAATGCGCCCTCTCCAAACTTGGTATGGTCATGCAGGAGTAATATCAATCCGAATTAGCTCCAAAAAGTGTGCAATGGGGTTATAATCCCCCTCTGATCACAGTAGCCTTGGCATGCAGACCAAGCAATGGCTCAGAATCCTAAAACATGTGTTTCCTCCCTGAGAAAGTCGCCCATGCAGAGAAGACGTCTTCTTGAAGGAAGGATGTACCGATAACTAACTCAGGAATCAAGGTGAGAAGCCCTACTTCCAGGGGAAGGATAATAGTGTTCCTCTCGGTTACCAGCCAAGCCTTGTCTTTGGTTACCAGCCAAAGCAAGGACACGTTTATTAGAAAGTGCAAACCTGCATGGATATCTGGATGGGAGGGATGGATGGGAAATCAAAGGCATGTGATAGATCTTTGAAGTGCTTCCCCAAATGGTAAGTCCTCCTGTAGGCTTCTTCTATCCATGACTGGATAGGGCTGAGAAAAAATTATGAATGATAAGGCAGACCAACTACCTCATCATAATGATCCGAAGGGCTCTTCTGATAATAACTTTCTGTGAAAACATGAACCCCAAACTGCTCCACAGCACAAGGAACCTCCGTATATGGAGACAATGGCTGAGACTACTCTTCAATTAGGTGTGTCTGATTTGACTCTTCATTACACTGCTTCTTCAGGTCCTCATGGTTGATGCTCATGCATGGCTTTAACTAATCATATGAAAAAAAAATCATGCTCCTTCTCCATGCAAAGGTTTTCCAAGGTCTCAAAGTCCAGACTTTCTGTGAAAATCTCATAAATAGGTTTCTCAACAAAACCACTAAGAGTTTCTGATTCAAGCTCCCTTTCCTCAGATATGTCATATATGGGATTTTCAATTATGTTCTCAAAATATGATGGTTTATCATTCTCTTCTTCAAACATGGCATAGATGGGGTTTTCTATAAATGTCCAGTTATCATTATCAACATCTACGTCAATCATGAGGGACTCTTCATCACTCATATCATGATCCAGGCTATATATGTCCTCTTCATGCTCATAGTCCTCTTTTTCAGAAAAAAAAAAGGTCATAAGGAAGGAAATCTTCCAAACTATCATCATTATACACATTGCAAACTTCTTCATGAATTTCAATATGGGCTTCTGCAATGGTTTCTTTTGAAGGTGGATTAGGAGTACAAATGTGCTCATCATCACTGAAATAAATATGAGAAAACTCCCAATCTTCATTGTCTTCTGTTATGGTGGCATGAGGAGGTTTTCAACAATATTTTCAATAACTAGATCTTCGCGAATCTCTTCAATAGGGTCACACTGCGCTTGGTAGAAAATGGCACGATTTTCTTGAATAAGTTGCCTAATCTCTTCGTCATTGAAATAACTCGAAGGCATCTCCCAATATTTCTCGTTTTCCACTACCATGAGGCGAGGAGCCTTAGGGTCCTCTTCATGATATTCTATCCAAAGTATGAAAATGGGAAAAAACTTCTCAAGGATACTGTCCAAAGCTTTCATACCAAATCCTCTATTATGCCACTGCCACAAAAATATTCTAAGGAAGCTCGGCAGAGAGGTAATACATTTATCTGGGAGACAATTATACCAATGTTCCATGACTCGGACTCGGCAAATACTCGGCTAGCATATGACTCGTAGACTCGGGAAAAACTCGAGAAAGACTCGGGCAAGACTCGACAAGACTTGGCAAATAGGGAAAAAATTTAAAATATTATATATTTTTGGGACAAAAAAGAGATTAAAACTTAAAAGCATTTCAATCCATGTAAGCTATAAAACAAAATATAACAAAATAAAAAATATATAACAAAAATAAAATAAATATAAAATATATAACATAAATAAAAATTTAAATTTGAAATAAATTAAATAAAATCAAAATATATAACCTAAATAAAATAAAAACAATATATATAGTTATACTATAAATTTAAACTTTATAAAATAAATAAAAAATTTAAATTTAAAATAAATTAAATCAAATCAAAATATATAACCTAAATAAAATAAAAACAATATATATAGTTATACTATAGATTTAAACTTTATAAAATAAATAAAAAATATATATATATATCATTTATATTTTATAATATAAAATATAAATTATATATATGTTTTCTTATTTATGTTATAAAGTTTAACTCTATAGAGTTATACTATAGATTTAAACTTTATAACATAAATAAAAAAACATATATATAATTTATATTTTATAACATTTAAAAAAAAAAGCAACGAACAGGAAGCAACGAATCGTGAACGGTAAGCTTCAAGCAATGACAGGAAAGCACAACTGCACCTCCATGACTGAGCGAACTGAGCGACCGAGCAAACATCACGTCCAGCGAACTAGCGACTAAGCAAACCACAACTGTGTTGGCATCCGCAGGCTTTTCCTTGCCGAGTTTTCGGACGAGTTCGCACGAGTATTGACCATTTCTGCGAGTTTTGGAAAAGTGGACAAGTTTGGCAGAGTTCGCGAGTAGGTTAGACGAGTGCTTGGCGATTACCCGAGGCAGATACCCACTCGTGGAGACTCGCGAGTTCCTCCCGAGTGGTGCTTCATTGAATTATACCACCAATAACAAGCATTTCCCCGCAAAGTGCTAAAAAACATTTCCATCATGTCATCTTCATATAGAACTTTGAAGTCGCCTAGGACCTTAAGAAAGGATAAGACATGTTGTGTTTCTGGATCACCATTTCCCCAAAAGGTTGGCAAATGACCAGATATATCTCTACCAGTATGATAATTAAGGAAACCTGGGATGTTTGAGAAGCCAATAGGAGGAAATTCATCATCGAACTCTTCATCATCCATACTAAGTGATCAGGAACATATATTTGAAATGACCAAGGAATGTGTCTGCTACTGCATCGGGAGGTTTGCTTAAATAATGAGCTTTTAAAGATTTTTTGTGTTACATGGGCTCATCTACACACAACAAGTCTGAACAAATTTATGAGAAACAAGGGTTTTATCCCTTCAGTGGAGTCGCCATGTGAGAAAAAATATACATTTTAAAACACTCACAAAGAGTTCTATTTTTTTACTTTGAAAAAAAATTTATAAATTGAAAAAAGGTCGATGGAGTCGCCAGATGAAAATCTACAGATTAGATCTAAGGATTCATCAAACAAAGCGAAAAACAATAAAGGGTAAAAATCAAAAGTCATACCCAGGGATATAGAAAGATTTATCCCCAGCAACGACGCCAAAAATGTTGCCGCCGGATTACACACCGTCTTTGTCACAGCAAAAATCTATGTTGTCGCTCGGTGTGCCCTTGGTGGCAAGTCTCGAGTCAAGTATGTCACTTGGTTCTTCACTCCTCCGTTTAGGCAAAATTCCCAACGAAAGCCAAGGGGGGTAGTCCCTATGGAAAGTTACTAAGGCTGTTAGGGTCTTCCAGTTAAGTGATGGGTTGTTTATTAATGTTTTTGGGAGTTTTTTATTAAAGGTTCAAGATGTAATTGCAACAATAGTTAAGAAAGCTTTCACCGGCATAAGTTCAAATAAATCACTGTGAATTATAAAGATGCATAAATACTTGATATTGATAAAAAGCAAATGAATAATGCAAGGACCAGTGCCTTATGGAGTCAAACACAGTGTGAAATTTGTAAATGCTGGAAAAGTAAAATGTTGTGCAATTGTCTCTTGGTTGATTTTAAATTATTAAAATGAATCTTGATTAGGAGAAAGAAGGGAAAATCTCGAGATACCGTAAAGGTACAGAGAGGAATGTCGAGAAATCTAGAGATTGGTGCTTCCGTACAAGGACATGTTGGACGGTCAATTCCCTGAGCGCGTGTTCAACACTACACCAACAAGGATGTAGTCTAACGGTGCCCCAAGGTCAGAGTACAGCTACCCAACGTCCCCAGGCAGAACTTTCCCACCAAAATCTAGTTTCCAAGTGTCGGATTTTCACTATCTTGTGGGTAGTTAATTTTATTAGGTGACTGATTAAGTTAAATGTGAGAATCAAAAAAGTGCTTCCAACTGCTTTTGGTATCCCACAGCTCAGACAAACTGCTGGTGGGTAGAGCATACGCAGTGTAGGCAAATGATTTATTTAACTTTGAAGCTAGTAACCATCGACTCTCCGACAGAGGGCGCTCTTGACTTGTTTTTCAGCTAAATTCAAGAGACTTATGAAATTGAAAAACAAAACTTGTAAATGAAAAGATATTGATGGCCAATCTTATGCTTCACTTTCTGATCAACCTTCACTAATCAGCAAAATTGCCTTTGGGTGAAGGTGAGAGCATACTTCGTGGCGACGAAGACGGTTTTATTTCTACTCTACTTTTGCAAAAATGGAAAATTATTAAAATGCAAAATTAGATGGAAGATACACCCTGCACTTCAAAAGTGAGTGTGTGAATAGGTGGCGTTAGAAAAATTGCAAACACACGAAAATTGACAAAATGCACAAATCCCCCCAGGGGGAATGGGATGTGGGTGTTGAAAAATGACAACAAAAACTCAGAAATCTGCCCACTTAACAGCCAACTGTAATCTGATGTCAAACGCTTCATAAACCTCTGATATTAACTTCTACAGACAGATAAAGAATCACAATGCATAGGTATTAACTTTAAATGAGTCTGTAAGTTACTATACTGTTCATAAAGTACTTTAAGCAGCGGGAAAAACTTAAATCAACAGACTGTAATAAAAGTTTCATACACAGGAATTAAATATCAGATCACTGTAAATACTCATGAACACAGTGTTTTTGGTCAAACTTAGACCCTGGAAAAACCCCCCCAACCCCTGGGGAAAACCAACATGCAAGAGATTTTTATTAAGATGAGAAATAAATGATACAACATAGGAATAACTTCAGAATTTCAGTACTGTACCAGCACTTTGAAAAATGTGCCAAACCCACACTCTGCTAACAGCACATGCACTGTACAGTCAACAGTACGACCTCCTTGTCGTGATCACTTCCTCGAAATCTGTGTACACAATCAGCCTCAAAATCTGTGCACATTAATACTAAAACAGCAGCATTAAAAGTGCCTCAATTTGTGTGCTAATTCTCAACTGTACATCTCATCGATTACTGTGCATAAACTCAATAGTACGGCCTCCTGGGAATAACGTGCAGTCAACTGAAACCTTCTGTCTCTGTCTAGGAATGTGTGCTCACTTCATCCCTGTCTCAGCTCCTTAGCATTGTCTTCATTTACAGCAGCAGACTTCACTGGAAAAGCGTGCCAAACACCAACAGCTTTCACCTAGGAGTGCGTGCCCTTCTTCTTTCTCAGCTGAACTCTCTCTCTTGCATGGAAAATCGTGCCTCTTCTCTTCCTCTTCTCTTGGAGTGCGCCCTCACCAAAACTCTCTCTTGGATCATTCAAAATGAAGTCTCATACACTTTTTATTTACCCTATTAGGGTTATCTCATAACTCTTCAAATTCAATGAATGAGATTAGATCTTGGCCAAGAGATCTATGGCTAGGATCTAATCTCTCATTCACTTAAAACTCCTAAGTGAACTATACAATAAATTTTTCTTTTTGAAAAGTCACATTACCCTAAATATTTAAAAAGTACACTTTATGACTTAAAGTCACTTTAAAAACATAATAAAGTGCAACTCACTTTAAAATCATAAAGTCACATCAAAAAGGTACTTTAATAAAAACTTATTTGTAAAGTCACTTTAAGAATATTGATGAGACTCCAAGTTATTGACCCCTGCACCTAGGCACCTGATGCAGGACTGCCACCCGCGCTATCAAATGCTAACAGTGGGTGCTCGTTACCCCACTGCTCTCGTTTAATGATTTATAATTTATGCACAAATAAAACTGCCTCTTAGTCCTTTTAGACTTGGATCTAAGGGCTTACAAGCTGAAATTTGAAACAATGCTAAAAGTGGGTCCCTATGAAGGTGTTTTTGGCAAGTTTTAGCGAAATTTCACCGGAGCTTCCTCCTCTTTTTCCTTGGACCTGCTAAAAACCAGCAAGTAAATCTCTTAGAATATGATGGCAAACACAATGAAAAAATAAAATAAAAATTGAAAAAAATTCCAAGTATAGAAAATTCCAAATCTAGCTTTAGCTTTAGATCAAATGCAAAATGGACTTTTAAAAGCTTAGATCTAGTCTAGAATGTGATTTCTAAGTATTATAGATCTGAAAATAATTGCAAGAAATGTATGGATCTACTACTCAAATACTTAGAAAATGACAAAAAGAGGGAAAGAGAATAATGTAGTTGAATTTGAAGTTGATGGACGAACCCTTCAAGCCCAAGCTTGATCCTTGTGAAACCTTGGAAAAATCCCTGAAATACAAGATTAGTTTGTGTTGAAGAGGAGAGAAGAGACAAACTAGTTCAAAGCCCTCTTCAATCTTATGATCTGCAAAAACCTTAAACAAACCCTTGCATACAAATGAGTAAAATCTAGTGTGTTTGGTAAAGAAAAATTCAAAGAGCCTAAATACAAACTAGTATAGTTGGCTACTTTTAGTCTTTCAAAACAATACACAAATAAACAAGTTACAACCGAAATGCTTATTCTATGAATCAATCAAGCTAGATCTACAATCATATATAAACATAAGAGAACCAGATTAGAGCAATATCACCTCAAATACTTGCATGCATCCAACAAATGTACACCAATGGACCTCCAAAGCCTTTCACTTGCATTAAAATATTATCACTAGTACAATGAGCAGAGGTTTCTTGCATCCATGAAACTCAATGGAGCAATGCCTTGCTTAAATAGAAACCTCCAAGAGGAAATTCGAATTGGTGAGGGAGGGGGCAATTTAGGGTTTGAAATGACAAGTGGTAGATCACATCCCATTGATGTAGAGGAGGGGAGTTCTATTAAATGATTATGCAGCCACCTCACTAGGGCACCTACCATAGGAGCATTGGAAGCTCCATCATCATCCACAAAATGCCACCTCATGAAAACGTCTCCCTCATGAGGGAGGGCGCAAATCCCAATGAGGGACACCTCATGGCTCTCAAATTAATGCCCAATCTCTCTCAAATTTGGTTGGTATCTTCATTCAATGACCCTGCCATATCATCTGGGCCAACTCCCCAGACCACCCACCTTTTATTTAGGAGTTTGGATTTCTCCAAATCCATTATTCTTGAATTAAATAATAATTCTTTTTTTATATTTTGGAGAGAAATTTGACCAAGTGAAAAATAATCACTCAATACTTAGGAAAAGTGGGTTTAGGGGTTTTATGGGTGCTCTGGGTTAGAAAACGAGCACCCCCATGTCCAATTTCACCTCCTAACCCATCATTTATCACTTTTCTCATTTTTTTAATTAAACTATTAAAAAATCTCATAAACTGATTAAAAAAAAAAAAAAAATCTCAAAATGACTCAAAAATCCTAGGGGACCTAGTGCATGTCCATATGACTCAATACCAATGGCTAGCATGTTACAAAAATACATTCCAGTAGGTTTTAATAACCTCTCAAAATTCGTCATCATGGAAACACTCCAGCTTTGGAGGTGTGAGTGAAAAACTCGGGAATTATATGTCACTGAAGAGTAACATATAATTCCTAAGGAAAAAACACTCTAGAGTATTCCCCTGATAACAAACGTTGAGGAAGGCCAAACCTTTCATAAGAAAACTCATGCTAGACCAACTTATTACAAAATCCCCGTAGGGTCTGGACATGCAAAAATTACAAAGGGCCAAAAAATTTTGGCCTGATGGATCTCGGAACACTGATGATGAACAATTAAATTGTTCAAGTCTTCGACGGTTCACTCGGAATCCACTAAGTGCAATTTAGTGGATAACACCCCCAAGGAACGCACCTAAGCAACTTGAAGATTTATGTTGCGATAACCCCCAGGTGCATGTTCCGGCGGCAACAGACACCACCATCAAGAGGGAAGAGCGCTGCCAATTTTTTGTTGTAGGAGCTTAGAGGGTGGGCGCACCTGAGACTTGTGTGGGTGTACTATTGTGTGAGGTCGTGAGGTTCTAGAGACTCAGTTTGTTCCTGTTGCTGCCAAAAGTATATCAATGTTCAGAGTTGTTTGGGGACTGATTATAGGAGTTGGTCACAACTTCTACTCACAGCCTTCTCTATTGGTCAGCTACAACCATTTGGAGACCACTAAAAAGGGGCAGTCTGAGCAGGTAAAGAGTAATCACTCTTATCTTCATTCCCAGGTTTGAGGACTGTTACAAATCTGATTTTTAATCAACACTCAGAGATTGTTGTACAACAGTCTGAATCTTGTATCAAGTGCAAATATTATTTATGTTATTACAATCATAGTGAGATCTTTGTCATTAATTTATAGTGAACAGTTTCCTTTTTTTTTCTGAGTATGAAATACCACTAAAAATCAGTCATGAGTATACACTACCATTGTATATGTTGTTTAAACCCAAATCTGAAACATCAACCAAAAGGTACAACACAAAGCATATACAAATAACAGCGAAATCAATAGTAGAGCATTTTGGTCTTCAAGGTGTTTGACAAAAGACATAAGCCAGAATACTCTGACAGTGAACCAAAAATCCACTCAAACTTGTTAGGGAACATTGCAGTGGTATCAAGAGCTGGTGATTCTACCAGCCTGCATTTGCATGTAGTTTTATGAATCCAGAGGATAGTGAACACATCACCTAAAGGTGAAGAAGGACGGGAGAGCCAACGAACATATTTTATCAGAGTTCCAAGGGGAGGATCCAGTAGAAGAAGAAGAGGAATAGTTAGAAGAAGGAGAAGAGGACTAAGAGAAGAAGAAGAAATGGGGGACAAGAAAGAGCTATTTGGGGGCAGTAGGAATGACACAAACAGAGAGGAGCCACGTGAGGGTAGTACCATGAGTATCTTAAATTATCTGGCAAGGGGGCAACAGCAATTAGTTCAGCTCATGACTCAACTCACTGTGAATACTCAGGCAAACCAAAATGATGGGGCCAACAATGGCTCAAGGGGTGCCAATGGGCATAACGGGAATCATGCAGGGGGGAGCAACACTAATGTTTCATTCCAGACCAACATACGGGCTGCCAGTAAGGGGACACCGAAGCCACTTTTTCCCCAGTTTGTGACAGAGCATCCAGTTGGTAATTTGGAGCAACCTTTACCAGGTGACAGTTTTACAGATTATTTGAGGGAGTATCAGGCCTTGGTAGGGAATTTCATGCTGCGATGTCCTTTCAAGAGTTCTACAACATCAAGTATAGGAAAAAACCCAAGGACTTCAACAGTGGCCAATTGAATTTAGATCTGCAGTGGAAGGTTGGAAAGTTGACTATTCCATCCTTCGATGGGTCCAACAAGTGCACAGTGAAAGCGTGGGTTCAGAAGTTGGAGAGGCACACAGTGAGAGCATGGGTAGAAGTTGGATCTGTTACAGAGCTGCAAGGATTCTTTAAAATATGCAATTACTACAGGCGTTTTGTTAAAGGGTTCTCTCAGTTGACTGCACCATTGACAAATCTCATGAAGAAAGGGGCTTTTAGGTGGACAGAGGATTCACAGAGAGCATTTGACAAGCTCAAGGAGGTGATGAGCACTTTCCCAGTCCTAGCACTTCCAGACATCAGTCAACCATTCATGCTCGAGTGTGATGCATCAGGTGAGGGTATAGGTGCTATACTGATGCAAAACATGCAAAACAGGCATCTGATAGCCTTCGAGAGTCAAAAGCTCAAAGAGCCAAAGAGGCTATATTCTATCTATGACAAGGAGATGTTGGCCATTATGCATGCTTTGGCCAAGTCCAGGCAATACCTGGTAGGAAGTAGATATGTGGTTAGGACAGATCACAACAGTTTACGGTACTTCTTGGAGCAGAAAGACTTAAACGAGAGGCAACAGAAATGGGTGAGCAAGATACAGACATATGATTTTGACATTGAGTACATGAAGGGTAAGAAGATCATTGTAGCCAATGCCCTTTCTAGAAAACCAGTAGCATGCTCACTTATGGAGATTTCCGTTGATTGGAAATCCCACCTTTTGGTGGAATATTCCAAGAACAAATTTGCTAGTGAACAGATGGATGGGCACATCCAGGATGACAAGTATAGGGTGGTAGATGATGTCATCTTCTACAAAAAACAGGATATATTTGGTACCAAAATCCAAACTTAAAGAGAATATTTTTCCGGCCACACATGACACACCTTTGGTAGGACACCCGGGGTACTTCAAGACTTACCAACAGGTCAGGGAAAGATTTGCATGGAAAGGTCTCAAGGATGATGAGTTGAGACATGTGAGTGAGTGCGTAGTTTGCCAGCAGAATAAAACAGAGCATACTCATCCTGTCGGACTATTACAACCATTATCCATCCCAGATCAAAAATGGGAGTGTAGTGAAGGATTTTATCATAGGTCTATTGAAGGTGCGGGGCAGGGATTGCATTTATGTGGTTGTTGATCGATTGACCAAATTCGCACACTTCTATGCAAATTCCACGGAGTACACAGCGGCATAGGTGGCTGAGCTATTTTCCAGGGAGGTATTCAGACTCCATGGGCTGCCTAAGAATATTGTCGGTGACCGGGATAGCAGATTCCTTAGCGCATTCTGGCAGGAATTGTTTAGATTGGTTGGCAGAGAGTTGACTCCCAACACCAGTTATCACCCCCAAACAAATGGCCAAAGGGAGATTGTTAACAAGTGGGTTGAAAGGTCCTTGAGTAACTATGTGTCGAGGCAACAAAGAGCATTGAATAAGTGGTTGCACCTAGGGGAACACCGTTACAATACCACTTACCATATATCTATTGGCATGTCACCATTCCGGGCATTATATGGCTATGATGTTTCTACATTTGCAGACTTGGCTTGTAGGGATAGCAGAGCTCCCAAAGCCAAAGATTGGATCCAGGAGAACCAAGATATCCTCAAATCCCTCAAGGACAACTTACAGATGGCCTAGAATCAACAGAAGACATATGCAGATTGGCACAGGGTAGAGCGCAGTTTTAAGGTAGGGGATTTGGTCTTTCTGAGGTTGCAGCCATACTGACAATCATCATTGAAGAAAAGCGGAGCGGAGAAGCTGAAGCCTCGTTTTTATGGTCCGTATAGGGTAGTTCGAAGAGTTGGGGAAGTAGCTTATGAGCTTGAGCTAGCCACGGAGAGCAAGATCCACAATGTATTTCCCTCAAAAAGGCATTGGGACAACAAATCACCGCTTCATCAAAGCTATCCCTATTGGATGAGGAAGGGCAGTTGATACTAGATCCTAAGATCTTGGATGTCAAAGAAAGAAGACTGAGGAACCGTGTAATCAAGGAGTATCTTATCAAGTGGAGAAACTTGCGAGTGGAGGATGCCACATGGGAGAGACAACAAATTATGCAACATCCCAATTTGCAATTGCTTGGGGACAAGCAATCTCGGGAAGGGAGGACTGTAATGTCCCTTTTCGCTTGAACACTCCAAAGGACAATGAATTAGTACATTTGATTCTCGTGGACTATAGTCGATAGGTGAGGGAATTAATTTATTATTTAATGTCACTAGGGAAAAAGGTACTTTTATAAAGTGACTATTGTAGAAGTCACTTTATTAAAAAGGGGAAAAAGGGGAAAAAGGGGAAAAGTGGCCAAAAAAGGGGCAAAGTGGAAATAGAAGGAGAAAGAGCCTCATTCTCTCATTCATTCATGAAATTATTTTTGAAAAGTGATTTTGGAGAGCTCCTGAAGCTTGTGACTCTTGGGACGAAAACGCTAAGAGGAGAGATAGATTTCGGTAGTGAAACCATCCACCTTAGTCGATCTTAAGGGGCAAGATCACTCAGATCTGGCAATTGCACTTTATGTCGTGGAGGAAGATCCAATACATTCACTGATTTGGGAGAGTTAAGTGAGTATTCTACTACTAGGTGGAGGGTGCTCCTACCCAAAGAGGGTGCACTTGCATTTCTAGTGTTAAATGTTGTTAGGAAGAGCCTAGAGGGGAGGCGCACTACTATTGGGTGACACCAACATCAAGGGGGAAGAATGCTGCCAGTTTTCTGCTGTAGGAACTTCGAGGGTGGGCGCAATTGAGACTTGTGTGGGTGTACTATTGTGAGAGGTTGTGGGGCTCTAGAGATTCAGTTTGTTCCTATTGCTGCCAAAAGTATATCATTGTTCAGAGATGTTTGGGGACTGATTATAGGAGCTGGTTACAATTTCTACTCACAGCCTTCTCTACTAGGTCAGCTACAGCCATTTGGACACCACAAAAAAGGGACAGTTTCAACTGGTAAAGAGTGGTCGCCCTTCTCTTCAATCCTAGGTTTGAGGATTGTTACAAATCTCATTTTTAATTAACACTCAAAGACTGTTGTACAGCGGCCTGAATCTTGTATCAAGTGCAAATATTATTTCTGTTGTTACAATCATAGCGAGTTCTTTGTCATACTCTAACAGTAAACCAAAAATCTGCTCAAACATGTTAGGGAACACTACAAGGACGCCGAGGGGAGACTCGAGGTCTCACCACTCTACTGTCGGAGGTACTCTAGGACTCTGCCCGTTGCTTATTGCTCTGATCTAACAGATCAACACTAAAATATAAGGTGATTGTCCTGATCCTCCCAAGGCGGGGCGGGATGTGTAGGATATGTGACCTGTGGCTGAATATCTCCTTGACTAAGAGGGCGAGGCATCTCTAGTCTTGATACCGGAAGAAGGTGGAGAGGGATCCCCCTGAGTCCCTATAGAGGCAGTGATATCGTCCTCTGATCTCATAGTATAAAGGGCACCTAAAAAAGAGGTGCATCTCCGTCTCCAAATCCTATAGGTGGCACATCTGGCAAATCCTATCAAATCATGGTAGATGGTGGTCAATCTCCACTCGGAGTCGATGAGAACCAACCCGAAGCTATCCGAAGGGGATCCTGAGTGAGTGCATCCAATGCTTGCGCGTGTATGGGGGGGCGAACAATAATGCCATCCTATAGCTCCAAGAAGTGCTCAAGGTAGAAGGGCATCTTCAAGCCCAAGCTTGTCGGAGGTGAAGTCCATGTGACCTGAATGTATAATCTATAGATATCCTCTCTAATGGATTGATTCAGTACATGTTTAGGCGGAAAAAGATGGCTCGGCGCATTCATGGAGAATATGGCGCTCTGGGGAGATGGTCACCAACTAGAGAAGACGAAATGCCTCTGAAAACCAACCATGTGCACAGCATGTGGGGTGATCTAAAGCGTTTACACCAAAATCTATCGACTCCCTCTACAACTCCATCAAATCTTCCATCCGCAAATCATCATTGTTTGTCGTCTCAAAATCAACCACTACCATCTACATCAAGACTATCAACCATGTTATCACAGAATCTTGATCCTCCAATGAATAATTACCAATTGTGAATATATAGGAATATCTCCCTGGAATAATAGCCAACTGCCAACCTCCATCATCCTCAGCATCACGAGCTACCATCAAAGAAAACCACATCATGAACTCTCCAAGACATCCTGCAAAGACAATCACATCTCCATACAAGATCAAGTTGATCCTAGAAAGCAAAGCTCATGGTATAGTCATCAAACTATGCAAGGCTATCATCATCCTGTCATTATGAAAATCCCTCTCATGCACCTCAAATCCTTTGGCAACTAAACTATCGTGAACTAGGCCAACTCCCTCATCTCAAGAGAATCCTAAAGTAAGAATGTCAAGAAGGGAAACTCATTCTCTCTAAGAGAATCTTGAATCCCTGGATTTGTACTCTATAATACTCCCATCAGCTGCAACTCGCGAATCAATCTCGATAACATACTCCATCAAGGCATCACACCTCTCCAATCAATAACTAGAAGGCTCATGGATGAATTCAATCTCATCATCACACCTCTCCTCTATAAAACTGGAAGTCACATGCATGGAAGAAAGCAATGCTACATGACTAGCACAACTCGCTCCTACATGCTCTTGAGCCACTGAATCAACAATCTTCACATTCTCCTTGATCAAAGGAGAACCCTTTGCACTGAAAGATCTCACAATCAGAGTGCAAGGATTGAAACCTAGCTCAACATGTGCCTCCTAGGAAATAGAATGTCCTACCAACCTCTTAATGGAATGTATGCGTATCACTAGATCATAAAGCAACCTCAAAAGGCCACCCTCTCTCACCCTTCTAGCCAATGTCCTCATACTTGCTAGACTACAATCACAGATGGTGCACTATTTCCCCTCAAAGGCAACTCTCCAATGTACATCTGTCATACAAGACATTAAAAGGAGGTTTTTCCTCAAACCCAAAACAAATAAAATATCACTTAGCTAAAGAACATCACCCAAAGGCATTTGGAATGAAATGGAGCCAACTCTTCTCACAAGGTATGTGTCATCATCACCAAACTCCATAGTCATGCCTCCCTCTTGCTCCTAAATCCTACTAAATAGTGACCTAGCATATGTCATGAGTCTCAAAGCTCCACTATCCACATACCAGCCAACACTAGACACGGTGTTAGTAGATAAACAAGAAGCCATGGAAAAGGCAGCCTCAAATTGAGAGGTCATCTCCTCTACTCTTGCTAGAGTCCTAGTTGCAACCTATTTCAAGCGATTTCCCTTTTTCAAGAGACATTATCCTACATAATGTCCCATCTCTTGACATCAAAAGCACATGACCTTACTCAGGTCCTTCTTCCCTGTATATGTCCCATCCTTCTTCTTGAATCCCTTCTTGCTACCCTTCTTTGTCTTCCCAATGAGACCAATAGCATCTACTTCCGCTCGTTGCTCTAGACAAGACAGCAATCTGATTTCCTCGTACACAAGCTCTACCCAAAGCTTTGGAAAATCTGGTATATTTTCCCGAGCACAAATACCCTAAACAAAAGGCACCTGGGAAGGAGCAACCCTTTTAAGGGCTATCGATAGTAGCTCCTAATCCTCAACCTTAGATCCAATGGCAGCCAATTGATCCTTCAATTAACTAATCCTGGTCAAAAAGATAACCATAGTATTTGTCTTATTCATATAAACCATTGAGAATTGATTTCGTAAGAACATCTGTCGAGAAGCAAGAGAATTCTTAGATAACTTGACCAAAGCATTAAGCATGCTCTTACTTGACTTCTTATCAACAATGTGGGAGATGAAGTGATCCTTCACAGAATCAAGAAGGATTCTCTTCACCTTGGCTTCCTTCTTCCAATGAGCGGCCAACTATGTTAGATCGATAGGATTTGGAATGCCCTTCTCAACATGCTCCCAAATATCAGCCTCTCCCATAAGGATTTGAAGCTCCATCCAACTTGTCACACTCCTCAGACCAAGAGTAACTTTACACATCCTAAAAGAGTCTCAAGTGTATAAAATCAGTAGTATATGAAGTAGAAAAACAACCATTCCAAGGGAAAAGGTGCTTATCTCAAACAACCTAGGATCTCCATCCAATTTTTCTGCAGCGCACCCTACTGGATGTGTCAAAGAGGGGGTACTATTTGCTATTGTAAAAGGCCAAGTTGGGGTTATGTTATGCAAAATTGTTGGTCTATTGGTGAACCAAAACGCTCAGTCGGTCATGGTAGGTCCTCTTGGTCCTCATTTCAAGGTGTATTGGTCTTGTGGCCCTGTTGACTACTTGATGGGTGGTAACTCCCTGTCATGTCGAGCATTTATGCCTTGGGTAGGTATTGGGGCATCTTGGGGTGACTCCATTAGGATACATGATTTGTGAAGCCCCTAGCCACACTTATGATATTATGCTTTGTAAAGGTGATTGCACTTGTAACTTGCAAGGTTACACGAACCGTGGGTGCGATTGGAATCGGCTGAAGAATCCGATACGGGTGCGGCACTCACCCCAAAATTAGGAATTGGGGATTCAGAACCCTAACCCTAAGTAATCCTAATTATCCTACATTTATCCTACGTAAACAGCTTTAGATTTATCAAAATGAGGTGGAAGAATCCGAGAATCCGATTCGGAAGAATCCGATTCGGGTGCGGTTAGGCCTAGGGCCAAATCCGATAACTATGCTTGTAAGGGTTGTCATACCTGCTTTAACACACCTCTATCTTACCCACTTGGACATTATTTTGTTACATCACCCTTCCTCTTAGTCATCTTGGTCAAAGAAATGAAGGACATCCACCTTAAAAGATCATTTGGAAGGCCGTACCTTGCAAAAAAGGAGGATGTTGAGGGCAAAATCACATTGTTGGGGTTAGTTGGGGCATGACGTCCTCCTAGGCTCAACGTTCCATCTTGATTGAAGCTTCTTGTTTATTTGTCTTTATTTTATGTCTTTTGGCTTAGTCCCCAACCATTTTGTGGGTGACAAGTCATAAATTTAAGTTATATGTCATTTTTGTAAGGTCGTCTTGAGGATAAAGGAACTAGAGTGCTTAGTATAAATAAAGCACCTCTCCTCCTCATTTAAAACAATTCGGTCTTGGGATTATCACTATGTAAATCTTATTTCTTTTGGTCTACATGGGCTTCAATGTGTAGTGCGTCCTCTTCTTGGCTTCTCTTCTAGGGTTTGAAGGATAATTTTGATATTTCAAGGTTTCTTTACATGCTTTAAGGTTGATTCAAAGAAAGATAACACTATCTCTTGAGCATCAAATGAAAGCATCATTTCACTTAAGAAGAGATACGCTAGGGTTGGAGAGCTCTCTAAGGTTAGCACTAAGATAAAAGAGGCCCTAAAATACCTAAGAAAAGGCCTAGGAAGGTGCATCCTAGTTACGAGGACACTTTCTATTGGCTCAAATAATATTTTTTCCCCTCCAAACTCTAAGAGAATGAAACCCTAAATTGAGATGGAGGAAGCTTGTAAATAGAGGAGGATTTCATTTGCTAAAGGCATGATTGGAATGGTGGGAGTTCACCTCCCTGCTTAGTTGAATATTTATGGGAGGAAGAAGTTAAGGGACAAGTTTAAAGTGAATTTTTTGGTCTCTCTTTTCTTTTCAAGGATGATCTGGGGTTTTGCAAGGATTGTCATAGTTTTTGTTGCTGAAATAATATGTGGAGAGGGAAAGTTTGTCAAATAAGAAGCAATAATGGTAGAGGTTGTAAACCTCCCTATTCCTTGATGTAACCACGAATTATTGAAGGATATTTATCGTTGTAATTTTCTAATTAGGGTTGTTCACTCTATTTTTAACGATTGTCCTAGATAAGGAGAAAGATTATGTGTGGCGCGTTATGATTTTGTTGTGAAATTAGATTTAAAGAAATGTATTGTTAGTTGTTCAATAAGAAGGTTATCCTACTTTGTCTATTTCATATTTGGTTTCATATTATGGTTGTTCTTTCTTTGTTCAATGGTTGCATGTTGTTCTTGTCTATAATTTCATGACTATGATGGTACATTTTATATAAGGGCACTCACTTATTCTTGCATAATCTGAAAACCTATTTTGGACTTATTATAGCACATCAATGAATGGTTTAATTACGTTTTATCCATCCCATTCAGACCCTCTTGTTGTTTGATCTTGACTCCATCACCCCATTTGATAGACATTGATCTTGGTAGTCCACCATCCCTTTACTTCTAAAGAACATCATAAGCTTCTCTTTTAGCGTTTCGCCCTTGTGCTAGAAAAGAACCAACCTAAAGTGAGAGGAACAGTGGTTGTGGTGATAGTGGCCAACCTTCCTAAGTGCCTCTAAGGTTGCACTTTGTTCAGAGATTTAAATATCTTTACTTGTAGGTCTAGGAGGTAATAAATTAGTTTCGTTGCTAAAGACAAAGTCCAGTTCCCAAGAATCAGTAGATTTGCTATAATGATTTGATGAGGGTATTTCTATGAAGATCTTTTCTCATTTGGCGACTCCACGAAGGAACAAAGCATTGTTCCAAAATATTTTGAAGTGACATTGTTTGTAGAGGTGAGGCCATCCAATAGATTTGAAGGCACTTGAAGACTCGCCTAACGACTCCACTGGTACGAATATGAGGTATGATGGTAATGTATTGTAAAATTTTCATGTCAAATTTTCATTTTGAAGTGAGGAAGTAAGCTTTTTTAGAAGAATCATGGGTGGAAGGATATAGTTTGATCCATTAGATTTCTCAAGTATCCCAAGGTATCCAAATGAGTTCTCTGATCCAAACTAGGACAAGCACATTCCAAAGTTCCACGGACACACTAATTCAGCTAAACTACATGTTACATTTTTATTGAATTCATTTCACAATTCAATGTTGTCCATGAGGATGTCGTGATGAAAATGTTTGTGCTCACCTTGGAAGATGATGAATTGGAGTGGTGTTATGATCGCAAAGGAAATACCTTCACTTGCATGTTTGATCAAAGCATTTTGCAAGCGTTGGGATGTTAGTTATGAAGAAAAAGAAGATCTTGTCAATGCCCGTGTGGAGTTTGATGCTTGCCATGAAAAGAATAAGGAAATACAAGATCTTATGCTTCTATTGCATAGTAATCCTTCCAAGGCACGAGTGGTTGAAATAGAAGAAAAGGGAGGTTATCAATCAACCGTTGAGCAACTTGAAAATAAATTTTGTGAGCCCTTGGAGGACTAGCTTTCTCTTTCATCACAAAAGCCACTTGTACGTGAGATTACAGATCCAGAGATGAAGTGTGATGAAGTTAATGAAGACCCTATCATAGAACTTCATGAAGACCTTTCCATTGAAGAATATGTATTCCATTGTGTTCCATAAGAAACATCTTGTGATGATGATGTACACTTGCATAAGGGCATTTTAGGAGCAATTATCATGGATTCCAAGAAAGATAAAGGTTTGGTAAGATATGTTCCTTTTCAAAATTTTGAAATTGATGATGAATCCCTTGATGATTTGAAGAGGATGAATAAAATAAAGAGATGCTTGTCACCTATCTTTCCCATCTGAAAAGGCTCTTATAGCTATCAATGTTCCCTCTATAAAGTGAATTCCCAAATGTGGTGATTATGTCAAAACTCAAATAAATGTGTTGGATTACCACTGATCTTTACTTTTGCATTTACTTAAAACTTAACTGGGAACATATTGATATATGATGTGAAAAACAATGACATTTATGATTTAATGTTTGAATCAGATTCGCAAACATGAACAATTTCTAGCTACAGTAGATGAATGACAATCCTGCTCAAACTCCAAGGACCAATACACAATCTCTACCAAATCCAATCCTCATGCAACGCATGACTCCAATGCTCATCAATCGCTCTAATGCTCACACGCAAATGAAAAGTCACTTTGGGAGAGGTTTATAGGTAAGTCTATTTAGTTTAGGCATTTCCGGTTTTAGGTTTTCAATTTTTTTCTTTTTCAAGTTCAGAATGTTGAACTTCTTGGGGGGGCAGGGGGCTGACGTCTTGGTGTCCCCACACGTTCCCCAAATATGAAATGTCCTTTAAATCCAGGGAAACATTTTGCCTTGCATTTTGTCGAGCTTCACAAAAATGGGCACGATGGGAAAAGTTCAGTTGAAGTTTTGGGGTCCCAGGTATGCAGGGAGCGAGGGGAGCATGCCTCCTACCTTCGGGAATATGTCCCCAAGGTAACATTGGTATATGATTTTAATATTGATTCAGAATTCACCTTCAAATACACAGTTGCATGTTCTGGACTAAAGTTCTAGATTTTCTAGAAACAAATTAACTTGTTGCATCGAGAGAAGTGAGGTACAGCCCGAGGTGGAAGACATCAACTCTTACGTTGATAAAATAAAATGGAAAAAAATATGATGTTTGAGATCAAAAACAAGGCCAAAAACCCTGATCTTTGAAGCAGGAAGATGTTTGCACTTGGATGTCTTTATCCTTGCCCAATAAATCCAGGGTCTATGTTTGTCATATCCAGCACTGTGAGATTCGTGTCCAATAAATCCAGGGTTAAGATGCATCTCATATCCAATAAATCAGGGTTAAAATGGATTTGTGCTAATCATATCCCGCAGTGATTCGTGTGACTCGTGTGGATGATCGGACAGAATGCACTGTGTTCCCTTTACATTCATCCACATAGCTGATTATGGTAAAGAAAAATACCAGCAAGAAGTTGCATTAATCATTTCACAAGTACCCTGCACTATTATTGGCAGTCGTCTGAAAACTATTCAATATATTACTTTTAACCCATTCTGCAGATTAGGCAGCTAGCTATCTTCCAAGTTACTCATCATGCCGTTCCTCATCGTTTTACTATCGCTGTGCTGTTACTGATAATTAATTTTCATGCTACGACTGAGTTTCGCTTTAACCTAGCTTCAGTCATTTACCACAAATATTGCTAATGATAAAGATTTTACTCTACGATCCCGATTAATATTTCGAGTTCCAGACGCTGAAATTAAATTTAATCTAATATTTATATTATTCATACGGCCAGCTGTATATCATCAATGGACCGAACTTTGATCTAGCTCAACCGAGTCCGCAGATTGTGGTGTTACTACAAAATACTGCAAAATAAAAGGGGAGGAGCTGAAGACTCGATGATACTTACTATTGCAAGGGCCGTAATGGATTCATTAACCCATCTGTTCTCCTCCAGCAAATGTCCCAGTATGATACACAAGCACAGAATTGTGACAAATAACGAAATGGCCACCACATGAAGATGATCGGTGTCGTTCGAAAACCCCGCCTTAATAAGAAGCGACTGGAATGATCCACTGTCAATAACTGTCCCCATTCTTTAAACAAGGCTCTACCGTAAGTCTCGAGTTCGATTTTTCTCAGCTCAAATTTATCCTTATTTTAAACTTGCAGAGGGCTGGAGGAGCTCAGATTCCATTTACATTCGGCTCTGGATTGCAAGAAGGCAGTCCTGCATGAGACGATGAGAAGCATGATAATCTGGCTCCAACAAGGTGATCGATGAGTCTGTTAGATATGGATGCGAAATGGAGAGATGAAAATCCTTTGTAGAGTTTGAAACGCAGGGGTTTGCTTCGCTCTGAGGTCCGAGGATAATGAACAATGGGCTCCTGTCTAAATACGTATCCAAACATTCCCACTCTCTATCAGCAGGCTTCTCTGGATTCTGGAACATAGTACACAGCTGTCACATCCAAAGGCAACCGCCTCATCCATGGCCGTACTGTGCCATGAGTCAAGGATCACCGATGCAGCCAGTGGAGCCCGCCCGCCGTACACATATATTTGTTAATGCTTTAAAATTAGTAATATGGAAAACAAAAATTAAAACAACCGGAGTTTCCCTTTTTAAGTATCCATATCGACATGATTTCCATATCCTTTACGCTAGGAAAAAGTGACATAATCCTAATGTCAACAAAGGAAAAGTGACATGAGACATGATCCCTGTATTTGAAAATATTTATTCAAATTGGTTGAGGCATTCATAAGTGATTGGCAAAGTTTTAATAAGATAATAGTAGATTAGTTGTGGGGGTGATTATGTTGTTTTGTTTTTAATTCTTAATTAAAATAGTATTAATTTTTTATTAATATAATGAGTGAGCGTGATCTTCTAATGGCTAATGGTTAATTAGTAGTTGGACTTGTTTGTTCCATCTTTTTTGTTATTGTCAATATGTTTTTTCATGTTGCCTTTTTTTTATTGTTTATGTCGGTGATCTTTTAATGGCTAATGGTTAATTAGTAGTTGGACTTGTTTGTTCCATCTTTTTTGTTATTGTCCATATGTTTTTTCATGTTGGGCTTTTTTTTTATGGTTTATGTTGCTTTTTTTTTATTGTTTTGTTGCCTTTTTTTAGTTGTTGGGTAGCTGTTTTTCCTTGGAGGGCCTTTGTATTTGCTTGTGATGTAAGACTTGTTACTGTTTATGTTGCTTTTTTTTCTATTGTTTTGTTGCCTTTTTTTAGTTGTTGGGTAGCTGTTTTTCCTTGGAGGGCCTTTGTATTTGCTTGTGATGTAAGACTTGTTATTTTTCACATACTTCTAAATAAAGTATAGTTATTTTTACAATGTGAAAAAAAAAATTAAGTTACATCATTTAATATATATTTTTTGTTGTGTACATGCGTGAATAATAAAATAAGATATGTCTGGAGGGCTTTTATTAACATAGGATATGTGTGAATAATCAGCTTTTGAGGGTTATAGTTGATATGCCTGGTTCATAGTGGCTCACGGCTAAGGAATTAGTGTTGAATCCTAATTTGACCAAGGAATGACAACATTTTTCTGTTTCAACTCATGCATGCGGGGATCCATCTACGGAATGAGGAGGACTCTATTCTTTGGTCCTGGAACACTGCTTTGGGACAGGTCACTACGAGTTTGACCTATGACTCGATCGTTTTGGATTAAATGGATCCCCACCATGTATGGTGGCACCGGAAACTATGGCGATGGGCGGCGCCACTGAATATCTTATGTTTTACCTGGCTCGCTCTTCATGATAAGATATTAATGGGGGATAATCTGTATAAACAAGGTATCATTGGACCTTTTAGATGTCCTTTGTGTAAAGTAGATGCAGAAACAATTGGACATCTTATGGCTGAATGTTGGGTTACTCGTGCATTATGGAAGGCCACATTCCCCGGTCATAATGAAGAGGTAATGGGTACAACTCTCAATTCCAAAATGTTTCAATGGTTTATTTCTGATGCTCATATATCTGCTTTCCCTTTATTTTTTATTTGGGGTATATGGCACATCCGGAACCTGATTGTATTCAAGGATAGACCTATTAACATGGGTATGGCTTATCGAATCATTCTTCAATATGTGGAAATTTATCCACAACCCTGTCGACTATTGGATGTGAGAGAGGGAAACCCTCCTATCATTTATGTGGATTATGCCACTAGTTTTTTCGATGGGGCATCACAACATAACAGATGTGGTGTCGGGGCATATATCAAACTAGATTATGGGATATCCTACAAGATCTTGTTTGGTTGTGGTTTTGGCACTAATACACATGCTGAGATTCTCAGTTTATGGGGATTACTTTTTTTTTTGTTGATTTCATGGGCATTCAGCTCGTTCAGGTTTTTGGTGATTCTAAGGTGGTGGTGGACTAGATGGAGGGGACTCGAGAATTACAGGTTCTGGCTTTAGAATAGTGGAAAGAGAATATCATTATTCTTAGGCAATCTCTTCAACTGATATCATTCAGACATATTTATCGCACATATAATTCTTGTACTGATCAGTTATTTAAGCAAGGAATTGGACTATCAAAGGGCAGACTCCATATCTAGATTTTCCTCTGGGATGACTGTATTGGTGAAGGAACCCAATAGATATACTAAATATGTCGGATATTTTTGTTACTATAATTTTTGTGACGTATATATACCAAAGTTATGCAATTTAATATTCTACATTACTTAGAGCTGATAGTATTAGTATTTTACACAACATTTTTTTAGTATATAGTAACTTTGCAATTTTATCTTGGAATGTTAACATGATATTTTGGCTTTAGGAGATGGTATTAATGGAAGATTGTAATATGGGTTGGGGGATAGTACTATATTGTAAAATAAATATAGTTTTTTTTATTTATGTTATGAATAACAAGATTTATGCTATGAATAACAAGAGAAAAAAAAATCGATTGAAAAACAAAACAAAATAGGATATGCCTTTTTGATTGTGTAGATAGTTCTATTATATGCATGTATGTGAAAATTAAAGTAAGATACTTTGTGAATGTATGTGAAAATTACAGCAAGATACTTTGTGAATAACATCTTTAAAATGTTTTCATGAACTACAAAATGGTAAAGTAAGATACTTTGTGAATAACATCTTTAGAATGTTTTCATGAACTGCAAAATGGTCTTTTTGGCATGTGCTTATATGTGTGAACATTATTAAAAGAGGATATGTGGTGAATGGAGACATTGAAATATTTTATAAATTATAAAATCCTTTATTTAAAGATTCAATATAACATGATCTTTATATTAAGTAGTACTGTTCATCCTTATTAACATAATCCTTCACATCATTTGATACATTTTTTTGTTGTGCACATGTGTGAATAATAAAATAGGATATGCCTTTTTGGTGTTGTGGATAGTTTTGTTATGAGCATGTATGTGAAAAAATAAAGTAGGATACTTTGTAAATATCATCTTTAAATTGTTTTCATGAACTCGTATTTTTGGTGTGTGCTTATGTGTGTGAGCATTATTAAAGGAGGATATGGGGTGAATGGAGACATTGAAATATTTTATGAATTATAAAATCTTTTATTCAAGAACTCGGTATAACATGATCTTTATATTAAGTAGTAGTGCTCATCTTTATTAACATAATCTCTTATTCCATCTACTACTCTTGACATATTATGATCATACCAATATACTATGATCTTTATGTCATTAAAATCACCTACAACCTCATCATAATAATAGCAATGCTTCCTACAAACATAGTGGTTGATTATTTATTGGATAATCATACTCAATTGCTTGATCTTCCCCTCTCTTTCTCTATACAATATGTTTAGTGTTTGTGTGTAAACAATAAAGTTGAATATATAAAAAATGACTTCTTTAAAAAAAATAGAACTATAAAATCTCCTATCCTTTATATTATGAACATAAATTGAAATTAACTTAAAGTCTATTAATTATTAAGAAAGAATTATATCCTTGAATGGCATGTCAAGGAGGAGAGGGGAGCCCAACGGACACCCCTCACATGATATCCACACTACAGATCGTCTTCCGTACAGTAGCCCCAAGCATGCAGATTGATGAAGGGGGGATCAATGGGATAGTTGGCAAGCCTCCCCCATGTCAATCAAGCCTGGAAATGATAGTTGTGGCAATGGTTTGGGTTATGTGAGCTCTAGTTTTAGTAACGATGATTCCAAGTTGGTCTAGGCAATGGTACATCAGCATTGAGAAAGTTTAAGAGATCATAATGGACTGGTACGAGGTCAAAGGCGGTGGAAGTCAATGGTTTTCAAGCCTCCCTTCCTTTCCAATCTCTCCAAGGATGTTAGTTAGTAAGTCTTGCATGTTCCTCCAACGTTTTTCGTTCCACTGTCTTGAGTCTTTGGGGAAATTTCTCATTTGGTTAGCCATCCAGTGATGCCCCCTTGGAATTCTTTGAAGCTTAGAGACTACCTCACTCTTTGGCAAGAGGGAACACCATTGGCATTGTTTGGAATTTATGTATGTCTTATTGGCACCTTCAATCTTTTCCTTAGTTGAATGACCTTTGTAAATTCCATCTCCATGGATGGTTGGGGCAAAAGTTGGAAGCTCAAGTGGGGTAGTAGCAACCAAACTCAAATTAAAGCTCAACTAGAAGTAGGGGAAGCAAACGAAACCTATTACTAGGAGGTCTTGTTAGAGATTCAAGCCTAGCTTGCTCAAGTCAAATGGTGAGTCAAAGAGGAACAACAATATACCAGGCCGGAAGGCATATAAGCATAAATGAGAACTTGGGTGTGTGACTCAAGGAATACTAGAACCCGCGACACAAAGTATTACAGGATGTTGGCTTTGCATTGGATCACAAAATCATTATTATGAAAGGTTTTGTTAGACATTAAAGAGGAAAGAAGTGAGCTTTTATTAGAGCTGGATGAAATCAATGCAAAGTTGAATTACCTCATCAAGGCCACGACCGCCATGGATTATGAAGTTGTTGTTCCAAATCAAGCACTAGATTCTACTTGAGGGCAAGAGGTGCCTCTTATTCATGTGTCTAATATGATACTACAACCTAGATTTGTCTTGCCACGTGATAGTTTTTTGTTTTTTTTGCTATCATTGTTATTCTCAAGGGTCCCTAGTTTATACTAGTAGCATTTATAGAACGAGCAAAACTCTTTATTCTACAAGTGATAAGCTCATATTTTATCTTTGATTAGATCTCCCATGAAATTGACCTAAACTCCTTTGGATATAATTTATTATTTTAATTTAACACAAAACTTTTAACTACTACTACCAATAATAATAATAATAATAAATTAATAATAATAATAATAATAATAAAAAATTAATAATAATAATAATAGATGATTATTATCATTATCGATATATTCATTTATTTATTTTAAATTTAGAATTATATATTAAAAAACATTTTAACATATTTTTCCACTCCAAACCATAAAAGCGTCTCTCCTTTTTAATATAATTAAAATTAAAATCATTTAAAAAATGTTTGTCAAGCTTAAGCACTTATCAAACATACAATTAGCTACCATACTTATATATGATGACATTATCATTTTGAGACTCTTCCCTCACGCGGATAAGGTTGTTTCAGTTAGGTGTATTAGTAGAGCTCACCCATGGTTATATTTTGATGGTGCTCGGGGTGTTGGAGGTATACTTTTTATTAATGATAATGTTTGGCACAAATTTATTGTAGATATAGATAATTGCATTAATAATAGAGTGGAATTAGTGGTTTTTAAATTATTTTTGATCTTGATTATTCAAAAGGGTGTGTATAATATTTAGGTTTTTGGTAATTCAAAGTTAGTTATAGATTGAATGAAGTCTAGAAGACCTCCAAAAAATCATTAATTTGATCCCCATTTATGAGGAGATATTCAGGCTGAGGAATCAGTTTCAGTATATCGTTTTTTCTCACATTTATAGGAAGAGAAACTCACTTGCAAACCTCCTTTCAAAGGCCGACATTCATATGGAGGCAGGGTATTGGACCAGATGGGACAAGGATATGCATGGGGAAGTTACATTTGATCCTGATCTATATTCAGGCTAGTCTCTCTTTGTCTTTTTCTGGAAACCATGGATTTCTTAGTTCCATAGTGGGTATAGTTTCTAAATTGTTTTTGAGGCATTATCTTCAGTATGCTCAATTTTCATCATGTATGTGACAGGCTCATTTTTGGACTATTTTGGTGGTATCTTTTTTGTATCTCATGTAAGAGGAGGATGATTTTTCTCTTTCTATGCAACTCAAGTGGCGGCTTAAAAACCATAAAGACTGTTTATATGTAAGATCTCATATCTCTGCAAAAATGTGATCTATTTTTATAAATATATTGTGGCTTTTTTTCCAAGGAAAAAATGATGACATGTTACAAATAGTCATTACGTACATAAATGAAATAGTTCACCATAAATTGTGTTGAACTATATGAGTGTAAATGTAATTTGAAATAGTTAATTATTATAATAATATTTATATATTTTATTATATTTCATACTCATCAACTATCGAAGCAAGGCCTACTATCTCCAGGTACCTTCATACATTCCACATTTTTTTTGTAAGCAGCATAAGGAAATTATATTAAAGTACAAAAAGTGTTACATTCACATGAGAATCTGTAGATTCATGAGCTTTCTTAAGCTTCTCGTGGAGCATAAAAAACAAGAAGGAACCTCCGTAGTCTTGCCCATTAGTGGGCTGAGCAGTTTTGACATAATTACAGCCGACCAGTAAAAACATAGACTGAACTAGACTTGAAGGAAATACTAGAGTCTGACAATAGACCATTAAGCTAAAACAGGGAAAGACAGATAATGCTAACCGCAAAAAGAGAAGAGTTGGGCTCACTCAGAGCTGTTATAGGTGTTGGCTTCTGCATTATGGGAACAAGGTTTGTCTTCAATGATAGGGCAGCTGCCGAAGAAGTCCTCATCCCAGTTCTGGTTTGGGAGTTTGATAGGCAGTGGCTATGTCTTACGTGGAGTGACTGCATCGTCCTCTGTCTTCCTAACCTGATTGTAGTGTAGGGATTCTATCGTCGAGGGCGTCGGGAATGAAGTCCAAGGGGGAGGGCCCCCCTGTAACAAGACTGCAGCAGGAGAACTCGGGCCTGAGGAGGGGCCCCGAACCGGAGCAGAGCCTTCCGCAGTGACAACACCAAAGGAATCATGCAGGGAGTTGTCTGTAGCGTGGGTATCTATAGTTGTAGCAGCGCCATCCACTTGGACATTCAAATTGCCAGCCAATCCTTCAATGTGAGCTAAAGGACCAAAATCATGGGGAGGAGTGAAATGACGAAACATAGAGTATCCCCAACCTGCCAAATTGGCTTCCAGAGCAACCAACATTCCATCCAAATGGGCCATATGAGCCCTAGTGTCCATTATCGCAACCTTGGCCATGTTCTAGTTGGTCAACATTTCTTCGACCAACGTTCCCAACATATTCTTCATCAACCAGTAGTAATTGACTTGGTTTCCTTGGTTTCCAAAGGCTAGAATTTTAGCAACATTATGTGATTCCCAGTCATCCACCAACCTGCGGACAGGGACAAAGACATTGTCATCATAACCACGGTTGGCCTTCTTTTCCTTCTCAGCAGAAGTGGCAGTCTTGCCGACACTGTGACCAGCTCCTCGCTTGGAAGTGTCGCGCGTACGAGTCATGGAGCTGTCAGCTAGATCATCGGAGAACGGAGAAGGAGCGGAGCTCTCTGTAGTGGCAGCAGGCAGAGAAAAACAGAGGCAAGTAATGACCGCAGGGGCATGAAGAGGGAGCCTCATATCAAGAATTTTGAAGCAGGAGCTTCCAGACCTCACACGGGACAGTGTAATGGAGCTACCGAGCCAGTTAAGGGGGTGGGACATGGAGAACTGAACCAAAATGAATGCCAACCACCGGGCCATGGGGGAGTAAAGTTCGATGCGCGCGAGGAGGCTAGATGGGCTGGATCAGGACACTGCTTTAATGATGGAGGCATGGGAACGGTGCCGACGAAGGGCAGTTGCCAGGTGGGGGAACCACGCTGCCAGGAGGGCAGGTGGCACTCCTAGCCTCGGTCGTGTCAATTCTAACAACCGCATCCGGGGACTTCATACATTCCACATAATAAGGGAGAAATACACATATTAATCTTACCCAATTAATTTTTTTTGTGAAGGCAATAATGATAGGAATAGAACCATACTTTTGGCTTACGTTATCACTTTGAATATATCAAAGAAATTATGTAAACAATCAAAACAAGCGAACAATATTTTGAAATTAGTAAAAAGCTTTTGTAAATTATGAAAAGTGAAGACAATATGATAGTTAAATGGCTATTTTGGCTAGGAATGCTCCTAATTACATGAAGAATGTAATTTAATCCCTTTTGAATGAAATATGAGTTTTTTTTTCTTGAAAAAAAAGTTGGGAAGAGTTATTAAAGAAACTATAATATATTTTTTCCTATTTCTTTTATTCTCAAGTTTAATTGAATGCTTATGTAACTTTTGATATCCTTGTTTTTTAGTATCGGTATTACTAACTATATTTATATCATGTTTTTAAAAAATAATTCATCAAAATAATATGGACAAAACTCAAGTTCAGAGCCTTGGGATTAGCTTAAGTGGTCATGAGTCACATGTGAAATCTCTCTCCTAAAAATTGGGGAGATCACAGGTTTGACTCTCTTGATCCCCTCGAAGTTAGATTTCCTAATAAAAAATGAAACTTATCTTCCAACCATTCAAACTATTTACTCCTTAAATGACATATTCTAAATATAAAATTTCATTATCTTTTAAAATAATCTATAAAAATATTTAAAAATAAGTATTGTAATGTAGAATCTAGATGTATAACTCTTCATAGATTAATTGAAAACATTTACATACTAAGGAAAATACATAATAATAAAGATAAAATATGCATAACAATTAAGTGGTTTTACTTAATTTCCATAAATCTCATCATGTGAAGCAAAAAAGTTTTGAAGGGGGTCCTGTTGTAGGCGGGGTCGCTGGGGCGGTCGGTTGTGGCCGTCCCCACCCCGAATCGACCCCACGCCCTATGGTCTCAAGGCACCTTCAACTCCAGGCGCATGACAACTATTCCACTTGTATGAAAAAGAAAAGAAGAAAAAAAGTTTTGATAAGGGCCGCGCAAGTTTTTTTCAGCCTTTTTTCCACAAGGGTCATGCAAAAAGTCTTGAGAAGGGTCACACAAGTTTTTTTTTCATTCAGGTAGCGTACTAGCACACGCCCAGAGGCGAAGGTGCCTCAAGATCACATGGCATGGGGTCGAACCAGGGTGGGGGTGGCCACAAAGGGTCACACAAGTGATAAGAGTGATGATGACCTTGATAATATAATCTTCATTTCCAAGATGTAAAACTAAAAATATTAAATTTATATAAAATGAGATTCCACTGTCACCGATGTCATGTTGTGTAACATTATACGGTTAATATTGCATGTCAATATCTAAAATATAACCAATTGCTGCATACCTACAATACAACCATTCACTAACTTTTTATTGGACTCGATATTGTTTATCCTCACTAGAGTCACTACCATATATATTATGTATAATAAATTAAATCTTTAAATATCTTCACTCACTACCATATTTTTTTTCTTTGTAAGAAGTCGTGGGGAAACCCTCAGGTATTTCCCCTCATTTCGAGGATGGTACCCAAGGTAAACCACAGGCCTTAATTACGGGGCCTAATCCGGTGGGGACATCAAGTGAAGCCCTTCTATATCAATGCATAGTCACCCGGGGATTTGACCTCAAAACCTTTTGCTTACAACTCAGAGCTCTCAACCACTTGAGCTAACCCACTGGGTTATCCTCATTCATTACCATATAAATTATATATAATAAATTAAATCTTTAAATATCCTCACTATTTTTTGTGTGGTTGCAAAAACATATTTTTAATTAAAACAATAAAGATGATTACGCCGAGAGGCACTCTACAGCCCAGTATGAGGGAGATCTTGTAACATGTGTCGAGTTTGTGGAGTGTTTGTCGAGTAACAAAATAATACAAAGTAAAAAGTAATAAATATTATGTCGGCCATAAACAAAAAAGAATAATACAAAGTAAAAAGAAAATATGAGATTTAAACTCGAGACTTTAGAGCTTAGGATTAGGTGGTAAATATTATGTCGACCATAAACAAAAAATAATAATACAAAGTAAAAAGTAGATATGAGACTTAAACTAGTAAAAAATAAATATGAGACTTTAGAGTGTTTGTCCAGTAACAAAATGATACAAAATAAACAAAAAAGAATAATACAAAGTAAAAAGTAATAAATATTATGTCGGCCATAAACAAAAAAGAATAATACAAAATAAAAAGTAAATATGAGACTTAAACTAGAGATTTTAGAGCTTAGGATTAGGTGGCTGAGTATTGCACTCAAGAAGCTATTCAAGGAGAGATTTTCACCTCAGGAGATTTGATCCCTCTTGGCGCTTGATAGAACCTAAGATTTGGATCTAAACTAGTTTATGTGTAACACAAATTTATGTCTATTATGTTTGTCAATTTTTAATTCTATTATGTTTATCAATTTTTTATTGTTATGATTTAATTATCCATCATCGTGTTCATAACATTTTTTATGATATTTTTCGCTGGAAAAAACATTTTTTATGATATTGATTTAAAGTACTTTTTAATCCTTAAAAATAGAATTATAATAAAAAGTTATCATAACATTTTTTATGATATTGATTTAAAGTACTTTTTAATCCTTAAAAATAGAATTATAATAAAAAGTTATAATTCACTTTTGTACCCTTTGAAAACATAAACGTTATCTATTCGTACCAATACTTATATATTTTTTATTTGAATTGGATTGACCAAAATGAATTGGATTGGTCAAAATCCAGCGATAATTCTTTGATGTTCATCTTTAATAATACATTTACATTAATATTATAAAAAAATGATAATTTTTATCCTTTTTGCACACGTAATTATAAAATTTGTGTTTTTTATTTTAAAAAATTAAAGTAGAAAAAATAATATTTAGAGTGATTAATTTAATATTTATTATTAATATAATTTTAATATTTTGATTTTATATGTAATAACATCATAACATAGATTTCTATCATAAGTCTTTAGATTTTGTTAGCAAGACATGCTTTTAATCAATCAAATAGCAAAACATGTTTTTAATTAATTAAAAATAATTTTAGATCATAATCCAAAACCAAGAAACATTTTCAACATATTATTAATATCCTCTAAATATCCAATATCTCTTATGATCATCATTGAACCTATAAAAAACACTCACATTAAAAAACATATAACCTTTACCTATATATAATATAAAATATAAATATTAAACCAATTACAATTTTACCCATACCCAAAAATAATAATTTTCTACAATAATACATTGACATACACTAATACATTGACATTAATATATGTAAAAATTATAAATTTTATTTTTATTTTCCTATAATTGAACCACTCACTTAAAAATAAATAATAATAAAACATGGCATCATTACCCATAGTTTCTCTGCAAGATTCAAGTTAGAAACATGGCAAACTCTCATCATTAGTCATCGTTGTCTGTGCAAGATCCATGTTATGATTACCTAAGATCTTAGATTTAAGAAAGATATGTTTGTCAAACATTGTAAAGGAATGCAAGATCCAAGTTGTGATCCTAAATCTAAGTAAGATATCTTCTTCAAACATTGTAAGGGAATCTTTGTGGCTTTATAGTGAGTTGAAGTGGGTACATTGTTTCAATACAAAGTGCACGTGTGGCAACCATAACTTTGTAAGAGGATGAAACTAGTGATCATTATTAAGAATGGTGTGTTTATAACTCATGTGCTCTTTGTTAAAATAAACCAAACTTTTATTTTCTGTAAGGACAAATCAATTTGTTAAAATAAACCAAACTTTTATTTTCTGTAAGGACAAATCAATGGGTGGGAGTACAAGTACTCAGCGGTCTAAGCTTGTTATTATTTTACTAAATAAGTACACTTCTCATTACATTATTCATTCTAGATGCTAAGAACAAGTTTAAAATTTTACTAAATAAGTACACTTCTCATTACATTATTCATTCTAAATCCTAAGAACAAGTGTAAACAATGAAAGAAGATTCTTCATTGTAATGAAAGAAGATTTCCTTAGCGTTCACAAAAGAGTTTACTTGTTTAGCATTAAAATTTGGTGTTATTTTTGTTTTTTAAATATAAAATTTATTTTCATGGTATGTGTTCTAAATATGTGAAGAAATGTTGTGAGTGTTTTTTATTTGTTTTAAGAAATTAATAAGTAGATAAATATATGTTTTTGGTTTAAAATTCAATAAGAATCATTTTAGATTGATAAAATTACAAATATCAAATATTAACATTGTACAATCTAATTGCAATAAGGGTATTTGAGAGTGTTGAATCCATTTTTTTTAACAAGAATGGTTGAGGAGCATTTATATTAAAAAACAGAGAGAGCAGTAATTACAGAAATATGCTTATAGACTGCTTCCAGAGAGCATCTATATCCAGAACATCCTATTCTTCTGTTACAAAATGCTGGTGGATTCGAAAAAACCCAAGACAACTATACCTCCTTACAAAAACAAAACATATCTAAAAAGAGCCAACTGCTGATCTAGAGCCCAAAAATTTAATAGAAGGCTTCATGGGATTCAAAATTGCTCTTGTTCTAGAAAATATAGAGGATGGAAATACTGTCATAATGTGCAAAAATAAAGGAGAGACTGTAGGATGAAAACCAACATTTCAAAGAGAGAAACAAATTAGCGACGGAGTTGAGCCGAAGGACCTGGGACACTTTCCAGAGAGTGATCTTGCTGAACGTCGATGCCCGAGCCTTTGCTGTCATGAATACCTGGAATGCAGGGGCTAATGTCTTCTCTAAGCCTTTCGATTTTCCCTTCTATGTCCATGATATTCTGGATATTGTCATCTGTTTTTTAATCAACATTTGAGACGGTATTAACAACATAATCCAGAGTGTCGGAGAGGTTGGAGATTCTCCCATTCAATAGATTGTCGATGTTCCAAATTTCAGCATTGGTAGCTTGGACCAGAGTGTACATTCTAGAAATTGCCCTTTTCATTTCAGAATTTTCAGCCCTGATCAAACGGATTTGTTCTTCCATAGTTTCTAGCAGGGTGATGGGATTTGAAGTTGAGTCAGGGCTGGGGAGGAAGTGGGAAAAAGAGGGTGACAAGCTGAAGCCTTCCAGGGTTAGCTGGTTGAGAGCACCAAGTTGGACAAGCAAGGGAGAGAGAAGACTATTTCCAGAGGAATCGTTCTCATGTGGGAGAGAAAGCGTTTTTTTGCAGAGCAGGCACTTATGGGGGAAATGCAGATCAAGTTCAGTGGTTAACGTCCCAGCACCCACAGTGAATGCTATAGGAGAAACAAGAGGCGAATCACCCATTACAATACGGAGCAGAGCTTTCACAAAATGCCAAAGGGGAATAAGAGGGGAGAACAGGGCAGAGCAGGAAAGAGGACGAGGGCTCTGAATGAACCCACCTGAAGGCATTAAAACATTCGTGTGAACCTGATGCCAAGACCGAGAGAACCCAGTTGTACGCCTCCAGGCATTGATTGCATGCATGAGAAATATATGGAAAAACATGAAGTTGTTGCCATGTTTTGAGAGCTTGGGAAGGCTCAAACGGTAGTTTAAATCAAGAAGTGACATGTGGTTGAACGTAGAAGGAGAAGTGCCTCTACGAGGCGTCCACAGTGGGTCATGGAACCCAACAGTGTTCGGGGTTTTCTTCATTATAAATAATATAGCCATAATCAATTTGAGCCCCTTTGTTCACCATTTCATCTGCGAAGGAATTGTTAGTCTGGAGAATATGGAAAAATTTGAGAGCATTGAAGTCATTGGTGAGATTTTTGAAAATTTGATGCAGCTTTGGAGCGGGAGTTTTAAAATTCATGATGAGTTTTCGGGACTATCTTATGACCAAGAGAGAATCACCAAAAACAACTAGATCTTTTATTCCGAGAATGCTTGCAGTCTCCAATCCCTTTATTAAGGCGAGCCATTCTACCTGGTTGTTCGTAGTCTTCCCTAATCCCCAAGCAAAGTCTTTCTGTTTGTTTCCCCCAAGGTAAAAAATGACCCCTCCCGCACCTACCAACCTTGAATCCATTTTGACATTAAGATAACAATCTTTTTAATTCAACAATGCAATTTTAACAAAGATTCTTTCACCCAATTATGATCATGGCAAACTAGGAAATGTCCAAATAGTAGAACATTTTGCATTAAAATTCTCATTGCCCTTCAATTTAAATTCACAAAAAATTATAAAATATTAATTTTATAGTCATAGAAATTTTTAGTGTCAAATTTATGAGCACACAAAATTAAATTGTGACTAATTTTTAAATAAAGTCTTAATGAAAGTTTTCTAACACAAAGTAATATAATTCCTCGAATTGTGACTCACGCGCATAAATTTTGAAGGGACAGGTGAGACGGTTGGAATGCCTCCCCCATGGTACAAAACATTGTGTGGGAAAGAGAATTTTAGATCACAATGGTGATAACTTGGGTCGGGTTTTGGTACACTTATGAGGCAGGAGAATGGACACTCATGATGGTGTAATCGGATTCCAATGACAGTGATAATGTCTCAACTTCTGATCCAGGTTTCATTCTATGACATTGATAATTTGGTAAGTGCAATTGGTTTCTTCATGGTTATAGCCCCCATAGTTGGAAAGGGATCTCTGTTGTTTCCATTACCTCGCTTGCTTGGTTTGACCTTATCAACGAGTTCACTTTGTTTGATTCTGGCTTGGTGGAGACTTTGTCCCTTCCTGTTTGATATTGTTCCATCATGTTGAGGGCTCTATTTTGAGGGGATCTGGGCTCAGGCATCCCTACATTGATCCCCTCTAGCCTCCTGACTTCATTGTCACCCTTCTCCATGGCGAGAAAAGGACACAATCACTAGATGAGGCATGGAAGCGACAACCGAGGAAAAACCATGGCGTAGCAGGAGGCCATAAAGCAGAGGAAATATACTACCAAGAGATATAGTCATATATTTAGTGCATAGATAGTTGAAGCAAAATAATGGGTTAAGGATGAGCATCACTATACTAGATCTGAGGAAATTGAAGAAGAGATGAGGCCTTGGTTTACCGAATCTGGAAACACCAAAACTAGGGAGACAAAATACAATGGGATGGTGGCCATGCATTGGACGACGAAATCTTTGTTGGGTAAAATCATGTTAGACACTAACGAGGAGAGGAATGAACTCCTATTATAGATGGATGAGCTCAATGAATTTCCTCATAAAAGTTGTCACAGGCATGGAGTATGAATCTCATACCTAGGTTTCAATGCCCAAAGTGCCATGTCCCCATATGTCTATTAATGATAAGGCTAATAGTTTGTCTTGTTTCATGACTTTTTTTTGAATTTTTGTTTTCATAGCCATGCCCAGGCATTTTTAAGTGGCATTGGTAGTACTCATATCATAAGCAAAACTTTTTGTGAAGCAAATGATAAACTTCTATTTTATTGTGGGCTAGATTCCCCTGGGGAAGATCGACTCGTATTTTGATGTAATTTCATGTTTTGTTTAATACAAAAACCTAGCTTTATGGAAAATAAAGCACAAAGTAATATAATTTTCCAATTCATTCAATACTTCATTTGTATCTTCACATATATTGTGTTATATATATAAACTTAATGCACAAACAAAATTCATATAAACATTATTTATCAATCATAATAAGAATAAGTATCTTGTAATTAGAATCTAACTTGCTCCAGCAACAACCCAAACTTTTAATGGAACAAAAGGTACACCTTTCCAAGCAAGTGAGCTATACTAAACCCAAACCCTAATATTTCAATCCCATGTCCATTGAATGTTATATATGTATATGAGAGAGAGAGAGAGCGAGAGAGAGAGTATTTTCCTATGGAATTTGATGCCATGAAGCCTATTTAAAGGCTTGGCTGAGAATTCTATTGTAAAGAGCCTCAGGTAGGAGTTGGTTGGATTGGCCAAGGATCATGAAAGATATCTTTTGAAGGCTGATTTTCTTGGGAAAGGGTCTAGGATCAATATTGGCGATTATTATGTGCATGCTTATTGTGTAGTTTGTTTGCTCTCGTGGTTCTCGATTTTTTTAATATGGTATCAGAGCTATGTATGGGTGGTTAAATCTCTCTCAGCAGAGAATCCCTATATCTTGGGCTTTGATGAAGATAGATTGATTGAAGAATGTGTGGAAGAAGCACACAAAGGACAATAGATGATGAAGTACTCAATTAAACAATGCTTGATTTAGCTTACTCTATCTGGAGTAGAGAAAGATCTGGGTGCAATGAAACAAGTTGATGTTTCATGACATCATTTTCTCGAGCATAAAATGGTAAGATATGTACTAGGTTGAGAAGTAATTGGTTTATGTAATTGTATTTGGAACACAAGGGATGTTGGCAATGAAACATGAAACAAGTTGATGTTTCATAGTATTGCATGCTCAACATATAGTTGTAAGCATCTCTATGGAGTTGTAAGTCAATCACATATAAAAAGGTCATACGATTATAAGACCTATTTGGGCATGTGTACCCTTGGTTTGATGGTTCACCAATGTAAAGTTTAAATGTAGAATTATTTGATAGGGCATGTTGTATCCTTGAATACCTTGTTAAGAATTTATGGGGGCAGGGTAGGGATGTTAGAATATTCACCAATATTGAGAGGGGGGTTGAATCAGTATTGGACACTTTTTACCGTTTCAAACTTTAATATCATATGTAAACATTAACCATGAACCATAACATTCATCATTAGATAAACCATACATAGTACACAAGAGATTTTAGGTGGAAACCCAAATGGGAGAAAACCACATAATGCTTTTCTTATATAATATAAATATTACATTCAATTGATTTACTAGCTCCAGCGGGAAGGAGGATACAACCTCCTATTTTATTAGCTCCAATTGAAAGGAGGATACAACCCATTGGTTTCACCACAGGATCCAACCTGTAGTGAGGACTACAATACTTAGTGAGCTCCAACTCACTAGCTTTACCGGCACTAGCTGGAAGGAGGATACAAACCCATGTCCTTTCCCTATCCTTCCACCCTGATATGAATAAGAGAATCAACCTAACACTATCATTGTATCTGTCAACCTGTACCTGTATCTATCTTCTTTTACTTATATCATTGTCCATGTTCCTGTCACAAGCCCTGAATTCCAACAAGTATAAATTAGAACCTGTAATGAATAGGATCTAAAACTTCTACCACACGTTCTTCAATATATATAATGCATATTCTCCAAGGGGAACTCTCTAAAACATCCTGAATCAAAACTTATAATGAAAATGTTAAACTGACTTGTTTAAAGATTATTTTTGAGTCATTCAAAAGCCCTGACTTCTAGAGATCATATCTATGAAATTGTAGTGAACCAGGATTTGAAACTTGAACCAAATGTTCTTAAATATGTATACTACTTCTCCTCCAAGGGGCACAATTATAAACTTTATGGATCAAAATATGTAAAGAAAATTCCAAACTTACCTATTTGAATATTATCCAGAAACCCTAACTTCCCGAGGTCATATCTCTGAAAATATATTGAATCAACATCTGAAACTTCTACCACGTGTTCATCAATATGTCTAATTAATTTTATCCAAAGGACACTATTTGAATCATCATAGAACATAAGATATAGGGAAAATTCCACGATGACTAGAAACTAATTTCACAATGAAAAACCCAAATAGAAATCATCACAAGATTTCATCTTCCACTAGAATATCGGCCTTCTTTACTTCATCTACCCCTCCAATTAGGTCCTCTACTCTTGTATAAGAGCTCTTCAATTTTATAAATAAAAATTAAAAGTTCCATCTCTTATTTATACTCCTCAAGGGGGCTCCAACTCATTTTTGCAAAAACATTTTACTCTTCCTTAAAAAAAAATTATTTCTAATTTTTAGGGGGGTCCCAAGGGTTAGTACCCCACTTCAAGGATCCATAATGACACTTCACCAAAAATTCAATATCACTCCATATCTTCTCAAATGGGGCTTATGGATTTTCCACATCATCATACTTGCTAGACACGTCATTATTTCTTGCGAGGATCCTTGCCACTTCATGTGGTCCAATGGGCCAAAGTACCACAACTTTCGGGGTCATGTGGACCAAATATCATTGTTTAGGGTTTTATTCACCTTTTATTTTAACCTTTATTAGGGGAAACCTTAGGAACTTCTTTAGGTTTTTGATCCATATGTGTACATTACAAAGTGTTTTCCCATGAGGGCCATGCATAATTGCTTCGCCATAAGGAGACCACTTTGGAGTCATGTACACTAGGAATTTGACATTAGTGAGAACCTTATTCAACAATATCCCCCTTTTACATTGATGGAAACCATCATACTCCCCCTAGGACCATGCTCCTCCTTGTGTTTCTCTCCCCATTTGACATCAATGGCAAAGGGTAACTCCCTTTGACAATATCTCTTCTCTTTGGGGTTGCTCCCCCTGAACTCATGCTTCTTTGATGGCACTCAATAGTTTCACCTTTATTTTTTGTCTTCGTATTCTTCTCTTCCTTGTTATGTTCTTAGAGATTTTCTCCGTGGTTCTAATCCTCTTTCTCTCTACTTGATCTAGGATGTATATTTGATTAGGTCTTCTTGTATCTATTGCAACCAATCTTCCTGAATCTTTTTCTCTGATTTTACATCTTTGGGAATCAAATGTGAAATTGTATCCTTGATCACATATTTTTCTAAAACTAAGGAGATTATGCTTCAAATATTCAATTATTAAAACATTTGTTGCTTTCATATTTTCACGTCTAAGAGTCACTACACCTCTTCCAAGTAACTCGACATAGGAGTCATTTCCAAATGCAAAGCTACCACTATTTCTTTTATTTAATCTAATGAATTTGTTTTGATCCATGTTCATGTGCGTTGAGCACCCACTGTCTATGTACAACCCATTTTCTCTATCCTCAGTAAGCAAAGCTAGTCCACAATCTTCCTTGTTTGAATTCTTTTTCTTTTCTCATATTGTAGTCGGTTTCTCTTTCCTTATGACGGGAGCATCTTCTTTCACATTTCTGTAATCACGTGCCTTGTGAACAATATTATTACATTTGTAGCATACAATGTTTTGGTCCTTCAATGGAGCAAATGGATTGTAATTTATGTTAACAATCCCATCAGCATTTCCACATCTACTTTTCACATGATTGTCTTTGGATACCCATAATTATTTATGCTTCTCATACAGTTATTTCTTGCTTAGAATTTACAATGAATTGCTTTGTTTCCAAAGTTTCGACAAGCATAACAATGACCAAGAAAAATATTTTCATACCTATTAGAAAAGAACATTCTCGGTGTCTCAATTCTCCTTAAATCAGATCTTCTATCCCAACTAGAAATGTCATGCTCCTGCTATTCTTCAACTCCTTTTGGTTCGCTATTTTCTTCTTCTTAGAAAACTAGCACCATTTCCTTCATCTTCCCTTGATGGCTTTGTGTTTGCATAACCAAGTCCTGTTTTCTCAGCAAGCGATCTTTGTTTGCTGAGAATTTCATCCAAATTTTCAATACTCCTTTCAAATCTTATGTTGTCATTTACCTTTGCGACTGTCAACATCAACTTCTTTCTTAATTGATCCAATTCAACTTTCAGTTCATCAAAATATTCTATAGTCCTTTTCAGCTTGTGGTTCATGATTTCTTCGGTCCTTAGCTTCATCTAATTGCTCCTTCACGCTAGCAATTGTTTGTTCTCTTTCTTTAATCTCATGATTTGTTTCTTCATGTTTTTCCAGTTTGCTTTTCAACTCTTTATTTTTGTTCTTGAGCATCATTATTTCTTCCCCAGCATGATTCAATTTTTCTTAGATATTCTCCTCATCTTCAGTTTCCGTATCATCTTCAATTCCCTAAAAATACTCAAGTTTTTCATTAATACAACCACTTCCATCTATTTCCAATATTTTATGGTCACCAGTCTGGGTTTCCTGAGTTATGAAGAGAACTCCCCTTGCATATGTTTCTTCTTCATCACTTTCATCTGAGGAATTGTCATCCTCTTTGGAGTAAATACTTTTTTTTCTTGTAGAAATTTTTATTTTCTTCAAAAGGAAATTTCTTAGCATAATGTCTTACTCTGCCGCAATTGAAATATTTAAATGGTAACTTACCTTTGTATTTCCCAGTTCCTCTCTTGATATTTTTGACAAAATTTGCCTCTTCTTCATCGAATTCATCATCTGATCTTTTTCTACCCTATGTCCTTAGTTCCTTGTCTTCTTTGAGACTTTAAAAGTTGCCTCTCTTCTTGTTGGTTGTTCATCCTTTGCATTTGTTTGCATCTCATATGCTGTGAGGGTCCCAAATAGTTCATCCATTGTTAATTTTGTCAAATTATTGGATTCTTCTATGGAAAAGACCTTGGGATCATATCTCAAGGGAAGTGATCTCAACACTTTTTGTACGATCATGTATTCTTTGAATTCTTCTCCTAATCCTATGATGGAGTTGACAAATTCATCTACTCTGAGTAAATAATTTGCAATATTTTCACTTTCTTTCATTTTCAGATTCTCAAACACTGTTCTATATCGTTGGAGCTTGGATTGCTTGACTTTCTCATCTACTTCATAAAGATTCTTAAGTTTATCCCATATTTCTTTAGCCGAGGTAAAATGCATCACCTTGGCCTGAACAATTTGTGATACTCCATTCATGATATGGTGAGAAGCTTTATAATTATACCTACATAATTTCTTCTCCTCAATATCTGTTGGAGACGTTTTTGGATTTTTGTATCCATTAACAACAGAGAGCTAGATATCCACCCCTAAATCCAACAAGAATTTTTTCATTATAATACTCCATAATGCATAATTATTTCCATCAATTATCTGAATACCACCTGAAGAGTATCCTTCTTGTCATTCCATATCTATTCACAATCTTCCTTCCAGTGGTTAAATTGTTCTGAAGGGAACATGCTCTGATACCAATTGTTGGAATATTTACCAATACTGAGAGGGGGGGTGAATCAGTATTGGGCACTTTTTACCATTTCAAACTTTAATATTAGATGTAAACATTAACCATTAAATATAACATTCATCATCATAGAAACCTTACACAGTACACAAGATATTTTACGTGGAAACCCAAATGGGAGAAAACCACATAATTATTTTCTTATATAATATAAATATTACATTCAATTGATTTACCAACTCCAACTAGAAGGAGGCTACAACCCCCTAGTTTTATCACAGGCTCCAACCTGCAGTGAAGACTCCAATCCTTAGTTAGCTCCAACTCACTAGCTTTATCGACACTAGATAGAAGGATACTACAACCCCATGTCCTTTACTCATCTTTCCACCCTTATATGAATAAGATAATCCACCTGTCACTGTCATTGTATCTGTCAACCTGTACCTATATCTTTGTTCATGTACTTATATCACTGTCCACGTTCATGTCAAAAGCCCTGACTTCGAACAAGTATAAATATGAACCTGTAATGAATTAGGATTTGAAACCAAATGTTCTTTGGGATATCTAATGCATCTCCTCTAAGGGGAATTATCTGAAACACCCTGAATCAAAACCTATAATGAAAATTCCAAACTGACATGTTTAAAGATGATTTTTGAGTCATTTAGAATCCCATAATTCTAGAGATCATATCTACGAAAATGTAGTGAAACAAGATCCAAAACTTGAACCATATGTCCTTCAAGATGTCCAGTACTTCCCTTCCAAGGGCCAAAATCATAACATTTCTGGATCAAAATATATAAAGAAAGTTCCAAACTAAAATGTTTGAAGATTATTCAAAAACCCTAAATTCCCTAGGTCATATCTTCGAAACTATAGCGAATCAACATCTAAAACTTCTACCACATGTTCATCAAGATCTCTACTTCATCTCATCCGAAGGACACTATCTGAATCGTCCTAGAAAAAAATATATAGTGAAAATTCCACGATGACCTGAAATACATTTCACAACAAAAAAACCCAAATAGAAATCATCACAAGCTTTCATCTTCCACTAGAATTTCGGCCTTCTTCACTTCATCTACCCCCATAATTCGGCCCCCTTACTCTTGTATATGAGGTCTTAAATTCTATAAATAAAAATGAAAAGTTCCATCTCTTATTTGTATTGCTCAAGGGCGCTCCAACTCATTTTTGCAAAAACATTTTACTCTTCCTTAAAAAAATTGATTTCCAATTTTTAGGGGGGTCTCAAGGGTTAGTACCCCACTTCAAGGATCCATCATGACACTTCACCAAAAAATCAAGATCACTCCATATCTTCTCAAATGGGCCTTATGGATTTTCCACATCATCACACTTGGTGGACAGATCATTATTTCTGGGGATCCTTGCCACTTCATGTGGTCCAATGGGCCAATGTAGCACAACTTCGATGTGACCAAACATCATTGTTTAGGCGTTCTTCACATTTTATTTCAACCTTTCTTAGGGGCAATCGTATGTGTACATTACAAAGTTTCTTCTTGTGTCCATATGTGAACTTCTTTAGGGTTTTGATTCATATGTGTACATTACAAAGTGTCTTCTCGTGAGGGCCATGCATAACCACTACGCCATAAGGGACCGCTTTGGAGTTATGTACACTAGGACTTTGACATCAATGAAAACCTTATTCAATAAGGGGTTTATCCCAAATTAAGTTTAAAGAGGGGAGTTTTGGGTTATTCTTGGCTTGGGAAAAGAGTAATTAGATTAATGCGTATTTGGTCTTTAATGGGTTTATCGTTGGTGGTTTACAAGCCCATGTTTTTAGGTATCCCATGGTATTTGATGTGATTGAGCCTATTTAAAGGCATGGATAACTCCATTGTAAAGATCCTTAGGTGTCTGTTGTTAGCCGTATTGGCCAAGGGTCATGAAATATATCTTTTGAAGGTTGATTTTCTCAATAAAAGGTTTCCATAATAAATATTGGCTCTTATTATGTGCATGCTTATTGTGTAGTTTGATTTCTTTCATGGTGCTTGGTTTTTTAATTAGGAACACCTATAAGCATAAAATCATTGGTATCATGTTGACTAATCCATGAAATATGTGGATTGGACAATTTTATCCATGCCATCATGATGGTTTCCACCCTAAACAACCCATAAGAATTGTTAAATATAGACAAAAACATTCAAAATGAATGTAAAATTTTTGCATTATCCAAGCATGGTTTATATTAGCTGAAGTTAGATATCATTTGTCATGTTTTTGGAGTTGTGAGATTTCTATCAATGTTTCATATGTTGTATGCACAGATGTTACACAGAATAATATATACAGATAATATGGAGTCTATTTATATTGCTTTGTGAATGTTAATTACTACCACATCACCATTGTACACATGATGAAATCAAAATGCAAACATTGTTACTTAAAATGCATGTGATTTCAACCCTAGATAAATAATCATATAAATCATTCCATTAAATAACTTTGGTTCACAAATTCTTATATTAAACAAGGGCAAGTTGTTATGCAATTAGTCTCTGCCTTTACGAGAGCGACCAAATAATACAAGTAGTTATACAACAAGAAAGCACTAACACTAGGACATGAGCTTATCAACCATGCAACTAAGGTATCGAAACCAAAGCATCCAAATCATTGATTGATACAAAACAACCCAAAATTCAAAATCCTTAGATCCCTCTACATGAGCTTTAGGTGACAAAACCAAATACGAATAGACATAGGCATTGCCTTCTCTATGGCTCATCTTACAACCATCAACAATAGACCATATAAAGTTGCATACATGATATTATGTGATTTATTGCAATCTATATGGATACCTACATCAACCAAATCCAAGGTCTATCAATATGTGACAACAAGGGGAAGGTGTGAAGTTGCCTATGAGAATCTGGAGAAATAGGATGAGTTGACTTTGCAAAACCATATATGTAGCCCTAATGTATATATTTTATTCTATGTTAATGATTCATAGTTTTTACTTTAAGCCTTCTTTCTACATGTGTTCATGTTCATTTGAGTTTGTTCCTTTAACACCAATCCAATGTAAGGTTATTTTTATCAGTATACTCATTTCCACACATGTGAAAGATAACTAAGCAAGGGAGCTAGGCTTCATAAGGTAGGTAGAGAGTATTAGATTGCTAGGCAAGTGTTATTGTAATTAGGTGTTGATTCCATGACTCAATCTCGAGCAAAAATTTGAACTCCTTATAATAAAGAATATGTCACCAATTTTGCCATTTGTCATTTAGAATTAGTGTCTTGTATTGTGTTTGTTGTGATATTGAATTGTGGAAGGTAGTGACCCCAACACATCACATTATACTTAACAATATAATAGGTAGAAACACAATTTGCTTGCAAGTTATGACTAGGTTCTCATCAGTTAGTGATATTCAAACCAGAGACAAAAAATAAATTTGATAATGTATTTAATTGTTTATTCTAACATGGAAATATTAATTAATGGAAGGAAACTATGTGCTAAATTCAACCTTGAATTAAATCAGTCCATATAAAAAAAATAACACAATTTTTATGAATAACAACTAACATGTGTTTTTAATTAAATTATCCTCATGCCCGTTGGGGTGTAGACTAGCTGGAAAAGCCCGCGTAAGCCTTGTAAGAAGTCGCTAGTTCAAACCCCGGATAACCCATGCTCCATTGTGGCGAGCTCGGTGGTTGCACCTAGGGGTATAGTGGTAGCAGACGGGATTGGACCCCTGGAACCCGTGTCACACGAGTACCAACCCCATCCTAGTTGCTGATTCCCCTAGTACAAAATAAAATAAAATTAAAGTATCCTCACGAACTTCAATTTTGCATGTTATTGAACTATATTTGTATAGCTATCCATGTCAATATAAAATATTTTAACACAATAGTTATAGTTATTGAGGATAATATGTATGATGCAAACGATGGCATGGACTCTGCAATATGTAATGAAAGTGATTTTTCACTTGTTAATGCTACCATTCTTACATGTCAAAGCTATCATTTGATTCTTAACAAAATGGGGAGAGTGTACCAAAACCAAAACCCCTATTATTGTGTGTACCAAAACCAAAACCCATATTGTTGTGTATCAATTCTATGACCACTTACTATAAGGATGAATGCAAATAAGACCACTTAGCATACTAATTCACCAAAAAAATATGCATTATATATTAGAATGCAATTACAATGGGTTGGGATAGATGGCTTGATAAGTGTGCATAGAAGAAATACAAATACAGACTAAATTAATATACTTTATGATTATGTTGCAATTACAATTCCTTATGGTTATAAATAACTTGAGAAGTGTGCATTGGAGGTATACAATTACATTCATAATTTAGACATCACCAAGCATATAAATATTGGGTCATACACCTGTAAAACATATGGCATGCATCTTTCGATGGGATGGTAGATGGAAAACCTAAGGCATGTCAAACTATTCTCGTATGACACATGTCTTTCAATAGGTTGGCAGGTGAGAAATCGAAGGCATGCATTGAATCACTTGCTGATGATGCTAAGTTGTAACCATGGTTGCACTCTTCTCTAGTCATGTACTCTAAGCATTCAAATTGGAATGGTAGCCTTGTATTCTTTGGTATATTCAATGGAGATGTTGCTTGAATATGATTTTTCCTCATACAATTGATTTAGACCATATTGTTCATAAAAAAATAGTATAAAATACTTTCATTGAATTGAATTAAGTGATTTCTACTACTAAAATTGTCTTACAGCCATTCCTGGTCATAGTTACCTTAATATAATCAACATTTCATTTAATGGAGATGTGGTCACCATTGCATAACTAGTTTCTTCTATATATGTCCTCCTTGAAGCATCCCTGTGAGAAACACTGCATGCATAGTCATTATGTTCCTATCCATAGAAGATTATGCAAACCTTATATGGATAAATGTGAATGGAATGTGAACATCATTGTTGTGATCTTCTCTACCATGAATCTTGCACTAGGCCTCATTGTGAGGATCCCTACCAAGAAACTCTAAGGTGTAGGCATTTATGTATAGGTCTATGTATGCAACCTTGCAAGGGTTTGCAAGATTTGTCATCTTAAGCATTTGGATGTCATGACACAAATAACTTTAGAAGAGTGTGATCCATTTGACAAGATTGTGGAGCTCGTAGACTATGGACATGCAATAGAAGTAAGTGGGCTCAATGCTTGAATGGACATGGATATTGCAATAATTGAGGCTAGTGTTGTTGTGGTCAAGCTAAAGCAAAGGTAAGTTTATTCGACTCTCAATGAATAGGAAGGAAGATGGGGTACACTCTAGTAATCTACATTGTCACAACCAATGCATGACATAGGTATGGAGAAGCATTGAAAACATTGATTATCATGGAGGGAATAGTAACTGTAATCATTTAATATTAACAAGTGTGTGTCTCTCATGCAATATTTATAGCTATCTTTCTCAAAAATAAGTTTTGCATTCTAACAAATGTAATCAAAATATGTAATTACACCGGGGGTAATTGAGTCCCATCAAGAAGTTTATATAAATAAAAAAAATTAAATCTATGAGAATATAAAGAATAATTTATTTTCTACAAAGAAGATTAATAAATAACATAACAAAACATTGGTTAAAATTTAAGAATGGAGTAGATTAATATGAATTCAATCACCTATGACTTATGACCGATCACTATATTGCCTATTTAGGATGGTAATAAAAACTGAAATGACCATATTACAAAATAAAGAAAAAAAGGTTCGTATATATTTTTATATGCACGTTAAGCATTCTCTATAGTGATATTTTCAAGCTTGCCTCATTTTATGGTGTGTAGTTCCTCGTTATTCATACCATAAGCAATTTCAAAATTACATGCCAATGTGTAATGACAATTTATATATGAACCTCTTGGATTTCATAACCCATTCATTATGCTTTAAATATTTTTCCCAACACCATTTCTTTATAACACTTATAGCATGTAAATGAGGCAAGGAGCATGTGTTGTGATGCAACTGTCATTGCAACTAGGGTTCCCACCCTCAGTACATGCTACATTGCAAACACCACTAGAATATGGGAGATTGATATGTGAGGTTAAGGGAAAAACCTTGCCATCACCATGGCCACAAGAAATGGAGAATCAAGTGACTCAATATTTGAAAAGGAAGTAGAGGACTTTTAAACCCTAGTGGCAAAGGCATCAAAGCATGGGAAATGCTCACGCAAATAATAAGATACATACAAAGAAGTTCACAAAGGTTCCAAAACTCAAAATAATAACACCTTCTCCCCTGTTACTCTCCTCTTAACAAAAAATGATCTAATCATTAATCTCATGGGTTAATTGCCAAAAAATAAGGTTATTAACCTTTGGCTTGTAGAATATCGGATTCCAATGGTGTAGGAGTCATTAAAATATTTTCTTTGTGGTCAAGGCTATATCACCTTCTTGTTATAATTCAAGGAGCACCAGGCCTTGATATTTTGGAATGAAGGCTATTTCATAGTGGGTCAAGGGCTATAGTTCAATTGTTGGACAATAAATTTTAACCCTGCAGAGGATCTCCCTAAAGCAATTCCAATAAGGGATTGCCTTGTGCATGTATCGATGATGTCCTAAGATGAACCAACATTCCAACTGATTAACAACAACCTCGACAAGTTCATAGATAGAGTGGAACCAAAGGAAACCTAGTATGCACGTCCATATATTTGCATTGAAGTACACCTAGAGAGGGGCCTTCTTGACGCAATACAGTTGAATCTAGATGGTTGATTCCATCTCTAGAAGTTGGACTATAAGCAACTTAGTTTTAAGTGTAACAAGTGCCATGAACATGGCCATATCCCTAAAAGTGGAAAAAAGGGATGGTTACCTCCATTGAACCATTTGAACATAGAACGCCAAGGCAAACAATTAATAAGTGCAAGAGAAGAAAACAACCTCTATAGTCGAACCAAACCAATACTCCAACATCATTGGCAAACTAATTTGGGATTTTAGAGAATTAGGAACCATCATAAACATAGCAAGACAAGTTCACTCCATCCCATCCAACTCAAAGCGTATACCTCATTAATGCCCACAATGGAACACTTTGAGGTCCTAAGTGAGAAGAAGCATCGATAAAATGAAGATGGAGAGATTATGGAGGAGGAGAATGCTCAAGATGTGCATGAACAAGCAAAAACTCTAAGAGAGATGAGGACAAGCAGGAGTAAGTATCCATTAGCTTGTCGACCCTCCAAATCAAGAAGCAATAAAGACAATAGGAAGCAAGGGTAAACTCCATTTTCCAACATATGCTGGGAATCATATGGTAACAACTTAGTTCTCCATTGTTCATAAGAGGTGGGAAATCCAAAAAAGAGATCCAAGAAAGAGAAGAGGACAAAAACAAGTAATTGGATCTCAATCCTCACTTTTCAAATACAACTACACCATGGGAGTTCTAGATGAGGATTAGGTATGCACTTTTGATGTATTTTCCTCTACAAGTTATGTGTGAAGCAATTCACAAGCACTCAAAGTAACCAATGTAAGAATTTAGGAAATAAAACACTCTCCCCTCAATCTAAACTCCATATGAATTGGGGTAAGGAGGAAGAGTAGTTTAGAGAAAATATTAATAAGATGTATCGGTATGGTTCCAACCCCTTTACTTTTTTTAAGGCAACTCATAAGTATTGTTGTGGAAAAATATTTTAGATATGAACATTCATCTATTACATTAAATTATTTTATTACTAATCGATAAATTTATAATCACATTCACCCTTTTTGAATTTAATGTTTAGTTTTGACCCTACAAGCTTAGGTTGGAAATCATACATTCAATTTTTTAGTTTTTATTTGAGTTAAAAGTTTAATTACAAAATTTTATCAACTAAGGCCATATTCTAACTTGGCTATTTTTATTTTGTAAATATAGGTATCCTACTAAATTTATTTGTTGTGGATCTTGTACTCTAATTAGATTTACCTCACCCCACTTTTTGCTTCCCATTCAACGGATTGATTTGAGGCTAAGATATGATATCTAGTAATATCAACTACCTTGCTTGATTTAGTTGAAACGATTGATTCTCTTTATGAGTCTAAATCATCTAATTTGAATCTCATAAATCATTATTTGAGTCTCATCCCCTCTAATGTTAGACATGATAATCTACATAGAAGTAGATGTCTCCTTTGAAATGATTGAATTCATATCTACATAATTGCATGTCTTAAAGAAACACATAGAGATCTTTGTTACTACTTTAGTGTTTTAGTATTCTACATCCTTTTTTGGATAAACCCTTGGGAATTCACTTGACATTTTCAAGCCCCTAGGTTTATTGTTTCTCCTTTTTCCCACCTTAGTGATCTTAACCTTTACAGAAACTTCTTTTAAATATTCTTTTATTAAACAATTTTTACATATAAAATTTCTATTCTAATAATTCAATTCCTAAATCCATTAAAATTCATCATAGTCGACTTTATAAATTCAAACAGTGAACAAATTCTTGCCTACATGATCATTTTTTATTAACCTTATATGTTCAAAAATATGATACATTTTAAAATTCCACTAATTTATTTTTTAACAGATTTATTGAAATAAAAAATACAAATTTATTAATAAAAAATATCATCAAATATAATTTGATAACCATAATGCAAAGAAAAAATAAACCTTTACACAAAGATTATGATTCTTTTTCCATGACCCTTCTACAAACTTCTACCTTGAAAGCATAAACAATTAAAAAGAACCTTTGAAACAAACACCTACCACATGTAAGGTGGGCCATTAAAATTAAATGCATTCAATGAAAACACTAAACGATCGACATAATTTCATTAGATATTTGAATTAAATAATTGTTTCTTAGTTGTTGATATGCTAACATTTTACACTAAGACCCAAAATATTGCAAATGGAATCATTATTGTCCATTAAAATGACCATATAATCAAAACTTTGTTTCATTTTTTTAAAGGTGACATGCATCTTGGGTTACGTTATGATTTAATATATATAACACCATTGATTGAGAGTGCTAGAGTCATATCGTATTAAGAATTAACATTTCTATATTTGTGATTTGAAATGAACGTTATCATTTTGTTTTCTATAAGACTATAAGAATCATGATCCAAATCTAAGTTTCACGGATATTTTAACTTCATGTTATGTAACAACTATATTGTTTTGGAATGTATTTTGTGAAATATTTTGATTTAGTTTAGAATATGTTGATATAAAGTATGAAGTATATTAATTTGATAAATTATTATTATTATTATTATATTTTATTAATTAATTTTTATAAAATTTTGTATTTAAGGATAAAATCAAAATGCTTTCAAGGATATGTATATATATAGTAAAATTTACAATATTAAATTTAATTACATAATATTTTTGAAAGAGAAAAACAAAGTTTTTAAACAAAACAATTTGAACATCAAAACCTTGATTATTTCCTCCGAACTCTTGTTTAGTTAAGGTCTCTTCGTGCAACAACAACGCTTCTTTTGAGAGTTGATCAACTCTAGAATCAAATTCTCTAAAAAAATATGCAAAGAAAGGACTTCAAAGTTTTCCTTAACCTGTTGGAATTGAAATATGAGAGGCTCAAGCAACAAATTTCTAATTTTGCACTTCTAATTTGTGTAGTCCATTATTATGTCCATATATATATATATATATATATATATATATATATATATACCGTTAACCCCCTATTAATTGCCCCTATAGTCTATAAATTTTTCTACAAGTCTATAATTATGCTATAGTTGAAAATATATTTTATTAAACAAAATTTTTAAAAAATGATTTTTTTTGCATTTTTATTGGTTGCAGGTTGTGATGTCATCCTCGTTTTTCCACCCCCAGGAGGGGACGGGATGACGCCTTGTATTGGACGAGAGTTTTTAATTCTGTTGCAGACCTCTATCCACGATAATCGATGGTTGCTTACCTAGCGTGAAAATTTTCTATGTTTATAATACTGTCTTCTTGATATATGTGTTGTTGTGACTCCCTTTATAGAATCTGAGTGCTAACAACCATCAGTCTCTGTGTTTCCAATAAATCTGATAATCTGCCTTTTAAATTGTAAACAATATTATATTGGCATGTACGCCAACATCCTTTTATACAACATCAATGCTAATATGTACTTGTGTGGTTGACCGATAAGTTTCTTGAAGGTATGCTACTCGGCCAATAGTATCCTTCTCGGAAGTTAGATAACACAAATGGACTCTCTCCTCCATGCACAAAATTTTCAGCTTCGACTGTCTTAGGATGGGTTTCAAAAATGCTTGTGAGTTATGGATGAAGTGGCACGAATAGTAGACCACCAGCTCCACCAAATTGATGCTTTGTGAAGCCTCGTATTGCTTTTATTATCAAGACAACACTACTACATCTTCTCCTTTCATTCGACACCACTAACGATAAGAATGTTATTCTGATTGCAAAGTAGCGTGGCCCTTTCCACAAGTGCAAACAATATTGCAAAAGAGTCTCTTGTTGAGTGAAACACAAATTTGCAGGTGTTCGATAATCCTCTTGGAATTTCATGCTCTACAATGTCATAACAATATAGGTCCTGATTTCATCTATAACATATCCTTGTATGCTTACACACGCATCACAAAAGTAGAATGCCTTGGTACCATTTTGGTTATGTACATGTTATATGAATGTTTTTTTGTATTTGTCTAGTTAATTATTGTTGGAATATCCTCACCATATTATTTTGGTTTTGCATGCTTTGCATGCATTCCATGCAACACTCCATGCATCCATGAATTAGTAGTTGAGTCTCCTAGCACCTAGTCCCTATTTTGGGCCACCCAGAGCTTGTTTTTGGCCATCATTAGCCCTCCTATCTCCTCATAGTGCCTTGTTTCCATCAATGGAGTTCCAATGTGCCCTCATGCATAGATTTAGGAGTTATGACATTCACTTCTGTGATTTCGGGTGCCTTGTCCCCTTGATTGCTCAGTTAATTGACTGTATCTCCTAGTTTCACTGCTACTGAGTGTAGGAGCGTCCTTCTTGACCACTAGCAGCTAGTTATGCGCCCCATTGGAATCTCCTCCCCTATTTTGGTGCCCAGATGATTCAATTATGCTCAGTCCTACTCTAGTTGATTGATTATTCATCATTGGTGGCCACTAAACCTTATCCGGAGATGGTTCCAATGCAAACTAAGCCTAGACTTGAGGTGAATTCGAATCCTCCCAATTGTATCGAATTCATTCTATTGTAACATTCTTTGATTTCTAGCTTACTTAATGTATAAACAACAATTTTTAATGTGTGTTTCAGTTTTATGAGTGAATTGATCCATATTCTTGTCCAATTCTTCTCAGTAATTACCTTGTGAAATTGTGAGGTTTGTTCAATCTCAGTGATCTACCCCTGTTGGAATTTCACATGGTATCAGAGCTTGTGAGAGATTTTTGAGTTGCAGCAGTAGCAACAGTTTATTGAGCATCTATTTTTAGTAGTGCACCATAAGCCTCTGGGTTTCCACAACAAATCATGGTGCCATGCATTGAATTAATTGGAGAAATACTTTGAGCTTTATTTAGGTGTGAAGGATATGGATAAAAGTGCCTACTGTCCTAAAGCAATGTTCAATAGATTCTGTAACAATCCTCTAGATAAATTTCCATTGTTTTTGTAAGTTATTCCATCATCACCGGCGCATTTAGTCAGCTACTATGGATCTAACCTTGATTCCCAAGATCACTCCTTTCAACTTCTTTGAAGGGAAGGGACAAACAAAGATCTACATGCTTAACAAAGGTCTCTACGGAGTGTTACAGGGAACTGAGGTCGAACCAAATAGTGCTACAGAAAAGGCCAAGTATCTAAACAAACTTGATGAAGGCGCAGTTGGATTGCTACGCCTCAACATTTCCAAAGATCTACTCTTTCATGATTTGAGAGGACATAAATTGTAAAATGAGTTGATCTCACTGAGCCCCAACAGTTTCAAATCCATTACATATTTCTTCACAAGATTCAAGAACTTGGTTGTGCAACTAAAACTATGTGCAAATGAGAAAGAAGACAAGCAGTTGATTCTTGCTATTCTTTCAAAATTGGGATCAGACTATTCTGTGTTTGTATCCACCTTCCAAAAAGAAAATATTTCCATCCCAAACTGGAAAATGCCCACTCTAGATGCATTCATCCTCCCTCTCACAAAGGAGCAGGACAAATTGGTGCAGATGGGAGTAATAAAACCAAAGAGGGATTAATCTCTTAATGCAGGAGAAGGAGAGAATGCGAATGGTAAAGGAAAGTAGAAGGGTAAGGAAAATAAACCTTATGAGTAGAAGTCAAAAGAGACTCCCAACCAGTCAGAAGGGACCTCGAATCCAAAGAGAGGAAAGCAAAACCAGAAAGAGAAGACCAAATTTCCATACTGTAACATAGGTTTTCATCCAGAAAGTGCTTGCATGAATAAGACCATTGATCTCATGTCCCAACTTCTAGAGAAAAACAATCTTCAAGTACCAACAAATGCTAGAAGAAAAGAAGTTGATCCTAGATCATATGACAAAGAGAGGTGTCATGCAATCATGGATGGCACTTCGAATGAATCCTCCTTCATCATAGATTCTGGAGCATCCAGAAACATGTCTTCTTCCAAGGATCTATTCTCTAAATTCAAATCCACTGTTGGGCCTTCTATCCTAATGGGAGATGATTTTGAAGTTTCCTCAGAAGGGATTGGAAGGATCAATGTAGATCACAGATACTTCAATGATGTGCTCTATGTACCTACCCTGGAAGCTAACCTCCTTTCAGTTTATCAAATGACCCATACTGGAGTTGCAAAGAAAGTATTTTTTACTCCTAATGTGGTTCAAATCCAAGAGATCTCTTCCGGGCAGATCATTGCACAAGGCATTGCCGCTATCACCATTCTAAACTCTATGAGTTTTCTCACTTCTTTCCTTACTCAAAACAAATTTCACTTCTTACTCATGCAAATGAAGTGAGCATACTTTGGCATGAGAGGTTTTGGCACCTCAATTACAAATATTTGCAAGAACTGCACAATCAGAAAATGGTTGAAGGGATTCCAAACATTAGATTTGCTAAGGGAACCTAACAAGGTCACTTGATTGGTAAGAATCCGGAGCACAAGTTTGAGAAAGGAAATGCAAAGAGAGTCTCATCTCCTCTTGATTTGATTCACAATGATATATCAGGACCTCTTCCTCACCTATCTTTGAATAATGCAGGATACATCTTAACATTCATAGATGATTATTCTAGATTTAGTTGGGTATATTTTCTAAAGCTGAAGTCAGAAGTCTTTGAATACTTCGAATTTTTTAAAGATTCTGTATAAAATTTCACTAATAAGAAGATCAAGGTCCTTCGTACTGACAATGGAGGAGAGTATGTGAAGAATGAGTTTCAGTTATTTTGTGCAGATGAAGGTATTGATATGCAACACATTGTTCCTTACACACCATAGCAGAATGGTGTAGTAGAGAGAAAGAACAGAACTTTGAAAGAGATGGCAACTTGCATGCTTGAGTCTAAAGCATTAGCTCCTAGACTTTGGGAAGAAGCTTTCAATTGTGCTGCATACCTCCAGAATAGAGTTCCTCACAAAAGCCTACAAGGAAAAATTCCTTTCGAAGCATGGATGGGATACAAGCCAGATGTGTCTCATCTGAGAGTCTTTGGATCCAAAGCTTGGGAAAGGATTCCTTCCGAGAAGAGGAGAGCCTTAGAGACACAAAGCAAAGAGTGCATACTGGTTAGTTATGCATATAATGCAAAGGCCTACAAACTGCTAGATCTATCTACCATACCATGCAGACCTTCCTTGAGAGAAGTGTCCAGTTTGAAGAGTGGCCATTGCATGATTCCCACCATGTTGAAGAAGACAATTTGCCAACTAATCCACCACAACATATTGAACAAGATAGCAAAGCATCCTCTCATGAAAGTTCATATTTTGACTCAGAAAGTGAAGATGATCCAATGCTAGATCCAAATCCATAAGAACCTGAAGATCTATCACCTAAAGATCCACCTCCTCTTCCAAGATGGGTTGCCAAGACCCTTGAATCTGCAGGTGATCTTGTTGGAGATCCACAAGATCCAAGAAGAACTAGATCTGAGTTTCAAAATGCAAGGTTTGAACTCTCTCATATAGATCCCTTTCTTTCTGATAGATGTTTTCTTACGATTGGATTAGATCCAAAAACATTCTTTGAGGCCTCCCAAGATACAAGATGGATATCGGCCATGGATGAAGAGTACCAATCTCTTCAAAGGAATGAGACTTGGGAGCTTATTTCTCTTCCTCCTGGAAGGAAGCTTGTTCAATGTAAGTGGGTATACATAACAAATATGGGCTATATAGATTCATATTTGGTTGGAGACAACTCAAATTGGAATTCTACATCAGGTTTTTTCTTAATGATTGGATTTGGTCCTATCTTTTGGTCGAGCAAAAAGCATACTGTTCTTGCTCTTTCATCAGTTGAGGCCAAGTACAAAGGTGCAGTGAATGCAGCCACATAGTGCATCTGGTTTTGGGGCATCTTATCAGAGTTTGGGATTCGCTACAATACTCCACCAGTCATCTACTGCGACAATCAGAGTGCTATCAATATTTCTATAGATCCGGTTATGAGACAAAGAACCAAGAATATTGTTCAATGTAAGTGGGTATACAGAACAAATATGGGCTATACAGATTCATATTGGGCCAGAGACAACTCAGATCGAAATTCTACATCAGGTTTTGTCTTAATGATTGGATTTGGTCCTATCTTTTGGTCGAGCAAAAAGTAGACTGCTCTTGCTCTTTCATCAGCTGAGGCTGAGTACAGAGGTGCAGTGAATGCAACCACACAGTGCATTTGGGATTCGCTACAGTACTCCACCAGTCATCTAATGTGACAATTAGAGTGCTGTCAGGATTTATATAGATGCGGTTATGAGACAAAGAACCAAACACATTGAGATACACTTGCATTACATTCGACGATTAGTGCATGATCATACCATCACACTGCTCTATTGTCCTACATAAGAGCAAATTGCAGATATTTTCACCAAGACTTTTTCAGTGAAGAAGTTCACTCATCTCCGATCCCTTATTGGGGTGAGTGTTACCTTGGTTGATTAGTTTTTTACATTCTATCTTGACGGGGGGGGGGGGTGTTTCCCATTGGGTTTTCCCTCTTTTCTCATTTTTTCTAGATTGTTGTACGGGGTGACCTTTGGTCTCAGTAACTAGGGCCCTAATTTCCATTTATTTTTCCTCATAGTCCGGCTTAAGGGGGGTGTTGGAATGTTCTCACCATCTTATGTTAGTTTTGCATGCATGCATTCCATGTAGTACTCCATGCATCCATGCATTAACAATTGAGTCTCATAGCACCTAGTCCCTATTTTGGCCCCCACGGAGCTTGTTTTTGGCCATGATTAGCCCTCTTATCCACTCAGAGCGCCTTGTTTCCATCACTGGAGTTCCAATGCTCCCTCATGCACATATTTAGGAGTTCCGACAGTCAGTTCCATGATATAGGGTGCCTTGTCCCCTTGATTGCTTAGTTAACTGAATGTAGCTCCTATTTTGACTGCTACTGAGTGTAGGAGCTCCCTCCTTGACCACTAAAAGCTAGTTATGTGCCCCCTTGGAGTCTCCTTCCCTATTTTGGTGCCCACATGATTCAGTTATGCTCACCCCTACTCCAGTTGATTGATTATTCACCATCGGTGGCCATTAAACCTTATCGGGAGATGGTTCCAATCAAATTGAGCCTAGACTTGAGGTGAATTCAAATCCTCCCAGGTGTATTGAATCTATTGTAACATTCTTTGATTTCCATCTTACAGCTGATCAATGTATCAACAACATTTTTTCATGTGTGTTTCAGTTTTATGAGTGAATTGATCCATGTTCTTGTCTAATTCTTCTCAGTAATTACCTTGTGAAATTATGAGGTTTGTTCAAGCTCAGTGATCTACCCCTGTTGGAATTTCACAATGAGATGGATTATGATATATGATTGTGACATATGGATGATTATTACTGTGTAGAACATATAGTTGATTATGATCTTGTGGATGAAACATGATTTATATGATTATGTATACTGAATGTTGTAATGAGCAGGATTTGGCAGGGAAAATTGATTACATGCCAACATGGATGTTTAGATTAAATGACTATAGAATACATTTCTTCAGAATCAAAATAACTGTGATTCAGTTAATTTCATAATTAATTTCAATGATGTTGTTAATATATGAGATTGTGATATGTGCAGTCCTTGGCTTACACTTCTCTTCACTAATTTTCCTTGTACATCCATCTATTGTTGCATCTTGGTACTGTTTGTGAGCTCTAAGAGATCAGGGGTTCTAGGGGAAGAAGTTTGCCATGGATAACGTTGGGTGGAAATATTGGCTGGTCCAATCTTTGTTGGAAATGATGATGAATTGGGAATTCAACTCTACTACAAGAACTCTCTCTTCAATAAAGTAAACTTGTGTTTATTAATTATTTTAATTAAGCATCTGCAAATTCTAGTTTCCAACATGTATAATTCATGGACAATTTGGGATTGTAGCTCACCTGTTTTGAAATGGCATCTAAATTAAGAGAATTCAAATGAAATACTAACCCAGTTGTAGCTTGAATAGATTCTATGAAAAATGCTATTGGAAAATATGAATCCCTATGGAAGAACTATGAGTTGTAGGGTCGATAGAGTTCCATTTCATAATATGTTAAACTAATTATTTTCTACTCTGAATTTTAAGCTTGGTTGAAAAGAATGGGTGTTGAAAAAGGTAAATAGAATTATCTTATGAGGTATAAGAATGTATAGCTAAGAGAAGATGTAATACCCCAGTTTGACCCTTAGGATATATTGGCTTTTAATGTTAATATTGTGTGCATGTGATGTATGTTTTCCCAGCGTGGAGCTCAAGGCCAAGGCCCCACTAGTGGATGCTCGATTTTTAGTTAAAAGGAAAGTATGAGATATTATGTTACCCATGTGCTATTAAGCCATGGAGCATTGTAAAAATGATGTAAATAAACATCATGCAATAAAATACCAAAATTGGCTATGGAGGCAACGAATGAGAAGGGGCCATGTGTATCCACTAGGGAGTGGTGAGGGGGATGTGGGATTGAACCATAGGTTGCCAAATGTCACCTTGAGAACCCATTTGACCTTCCTTGATGACATTTATTTCTGTTGTAAGAAAGTTGTTGAAGATTTCAATCCATGGCTTCAATGGAGCATGGGCAGCCCAGAAATTCGTATGGTAGAGTATGGGCTCTGTTTTCTTGTACCACAAGTCACTCTACCTCATGGGGATTGCTTCTTCCTCATTCCCATTCCAGTGTGGAAGATCCCAGCATCATTTTCCATGGAAAAATGAATTCCTAGCAGTGAGTAAAACCAGAAATCGCAACTGTGAAAGAACCCACGTTTTGAAGAGCCAAAAACGCCAAAAATTGGTGTTGGACAGTGAAATCCAATGGGGGATCCATAGGTATGAACCTTGGGGTGAATTTGGGAGCAATAGCTACCCCGAAATCCATTGGAAAACTCAGTTTTGATAGCCCAGAAAACTAGTGACGAGATTGAGTTATTTGCTGATAGAAATGTGAGAAAATCCAAGTGTGGATGTTTGAACAGAGGATTGGATTGCTTGAGTTTAGCTTGAGATGTCTGTAGCTCTATGGTTGAGCTCACTGGCTTAGCATCCTCCTCCTTTTCCTATTGAATGCTTGATAAACCCAACTGTGTGTTGGCTTAGCATGACTGTTTGAGTGAAACCATGGCCGTGAGTGAGCCTGTCTAGTTCCTCCTTAGTGGATACACAACCCAGCTCGGGGGTGATCTCTCAGCTGAAAGAATACAGGCTGGACAGAGATCTATGGTTGGGTGGAACGTTGCTCTCACATAGCCAGTTGTTTGGACAACTTCATCTTCAAGATAAGTGTTTTCTGCGATTTACATTATATGCATTATGTGTTTTGCTCTGTGTTAATTCTAAATGTTATTTGCCCATGTTAATGAAACGAAATGATTGTCTTAACGAAATCGACATGAAGTCTGTGAATGGCATGAAAATGGGATTGGTTCCATGTGTGAATGATTCATCATATGCCTGTGTTAGATATGAGGATGCATTACTGTTTATGTGCTTGCAAATATGTTTATTTCCGTTGTGTTTATATTAAGTATGAGTTTGCACACAAAAGAATTTAATTTGGCAGAATCTATGAGTAATGTATGGGTTTGAGATTGTCAAATAAACCCGGTAGGTTGGTAACGTTTCCTTCCTGGCATGGGTTGATGGAAGGGGACGTTACAGAGTGGTATCAGAGCCTAGCTTGCAGCACTGGGACTGCTTGGGCCGGACTGTGAGTTACAGGTAAGTGACATAATGTTTTAACACAGTATTGGTGAAGTTGGGGCGACATTTTTTTGATTGAAAAATGATAGAATCAGAGTTGTCAGGTGTGGCAGAGGACCACCCAGGTGCACAGAGCTCTACAAGAGATTTCCAACGGTACCAAACTCGTCCCATTTGGCCAAGGGACGGAAGATTTATGAGCCCCGTAAGCTTAGTCATGTTTCCTTCCATGGAATGGATTGATGGAAGGGGACGTGATAGAGAAAATACTAATCACCAGAAGGGGCAACTGACCCTTCTTCTGTGGATTGTGATTAGAGAAAATACTAATCACCAAAAGGGGCAACCAACCCTTCTTAAATACTAATCACAAGAAGGGGCGGTTGATCCTTCTTCTGTAGAAGGGTTAAAATTTATGTATTCACGACTTGGCTTCTCGCACCCGGAAGTGCGGAATTGTGGGTTGCGGGATCACGAGTTGTTAGATTGCGGAAAGGTTAAAATTTTCGTGTCCGCAACTTGGCTTTCTGCACCCGGAATTGCGGAATCGCGGAGTTGTGGGATTGTGGGTTGCAGGACTGCGGGATGGAGTAGCCCCGGGTTAGAAAAGTAGCATTTCCGCACCCACAATATGGATTGCGGGATTTTGGGTTGCGGGATGGTGGCTACATCCCCGTTACCGTGACTTGACCCTGAACCCAAAGTTTCAGGTTGCGAGGTGGAAAAAAAAAAGTATAGAGCCTGAAACTTGATTTTTGGGTAACAGGAGCTTGCGGAGTCGGATTTGGATGCGTTCAGTGGCATTCTGAGGCCATTAATGAAGGCAATGAAAGGTCTAGTGAGGATCCCGAGCTTGTTATGCTCAAATTGGGCATAAATTTGAGATGAATGGCTTTTATAAATCAGTGTCCCGACGCTTGACAGAAGGTCGGATTGAGCCAAAATTGATATGGAGCAGACATAGTGTTAAGTTTGGAGTTTTGGAGCCAAACTCCAAAGGATGTGGAGTCGGGGTGTGTAAGAAGCTCAAAAAGCACTATTCCGGGCCACGTTTTGGGAATTTTGAAAAGCTTGCAGTGGTTGAAAGTGACCCTATAATTCGGAATCAAGAAATTTACTGAAATCAACATTTCTTATTCTCATGAAAACAAACATTTCACGTTAGACAAAGATTTCCCAGAAATGCTCAGTTTGGGAGATAGCCATTTTTGGCCCAAAATTTGAAATTTTGGAAAAATGTGAAAAGTGGAAAGTAGTCAAACCCATAATTTTATAGAAGATGGATGGTGCATCGGGACAGAGATCCGCGAGTTGCTGAGTGTTGCTTGCTATGTGGAATAACTTCTCCCGGTAGAAAAGTTTTCCTGAATCTTTATAGATTTGCTTCTACAGGTGGCTAAAGTTGGCAGTTCAGGATATTTTACAACTGTGTAAAAATGTGCAGAATTGTGGAGAAAATTGTCATTTTTGGAATAATGCAGTTTCCACACCTGATGTCGGAATGGAGCAAGTGGATAGGCATTGGAAAGCTTATCTAGTAGGGAATAATGGTGTATGACCAGAATTTGAATGAGGTTATCATACCTCATAGTTATGCAGCGCAGAAAAGTGTCAGTGGCTGTTTTGACAAAATTGTTGTCAATATGGACAATTTCTAGAATTGCATGCCTGGAAAGTAGTAAGTTAGAATATTATGCATGAGTATATGTATTGAATTGATGCTTGGTGATTAAATCATATCTAATGATTTCTTGTGTGTTTCCTAGAGGCCATGAAATCATACCAGCTATGATGTGGAAGAGGAATCCCATGCGGCGATGAAGGATTGGAAAGGGAGAATCCCTTAACCCTGTTTTGCTACTGTATTTATATTTTATGAGCTTGATGTGTAGAAAATTATGGCATGAGAATGCTGAAAATGCCAGAGATTAGAGGGATGGCATGAATATGCATTGGTTGGCATATTAATAAACATTGCACAGTGCATGAGAATATGTTTTTGCACGCATGTGATATTACATATTGGTAAAGGTAGTAAGGTTCTACATATGCAATGAACTACTAATGACAAATATTGTGGTTGATAATCACTATTGGTGTTGGTATTGGTTGTAGGACCAAAGAAAATCGATGCATGGCTAAGGATGTGGATGATGGTGTTGCATATGACCAACCACATTATGAGGAAAAGATGGTGCAACAAATCTGTGATCATGAGGTTCGCAAAAGGATTGTGTAACTTTGGTAAGAGGCCAACTGATCAGGTAACATCAAGCAATGTTAATGACAACCATGCAGGTAATGGTTATTTGTGCTTAAATTGCATAAATGTTGAAAGAGGATTTGGTGAGATTCCTTCAACTATGTTTAAACTATGTTGATTTGGTTTGCATGTGGTATTGAGTGCCTGAATGTGAATGTCAACCTACCGAGTATGGTGAGGTGCGGGTAAGTAAAGGCAATGATCCTTGCGCCCTATAAGTTTCCTAGAAACCTTGATGCATTTATATGAAAAATTACATCCTGTCATTTGTGTATATTGGTTGTGAGTTTAACAACCAAAGAAATTAAAGAGTTATAGTCATGTTGTGGTAGTACATGCCATATGAGACAGCCATGGTTAGGCCATACTATGCTGGAATGCATAGTATTCATGGATTAATGCAAGGTTGTACTGAGGGGTTATGCATTAAGTGAATGCACATCAAAATATTATGTAAATGTGCATGCATATATGCGGGTGCACATGTTGAGATGCATTGTGAGAATGCATGGTTGTGACATATATGTTTCAATGCAATTAGATAATTAATGAAATGGTGAACCATTGTTAATAATGAGACCATTTCATGAGATGCTGTGAATGCAGGAAAATGATTGCATAGAGAAGGTAGACATGTTGATGGGATACCAGAGTGCTCTACTGGATGGACAAAGTTACATAAAAAGAATATGGCTGTGAAGTAATGAGTATTTACAGTTTATTTAAATTGCATGGGCAGTGTACCCGTGTCTTGCAATTTTATTATGATAATGATGCATATATAGATATATGTATATTTCACTGCATTTAAAATGTTAACAACTGAGGGTGTTTGAATTATTGAATGTTATAATTCTGAGATCACTTCAGTGACTGTTGTAGCAATGAACAAATTATACGCATAGATACTCACAACATGTTTGGCTGACTGAAAGTTTTAGATTCCAGGTAGAAATGTCTTGCGTATGGAAATGAGGACACGACTATAGTAAAGACCGAGATCTACCATGTGCAAAAGCCAAAGGGAACAGATTTGAAGAAAAAAAAAATTGATTAGACCTCATGAGAAGGATTTCATGGCTGTGAAATAGTTTATGCGTATAACAAATTGTCAATTCAAATTTGTAAATATCAGATTTGTAAATTTTCAGATTTGAAATTTTGCTAATAATTGCTAATGACTGTTTGGCTTATGTAAAATTGTGTCAGGAGGACATGTTGTAGGTGGATGTCCATGTATGGTAGCAAACATAAATCCATAATGGACAGAATGGTGCCACTTACAAGAGCCAAGCAATATGAGGATAGCCTCATGGCTAAGAAAATCAATTTCTGTAGTAGACATAGTTGTAAATTCATATTGAATTTAATTATTAATGCTATTGACTGATTATGGAAATCAGGTTTGAATTTTTATGTTAAATTTTGTTGACTGTTTGGCTATTTAATAAGTGTGCCAGGAAGACACATTGCAATAAGACCATGAGAGAGGGCATGCAGAAGCCAAACTTCATGAGAAGGGATTCCATGATTTGGAAATGGGTTTTGGGTGAAACGCCATTAGACATTATTAATGTCTCATCCGCACTGCATGATTGGTGAACAACCTGAGTGAGATGGTGAATACTATGTCAGGAGGACATATGAGGGTTATGGAATATAAAAGGAGTTGGGATGGCGAACCGAGGGATTGTCAACTCAGAGAAGGAGCCCCCATTCCTCATTTATGAAGAGAAATTACATCTGCAAAATGGATAAGTGTTCTGTAAACCCTGACTGATATATATATATATATATATATATATATATATGGGCATGTCTAATTGTTAGAATTAATATGCAGAGCATGTTCTATTTATTTATATTTATTCAGACTGCTTGAGGTATGATTAGGACCTGCATAGTTCACATCAGTAAGGAGTGCACACCTTTTTGGTGCTGAGTTATGCTAGGGATGCCAATATTGATTACACCCTAAGGGAATGGATGCATTCTCGGTGTTTCAATGTTGGATAGTGAATGTTATGAAATATGTTTACAGTTTTAGAGCAGCAATACTGATGAACTTGCTTATCCATGTTGTGTTGTCAAATTATACATATGCAAATTGGTGCTGCACATTAAAGGGAAAAGTGAAGAAAATGGTACTCAAGAGGACTGTATGAGCAGTGCTAACCTTTGTGTCGTGTGAGTGGGTATCATGGGGCCATGATAGCCTGCAGTTAAGAAAGTCACCTAAAGAGTTCCTAAAGGGAACCGTCGGTTTGCATAAGAGAAGGAGTACCACCCTTGTGTGGGTGACGAATTGTTATGCGCATTGAGAGATTGTGACACATGTGAAAGGCTGATGCAAGCCTAAGGTAGAGTGGTAGAGCTTTGACCTATAATGGTCGGTGGCGCAGTTACCTTCCATTGGCCGATGACCCAGATGGATGTGTTGGCTCGGCAATGGAGAGGGCCAACCAGGTATGGGACTGCTTGGGCACCACCAAATGCTTGGTAAATCCAATAGGCGTGAAGGTGTACTAGTTGGGCATTAATTATTTGATGTTTTGGAGCAGCCTGCGTGCTGACCAAATATCCCAGTCCGCAGGAGGATCCCAAGGCTTGTAAAGAAAAGCAGGACCCTGTGGACTAGAGAGGAAACACATAATACAGATAAGTATTCATTTCCATTTATTTCTTGTTTGGAATAATAAAGATTTCAGGTATAAGTCTTCTAACAGCTAAGCTGATACACTGTTGTTTCTTGGTTGGAAACGCATAATACATGAAGCAAGGACCCTGAAAGAACTATAAATTGCTTGGTAAATCCAGAGAGTGGCTGGTTGAGCATTAACTATTTGATGATTTGGAGCAGCCTGCGTGCTGGCCAAACATATAAGACTATTTGATGTTGTGGAGCAGCCTGCGTGCTGGACAAACATACAAGACTATTTGATGTTGTGGAGCAACCTGCGTGCTGGCCAAACATACAAGACTATTTGATGTTGTGGAGCAGCCTGCGTGCTAGCCAAACATACAAGATTGTTTGATGATTGAGGGGCATCCTATGCACTGGCCAAACATCCAAGTCCATAGGCGATCCCAAGGCTTGTAAAGCAAAGAAGGACCATATGGAATAAAGTGAAGACATCCAATGCAGATAAGTATTTGGTTATCTTGTAATTTCTTGCTTATGAATATACATGTGTATATGATTTGGTTATGATTTCCTAAACTATTGTTTGGAGATAAACCCTATGAGAATAAACTAAACATGTGAATTGATTCAATGTTTGAGTATAGGTGTTGTTGGGAGCAAGGACTATGAAGGCATCCTAGGGATGCATGTGGACATGTAATCGTCCTAAAGAGCTCAGCATGAGAAATAATGGAAGATGGGGCTAGTGGAACTGTGTGAGTCCTAGCAGCCAAGAGTTGTAGACAACTATGTGGAGGGACTCCATGGTTGAGAGGTATGAAATAAACCATAGACACGAAGTGTCATAGCCAAGAAGGACAAATCAAGCATTCATGTTGAAGTGAAAGAGGCTAGGAGCATGAAAACCACAGTGGTGGTGTGGGTTCTAGAATGGAACAAGAAAAAGAGGAGAAAACTTTTACTGCTCTCTCTTTCCTTTTATTGATGCATTTATAAAAACAAAAAATTGTTGAATGCATGCATGGTTGAAAGTAGAGTGTGTTTATTTGCTTGAAATAAATTGTGAATGCTGAATTAATGAGTTTCCTGTGAATGGATGAACATGAAGGAATTCGTGTGTATGTTGGGCAAGCATGAAAAGTGTGGAGGTCTCATGAATAGAGCCTGGGATCTCCATGTCAATTGGGGAAAAACAATTGACTGATTTTTAATATTTAGGTTATGCTTGGCCTAACAAGATTTGTAATGATGAATTTCACAGGTGGAAATTGAATCAATTGGTTGCAGCTGTTATGAGCAAGTGTTGCTTGTGAGCAAAGTGAGAACCAGCTGTGCACAGTGACCATGGCAGCAGACCATAGGCTGTTGGAATTGGATGAAAGTCTTCTTCAAACAATTACCAAGACCCAAGAAAATCTTGGAAAGATGCTCAAGATACAGAAGAGGCAGAATGAGATGAACCATAAGGTTTTGCAGGACTCTATTTGTCTGCAAAGGGAGGTAAAAAACATTATGAGAGCAATCTGTAAGGGAAATGAAAGTGGATCAATGATGAGCCATTCATCCAATCGGTCCATTAAAAAATGTTCCAGGCATGAAGACTCAAAGGAAATTGAGCAGGTAAGGATGAAGCAGCCAGTGAAATGTTGGAAATGTGGAGGACATCATTCCGCAACTGCCCAACAAAGGAACATCAGAATGGTAGAAACCATAAAGTTTTGAAACTCGTGGATGAGCTGGAAGATCAGAACCAGCCGGAGCAGCTTGTGGAAGCGAAAGGACTTGGTCCTGAAAGTTAAAAGTAAAGGATAGAATGCAGGGCATGTCTGCAAAATTTTGAAAATTTTGGACATGTAAATTGTATATGCATTCCTAAGTCTTGGAACACCGAGGACGGTGTTATTCTAAGGGGGAGGGGATTGTAATACCCCAGTTTGACCCTTAGCATATATTGGCTTTTAATGTAAATATTGTGTACATGTGATGTATGTTTTCCTAGCGTGGAGCTCAAGGCCAAAGCCCTGCTAGGGGATGATCGATTTTTAGTTAAAGGGCAAGTATGATATATTATGTTACCCATGTGCTATTAAGCCATGGAGCATTGTAAAAATGATGTAAATAAACATCATGCAATAAAATACCAAAACTGGCTATGGAGGCAACGAATGAGAAGGGGCCATGTGTATCCACTAGGGAACGGTGAGGGGGATGTGGGATTGAACCATAGGTTGCCAAATGTCACCTTGAGAACCCATTTGACCTTCCTTGATGACATTTATTTCTGTTGTAAGAAAGTTGTTGAAGATTTCAGTCCATGGCTTCAATGGAGCATGGGCAGCCCAGAAATTCGTATGGCAGAGTATGGGCTCTTTTTTATTGTACTACAAGTCACTCTACCTCATGGGGATTGCTTCTTCCTCATTCCCATTCCAGTGTGGAAGATCCCAGCATCATTTTCCATGGAAAAACGAATTCCCAGCAGTGAGTAAAACCAGAAATCGCAATTGAGAAAGAACCCACGTTTTGAAGAGCCAAAAACACCCATAATTGGTGTTGGACAGTGAAATCCAATGGGGGATCCATAGGTATGAACCTTGGGGCGAATTTGAGAGCAATAGCTACCCCGAAATCCATTGGAAAACTCAGTTTTGATAGCCCAGAAAACCAATGACGGGATTGAGTTATTTGCTGACAGAAATGTGAGAAAATCCAAGTGTGGATGTTTGAACAAAGGATTAGATTGCTTGAGTTTAGCTTGAGATGTCTGTAGCTCTGTGGTTGAGCTCACTGGCTTAGCATCCTCCTCCTTTTCCTATTGCATGCCTGATAAACCCAACTGTGTGTTGGCTTAGCATGACTATTTGAGTGAAACCATGGCTGTGAGTGAGCCTGTCTAGTTCCTCCTTAGTGGATACACAGCCCAGCTTGGGGGTGATCTCTCAACTGAAAGAATACAAGCTGGACAGATGTCTATGGTTGGGTGGAACGTTGCTCTCACATAGCCAGTTGTTTGGACAACTTCATTTTCAAGATAATTGTTTTATGTGATTTACATTATATGCATTATGTGTTTTGCTCTGTGTTGATTCTAAATGTTAATTGCCCATGTTAATGAAACAAAATTATTGTCTTAACGAAATCGACATGAAGTTTGTGAATGGCATGAAAATGGGATTGGTTCCATGTGTGAATGATTCATCATATGCCTGTGTTAGATATGAGGATGTATTACTGTTTGTGTGCTTGCAAATATGTTTATTTCCGCTGTGTTTATATTAAGTATGAGTCTGCACACAAAATAATTTAAATGGGCAGAATCTATGGGTAATGTATGGGTCTGAGATTGTCAAATATGCCCGGTAGGTTGGTAACGTTTCCTTCCTGGCATGGGTTGATGGAAGGGGACGTTACATAAGAGAAAAATATACGTATTAAACTTTGGACAAGCTATAAATGCTTGAATCTCATTGGGTAACAAGTAACTTTTGTCTGGTTAGAACTCTCTTAATTTGTTGATTTATTGAACTTTAGGTAAGCTATATTGAACTATGGATTTAATCTAGGTTGTAGCTATGTGTTTGACGAAGCATATTGTGGATGAACTTTGTGGATATTTTGGTGGGAAAACTAGGTATGAATACTAGTTGTTGATAGTCCAAATCTGGATATGTTTTTCTTGTGCGAACATTAATGTTGACATTGCATTCAAAATGTTTGTAGAAAATCCTAAATGAGATGCATAGCTTCATTATGAAAAATTGATCTTAATTAGTCAATTTATAATGTTAATTGATATCATAAGGTTGTAGGTGCATGCTAAACAATTATGGAAAAGAAATTGCATGATTGGATTTGAATTAGAGCTTGAAATTCTCAGTAAAATATGTAATCGAATCTTATAAGATTTATTTTACCTATGTTTTAAAGAATTGAGTCCATAGGCGATTCTATTGTGAATTAGGACAACATCAACAGGTATATGTACCATTTGACCTTGGAACCCTTGTTTTAATTCCATAAAATGTGTTTTCAAAATCCAATTTTTAGATCTGGGCAATTTTCCATATTTCTCAGACATCCTATGGGGATTGTCTTGGGGGTCTGAATGTGTAGTTTTTTATAAAAATAATACTAGACCCTTTAATGGATTGGAGTAGTAGACATGGTTGTAGGTTTATGTTTGCAAATTGTTTGACAAAATGCCTCAGTGGTTGTAGCTATTCATGCTTGTAAATTGTTTGTATAAATTTGTCATTAAACAAATTTGATATTCTAATTATGTATTATGTTTAAACTTGCATATGAAGTCAGAAGAATTGGATCTCTCTTGTTAGCTGTGAGAACTTACATAATTTCTTGAAAAAATTAATGATGTGGGCATAATCAAACCCTTATGGATTTTGTCATCCACATTTGTAAGTATCTTATGAATTTTTGGTTGCTTAGTAAAATTGAATTGATTGGGCGTCCAATGCCAAGCCCCTTGAAATTTTTCATTAGCTTCATGTAGGCATTTCGATTTTGTAGAAAAAAAAAGCATTTATTGTGTGCTTTTGGTAAAGGAATGAGGTCATGTTTGTTAGTTTCACATTGGTAAACCCATGGGTAGTGGAATATAACAAATGATGTCTATATCACTTTGACAAATCAATTTAAGCAAAATAATATATATATATGAGAACTGTTATTGCTTTACTTTGGCAAATTATTTAATGGCAAAGGCTAGTATTATTAGTAGTTGTGTCTGTGATACCAAAAGAAGAATCTTCAAGTGGGTTGATGGTGGACTTGTCTTAGCAATTGTGTATGGTATTCCTTAAGAAGAATCTTCAACTATGGTTACTGGTTCCTTTGAATGAACATCACTTGTCTATTTGTCATCCGTATGGATTATTTTTGGTACATTCTTGCCCCGTGTATTGGTAGGTTTAGATGTGAGCTAGACATGCTTCCACAAAATGCTGAATTTGCTCTATCAAAATCTGTGATGGCCAACCCTTTTTCTGTTAGTTTGTAGATAAATCGATAGTAGAGGGAGAAGGGCCCGCTCAGATGTTGATAGAAGAAGCTATGTAATGTGTGAAGAGCCATGGGTCGCTGGTTGTAATATAAATTACGTTGGCTATATACAACAACGTGTCCTAGGCCTGCGATGGGTTGTCCATATGGTAAAGGATACATAGGATTGCAGCTCAGAGAAGAGAACATATGTGGATAAAGAAACACAATTGGGGATCAAAATACAAAAAAATTTCACCAGTTTGCGGACTCTCGAAGGATGCATAATACTATTTGGGACCTAAATGATCACTATGGCAGGAGGATCTGGGGGGAGGAGAAATTGATGGAGGAGGTCGTCCGTCACTTTCAGGAATACTATTGTGATCCTAAAAATACATCTCTGGCTGAACAATTTAAAGTTATTAAGGAATATCCTCGTATATTCAATGATGAGGAGGGGGATGATATTTTTTTGGAAGTTTCTCTGGGCGATGTGGAAAGCACATTGGGTGGATTTGCAAAAGATAAAGCACCTGGGCCGGATGGGTGGACGGTGGAACTCTTTATACATTTCTTTGATATTATGGGGGAGGATATCAGACTGGCAGTTGAGGAATCTCGGAAACAAGGCTCAGTGTCTGGGGCTCTCAACACTACATATTTGACCCTAATTCTGAAAACATCCCACCCGAATAGCTTTAATGAGTTTAGACCTATTGCACTCTGCAATTTAGTCTACAAGATCATTGCCAAGATTATTGCTGACCGGATCAAACCTCTCCTTTCACGGCACATTTCTATGGAGCAGTATGGTTTCTTGCAGGGCCGTCAGATCCATGATGCGGTGGGTGTGACTCAGGAAATTTTCCACACGATAAAACAGAAGCGTCTTGATGCTCTCATTCTTCATCTGGATCTGGTGAAAGCATATGATAGGGTGAACTGGGATTTATTGAGATTAATACTAATTCAGATTGGTCTGCCTTGGAAAGTGATGAAATGGATTATGGCCTGTGTAAACTCGGTTAATTATGCCATATTGATAAATGGACATCCTACGGATTTCTTTAAAGCCTCCCGGGGCCTTCGTCAGGGGTGTCCTTTATCACCACTCCTTTTCCTCTTGGTTATTGAAGGTCTGAGTTTATCCATACACAGGGCTAAGAGGGATGGGCTTATTGAAGGCATTAAAATTACTAGAGATATATCTATTACACACTCTTTGTTTGTGGATGATGTAATGCTCTTCGGTAATGGTACCCTTGCTGAGTGGGTGCATTATAAGAGGATCCTTGACTTATTTTGCTCGGTTTCTGGTATGATCATCAATTACGTAAAATCTCGTTTCCTAAAACACTCTCTATTGATGGATGTGGAATGCGCCATTTGCTCTATCTTCCCCTTAAATTTTCTGGAGTTGGAGGAGGGAACGAAATATCTTGGCTTCTTCTTAAAGCCAGCTAATTATCTTGTGAAGGACTGGTCTTGGCTCGTTCGGCGTTTTGAGGGGCGCATTAGTCACTGGAGCTATCGCTACTTATCATTGGGTGGTCGTCTCACGCTGGCAAAAGCGGTCTTACAGAATTTAGGAGTGTACTGGTTTACACTTTGCAAAGTACCTAGATCCATTCTTTGCCTGATCCGTCGAAAGTTGTTTAACTTCTTATGGTCGAGTGGTGGAAACCATGAAAAATATCATCTTATTAATTGGTCCAGGTTGGCTCGTCCGTGGAATTTGGGGGGTTGGAATATTAAGGACCTTGACCTTTTTGTAAGGGATCTGCATGCGAAAAGTATGTGGCATGCACTGTTTGACAACTCAGTTTGGGGCCGGATTATCAGAGCTAAGTACTTGAAAAATACCCCTGTTGAAATGTGGCTTAGATTTGACCGGTCTGTTACAGTGGGTGTGTCTAATATTTGGAATGGCTTGCTGGGATCGTTTAAGGTTATCACGCAGTGGATTGCTTGGATTCCTGGCAATGGACGTGACATTAGGCTGGGACTTGACCCGATCTTGGGGGGCCCGGCTGAGCATACACTTTCGATGGAATTAAGGACACATCTCAGATCAAAAGGATATTATACTCTGGCACATGCTGTTGGTCTGTTCAAGGAGGGTCGGTCACTTTGGATAACAGCTTCCCAGCTGGGATTATCGGGTTCTTTGGGCTTGGAATGGGATGGTGATATCAGGTCCTTTTATCAATCAAACTTACAGTTATCTGATTCGGCCGACAGATTGATTTGGTCATGGGATGTGGCTTGTGGAAAGGTTTCTGCAAAATTGGCTTATGATGCATTGTTTGCTGAATCATTTTCTGTTGTTCAATGGTGGGAGAAAGATATTTGGAAGCTGATCATTCCTCTCAAGATAAAGTGTTTTATCTGGCTTGCGTTATCTAACAGGATTCTCACTTGGGATAACTTATGCCGTCGTGGCTTCAATGGCCCGGGTTGGTGTCCTCTCTGCTGCAATTTGGAGGAGACGGTTGATCACCTTTTTGCAACATGCTCATTCATTCAGGGTATCTGGGAACAAATTGCAATTAGAGTCGGTGTCCATTTCAGATGGGGTGAACATACTCTATGTGCTTGTCTGGAGGCTTGGTCTCGGCTTCCCTCAGATTGTGTTGAACTTCCGTACTTTTTGATCTGGGAGGTTTGGAAATCCCGTAATGCTAGCATCTTTGAAAACTTAAAACCCCACGGTGTAACTTTATGCTATAAGATCATAGCTGCACACAAGGAATACATTACTTCTTTTGGTGCGAGTATTGGCATGAAGACTCGGTCACTGAAAAACAAATTGGCTCCTCCAATCTTGGTTTTTCCCTGTGGATTCTTTGACGGGGCCGTTGTGTGCTAGAATGGCATTGGGGGAGCCGACGCAACAATCCACATCTCCAACACTATCTCGTTTCACTATTGGCTAAACCTGGGAACTGGATCTAATACTAGAAGTGAGGTTTGTGCACTTTGGCTCATTCTGTTTTGTGCCCGACAAAGGAAGATTTCTTCTCTTGTTATTTTTGGTGATTTGCAGGCTATTATCTCTTGGGCTCAGGGCTCTTCACCCCTGAATGTGCTTCTACTCAATCATTTGCTGGAGGCAGCTCGTAAGCTCATTCTTGAATTTGAGCACATTCACTTCGAACATATCTTTCGAGAGGTGAATCTGGAGGCGGATATGCTCTCAAAGAGGGCTCTTAACTCTCATAATGGGGTCATCATGTGGCAGGAATGGCGAGATGATCTACTTTTTTCACATGGTTCTCAGCTGTTACATTGGACATGAGATTGTTGTCATTTTTGTTTGATCTTTTATATTTTTCATTCTGGTATATGCGGCATGTAATACTTATATGACTTTCAGTTCCTTGGGCAGATTCTTAAAAACTCCTGGGTCCAATTACTTGTTGGACATTGCTATATACTATCATATTTTTGCGGCCTTTATATCATCCACTTGCAGGTGCTGCTCCGTTTTGCTCTGATCGGTTGTAATCTCTGTATTACACTCCGATTTTGGCGTCTATTTATATGCTGGGGATGCCTCGGATGTTTGGCATATGTGTGTTATTTATATATTGGACTCTATATGACTCTTATGTAGTTTTGATGATGTTTTCTGTTATGATGCTGGTCGCATAGAGATTTGTCTTATGGGAGATATTCGGGTGTTGTGGCACCTTTTTAGACATTTTCTGTTTGATATTTTGATACATTATGGTGATGTAACCAGAATGTTCCGGGGGCTACTTCTGATAGCTCTATTATGACTTTGTTGTGGACTGACAGCTGGACATATTTTACTATTTCGCATATTAATAGTAAGTTATATTTTTTTGTGAAAAAAGAAACACAATTGGGATACGTTAACAATAAAGCACTAATGGCATACCTTATCTTTTGATTGTTATGTAAACAATTGGACAATGGATAAAGAAACTTCACATAGCTCAGATATATTCAAGAATATATAATGACATATGTAAACCATTTGAGATTGGATAAAGGAACTTCAATTCCTTCATATAGTCAAGATTACTTAATAGGCCTTTATTCTAAGTATCATGATGAGCTAGATGAGTTACATTCTCGATTTATGAAAATAACAAGAGGAGTTGTTAAAGGTAGCAAGTCCCTACCTTAAGAGTTTTAATTTAGAATTTTAACTCTATGTTTACAAATGTTAAGGTTTTAGGTCAAAATGTGAAAGCAATCCAAAGTGCTATTAAAATTAAAATGCACATGATATAAGTTTGAAATTAAGATGCAAATAATATAATATAGAATATAGGTTTGAATTTGATTTCTAAGTTATTATTTAATGTTCAATTTAAGCAGAACATGAAATTGTTTTTCATAAATGATCATTTTTTTCTCAAGAAGAGTTTAATATGTTCTAATCTCACGAAACCAAATACTCAGTTACTTACCATGCAACGATTCATTGCTAAGTTTGAATGCAACTAATTGACACGACGATGAAATCATATAGCTCTCATGTCTTGCAATTGTCGATTTTCTTATGCTTTGTGGCTTTATACAATTGAAAATTAAATTGTAATGACATTGCCTTTATCAATGTACCACCCTCAACTTTCAATTTTTTGCATGCAAGGATGTCAACTTATATGATTTTTTTGTAACATTAGAATCTTGTCTTCCTTCGAAGTCTAAGAGCCTTTCTTTAAACCTGTTTTTTTTAGAGCAAGTATTATTTTTCTTATATACTATCTACTCAATGATTGGTATCTTAAGAAAAGCTCGTGATAGATTTAGCACAAATGTTCCAAATTTTCATTTTCATTTATTGGATCAAAAAATGAATGGGTTTATTCCAACAACCAAGCAATTGTCTAGGTGGAGAATTTCATTTACTGATTTATTTCCTTGAATGGTTTTCTTGATATGCTCCAATTCAATTTGTCGTCCATGTACAAAGCTGAGAGAGATTATGCTTTTTAATTTTTAGATCTCTCTCTCTCTCTCTATAATAATAACAATGCATCTATATTTTATTTTGAGAGTCTATTGCCATGTATATTTTGGTATCAAAGTAATTTTAAGTAGATGAATGGGTAATCTAGGCACTATATAGTTAGTGTTCACTAAAAATAGAAGTCATTATGTTTGTTTATATTTGTTTTAGGAAGATTCATTGCCCCATATCCATACCGCTCTGATGGCTTTTGAAACTGTTCATTATGGAAACTTTGGAGGCACAAGATCAAGTATGTCAATATATTATCCCATAATTTGAGGAATTAGGAAACTCATTATTTTGTCAACTACCACCTAATTTCTACGCCTATTATCACCTAGTTTCTTGACCTATGCCAATGGTTTTCTAGTTTGAATGATTTATAATCATAATAGGCCATGTAAAATTATATTTACATTTCCATGAGAGAACCATCTCCATTTGTTTTTATTTGTTATAAGTTATATTTGTTATTGATGTTATTATTCTTTGAGTGAGAAGAGCATGTGTATTGTTCTTGCCTAAGTGTGAAGAAGGGAGCATCCTATCGTGAGGAATGACTCCTCTCCATCCTTTGCAAATTTATACATATATCGTTCTAAATCATTGTTAGAGGGTGAATGCCTTGTTGGATAGGTAGGGGAACATACACATGAAACGAATACTGAGATCAAACCAAATCATTCATAGCTATAGTTGATATAATATTGAGCAATAAGAGCTTCTAGATGTTCTCCATTAACTTAGAAAACTATCTCTAATACAACTGAAATCATGCTTCATACATATAAGTAATTCTAAACTAATTCAGGAAGTTTCTAGCATTAATTGAACTACCTAACCCTATTTATGACTATCACATCTACTGTCATAACCTGTACATCGAGAAACTTAATTCTATCAGTAATACATAGACTTGTTTATGTATGTCAGAGGGAGAAATTACTCCTCCTTACACTCACCCTTGATTTATACCTTATACATTTCATGACTACCTATACCTAAATTATGCTTTTGAAATATAAATTTGTCTCTCGCCAATGAATTAGTGAAGATATCAGCCAATTGGTCTTGATATTTACATAATTCCAAACATTTTTCTCCATTGCTTACAAGATCTCTTATAAATGTTGTCCTTACCTTCTGGAAGATCTACAAGATCCCAAGTGCCATTCTTTTTCAATTGCATCAATTTCTTCATTCATTTCTTGAATCCATTTATCTTCTTTGATGGCCTCTTCAAAATGCATAGGCTCACATGAAAATAATGCAAAATCTGCTTGCATATCTATTTCATCATTTTGATTATAAATTTCTCTTAAGCTTCTAGTCTTTTTATTTCTCAAAGAAGCTAATGTGGGATCTGAATCACTACTATAGTGAGGATTGTGAGATTGTTGTTCTCCATGTCTTGAGGTTTCACCTTGAACTTGTAACCTTGGTAATATGTATGTAGATCCTTGTTGTATTGCTGGTTCCACTTGATTTTCTGTTGTTTATAAAGGTGTTGAATTTTCAGCTCTAGTTGATTGTTCACCTTGACTGTTCCAAGCTTCTCCTTCTTTGAATTCCACATCTCTACTTACTATGAATTTCTTGGTGACTGGATTGGACAACCTATAGGATTTTGAGTGCTCACTATATCCTGTAAAAATGCATTTCCACTTCTATCATCCAACTTTCTTCTCAGTTGTTCAGGAACATGTGCATAAGCTGCACAACCAAATACTCTGAAATGTGAAACCCTTGACTTTGTTCCACTCCATGATTCTTGAGGAAATATGTTTTTGACACTTTTTGTAGGTGATCTATTCAATATATATACTAAACATGCAACTAATTCACCCCAAAATTCATTTTGAAGTTGTTTTTCTTTAAGCATACTTTTGAACATATTCATTATGCTTTTGTTTTTCCTTTCCGCTATCCCATTTTGCTGAGGTGTATATCTGGATGTAAATTGTCTTTTAATGCCATGGTATTTGCAATAATTTGCAAAGTATTTGGAATCATACTCACCTCCTCTGTCAGACCTCAAAAATTTGATGTATAGACCACTTTGTTTTTCTGCTAAAGCCTTAAACTACTTGAACTTGTAAAAAGTCTCATATTTGTGCTTTAGGGAATATACCCTAGTCTTCCAACTGAAATCATCAATAAAAGTCAGAAAATAAAAGTGTCCTCCTAAGGACTTTGTTTGCATGGGACCACATACATCAATGTGCACTAGCTCCAATGGTGCTCTTTCTCTATAGGATGCACTAGCTGGAAAACTATCCCAGTGTTTCCCAATATGCATCTCTCACAGGAACTTGTTGGTTCATGTATCACTGGAAAGCAATTAACCATTTGCTTTTGCTGCAATAAATTTAGTCCACCAAAGTGCAAATGACCAAATATCAAATGCCATAACCAAGACTCAAATAGAGTTGTGACATTGTGTACACATGAAGCTAATTGATTGGCCTTAAGGTTAAAGGAAACACCCTATTGCTGGTCATTATAATTTTAGCAATGAGTTTCCTACTTGGAAATTTGTCTAGGATTATACAAGCATTATTAGTAAATATGACCTTATAACCATGTTTAGTGAGTTGACCAACACTCATTAAATTGTGCTTTATACTGGGGACTAGATGGACATCAGACCTATTCTTCTTCTCATTTTTTTTTAAAGAAAGTTGACTGTCCCTTTACCAACTACATTGACAAATTTATCATCTCCTAATATGACATCTAACTAGACTAAGTTGTCTAAATTCACAAACAGACTTTTATCTCCTATCATATGGTCACTACAGTCACTGTCTGACAACCAAAGGTATTTATCATGTTCTTGAGCTTCATGACAGCTTAAGAACATGGCCTCTAAGGTACTTTCATATGTATTTGAAACATTAGCTCTGTTTTTATTTAGGTCTTCCTACTTTTTCCTACAATCATTGGCTAGATGACCAAATATTTTGCAATAATAACATTGAGTTTTAGATTTTTCATACCTCATGTTTTGTTGATATCCTCTTCTTATCGCCCTTGAGCTCAAAGGGTGTGGTTGTGGCTTGTCTTCTTGTTCCATACTTTTCTTTTTCTCTCTCTATGAGATGAAGTTGTTATATCTGCCCCTTGCCTCTGCTATTTCTTCCTTTGCCTATGCTGACATAAGCTTGTGTCTCAAAGGCATGTTTAAGTGATTCTTCTTCCATATTAATTCTTGATTCATAATACAATAATGATCATGCCAGCTCATCTATTGAGTATGATGTAAAATCCTTAGATTATTTAATGGAAACTAATACCATGCCAAATTTATTAGTAAGACTTCTTAGAACCTTTTGCACAACCTTCTCATCAGTTATGTATTCTCCATGAATTATTAGTTGATTGACCACTGCCATTACCTTGGTCATAAATTGGTCTACCGTATCATATTCTTTCATCTTTAGAGTTTCAAATTATATTCCGAGGTTATGCAATTTTACATTTTTCATGTTATTTGTGCCTTGATAGGATTTCTCCAAAATATTGCAGGCTTCCTTTGCAGTTTTAGCATTTGTAATTTATGGAAAAATTGTGTCATATGTACCCTGCTGAATTAACCATAGTGCTCTGGCTTCTCTCTTCCTCTATTCATTTAATTGTGCTCTCTGTGCATTTGGTTATGGTATGAATTGTTTCTTGATTTGGTTCTGTGAACCTAACTTCAACAATTTCCCAACATTCCTGTGAGCTCAAGAATGATTTCATTCTAATTGACCAAAACTCATAATTTTTCATGTTAGAACATGTCCTTGAGATTGTCCCAGATTGTTGTTGGTTGCCATATTTTTAAAATTCACTCTTAAATATTAAACCTATGGGCTTCTTTGCTTCCTATATTTTCTTTTAAATTTTCTCCACTTATTTTTTAAATCTCCACTTCTTCAAAAGAAACCTCTTCCTTAAATCTTGGAGTCCTTTTAGATTTTAATGTTACTAGCTTACTCTTTTTTTGTTTTACTTAGAGGAGTTTTTCACAATTTTCCCCTTTTAAAGAAAAAATGTGGTTCTTCAAAAAAGATTCCCTTTTCTGTAGGAAGAGATGACAACTTTTACCCTTTAACCGAGTTTAATATTTGGATTTACTTTAATGATTCATAAATTTTGTTTAGGTATTTAGTAAATCTTGATTAGGGTTGGTGAAAAAACCTTCACATGTGTAAAATGACCCTTTTTACAATGATTCACCAACATACTTGTGGTTTAATGGGATTATAACATAGCGTGCTCTTAACTTGCTCGAATTTTACCACTTTTTACAAACCCTAAATTAATTAAACTCTATCTCAACGCGCGCTCAACAAGTCCAGATTCTAATTTTTTTCACGAACAGGTTAAAAGTTTTCGGGACTTGAAATTTAATTAAGCTCATTTTCATAAGAATTATGCATCCCAATCCTCCTTGGGTGATGTAAGCTTCTCAAGGAAGTGTTATTCTGTTTAACCGTCGATCTTTCCTGGTAAATATGGGCAGTTAAAATTTTAATTACTTTTGTATGGGGTTTTATGCATACCTTATTCATGCTCCTCTGCATGCACTAGTGATACTTATGATACTTCCACAAGCTTCTCGGCTCCTTCAAAATAGAAACAATGGTAACATCGACTGCTAAACAACCTCCATAGTCTTCTACATGGAGCTTGGCTCGAATTTCTTTAGTGTGCCTAGGTATCTTACGGCTCCAGTATTCCCTTCTACATGTAGGGAGATACTTCTATAGGTCTCTTATGAATCCTACAACTCACTCAACTAATGGAAACCCTCTTGATCACCAATAACCTACTCTGATACCAATATGTTGGATAGGCAGGGGAACATACACATGAAACATATACTGAGATCAAACAAAAATCGTTCACAACTACAACTGATATAATATTGAGCAACAAGAGCTTCTATCTCTTCTCTATTAACTCAGAAAAATATCTCTACTACAATTGAAATCATGCTTCATAAATATAAGCAATTCTAAACTACTTGGAGAAGTTTCCCGCATTAACTGAACTACCTAAATCTATTTATGACTATCACATGTACTATCATAACCTATACATGTCCTATCATAACCTATACATCAAGCATCTTACTTCTATCAGTAATACATAGACTTGTTTATGTATGTTAGAGAGAGAAATTACTCCTTCTTACATGCCTATAGCCTTGGAACTTTGCGATGGCAAGAGATTATTACTGATTATCTTTTACCTTTTATTATTGTTAGACTCCAGGTTTGATGTACATATTGGAACTATAGAACTCTCTGCAGTAATAAAGAGGTATCTATGGGATGAGCATATATTTCCTATTATCCTTTATTATTATCAAACTTCAAGTTTTATTTATATATCGAAACCATCTTTGCAATGATAAACAAGAAGTAACTCTATGATGATAGAGGATGCTTTTTAATTATTCCTTTCCTTACGGGAGAACAGTTTAGGGAACAACATCTTGTGTTGAAAGGAGAGCTAGATCCAGTGAGATAATTTTGAGTTTACAAGAATGATCTCTCTTAAAGAGAACCAAGTTCGTTTTGATGGAATAAATGTATTGAATGATGCTTTTGTTAAAGTTGATGAGTGTTGTCCCATATAGAATTCTTGCTTTATATTATTTTACAGATGGATTGAGTTTTACTAGTGTGATGGGATGAGCTCTTCAATTACCTTTTGAAAGCCATACTTTATTGTTTAAGATATGAATCCATTGCTGAGAATTAAGTTAAAGCATGAGAGACAATATTACTGGTCAAGAACCAAGTTTTGAATCCAGGCCAAGATTAACATCTATTTGGATGAGCTTTTTGTTACTCTGACTAAGCTTGGTATTTACTTGGTTAACGCCATTATTCACATGACGAACTTATTGATTATCTGGCCGTAGCTAATATCACTTATTTTGAATTCGAGTCTAGTAGTTGTGAACCAAGCTTATGACCATTTTTTTTTTCTCTTATTGAGTCGTGGTCAAGAGTTTAGCACTTGGGACATGTTGGAAATTTTGTGCAAGATTTTATTGTTTTCCTTGTCTAACGAGATATTATGCCTAGCTCGCGGGTGACCTTGCAACTGAAAGAATATATGCTAGACATAGTGCCTACGATTGGGTGGAACATTGAAGTTGCACATTCAGTCGCCAAATACATTAAGTTAAGTCACCGTATTTATTATTTCATCTAAATTGCAGGGGTTATTTAAGTCTTTATCATATTTTGGTAACCAACAGAGCGACGACATCATTTAACTCTTGGTTAAGTGCTTCGCAGCTAGGTCTGATGGGCTCCCTGGATACCGAATGGGATGCATTTATACTGGACTTATACCATGCAAATATCTGGATTGGGCCTGAGGATGACCGACTACTTTGGTCATGGAATACGGTGGATGGATCGGTCACTGCCGATATGACTTATCTGGCATTATGCTCTCATTCATCTCCGACTGTTAAGTTGTGGCATGTTCCTGTGTGGCAGTGGTGTATTCCACCAAAATTTTGAATATTTATTTGGATTCTGCTGGAGGAGAAAATTTTGATATGGTGCAATCTGCAAAAGCGGGGTTTCAACGGTCCAAGTATTTGTTCTCTCTGTCTTCAAGCTGCTGAATCACTTTTCCATCTATTTGTGATGTGCCATTTACTATCACTATCTGTAAATTACTTGGATATCCATTTGTTGCAATCAAATTTGATCAGAACCCGTCCATTCAGTCTTGGTTCAAATGTATTTATGTGATGGCTTGTTTATTATCTAGGTTGATTTGGAAGACCAGGAACCATGTTATTTTGAAAATAGACTTCCAGTGGCCAACAAAGTTACTTGTGATGTTCATTCCCTCTCTATTGATTTTGGCTGCTCCATGTGTGGGGTTCCTCCGATTGCTGTACGTAACCATGGTTCTCCTAGCCTCCTTCATTTGGGAAATCGTGCACGTTTTGATGGTGCCGCCTTGTATTCTTCTGGTCACTGTGGTGTTGGGGCTTTCATTGAACTTTATAATGGGGACCAGATTAAACTTTGGTTACATGGCGGTGATGGAACTAATTTACTAAAGGGGAAATTTTGTCTTTATGGCTTGTTTTATATTTCTCCTCTAAGGCCAATATAATTTTGGAGCAGGTTGCGGGGGATTCGATGATCATAGTGAATTGGACAAATTCTGTTGCGGCCATTAATGCTTTGGCTCTATCTCATTGGATGGACCAAACGTTGATTCTTCTTAGCCAATGCTCGCAAACTTCAATCATCCACATATACCGGGAATACAATACTATGGCAGATTCACTTTCTTGTCGTGGTCTTGTGGCGTCAGCTCGGAGGATTTACTATGAGATCTTGGAGGGTTCCATGCCTCCCACTACGGGTTTCTGGAACATTTTTGCTGTTTAGTTTTATCCTACTATTATTTTTGGCGGCACTTGACTACGCTCTGTTGTTTCTCTTCTTTCCTGTAATTACTCGACACTATCTTTTTGGTTCTATTTGGTTAGTTGGACACTTTGGGGGATTGGCATATCCCGTTTACATTCTTCCTTGGCTTTGGCACTTTCATGGGAGACTTGGTATGGTATTGGTTCTATTTGGTTTCTCGGTTTGGATGTTATTAAGGAATCTTTCTGGTCAATGTACAATTTATACTTATCAATAAAGTATAGTTTTTTCTTGTGAAAAAAAAAGTATTTATCCATGTTGTGTTCATTGTTATTTGATTATGCTTAATGTATAAAAGTGATCTATTATTGCACTCATGCTAATGTGGCAATTGTGTTGCTATAGTTAAACATATATATCTTTAACATTATATCGATTGAATAGGTATTTTAATTTTATGATGATGATTGTCCTTAAATAGTTAACTATTGGTAAACTATAATGAATATTCCATACTGATGTTATAGTAGTGGCTAGTAAAGAAATGAATTATGATATAATGAGAAAACTATATGAAAAGTAAGCAAATGGATAGTGTAAAAAAGATACTAGAGGGAGGGGTAGAAAGTGGAAAGGGTAATAAAATAGTCTAAGGAGGTGTTTCAAAACTCGGGGTTAGGTTTTCAGTAGTATCTGCCGTGGATGTGTTGAGTCTATGAGTTCAATGATTTCCTCATGATACACAAATTATTTTAATCCTTCATCAAATTGTGTTTAATGGTTCCTTTCCTTTAGAAGGATTTTGTGATCATTAATCGAATGCTTCACCAGGTTGGATTCGTTAGATTTTAAGGAAATGAGTGTCTCCACTCTGTTAATATTAGAGGTTGCATGTGCATGATACATGAGGATAGTCAAGTTTTCATGGCCAAGAGAAAGGATGAGCTTCAATAACCTTATTCCAAATAAACTGCTTTCTTCACCATCCCATGGCCGATATCTATTCTTGTCAATTTTTTTTTAATAATTAGTTACTACAATTTTACACCTCTCAATCGACGTTGTATCATTGGCACTTATACGCTCTTGTTTTAGGTGATTTTTTTGGAGTCGGATATCTTGAGGATAATTGTACTGTATATCTCTATTAAAATAATGATTTTAGTTATGAAACAAAAAAATTAACACAAATCTACAACACATCATTTCAATTGAAATTCAACATTTAAACAAAACCTAGAACACAACAAAGCATTTAAGCATTTAAACACAAATATACAACACAACATTTAAACATTTTATAGAAATCTACAGATCTTTCTGAAGATACCAAAATACATGGAATTTGAAATTGGTCAGGTTTGAATTAAATGGAATTAATTTGATATATATGTATAGAAATTTGTTTCAAAATGTACCCAATCTAGACTTAGATCCACATGTGCTTTTTATTTTTTTTAATGTGATATTTGCCACGTCAATGTTACAAATGTGACACATCTCACCCACTTGGGTTGTAGAAAGCGCCTCTCGACATAATCCTGGAAGGACCAAATTACAGAAGTGATGGCACAATGTTTATTGACCAGTAGGAATGGATCATATTTTTGAACTAACCCCAACTTATATTGATGAGGATGGGGTAGAGTAGGAATCTAAATATATTCAACTAAATATTGAAAGACCATATTCGTCTATTTAACATGATTGAAAATAAAGGTAGAAATAACATTATTGATTAATTTGAATGTTATGAGTAAAAAGTAAGTCATTTGGTTACTTTGAAAAGTCATGGGTCTTGAGTATGTAGGATTTGGGAGAGGGATTACCTTCAAATATACATAGGGCGTAGGGGATTCACTAGTCTCAATCACCTGGTGGTCATTGAATAGAACCTTACTAGCTTCGGGGTGGTGAAGGATGCAACTTTCATGAAAAGAATGGTAAGGTGTCTTATGATAATGGAACCAACACCCTTAATGTCGTGGAGAATAATAATTGACATTAGAAAAAATGAAACCAATAAGAGAAGGTATGAGTGAGATGGGGGAAGAGTGTCCGGTAGAAAAATGAGGATTAAAAGGTTGAGGGTGGCATTCAAACTTACATTCAATTGTGAGGACACAAAAATAAGAAGAATCAAGTTAAGTGCTCTTAAACAATTTGATTCTATATCTAAAAATGGCCAATAAAACATAAATGAATTTCCAAATGAGTATTTTATTAACTCATGGATGTGAAAATGGAGGAAAATCTTGCAAAATAGTAACCATGGTAATATGTAGTATCATGTAAGAGTCTCAGGTTAGATTTTATTAAAAGGGACATTACTTGAAGTAGTCTTAATGATGACCATAAGGGGCACTTTCTTATTTGTGGAGAAATAACCTTTTGATCTTGAACCAAGACATAAATTATTTCTAATTAATGAAGAACTCTTTTTCTTAAAGATAAAAATGGAGGTTTAACAATTGATAAATAAATTATGATAGTTTTACCCTTTTCTTTAAAAAAATTATAATACTTTTTTCTATCTTTAAATAGAAATTCCATACTTGAAACAAAGTTCATAAGTAAAATGGAAGTTGAACAACACCTTTAGAAAAACATTGAAAAGTACAAAATTTTAACAAAGCATATGATTGAACTCTTTTCATCACATCTACAAGTGATACTTTAATATTGTCAGCTAATAACATCATGGAGAATTCAAGTAGGTTAAAAAAAACTACTCATGATTCAATGACAAAGACTACAATGTCAATGAGAACATAATTAGAAAAGAGGACCAAATAAAATATTCGGGGATTTTGAACATTCATGTAATGAAAAATTATATTGCAGTGCCTTTCTTTCAATTGTCTTCAACTTCACCCTCAAGTGGTAAGGGCCCTGAATACTAAAGCTTTATTCTTCTTGGGAATTTGATGTTTCTTTATCATTTGTTGCAACCTACCTATTTTGTTGTCATTTTTCTTCAGGTGTAGTTTGGCATGAGCTCTAAGTCACTCCTTGACCCACTTCTCATGCCTTGCTGTGTATTGTCACTGCAAATGTCACATCCCATAATCACTTTGTCACGTTTCCATCCACCAGATCGGAAAAAATATAGGGATATTTACAAATTATGTGTTCTAATCTTTACCCCATGGGCCATAGATGCAAACTTATAAATGGGAAATGTATGTACAGATGCATAAATGAAAAACATAGTAGAAAATAAATTATATGCACACATACATCAAGCATAAACATGCACATCCATTCATAGGAAAAAAATAAAACCATTGCATAAACACGATATATAGAGAATACTTATCTTCAATGGAAACCAGTCCAAGCAACTGGTTATGTACGATCAGTGTTCCACTCAACCATAGGAAACAACCTTTGATACGTCCCTCAATATGCGCAATGAGGTCACCAGAGCAAGGGCACCTATATGCTTTTCTCTCCCAACCCAAAACCCATTTGATCTAAATGCTTAGTCAAATGCTCATCCAAAGCTTTTATAGGAATCTCACTCAACCATCACAACCATGACACTCCTTCCAACTGCCCCACATAACACAAGGAAGCTATTCCCCTTCATTGATCCACATTTCCCTTAGGAAATGCAACCGTTACAGTGCTTACCAGTGTGTGCAGCAAGATTCCAAGTTGTTATCTTCCTTTCAAGTATTCCATGTAGAAATCAACCATGGATTCTCAAGCATCTTATGAGTAGAAAAATCAATGGGTATCAATTCCTATTCCTCCCAGCCTCTATGATCACCTATATCCATCACTTTTCGCTAATTTTTGCAATTTTCCTTTCACAATTTGAATTTCTAGTGTTTTCACAGTCCGGTAAATGGTATGGGAAATTGAACAATTGGAAAGAGGAAAAACCCTCCTCAAGTGTATATGCTCTGTCACAACTTGAATTTATAGTTATGGTTCAACCTAGTGATGGTATGGATATGGAGTGAACATCAATAATACATCAATGAACAACCATGAACATCAATGAACAACAACATGAAAAATCTATGCATGGCAAACAATATTGAAACTTGTCATGAAGTAAACACCTATTACAATTATTGACAGCAAATGAAAGAGAGTGCAACAGAGACAAAGATGTCCACAAATAAATGATTGTCCTAAACACAAACAGTAATATTTACAGTTATTGACCATCAATTAAACAATTTTATTGTTAATTATAATGAATTTCAAAATTCAGATAATAGTATTTTACAAGTGTTGGGGTAGGCATTGCTATGGAGAGATTGTGACAAGCACACTTGTCAAAGCCCTGATTGGTAGAAACTGAAGATAAGGATATCAAGTTTGTACGACCACCAGATGAGTCGAGATACATATATACCTCAACCATAATGTCTTCAAATGGAGGGTTGTGTTTAAGAGAGAGACGTTTTGAAGGTAGTTTCCATGTATGAGTGCACAATAGGATCAACAAAGTGGTGATTTTAACTACCATGTATAAGAATGATTTGCAGCAAATGGATTGAGGTAATATGTTTCATTCAACTACTTTTGTCATGGTGGGTGTTCCCCTCTGTCTAATTGTCCACCTATGCTATCTATCTCAAAACTCAATCATGCAAATCCTAGAGATCAACTATATCAAGAATTGACACAATCTCATCTTCTTTTAGAATAGAGGTTCAACTCTACTGCCTCCTAAAGCGGTTCTAGAAGATGTGGAACATACATTTTGTGCACCAAAGGAACTTGGGTTTTTCCAATAGGTTGGGAATCAATAAGGGACACAAAGTTTTCCTCCTTTATTGTCCCTTGTGTTGTTTCATCAGTTGTGGATGTAGTTGATTATGTAGTATCCCATTTTGGATAGTCTAGTCTTTGACACCTGTAAGGGGTGATTTTGATAAATCAGTATGGGTTATATGTGTTAGACTTGTATATAGGCCTATATGTTATAGACCTAGTTCGGACCATATGACTGGTTAGTGCCTATATATATATATATATATATATATATATGTGCTTGTATCTTTGATTATGTGTACTAGACCGATTTTGGTTATGTACATGTTATATGGATGTTTTTCTTTGTTCATATAGTTAATGACAATGATTATGACATAGGATTGTGACATATGGATGATCATTACTACGTGGAACAAATAGTTGATTACAAGGATGGTTTTTATAGTTTGGTCCATACTTGGGTGGTATTGAGATGAAGAGGAAGTGGTATATTGGTTACGCTTCTCTTCACTGATTTTCCTTGTACATCCATCTAGTGTTACATCATGGTATTGTTTATGAGCTCTTATAGATCGGGATTTCGAGTGAAGAAGTTTCCTCTAGATAATATGGGTCGAAAAACCGATTGGTCCAATCTTTGTTGGCAATGATGAAGGATTGGACATTCAAACCCGCTACGGTAACTCTCTCTTCAATCAAGTAAAATTGTGTTTATTGATTCTTTTAATTGAGCATTTGCAATTTCTAGTTTATAACACACATAATTCATGGAAAATTTGGGATTGTAGCTCACTTGTTTTGAAATGGCATATAAATTAAGGGAACTCAAATGAAATACTAACGTAGTTGTAGTTTGAATAGATTCCATGAAAAATGCTATGGGAAAATGTGAATCCATTTGGAAGAACTATAAGTTGTAGGGTCGATAGAGTTCCATTTCATACTATGTTAAATTAATTATTTTCTACTCTAAACACCTAATTATTTTATGCTATGAATTTTAAGCATGGTTGAGAAGAATGGGTGTTGAAAAAGGTAAATAGAATTGCCTTGTGAGGTATAAGAATGTATAGCCAAGAGAAGAGAAAAATATGCTCATGTATTCAACTTCAGACAAGCTATAAATGATTGAATCTCATTGGGTAACAAGTAACTTTTTTCTGGTTAGAACTCTCTTCCTTAATTTGTTGATTTCAGCGAAATTTAGGTGAGCTATAGTGAACTATGGATTTACTCTAGGTTGTAGTTGTGTGTTTGAAGAAGCATATTGTGGATGAAATTTGTGGATATGTTGGTGGGAAAACCATGTACGAATACCAGTTGTTGATATTACAAATATGGATATGTATTTCTTGTGTGGACATTAATGTTGAGGTTGCCTTCAAAATGTTTGTAGAAAATCCCAAATGAGTTGCATATCTTCATTCTGAAAAATTGATCTTAATTAATCAATTTATAATGCTAATTGATATCATAAGTTTGTAGATGCATGATAAACAATTATGGAAAAGCAATTGCATGATTGGATTTGAGTTAGAGATTCAAATTCTCAGTAAAATATGTAATTGAATCTTATAAGCTTTAATTTAACTGTGTTTTAAATAATCAAGTCCATGGTAAATTATGTTGTGAATTAGGCCAAAATCAAGGGGTATCCGTACCATTTGACCTTGGAACCCTTGTTTGATTCCATAAAATGTGTTTTCAAAATACAATTTTTAGATCTGGATAGTTTTCCATATTTCTCAGATATCCTGTGGGGATTGTCTTGGGGGTCTAATGGTGTAGTTTTTCATAAAATCAATACCATACCCTTTACTAGATTAGAGTAGTAGACATGGTTGTAGGTTAATGTTTGCAAATTTTTTGACAAAATGCCTCAATGGTTGTAGCTATTCATGCTTGTAACTTAGTGTTTGTATAAATGTCTTAATGGACAAATTTGATATTCTAATTATGTATTATGTTTAAACTTGCATATGGAATCAGAATAATTGGATCTCTCTTCTTAGTTACGAGAACTTACGTAATTTCTTGAAAAAATTAGTGATGTGGGCATAATCAAACCCTTATAGATTTTCCAAATGTATCTTATGAATTTTTGAATGCTTAGTAAAATTGAAGTGATTGGGCATCCAATGCCAAGTCCATTGAAATTTTTGGTTAGCTTCATGTGGGAATTTCAATTTTGTAGAAGAATAAAGCATTTATTTTGTGCTTATATTGTCATCTCAATTGGTAATGGAAAGAGGTCATGTTTGTTAATTTCACATTGGTAAATCGATGGGTAGTGGAATATAACAAATGATGTCTATATCACTTTTTTGACAAATCAATTTAAGCGAAAGAATATGAGAACTATTATTACATTACTTTGGCAAATTATTTCATGGCATATTTTAGACAAACATTATGCTCCGTTCATGACGTTTCTTGCTTGAGAAAATATTTTCATTTTTGTGTTATTGGGCAAGTGATTCAACACAAAGTTGGGCATTATTGACTATGTTCTCTCTTGTATGAGAAAAAAAAAATTCACGGAGTAAATTTTCTGCCAATAATGTCTACAATACAACCCAACACACAAGTGATATCTATTACATGTACTTAGATTTTTTAAGAATTATTGCTTATAATGCTTATGATATAACCTCTATTACATGCATTTAGATTGTTTTTTCGAAGAATGGATTCAACCACCCACCACATTAGCAAACCATTTTGGGAATAAAAGAAATCCTCTCACTAATTTATCTCTTGACCACAACTCAACCTATAGGTAAAGACCTTATAGGTGTAAAATTAGTCACAACAGATCTAATGAACAAGTAAATCAATCACAATAGATGAAACTCAAAAAATATGGTGTAAACTGTGCAAAAGCTTGCATCAGTGCTCTATATCCCAATAAGGGTGAAAATACAATACAATATTATCACAATGAGTGAGCAATTCGAATTAACTGAATGGCATAGCTTGGCTCCAACTAGGATTCCTCATCATCAATTAGTGGTGGTCATCAATGCACAAGTCATTGTCAAACAGGTGTCAAACTGAGTGTAATAAGTGTAACTGATGGTAAGTGGCACTAATCTAGGGATGGAGACTCAGTGGAGGGTGCATGAGGGCTTAAATTCACTCAGAACTGTCAGTCATGTCTCATCGGAGGTCAATCGGAGTGATAACATCAGTTATGGGTCAATCGGAGGTAAATCGGAGTGATAACTGAAGTGTAACTGGACTGGTAGGTGAGAAAGGTGCCCTTCTGCAGTGGAAGGTGAGAAGTGGGTGCATGACAGGATAGGAGGGCTAAATCTGAGTGGTAAGTAGCTCCCGAATGCTGGGAGACTAAGGACTAGGTGCTGGAGGCATCATACTGGTGACTGGGCAGCATGCGGGTGCATGCAATGCATGCAGAATGCATGCAAAGTACAAAAGTGAATGATGAGATATCCTAACACCCCCCCTCAAGCTATACTATGATGTAAAAAATAAAATGTAGGGCCCTGTTTACTGAGACCAAAGGTCACCCCAATACAATAATCCAAAAAATGATGAAATAAGCTAAGTGAGGAAAGAGGGAAAACCCAATGGGAAGAAGGCCCCCCCTCAAGCTAAACATAAAAATGGATCTAATATGTCTCCACCATGATGGAACTCACCCCCAACAGTGAACGGAGGTAAGATAACTTCTTCTCAGTGAAGCTCTTGGTGAAGATGTTTGCAATTTGCTTATCAATAGGGCAATATTGCAGAATGATGGTGCGATCATGCACCAACTCTTGGATGTAGTGCATATGAATCTCAATGTGCTTGGTCCTCTACTACTGAACTGGATCAGTGGAGATCTTAATAACACTTTGATTGTCACAAAATATGACAGTCGAAGTAGTGCTACCAAAATCAAACTCGGAAAGAATACCCTGCAACCAAACTTCCTGAATGCAGGCATTGACTGCCCCTCGATACTCTGCCTCTGCTGAAGAAAGTGAAATGGCTGCCTGCTTTTTGATTGACCATCAAATAGGGCCATGGCCAATCATGAAAACATATCTGGAAGTGGAATTCCAATCTATGCTATCACCTTCCCAATCTGAATCAGTAAAACCAATGAAATCTAGCTCAGAATCTGCAGCATAATGTATGCCAAAATGTCTCGTACCTTGCACATACTGCAAGATCCACTTGGCTTCCCGCCAATGAAGCTCATGGGGCTGCTGCATATACCTTGATATAACACTCACAGCATAAGATATATCAGGCTTTGAGTGTGCCAAGTAGAGTAGTGAATCAATCAACTGTCGATACATAGTGCAATCTGCAAGTGGTGTGGAATTTCCCTCTTCAAGACTGATTCCTGAGAGGAATGGAAACGGATCAGCCTTACATTTTTCCATATTAAAATTTAATAGTAGGTCTTCAGCATAATTTTTCTAAGATAATGTGATCCCATCAAATTTTTTAGCTATCTCCAAGCCCAAAAATTGCTTAAGCAAGCCCAAATCGCTCATATCAAAAGCTAGATTTAAAGCGGTTTTCAGCTTGTTAATTGTAAGGAGAGTGCTACCAGTAATGAGAATATCATCAACATATTAAACAACAATCAGAAGATTACCTTTAACTTTCTGTAGGTATACATTAGGATCAGATTTTCATCTTTTGAAATTCTGAGAAAGAAGGAAGGAGTCCATCTTTGCGTACCAAGCTCTTGGGGCCTGTTTCAATCCATACAAAGATTTCTTCAATCTGCAAACTAATGATGGATCTGATATGTATCCTTCTGGTTGTTTCATATATACCTCTTCATCAAGGTCTCCATGTAGAAAATCATTCTTCACATCCATGTGGTGCACTTCCCAGTGCTTGGATGCGGAAATGGCCAAAACTAGGCGGATGGAATCCATCTTTGCAACCGGTGCAAAAGTCTCAGTGTAGTCCACACCTTGGATTTGGGAGAAACCTTTTGCCACCAACCTAGATTTGTATTTTCTGATAGATCCATCAAAAAAAACCTTCGTGTGGTAGATCCACTTGCATTGAACTAATTTTCTTCCAGGTGGAAGAGAAACTAGCTCCCATGTATTATTCTTTTGAAGAGAATTGTACTCTTCATCCATGGCGGTTTGCCATCGTGGATTTTGGTGGGCATGATAGTATGATTTGGGATTTGAACCAATCATCAAATAACATTTCTCATATAATAATGGATCAGAAAAAGAAAGATCCATACCTGCTCTTTGATAGTCTGCTCTTGTTCTCCTTGGATCAGCAGGATTTCCAATGTTTGGAGCAGCAGATTGTAGAGTGTTTTGGGCCCACTCTGGTAACTAAGGAGGATTATTATGGTTTGGTTCCGAACCTAATATGTCATGGCCATCAAAGTATGATATAATATTAGAGATATCAGATCCAATTCTTTCTTCATACTCTCTCGAATCTTCATCTTGTGGAGGCTGCAGATCGGTAGTGTTTTCCTTGACTAGTTTCAGATCTGGCAGCGGTTCTTCAAACTTCACACTTCGCTTTATGAATACCTTTTTGGATCTGATATTTATGAGTTTATATGCTTTTGATTCTTCCCCATATCCTATAAGGATACATTCAATACTTTTTGGATCCAAATCCTTTCTCTTATCAGAAGGAATTCTAGCCCATGCAGTGGAGCCAAAAACCCTCAAATTGGACACATCCGGTTTGCGACGAAAGAATGCTTCGAAAGGAGTTTTACTTTTCACGGATGAATGTGGAACTCAGTTCTGAATATATGCAGCAACATTAATGGCTTCAGCCCAAATATTTGCAGCCAAACCTTTTGACTCAAGCATGCAGGTAGCCATCTCTTTTAGTGATCGATTCTTCATTTCCGCTACACCGTTCTGCTGGGGTGTGTAGGGAATTGTATGTTGGATTTGAATTCCACTTTTGGAACAAAGTTGAAGCAACTCAGTCTTGATATATTCTCTGCCATTATCAGATCTAAGAGATTTGATCTTGCTCTCAATGGTGGTCTCAATAGAAGCCTTAAAATCCTTGAATTTTCCAAACACTTATGACTTGTTTTTGAGAAAAAATACCCAAGTAAAGCAGGAGAAGTCATCGATGAATGTAAAAACATACCTTGAACCATTCATGGACATATTTGGCAGCAGACACTGATATCAGAATGTATGAGGGCCAAAATAGTAGAAGCTCTACTAGCTTTTCCATGGTCGAACTTGTGCTCAGGGTGCTTCCCAACAATGCAACCGGGGCAAATTCCCTTCGAGGAACGGAGTTGCGGAAGACCATCAACCATGGATTTATGTTGTAACAACAACAAATACTTATAATTAAGGTGTCCAAACATTTCATGCCAAATCCTACTAGCCTTGTTTCCATGAGTGAGGAGAGCAATGGGCTTTTCGAGCGACACAAAGTGTGAAAACTCATAGTATTTTGCAGCATGATTTTCCTTTCCGACTGCAATAAGTATTCCACTTTCAATATCAGAAATTTAAACTTTGTTAGGGATGAATGTCACTTTCTTCGGTTCACCGGTGTGTGTCATTTGATACACAGAAAGTAGATTTGAAGCCAAGGAAGGCACATAGAGAACATTCTGAAAACTTCCATGCTCTAAATGGATGGTACGTTTACCCTTTGAAGAAATTTTTGAGTCATCTCCCAAATGGATGGGGATGGAGCTGTTTGGATCGAATGAAGAGAAGGAGTCAATATTTGCAGCCATATGGTTCGAGGCACCAGAATCTATCAGTAGAGTGGTGGGTTTCGAAACAGTTGCCATGAATGCTTGACCTCTTTCATGATCATCATTTCTATCCTTATTCCGTGCACCGTCGGGAAGACATATGTTGTTCTTTTCCAAAAGCGGGGCCATTTGATCTATAGTTTTCTTCATGCATGAACTTTCAGGATGAAAGCCATGGTTGCAATATGAACACTTAGATTTTTCCTTACCCTCTTTACCCTTTTGCTTGTTCCTTGAACCAGATGGTGCATTTGATTGCTTGCCTTTCTCTCTTTGCTTGTTTGGTTCGAATTTGGGCTTCTCTTTCTTTTGATTCCCTTTGCCATTCGAATTCTTGGATCCTTGAACAAATAGGGCTGAATATTTGGAGCGTATGGACCCCATTTGAATCAACTTGTCATGCTCTTTGGTAACGGATTCAATGAAGGCATTCAAGGTAGGCATCTTCCAATTCGGGGTAGTTAGCCAACCGGAATTGAAAGTAGAGACAAATACCGAGTAATATTTCCCAAGCTTTGTAAGAATGGAGAGGATCAATTGCTTATCCTCTTTCACAACACCACTGTTCTTCAACTGCAATGACAAGTGCTTGAATCTTGTGAAAAACTCATTGATGGTCTCGAAATTCTCAGGACTAAGAGCAATCAATTCATTTTCCAATTGAAAAGCTCTAAGCTCGTCCTGCTTGCCAAAAAGTTTGTCAAGTTGCTCCCATATTGCTTTTGGAGACTTCAATCCATTGATATGGAAGTGAAGATCTTTGGAGATGGAGAGGCAAAGAAGACCATAAGCTTCATCAAGCTTATTGAAGTATTTTGATTTTTCAATGAGAGTGTTGTTAAATTTTCAGAATTTACTTCAATTTGATCTAGGATCTTAAATGAGAGAACAACATGTACAGCAAATCTACAGCATATCATTCATGGACACAATAATGCAAGCACAGAAGAGACACAGAGTTTACTTGGGGAAAACCATAAAGGTGAAAAACCCCAATAACTTCCTCAGAGATAGATAGAGCAATGATACAACCAGAATACAAGAGATGGTCTTCTCCTAGCAGCAGAGCCTCCTCCTCCACAAGTGCGCCACTCTCCCAAGTGTGAGTGAGAGAATAGAATGTGTAAAATGAGAGAGACACACTCTCTATTTATACATTAACTTGACTTGACCTTTACTCAACTAGGTCGGCCTCAACTTAACAACTTAACATAATGCTGACTAGGTCGACCCCCATTAGGGTGGTCTAATAACCCTTTGACCCACATGGCCGACCCCCAATAGGGTGGTCTAATAACCCTTTGACCCACATGACTTATACATGGCCGACCCCAACAAGGTGGTCTAATAACCCATCAAGTATAAGTTACGACACTTACAATATAAATGACGACACTTCCGTATAGAGGAATAATAACATCTCTATAGGAATACAACCACTTCTGTATAGAGGAATAATAACATCTCTATAGGAATACAATATACATATATGTGAAATACATTCCGAAGTTACATATACATCAACACTCCCTCTTAACTTGGAAGGTATTTCTCGACACAGGCCTTCTAGCACAAGTCATCTTCTCTGGATCATCATCACTGGATAATCATCATTGAGTCATCATCATCATCACTGCTATTGCTATCTCAATCAATCTCTGAATCTACTCTTCATAGGAAGTTCTACAGAGCCAGTCCTTTTTCATACTGGATGTAGGCCCACCACCTACAGGTCTTCGTCATCACTAGCCATACTGTGGAATTCTCAGGACTTATTGCGTGCGTCACAAAACCTGGCTGCAGCATCCCAGGTTATTACGAGCACACATCTCTACCTGTAGGATCTCCCAGGAGCACATTACATGTGACCCATCACAAAACCTGGCTGAAGCATCCCAGGATGTTACGAGCACACAGCTCTACCTGTCGGATATCCCAGGAGCACATTAAATGTGATCTCACCACAAAACCTGGCTGAAGCATCCCAGGCTATTATGGGCACACAACTCTACCTGTCGGATCTCCCAGGAGCACATTACATGTGGTCCACCACAAAACCTGGCTGAAGCATCTGAGGCCTTTTTCATCCTGTCCAGATCTCCCAAGAGCAAATTACATGTGGTCATGGCAAAACCTGGCTGAAGCATCTGAGGCCTTTTTCAGCCTGTCCAGATCTCCCAGGAGCAAATTACATGCCATAGGACAAAACCTCGCAAGAGCATCTTCCAGATATCCCAGGGAAATGAATTACATGCCATAGGAAAAACCTTGAAAGACTATCTGCAGATCTCCCAGGGCCAAATTATATGTCCTCCCAGAGCAAAACCTCAAAAGAGAATTTTCCAGATATCCCAGGGCACCGAATTACATGCCATAGGCAAAACCTTGAAAGACTGTCTGCAAATCTCCGAGGGCAACGAATTATATGCTCATCTGCACAACCTGATCCACGGCCATAGAGTATCAACCTGATACTCACCATACATCATCCTGATGTATACATGATCATCCTGATCATCATCACTGCAACATCCTGCTGCATGTCATCTGGAGAAGCTCGTCATCCACGACCACCCTGGTCATACAATGCATCCATTTGATGCACACCAAGTATCTACCTGATACATATCATCATACATAATGTATCCACCTGATACATAGATACATGATCCACACAATGTATCCATCAACATACATGATCTACCTGATCATACCTGATACATATCAATATACATACATGATCTACCTGATCATACTTGATACATATCAATATACATGATCTACCTGATCATACAATGTATCCACCTGATACAGATACATGGTCCAAGCATCCAACATGATGCATATACACAATACATACAAATGATCCAACCGATCATGTCCAGCATCCAACATGATGCACACATACATATACATATAAATGATCCAACTGATCATATCCAGCATCCAACATGATGCACACATACATATAAATGATCCAACTGATCATACAAAGCAGAAACTAGAACATCATCCTGATGCTCATCATCCAGTGCTTACATCCACAGCCATGTGAAGGATCATCCTTCCAACATGCTTGGAATGGCTTCAGCAAATGTGTCCATCACTTCTTCCTCGAAGTGTCCTCGATCTGAAGAACGCCAAGCCTCTCTCTGAAGTACCGAACTTCACCCTGGCTAGTGGCTTTATCAGCACATCTGCAATCTGCTCGTCCGCCACAACATACAGGAGCTTCACAGCTCCTCTTTGCACCATATCCCTGATATAGTGATATTTGATCTCTATGTGTTTCGACCTGTCATGAAACACTGGGTTCTCGGACAGCTTCACACAACTCTGGTTATCACAGAAGATACCAGTAGCATCCAACGGAAGATCAAATAACTCAGACAGTAGCTTCCATAGCCATACTGCCTCACAACTAGCTGAACAGGCTGCAACATACTCTGCCTCAGCTGTACTCAGTGCTATGCAGGACTGCTTCTTGCTAAACCAAGAGATCAAACCTGATCCCATACTGAAGCAGCACCCAGATGTGCTCTTCCTATCTGCAGCACTGCCAGCCCAATCTAAATCAACATAAACCTGCAGGTTAAACTTTTGATTCGCTTCATACTTGAGCCCATAATCCACTGTACCCTTCAGGTACCTCAGAACATGCTTTACAGCAACCAGGTGAACACTCCTCGGATCCGTCAGGAATTGGATCTATGTGTTCACAGCAAAGCAAATATTTGGTCTCGTGTTCGTCAGGTACATCAAGGACCCAATCATCTGACGATACATAGAGACATCAACCGGCTCAAATGAAGCATCACAAAGAAGCTTCAGATTCGATGCCATAGGTGTGGCCATGGCCTTGCAATCCATCATCCCGAACCTCTTCAGGATCTCTACTGCATACTTCCCTTATCTAAGGAAGATTCCATCTGCACTCTGCCACACCTCCATGCCAAAAACAAATAGTGCATCATCCCCAAGTTCTTCATCTCGAACTCGGCAGCAAGCTTCCGCTGCATGTCGGCAATCAATCTATCTTCACCTGTAACAAACAGGTTATCCGCATACAAAAGTAGTATCACTGGATTGCCTTCCTCAACCTTGTAGAAAAGGTTGGAATCCGCTTTATTCTTGGTAAACCCCAAACTAGATAGAAAGTTGTCTATCCTACCATACCAAGTTCTGCACACATATACGACTACACCATGCTGTCTTGAAATCCATCTGGTGCATCTTCTATTTCATCACTTTTATATTTCTCAATGCTGCCATCTGCAACATCCTTGATCTGATAGTTCCATTTGGAAGTCACAACAGACTTCCCTTCAGCTCTTGAGACCGCATCCCAAACATCATTCTTCATGATCGACGGATCATGGCATTCCATTTCTTCATCCCAGATCCTGGGAACTTTAATATCTTCAATAGATATCTTTGTTGTTGGAACAAATGTTGTAGTCCTTTTGTAGGTGAAGATATACGGTCTTTCCTACAAAACAGGTTAAATTGCATGATTAGAAACATCTCATAATTTTCAGAACAAATTCTTACACATAAAGAAATATGTCATACAGTCATGCAATTATCTTAGCCAATGCTTCAATACAACATTTATCCATATCCCGTAACTTTCTAGATGCCTTCCAATCTCTACCAGATCATTGTTAAGAGTGTGCACAACTCCCAACATGTCAGCAAAGAGGTTTCATTCTAGATAAGTAGCAATGGAATGTTGTACAGTGCCATAGGCCACTTACCCATGCATATTAGTAGTATACTGTTCATCAATGCAATTATTCTAATATGCATAATACACAACCTAATTCTAGGAACATCAGTATATACATTATTGAACAGTATTATTTAAGAAATGACAATTCAAATACTTATCTTTGTTTGTTCGTTGGGTGGACTCCCTCTGAGTCTTCGCTTCCTTGCAGGAGCTACTGGAGTCCTAATATGAAGTAGCTTCTTCTACACCTTTCTGTTGTGGAATGTAGAGAGATGGTCAACTCCCTCTGAATATCTGCATCCTTGCAGAAACCACTGGAGTGTACTCCCTCTTGATCTTTGCTTCCCGGATTACTTGTCCTTGAACTTATATTCATTCTCGATTCCTATGCATACTTGTTAGTATCATCATTGTGTTATCCCCTAGGTCTCATACGTAATCAAACATTCATTAGTATAATCTTAATATTATCAAAACACAATAATCTCAAGCATGTATAGTCAGGATCATTTCAAACACAGATAATAAACATTAGTATTCAAGGTTTCAGGGAAGTCTTCTTTTACTCATGCATATTCTTATTTGATCATAGGACTCTTTTGGTTAGTTAAATCATCAATCAAGATAAGAGATATAATATGCATAAAACCCGTGATTACTCAAACCTATACCTTCATGATTCTTCTGGTTAGTCATATCATCAATTATGGTAAGAAACATAATATGCATACAACCATGACTATTCAAACCTATGACTTCATGAATAATCATTATCAACAACACAACAGTATAAGATCCTAACACAAGGTAGGATTCTATCTTGATATAGGAAAAACATACCTGGATTAGCATGCTAGCTAGTTATGTCTAACATACTCACATGATGTCTTCTTGTTCTTCTTCAATGACTTGTGCTAGTAACCTGTATATCTCATAGGTTAACCATTATAAAACCAAGTTATACATACCTCGTAAATGGATCTTCTATGAGATCCATGACAATGGATGAATATTTGTCCTCATGTCATCATGATCATATGTTCTTGAACCAGAACATGATTTGTCTTTCTTGGTGTACCTTTCATGTTAGTAGACAACATAAACCTCATACAACACCATAATGCATTAGTACAATCATAAGTGTCAACACCCTAATCAATGAATATTTTCTATCGTGCATTCATAATTTTATTAAGGTGATACGACAAGTCTAAAATCAAGATTGTACTAACCGTAATAACATGAAGACAAACATACCATAAACTTAATCATGAACAAATCTCAAAACATACCTCGATGATTCATACCTGTCGAGATCGCTTGTAATATTCTTATGTAAGGCCTTAGCCTCCTCTCCCTCTGAAACAGGAACTTCTTCACTCATGCAGGTGACCAATCCATCTTCTTCTAGGATTAACCCAATCCACTTGATTTGCAAGAACTGGACCTGGAGCTGGATATGGGTTTGTCAGAGAAACCCCAAAAATTCAAAATTTGAATTTCAAACTTCCTAAAGGATAGAAATATGTGCCTTGATGAGCTGATCAAGCTGGTATATTCAGAATTTGAAAGCTGCAAAGTTTCACTCCTCAATTTTGCCTTTGAAACTTCCGGATTCACTGGACGTGACCCTGAACTTGGGTTTGATGAAGCCCACTCTTCTGCCCAATCAAAAGGTTTGATCCAAAGCTATAAGCTTCTATTTTTCCGAGGAGATTCCAGCCGTGGTCATAGATTTCAAAAATTCCCATTTTTACAGAAGCCCTAATTTTCCACTTTTCTGATCAAAGTCCTGAACTAGGGTCTGATCAAGCCCGGCCTTCTGTCCAACCAAAAATTTTGATCTTGGTCTCTAAATTTTTATTTTGATGAGTAGCATTCAGCCGTGGTCTCCGATTACAAAAATTCCAACTTTCTCCGAAGCCCTAAATTCCGGAAGCCATGAATGAAGGTACTCAAAAATAATTTTGTTTTGACAGAAATATGTACCTGATTGTTTCTGGTGTACCTCTGAACTTTTCGATCCACAAGGTTTGAAAATGTTTCCTAAGATATCTCGACCTGTTGTCTTTCCATATTGACAGGTCTGACCTCAATTGGATTCTCTGAGAGAGAGTTATGCCAAATGTCACAACGTGATCTGTTTATGGGATAATACAGGAGAGCGAACTTGTACGGCGTGCCACGTGTCACTGTTTCAAATTCGGCCTCTAAAAATTGTTTTTGAGATAGACCGACCTATTATCTTTCCATCCTGATAGGTCTGACCTCAATTGGATTCTCTGAGAGAGAGTTATTCCAAGTGTCGCAATGTGACCTGTTTATGGGATAATATAGGAGAGCGAACTTGTACGGCGTGCCACATGTCACTGTTTCAACTTCGGCCTCTGAATTTTTTTTTTGAGATAGTACAGTCTGTGTACCACCTATCAATTTTTACGAAATTTCATTTGGAGCTTCCTATCCCAAGTTATGACCTTTTTCCCAAGGTCACCTAATTTTGACTCGGATGTGGAAGAGGCAGAAACCCTATATTGTACAGATCATAAATTACAAAGTACAAAGAATTAGAGGTTGTCCTTTGGACACAAGGTACATGGGGGTTTAATCTTCAACCTGTAAAGGTTTCAGATCCAAAACCTTAGCCAAAACGGATTTATAGCGAAAGTGCTATGACGACTGGTTTTTTCTATATCAAGCCCTAGCATCGTAAGTGCAACAAGTGTCATACATACCATATCATGCCTTCTTTCAGGTTAGCTCTGATACCATGTTAAATTTTCAGAATTTAATTCAATTTGATCTAGGATCTTAAATGAGAGAACAACATGTACAGCAAATCTACAGCATATCATTCATGGACACAATAATGCAAGCACAGAAGAGACACAGAGTTTACTTGGGGAAAACCATAAAGGTGAAAAACCCCAATAACTTCCTCAGAGATAGATAGAGCAATGATACAACCAGAATACAAGAGATGGTCTTCTCCTAGCAGCAGAGCCTCCTCCTCCACAAGTGCGCCACTCTCCCAAGTGTGAGTGAGAGAATATAATGTGTAAAATGAGAGAGACACACTCTCTATTTATACACTAACTTGACTTGACCTTTACTCAACTAGGTCGGCCTCAACTTAACCACTTAACATAATGCTGACTAGGCCGACCCCCACTAGGGTGGTCTAATAACCCTTTGACCCACATGGCCGACCCCCAATAGGGTGGTCTAATAACCCTTTGACCCACATGACTTATACATGGCCGACCCCAACAAGGTGGTCTAATAACCTATCAAGTATAAGTTACGACACTTACAATATAAATGACGACACTTCCGTATAGAGGAATAATAACATCTCTATAGGAATACAACCACTTCCGTATAGAGGAATAATAACATCTCTATAGGAATACAATATACATATATGTGAAATACATTCTGAAGTTACATATACATCAACAAGTGTTTGGCTCCAATTCGAGGCCCATGGCGACTCTAAAGAACCTTTTTGAGCGCAATATTATCTCCATGTCATCTTTACAATCAAAATAATTGAAAGGAGTTAGCATAGGCTTTGAAGAAGTGGAATCCATCACTGAAAACGAGTGCAATTGATGAAGGAGAACCTGCAAATCACAAGGTAGCGAATGCACTTGATGGAGAAGATTATCCTGCAAATCACAATCAAAACAAGAACAGTAAGGTCGAACAATCCACCCTTTTAGAGTTACATCACACCTGGGATTGGAGATCAAGCAAGTTGAATGGGTCCAATGTATCAAATCCAGGAATTATGTGGAAAATTGAAGCTTCTGGAGTGGATTGGAGTGTATTTTTCTGCTTTGCATGCACATAAGCGAATGCAATGAGATCTTTCATGCCAAAACTTCAGTAATTTTGAGCAAATTCACTCAAATCTTCTAGAAGAACACCTGTAGAAAAGAGATCTTGTCCTTGCAATGGCTCTGATACCATGTAAAATTAGTCACAACAGATCTAATGAACAAGTAAATCAATCACAATAGATGAAACTCAGAAAATATGGAGTAAACTATGCAAAAGCTTGCATTAGTGCTCTATATCCCAATAAGGGTGAAAATACAATACAATACTGTCACAATGAGTGAGCAATTTGAATTAACTGAATGGCATAGCTTGGCTCCAACTAGGAGTCCTCATCATCAATCAATGGTGGTCATCAATGCACAAGTCACTGTCAAATAGGTGTCAAAATTAGTCTAACTAAATCTACCTGAGTGTAATAAGTGTAACTGATGGTAAGTGGCACTAATCTAGGGATGGAGGCTCAGTGGAGGGTGCATGAGGGCTTAACTGCACTCAGAACTGTCAGTCATGTCTCATTGGAGGTCAATCGGAGTGATAACATTAGTTATGGGTCAATCGGAGGTAAATCAGAGTGATAACTGGACTAGTAGGTGAGAAAGGTGCCCTTCTGCAGTGGAAGGTGAGAAGTGGGCACATGACATGCTAGGAGGGATAAATCTGAGTGGTAAGTATCTCCCGAGTGCTGGGAGACTAAGGACTAGGTGCTGGAGGCATCATACTGGTGACTGGGTAGCATGTGGGTGCATGCAATGCATGCATGAAAAGTACAAAAGTGAATGATGAGATATCCTAACAATAGGTTCCACAACACTCCCATGAAACATATCGTGCAAAGGTTATTTGTTAAGACCTAAATGGGGGCACATTTCCCCTTATATTTTGGTGCATTACATTAGTTTTGATGTCGGATTTGGTCCATTAGTGGTAATTGTCATTAGTATGGTTATATTAGTTATGTCGGCTTGGTTTAGTGAGTTGTAATTGCACCTCTTAATATCCTATATATAGGAAGGATATCTCTTCATTTGAGTGTCTTTTCTTGTCTTGTCTTGTCCTATCTTGTGTACTTAGTACATTGTATAAGGAGGTTTCCCACTTCAAGAGAATTTATATTCATCTTTGTTCTGCATTATTAAGGTGTGTATTACTCTCTTCTGGTCTATTTCTGCTCTTTTTATGGTCTTTCTGGGAATTTATTGCATAACATTTGGTGTCAGAGCTCTTTCCTTGGGACTGGTTTCTTCAAAATAAGTCATCTTGGAATTTTCACTTTAATTTTTTTTCTAGAAGGTTTCAAACCGCGAAACTACAAACCCATATAAAAAAAAGGCCAAGCTATATATGGTCCAATTTTCAAATCCTGAGCCGTTACAGGTTTGTATATATTTTCCTTGGAAGCTAGGGTTTTTTACTAGTATAAAATAGGTGTTATAGGGAAAAAGGTCATATATGGGGTATGCGAGATCCAAATTGAGTGAGACCTATTGAATTAGAAAGAAGACATACCAACGTATCTGTGGTAGGTTTTTAAATCTCATATCCAAAATATTGGACATGTGGCAGACCGTACAATTTCGCTCTTATGAAAAGACCAAAAATAAGAAGTGTTGGGAGATTCACAATAGCTTCTTATTGGGAAATCAAAATTATGCCAGACCTACATCATTGGAAAAATTACACATCAAGATACAACATGCTAAAGTTTCATACCTAAAGGAGCATAAATTTCAAATTTACCTCAGTTTCAAGTCGGCCATAAAACAGTCTTCCAATAAGGGTTTGAAAAATATATGCCATTTTAAATTTGAATAACTTTGAGTATAGAAGGATCTAATTTTGGTGAAACCTAGGGTGGATATCTATTTATATTTCTCAAAATTCCACCAAAAGGAAGTGTAAAAACTCACACTCCACTCAAACCACCAGAGGATCCATCCCCGACGTACGATGAAAGAGAAGACCTATCTTTTCGAGTGTCCCAGTTGGAAGATATGATTAAAGGGTCTGTGAAAAAAGTTGATTTAGTTAATTTAGAAGAGAAGTTGAATAAAATGGAGGAAAATATGAAAGGTTTAGTGAGAACAGTTGATTTAATCAATTTATAGGAGAATTTGATGGGAAATATGAAACATATTGCTAATCTCATACAAAATTCAGGGGATACTCCCCCTACTGGTGATGATGTGTTCCAAGATACTCAGGAGGTAAAGATAATTTCGATGTTGAGAAACATTCCATGAATAAGAATATTCCAAGAGGAAATTATTCTAGTAATGGAAGTCATTAGGGATGGTCACCAAGGGGTACCCAACTTCCCAAGATTGACATAAAAGAGTTTAATGGAAATGGTCCAATAAAATTGATATTCCAGATGGATCGATTCTTTGATCTACGTCATGTTCGAACTTTGAAAAAGGTAACTATTGCACCATTATGTTTAGATCCTGATCAATTTGTATAGTACCAATGGATTTGTGACCGTGAAAATGACTCTATTACATTTTGGTCTATATTCACCAAAGAATTCATTGCACATTATGGGGATATTAATAGCAACACTTTCTTTAGCCACTTAATAAATCTCAAGAAAAAAGGTCTAGTTACAGAGCACATCAAGCATTTTCAGAAGCTAAGTCTTAGAGTGAAGAACATTTCAGAAGATAATCTGTTGGATCTCTTTATTAGAACCTTGAAGGATAACATTCAACATGAGGTGCATCTCTTTGAACCACCATCCTTGGAGAAGGATTTCATGATGGCAAGGAAGGTTGAAATTAAAAATATGACGATGGATACTAGAAAGACCACCTCCAACACATACCGAGAGAATAAAGTTCCTTATTCTAACCCACCTCGAAGGTTGACACCTCAACAACTAGAGGAAAGGAGAGAAAAGGGCCTATGCTTTAATTGTGATAACAAGTATAGTAAGGGACATAAGTGTGGCGACAAGAAATTATTCTACATATATTGTGAAGAGGAAGAACCAAAATAATAGGAATCGTTTCAAGATGTAGAAATAGAAGATACTATTTCCAAAGAGATTACTCCTACCATATCTTGTCATGCATTGATTGGTATTAGCACTCCTAAAACTCTCAATATCGAAGGATATATCAAAAATAAAAAGGTATCAATGTTGATTGATTATGGTAGTACTCATAATTTTATTCATTGTAAATTAGCCAAAGCTCTCAATTGCTTTGTATTTTCAGCACCAGAGTTTCAAGTAATGATTGCAGATGAAGTAACTATCAATTGATCAGGGAAATGCCATAATATCAATATTACTATGGGGGAATATGTATTGAATAGTCTGATGATTTCTATTCTGATGGGGGGTGCTGATGTTGTCTTAGGAGTTCAATGATTACAATCATTGGGGACAAAGGTTTTTAATTTTCAGAAGCTTTTCATGAAATAGTTTTGGGAAGAAAAATACTATGAGTTAAATGGTATCACATGGAAGCCAAGCAAGGTGATAAGCTCTAATGGTATGAAAAAACTAATGAAAAAGGGACATCAAGGTGTAATTGCACAATTATGATCATTATATGTTCAAACATCTAAGTCTCCTATTTCCCCAGATCTCCAGAAGGTCATTAATAACCATTCCAAGGTATTTGAAATTTTGATCATGCTATTCACTTAATTACAAGAAGTGTTCCTCCTAACATTAGACCTTACAGATACCCCTATGGCCAGAAGAGTGAGATTGAGCATATGGTTGAATAAATGTTATAGGTTGACATAATTAGGCATAGAAAAATTTCTTACTCTGCACCAGTGGTAATGGTACACAAGCTGGATGGATCATGGTGTATGTGTCCAGATTATAGGGATTTCAACAAGATTACCATTAAAGATAAGTTTCACATTCCTGTCATTGATGAATTGTTAGATGAAATACATGTAGCAGTTTTCTTCACAAATTTGGATCTATGTTCCGGGTATCATCATATTAGAATGAAGGATGAAGACATCCCCAAAAAAACATTCAGAACTCATGAAGGTCATTATGAATTTTTGGTCATGCCATTTGGTCTCACGAATGTTCCTTCCACATTTCAAGGTTTGATGAAATCCATTTTCAAGCCTTTCCTTAGAAAATTTGTGCTAGTGTTCTTTGATAATATAATAATCTATAGAAAGCATTGGAAAGAACATGTTCAACTTGTTGACATGGTACTACAACTACTAAAGGAGCAACAACTATATGCAAAACATTCCAAATATTTCTTTGGGGTAAATGAGGTAGATTATTTGAGTCATATTATACCTCATGAAGGTGTCAAGGTAGACCCCAACAAAATTAAATCCATGATGGACTGGCCGATTCCCAAAACCCTGAAGAATCTTCAAGGATTCCTAGGTCTAATAGAGTAGTACCACAATTTTTTATTTTATTTTATTTTTTTATTTTTTTCCATAACTATGGAAGAATAACGACACCCCTAATAGCATTATTGAATAAATATTCATTTTCTTGGACTCTGGAGGCAACTCAAGATTTTGAAAAACTTAAAGAGGCAATGTGAAAAGCTCTTGTTTTGGCCATGCTAGACTTCATAAAAACCTTTATTATGGAATGTGATGCTTCGGGAAATGGCATTGCTATTGTTCTAATACAAGAATGACACCCACTTAGTTTCACAAGTCATCCAATCAAGGGAAATCACTTACAGAAGCCCATTTATGAGAAGGAAATGTTGGCAATACTACATGCTCTTAATAAATGGCGTCCTTATTTAATAGGTAGGCACTTCAAGGTCAAAATAGATCATTATAGTCTTAAATACTTCTTGGAACAAAGACTATCTTTGGAAGAGAAACAAAAATGGGTTACCAAGATGTTGGAATATGACTTTGAAATCATCTATCGAAAAGGGAAACAAAATGTGGTGGTAGAGGCACTTTCCATAAAATATGAAGATGTTGGGGCATTGCTTTGTGCAATTTCCATTCTACAACCTGATTGGGTAGCAACAAAAAAGGAAGAATGGAAAAATGACCTATCTGTGTGGACTCTAATTCAAAATCTACATAATGATCCCAATGTATCAGATACTTTTGTGTGGAAAATTTATTCACTATGGTATAAGGATCGCTTATATTTATGAAAAAAATCCCAACTCAAACAAAAGGTCCTCTCAGTATTACACACTTCTCCTATAGGTGGGCACTCTAGATTCTTGAAAACTTACCATAGGGTTAAGAAGGAATTTTTTTGGGAAGGTCTTAAATATGGTGTTCAAAGGTTTGTGGCTGAATGTTTGGTTTTCCAACAGAATAAGATTGAAATAGTTAAGACCCCAGGAATTCTACAACCATTAGACATACCTTTCCAGCACTAGGAGAAATTCTCAATGGATTTTATCACAGGTCTACCCAAGTCACAAGGAAAGAATGTTATTATGGTGGTTGTTGATAGACTCACAAAGTATGCACAGTTTTTTGCACTCTCTCACTCTTTTAATGCAATTATAGTAGCTGTAGCCTTTATGGAAACAATTCAAAAGTTATATGGAAATCTGAAGATTATTGTAAGTGATAGAGATCAAATTTTCACTGGAAAATTTTGGACTAATTTCTTTTCTTGTTTGGGTACCCAATTGGCTCATAGTTCATCTTATCATCCTCAATCTAATGGGAAAACTTAGATAGTGAACAAATGTTTGGAAGGATATCTTTGTTGCTTTGCATCTGATAAACTAGCATAGTGGGTGAAATGGTTATCTTTGGCAGAATGGTGGTACAATAATTCCTTCCATACATCATAAAAAATGTCTCCATTTATGGTACTTTATGGGTACCGGCCTCCCTCTACCAGATATACCTTAAAAGGAAAATATAAAGTTCAAGTCGTGGAATATCACATAGAGCACCAATAAGAAGTTATCCATATACTTAAGGACAACTTGGCTATGTCACAAAACAAGATGAAACATCAAGCTGATCAACATCGCAATAAAAGGAGTTTCGAAGAAGGGGATTAGGTATTTCTGAGGGTACAACCTTACAAGAAGATATCCCTCAAGCAACTAAATAAGGACAATAAATTATCACCCAAGTATTATGGTCCGTATAAAGTGTTGCATAAGATTGGTAGTATGGATTACAAATTGGATCTCCCTTCATCTTCAAGAGTGCATCCGGTTTTCCATTTTTCTTTCTGAAAGAAGGTAATAGGAGACAAGATACCAATTCAAACAAAATTGCATGAGCTTTATGAAGAAGGAAAATTCATATTAGAACCCAAACAAATAACTGAAACACAGACCAAACAGCTACGAAATCGGGTTATTATTGAGTACCTCATCAAGTGGAAGAACCTACTAGTGGAAGATTCGACATGGGAAGATGATTCCTTCATACATAAGCATCAACAACTAATCAAGCATAGAGGAAAACACTTATTTGAAGGGTAGGAGCATGTTAATCCCTAAATAGGGGCACATTCCCCCCTATATTGTGGTGCACTACTTTAGTTTTGATGTCATCTATGGTCCATTAGTGGTAATTGTCATTAGTATGGTTATATTAGTTATTTCGGCTTGGGTCAGTGAGTTGTAATTGTACCTCTTAATATCCTATATATAGGAAGGAGATATTTTCATTTTAGTGTCTTGTCTTGTCTTATCTCGTCTTGTCTTGTGTACTTAGTACATTGTATAAGGAGGTTTCCCCCTCGAAGAGGCTTTCTATTCATCTCTCTTCTACATTATTAAGGTGTGGATTATTCTCTTCTGGTCTATTTATGATCTTTTTATGGTTTTTTCTGGGAATTTATTGCATAACATGATATTGCAATCGTAATGCAAAATCAAAAGTGACCAAATGGGTGCATTGGAAGTCATGTCAGCGATACCAAAAGAAGAATAGTCAAGTGGGTTGTCAGTTCCTTTGAAAGAATAATGAGAACTTGTCTTATCAATCGTGTATGGTATTCTTTAAGAAGAATCTTCAACTATTGTTACTAGTGCCTTTGAATGAAAATCACTTGTCTATCTATAGATTTGTTAGCCGTATGGATTATTTTGTTACAGTCTTGCATCGTATATCAGTAGGTTTAGATGTGATCTAGACATGCCTCAACAAAATGTCGACTCTACTCTATCAGAATCTATGATGGCCAATCCTTTTTTGTTAGTTTGCCAATAAATCGATAGTAGAGGGTGATGTGGTATTGTTTCTATATTTTGTCACGTGAAGACTGCTTAGATGTTGACCTCCTTAAAGAAGCTATGTAATGTGTGAAGAGAAATGGGTCGTTGGTTGTAACATAAAATTTCTTTAGCTATATTCATCAACGTGTCCTAGGTTAGGGATGGGTTGTCTATATGGTGAAGGATACAAAGTATTGTAGCTGAGAGAAAAGAACATATGTGGATAAATAAAAACAAATGGGACACCTTAACAATAAGGCACTAATGACATACCTTATATTTTGATTGTTGTGTAAACCATTTGAAAATGGATAAATAAACTTGACATAACTCTTGTATATTCAAGAATATATAATGACATATGTAAACCATTTGAGAATGGATAAAGGAACTTCACTTCCTTCATATAGTCAAGATTATACAATCGACCTTTATTATAAGTATGATTAGCTACATTCTTGATATATGGAAATAACAAGGGGAATTGCTAAAGGCAATGTTATTAGTCAGATTGGAACTTCTCCGTTCGTGACGACACTGCATTGTCAGTCACACAAAAGGACTTTATGGATGGAAGAGCCCCATTGAATATAGATGCACTTGATCTAAATCTTACATCATCCTCTACAGTTTATCTATTTTGTGAATTATTTTTAATACATAGTCGCGAACTTCATATCTGTTAACTCACGGGTCACCCATCGGTGCTCCATTGACCACCTGCAGTTTTTCCCGACAAAGTTGCACCCACTAGTTGATGGCATTATACTCGTGGGTTACTCGTTGGTTTTCTATAATTATACTTGTGGGTACCTCTTAAAATCACAAAAAATATATATTAAAAATCGAATTAGAGATAGTTATGGTAGTTACCCTAACCACCATAACTTCCCTAACCATTTACCTTTTGAACCTATCATCTCAAATCTTGCTTTAAATACAAGAAGAAGGATTATGGAAAGGGGGAGAACCATTTTGTATAAGGAAATGCTGGAGAAATATCCATTGAAGGAAGATGATCAAGGAGCCCAGGATCAGGTTTCAACAATGCAGGTCACAGATTAGGTACAGCTTGTTTCCATTGATGTGAATAATGTAAAAGATTTTCTTTCCCATAAGATAAATTGTATACTTTGTGAATCTAGTTCATTGAATCAGTCATATCTTCTTTATATATGAGTTTCAAACTAGGTTATTTATATTTATGTATTCAAAAGATTTGAGGAAGGTGTCTTTATTTTGTAGGTTTCTCATTTGGGACTGTGGATTGGAGGAGAAAAGCTTAATCTTGGATCAAACTTCATATATCCAAGGTATGTTCTTTTGTCTTGTAACCCTAGATTTTCTTGATTAAAGAAATATATTATACTATATTTGTTTATCAATTATATTTTGTACCTTCTTAGTAGTATGATTATGATCTCTTTGAACTTCCCAATCATAGGTTGAATTACTGAATAACAAAACTGGCGACTCCGCTAGGGAGTTCTTTATGTTGCTCTGGGAGTCCTAGGATAGTATTTTTCTTCATTTAGATCAATCCTCTAGTTCTCTGGATGAGTTTGCAAGGTGTTGTGACCCTTTCTTAAGACTTAGACTTGATCCTTCTTATACATTTTCTTCTTTTTTAATTTTTTTTTTGAAGCAGACCCGTGAGCTGTCAATAGTTGCAGTCGCGAGTTTCCCTCATACCCACGAGTTTCCTATGTTGCACCCACGAGTTAGCTACAAGCTGTTGTACTTACAGTTGCTGGTATTTCTATTGGATTTGGTTTCCTCTTAGGGTTTGAACTTTTGGTCTCTGCTTTGATTTTGGAAGAGTTTATTTGCTTGTAGTTGGATGATTCTGACCTGTTGGTAGGCTGTGGTTGAGTCTTTTTTCTCTTTTATGATATCTTTTTTGGTTTTCATTTGCTTGTTGAGGGTGTTCGTAGGTCTTTCGAGTTCAATTTTGGTTGGTTGGAACTTGGAGTGTTTCCTTATAATAATTGACCTGATAGAGAACAGTTTGATACCTTGAAAAGGTCCTTGTTTTCTTATTTGTGTCGGTTGGTTTCATAGTGTCTTTATGCCAAGTTAGTTACTTCTTTACCTTGATTGAGGAAATTTTTTGAACTTGTTATTTTTAGACTTCTTTGAGGGTAGTTTTCTGTCTCTTATAGGTTTAGGTACAACTAATTTACACTTGCATTCTTGAGTGTTCTTTCCTTCTTCATTTTAGTTTTTATTCTCTTATTTAAAAGAAAATTGCAAAAGAACAAGTACTTTTCCCCTAGCAAGAGCATTGTTTTTCAAAATAGATATTAGTTGCATGCACTTTTTTTTGAAAAAAGAAAATAATTTTTTAAAAGATTATATTAGGTTTACTTTATTAATATATTTCGATTTTGAAAGATATAAGCGAAAAAAGTGAAAGGAATTTGCATTTTTCATTATACACTTTACTTTTCAGTCATAACCACTTCACACACACACTCACTCCTTTTGAGTAAAAATAGCCCTAAAAAGAACTTTAAAGTTAAAATTGAATAGTAACTTTTGTTTTTTAGGACCACACAACAACTAGCTTAGGTTAGTGCTTTGGACTAGGATGATAAACTATCCAAATCAATTTAAACTCAAATCGTAGAGGACTGTCACTAGGTAAATCCACCTCTGTAGAAGGTGAACCGGGAATCTCCACTCACACTAGAGTAAAGAACGAGGTAGTGTGAGATTGATTAGTTGGAGATACCCCTCCACTCTTTGATCGAGCATATACCAGGATCAGTACACGTATGTGGATCCATTAGTACCTTTTGGTGCTCTTGGATTTCGGGCTCAGTTACCCTTCCCATGCGTGTTGATTCGAGCTGTGACTGTCCCCCCGGACCCTTTATATAGTGTTGGTAGCCTTAGTATCCAGAATTTTAGGATTCTACACAGGTGATAGTGAAAGGATATTTTCACTTCACCTAGGATAGATTCGGGAGGAAATCCTCTGCAGCTCTTTGGGAAGGAAGTTGGGTGATTCCAACGCTTGGCTCCATCGTGACTGTACTATGGACCCCAGATAACTGTTCTTCATCACTTCACTGGTCTTTTATGGGCCCTCATCATCCTAGAATTTCCTTTGTAAGATCATCTGCTTTCTTGGTTTGGATTACTATAGGATTTTTAGTGGTGTGTTGTGTGTTTACTTTTGTTCTGGTTGTCCCTAGGTTAATTACTTAGAACGTTTTTGTTGTAGCTATGGAGGACCAACATCCTCGTAGGTCAAGAAGGTTGAGAAACCTTCCTCGTCTCACTTTGGAGCCTCCACCGCAACCTCGGCGGTGTAGAACAAATTCAAGTGGTTCTTTTCAACCAACTGGTACGACTGAACCACCTAGGGAACCTCAATTCATTATTCAAACTTCACTGGTCCAACAGACTGTCGAGGTTCAAGACTTGCCAACAAAATACTCTGTAAGGCACTTTAACCCTCCTTTAACTGGACCTGACAATCCAATTTTAGTAAGAGTTATCTCTTTAGGGTTACCCGAGTTAAGTGTATATAGGTTTACATCTGGACTTATCATGGACAATATAGGGGATGGATCGGGAGTTCCACACACTCCCACATCGGCTATCATGCCAAGAGTTTTTTCTCCCCCACACATAAACACTTTGATACCTAGTTCGTTGCAGATTCCTTCTGCTCCAAGCACCTCACTGAATTTCAATACAAGATCCATAGGGCCGTTAAGAACTCAGTTTGCATCAACTTCTATACCTTCTGGATCAACTATTGGTTCATCCAATGTCCCTTTTACCGGGATACCTACGATATCGTTTACTTCTTCCCCGTTCCTTCAACAGTTTCAGGTTAACCCTAGTTCAACTCCTTTTACTCAAGGATTCCCTTGGCATGGAGGGCACATCGCTCCTTCAAAACCATTTATAGGATCGATTCCTATCCATTCTATTGCACAATTTCTGAGTTCTAACCCCTTTACATGCTATAATTTGCAATCCTCAAATGTCCAAACTTCTAACAAGCCTATAGGGAGCACTCCTTTCTCACTTTTTGGTGGAGGAGGAGGTAAAACTTATACTCCATCTTCATTTGGAAGTACTTATACTCAACCATAATGGACTGGGCCATAAGGGAGAAATACACTGGCCTATGGGTGGAGCAATTTCCAAAACTCATTTTCATCACAACCGATGGCTAGGGTAAACCCCAAACAACCTTATGGGGGTCATGGTTCACGTGGTTTTCCTTACTAGATTCCGAAAACTCACATTCCATCGGCTATGCCTCGGTGAACCTTTCTAGCAACGTTGAATTTTCCAGATATTTCAAAGTTAATGAATGACCCAGTGTGTCATAACCCTACTTGGCCTCCGGTCCCAACCAAGATCCCTTTAGACATTACTAAGTTTGAAGGAAAAACTGGTGAAGAACCAGGGGACAATGTCACAACATTTCATCTGTGGTGTTCTTCTAACTTGCTGAATGATGACTCGATTCGGTTGAGGCTCTTTCAAAGAATCCTGACCAATGTTGCATCCAAATGGTACATCGAGTTACCATATGCGACTTATCACAACTTTTATGATTTAGCAACAACTTTCTGAACCATTTCCAACTTCTCGTCCGGTATGATGCTGGCATGAACCTTCTATCTACATTTAGATCTAATAAGGACACTCATATATCTGATCACATTAAGGAGTGGAGAAGACGGAATAGGATCATTAAAGTTGAGATTCCCTCAGAGTTTCTATTGGAATGGTTTTTGAAATCACTGTTACCATACATCTCCAAATATGTCTCGACTTCCGGGGTTACCTTTGAAGAGGAATCCATTTTAAGGACCCAACAACTAGACTTGATTTATGCTCAGTCTAGGATCCTTTATGAAATTATTCCAGATGTGCCAAGGTAAAACATTGATCCTTGTAATCCTAAACCTGGAACACACACCGATGGCACTCTACAGCGAAAGAAACTACAGTTGCATACTCCCCTTCTCAAATGGAAATTGTATGCAATGTGCAGTCAAATCAAAAGGGTCCTCGAAAACCCAACGAAAAGAAGAAGGGAAAGGAGGGGGAAGGAAACCAACATAAGCCAAAAACCACAGAGAATGCCGAGGAGGGAAAAAGAGAAAATAAGAAGGTGAAGTTTCCTTGCAAACTCTGCAAAGAAGATCACCTAACTCATCAATTCCCTGTAATTGACGAATCCCATAAGCTCTTAAACCAAAATAAACTAGTCGTCTTGAAGGACCCGTTTCCCAAAGGACAAAAACCATCTTCTAGAAGCTCTGATATTGGAGGCACTCATCATGCCACATAGGCTGATCAATCCTATATAAATATGGTTAACTCACATGCTTTTCTGCAAACGAGAGCTAAGAATTATACCCCATATTTTCTAGAGAAAGACAAAGAAATCCCCAAAACATCTATTCCTCTTCATATTGAGAGACTTGCAGATCCTATGCCTAAGATACCGAAAGGTGTCTATAAGTGCACATCGCACAACCCTAATGCGTGGGCTTATCCCAACTTACTCAGTTGTAGAGGACCAAGACCAAACTCCGTGTGCCATGTCTGATCTAGAAGTTTTGCAAAGCTACCCATCGCAACGAAATTCATTTCTAGAGGAAATAGGAAGTATGGATTCGTTAAGTACGTTGGCTAGGTTTGACATGTCTAATATCAAACCCTGGTTTCTGTATGATGAGGCCTTCCAAATTGAAGTAGTCCATGGTTCTAAAACCATTGGATGAATAGTGGTGGATGAAGGTGCGTCTACGTGCGTAATGTCTATTTTCCGCTGGTGAGCCTCAGGTTCTCCGGATTTATCCCCTTCGGTTACATTACTTACCGCTTTTGATGGGAGATCCTTCCATCCACATGGAATCTTACCCTCTTTTGAGATCCATCTAGAGGGGAAAGTAGTGTCAGTGGAGGTTGAGGTTGTAGATTCTTCTCTCGATTACAATTTTCTATTGGGAAGAAGTTGGACGTACGTAATGCAAGCCATCCCTTTGTCCGTTTTTCGGGTACTAATTCCCCCCCATGAAGGAAATATCGTCACCATTGACCAACTCTCCTATGCCCTAAAAAATAATGCAACCTCTTCGGATTCTAATATCCCGTGGATTGGTCAAGCCCATCCTCCCAGTGAGAGTTTAGGAGTAGGTATGTACTCATCGCTTAGGGGAACCTTTGATTTACCTGCTCCCGTGAATTATATTGGTTCAATGAGTAACACTATTATGGCATCTAAGGAGGTCTTCACAGTTGTTCAAACAATTGATCCTTGGATTATTCCTACTCATGATGAACCAATTGTGCCCCTACCTGTTGTAGAATTGATAGTATCAAGATTCACAAAACTCTGCGATAGATTATATCTCGACTCCTTTAGTCTCCTTAGAGTCAAATATCGATTATGCACCTGCATGGGAAATAGACTCTACCCATTCCTTTGACTGTTTAGACATTGTTTTACCATCAGATGAATCTATTCCGGAAGCTATGATAGGTCTTGATCAATCTTGGGAACACATGCATCATAGATTCTATTTCCTTCCAGATCTAAACATAATCGAGAATGGAGATTTTTCCATGAGACTCGGTGGATATGTTGACTTGTCCATCAACCCTTTAATGAAATAGGGGATTTTCATTGAAGGAAATATGGTTAATATTTCAATAACTATCCCGATCAATATCTCCACCAAAATGGATGTCTTGGAAAACATTTTCATTGGTGCAAATTGTTCTCCGCAAGAGATCATTTTGTACACCGACTTGTTCAAAGAATTCCGTGATGTTTTATCCCGGTCATATGAGGAGATTCCAGGCATCGACCCTTCCATAGTCGAACATGTGATCTCGACATATCCAAATGTGAAACCAGTTCGGCATAAACTTCGTCTAGTAAATCCTAGAAAGGCTGCATCCATTAAGGATGAGGTTGAAAAGCTCCTCAAGGCCAGATTCATTTATCCTATTGACATGATGGAATGGGTGTCCAATCTAGTCCCGATTGATAAGAAACAAGGTACCATATGTGTGTGTACAGATTTTAGATACCTTAATAAAGCTTGTCCTAAGGATAATTATCCCACGCCATTTATTGATACGATCATAGATGCGTGTGCTAGTCATGAAATATTTTCTTTCATGGACGGATTTTTGGGATATAAGCAGATTCAAATTAATCACGAATACCAGCATAAGACAACTTTCATCTGTCCCCGGGGTATGTTTGCGTATAGGAAAATTCCATTCGGATTGAAGAATCCTGGAGCTACTTTCCAATGAGCAAATAATTTTTCTTTTCATGACATCAAACATGTGGTCGAACCTTACCTAGATGAGATACCCACGTGATATTGAAAGAGAGGAGATCATCCAGAACACTTACGGCTTGTGTTTGAACGATGCAAACACTACAAAATTCGGTTAAACCCCAATAAATGTTTGTTTTGTGTCGATTCTGGACAATTGTTAGGTTTCATTTTGTCAAATAGAGGGATCATGGTCGATCCATTGAAAGTTGAGGCGATTGTAAAATTGCCTCCTCCTCATAATATTAGGCAACTCCAAAGTCTACAAGGCATGTCCAATTTTCTTAGACTATTCATCATTAACTATGCAAAAATAACCAAAGGTTTCATGTGTCTTCTTAAACAAGACACCCAATTCCTTTGGGACAAGGCTACACAAAAATCCTTTGAATCTTTGAAAAAAGAATTATTGTCAGCACCCTTGTTAAGTCCGCCAGATTATACCCAGGATTTTATTCTATATTTGACCAGATTCGATTCCACGGTTGGTATAGTTTTGGTTCAGGAGGATGACATCCAATAGCATGACATTTATTACCTTTCGCGCGGGCTCATAACACCTGAACTAAAGTATTCACACATCGAGAAATTGGCACTAGCCGCTGTGTATGTCGTTCGGATACTAGGCCACTATATTTTACTATGAACTGCCACAATGATTTTAGATGTCAATCCTTTCCAATATGTTTTAACCCAACACATCATCGGGGGTAAATTCAACAAATGGATTGTAATTCTCCAAGAGTTTGATCTAACCTTTCAATCTGCAAATTCAAAGAAGTCTTTAGTGTTCGTAGAACTGGTACCTGAATTTCCTAGTGGTGTAGAGTTCGATGAAGAATATATCTCATTCCATGATGAGCATATCTTTCTCATTGCAACCTCTGATCCTTGGTATGGATACATTTTGATCTATCTACATACGTTGAGGTGTCTTCCGGCTTCTTCTAGAGAAGAACGACGAAAACTCCGGCAGCATGCCAAAAACTACCTCATAATTTCTGATACATTATACAGACGAGGGGTAGATTCAATATTATGTCATTGTTTGACTCTAGACGAATCTGAGTTAGTATTGAATGATGCTCATAGTGGAGCATGTGGGGGTCATCTTTCTGGATTGGAAACAACCCATAAAATACTTCGTGCTGGTTATTTTTGGCCCACCATATTCAAAGATTGTGTGGAAGACATGAAACGTTGTCACCCATGTCATCTATTCACAAATAAAATGAGAGCACACCCTACTCCTCTTCACCCCGTCATCACATAAGGTCCATTCACCAAGTGGGGAGTTGATTACATGACTTGCAACCCATTATATGTTGGGGGGCATCAATATATTATTGTTGTCGTAGACTACTTTACTAAGTGGGCAGAGGCAATGCCTACAGTGAAGGAAGATGTTGAAACCACAACCTATTTTTTATTCAATCGGGTTATTGCTAGGTTCGTCATTCCCAAGGAGATTGTCACCAATCATGGTAGACATTTTTAGAACCATATGATGACAAAGATGACTACTATTCTAGGATTTAGACAAGAACACTCGTATCCTTTCTATCTGCGGGCGAATGGACAAGTTGAAGCAGTTAATAAAACTTTAAAAACCATTCTTCAGCACACCTTCAATGATAGTAGGTCAAACTGGCACATTATGTTGTATCTAGCTCTTTGGGCATATCATACTAATGTCAACACTGCTACTAGTTTCTCACCATTCCAACTTTTCCACGGGTTGGAAGCAGTCACTCCTATTGAATGTGAGATCCCATCATTAAATTTGGCTATCCAACTCTTACTTGAGACTTCTACTTTATAAGAATGATTGCTTCATCTGGAACATTTGGATGAACAACCCATAGATGCGCTTATTGCAAATGAAGCTCATAAGAAACAAGTCAAAAATCAATATGACAAGTCTATTAAACCTAGGGTTTTCTACAAAGGAGATCTCGTTTTGGTCTATGATCAAGATAAGGATCCTCTAGGGGTAGGAAATTCCAAGTCTATGTGGCTTGGTCCCTATATTGTCTCTTAATTTTTGAAGAAAGGATCATACGAATTGATTGATTATGATGGAGTTAAGTTGCCTGAGCCTAGAAATGGACTCTGCTTGAAAAAGTATTACGCCTAGCATACATGTTTTTTCTTGTATATAGTTGTGCAGTTTTAGTAGATTTAGTATTTTTTTGGCTTTTCTTATGTGTCCTATGGATTGTGTTTCATATGGGAACCGAGTGGTTTGTAAGGTTCGCCAATGACGCTAGTCGTCACACTCACAATTTGGCTTCAGCTGCTTGGGTGCTCTATTCACCTACATGCCAACTTGTTTCGCCAGGAGGTGCTTGTTTAGGACCTACAATGAACAATATAGCCGAGTATAATTTTGTTATTGAGCTACTCCGAGATGCTCTTCACCATGGCATTTCATGTTTGGAAGTGAAGCACGATTCGCAGCTAGTTGAATTTCAGCTTACGGGTGAGTATCGGGTTAGAGATCCTGTATTGTTACGTCAGTTTTTGAAGGTTAAGTTACTTGAAAAACAGTTTGATTACATTTTATATCAACACATTTCAAGGAACCAAAACACATTATCTTATGCATATGCAAATTATGTACTCGATTGGCATTTGTTTCATATACAATAAAATAAACCATCACACACATTAAACAACATGTATATAACCGATAGTGTATATATATAAGTCCAAAAAATATAATTATTAGTGAGTCTGAATAAATCTCTATCAAATACATATATATACTCCGTAGCATGGCATCGGTCCCACCTAGCTCTATTGGTCGCACATACACCCTTGGGTGTCTAATCAGCCTCACTGGCCCAATAGCTACAAAAAGTGTATGTTGTAAGCACTCAAACTCACCAAAAACACATGTATATATTTTCAACAAAAAAATATAAAAATTAAATTACATTCAAAATAAATATGGTACCTATATCTTCGCAGGAAGCTCCTGGAGGCATCATGATTTCCAGATCACCCCGGAAGTCTATACCAGCATATGGAAATTGCTTGAATGCTGGCACCTGTTTGCTCCACCATCCGCGAAATTCATCATCATTATAGGAAGTACTTGTATCTCCTCCTCCTTGGCGTAGGAAAATCTCACCCCATCAGTTCATCATGGGATCATGGGGGTTGAGCGGTAGGAGAGCCACTCTTGGACACAAGGTAGGGACTCTCAAAGAAGAAGAAAGTACACAGTATGCTTCCATAACCAATTTTTTTCTTCTTCCCTGTTCTGCACTCCGTAAGTTGGTTTTTCATGTTTACCAACAACCCGGAACACCAGTCAAATATCACGTTGTGTAAACATTCCACCTTGATCTGCATATAGTTTTGAGAAGCTAGATGTTGGGAAGCGCTGCCACCAATCATGTTCATGATACTCAGGATAAATTTCAATGGAAAGATAACTATTTTTCCAAATGGAACCTAACTTCCACTCTTTTGTGTCCCAACTATGTAGTATGTGTTGATATAATCATGCATAGATAAGGCTTCAACACCTCAAAATGTTCCCTTGAGGTTCACTACCTCTCCTCGTCGGGATAATTCAGTGATGAAGTAGATATCATCCACTATGATATCTATAATCCACCCTTGGAGATTAATCGTTCCTTGATCTGGATCACAAAGGTGCACCAAGCTTTGGAGTAAATTGGATTGCGCCCTCATATTTGACGTGCGGAAAAATTTGAGAAGCCCACACTGTCTCAATACATTTATGGTCAATGGGTCCCCCATTGCTGCCCTATCCATTGCCTCATGTTCTCTTTCTCTCCAGCTAAGCAAGAGATTTGCATTGCATTCATCATTATTCATTAGTTTGGAGTTTTCTTAACCATTTATGCGCCACGCTCGAGCATCTATTAGCACAGTTGCGCTTACCCACGAGTGGAGATAACTCCACCCGCAGTTATTTCGCATACCCGCGGCTTCAACAGAGCCTACCCATGGGTACGCATAATCAATTTTTTTAAACAAAAATTACACTCCAAAACACCATTAAAAATATTTAAAAAACCATCAAATATGCAAAGCACAAGGATGATTGTTACCTGCAAGCAACGGATTCAAAAATAGTCCTCCGGATTGATCGTATGCAACGCAAAAAGTTGTAGGGTTTTTTCCTCTCCTAGAAGGGTAAAATGGTAAATATGGGTTATTTTGGTTTTTGTCACTATTTATAGAAAATCCCTTTTGAGTTTTACCCACTTTCTACAGTTCTTAACCCCTTTTTGTCATATTTTCTTAATCTTAATTACTAATTGAGTTATTTTGACTAGGTAAAGGAATAAGAAGGCGCTTTTTCACAAGTGTGTCCACATTGGTGTTCCGTAAAAGGTTTGGATTCTCATGACATGTCGATTAGGTTTTTGCATTACATTTATACCTCATCACTTTTTATGCCCTATGACCTCCTTTTTCACCATGGATTGCAATTTTAACCCCTATTTTACCCTCCATTGTCGTTGGTCTTCCATGGTTAGGAACTTCCTTAACATGGGTCACCCTAGATAGGAAACTATGTAATACTGGTGCCCATGCCATTACTTTCCACTATGGGGACTTGTTACTTATCATGCATATTTTTGTTAACCACTTATATCAAGTTCCCATCCCTATGGAGTTTCTTCTTGCTCTTGTTAGACTCCTTAAAATTGAAAATATTTCCGAGTATACTTGTCTTGTACAGACTCGTTGAAGGATTTGAATAGACATCCACTTAGATATAAGTTGACCCCTTTTCTGGATCTTAGTGGATTATTTACGAAAAAGGTATACTCTAGTTCTTTTTTACTAGAAGAGTTCTCTCTCGTGTACTTTTACACTTTTTTGGGAGAGGAGACTAACTTTACGAAAAAGTACCTGATGGAGTTCTTGTTTAAGTTTTTCAAACTCCTTAAATATGAAAACACTGGCGAGCACGAATAGATCCGGGATTGATATTAAAATCCACGGATTAGTAACATTTTGATTACCAGTCTATATTTTATTCAAACTCGTTAAGAAATGAAGAAATTCTTGAGTTTCCCTCCCATGGGCTCATTGAATTACACATGGTTGGACCATCATCAAGCATTCTTCTATCTCTTCTTCGAGCTTATTCAACATGAAGTTTTTTCAAGTTTACTTTCTTGTACTCGTTAAAATTTAACAAGAAAGGCACGATCGAGCTTCCTTTTAATCTTTTCATGCTCGTTTAAAAAATGAAAAGACACCCAAAAAGAGAAGGGAAACGAAAATCTCTGTCATTTCATTCATCATATGGCAGCAAGTCTAATCCTTCCTTGAACATAACAATTATGTTAAGTCAATGGTTCTTAGTTTTTGGTTTAGGATTTAACTTGATTCCAGAGTTGTTTACTCCTCCGATTGGTTACTCTTCCGATAATATAGAGAGTTTGTTATGTCTCCTACATGGAAAAATTATATCATGTTTCATGTTTATCCAAGCTGCCTAAGTCACTTTCCTATGGTGCTCAATGTTCAAGGATTACCCCTGTGTCGGCCAATATGTAGCTCATCTTGACTTCTCATGTTGTCCATCCCTTATCTCAGTCTTGTTTCAACTCAATCTTTCATTTTTCCTCGTGTGAGATGATGAAGGAACCTTAATGCCTTACTTCTCATGGGTCTTTTCCTATCGACATCAACACATTTTTCTCTAGGAAGTAGACTTAGAGTTCCCGATAGTGCCTTGAGATTTGCAGTCATTAGTGTCAGATCATATCGCTGTTTAGTAATGGGAATACATCAATGTCCCTTACTCGACATATTCTTCAAGTGTTCGACTCCAATACCCCTTATTCACATTTGTAAGAATGTACTAAGTACCTTGGACCCCATTTTCATTATTGGTGGGTTTCCTTGCGTTTGTTAATAGTTCCTATCATTGACTGGTAATCAAACGAAATCCTCCATGTTTGACTTAAACTCCTTTATTCATATGGTTTAGGGTTTGTACTTTTATCGATGGTTGGTTTGAAGACCTTGGGCCTGTGATAAAATTCCTTTGATTATCGCCCAAGCTGCGCAAGACTGAGCCCTACTTATGTTGGCTCCTCATGAGACATAGATCCAGTTTTTTGTTATGGATATGTTCTCCTTTAGACATGGATACACGCTTGTATTTCAGTGGCCATGATATATACATATTTTCTACATATGTATTGGAGATCATGTTCTATCATTACGAACATATCCTTATATCAATATTGTACTTGCACACTGACCTTGTTTTGTTTCAGGTACTGTTTGAGATTTTGTTCCTATGGATCTCACGCTCCCCACTTCTTTGTTTGTAATGCATTTCGGCCATCATTACCCTTCTTACCTCATGCATTAGGGGGCATCTGTTATTAGTCAAATTGGCACTTCTTTGTCTATGACAACACTGCATTGTCAGTCACACAAAAGGAATTTATGGATGGAAGACCCCATTGACTGTAGATGCACTTGATCTGAATCTTACATCATCCTCTCTAGTTTATCTATTTTGTGAAGTATTTTTAAGACATAGCCATGAACCTCATATTTGTCAACTCGAGGGTCACTCGTCGGTGCTCCATTGACCACCTGTGGTTTTTCCCAAAAACACTACACCCTCTTTTTATTGGCATTATACTCACGGGTTACTCACTGGTTTTCTAGCATTATACACACAGATACCTCTTAAAATCATGAAAAAAATATATTAAAAATCGAATTAGAGATAGTTATGGTAGTTACCCTAACCACCATAACTTCCCTAACCATTTACCTTTCGAACCTATCATCTCAAATCTTGCTATAAATATAAGGAGAAGGATTTAGGGAAAGGGGGAGAATCATTTTGTATAAGGAAATGCTGGATAAATATCCATTGAAGGAAGAGGAGCAAGGATCCCAGGATCATATTTCAACAGTGCAAGTCACATATAAGGTATTGCTTGTTTCCATTGATGTGAATAATGCAAAAGATTTTCTTACCCATAAGATAAATTGTCTACTTTGTGAATCTAGTTCATTGAATTGGTCATATCTTCTTTATATATGAGTTTAAAACTAGGTTATTTATATTTATGTAGTCAAAATATTTGAGGTGGGTGTCTTGTTTTTGCAGGTTTCTCATTTAGGACTGTGGATTGGAGGAAAAAGGCTTAAAGCTTGGATCAAACTTCATATATCCAAGGTATGTTCTTTTGGCTTGTAACCCTAGCTTTTCTTGATTAAAGAAATATCTTATGCTATATTTTTTTATCAATTAGATTATGTACCTTCTTAGTAGTATGTTGACAATCTCTTTGAAATTCCCAATCATAGGTTGAATTACCGAACAATAAACAGCTACAATTGGCCTTTATTCTAAGTATGATGAGCTACATTCTCAATTTATGGAAATAACAATGGGAGTTGATAAAGACAACAAATGCAATCGGCTTTTATTCTAAGTATGATGAGCTACATTCTTGATTTACGAAAATAAAAAGAGGAGTTGCTAAAGGTGGCAAGTCCCTCCCTTAAGATTTTTAATTTAGAATTTAAACTCTATGTTTACAAAATGTGAAGGATTTAGGTTAAAATGTGAAAGGAATCTGAAGTGACATTAAAATCAAAATGCTGATAAAATAAGTTTGAAATTAAGAATGCAAATAATATAAAATATAGGTTTGGATTTGATTTCTAAGTTATTATTTAAAGATCAATTTATGCATAACATGAAATTGCTTTTCATAAATGGTCACTTCTTCTCAAGAAGAGTTTAATATGTTCTAATCCCAAGAAACCAAATACTATGTTACTTTCCATGTAATGGTTCAATGCTAAGTTTGGATGCAACTAATCGACATGACAATGAAATCATATAGCTCCCATGTCTTGCAATTGTCAATTTTCTCATGCTTGGTGGCTTTATACAATTGAAAATTAAAGTGTTATAATGATTTTATCAATGTACCACACTCGGTATTCAATCTTTTGCATGCAAGGATGCCAACTTATATGATTTTTTTGTAACATCATAATCTTATATTCCTTCGAAGTCTAGGAATATTTCTTTAAACTTTTGTTTTAGGAGCAAGTATTATTTTTCTTGTATAATATCTACTCATTGACTGGTATCTCAAGATAATCCCGTGATAGATTTAGCACAAATGTTCCAAATTTTAATTGTCATTTGGTGGATTGAAAAAGGCATGAGTTTATTCTAGCAGCCAAGCAATTTTCCATGTTGAGCATTTCGTTTACTAATTTATTTCTTTGAATGGTTTTCTTGATATGCTCCAATTCGATTTGTCGTCCATGTACAAATCTTAGAGGTATTATGCTTTTTCATTTTTAGATTTATCTATTTATATATATAATATATAATAACAATGCATCTATGTTTTATTTTGATAGTCTATTCCATGTATATCTGGGTATCAAAGTAATTTCAAGTAGAAGAATCTATAATCTAAGCACTATATAGTTAGTATTCATAGTATTCACTAAACACATAAGTCGTTATGTTTGTTTATATTTGTTTTAGGAAGATTCATTTCCCCATATCCATACCAATCCGATGGCTTCTGAAACTATTCATTATGGAAAATTTGGAAGCACAAGATCAATTATGTCTATATTTAGAGTGTCCATTTGAGGAATTGGGAAACTCATTATTTTGTATCAATTATCACCTAGTTTCTAGGCCTATGCCAATGGTTTTCTAGTTTCACTTATTATGATTATAATCATAATATGCCATGTAAAATTCCCTTAATATTGTTTAATATAGACCTTGTAAAATTATCTTTGTCTTAAGAGACTAAAAATTTGTTTCGCATGATTGTTGACACGAAGTGGGTGAGTAAGATGACTCCTCCAACTAAAAGAAAATAAAAACCAAATATAAAAAAATGAACATAGTTGCATACCAGAGGTATAGCATGTTATTCCTAAATGCCCCTATTGTTCTCATACCTATAGTTGCAGATCAGGGGATTTCCCAAGATACACATGCCCATAACTAAGGTAGTACGAAGGAAGGCTACATCGTTTACTACGCCTATTGAGGTTTTGTTGTTGGACCACACAATTCAAAGCATTTTCTACAATATAGTAGGTTGTAGAGGAACATATGTATTGAGATATCTACGAATTATTTATTAACTTGTGGGAATGCTCAGGTTTGACTATTAAATTTGATGGAACTTGTCATGAGCCAATCCTCATTCTTCATACAATGAAGCACATGGACCTCCTTGATAATGAACCCTTTTCATTAATACTGAACAACAGTAACATCAGGCCATCCAAGTGTACAATTATCTAATGCATACACCTCCTTGATAATGAACCCTTTTCACTAATACTGAACAACAGTAACATCAGGACATCCAACTGTACAAGTGTTGAATGCATGCATGCATTTGCAACAACAAGCGACGTGCAATGCAACGCTCCATGCCACCTTTCAAAATTGTGATCAGTGGGACATTCTCTCCCTTCCTTGTCCAAGCATTTTCCACACACAGACACACTTACATACTGATTTCAATATAGACATTAGGAATGGGTGGGAGCTAAATTCTAGACCATTTACATCCAAAATATAGTGAGTTTTACAATCAAAATATGGTTGAAATTGTTGAATTGGCAGTTTTGAGTTGTTGGAATTGCATAATCTAGTTTCCCCGAGATAATTGAGGATACTTGGTCCATTGCTACAATGTTAGGATGGAAATGTTCAACATAATACATAGGAAATTTGGAGCAACGATTGACAGAGAAACGTGATTCTCGATATATTAACTCTGTAGTTCCCCTAGTTTCGGTGACATTGTCTATCCCCTCCACAGATACTAGCTTACTGTCGGCACCTCAACCACGGAGCTTTGTTATGGGGGACTAGTGTGAGCTTGTGTAACTCAAACCTATTTTGTTGTTTAATTCCTAGTACCGTAAAATCAACAAACAACCAAATTAACTGTTTATTCAAAAATATATATGTGGAAAACAAGTCACAAAAATGAATTGCTGGAAATAAATGATAAAATATGGGAATATACTATGGTACACTAAATTACCCCCGCCCTCCCCTCCTTTTTGTTTTAGGGAAGTTCCAATAAGGGTGGGGTAGCATGAGGGTTCTTGAAGGACATGGTGTAGGGATTTTTGAATTTCGATATTGAGAAGATGGTTGTGCACTTGGTAAGCATGCAAAGATTAATTTCCCAAGTTCAAGTGAGATTCTTGATCTAATACATTCAAATGTATGAGGACCCATGACTTAAATTTAATTATAAGGTAATATTTATTATGTTTCCTTCATAGAACATCATTATACAACATTACATCATTATGTCGATCATTCAGGCTAAAATTATGAACCAGTAATGTGTTAGGCGTGTTTTCCTTTTGCAAAGAAAAAGGAATAGATTAGATACTTCCAGTTCCATTTTTCTTGGGTTAGAAAATATGAATTAGTACTGACGATCAACTCATACAATTAGTTCTGAGAAATAACACTTCACTTTGATATTGCAAACACAAGCAACCCACGGGCTTGCTAGAGAAGCTGAAGGTATTGAGGATCAAACATGGGACTCGACCGGACTGCACATGCAACCGAGGTGTTCTTAGTGTTGATGGAATTCGACGAGGGATATGAGCGTCTCCAGGTTGATAGGTATGCCCAAGGTTCCGCTATTCTATTCAAACCCTCTTTTAAGGGTTTCAGTACTCCAAAGATTGCTTTGCTCTCTGGTTTCTCTTGTTTTCCTGAGTTATTCAAGTTATGATTTTCTTCAAAGAAACAACTGCCTAACAAATTGAATTCAATGGTGTCTAGAAGTTGCTTCAGGCATACAACGCAGGAGTTGGAGAGGGATGGAGTGGGTAGCGTGAGGAGCTATTTTTCGAATAGAGGGGAAGTTGGTACTAGCACACATCTATAGAAAACCCTCCACGGTATGGATATTACAATAACCCATTATGAGGAAATGAGGCATGAAACCCTCAATGCAGAGGGAAATATTGGGGAGACCAGGCCGAGCCTTGGTGCTTGTAACTGGTCTTGTCCTCAAATGAATAAAACTAACAATGTAAAGGTGAAAATAAAGACCAGTTGAAAATAAATACCATGTGTATACCTCCCCAAACCGGATACCAGTAGTACACAATAGTGAAGCCTCCTCTTTGGTATGCAGTACCATATATTCGAACACGAGAACTGACATATTGTATTCATGGCAATGGAATAAGCACCTACAACTACCAAATGGATTTCAGAGTGCCTACCAAATGCACTTCAGAGTTCCTTGGAGTCTTAATGGAATGGTGCAATGACACATATGGTGTGGGGATTATAGGTCACCTATGGTGGGGTATGGGGTTATAAGTATTGTGGGGTGGAGCCTATAAGTCTTCAGACTAATAAGATAAAAAATCTAAATAGTTATGAAGTTGATTTGAAAACAAAATAAATTCAAAATAATAATAGAATGTAGTAAAATAAAAGATAAAAGGCCTATAAGATAACAAGAAACAGCTGCATTGCAGCAAATTCCCTACCATAGGGATAATCAGGCATGTGGGGAAAATATTAGTGTGAAAAATAAGTGACCATGAAATAAAGTGGGCACAACAGCTACCAAACAATAATTTGAACTCAAGAATCAACTTTAAGATTTGGTTGCTTTAGATAGTTATTTGATTCCATGTGTTTAGATTTTTTATCATCTGAGGTTTGAATAGGTTGAAAGTGATGGGTTTTCAAAGCATGTAAGAGTTAATAACAAAGTTGGAAATGACAGAAATTATAATTTGTTTTTTAAAGAACGCTAGTTGGTGAAGACAGAGTTGAAATGGAAATAGGGAATGTGAATTGATGGGAAGGTACGAATATGAAGAAATGCCCTGCCCTTCCCTATGAACATGTATGTGATTAATAAGACATGCCAGGATAGGAAGCCGTGGAGTAGATTGTGACTTAACCAGACAAAGTGAGGAGCATTCTTATTCTAAGTTGTGGGACATGTCAAGTTAGTTTCTCATATCAGATTGGATTATTGGCATATTTTGAAATGATTTTTTAAGTGGATCTAAAGCTAACATGTATCAAAGGTAGAAGTGTGGAAACAATTAAACCAATAGTGTGCATGATTTTATTTGCAATTATGGAGTACATGCATCACTAACGTTAATTGGGTATTTTTAAGAAAGGTGGACTACACTAGGGGTTTATTTTGAGCTTTCTAAATAAGTTGCTCACTGATACCTGTTAGGATCAAATCATCTAAATAAATCACAAGTAGAATGATTTTTCGAATTGCATATGCAAGTAGCTTTAAAGGAATCATAAATTTGGTTGATTTGTGTGTAAATATACAAAGGAGATGTCCCCATTGAGGATAAAGTACAAAGGGTGAGCGCGATGATTACGGACTTGCAGGAAAAAGTCTAGGAGCTATAGTTAAAGGTTAAGCACGACATAAAGGATGATATATCTCTATTGGATATCACATGAAAGAGTGGGGTTTCATGTCTGGTTTGTGAAGTTGACGAGACACATATAGCATGGTGGATATGATGAATGGAATAATAAGAAGATGATATGATATCATCCATCTTCCATTCGTCAAGCATCTTTGTATGTTAAGGAATGGAAGATCGATTTATGCTAATATGATCCTGATGAGGGCCCCTTCTGGAAAATTCCTTCCTTGTTTATTATTAAGAAATCGATGGGCATTGAGTTATTTGGTTTGGTTGGAAGATTGATTCTAAAATGTTGATTTAATTGATTTATATTTATGGTAGATTTGAAATTTAATATTGGTATGTGGATAGAATCTGATTAAATATGGATTTATGTTAACATATTATTTTGTGAATTTTTATTTTGTTTCAAATTTATAAAATATTAAGTTAATAAAAGCTTATATATAATAATGAAAATAGTTTAGATTGTTATTATAAAACAATTATTATTATTATTAATCTTTATCTTTATCTTTGTTATTATTTAAATAAACTATTTTAATTTTAATAATATAAATAAAATATTTGAATTTTTACTCATTAATTTTAAATATAACAAAATATTATGCAATAATGTATCGTAATTTAAAAAATGTAAGCGATGAGACATCATTTAGAAAGGAGAATGACCAATTTTTATTCAGTAAATTGTATATAAGATATTAGTGCATAAAATATGAGATGGACAAGTACAAGAGTGTAGGGGATATTAGGGTATAACCTATTAATATGTCAATTAAAGTATTGAAGACAATGTAAATTATTTCAGAAACAATGCTCCGGAGGGAAAAGAATAAGAAAAACCTTTGAATGAAATAGGTCTCGTTTATGTTAAAAATAATAAACTATTTTATTAATTTAAAAAACTATGAAAAATGAGAAAAAATTATGTATGGTATAAAAATGAGAAATCCCATGATACGTTCAAAAAAGAAGAAAGATGTGTATACATCAAGATACACAAATTTATTATGGATAATATCCTATAGATATATAATTTACTTAGGTTACTATTTGAAAAGAGTTTAGTGTTTTCAAAAACGTATGTTGAAAATAATTAAACAAACAATTTAATAAAGTGTTAGAAAATGTTATTGTAAGTTGACGTGAATCCTATGAAGAAATCATGAAAACAGCGGATCAACATCAATACCCTATGCAACATAAAACTTGAGAAATCTTGTTACTTTGTGTGATATTTTAGAAGTAGGATCACTAAGGTGTAGAAGATCTCACTAAAACTCACTCAAGAAGTGCATAAAGAAGAAGAAGAAACGTTGATTCAATAATCACTCATACACAAGAAATGACAAAAAATGTTGTATCATACATCAGCTGTGAGCTGGCACTCTGAATAGTGAATAATAACTGAATACAATCAAATGGATTCGAATGCCATTAAGGTCATTCGAATTCTCCTCAATGTGTGGCTTGGATAGCATTGGAGACATCACCTGAACCAGTGGCAGTAGTCACAATAGTCAAATAGTCAGTCAAATGAGTCTAACTTAGTCTAACTGAGTGCATGAGCACTAATATAGGGAAGGAGACTCCAATGAGGGCGCATGAGGAGTTGTCAGTAGTCAGTATAGCTGATCTAGTCTCTCTGGAGTTCTATCTAAGTGGTTCAGTCAGTTAAACTAGTAATCAGTCCTCAGATCAAGGAACAGATCCACTAATCATGGAACTAACTAAAGAATATCCTAAATAGGTGGAAGAGGGCGCACTTGTAATCCAGTGATGAAAACAAGGGTGCATTAGTGGCTAGGAGGGATAAAATTGAGCAGAAACAGGCTCCTGGGGGTTGCAGAATAAGGACTAGGTGCTGGGAGACTACCATACTGATGACTGGATGCATGCAATTGCATGCATGATGACTTGATGCTTGCATAAATGCATGTAGACATGCAAATATAAAAAATGATGGTGAGAATATTCCAACACCCCCCGCAAGTTATACTACGAGGAATAACTGAAAGAACTAATGGTAGGGCCCTGGTGACTGAGACCAAAGGTCACCCCGTGGGAAGAAATCCCCCCCTCAAGATAGACTGTGGTAGGATAATCAATCATGTACATCACTCACCCCAAATGGTAAGTGAACTTCTCCACCGAAGAAGGATCTGTCGGCAAAAAATGGATCAGTAATGTGAGAAGGATGAAACCTTCCATTCCGATAATCAGATCTGGTCCTCCTTTGATCAAGTGGATCTCCCACAAGATCTACAACAGATCTAAGAGTAATGGCTGCCCATCTAGGAAGAGGAGGATCATCAGTGCAAGATCTGGATCTTGGTATCCCATTCGCTCATCTTCACTAATAGGTGCTAGATCTTCAGGTTCTTGTGGATCTGGATCTAGAATTCTCTCTTCATCATCTTCACTCTCATACTCTGAATTTGAACTGTCATGTGATGAAGGTTTGCTCTCTTGGATCTTATTAAGTAGTGGATGTGTGGCAGGCAAGTTCTCTTGCTCAACATGATGAGCATCATGTAGAGGCAATTACTCAAACTGTACACTCCTATCAAGGAATGTTGTCATAGTATAAGGATCAAGAAGCTTGTAGGCCTTTGCATTCAATGCATAACCCACCATAATACACTCTCTGCTTTGTGGATATAGGGCTCTCCTTTTCTCTGTTTGAATCCTTTCCCATGCTCTGGATCCAAACAATCTTGGATGAGACACATCAGGTTTGTATCCCATCCATGCTTTGAAAGGAGTCATATCTTTGAGTCCTTTGTGAGGAACTTTATTGTGAAGATAGGTGGCACAGTTGATGGCTTCTTCCCAAAGACTAGGGTGAAACCCTTTCGACTTTAGCATGCAGGTGGCCATTTATTTCAATGTTCTATTATTCCTCTCAGCAACACCATTTTGTTGTGGTGTGTAGGGAATAGTATGTTGCATCTCAATGCCTTCTTCAGCACAAAAGGTTTGAAAGTCACCCTTTATGTACTCACCTCCATTATCAGTGCGAATGGCCTTGATCTTTCTATCTGAAAACTTTTCTGCAGAAGACTTGAAAAACTTAAAGAATCCAAATACTTCTGACTTTAATCTGAGACAATACACCCATGTAAATCTTGAATAATCATCGATAAAAGTAAGTATATACCTTGCCTTGTTTAAGGATAGATCTGGAAATGGCCCTGTAACATCAGTATGAATCAGATCTAGAGGTTGAGAGGCTCTCCTTGCCTTCCCCTTCTCAAACTTCTTTTTTGGATGCTTTCCCATCAAACAACCATGACAGTTGCCCTTAACAAACTTGATCTTGGGAATCCCTTCAACCATCTCTTGAGTATACATGTATTGCAAGTATTGATAGTTGAGATGCTCAAAAATTTCATGCCATATCCTACTCTCTTCATTTGCATGAGTGTGAAGAGCAGACTGTTTAGAGAGAGGTAGAAAATGGGAGAAATCATAGAGTTTCGACTTGTGGTTTGCAACACCTTTTGCAATGGTAGAACCTGCTACCATGTCTTGGATTTCGACCTCATTTGGAGAGAATATCACCCTCTTGGGCTCTCCAGTATGATTCATCTGATATACTGAAAGAAGATTTGCAGTTAATGTAGGGACATAGAGCACATCTGAGAAGTACCCATGATCAAGTTTGATTCTTCCAATCCCCTCAGAGGAGACCTCAGAATCATTCCCCAACATGATGGATGGTCCAACAATAGATTCGAAACCAGTGAAGAGATCATTGGAGGAAGACATGTGTCTTGATGCTCCAAAATCTATGATGAAGGAGGATTGTGTTGATGCACCTGCCATGAGGGCATGGCATTCTCTTTGTTCTCAGATCCAGATGGTTCACTCTCTTTCTTTCTAGCACATGCTAGTACTGGAAGATTATTCATTTCAAGAAGTGAAGCCATGATATCTATGGTATTCTTCATACATGAACTGTCAGGGTGATATCCTCTATTGCAGTATGTGCACTTGGATTTTCCCTTCTGAGATTGTTTGTCGTTCTTTGGATTCGAAACTCCTTCTAATGAGTTTGGAGCCTCCTTCTGCTTTTGGTCATCTAATTTCTTTCATAAAATTTTTGTTTCCCTTTACCATTCTCTCTTCTCATCTCAGTGGCTGAAAGAGCTAAATCCAATTTGGTTTTTATCACTCCCATGTGCACTAGATTCTCCTCCTCAAGTGTGAGGGATTGGATGAAGTCTTCAAGCGAAGGGAACTTCCATCTTGGAATGGACAACTTTGCTGACTGGAAGGTCAAAACAAATACCGAATAATCAGGGCCTAGATTCGACAGAATGGAAAGGATGAGTTGTTTTTCTTCCTTCTCAATCCCATACCTTTTCAACTATGAAATCAAGTTTTTGAACTTATTGAGAAACTCAGTGATAGTTTCGAAACTACTTGGGCTCAAGGAAATGAGCTCATTTTCTAACTTATGACCCCTCATTTTCTAACTTATGACCCTTCAAGTCATCCTTCTGACCAAGAAGAGATTTGAGCTTGTCCCAAACCTCCTTTGGAGTCTTCAGATCAATAACATGAAAGTGTACGTATTCAGAAATGTTAAGTAGCAGCATTCCTATTGCTCCATCAAGCTTGTCTAAGTACTTGGATTTCTCTACTGCACCAGTGGGCTCAACTGCAGAGCCATTCACCACTATAGAAAGGCTCTTAGAGTTCAATACTATGTCCATATTTTCCTTCCATTCATACTAGTTGAATGAATTCAACTTGATATCCATGATATTGAAGAATTCGAAGTTGAAGAGGAATTCGAATGATGGAGATAACCTGCAAAACAATGAGAATTATGAAATGGATGTCTGTTGCAATTCGAATTGAACACTGCCTTAGGACACTGAGCACATGTGACTGGGTCCTTCACACATGGCTAGAACTCACTGTATTTATCCAGTGAATTCAAGGCAATAGCACCAGGATTTGCTGTCGAAACCTAGAGGCTTCTGGTGCTCAATGAAAGACAACTTCTCAAAGAATTGTTGCAATTGCTGCTGCTACAATTCGAATAGTTGCTTCCAGCTCTAATACCATGTGATATTTTAGAAGTAGGATCACTCAGTTGTAGTAGACCTCACTAAAAATCACTCAAGAGATGCAGAAAGAAGAAGAAGAAATGTTGATTCAATAATCACTCATACACAAGAAATGACAAAAACCGTTGTATCATACATCAGTTGTGAGCTGACACTCTGAATAGTCAATAATAACTGAATACAATCAAATGGATTCGAATGCCACTAAGGTCATTCAAATTCTACTCAATGTGTGGCTTGGATAGCGTTGGATACATTGAACCCAAACCAGTGGCAGTAGTCACAATAGTCAAATAGTCAGTCAAATGAGTCTAATTGAGTGCATGAGCACTAATCTAGGGAAGGAGACTCCAATGAGGGCACATGAGGAGCTGTCAGTAGTCAGTATAGCTGATCTAGTCTCTCTGGAGGTCTATCTAAGTGGTTCAGTTAGTTAAACTAGTAATCAGTCCTCATATCAAGGAACAGATCCACTAATCATGGAACTAACTGAAGAATATCTTAAATAGGTGGAAGAGGGTGCACTTGTACTCCAGTGATGAAAACAAGGGCGCATCAGTGGCTAGGAGGGATAAAAGTAAGCAGAAACAGGCTCCTGGGGGATTCAAAATAAGTACTAGGTGTTGGGAGACTACCATACTGATGATTGGATGCATGCAATTGCATGCATGATGACTGGATACATGCACACATGCAAATATAAAAAATGATGGTGAGAATATTCCAACACTTTGTTTAAATATTTTTTTTTTAATGTTAATTAATGAACAAGTAATCGATATGTGAGGAATTAGGATAGTTTCTTGACTCATTAGGTACGATGACATTCCAAAACCAGAAAAAATGGTCATGGCTCAAAAGTTGGTGTGATGAGATCTTGGGAAAGTGTGTAAGGAAGCTGATCCACACTACACCAAATCGTTTAACGAAGGTACAACTTATTGCAATTGAAGATGGTCATTTGAAAAGCATATTGAGTAGGGTTGAGTTTCCAAATTTGATATGGCTACCCTAGAATAATTGTCCCTACTTTTGCTTGCCATATTGGATTCTGATGAAGAATATAAGGGTTTTAGAAGTGGTTGGGAAAAACTGAAAATAATGTGGCAAGTAGAATCTCAAGTTAATTCTAAAGCTGGTCTTGTCTTTATTTTATATTTTTCAATATTAATTACTGCTCTATTTTGCAGAAGATTATTGTTATAATATACCAGTAGATGGGTAGATGTTTTTGAAGGATTTTGTAGATTCCTTTGGATTCATTTCAATTAAATTTTTTGATTTGCAAACTATTTTTAGAAGAGAAAAACTTGAAAGAAGTTTTGTACTTTGAGGGTTTAATCTCTTGTGACTCTTTATAAATATCAATAATAAAAAAATGCCTCTCTAAACAATGAAATGAACATATTTTCTTTCTTATAGTTGAAAGACGAACATTGTGTTGCAGGAACCTATGGAGTTACGGGAGTTAAATATTTATGCTCCTCTTTCAAAGTTTCCACAATCCATTGGGAAGTTGAAGCACATATAAAATATTGTGGCAAAGTGTTGAAAGAGTCATCTCAAATATTTAAAATATTTGCTCGAATAATTTTGCGAGCTATGCTCGTTAAGAGACCTATGCCTAAATTTACCAGATATGGAGTCATGGCTTGATTATTTTGGATACATAACAAACCTCTGACACCTCGATCGACTTTTCTTACCCCAGGAATTTGCAAATTCTTCCAAATTCCTTTGGGAATTTAATTCAACTTAAACATCGAAGTTTTCAAGAATGCTACAAAATGACCATGTGTAAAGAAACATTCGCAAATATCATCACCCTTGAATATTTAGACCTTACAGGCTGTAAGGAAGTTGAAGTAATACCTCCCCAAACCACACACCAATTGTCCCTAGAAATAATCTGTCTATTACATACACGTTTAAAAGAATTTCCTGGGGATATTAGAAACTTGAGCAGTTTGGAACTTCTTTCTTTAGGAATCCCTTTGTTGGAAATGCTCCTACATTTGTTGGGTCAACTAAGCAGCTTTAAGGAATTGTGACGAATCGACATGTTTTCCCGATTCCTTGGAACTATTTCAGTTGTCCAAGTTGTCCATAGAAAACTGTGGAATACACTGCTTACCACCATAAATGGTGAAGTTGAACAATATGGTAAAGTTAAGTGTATCGAGGTATCCACTAAGCGAGCTTCCATGGAAATTGATGGTTGGAGGAGGAAGAGAAACATTAATAGATCTGAAAGGGTTGAAAGAGAAAGAGAACATTAACAAATCTTACAGGGAGAAAAGATTTGAGTAAATTGAAGTCCTCCATTTACATTGCTCAACAACATTGCATGTATAGACTGGAATACTTGGTACTATAGTGGAAAAAAATATCAAAGATATGCTTCCATGAAGGTGTTTTCCCCAACCTCAAACATCTCCATATAAGTTTTTGTGATACTTTGGTGGAGTTTGGAGCACTACCACCAACACTAACATGACTGGAATTAGTTGAGTGTCCCCAACTGAGAAAAATAAAAGGGCTTTGCAATCTCACAAAACTCCAAGCACTTGACTTATATGGATATGAAGTAGATGAGCTGCCAAGTCTTGAAAGTTTGATATCTTTGGATAATTTGTGGTTGTATATAAGTGAGAATCTCAAAGGAATAAGGGGGTTGGGGAAGCTGACATAAATATGAATATTTGATGTGTCTTTCTACTATGCGCTAGAATAGGTAGCAAGTGTTGAAGATTCGAGGTCATTGGAGAACCTTTATGTCATGGACTACCCCAAATTAGAGTGGGGTGGGGGAGTTTTGGAGCAGTTGCGGGAATAATGAAAGGAGGCTTAGTGGAACAATTTCCATGGAACTAAATGATTGGTTGTCGATTGACTATGTTTGTTAGATTAAGCCATTGGAAACACTGCTCAATATCCAAGTCATAATACAAAAATAAAAGTTAGTCTACGTGTTTATTGCGATCACCAGAATCAGGTCATCTTTCGGCCATCGGAAGGCCTTTCCAAGGACAAACTTCATAACGTGGTTCCAGGAGCGGTTGTTTCTTAGAGCAAGGGACGAAATCATGCTTATCTCTACGATCCTGGGCATCCTGAATAATACAATTGCAAAAATCCCTCCCAAGGTACAGTACTCGTGGCATTTTCACATATTTTAGATTTATAAAATAATTTTAATTATTTTTAAAATTTGAAAATTAAAATGACTCCTCTAGGGATTTATGTCCCATCAAAGGCGTCCTAAATCAATTGAAAAATTAGATTATAGTATTTTAAAAATTATTGAATTTATTTTAATTTTTCAAATTATTATAATTGATATAAAAAATTGTAAAACTTTATTAAGCTTTGTAAAATTTTATGTATCAGAAAGTAAATTAATAGAATTCAAAAGAGTCTGACTTCAGAATGAAAAGTATATATCACTGCCTTGGCAGGGAATAATAAAAATACAGAGAAACTATAAATGTGTTAAACTTTTTATCCAACATAAGGGAACAATGGAATAGAGCATAACTATGTTATTATTATTTAAATAAATCACTCACAACACATTCTGTAATCGAATAAATTAAACTTGCTAAACAACCAATGGTCATCTTCTTACCAATATTTGGAACAAGATTTGACCTAGTCATCTATGGCTAACCAAATTACTATTTTCCTCGTGAATAATGCCAAGGAAATTATTCAAGAATGACATCCCCATAATAGCAATTCTTTGAGTGACTAAACTTACACGGTTATGGAATACCCCTAAGAACTTGAGTCTCTACCAAATGTGGCTATTGATTAGGTAATCCAGGGAGTATGGAGAGAGTTGACCATGACTCATAAATTCCAAATTTACAATCATTATCAAGACTTAATGTAGGGCTTATGGAGAGAGTTGACCATGACTTATAAATTCCAAATTTCCAATGATTATCAATACTTAAAACTCAAATAGAGAAAACATAAGACCAAACTTATTAATAACCTACATGTGTTTATGTGATAACTCTTGTTGATAGAGAAGAATCATTATCCTATATATATATATATATATATATATATATATATATATATATATATAGTCAAATATCGCTAGCTCATTCGGTTAAGGTGTGGGTCTCGTCAGCAGGGCGACCTGGGTTCAATTTCCCTTAGGGGTGAGTTAGTTAGGAGGAGACACTCAAAATCCAACCAGTTGAGGGTTGGTGTGGCTTAGGTAGGGTGAAAACCCCGGGTGATTTTGACACTTAGATTCCCCTAGGTCATGGTTTCTTAGACCAAAGGCCACTCCTACAAGTGAGGGAGATTCTAGCAAACAAAAAAAAATTCAAATATTTTAAATATAAAAATAAAATATAATATATACACAAAGTAATATTGTTATTTATAATAAATTATAAAATTTGGAAAGTAGTTAAAGTTTACTATATCATAATAATTTAACAACTTCTCGTTAAAATAATAAAAATAACAAATGTAATATCTCTTGTTAATAGAGAAGAATCCTTGTCCTTAAAAATAATAAGTCTCAATACTTTAAATAATACAAATATAATATAATATACACTTAGTAATGTTGTTATTTAGAATGTTATTACGATAGAGAAAGATTGAGTTAATCAAGTTTTAAGCATAAAATATATGGAAGGAAGAAGTATAAGAGGTCTTGAAAAAAAACGTGGGATGGATATTGCACTCACATCTGGAATCTATGTAAAGCCTCTTGGGCTTTCTTTAAAGAGGACCTATATTGGGTCCTAGGCAATGGGAAGAAAATAAATATATGGACTAATAAAATACTCTCAAAGCCTCATAATGATCTTCAAGATATTTGAATATGGATGCAAGAGAATGGCATAAAAAGGCCATGGGACCTCAACCAATGGGAAGAGGGGAGTGGGGAGTGGTAATTAGAGTGGTTGGAAAATTCTTCATGTTCCTCCTCTCCAAAATGATTATTTGACATTCCTTTATTGCTTGATAGGGGCAGATCCAATAAATCAAAATAAACTCGACGACAGAGGATGGGGAGCTTTGGGTTCTTACTCTATGTTGAAAGGATACAATTCTTTAATCACAAAACAAGGAATCCATCTTAGCTCCTCCTTATAAATTTTTTTTGGAAAACAATAGGGTTTCCCAAAGTGAATTTCTTCTATCGGCTTCTGGCTCATGGAAAAATTCTCACTAGGGAGAATCTAAAAAATATAGGTATATAAGGGCCCTCCTAGTGTCCGTTATGTTCCAAATCAGAAGAAACAATGGTACAACTCTTCTTGGAATGCACATTCGCTAAATAATTTTGGATCAATGGCATCTTGTGGAGAGTTTGCGGTAGGTAAATTTTTGTCGTCAACGTTTCGAGCCATTCTTGGTTCATTGTTTTAATGTCCTGATGATGAGCCAAGAATGGCTCGAAACATTAACGACAGAAATTTATCTACCGCAGACTCTCCACAAGATGCCATTAATTCCCACTGCGGATTCTCAACCGTCTTAATTTTGGATCATTTCCTTTGGAAAAATGGGATCTAGAGACCTCATACCTCGCACCATCAGAGACATATTCCCCTCCTGGATCATTCATTTCATGAAAAAATGCAAGGCCAAGTCTCTTCTTCAACAAGCTTGGTTGACTCTTCCAAAATTTATCAGTTGGAAAATATGGCTAGCAAGGAATAAGCAAATATTTCAGAATGTCCAAATGGTCCCTTCTAGTGTTTCTATCCAAGCTAAAGCCCTACTATTTGAATTTTTATCACAAGCTCGACTTGCAAATACAGATCCTTTGGAACATGATGATTTTGAATGGATGACTGGTATTGGAGATGCTCAAGGACTTCTACCTTCTTTCCAAAGGCCCAGGAATACCCCTCATTGGAAACTTAGAGTAATAAAAGAAGATTCATGAGATGGAGAAGAATTTAGGAGAAGTTTCGTCTTCAATTTGATGGAGTTTCGAAAGGGAACCTATGGATAGCGGGCATAAAGGGAGGGTAATTTTTAACCACGAGGGACATCTAATAATTAGTTATGCATGGGGATTAGGGATAAAAAAATCATACAGGGGATTTGTCTTTATATCAAGGATACAAAATCTAGAAACAACAAGTGGCATGGCTATATATATCACGTGAAAAACTATGGTGGGAACTAGTCCTGTAGGAACTACTTTGACGACAACATGACCGACGACAATAAAAAAATGGAAAGGAACTTGAAGGAAGGAAAGTTCATCACTCTACACATGGATAAGGTAGAACTCTTCAATACAGCAGGAGAAATTTATATTTTGTCCATTATTATTAGTAACCATGTATAAAAATACTTATGTAGATGATAGTAGGATTTATCGAGCTACTAATAGGGATAGAAACATTGGTCTTTCGTAAATCTCATGACAAAGAGATATTTTTCAAACTTTGGCCAACAACCTCATTTTGCACTCTTTTTTTTTTCAAGCAAAAAAAATCATGACTCTTACAATTCATAGGAATCAAAGAGTACATATAACATATTGAGCAGTAAATTCCATTTAATGGCATATATAGACCAAAAAACCAATAGTCCACATATAAAAAAAGGACTAGCAAAATCATACTACATAGTTAGTATTAGCTAACAATATCATCTAAATAGATAGCTGAACATAAACCAAAACATCCTAGAAAGTAATAATATATTAAAATACATCAAAATCATTAGACTAACCATTCTACCAATAGGTTATCAACAAGCCCAATGCTAAGATAGATAGTAAAATGAGTCTTTTAAAGAAAGAGAACCTTCCACATTTTCCTCCAAATGAAGGATACCTTCATCTTCCTCAAGTGCAACCTTCAAGAGTAAATCAAATTTAGAATTTTGTTCTCTGGAAACATGATCAATATTAATTTCAGAAAAATTAACCATAAGACCTTCAATCCTCATACACCATTTTTCCAGATAGATAACATGTAGAGACATATTTTTTTTCCCAATTCACTATTACCAATGAATCACCATAAACCTGTAAGGTATCAATGCCAAGTGTAGAAGCAAATTTTAACAAGCACCAAAGTGACAATAATTCATCCTTGGTAATTTGATCCCTTCCCACAATTCATCCATAATATAAAAAAGTGTTCTTCATTTATCTTCAACATAATACCAACACCATAGCTACCCATTTGAGCCACACCATTAAAGTGACCTATATCATAAGAAGAAATAGGTATATCTGTAATTTGTCTAATTATTTTCTTTTTATACATATTAGATAGATTACAGATATACCTATTTCTAATCAATAATATTAGACAGATTACAGATATACCTATTTCTTTTTATACCCAATTGTATAATATTAGACAGATTACAAATATACCTATTTTTATACCTGTGTTCCCTTACCAACCTTCCAAGGTAGGCCTCTGCTAATCCATGAGAAAGCATTCACAAAATAACACTAGAAATTTGAGACATTCCTGACATTTTTAATAGGGAATTTGATCCAAATAAGAGTATTTCCTTTAAAATACATACTTTGCATGAATAAATTCACACCACAATCTATTCCAAAAAAGAGAACACCACATTCTTTTGATAATCAGAGTTGTACTAAACCACTGTATGTTTTTAATATCCCATCCACCCAAACTTTTTGGTTTAAAGTCTTTCCCAACTTACAAGGAGAATCTTGCTACTCTCAGCATTACCTGACCATAGAAAGTTAAACACCAGTTTTCTTATCATTTTGAGGATAGTATTTGGAAATTTGGATTAGGAAAACCAATATACATGAATCCCAACCAAAACAGATTTAACACGAGTCATCCTTCCACCCATAGATAGCATCCTGTAGGTCGAATTCCTAATCTTCTTTTCAAATTTTTTAACCAACGACATCAAAACTTTAATTTTGTAACAGTTTGGTTTTAAATATATCCCAAATATTTGAATCCATCAACCAAATATGTCATTTGATAGGGAAGGAAAGCATCAATCTGACAAATAATATTTTGATCAACTTCATTCCTAAGAAAAACATATTTTGAAGTACTTACTTCCATACTAGATGCTGCAAAAAATAAATTAATAATCTTAGCAAAATAATAGCATTCCTCCACAGTTCCCTTTCCAAATAACACCACATCATCAACAAAAATAATTGGGTAATAAATGCTAATGAATATATTTTTATACCCTTCAATCTACCCTCATTTATAGCCACTGAGATCAATTTACCGAGTCCTTCAATAACCAATAGAAACAAAAGGGGAGAAATAGGACAACCTTGTCTAATTCCCCTTGTGCTATTAAAGAAACTAGAAGGGGAACCATTAATAAGGACAACAAAATAATTTGAAGGCACACGTGACATAATCCAATTAGTCACAGAAGTAGGTAGACCAATATGAAGAATAACTAATCTTAAGTACACCCAATTGGCCTTGTCATAACCTTTCACCAGATTAATTTTCAGAATTAATGCATCCAATTTTTTTTACTTAATAATATGTAAACACTCTTGATGAACACTCAGAGCATCCATTATTTGTCTGTTAGCCAAAAAAATAAATTGTTCCTTAGTCATCATCTCAGCAAGTTTGGGCCTTAGTCTATTAGAAATTATTTTTATGATGATTTTGTATACTAGGTTATAGAGAGATATAAGTCTATAATCAATAAAAATTATCCGTTTTATTACATTTGGGGATAAGGGAGATGAATGTAGAATTAATTGCACCTAACAGTGTAACCCTCTAGTCTATATTGTTCTACCATTTGCATAATTTCATCCCCCATCAGGTAAAAAAAGGCAAGAAAGAGTTCCATGGGAAAACCATCAATCCCATGAATCTTATATTTTTCAAATGGTTTTATGACCCCCCTCAACTTCATCAATACTGGATGGTTCCCCAATCAAATAACCCTCTTCCTTGGAAAAGAAAACAAGTAATTTACTAATCACTTTCAACTACGAAGATATGTCATTTATACTAGGATCTTTAAAGTGATTGTAAAAATGATATTTTGTAGCATGTTCCAAATGTTTTTGTGAATATATAATGTTTCCCTCATCATCCTTCAGATCCTGGATAGAGTTGATGTTCCTTCTATAAGTTGCATAATTATGGAAAAATTTAGTATTATTACCCCCTTGTGTAACCCACATAGCCCTTTGTTTAAGTCTCTGTGTAATTTCCTCCTGCTTAAGTAGTAAAGCCTTCTGATTCTCCAAATCAATTAATTACATCTTCTCCTCCTCTAAAAATATACCATAGAGATTAGACTTGTAGATTTTATCCATCAAACTCTCAATGATTCAAAAGTTCTTCGCTTGCTTTTTGTTTCTTTTTTCTCCCAAATAACAACCTTCTTCTTAATACTTTTGATTTTGAAAACCAAAATTTCCATGGGAGTAGCCTCCTTAGCAATAATGAAGTGTTCCAACTATTTTTAGCCAATAAATATAAATCTTCATCATGTAGCCACATTTGGTCAAATTTAAAAAGGTAATTATGAAATGTTTTTACTCCATCTATTTGAAGAACAACTGTAGAATGATCAGAGATGGTGGAACTAATCACCCAAGATCTGAATCTCTATAATGATAAATCCAAATCTTTAGACATTAAAAATCTATCTAATCTTTTGCTAATTCTAGATGAACAACTAGTCCTTCCATTGTTCCAAGTAGGACCAATTTTAGCAGGAAGAACATCAATCAAGTTTGATCTTCGAAAAATATTTATAAAGAAGTATACAAGAGGGTCCAATCTAGAAGAATGTCCCCAAATTTCAGTGGAAGATAGAGTGAAATTAAGATCTTCAACCAGTATGAGGTTGGACTCTCTAAACAATCCACTAGATTCCATAGAATCCCAAAAAAACATTCGATCTTTATAGGGGCCATAGCAATTTAATATAGACAAATTCTATTCGCATGCTTTGAACCTACCCTCAATCAAAATTCCATCACAAGTTCGAAAGGGTTTAAATTATGCAACATATAGATTCCAACAAGAAAGTACACCTCTCGAGAGACCACTAGAATCCAAAGCACAAATTTCCCAACCTGGGAGGATCCTAGAAAAAACCTCCACCGCCTCGTCTCTTGAATCAAGATAACATTAGGGTTAGTATAAGTTTAAACAGTATTCTAAGGGCCCTAACCTTCTTACCCCCCACCCCGACCCCTCTAATGTTGAAAGAGATAACATACATTAAGCACAAGTCTATTTGGGTTGGCTTGCTCTAAGGGATTGATATTTAGAGATTTGACCAACAAATGATTTAGCAGCATTTGCGTTAGAAAGTATATTTGAGAGAGGGACATGAGAATCAAGAGTTTCAAACTTTTAAATATAAGGATCCTAGAGAGAGATTTTCCTTTTTATTCTTTTTGTTTTTTATTGTGACATTCTGGTTCCTTATAGAGGTAACTAGAGACACTTCAAGGTTTGATGACATTTTATGCGACATACTGGAGGGAATCTACGCAATTAGGTAGAATTCGGGCCAAGAGGGACAACAGTGGTAGTTCAGGGTCAAATTTTGTGGAGTTGGGTCGAATTTCGTGGCAGGGTAGAGGGAGAGCTACGCAATTAGATGATTGTACATGAAATTACATGTTTTAACATTGTATTCAGGCCAGGAGTGGGAAAATCATAGACTTAATTGGGGGAGTGGGGCCTTGGGATCCAACCAAACTAGATGGTCATTGGACCCTGGAACTGACCAGATCGTAGGGGCATTGGAGCATTGGAGCCTTTGGGAATTGGATCTGGAGCTGTAGAGCTGACTAGACCATAGGGTCATTAGAGCATTAGAGCCTTAGGGCATTGGATCCAGAGGTGTAGTTGGCTCTAAGGTGTGGGGGCTGTGAGGTGACATAGTTGGCTCGAGAATCAGAGCTGGAGCCAACCAGAGGGGCATTGGAGCTGGAGCCGGGACCAGATAATGGATTGGGTTCATTTTTGCTATTGCAAGGCAAAGCATTGGACTCTATATAAATTTCCACGGATGATAAGGATGTCATGGAGAGGACATGGAAGCTTCTTAATAGGCGCACAAGGCATTCGGATTTGAAGATGCCCTCTGCAGAGAATTCATAGGTAAGTGTTTTTTTCCAGACCCTCACTCATATATTTTGCAAAAATGATGCATTTTATTTCAACTATATTCAACTATGCAAGGGTTTAAGTTTTGGTAGATTGTATTTCTTGTATTTAATGTCTATTATTTTAATCTACGAGTCACCAGGGTTTCTTTTCTTGTTTAGCCACCATTCTCGGTTATTGCATCATTTCTCTTGACATGGTTTATTATCTTGTTTAGCCACCATTCTCAGTTATTGTTTCATTTCTTAGGGCTTGTTCTTGTCAGCCTGTATGGTTTTGGTTGTGGAAGGACCACATAGGGTTCGTGATCTATACTATAGCATTTGTCTTGTGAAAATAGATAGGCATTTCGCATTTGGATAGTGAACTTGTTTCTTGGGATAGCTAACTTCTCTAGACCCCTTCTATCACCACTACTAACATCAACATGTATACTAGGAGGTTCTTCTCCCTTCATATTATTCTCTTGCTCATCTGGAGGGAAGGGCTATCTTTATACTATCTTGCTTTGGACTTTCACCTAAAATATTTTCCACCTCATTTGCAAAAGGAATTTCAACTTCCACATTTTCTCCATCATGTTCTGATGCATCAATCTTGACACGCTCACGAAGTAATTAGTGAATATTCAATTCATGCTTTGGCTATCTCCATAATCCTTCAGTTCTAGTAACTTGGATAGACACAATAGATGATGATGATTCATCTTTAATATGGAAAAAGAATCTGTCCTTGCTAGTATTCATATCCATCACCATCATCCTAAAAAATAAACCCTTCCGCATTTCCTTGTTCATCTAAAGCCACAAGGAGTGTTAGTGTGTCAATGGGCTTTGCTTCACTTGTGTGTTGAATACATAGACCTAATAGAATAATAGATCCATCCTTAAAATACAACAATGTAGTTCATGATCATTATCGTCAAAGTCAAAATACATTCAAACACCTTTATGTGGTACTGTCTCTTTAGAATCTGAACCATTTTATTATGTAGTACTGGAAGAAACTAGAATTTTCCCCAGTAGAAATGTATCTTCCAAATCGCATAGATTTGGATCTTTGCAATTGAGAAAAAAAAGTGTATATGCCACTAATCGATACAATTTTAGCACTATTGGATTGTAATCTCATTAACTATTGAAGCTAAAAGATCAAATGTTGCAATGGTTTTTGTTGACCCCATTTTGTAGACAGGGGTTCACTTCGCACTGTCGTCAACAAACACCAACCAAACACCCTTAAGCACCGGCCCAGAAATGTTTTACCCTTTCCAGCAACACTTGCGAAGTGAGTGAATTCTCACCTGAGATGGTTAAGGGGGATGCGGAAACCAAGTTTCCCCAGTGGGGAAAGGACACGCATCTATTCTAACTTTATCGCATCAGAAACCAGATATTCACTTTCGCATCATGCTTCACAACTCAAACATACATTCATCATTCGCATCAACAGAGTAATATCAATGAAACCTTACATAAAAGACAACATAAACTATGACGCAACATTCATCATTTGGCATAAACAAAGATAGAAGAACATATCTGAACATATTCATGCATTAACTCATCAAAACCTGCGGTATAACCTTCGCATAAACAGTTCAAAACATCTTATCGCGGATCCATACAAAACTGTCGAAAACAAAGCAAAACATTACAGAGTTCATCCACACATCTATCGATCACTTATAATATTATTCCCAGCTGCCCTTATGATTACATTCATAGTCTTATTTATAGCCAACTATGGTGGTTACAAAATGGTCCAAATGCCCCTTTCTAACTAACTAAACCAATCTTGCACTTCCGTCGGCTCGTTCTCCGCGAATGGTCCTTTCTTCTGCAGATGGTCCTTCTTCGCTACTGTCGGCTTCCACACTTCATGCGAACTAACCTCGTGCCGATAGGCCCCCAACACAAACTTGTGGCTCACCCTCGATCCACCTCAGCTGGACACCTCTGGTGGAACTTTCCTTGTCCTTCGTTGAGGTTGTTATTTCCGTCTGAGGCTCGCTGTCATGTACTTATCGAACTCATCCTCCAGTCTCTTGGTTGCTATAATGTACTTCTCGAACTCATCCTCCAGTCTCTTGGAACCTTCATCATCTATTCCTTCGTGTCCGTCCATGACCTTTGACTCTGGCTTGCGACTAGACACAATTTTCCCGACAACACCAACTTGTGGAACAGGCATAACGGTACGACACATCTGTTTCACCCACTTGATCATCCTTTGTTGGTGCCGGCATGCCTTTTATATTGGTACTTTTGCGGTCGGAGGGATCGTTGTTCTTCTAACACTCAAAACTTGCTTAGAAATATCGGGTAAGACCTCATCTTTGTTTTTCCTAAACCCTGGTGCTTCTGCATTTGTTGGTTGCTCATGAACACTTGTTGTTCTTTCCCTTAGCGCTCCTTGGGTGCTTCCACTGGAGATGAAATGCACCATTGCAACTATCTCACTTCCTTTTTCTACATCTTCCTTGGACTTGCTTACTAACTCTCTTCATCTGACTCTCCTCATTTGACTTACTGACTCTCTTCATTCATCTTACATCCTTTAATATCTTCATTCGATGTACCAACTCTCTTCATTCAGCTTACATCCTTTAATCTCTTCACCTGTATTTATGCTTGCTCCTCATGTCCTTGACGCTTGATTATCGAATAATTCATGAAATATTTCCCATAGTGATCAAATTATGTCCTCAAGTGTGTCATCATCCACCTTCGTCGTCTTCTAGTGATGCTTAGCCATGGTAATAATGCACTGAATAGAATCCCGCGTGCTAAGCATCGCCGAGCGACCCGTCTGGCCATGTCTCCAACTTTTTGTCATAATTGCATTTTTTTTTCATCCTCCTATTTCTCAACTACTATGTGCCTGATCATGGTGATAGGGTTTCAACTGATTCCCATTTACTATATTGTTAAGTATTGTCCCATCTAGCCTTTGTAACTGTACCGCACCTCCATCAATAACAAAATTGATTATGAATGGACCCAACCAATGCATCTGCAGCTTACCTGGATGCTTGGAAAGCTTACTGTCATATAATAAGACCATATCTCCTCACTGGAAGTGCTTTTCTTTAACGTGTTGATCGTTCCAAGCCTTCTGTAAATCCTTTTCTACCTTCTGATGGAAGCCTATGATAAACCGATCCTCCTCAAGTTGTACTAGTTGCGCCAACCATTCTTCAATCACTCCATCGTCTCTCATTCCTGTGGAAATTGCGATGCGCAGACTGTGTAACATACCCTTTTTGCTGGAAAACATTTTGTGTTAGAAAACATTATGATAACTTTTATTGTAAAGTTTTATGTTGGACATGTGTCCAAGGATGACTGTAATTTGCACAATATATTATTATTAAATAAATAAAATAGGAGACAAACACCTAAGAGGACTGTTGAAAGAGTGGTTACTGATCCACTAGGTGGAATGGAATCTGGGGTAGAAGGAAATGGACAAGTGGCAACATCATGATGCAACTAACTAGCTGTTGGTATGGGACAACTCCCTTGAAATGTGGTCATAGTGCCCTGAAAGATGGGACTGGAGCTTGAGGCTCATTTATTCCAAACTGACCACTAAAGACCTAGGTAGTCTACATAATAGCCATCAAATTTTGAATTGAGGTTCATCACTTTTCCTGACTAGGAAATTTACCTTGGGGTTTTGCTGTGTTTGCACCCAACAGATTTGATGAGGGGATATGCTATGTTGTTGATCATGTTGTGAGTCTTCCAAACTCTTATTGAGTTCAGGAGGTTGATGCTGAGTGCTGAAGGCATGTTATTTCAGGAGGATGATGCTGAGTGTTGAAGGCATTTTTGAGTACCTTGCTTCTACACAGATTCCACCCACTTAGTGGTTCAATAATCAGGCTTGGGGGTTCACAAGAAGCCAGCAATTGAGCTGCTTCTTCTGGAATAGGTTGGGAGGAACAAGCCTCGTTGGGTGTTTGTCATCCCTATCTCCATCTACAGGTTCTATTTGTTTATCTGTTATTAAGTAAGTTAAATCTGTTTATTACAAGTATTCAATTTTTATTTACAGAATGTGTTCTGGTTTAGTGACCCCTACTTTTAGTTTCTGAATCAAATTAAAATTATGAATAGAATTGATGAATGAAATAAATATTCTCTGCATTTTTCCCCATGCTATAGGAACTGCATCATACTCTAGTACAGAGACAAATTAAGTTGAATAGATAAATGATATGCAGAATTGCAAATTGAATGAGAAGATCAAGTCTTATTATATTTCATAGTTTTCTTATCAAATTATATTCTGTAGTATGCAGTAAGAATTCTCTATCTTTCTTTTCCACTATTCCATTATCAGTATGAGGTCTAAGTCTGTCATATTTTATTTCCTAAATATTCTTGATATAACAACTGCAAACGAAATCATAATTTTCAGAACTTGAATGTCTCTTCTATTTTCATTTAAACTCAGAAAATAAACAAGGGTTCTTACATTTCCTTGTCCTCTTTTAAATCTTATACCAATTATATTTTAGTCCTCTGAAATTATTTATTTTGAATTACTACAAGCATGAAATATAAGCATTTGCAGTATATATAAATATCTAATCCAAAGAAGGATTATCAAAGTACCTACTCGTAGCACTGTGTAAACACATTGTTTTCTTTTAATTTTAGAAACAGTTCGTCAAACCTTCAACACAGGATCAAAACTCTATATCTGTCTATTACACGATTTTATCTAAGATATAGAATCATTGCGATTTTCAAAGTAGGGCTTTCTAAATCAAAACTAAGTTTTCGACATATTCATGTCCAAACCCATTCAAGCTTAAAACATCAACTATATATTTACTTAGTTAAGGATTTATTCAATAAACTGACCACGATCCTCTTCCTAGTCGAGAAATCAAATAATGGAATTCTGGCTCATGGCCATCTTAGTAATGTACAGTCATTGATAACAAGAAAAAAAAAACTATCAACTGCAAATTGAGTTCTTCGAAACACTTAGCATGTATTTCTTTAAAGACTAAGAATAAAAACATTCAGGAATATTTGACTGTACATTTCATTCGTCAAGTGTAAACATAACAGGAAGACCATGTGAGCGGCGCACAGAAAACATTCACTTACAGAAGTACAAATATTGTTTCAATAACAGTTTGATGCCAAAATCTTATTGAGGAGAAACATCTGACCATGCTTTCCAAACAAAGTCAAACCCTAACCCTTGAGATTTCTTACACAGTTAAAAACGCAGCAACATCTTAAAAACCATGTGAACTACGCACAAGCAGAAAACATTCCATAGTTTTTCCAAACATCTGTCATTATCCATTAAAATATTTGGATTTACATCATCCAAGTATGAAAACAAGAACTTTGTTCCATGACAGTTGCAAGTTAAAAAACCACAGGGTTCGTGTCCCTTTTGGGTCGAGGTACTATCCTCCCCAATCTAATACATTTTTCTTACAAACCCTAATAGACAAAATACAAGTTATCATAGAAAAACACGAAGGTCTCATACTACACATTTCGTAGGCCAACCCTTCCATCTAACTAGAGTTACAAGGCAACCTCCGAGGCTTACCGGTCGGGGTAGCAGTGGCCAACCATTATCACTCGGACTGGAGAAGCCATCGAATCTCTGCACCTTCAAACAACCACGACATTGTGGTCAAAGAACAGTTATCTTTCCAGAAACAAGTTTAGTATTAAACAAATAAAAACTATTGTGTTAATCTTCAAATATGAAAGCTACAGGAAAGAGTTGCGAAGTACATTACCTTCCAGTGTTGGTACAAATCCAAAAGAATGCCAGACAGTTGCAACCACAACTGTAAAACTCTTACACAACTGAACGATGAGAAGGAAGGAATCCACACCGAGCTAGCAACCTCTACCCAGTTATTTGATGCCGAGACTTAAAATCATCTTTGGAAAAGACTTAGCCCCATTCTGAACCCATTTCCAAAAGGAAAAACCTTCAAACAGTATTAAGTATCAAAACACATGAAGAAAACAGACCCGAGTTGCAAACCATGGCAAATTTCCATTGTACAAAGAACTGGAGAGATTCGACTCATAAACCTTCATAGGTCACGGGTTCAAAACGCAGGAGCTACGCCTCTACAGTACAAAACAATAACCCTAAAAATCCTCTGCCTGTCGGCCAGTTGCAGAGCCACTACTACCGAATTCCAAGGAACAAAAACACTATGATCAAAACGGAGGTAGGGTTTAACCCACATTCATTGAAAACATGCCAGATCAACGATGGAGATCATTGGGTTGGATTCACGAAACAACAAGCCATCTACCTTATTAAATGAGCCATCATTACTATTGGCACGAAGGATCCATGAAGGAGCCCTCTCATTAACTATTGAACCAGTATGTCTACACATCATCATAAGGATGGTTATCACCATAGTATTGGCACGTGATCGAGCTCTCTATACCATCCACGATGAACTCCATTATCTCAGCAAATTTATGCATTCAATGCATAGGCAGCGTATATATCTGCCAACCTGTGACATTTAACGTTCACATCATAACATTTAATACAGTGGACATTACATATGGTAAAGTCGTGATGCACCACCTTGTCACGACATGTTTTATAAAGTTTGGATAGATATTCGCTAGGGTTGTATAGTATCACATAGGGTAACAATAATGCACACAACACACAACATATAAAGTTATATTTTATAAGAGTTCGATAATGTCTCAATATACAAAGCAAATAGACTATAGAAATAATCCAAGGAAATGCACACACATACATCCTAATGTATAGTGTAATGGAAATCATGTTAATAAATCGAATTATCACCATCATCGTAGAGTATAGTCCCTAGAACAACATTTTAAATCACTCATACATAGAATTTCTACAAATTGCTACGGAGGGAAAGGATAGACATTTATGAACGGTTCAACATGAAACTTAAATGAAAACCATATATAATTTTGAGTATAAAACTGAGACATGATCGATACAGAACTTCTCTTGAATCAAATACAAGCTTATAATTTACATTAATTAAGATGCACTGTTTGTCTCAGCAATCTTTTTCAAATGTCTTTATCTTGAACGACTTTAGTCTCGAACCAAGATTTTCACTGGTAGTATGCCCAAAGTTTTATCTCTTCAAATATTTTTACAAAGGAGATTACTGAAAAATTGTTTGGTCACTTGTCGCAACTTTAAATCCTTACCTGTAAACTGCCACAATTACGAATTCACAAGCTTTAGCACGAATGCTAAGTAAGCCTTGGGGCATTCGTAGGACCCCTTCATCAATCAACAAAAGAACATTAGTCAAACTAGCTGAATCATCAATCATAACAACAACAATAGAAGTTTGCAATAGTACAGTTGAGTGTGAATAACATCAGGACATAAACGTGAATCATCTAGTCGCAAATCTTATACTATAAACCAGCATGGCATTTAGTACAGCAAGATAATCTTTTATGCATTGTTTTATTTTCGCACACATTAAATAAGCATTAATTGTCATGTCGAAAAATTTTAAATTTTTGTGATTTTTTTGGGATGTTACAGACTGGGGAGCATATACTCCATTGGAATTACTGCTTCCTATCTGTAAACTATCTTGAACGGGGTTTGTCCTGTCAATCACTTGCAAGTTGTGCGATATGCCCAAAGTATCGTTGGAATCTTCAAATCCCAATCATCACGGTTTGTATTACACACCTTTGTGAGCGCGTGCTCCAAGATTTTGTTAAACACCTCAACTGTCCCGTTAGCTTGCGGGTGATATGGAGTTCTCTTCCTGTGCTGAATCTGAAACTCCTTCATCATCGCTGCGATTGTCTGATTAAAAAAATGAGTACCTTGGTCACTCATTAGTATCTTTGGGCACCCAAACCTGTTGACCACGTTGTCGAAGAGGAATCTTGCAGCAATCGCAGCTGTGCAATATTTTACCGGTGCTTCTTACGCCCATCATGTCAAATAATCTGTCGTAGTAATTATATAGCGCGGCCTTGTTCTTTTTCTCCATGCATCATTGGCCACCATAGTCCCAATCGAAGGATCTTCCTAGCAGTGGCATGTCCTCCATAGTGTCCTCCTGCAATTCCATCACGAGCTTCCGCTAAAATCCTTTCCTGTTCATGTGGAAGGACGTATCGTTGAAGTATCTCATCCAGTCCCATCTTATATAGTTTCCCTACAATCAATTGGAAATATGCAGCTTTGACGACTAACTGCTTCTTCTGGTTGGTAGTGAATTCCTCCGGTGCCTTCCGTGTTACCAAAATTGAATGATTTGCTCATAATGGTCATCGACCATTTCGACCCTAAACAACTGAGCATCAGGAAATCCTTCGTCAATGTTCCTTGGCTCTTCTCTGGATTCTATCCATGATAGATGGTCTAGTCCTGCATTCAGTCATCCAGGCTTTACAATTATCTTGAATTCAAATTCTTGGAAGAGTTACAGCCATCGACAGATTCCCCCCCCAACACAGGATTGTTCACCAGGTATTTGAGTGTTGAGTGATCGGTGAACATTTTAAAATTCCCCCCTAAGAGGTAGTGTCGAAACTTCTGTAAGGCGTAGACCATCACCAATCCTTCCCTTTCTGTGGTCGTATAGTTCTTCTCCACAGTAGACAAATTTCTACTTGCGAATGCTATCGGGTGGTCTATTGCACCTTCTTGTGGCTGGGATAAGATGACTCCTAGTGCGACTGATGATGCATCGACATGAACGTGGAACTCCTTCGTCCAATATGGAAATGCTAGTATGGGTGCTGCAACCATTTTTTCTTTCAATATATCCAAACTCTTTTGGCACTCTTATTTCTATTCAAACTTGGTGCCTTTCTTTAACAAATTTTCCATCGGCGCCGTGATTGCTGCATAACCTCTGATAAACTTCCTGTAGTATCTCGTGTGTCCCAATGTCACTCTTAATTGCTTGACCGTTGTTGGCGGTGGTAGGTCGATAATAAATGTGATCTTTGCAGGATCGACTAGCATTCCTTCCCTGCAAACTATGTGCCCTAGGAAAATCCCAAACGGAGTGCAGAAAATGCACTTCTTTAGGTTCAGCGAAATCTGGTGCCATTGACATCTTTCCAGCATCAACCTCAGATTCACGACGTGATCCTTGACCAAACCGTACACTATCCAATCAACCATGTATACTACAAGAAATTTATGGATGTAATCCTTGAACGCAACAACTACTAGTCTTGAAAAAATTGCTGGTGCATTCTTCAGGCCAAATGGCATCACCGTATATTGAAAACATCCCCACTTAATGACAAATGTTGTTTTGTGCCGATCCACTTTTGTAATCTTGATTTGGTGGTAGCCGAAGAATCCATCTGTGAAGGAGTATATTTCCTGACCTCCCACTCCTTTAATACTTCATATGTAAATCGTGTAGGGAATGGATCGTGTAGGCATGCGTCATTTAGCTTTCTTAAATCGACACAGATCCTGACTTCAGCGGTTTTCTTATCTTGGACCACCATTGGGTTTATCCACTCCGATTCCTATACCGGTTCTATAATTCCGGCCTCCAACATTATTTCAATCTCAGCCTTAACCCGCTCCTTATACCTCGGATTCAACCTATAAGGTCTCTACTTTACTGGCTTCGCATCAGGTTTCAGTGGGATTTTCATCTCTCCTAGGTCCCCTGAAATCCCTTTCATCTTCGATAATTTTGTCGGAAACAAATCCTAAAACTCATGCAAAAGGTCAGTCATCTTCGCAACGGTCAAGTCATCCCAGTAGTCTCCAATGCTCGCGAACTTGGGATTTTCTTCCGACCCAATGTTCACTTTCTTGATTTGCAACGGCTGCTGAAACTTGTCGGAAGTCATATCTGGTGCCTCGACACTGCGACTTCCTTCTGACTCTGGATTATACGTATCCCTCAGATCATCCTCATCATCTGGTTCTCTTGTTATGTTATAACATTCCATCAACATTTGGGGTGTCACAGTCCACTGGATTCCCATAGGTTTCTCTTCCGGAACTGTGTCGAATACTTTCTCCCGGACCTCCTGTAATACATTGTGGATGAAGGGGTTTTCATTGGAGAAACTAAACGTTTGGCTAAAGCCAATTGTTAGTTTTTCCCCTGAGGTTGTTCTACGTCGCAGTTCTACTGTGATATACCAATTCCATGGTACTTCATCCAATGTGTGAATAAATGCATGGACCCATTCCTATTTCGCTCGTGGTCCCCATTTGCTTTCACATTCCTTCAAATGCTTCTTTGGATCTCCTCTGGCATTGTACTTCCTTTCGCCATATCCTTCAGCATCGCCGAACCTAATCGTCATTAGGTGTCAACATAGTGGCTAGTTAGTTATAGTGGACTTGTGCGCCGCCCATCATTGCACTGGTGTAGCCTTTAGGGCTTCCTCCAAGGCCAATAGTCGTTGTGGTTCTACCACTTTTTCTTCAAATTTAGTGATAAATGCAGCCAAGTTGGGAAATCCCTCATACGTTGGTAGCTCGCACTCTTCTGTAGCTACCCGTCACAGCGACTGAGTGATCTGTGCACACCTCCTAAACGATACTTCGTGCATCCGATTCTACCAATTTTCAAGTGCTTCATCTGAATCTGACGATGCTGAACTGCTACTGCGCCACCCTAACTCTCCATCTGCATTAGGTTTTATATAATCTTCTGATATATTATAGAGATTGTCCCACCCCTCCGTGAATTCATCCCTCGTCGGCTCAACATATCTCTGCCCTTCATCAGGGTCAAGAGGTGCAACTACCCTTATCTCATGGTTCTCAAATGATATAGTTCTTTTCATGAAGTTGATAATAGCTCGATTCTCCATCGCCCAGTCTATCCCTAGAAGCACTAGATAGGAGATTTTTTTATCAACAATTTCGATCACATCAAAATCTACATATGTTCCGAGTCCCTCGATCTCAACGGAGACTTGGCATAGTTGAACGATCAGGGTCACCTTACTTTGGTTTGCTAGCCGTAGTTGTACTGGGGACCAAGCCAACTGTGGTTTCTCCATCATTTCCCAGGTCTGTTTTCTAAGATAATGGAATCGACATCAAATGCCCCGACTTGCGCAGACATCCACATTTCTGTTCCTGTCTTTCTCTTATGTATTTGATTGACCGTGGCTTGGGGTGGACCACAACAGACCGCTGACTACCAGAAATTAACTCAATTCTCAGTACTATGCTATATAAATGACAATGCTAAGATAACGAAGAATATAACCAACCTCGATCCAAACGTTTGATGTAGATCCCCGTTGGAGGTTTCAACTTGTGCACTTGAACCTGCAAATTAGTCTTGACGGCCAATATACAACAAGCGCATATGATATATAAACGACGTTAACATCATCAATAAAAATGGTCCATGATATTATAAGTAAATGCAACCCAATGTAATATAAACGACATTCACAACATTAATGGACGAAAATATGAGTATTTCTAGTATCAAAGAACAAGAAGTACAATGTGATACGACCTCTTGCCGGCAACCAATCTGAACCAAGATCGGGGTTAATCCACTTGTGCCTCCACCACTTCAATCCTCCATGGAATGGAAAACTCAAACTATGATAGGAGTGTGGAAGGTGAACATAGAAGGTTCACAACTACAAGGATCAATGAGTGTAGACTCAAGATAGGGCAAAAATCCACTAGAGTTCTCTTGCTCTCCTTTCTCCCCCCATCCATAAGCCATATGTGCTCAATATATAGTCCTCCCAAAGGTAAGTGAAAGGACACATCGAGGCGTTTCGGGGAAAATGGAGGGCCAAAGGTCACCCTATGACCAATTTTTGGGAGTAAAAAGTAATTAACTAGTGATTTTTACCATTTTACATGCTACCAGTGGGCTATAGTGATGCAACTCGCGGGTACGGCCACTGTAGTGATGCAGCTAGCGTATAGGGGAAAAAATAGGGAAAAATAGTGTGTCTGAAGGATATAAAGTGGATATGAGTCAGTAAAATGGATCCTACAGGCCAAAGAGTGTTGATGCTCACAAGGTGGAAAATTACGTTGTAACAGATGCCCCCTGATGTGTGAGGTCAGAGTCTGATGCTACGATGGCCGAAATACATTATAAATATCAGAAGTGGAGTGATGGAGACACTCACTCGTCATAATACAATAGTATCTTTGAATACATGTCAATATAGTACAACAATATGATACAATGGCCATGAATAGGCAGTACATAGTGAATACATGCCATAAGTGATCATAGCCATGATCCCTCTACAGTAAGATATGGTCTCCTGTTGAAAAGGAAACAACTGGTGCAAACTGGAGGTACAAACTGCTGATATCTGAGAGGTGATATCTCAGATGTAAAGTCAAAGTCATAGGTAGCATACTGAATGCCACTATCGTCTGGGGTCTTCTACACAAGTCTTCGACAGTGCCAGTCCCATCAAGTGAATAAAGGAGTTGAGGTCGAACCTGATGTGACATCGTCTGATTACTGGTCAATGATGTATACCGTTAACAGACGCGAGATAACCTACCAATAATGAAAATGGGCATCAAGGCACAGAGTACAATCATTAGAGTGTGAATAGATGTGTTGAATTCGAACACTAGGATGAATCCATCGATTAGGGGACATTGATGTATTCCCAAAACTGTCGATGGTGAGAGAACCTGCCACTAATGACTGCAAGCCTCAAGGTACTCAACCAAACTCTAAGCCTCAAGTCCCAGAATAAATGGGTTGAAGTCAATGGAATGAGACTTGCTGGAAGGAGGGCATTAAGGCATCCCCCATCAACCAACACGAGGTACCAGCTACGCTGAAAGATTTGGAAGAACTCAGGTGAAACGTACTGACTCAATAAGGATGGTCGACATGCAATAGTCAAGAGATATGAGGAGTGGTCGACTCTGGTTTCAGGACTTCCTTTGAACAAGAGCATGAGCAGATGGATAGACTCAGTTAGCATAGACTCAATATAAAATGTGCGGTGCAGGAGGCACCACAAAGGGATCCATAATCATTGGAAGCTTAACCAATCGGTGGAGTAAATTGAGAAACAAGTACAGCTCCTAAGGTCCAACTATAGTCTCAACTCATAATGTATGGAGTGGAATGAATGCTCTGTTCAAAGGCGACATAACAGCTGCCAACTAGAAGTAGTAACCATAATCCAGTCCGGCTTTTTGGAATATTTGATTTTTTTGGTCTTTTTCATATTTGGAAAAGCTTGAAAAAGAATAAAATTGCTTATAGTACAACAGGTGAGGGAACGAGCGTCAAATAGCGAGCAGACTAGTCCCAAGCAGTGGAACATACCTATGATCAATGCAAGGAAGCATGTGCAGGATGTGGACACTTGGGGGGGTGTTCCCTTAGGGTCAAAAGGTCATCAAATTGTGAAGGACAAATGGAAGCTCTACAGGGCTCGACAGGGAAAAGTGCTCAAGCACCAGGCTAACAACTGAGTAAGCGGGAGCCGGCATAAGGCTCAAGCGGCAAGCAGGATGATGTAATGCAATCACAACTTGATATAAATGAGGGAGTCCTCATGGGAGATGGCCAACATAAGACAAAGTAGAGTACGAGTATTTATCGCAAAGTCATGGCGTAACTACAAAGGACTCCCAATCCAAAGGACACACAATGGCATGGGCACCATAATGAAAAAAGGGGTTCTAACTAGGGTACCCATGTTCGGACAGGCTCTACCGCCACATAATGACACTTCTATAATAGTGTGAAGGTTCCGTGTCGGTTTAAGAAGTGGGGTCGTACCTAGGGTTTATGAAAGTGGTCAAGGGTGAAGCGACCCTCCTTTTGGGACTGCTCGAACCCTTGCCCATCCCTCCACAAATTTGGACAACTATTTCTATGGATTTCCTAGAAGCGCTCCAGTGGTATAGTACCACATCTCAAAGGACACCATATGAAGCAGTCTCTGGATAGGCACCACCAGTTCTTCTTCCATACACCTTCAGCAGCTCCCCAGTTCAGGCAATTGACTCAATTCTTTGAAACCGTGATCAGCTTCTTCTCATTCTGCAGGACAATTTTCTCATGGCAAGAATTCGACTGAAACAACAAGCCGACCAGCACCGTTCTAAGCGCACTTTTCACATCAATGATATGGTTCTTCTTTGTCTACATCCTTCCATGCAATCCTCCCTGAAACTCCAAAGGCACCAGTGGCTCGAAATGCAACCCGAGGATGCTACAGGGGACCCACTCCTTCAGATTTTGCATCAATTTCCACATCTAAAGCTTTGAGGACAAAGCTTTTTCTAAGGGAGAGGGGATGTTAGGAACCCATGTCTTTACTTTGTTAGTATATTGTTGTTGGACGCATATGCTTTGTAAGTCGTCCCGTAGTATTTGTTGATCCATAGTTTGTGTTATTGTTGTTGGCGCATATGCTTTGTAAGTCGCCCATAGTTTTGTTGATCCATAGTTTGTATTGGCCCATGGTTTTGACTCATAGTATTGGCGCCTAGACTTAACCCATGGTTTGTATTAGCCCATGGTATTGGCACCTAGACTTGGTATATAAGTGTGTGTTGAGGCCTATGAAGGCACCGTGAAGTTAATTGTATTGAGCTTGCTCAAAGGAGTTTGCCCCCTCGAAGTGGCCCGTGATCAATATAAAAGTGATTATGAGTTCCATTATTTCTGATATCTCGTGTATTTGCATTAATTAATTATTGCAGGTTCTTCACAACTAGCTTCTTAGGTATCCATAAATACACTTTCGGTTTTGGATCATGAGGCGATGAGTTTCGAAGAGGGGTCCTAGGGTATCGACGTTACAGTTAGGAAGACCGTGGCTTCAATGGCACTAAGGTTAGATAGGCCGGGATTTGCGGTGATGGAGGGGTCGATGCTTTTCCTTTAGATGGAAATTTGGCGAAGTTTTTTCGGGTTTAGTGGCTCGGCATAGGTAGTTTTTTATATCTTATTCACCGACAGTTATGCAATTAGCAGTTTAGATTTCAGTTTTTTTGTGGGTATTCAGCATCCGAACTACTCTTGGTAATGGAAGCGGAGCATGTGGCATACGATTTGGTTGTGGGAAAGGTACACGTGTCTCCTGGAAGGTTCCAAATGAAGCATGGAGGGTGCAAGATGTTAGTTGGGGATGGACAAGTGTTTGCGGTAGTGGATGACAAATTGTTGGAAGAGTCATGCTGCATGCTATCATATGAGGATATTAGGGATTTACATTGGGAACAAGAGATATCCTCTATCATGAGGATAATGGACTCCATGGAGGTATTGCGGCTTGGAAGGCTACACTCTGGAAATAACAATCAAACAAGTGGGTCGGCTATTGGGTGTCTTATCAAGTCTGGTAGCTTGAGCGGTAATGTATCAACTGAAGCCGTTGGGGGTTCGAGGGTGGTGATTGAAGAACTAAATCATGGTCGAAAACCCTTAGGCCAGATGGTAAAGGGACGAACTATTGACGGGAGGGGAAATCCCCCCTCTTCACTGCATAGATCTACATCAAAAAGACCGAGAAAGTGGAAATCTCGGCTTGGTGATCAATTTATGACTTTAGGGAGAGATATAGGCTTGGAAGAGATCGTTGATTACAGCATGTCGACTCTGGTGGGTAAATTCATTTATAAGGCCATGAAGAAAAAGGAGATCACACAATGGGTAGCGAGGGTTTGGGGTCACCTGTGGGGATATTGTCCAGAGGTTTCAATGCTCCGAAAGGGCTGGTATGGGTTCAAGTTTCAGGAGGAGGAACCTACTCTTTTTTTGCTCCAAAAATTGTGACTTAAGGATGGGGGTAGTCTCATGTCGAAGAAGTGGCATACAACTTTTGACCCTGAAAGAGAGCTAATCCGATACAAACAATTTTGGGTCCTTCTACCGGGTTTTCCAATAGGAATGTGAATAAGGCATCTTTTGAGGCATTAGGTAATCATCTGGGACGATTTATCTATGTGAATGATTCGGTGTTGAAGGGGTGGATAAACATGTGGGGCGCATGTTGGTTGAAGTTGATGTTGCAAAGGGGTTGATTGAGACTTTGAAGATTGAATGGCAGGGAATATATTACTCTCAGATGATTGATTACAATGGCATCCATTTATGTTGCTCCTCTTGTAAGGTCGTGGGTCATCTCTGGCGGCAATTTTTGGCTCCACCCTCATCATCGATGGGCGATGTCTTGGAGGAAGATGATTATATTTGGTCCTCAGATGATAGCGATGATTTGGATGGTGACTTGGTCTCGACACCTTCTTCATCTGTACCTCTTCCTTAGGCGATGGATTCAGCGGACACGAGCTCCCACTTAATTGGTTAGATTAAGTTAAATGACACAGCTCTGTTTATTTCACTTTCAGAATTGGAAAAATATTTTATTAAATCATTCGAGCTTAAATATGAGTCGGTTGGGGTTCCTGCGGCTAGTTGTCTTCCATATTCCTCACCAGAAGCTTCACCGGGTATTAATCAGAATACTGTTTCCATCCCAGTTGGCATTAATTCAGATCATTTCTCAGCTGAGGGGGGGATGGGTGATGGTGTGGGTGGGGGTGATTCTACCTCATCGGGGGAAGAAACTTTACTTGTAACAAACTCCTTTGTATCTGTATCGGCAGAGTCCTTACCCGAGACGACCATTAAGGTTAATCCTGATTCATTGGAGGGTTTGTTTTCGGGGGTGCATAAAGCCAACATCCACATCCCTTCTTTATGTGAGGAAGCCAAGTTATCTCCTATTGCATCTTTCATTGGTAATCAAGTAGTTATTCAGGCGGAGTCGCCCAAAAATTTGGATGGTACTTTGAAGAATCAGAGGGCTACTCTTCCACACAAAAAACAGGTCAAAGGGGCTAGACAGGGTGGGATAGATCCAAATTTCTCTCCAATCAAAACACGTAGTGCGAGCAAACCCAAAGCTAAAAAAGGAAATAGTGCTTCTTCGACGACCAATATATCAGATTATGTGGATATTACTCCCTCGGTGGACTCGAGGGCTCTTAGAGATGTTAAAGCCCTAACAAGGGTCAAAAAATGATATTTTACTCTTTGAATGTTAGGGGAGTGGGGGGTCTCTCGAAAAAAACTTTCCCTAGAAATATCCTTGGAATTAACCAATCCAAATCTTGTATGTCTACAAGATACTATGACGAGTGCGTAAAATGCTAGGCACTTTTTTATGGGAATTAAACCATCTTGGGAGACCTGTGTTATTGATGCGGTAGGGAAATTGGGGGGACTCCTGGAAGCTTGGAATCCACAGAAGGAAAATTTGAAAACCTATAAATCTTCAGTGGGTATACTCCTCTTAGGTAGAATTAATCATTTTGAGATTCCAGTAAACATTATAAATTGTTATGGCCCATATTCAGACAGAAGGACTTTTTGGGAGCGTATTTCAGAAGAGAACCGCATGCTGTTTGTAGGGACCCCCATTTCGGGGTCCCCCCAAAATACTATCTAAACAATACTAACATCACATGATAACTTTTAAATCTTGAAAATCAAATACAAAACCATAAATAAAATGCTAAAACTCAAACTGTACATAAAATGGAACCATATACTTGATTTTCGAAAGTTGAAGGTGGTTGTAGTTGAAATCCCTTGCTGCTTCGATCCAGACATCCAATCTTTTGATTTACCGAAGACCTCTCGGTTGACCTCCCTACCATATCGGGGTACTCTTCTTTCCCCCGAACCCCCGAGCATTTTGGATTCGTAAGAACACACAATGCAAGCTTTCTGCTAGGATTCCCCAATCCCCGGAAAGCTAAACCCAACTCACAATAACCACAAGATGAATTCACTATTATGGTTCCCGTCCAGCACTAGGGAGTAAGAGATGCTTTACTCCTTCTCCTCCCTTCTTTTATAACAAAAGTATGTGTTCCATGTGTCTTCTCATGCACATATTGCTTTAATTTAATATTTTATTAATATTTATTCTCAAGTTACAAGTGTCTCTTTTTATCTTATGTGTGCACTTACTTCCCTAAATTAGTGCAAGGTGGGTGTAGTGGTCTTCATTAGAGTCCTACTTATGTTTTTGTTTCTATTTAGTTTAATCAATAATCTTTTAGTTAGACTTAATGCTTTCTACATTCCTTTCTTTTCCTAATACTAAGATAGAATTAAAAGATGATTTCTTTTACTAAAATTCTAATCCATTTTAAATTTATTCTTTATAAAATTTAAAATGAGAAAATCAAGAATTAAAATACTTTTTTCATAAAAAATTCCAATCTAAATCAAACTCTTTTTCATAATAATAAAATCAATAAAATTTGAATAAGAAATAATTCTTTTATTAATAGCATTTTTCAATAAATAAAATAAATCAAAATAAATAATTCAAACTAATAAAATCAATTAAAATAAAATCTTGAGTAAAATAATTTCTTTATTAACAATCCTTTTCAATAAAGTCAATCAAACTTATTATTGAATAAAATCATTCCAAATAAATAATTCAAAATAATAAAATCAATTAAAATAAAATCTTGAGTAAAATAATTCTTTTATTAATAATCTGTTTCAATTCTTTCTTTATGTTTCCCCAAACTTATATGTGTAATTCCAATTTGCATAATTGATTAGATGACTTCTTCTTGTTCTTGTCTTGGTACCTCTTCGGCGGGCCCTTCTGACAATTCCTTTCCTTTCTTCTTGTTCTTGTCTAGGTACCTCTTCGGCGGGCCCTTCCGATAATTCCTTTCCTTTCTTGTGAGGAGAATTGTGTAGCGATCGGGGAGTCGTTACCGCGATCTCTCAACTACACTTCTTGGAGACTAAGGGTTGCTGAGGGATAAGGTTCTCCTTATTGCGCGCCCCTCAACTCTCCTACGCGACCAAGTCGGTATGGCCTCGCTTGTACGGCACACGCTTCCCCGAGTCAGCTCGCAAGCTTCCGACCTGTGCGTGGAGTGCTAATTCAAGGTCGACAGTATGTCGTCGTACCCCTATGTGTTCTTTCCGTTCTTACCACCCCTTAAATTCTATTGTGGGTCAGTCGGTAAACCGTCTTACCTGCCACTGCACACACACACACACTCAAGCGCACATTAGTAGCGTTGCACTATGAAATATTTCATCATCCATCATAATATCTCAGTCATTCGAGCATATATTTCATTCATCATTTTCTCTCAATCAGTAAATCATATCTATCATTCATCATTCTATCTCAATCAGTCGAGCATATGTAACATTCAGTTATCCTATCTCAATCAATCGAGCATATCTAACATTCAGTCATTTTATCTCAATTAGTCAAGCATATCTAGCATTCAGTCATTCTATCTCAATCAGTCGAGCATACCTAAAATTCAGTCATTCTATCTCAATTAGTCGAGCTTATCTAACATTCAGTCATCATTCATTTTGTAAATTCACAAATAATTAAGCAGAGCATTCATTTATTAAGTAAAGTATCAATTTCTATAACTGTCGTTCATTGCGTCGTTTCCGTTGATCATTTGTCATCATGCATTCTTCAATCGTTCAAGCATTTTCAATATTCAAGGGACCAATTACTAAAGTTTATTCGTTCAGGTCACTTGGCAAGTGTCCTCAAGTCTACGGTCAGTCAATTACCAAGGCGGGCATTACATACACCCCCTGTTAATAGAACTTCGTCCCAAAGTTAACCTTTGTTCTCGTACTTTCGATGCTACGCTTTTATTTAGTTTCCCATTTTCATCTTATTATCTTTCTCTTCTATTTTTCTCAAACAATCATGGCCATAAGTGTCGGTGGTTCTAATCATTAGTTTTCTATTCATCAGCATGGTTACAATACCTCCCTAGGAACTCGATCATAATTTCGCGAAATGTAAATCCAATAATACCTTCATAATTGTTAGTCCCAACTTTAGATTTCTATATCTCCAATTCATCAGTGAAGATCCATGGTATCCAATTTATTTACTAGTTATATTGCATCAAAATCCACGCCATAGTTATCCAATCATCTTTTGCATAACAAATCCGAACAAGAATCCAAATCCATTGGTTATACCTTCCTCCAAGATGAGAAGGTAACGTCATACCATATTCAGTGGAATATTGACGGTAAGTTTTAATCATAATTTAACAAATCAAGAGCGGTCACCCAAAATTCTAAAAGTCAATCCCCAACAGACTACTTCCAAAGCCCTAAATGTTTTACTTCTAACTACCATGTCGTTTCGCTAGTGTCATAATGTCCAGGTCAAGGAACTCATCATGTCCTTACCTCATTTACGCATTCTCGTTGTCATGTAAATGTAGCGTCCCTCTTGCAAAGTAAGTAGATTTATTTTATTTTATTTTTTGTTACAAAATGTAAGGTAACTCCATTCCATTTAAATCGACATTCACTTCATATGACCTACTTATTATCCCTTCCTATTGAAGCTATGAGTTCAAATGATATGCAACTTTCTTAGAGATTTAAATTCAAGAAACAAATATAATTCAATTAGAGATATATAATTATACATGTCCATACATACATCCTATGCCACCCAAGTATAAATTTAACTTCCTCTCATGTATGAATCGACTTATGCATTCCAATACGACTAGAAGTAAACAAGATAATGCATTCTTTGGTATTCAAGTAAACACCGTTTCTCTTGTTCTAGTCTGACTAGATCATCACAAGAATATTATAAATTAATACCCTCTAAATACTAAAGTGCATAAAAAAATTGACTAAAACATTCTATGTATTCCCAAGTCAAATTCCATTATCAATAGGGAATGCAATTTCATGTATTCCATATAATATATCAATTTCATGTATTCCTTATAATATATATCTTGTATGTCAAATTCATCATATTCTATCTCTAATATGATTATGCTAACATAAACATCTCACTATTTCATAATTTCATGTACTCTTCATAATGAAGTAAATGTGGGTATTCTTTATATATGAGTTTTATTTTATTTTATTTCAAGTATAACCATGGTAACATAAATACTTCATTATTTCATAAATTCATGTAATCCACATAAGGAAAAAGAAAAGACTAGCTATGTAATACTAACAGCATAAAGGCTATTGATGCTATTAGCACTTGAACTAGGATGTCATTCTATTCAGATTTTTGGCGATTCCTTGCTTGTTATTGAATGGGCAAAGGAGATTACCCATTGTCATGTGTTGATCCTCTTACCTATCCTGGAAGAGGTAATTCGGATAAAACAGTCATTTGATCAAATAATATTTACACATGTCTACAGGGAGTAGAATGGGCTGGCAGATCTGTTATCCAAAGAAGCGACGCAGCAACGTTTAGCTCTTGGCACTTGGCGGATAACTAAGTACTCAGATGGGGGTACCTACAGCTACTACCACACTCCATTTCATGAAGATATGGTGGCACAGTTATGAGCTATAGCTCAAAATTTTGATGATCGAGAAGGACACTTATTTACCATTACTGTAACAGTCTTTTTTATTACTTGCTGGTGGATATATACGGGTTGTCGATAGCAGCTATTATTATCTAGAGATGGACACTTTTACAGATTCAGGTTTTTTTGTATTATTTGGGTTTTTTGCGGGCTGTATGTACAGCTGGATACAATTGTATTGATCTATGTATGGGACTTACAGTCTCGAACAGTAACATGGGACAGTAAATATGTGACAATGTATGGATCTATTTGATTCCATTACATGTGCAGAATGTAATTTTGTTCATATTATTGAAATAAAATTACGACTTTTTCCAAGGAAAAAAAAAATACTAACAGCATATGCAAATTTTAAATCTTGAAAATCATATATGAAAACGTAATAAAAAAAATTACGTAACTCAACTTTTATCCTAGAGATACAACTATAAACGATTTCATTCTACATAAATAAGGTACACCATTCTTTAAATCGCATAAATAATCCATGGTCGTTCTCTCTTCTTCTAATGTAGTACAGAGCAATATTTACGTAATATTGGTCATTTAATGAGAGAATAATTATAATAGAAATTTCCTCTATAACTCTAATGTTATATATTCATTTCTAACTAGATAAATCTTATCAAGATATATCTATAAGAAGTTTTACTAAACACTTAAAATATAACATGTTAATTCTTGGACACAAAAAGAGTGCTAATACTTTTCATAATCCTAATAAGGAAAGATACATCCCTACGTCCCTTTTCCCTTAATGTGTATAAAGATGTACATATTTAAGTGACATGTCTCCCTATTTAATTACTTGAAAACAAAATATATAAATATTCCCAAGGGTATTGTTTAAAACTTCAATTCCTATGAAGGCAAGGTACAAATAATCTACAAAGATTATGATGAGAAATTAAAAGTAACTAAATACTAACCATCTTTTTAATCTGAGGCATCTCTAAATTTCATCTATACTTTTCTAATACAATATGAGCACATGTGTATATTTAGGGCATAAACAATTATAATATCTTGACTATTACTCCCATCATTTCAATATATATGGTATTCCCAAATTCTCATCTATAATTCGTAATACAATTTAAGCACAATGGTATATTCATAACATAACAATTATAATAAACATTTATAATATCTTGACTAGTAATTCCATCATTTCAATATATATATGGTATCCCAATTTCTCATTTATAATTTCTAATATAATTTAAGCACATAAATGCATAATTATAATATAACAATTATAATAAATATTTATAATATCTTGACTAACACTACCGTCTGTCAAAATATGGCCTCACAAATTTTAGAACACCATTCAGTTTCGTGTTAGATATTAGAGAGTTTTTAAAGATTTAATTAACAATACATAATAGAAAACTGGATACGCCAATTGGTATTCGAACAGCTACGCAGAGGATGTAAAGGTCAGGGTTATAAATGGCATCGCGATTCTAGAAACATCAAGGAAAGTATACACAGAAGTTTAAATGACATTTTACAAGTCGTTGAGGAATTATGGAGATGCTCAAGCAAAATGGATCTACATTTTCAAAGAACAATTTATAATCCAAATTATGAGATCCGGAAATAATGACTTGTGACAGAATTCAACGCAGAGGTTCTATCTCATTTAAAACGAGATCTGAAAACAAATCTTGTGACAGAGTTCAACGCAGAGTTTCTATATGATTTTGAAGGAGATCTGAAAACAAATATTGTGACAGAGTTGGAATGTCCACGCAGAAATGGCAGGGCAGAGGGCGATCTGGAAGTGGGATGATCTCTCAATCAACACGCGGACAGGGTCTTTAGAACAAATTACAAATCGTTTCAAGAAATTTGGGGTCGCCAACCAGAATTGTATCAACACATATTTCCAAGAGTAAATTACAAATCATTTGATTTAGATTCTGGAAACACCACATGAATGGATCAACGCAGAAATTTAAAGAGCAATTTTTGAATCCTTTTTATGAGACCTTCAAACGCAGATAATCCTTCGACATAAGTTTTACAGAGTCCTTTTTTTTTTAAAGAAATCGATCTACGATTTAAGAATCAGGAGCGCCTTTCCAAAATCGAACATTAAACACAGATTTTTAAAGCAAGAAGTATAGACCTGGAACGCCCTTCCAAAATGAAATACAGAGATTTCTAAAGTTCAATTAAAAATCAATATGATTCAGGAAATCGCCCTTCAAAATGAAATACGGAGATTTTCCTAAAGTTCAATTAAAATCAATATGATTCTGGAAATCGCCCTTCAAAATGAAATACAGAGATTGCAGTTGTTTCATATATACATATTCGCACAGGGATGATTAACTTCTGCCTACGCAGAGATCTCCAAATTGAATAAAAAGAGTGGGATCTGGAAATTCAATAATACACAGAGATTTCAATAAGCAATACGCCATCACGTTCTCCCCAATTCGAAAACTAAAACACCGAGAATGTAATTCTGGAAACTTTATTATACAAGTGAGGAGATACGCAGAGAATATAATTCTGAAACCGTAATCAGTTTTTGAAACCAGAAAAGAAAACACCGAGTCCCAAATTCGAAATGCTAAGAGTTGGATTCGCAGAGATTAGAAGGTAAATATTACATACCACAATACAAATTCTGGAGGGCGCCATTCACTCACGCATTGGATACACAGGAATTCTAATGGATCTACACAGATCCTTTTTTTTGAAGAACAATTACAATCGTTGGCGCCATTCACTCATGAATTAGATACACATGAATTCTAATGGATCTACATAGATCTTTTTGAAGAACGGCTACAATAGTTTTAGGAATCTGGAGACGCCAATGAAGATTAGATCCATACAGACTTTTAAAGAGAATTTACAACAATTTGAAATCTGGAAAACGCTTCAGGAATTGGATCAACGCGACTTTTAAAGAGCAATTTTTTATTCAACTTACGAGATCTGGAGAACGACATTATATAAAAATTATACACGGATCGCTGTGAGGCTTTCAAATAATTATCACAGACTACAATCTACGGATTGGGATCCTAACTCCCATTCAACCGTGAACAACGTATCACACAGAGCTCGTAGGGATGATGGAAAGGGTTCTGAAATCCCCTTCTTCTTTTTTTAAACAAATTACTGTAATCAAGATTGAATCCTAAATCTCCACAGAGGTTTCATCCCTTAGGCACAAATTGGCCTCATGCTGTTGGCATGAGCGAGCTCTGAGCTAACGAATCAGATCCGTTAGGTAAGCATACACATTGGTAAAGCAGTAAACAAAAAGAATTAAATGGAAACAGAGTTTAAGAAAAGTGGAAGGGATTCGACTCCCTTACCCCACACACAGGGTTTTGTTTTAATTCCACACATAGAGAAAAAATAAAGGGACTCGGATCTACTACATTCAGATGGCCAGCGATGCACATGGAATCGAAATTCATACAACCTTCATATGTACTGTGATTCGCATGCACACTCAAACTTTAAAAAGAAAATGCAGTCTGGCATAAATTAAGTCTTCATAGATAGTAAAAAATTTTAGTATGCAATGGATCTTGACAGAGATATGAAATATATAAAAAATGCAGTTGGATATAGGATGTGATCCGGCCAATATCAACACACACATGTAGCATAAAGGAATGCAGTTGGATACAGGATTCGATCAGGCCAGAATCAATCACAGAGATCTACAATCTAACAACAGGGTCTTATATTCGTAGCTATAAATTCTGGCTTTTGAATTTATAATCACACACAGTTAATTCGAGAGTATATCTCAATCACAACATTCTGGAGATCGAATGGGTGGAGGTTGATTGATTACGATCTGTAGTGTTAGGTTAATATTAATAAAAAGAATAGTTGAACAGGAATATAGATGGACCAGAAACAGAGAGAAACTGAGATCTGCCTGTATAGGTTCTCGTAGATCTATCATAAGTATTAAACAGAGTTCGAACCTGTACATCCTCATTTTCTCACATTTTATATACCATTTAAGCAGAATATACTAATACACAAAACATCTATTCAAATAAATCCAAGTATAACTCTCAAATCCTGATAAACAAAATCCGAAAGACGTTGAACCTGATTCGATCGCCGAGATGAGGTTGGATGTTCGTTGTAGTTGCAGTTGATTCGGCTATCCGTTCCGATCCAAATTGACGAAGATACCGACAACCCCTCGGTTGAAATATGAGTCCAGTTCCCTCAAGGCTCGACCGAATCTGATACCAAATGTAGGGACCCCCATTTGGGGGTCCCCCAAAAAGACTATCTAAACAATACTAACATCACATGATAATTTTTAAATCTGGAAAATCAAATGCGGAACCGTAAATAAAATGCTAAAACTCAAACTGTACATAAAATGGAACCATATACCTGATTTCCGAAGGTTGAAGGTGGTTGTAGCTGACATCCCTTGCCGCTTCGATCCAGACATCCAATCTTCTGATTTACCGAAGACCTCTCGGTTGACCTCCCTACCATATCGGGGGTACTCTACTTTCCCTCGAACCCCCGAGCATTTTGGGGTTGTAAGAACACACAATGAAAGCTTTCTGTTGGGATTCCCCAATCCCTGGAAAGATAAACCCAACTCACAATAACCACAAGATGAATTCACTATTATGGTTCCCATCCAGCACTAGGGAGCAAGAGATGCTTTACTCCTTCTCCTCCCTTCCTTTATAACAAAAGTCTGTGTGCCATGTGTCTTCTCATGCACATAATTCCTTTAATTTAATATTTTATTAATATTTATTTTCAAATTACAAGTGTCTCTTCCTATCTTAAGTGTGCACTTACTTCCCTAAATTAGTGCAAGGTGGGTGTAGTGGTCTTCATTAGAGTCCTACTTATGTTTTTGTTTCTATTTAGTTTAATCAATAATCTTTTAGTTAGACTTAATGCTTTCTACATTCCTTTCTTTTCCTAATACTAAGATAGAATTAAAAGATGATTTCTTTTACTAAAATGCTAATCCATTTTAAATTTCTTCTTTATAAAATTTAAAAGGATAAAATCAAGAATTAAAATATTTCTTTCATAAAAAATTTCAATATAAATCAAACTCTTTTTCATAATAATGAAATCAATAAAATTTGAATAAGAAATAATTCTTTTATTAATAGTCTTTTTCAATAAATAAAATAAATCAAAATAAATAATTCAAACTAATAAAATCAATTAAAATAAAATCTTGAGTAAAATAATTCCTTTATTAACAATCATTTTCAATAAAGTCAATCAAACTTATTATTGAATAAAATCAATCCAAATAAATAAATTTTTGACTCAAACCTAGTCGACAAGGGTTTCCATGACTGTCGACACGAACCCACTGCGATCTCCCTGAGCACCGGCCCAGATAGGTTTTACCCTGCCCAGCAACACCTGCAGAGCAGATGGGGTCTCATCCGAGGCAATCAAGGGAGAGTGGACGGAATCATGTTTCGGCCGAATGAAGGAGGATGATTGCGGCAACAATTACTCAACTTAGCGCAGCATCCAAAATAGATCTATGCATTCAAGATTAACATCATTTGTATTCATAGCATTATTCAACAGAGACATGCATTCAAGATTAACATCATTTGTATCCATAGCATTATTCAACAGAGACATTCATCGCAACAAGTATAATGTTAAAATATTAACTGCAGCAAGAAATCATCACAACATGCATTAACACAAAAGGTACACAGGGAATTTCACCAACAGTTCCATCATGTCATATTACTTCAGAAAAACCTTGATACAACATCTCTGCAAAACCAGATCTCAGTGATATCTCTTGATCTCAGAACATGTGCAAAAAACGCATCTCCCAGATATCCTACGACCTACATTTTTCTGTCTATATATAGGCTTTCGCCTTTACAATGCTTGTCCACTTACTAACAACCTTCTAACCGAAACTTGCACAAATGACTCAAACTCTAACTGACGTGGTCCAAATGACCCAAAAAACCCGCATTCCGCGATACAATTAATCTCAAAATTACATATCATATGGTCCAATGACCCAAAAACCCGCATTCTGCGGTACTAATGACTCAAAAAATACATAAAATAATGCAGCCTTCTTCCTTCCGCGACCTCTTCTGACATGTCGTAGCATCGGAGATGCTACGATTCTTCCTTACCAAACCGCCTGCCAACAGGCCCCCAACACAATCTCGTGGCTCACCCTCGAGCCACGTCAACTGGACATGGTGTATTCTGTGGTCTTCCCTTTGAAGTCTTCGTACTGCTGCACAACTGTCGTCACCATTTCCTTGACTTCCGTAGCCACCACCTGACTGTCGACCGCATCTTCTGCAGATGAATGTGCAGTGAGCTTTGCCGTCACTTGTTGATAACCCTTCTGTATTGCCTAAAGCGCTTCACCAGCCTTGGTCATGAACTGTCCCCCAACATCTTGAAACTGCTCCAACTACGCAGCACGCTTCTTTTGTTGCTCATCAGCCTTGGTAACTCGTTGCTGCAATTCTTTTAAGTCCTGAGACTTGGCGACCTGTTCCATGGGTGGCATTGTGCGCATAGCTGCCTTGAGGATGGCCAATTGTCCTTCTGCATCCTACCGATACTTAATCAATCGATCAACCTGCTCGTCCTGGATAATTTGGCTCCAGAACTGTACGGTATCGGTTGTAAGCTTCGTCGTGGCCTTTTCCAGCTCCTCTAACTGAGTTGCGACCTCTTCAATCACCCTTTTCTGTCATCGACTTCAACTTGATTCTCCTGTCGCAATTGGACAATGGAAGCCTCCATTCGCTGCACCCGTTGGAGCACATCCACCTCTTCAGTGGGCTCCGACACATGTTGATAAGCTTCTGTGATGGCCCGGTTGACCCGTACACTGTCATCCCACATACTGGCCTTCTCGGCGATGAGGCGGTCCTGCTCTTTTTTCAATTCTTCCATTGCACGAGCCTTCTCAGTTCGTTCCTTCCTGATATCTTCCTCGAGCTCGTCCACAGCTTTCCGTGCTGAAGCACCCCTGCTATTCAATTCTTCTGTGGTACGCTTCGCATCGGCCTTGCTCTCCTGCAATCGTACGCACATGCCACTAATCTCCCGCAGTCGGTCTGTCGTCTCCCGACTGGTAGCTTCCTGCATAGTGGTCAACGCTTCCGCTGGAAATGCATTCACATTAATGGTCACCTTCTTCAACTGCTGCATCAAGGCGTTCACAGCCTCATCTTCAATCACAATCGCAATCAAGGGAATCTCCACATTCCTGACCCGCGGCTTGGTGCTAATTGTGCTAACTTGTGGGGACACTGCATCTTCCAGTTCCTTTCACGAAACCATGTCATACACAGAGTCCACACGAGCAGTGAGCGCATGGAATCCTTCATTTGTCGCCCTTGTCATCTTCTGAGCTGTTGCGGTGGATGCATCAGCGATTGCTTTTATAAGTCGACCCAAGTGCGCTTCCGCCAGCAGGGGCAGCCCACTGATTGTCACTGGGTCCAAGTGCCCTTTTCTTCTGTGCTCTTCCAAGGCACGGTCACTGTCGTCATCCGTTGGTGTTTTAATAGACTCTTGATCTGAATCATGGTGACTGTGCGGGTTCTGTGCCAATGTGCAATCCTCTGGACCCTGCGCCGGCTCTCCAACCTCAATCTCGGCTAATGCCACAGGTTCGCGCCATTCTAGTGGCCAATCAGTCATGATGGCATCCAGTGCCTCTGTCATTATCTTGTAAGGGGTCAGCAACCATTGCTGACCAGGGTCACGCCTTGCCTGCACATAAATAGCATGCGGTCGAACCGCAAACTCCATGATCGGCTTAAACCTTGTCACAGTGTCTTTAGAGATCCGTGGTACCTTTGTCGTTGCATCACAAAGCATTTCCCAATAGAGACAGAATAGCAATTGGCAATCCCGGAGTCGCTCTGGTTCCCGTACATACCATAAGTTCTGATAGCGCACACCCCGTCGTTCTTTTGCAGCCTCAACATCCATGCCCTGGTATGTGTCAGGCTCCTTCCAAGCCACGAATGCAATCAAGAGTAGCAACCAGATATATGTAAACGAGCCCTTACCAGCCTGAACTACCGCAGCATCCTCTGCCAATTGATTCAACAAAAAAAAGGACCAGTTCATTTGGACGCCCTCCGCACATTGTACTGCACATGCGACAATCCCTGAGTTGCATTGGTTAGGACGACCCACCCTAACCACCTTGCAAGATAAAATCTTGGTGTTGGTGAGTACTGCCTGATCATTAATACTTCTGGTGTGATACCCACGACCATCCGTCTCCAAGCCATATTTCTTCACCAGCCGTCCTGCCTGCTTTTTGTCGTTCACCTTCCCTTGGAAGTACTGCGACAGGTCGACTCCATCTTTAGGCAACCTGGTAATGTGGGAGATCAAATCAACAGTAACCAGAATTTCTCTATCCAGCCACAACGAACCACCATGGAAGCAAGCAAGCAGTTGCTTTACACATGCATTAACTTCCACCAACCGCTCGAAGTGCAACATGTTTATGAGCCCTAGCAAGCCGGCCTTCTTCAATCCTCGTGCCCAGTACTGCGAAATCGACGTCGCGGTAAGTCGTGACCCGGGTAGATATGGGGCCGATGCAATTTCTGGGTAGGCCACCATATCATGATCACCGTACCGTAGGCGCATCAATGCCGTCTCAATATCAACAGAGCACTCCATTCTGGCAGGGAGCGCGGGCATCTACACACCATACTTCTGCTTCGGGTTCAGCTTGCGTGGGGTTGCATCCACCCGGCTGGGAGGGAGATACCCAGGGATGTCAACAGCCGACAGTCCCTCCCATGGGGCAGATTCGTTAACACGGCGACTGGACTGCCCGACCTGCACCTGAGCTTCTCTTACCATCCCGGCGGATGATCTAAGTTGCCCCTTGCTCTGCGGGGACTCAAAACGCTGACCCCCTCGACGCTTCTTGACGACTACTGATGTCCCCACTGGCATGTTTGCAACTTCTGCCTCAAGATTGACGTCTCTTGCATATGCAACTTCTTCCTCAATGGAAATCCCAGTGAAAGGAGAGTTAATATCACTGCTAATATCAACCGTTTCTAGCTCTCATGGCATACCTTACCCAATGCTCACAATTGATAGCTTCTTCATCCTAACAGCACTCTGCAAGTTCAACTGAACCTTTCCCAACTCACTACTGCACTCACCAAGCTATAACAATACTCTTCAGCTCTGTACAGACACTTACCAACTAAAATCTCGGTGCCTTCCGACCAACTTCTACCCGTTTTTACAGCCTCTAGCCGAATCCGTCGTAATCATCACTAAATCCTGCATTAATTCAACCAAAATCCTGTATTAATGACGCAAATCCACTGTCAATCCTATCAGCCGATCGGCCGGATTCGCCATAATGCCCATCATTTGAACAAGCGTCGTTAATTAAGTGTTTTAACTTTAGGCATTTATTGTTGAGTTGACCCGGTCGCGACCCTGCCACCTGTCGCAGACCACTCCTAACTTGTGGCACAAGCCTCCCTGCTGTCGCATTCCGTTCCTGTCGGTGCACCACCCTGCCACCAATCAATATACACTTTTTTTTCCCGATGTGACTCAGGAATCACGTTGTTCCAAGCCCGACCGATAGGGCTTCAACCTGCTAACTTGGGGAGCATCGCTCCATCCAACTACTGCAACTGTACCACTCCTCCTGAAGTGATGCTACTGAGGCAATACGGACCAAGCCAATGCATCTGCAATTTTCCTAAATGTTTCAGAAACTTGTTGTCATACAACAACACCAAGTCACCCTGTTGAAACTATTTGTTCTTGATGTGGTGATCATGCCAAGCCTTCTGGCGATCCTTCTCCACACCTTGATGGAAACCGGCGATAAAGCGATCTTTCGCCAGTTGTACCAACTGCGTAAGACGTTCCTCCAATGCTGCCTCAGAATCCATTCATGTCATTGTTGTAATGCGTAGGCTTGGAACAATGTACTCCATGGGCATGATTGCTTCTTGTCCATATACCAGCTTAAATGGTGTCTGACCCGTCAACCTTTTACATGTGGTGCGATAGGCCCACAATACTGTTGGGATTTTGAGATCTCAGTCATCGCGGTTCGCATTGCACACCTTTGTCAGCGCATGTTCCAATATCTTATTGAAAGCTTACACCGTGCCATTTTCCTACGGATGATATGGCGTACTCTTCTTATGTTGTATCTACAGCTCCTTCGTCAATGCGCTGATGGTGCGATTGAGAAAGTGGCTGCCTTGATCACTCAGCAATATCTTGGGGCAGCCGAAGCGAGTGATAATGTTGTCAAACAAAAACCACGCAGCCGTGGCTACGGAACAATCAACAAATAGTGCAGCTTCCCCCCATCTTGTCAAGTAATCTGTCGCCGTGATGATATATCTGGCACCAGTGCGCTTACCCGGTGGATTGATTGGTCCCAAAAAATCTACTACCCATTTATCAAACGGTTGCAATGTTAACTGAGGCATCAGCGACATCTCATCCCTCCTGGATGGCTTCCTAGTTCTCTGACAGACATCGCAAGACCATGCATAGTCGATCGCATCATTATGGAGTGTGGGCCACCAGAGCCCCGCACGAAGCACCTTCCTGGCAGTCGCCTGATCGTCGTAGTGTCCTCCAGCCACTCCATGTGCTTCTGCCAATATCTGCGCTTGCTCGTGTGGCAAGACACACCGTCATAATATATTGTCTGCACCCATCTTGTATAAATCTCCTACGATGAGCTGGAAGTCTGCAGCTTTAACCACCAACTGCTTCTTCTGACTAGTGGTGAGCTCTTCTGGTGCGGTACCTATTTCCAGAAACTGAATGATTTCTTCAAAATAGCCATCGGCTACTTCAACCCTAAAGAGTTGCGCATCAAGAAACCCATCTTCAATATTAGTTGGATCCTCTCCTGTGTCAATCTGCGATAAGTGATCAGGATTGGATTTCAACCGCCCTGGCTTCACAATTACTTCAAAGTCGAACTCTTGAAAGAGAAGTAACCATCGGCATATCTCCCCCCCAACACAGGCTTATCGACTAGGTACTTTAATGCCGAATGGTCTGTGAACATCTTAAAATGTCCGTCCAATAAGTAGTGTCAAAACTTCTGTAGCGCAGAGACCATCGCCAATCCTTCCCGCTCGGTAGTGGTGTAGTTCCTTTCGACGGATGACAGCTTTCGACTGGCGAAAGCAATAGGGTGATCAAGATCCCCCTCTCCTGGTTGGGCTAGCACCACACCGAGTGCAATTGACAATGCATCAACATGGACATGGAATTCTTTGCTCCATTCCAGGAATACTAGTATCGGTGTTGAAGCCATCTCAGCCTTCAGCTGTTCAAAACTATCCTAACATTCAGTGCTACACTGAAATATGACATCCTTCTTTAATAACTTCTCCATAGGGGCGGTGATCGTTGCATATCTGCTGATGAACTTGCAGTAATACCGAGTATGTCCTAAAGTCGCCCTCAGCTGCTTCACAGTGGTCGGCGGTGTCAAACTCAAAATAAGCGCAATCTTTGCTGGGTCGACCAACAACCCTTGTTTGCATACGATGTGGCCTAGCAATATCCCAAACAGGGCACAAAAAATGCACTTCTTCAAATTCAGCGATATCTGGTGTTGGCGAGAGCGTTCCAGCATCAACCGCAGATTGGCCAGATGATCGCGGATCAAACCATAAACTGTCCAATCATCCATGTTTACATGCAAGAACTTCTGGATGAAATCCTTGAATGTAGCAACAACAACCCGCAAAAATATCGCAGTTCCATTCTTCAACCCGAACGGCATCACGGTATACTGAAAACATCTCCATTCGGTCACGAAAGTCATCTTGTGGCAGTCATCCTTTGCAATCTGGATATGATGGTAGCCTGAGAACCCATCCGTGAAAGAATACATCTCCTGGCCACCTACTCCCTCAAGTACTTCATCAGTAAATGGGGTCGGAAAGGGTTCATGCAAGAAGGCGTCATTCAACTTCTGCAGATCGACGCAAATGTGCACCTCGCTAGTCTTCTTGTCCTGCACCACCATAGGACTGATCCATTCTGACTCTTCGACCGGTTCAATGATACCAGCATCCAACATGCGATCAAGTTCTGCCTTGACCTTCTCCTTATGTCGCAGATTGAGTCAATACGGTTGCTGCCTGATTGGTTTAGCATCTGGTTTCAAGGGAATCTTCATCTGACCTAGATCACCCAAAATACCTTTCATTTCAGAGAACTTCAGTAGGAAAGAGATCTTGGAACTCATGCAAAAACTCAGTGACCCTTCCCATCATCTCATCGTCCCAATAATCCCCAACATTCTCAAACTTGGGAGTGGCCTCCGTCCCAATATTGATCTTGCGAAGCTTCAAGGGTTGAATGAACGGATCACTTGGCACACCAGGTGGTACCACATCGCAACTTCCTTCAGACTCCGGAATGTTAACATTCCGCGGATCATCACCATCTTCAGGCCCACCGGTGATATTATAACATTCCATTATAGATTGCATCTGGAAGTGTGTGTGTGGATCCACTGGGTACGTCACAAGAACAACCTTGAGAACCACATCACGAATGATTTGCAGAGCATTATGGACATCCGGATTGGGATCAGCGAAACTAAACGTATGAGTGAAACATATGGTCAACTCCAACCAAGTAGTGATTTCTCCCCGTAATTCAGCTACATTATACCATGACCGCGACATTTCATCCAAGGTATGGATAAATGCATGGACCCACTCGTCTCTTGGGCGCGATGCCCATAATGTCTGACATTCCATCAGATGGCCTCCAGGATCGTTCCGACCATCATACTTCCCTGTGTGGTAGACCTCGGTGTCGCCGAAACGTACCATCATCAATATTCTGCATTTCGACCATCCATTGATGGATGCTTTGTGTGTCTCCCACTAGCATGCTGGAGTAGCCTTCAGTGCTTCGTCCAATGCCAGCAATCGCTATGGTTCTAAAACTCTTTCCTCGAACTCCGTCAGAAAGTTAGATAAGCCAGGAAGTCCTTCATATATTAGTAGTGTGACCGTTTCAGTCGTGACATGGCATAGCGACTGTGTGATCAATCCACACTTACAGAGCGACACCTCGTGTAAGTGGTTATGCCATTGTTCTAGCGTGTCATCAGAGTCCGAAGACGCAGAGCTGTCACTGCGCCATCTCAGCTCACCATTGGCAGTTGGATGAATATAGTCTTCGGAATGTTAAATGCATGGTCCCATCCACTGGGATCGTCGTCCTTTCCTGGCTCAACGTATCTGCGACCTTCAGTCGAATCCAACGGGGCTATGAATCTGAGATCACGGTTTTCAAAATTCATCATCTGCCGCTTGAAGTTGATTACCGCTCCACTGTTGTTAGCCCATCTGATCCCCAGCAACACAGGATATGAACCTCCTCCCTCAACCACTTCTATGACATCGAAGTCAGTGTAGGTCTTCATGCCCTCAATGTCCACCACCAACCGGGGGACTCTTCCAATCGGCGTTACTTTAGCGTGATTGGCCAACCGGAGCTATACAGGAGACCAGCTCAATGGGAGGCCCCCCATTTTCTGCCATGCCTGCTTGGTTAAGATGTTTACATCCGAACCAAGGTCCAGAATAACTGAATCAACATCGTAGTCTCCAATTTGAATATTCATCCGCATCTCCTTGCCAGTCTTCCTCCGTTGTAAGGAATTCACCATGGATTCCTAGCGTCTCCTTGGCAATCGCTGCAATAACCCCTCAATCTCGGCAAGCGCAACAGGATCCCTTGCCAACAACAAACAACTTTCCAGGAATTTCTGCAAAGTTCCAGACTACGCTGATGGACCAGCGTATGATGTGTCATCAAAGATAGGGGGCATGTCACAGACAATAGCCTTGCCTTTGTCCAACACCCATCGTGCCTGCTGGAACATGTCATGCTCTGAATTAATGTCAAATGACACCTTCTTCGGCCCGGCCAACCAGATCAGCAGATGTGAAGTGTCTTATCTTGTTTTTGCACCTCCCCGAGTGATCACCACAACAGCTGCATCATGTGGCCTGGGCTCTGCTCAGATTGTTGATACATTCGCACCCTGATTTTGGTTCAACAATGGATTCCCTGACTGGTTCATATTTTGATTAGCATTCTGAATTGGTCACTGGTTCTAGTTCTACACCGTTTGCTGCACCTAATTTTGCACAGGCTGTTGAGCCTGGTTCTGCAATTGCTGAATATTCCCTGCCTTCCATCGTGCAATCAACTGCGGGAAGTTCTCTATTGTATGGTCTGCAATGAAGCAAAATGTACACTGCGTCTGCAACAGTGGTAAATCTCGTTGATAGTGTCCCCATACCGCACAGTGATAGCATTGCACAGGTCCATGACCTCCTCATCCTCCTCCGTGACCAAATCCTCCACCGCGTCCACCCCTGAATCCTCCACGGAATCCACCCTATTGTTGATTGTACTGTTGCTGCATCGGAGCTAGTTGCATGCCTTGCCCTTGTTGTGCATACTGCGACTGTTGAACGTACTGTGGTTGTTGTGGAGCCATTTGCATCAGAGCATATTGCGGCACAAACTGTTGTTGTTGTTGCTGCGGTACAAACTGTACCTACGGTTGAGGTAGCGGCTGGGCTACTTGCTACTGCAGTGGTGGTTTTTGTATGGCACGCTGGTCATCCTTTACATAGAATGCATCGTTCATTCTCTCATGAAGCAACCCATATGCCCGGCAATCCTTGTCATCATGTCCCACCAATTTGCAGAAAGTGCAATATAGATTCATCGGCTTGGTGACCACCTTCTACATATATGGACATTCTTCATGACGGTGCCCAAATACCTGACAAATGCAACACCATGGCATGCCAACACCATTTAACAGGTTTGGCGCTCTTGAAACCAAATAGTTGCGGAAGTCGAGGCAATTATCCTTCATATGCCCTTCTCCTCGACATCGTGTACACCATACTTCTTCGTGCTGCTCCTTTCTCTTCTTCAAATCTTGCAGCTGTATGGCCAAGTTAGCCAGCTGTGTCTGTATCTGCGACATCTCGGCTGCATTTTCTCCAATCGACGACGCCTCCAACCGCATTGCAATCTCCAGAGCTTCACTAGGCATCGAGATGTTTTGTTGCAGCAATGGTAGCTGAATATGTGGCAGCAGTGCCGCGATGAACCACTCTTTATGTTGGATAGCGCTCATATCAAAACTAACCCTTTCCATCAACGTCTTGAACCGCTGGTCGAAATCCCACACCGTCTCATTGGGATACTGCTTAATTTCTTTCAATTCCATAATATATTGAGCCTCAGACTTGGGCTTTCTGAATTCTGCAATCAACCCATCCCGCATCTCATCTAGTGACTTCTCTGGGGCTCTTGTAGGGACTAGAACAAACTTCATAAACCAATCTAATGTACGACCTCACAGAGTTGTCGCTAACTGTCCTTTCTTAGCGGCATCATCAGTGATCTGTTTTACGGTCTAGACCGCTTCACACAAAAACCAATATTGTTATGGGTTATCTGTCCCACTCCCATGGAACAACGGTAACTTAGCATCATCGCCTGCCATCTTGGGCTTCCTTCCTGTAGGTACTGAACTACTAGTGATCAAGTTTTGTAGACCCGGTGGGGTCGAAGTGGTATTTCTCACTGGTTGACAGATAGTGAGCGGAGGTGTGGGTACATTGCTGCTAGGGTTAGGTCCTGCCTCTATCCTGGGCGTAGCCTATGCGTCCTTGTCTGGACTGTGAGGTCGCTTTGCCCCATGTGGTCTTCCTTCACGAACTTGTGGTTCAATCGCAGCAGGACCTTCTCCTATCCTCTGCCTCTTTTCCTGTCGAAACCTCGCTCCTCCCCTTGTAAGACCACTCTCTTCCTCGGCTTCACTCATAGTCTCGTCGTGACCCGCACCCATCTACCCCTGATCATTCCATGCACCGTCCCCCCTGCTGTCGCGATACCCACGACCTCCACCCACCAGGCTTCTTACTGATCTATATGCATTTTCAATATACCCTTTTCGCAAATAAGCATCTTAATGGACAGTTGGAGCGACATCAGGAACCATCCCCGGGGTTCGCAAAAAAAATATCTTTCGGCTTCACTATAGGACTTTTGCGTATCAACTGCGAATTCAGTAATATACCCCTCCAAGATGCTATCAAGCAACACTTCTACAGCCCGCGATGCTTTATTATCAACTTCTTGCAGTTCTTGGAACAACTCTGGGGTCCAGGTCGTCGGCTCACCACCTTGGTGGTTCCTCTTCCGATAGGTCAACTTTTCCAACCATTCGAACAAAAGGACTGGGAATTCATAGAAGAACCATTCGTGTGGACCGTCATGAATATATCTACCCACCCACTGATCTACCGTCAGTCGAGTGTTCCAGCTTTCTTCTTCGGCAAATTCTTGCAACCTCTGATCAAACCAGCTCTGTATCTCCGGTTGCATCGGATGCCACAACATATCCTCCTTTCACTTCGCACACGGTCTCGGCAACGGAACCATTTGTTGACTAAAACCCAGTCGATAGGGGTTCCCATCATTATCGACACCAACCCACCGCAATATCCCTAAGCACCAGCCTAGACAAGTTTTACCCTGCCCAACAACACCTGCAGAGCAGATGAGGTCTCACCTGAGGCGATCAAGGGAGAGTGGACGGAACCATGTTTCCCTCGAATGAAGGAGGATGATTGCGGTAACAATTACTCAAATTATCACAGCATCCAAAACAGATCTATGCATTCAAGATTAACATCATTTGTATCCATAGCATTATTCAACAGAGACATTCATTGCAACAATTATAATATTAAAAGATTAACTGCAGCAAGAAATCATCACAACATGCATTAACACAAAAGGTACACAGGGGATTTCACCAACAGTTCCATCATGTCATATTACTTCAGAAAAACCCTAATACAACATCTTTGCAAAACCAAATCTCAGCGATATCTCTTGATCTCAGAACATATGCAAAAAACGCTTCTCCCAGATATCCTACAACCTACAACTTTTTGTCTATATATAGGCTTCCACCTTTACAATGCTTGTCCACTTACTAACAACCTTCTAACCGACACTTGGACAAATGACTCAAACTCTAACTGACGCGGTCCAAATGACCCAGACAACCCACTTCTGCGGTACAATTAATCTCAAAATTACATATCATATGGTCCAATGACCCAAAAACCCGCATTCCGTGGTACTAATGACTCAAAAAATACATAAAATAATGTAGCCTTCTTCCTTCCGCGAAAACCGCCTGCCAACATAATTCAAAATAATAAAATCAATTAAAATAAAATCTTGAGTAAAACAATTCTTTTATTAACAATCCGTTTCATTTCTTTCTTTATGTTTCCCCAAACTTATATGTGTAATTCCAATTTGCATAATTGATTAGATGACTTCTTCTTGTTCTTGTCTAGGTACCTCTTCGGCGGGCCCCTCCAACAATTCCTTTCCTTTCTCGTGAGGAGAACTGTGTAGCGATCGAGGAGTCGTTACTGCAATCTATCGACTACACTTCTTGGAGACTAAGGGTTGCCGAGAGATAAGGTTCTCCTTATCGTGTGACCCTCAACTCTCGTACTCAACCAAGTCAGTATGGCCTTGCCCGTACAACACACATTTCCCCGGGCTAGCTTGCAAGCTTCCGGCTCGTGCGTGGAGTGCTAATTCAAGGTCGACGGTCTGTCGGCGTACAACTATGTGTTCTTTCCATTCGTACGACCCCTATAATTCCATTGTGGGTCAGTGAGTAAACCGTCTTACCTGCCACTGCACACACACATACTCAAGCACACATTAGTATCGCTGTGTTGATGCCTCGGATATCGTAGCATCAATCAGAAAGGGATTCTCCCGGAGAGATGATCCCAACTAGATTATCTCCCGTTTGGTATAGGCAATCCGTCCGGATAGCTGTTCCGGCAACCGTGGGTTTGGAGTTTAATTCCGATTATACCGGTTATGGCCCGATCCACCTTTCTTTTGGATTTTATGTTTTTTAAATGTGATGCAAGTGCCTAATTTATATCTGATCTAAATGCAAAAACTAAACAGATCTAAGTCTAAAACTGAAATAAATCTACCTATCCTTGCAAGGAACACATTTACAAGATGAGCAATGAGCTGTAACAGGTATCATAAAGAAAGAACAGATAGCCATTGATTCTTACAGGTAAAGCTACAGCAAGATAAAAGATCTTTAGAAGATAGCTTCTAATTTAATGTAAGACGCATCTGTTGCTCATGAAACAGAGAAGCAAAATTATTTAATCTAGATGCAAACTGAAAGAACAGATCTAAATCTAATAAAGAAACACATGAAATAAAACTAATTATCCCTGCAAGGAGCACATTTAGAAGATGAACAATGAGCTGTAACAGATATCTTAAAGAAAGAATGGATAGCCATTAAATCAGAAAGAGAAAGCTACAACCATGATAAAGATATCAGAAGATAGCTTCTGATTTCATATAAACGCATTCACTGCTCATGAAATGGAGAAATCGTTTACACAAAAATAAGCAAAATCATTTGTTGCAAAGAAATAGTTCAAATGACAAGAAAGATCTCACATTACAGGATGGAAATCACCAGAACAGTCCAATACACATCCATCTTTCGTTCCCATGCAAAACGTCCATCCCCCTGGCTTTTATTAGAAAATTCAATTTTACAGAACCGATACAAGATAGCTCGTACAGGTTTACAAAATTCCTTCCCTGCCAAAAGTCCTTCCTAATCTTTCCTAACTTCTATTTATAGTTACAAATCTGCCCTTTGGGCTGCCACCTAGCATCTTCCACTTGTCATCTACAAAAATTTCTCTCCTATAATAGACAAAATTGTGATTCTCTTTCTTTTACAAAATATTTAACAAAAGAGAATGGACAGTTGTCCCATAGCTCACACTTTATACATTTGAGAGTTTAACAAAATACACATAGCAGAAATGATGTTCTAATATCGTGTTGTCACTCTTGTGCGTGAGCTTCAGCTGGGAGAGGATCGCCCAAGTCAATTGATGCTGCTGCTGCTGCCTGGGAAGAAGGGATTGAGCTGGCTGGAATTTCTGCCACTGCTGGGGAAGAGGGAATTGAGCCTACTGTTGCTGTTGGAATGGCTGCTGGGAGAGAAGATTCTGGATTTGTTGTTGCTCCTGCTACTGCTGCTGCATTCTTCTCCTCCTCCGCTATGTAGCTATGCAAAATGCTAGTGTCCCTTATGACTATGTTTGCTGCAGCAGGGAGGAGGATTTTCTGAGAAGTCACATTTTTCCTAAGTTCTACCCCAATGCCCTGAACTTCTGTTACTGCAGCTTGATGCACTTCTTTAAGCAAGTGGTTGTGGACTGATGACATTCCAATATAATGCTGGAGGTCGTCAATTGCTAGGACATCAATCTTCTTAACATATTCAGTTTGGATGCCTAGTTCTTCCTTTAGTTCAGCCAAGCGTTGTTCCTCATCCGGGAAATCATCGAGGGATTGCGGGAAATTCAATTTGCACCTGTCATGCACTCCCTGGATCCTCTGATACAGACCGCTGATCCTATCCCTTGTTCCTTGCACACTGGCTATGAGCCTACTGCCACAGTTTCTGCAGAAGTCTAAAAGGGCCACATCTTCATTAAAACCCTCCACAGATTTGAATGGGAGATGTGTGGGGAAACCCCCTTTTCCTTCTCGCCATTTTATCTGGTTCAGGACATTTGCCTTGACACGGGTATGCTTGGCTTTGAGCCTATGGGCCTCCGCATTAATTTCTTTTAGCCTGACCACCATGGCCTTGAGCTTGCAAACTTCATTAGTGATTAGCCCCTGAGTCTCATGCGTTTGCCTCAGGATGCTGCAGGACAGCTCATGGAAGGGAGATATGTCCATCGTTCTACTCTCAGCTTGCTCTAATTGCTCAGCTATTGCCCACTTGTCTGCTTCCAGCTGGGATGCCTTTTCTTCCACTTCATTCTTCTCAGCTTCCACAATCATCATCTGGAGTGTTAGTTGGTCATTTTCCTCCTCTAGTTGGGTATACTTGTTTGACAACTCCTTATGCTCGGTGTACAGGCAATTATACTTGTTCACCACAAGATCCCTGTGGGCTTGCTCATTAGCCACAATTTGTTGTAGCGTACGAGCTCTCTTCTTTGTCAATACATTTTATCTAACTATAATCCCTACATTGTCCAGTGATGCTTTTGCTGTTTCTACAGCTGTGGATGCCATAGCAAAGGGGTCTTGATCTGTATTCTTCATTATAGTGACCTCTTGGTGGGTAATGATGTCCTCATGGAAGGGACTTTTGATCCTCTCTTCCGATTTGAGGACCATTGCTTTTCTTTTCTTGTCATAGACAAACTCATTCCACCTGGACACCGTATGTTTTCTTGATGGAGTGTACCGGACAATTGGGCGGTCCATAATGTCTATTTCTTCTTCAGCAGGTGGGGTCCGGACTTCCTAAGCTGGATCTACGCCCTTATTTTGGGTACCAGAGCCACCTGCTTGAGATGCGTCTATTTCCATGTCTTGGACACCGGACCCACTTGCTTGGGCATCTTCCCCTGCTTTCAGCTCTTCTTCCGCTTTCCGTTCTGCCTCAACTTCCTGTTCTCCTTTCCGTAGCCTTTCATCTTCGGCCTCTTTCTGCTGCTGGGAATCCTCAGCCTCTTTTTGCAGCCTTTCATTTTCGGCTTCTTGTTGCATTCTTGCCGCTTCAGCTTCCTATTGCAACCTGGCTTCCTCAGCCTCCTGCAGTAACCTTGCTTCCTCTCTTAATCTGAGCTCTTCCTGAGCTCGGGCCTCATCAGCTTCTTTCTCCTTCTGTTGAATGGTCTTCTGGATCTTGGTGGAGCTAGAACTTACTCCACTGCCTTGGCAAAAGGTTCACAGCTCAGCCATGTTGCTGATGCCCCTGAATACCTCGTCCTCGGCATCGGGGTAGTGCGAGTATTCAAAATGAGCGTAGATGTCCCTACAATGCTCGGCCACTTTCCCTTTTCTGTCGTTCCTGTGGAAGATCACCTCACCGAAGTGGAAAGCTTTCAGTTCCTGCACAAACTCTTCAGCTGAGGCAACCCCCGAGAACTTGTAAGCACCTATGCAGAAAGGTAGAGGGGGAAAGGAAGCCTTGTGTTGTTTGTGGAGTATTGCTCCAATTCCATCCAGGAAGATTTGTCTTACTGCTTCCTTGAGGACCACATAATCTGTGGCATACTGCGGCAAAATGTATGGGGGCTTAGTCCCTCCAAACATTCTTAGGTAGGTGCCTTGCTCTGAAAAGTAAAAATCCCCGTAATTCTCAAGGACTTCCACAGCGTTCTCTGACAGGCAGTTGGGCTCCTCCTTGAATAACTTCTCATATAAGGGCATGATGAACCTCACATATGAGTTTGTAGCTAGGTTTGTAATTCTGGGCCCACATCATCTTGAAAGTGGTATAAACCGGGGTGGTGGCCTTATCCCATGTGCACCCCAATTTGGGGAAGTCCACCTTGGCCAAAATACAGTCAATCAGATATGAGGACATGAAAAATTTAGCCTTCTTCAAGGCTAGTCCTTCTCTAGCAGCAACTATCATTGAGGCCAAACTATCTGACAGGAGAGTGGCCCAGTCAAACACAGTTCCTTTAAACGCCACAAAGTGGATAATAGGGACCCACTGAATCTTGTACACGGTGCCATCTGGCATGCCGAAGATTCTGCACAGCATCAAGGCGATCAATCTGAAAGGAGGTCTCAGATTTTGTACGTCATATTCGTCACTACCTTTCTTTCTTAGATGCTTGCCTACGACCAGCAGCCTTTTGGCCATCTCAACGTTGTCCATTTTTCCCAACCATTCATCAGTCAAAGCTTGCTGGGAGCGGGGAAATTTATAGGCTGTGGCAATGTATGATAGGTGGAATGAGGCAATGGCTACTTTCCCGCTGTCATTTATCACTCTTCCTTCCGCATCGGCATGCTGGAGTATCCATCCGATTACTTCAGCACAGGGGAATAGTTCAGGGCGGGTAGCAGCTCTGGTTATGCCTGAAGCTTTGATATTTAGATAAATTGGCCCCTCTTCTAACAACATGTCCGGGACATCCTGGTCTCGGATCATTCTGCAAATGTCACCCCAACGGATTTCTGGAGGAACACCGGTGGTGCACCTAGTATCCTGGAGTGAGGTCTCAGTTTTAAGTGGTGCAGGCTTTTTCTCTGTCATCTTAGCCTTCTTCTTACCACCTTTTGGCATTTTGACTTATCCCTGATAGCACCCACATACAAGTCATTATGAAATTGAGCAACATATTGTGAGATTTTAACAAAAGCATTACCCATTTAACCAGGCCAATGAGATATATGAATAAACTGTGAAACTGTATGCTGGGAGCAAATACACTATTCCAAATAAGAAATCTAGATTAAATCCTCTTAATTCTTAAAAGGGACAAGGTTCGGAATGCTCCCGAAAGGGTAGGTGTGTTGCGGAAGCCACTTGCTCTCGGCCCAGCTGCCAGGGGAAAAGGGTGACCTTCGTCACGATGCTTTTAATGATTAGTGGTGGGCGAGTCTGAGGTCGAAACAAATTTAAAAACTAGACTAGGGATGACCCTCCGTGTTGACACACAGGCGAGGGGTTTTAGCCCAGACGCTATTGTTATTTATAATATTTGATGGGGCGTCCTATGGTTGGTTTGAGTTTGAGCGAGGGTGATGGTGCCCGGAGAAAGACTGACGAAAAAGGCTCGGGCGGCCATAGTTTCGGGTTTCGGCTGGCGTAGTTTAAACATTCACGGCGTTTGGTGACTTCGAATGCGAAGAACAACGACGTATGCGGCTTGCAGACTGACGGTCTAACATTTTAAGATTTCTATGTTTTGTATGACGAAACAAATGAAAACTAAGCCGTATTTGACGTGCAAAATAGCCTATGATGGGCATTTTGCCCGTCGAAATCCAACCAATGCCTATCGTTTTCAAAAAAAGGACAACCCAATAGCAATTTTACGCGTAGAAGGGAAAGATTTAATGGTTAAGATCCTACCTGGCACCGACGAGGATAGCTGACTGAGCTGGTCGTGAACGTGGTCGAGCAAGCTGAGCTGGAACGGTCGCGCGGCGTCCAACAATGGTTTGCCAATCGACAAATAACGATGTGTTGGCTCGTACCCCCCACCGCTTATTTAAATAAGATGGGCACGTGCGGCATTCAATTTTGGTGGGTGGCGCAATTAAACGCGGTTTAAATATTGGTACGTCGACGTCAAATCAAAAATTCTTGATTCACGCGCGACCGCCTCCTGCGGGACAAACTTGCGAATCTCATCTGCCGTTGCGGAAGGATATAGTGGAAGCTTCCGCCGTTTTGGGACGCGTTGCGGAAGGAAAACTGAAAACGTTCCGCAAAAGGCTCCTGCATTGCGGAAGGAAAACTGAAAACGTTCCGCAAAAGGCTCCCGCGCCGCGGAAGGAAAACTCAAAGCGTTCCACAAAAGGCTCCCGCGTCACGGAAGGATAACGCAAAGGCTTCTGCTGTTTCGGGAGAGAATGGTGAAGCTCCCCGCCGTTTCGGGAGGAGTTGATGAACGGCTTCCGCAAAAGGACGTGAATGTTTAATTCTTTCGGCGCCCCTTTTCGGGATGCTATCGCGAAGGCCTCCGAAATTGCGGAGAGCTTTCGCCAATGGCTTCTGCCGTTTCGAAATGAAAAGTTGAAGGCTTCCGCAACATTTCAAAGAAAAAATTCTAAGTTCTTTTCAAAGCTTCGGGGAGATTTGACGAATGGCGCCCGCCGTTTCGAAGGGAAAAACCGCATTCCTCCGCGACTGCGGAAAGTTTTACCGAAAAGCTCCGCCGTTTCGGAAAGAATTACCCAATGGCTGCTGCAACTTTCCAACGAAAAATTTCTAAGTCTCTTTCGGGAGTTTTATGCGAACGGCTTCCGCAAGTTTCGGGCGGCTTCGTTGAATTCTTCCGCCGTTTCGGGAGGAATTCATCAGAAGCTTCCGAAAAAAAAATTTAACGAAGACTTTCAAATCTTTTCGGGAGGTTTAGACGAATGGTTCACGTTGTTTCGGGAGGAAAACCCGAATGTCTCCGCAATTTATCGAAATTTTTTTCTAAGTCTTTATCGGAAAGCTCAGGCGAATGGTTTCCACAGTTTCGGGAGAACAACTTGAATCTCTCCGCAATTTATTCAACGAAAGTTTCTAAGTCCTTTTGCGGGAGTTTAAACAAAAGGCTTCCGCCACTGCGGGGTTTTAGCAAATCGTCCCGCGACTTCCAGGGAGACTTCATGAAAAATTTCTGTTGGGAAACAAGATTTTCTGGCAGACTTGGAGTTTTTCATGGCAAGATTTTCTGTTAAGAAACAAAGATAAAAGCTGGGAATGGCCCTTAAGGCAACCTTTCTAAAAAAATAAAGGAGGGGCCCCAATATGTACAAAATTTTGGGGGGTATGTTGCTGCAACAACAATGGCGAGTCGCTGGCGAACACAGATCTCTGAAAATTCCTCTTCATGGTCCGAAACCTAATCAAAGACATCCATCCTAGGTGCACTACTCAGCTGAGCATTTTAAATTCATGTGAGGGGAAGAAGGCACTTTACCTGCTAGCCATTGGGGGAAGGGGAGCTTTGACCGAGACATCTTCACCACTCTCAAAGGGCCAACATATGAGATTCATTTTTAGGAGGGTCGTCTTTCAGAAGGTCACTTCTGCCGGACTCCACAGGATTTGCAACACTTTTCTCATGGACACTATTGCTCTTGTTCCTCATTCCCATGCTGCTTGCATCCTTTTGGATGTTTGTACTTTGGACATCTTAGCTGTTTGAGCCTTCCAGAGATATTTTCTTTTGGACATGATTTTTGATTTAGGCTCCTTAATCCATAATGTCCTTTTGTGTGAGTTAGAAATTTTATTGATTTGATCAAGCCTCACGGATGGAGAGGAGCCTATTTTGGGCTGAGCCTTTTGGACAACCTTCTTGATTTTACATGTCTTTTGCTTTTGTCTCAGCCATGCTTTAATTGAGGCGAGAATCTCTGGAAAACAGACTCTTGGGTACTAGCCATTTTGGCTGTTAAATTTGCAGCATGGAGTCATTTCAATACCCTATGTCCTCGAGGTGTGCTACTTTCCGTGGGTCCAACTTTAATAACCTTCTTGAGATGCCTTTAAAGTGTGAGAATGAGTGGAGCCCAACGATAGTAGTGAAGATGGTCATGGGCCTCTGCTATTTTGGACATGATTAGTGTGACTAGTAGAGTAGGCTTCCTTCCTTCTAAATATTTCAGCAACAGCACAATAGACAGAATTCATTTGAGCATAGTTCCAGACTCATGGGTTGCGAGATTTCTTCCACAAATCTATCCTCAACGGGGAACTCAACAAAAGGGGTTTCGAAAAACGAAACTTGTTGCACAGGTCCAAATGACAAAGACAGAAACAGAATGGCCGAAAATAAAGCAACAATAAAAGAAAACTTTTTATATGTACAGGAAGTCTCGAAGAGACTATGCGAAGTATTGTTTCAGAGCGAGGCCATTAAGAGGAAGGGTTACTTCTTCTCCCTCGAGATTTGTCAATTTGTAAGTGGATGGGCCTAATTTTGCCGAAATCTGGTACGGACCTACCCATAGATGTTGGAACTTCATATGCATTCCCTTGCCTTTGTGATTATGGTCCCATTTCAGGACTAAGTCCCCAACTTCAAAGCTTCTCTTTCCAGACTTCCTCTTATCGAACCATCTTTTAACTATGTCTTGATGTTGATGAAATCGGTCTTTAGCCTTTTGTCGGGCTTCTTCAAGTTGAAGCAGGGTATTGATACTGGATTGTAAGGTTTGGCTACCAGAACCCCGAGATGCTTGGGATAACTGTAAGGATGGAAGCAAGATGTTTGGGGGGAGGATGGATTCCTTGCCATAGACAAGAGTGAAAGGGGAAACACCTAAAGCGTTCTTGGGGGTCACCCTATCTTCCCATAAGGCGTTTGGGAGAGCTACATGCCAACTTTTATGGTTTTCTATCACAGTCTTCTTAAGAATTTGAATCAGATTCTTGTTTGAGGATTCAGCTAATACGTTCCCCTGAGGATAATAATTGGCTGAATAATGCAACTTAATTCCCCATTCATACACAAATTCATTCATCTTGCAAGACGAAAAATAAGTAGCATTATCAAAAACAAGGGAAATTGGAACCCCAAACCTGGTTATGATGTTCTCTTTCAAGAAGCTGATGACCGCGTCTTCATTGACCTTGCGCAAAGGGATAGCCTCCGTCTACCTAGTGAAGTAGTCAGTAGCCGTCAGGATGTATCGATGTTGCAACGAAGAATTTGGATTTATTTCTCCGATAACATCTATACCCCACTACTCAAAAGGCTCAGAGATGATCACTGGCTGCAATGGTCCTGCTGCCTTGGGTAACTTTCCGGCACTTCTTTGACAAACATCACAGTTTCATGCATACGTATGGGCATCTAGGAACAGAGTGGGCCAATAGTAACCAGCTCTTAATATCTTGTGTGATGTCATCTCTCCTGAATAATGTCCACTTGCGGGGCCATCATGCAATTCCTTGACAACTTTGTTTGCATCTTCCTTTTCCAAACACCTAAGGAGAACTCCATCATAATTCTTCCTGAAAAGAATCCCATCAATGATTTGATAAGGTGTTGATTTCAAGCGGAGTGCCCTTCTTTTCTTAGAGTTCCAGTGCTCAGGTAGATATCCCTGCTGCTAATAGTGCACCAGATCCCTATACCATGACTGGGGAGTTGTGAAGATATGACACACTTCAACCTAATTTAACTCAGCTTCATTCCTCCAAAGTTGTTCTTCGCCAGTCGAGTTTCTCGCAAGTAACTTGCACAGGCCTTGTCCTTTGATGATCGTGGCTGGTTTAAATTCCAAATCATATTCTTGAAGAGCTGTGACCCAGTTCCCTCTCCTTTCTCCCAATTCCTTTTGAACGAAAAGGGATCTAACAGCTGGGTGGGGAACTATGACTTTAGTTCTGTTCTTCAGAATGTATGGCCTAAACTGCTTGACTACTTTGAAGACAACATATGCATGCTTGTCAACCACGGGATAGTTCAGCTCAGCCCCCTGCAGACCAATGCTCATAAACGAAATTGGGTATTCGTCCCCCAGCTCTACCTTTTGCGTGAGTACAGCTGCGAGAGAGTCATCTAAGCGAAGGTATACAAGATGAAATCCTTATCAAAATCTGGGCTTCTTAAGGAAGGAGCCTTAGCTACAGCTACCTTGATATCTCTAAATGCGTCCTTCTCCAAATCTGTCCACTTGAATTGTATGCTTTGTTTAACCATCTGTTGCAATGGCTTAACAATTTGTGCGAAATCTGGAACAAATCTGCGGACAAAATTGATGGTGCCCATAAAGGACTGCATAGATTTCTTGTTGTGAGGCATTGGAATCTTATTAATGGCTTGGACTCTTTCTTGATCAATTGACACTCCCCTTTTGGAGATGATATGACCCAAGAGCTTACCTTCGGGAACAACAAACACGCTCTTCTTGGGATTCAGGGAAATACCATACTTCCGGCAACGATCAAAGATATGTCTCAGATGAACAACATGATCTTCCCTTTTCTTTGAAAATACTGTAACATCATCTAAGTATACAACCACGCATTGTCCACCCAATCCTCGGAAGGCAATATCCATCGCCCTTTGGAATGTAGCTCCTGCATTTATTAGACCAAATGGCATCCTTCTGTACGCGAAAGTTCCCCACTTAGTTCGGAAAGTAGTCTTAAGACGATCTTCTTCGGCTACTAGCACTTGATTGTAACCAGAGAAACCATCAAGGAGAGAAAACAATTCGGATCCTGACACCATTTGAAGGATTTGTTCCATCGAAGGGACGGGGTAGTTGTCTTTATCCGAAGCTTTGTTTAAATTTCTGAAATCTACACATAGCCTTATCTCTCCCGACTTCTTTCTTACGGGAACCAAGTTTGCAACCCATTCAGAATGCCGGACCTTAAAGATTATCTTAGCATCCAGGAGCTTCTTTAATTCCTTTTGGATCAACGGTTCTAGAGTGGGATGCATTCTCCTTAACTGCTGCTGAAATGGCTTGACGCCCGCTTTCATTGGTATAGCATGCTGAATAATGCGGACGTCATACGTCTTCAGATCTTCATAGGTCCATGCGAAAACATCCTTGTATTGTTTAAACAATTTGATGAACCTGTCTCTTTCTCCTGGTGAACAACATTTGCCAAGGTTGACAAATTTTGGTTCTGCCTCGGTACCCAAATTAACTAACTCATGTTGCATTGATGAGCTGTTAGTTTTGGTATTAGCTGGCCTTTTGAACTTATTTTGAAGATCGAACAGCATTTCGAGGGACCTGACCCCCTTGGGCATGAAATTTGCTTTCTCCTCATCCTTCTTCATCAAATCAGCATCGTGTTCTTCTTCATCTATTGTAGCTCCTTGAAAGCTATATTCGTTTGTTAGGAAGCTGATAATTTGTTCATCATCATCGAAGACTCTGAAGTTTTTGATGTTATCGGGAACGGAAGGCCTGAAAATCAATTCAATTGAGCATTTATTATTTGACGGCACCAATCTAGAAGCAGATGTTGCTAACAAATCAACAGCAGAATTTTGCAATCTAGGAATTGATTTTATATTGAAAGCATCAAAATGCATAATTAAATCCCATACCTCAGCCTGATAACCCTTCAAATGAGGTGAGAGACAATGAATGGTGTCCCTTACCTGCCTTACAACTATCTCGGAGTCACCAAAGACCTTGAGGTACTTAACATTTAAGCCAATGGCCTTCTTTAATCCATGTACCAAAGCTTCATATTCAGCGGTGTTATTAGTACAATCGAATTCTAATCTACAAAACAAAAAATACTTGTTTCTTTTTGGATCCATTAGCACACAACCGGCTCCGGATCCTTCCAGAGTTTTAGAACCATCAAAGTATAATGTCCAAAAGATATCTTTAGATTCAACTAAGTTAGTCTCTTTGTGATCTATGTCAGTAACTAAATTGACTATGTTACAATCAACATCATCAGCCCGAGAGAAATGAAGGAGATCGGACTGTTTATCTGATTCATGACTAATGGTTTCAGACTGATAATTACCCGGATCCATTTCTAAGAAATAATTCCCCAGAACCGAGGATGAGAAAGCTACAGCCTCATTCTTTTCTTCTAACTGAGTTACGTTTTGCTTCATATGAGGTTCCCTAAGAACTTTAATCTGATTCTGTCTGTTCTGATAAGGCAACCATAGGTGGGACCAATCAGTAGCAAAGTAGCCACTCAGCTTGGTAGACCAATCCCTACTTAAAATCAGACCATAGGATTCAGGAATATCGACCACCATTATGTCAATGAATTGACAGACTCTAGGGTCAGCTGATAGTCTAATTAGAACATCTTTCATCTCCCCAATTACTTTGACAGCGGTCCTATCTAATTGGATAATTTGAGCTGGAGACGGAACAAGCTGCCTGTTAATCTTTTTACAAATTGACAGTGGCGTAATGTTTGAGGATGCTCCAGAATCTACCAAACAGTTGTGAACATTGCGGTTGAAAATTTCAAAAGTCAATAGGAATGGCAAAGTTTGAGATTTAGACTTCCCACCGATGCTAGCCTCATTAATTTCTAGATTGTTTTGAGAATCCGTTAATGGAGTGCTGATCTAGGGTTGTAGAACATGCAACAGTTTGTCTCGTTGATGGGGTAAGCTGCACATGTCAAATATTGACACATTCGCTTTGACTTTTTTGATATCTTCAATAATATCATATCCTATATCAGATTCGTTCCCAATTCGAGTTGGCTGATCTGTTTTGCTCGTTGTGACCTTAGGTAGCTGAACTGTTGTGTCAGCGTTTGGCTGCTTGGTCGCTGTTTAGATAACTTTGGGTTGTGGTGGAATAATCGTTATATGTCTCCTAGGCGGTTCTTTTGAGACTTTAGGCTTATGAGGAGCTGTGCTTGGCGCAGGATCGACAATTGGGCCTTTGCTACGAGTAGCAATGTTTACAGTGGAGGGAGAACTTTCTATGTGATCTTCTTCTGCTGATTCAGTCATAGGTACCCAATCCCATAGCACCATAGTAGTGTCCAGGGTTGGTTCCTCTAACTCAGGGTTCGATTCTTCTGGAGAATCATCTTGGTCTGGGATCTGTGAATCTAGCATTTGGTTCATGACTAAGCTCATGGAATTAATCCATTGCGGGCAGCTCTTTTCTGAATGTGGTTCTTGATGAAAAGTGCAGAAATTTTCCATCCCGATTTCGTTCAAGTTTAAGACAGGGGAAGTATTCATTGGTGGATGAGTTTGATCACCGTCCTCCCTTCTTTTATAAAATGGCTTGAAAGGTTTCCTAGATGTGCTAGCAGCCTTGTCTTTCTCGAGATCTACAATTTTATTAGATAATTTCTGCATCATCTTGACTACATTTTCCATGTCTGTAGATGGCTCTTCTTTACCTCTAGTGAGCAGCAAAGGTTTTTTGCTAGCTGTTGGTTTTGGTTCTACATCTAAGGCATGTTTAGCAATGCTGTCAGCTTCTTCTTCTACCTTTCTAGCTTCCTCAAAGTTCTCTATCAAGGTAGTTTTCTTGGATCTTTTTACGAACATTGCGATTGGTCCTTCAAGAGCTGTTGTGTAGTTTTCAATCAGGGATTCCTCTGCGGGTTTATTAGCTTCACTGAAGTTATTTAACAGCGTTGTGAATCTTTGATTGAAATCTTGAACCTTTTCTTTCTTTTCCATTCTCATGGATAAGAGTTCTTTCATAAGTGTGGCCACAGTCTTTTGGTTTCCGTATTTCTTTAAAAAGCATTTTTCGAATTCATCCCAACTAGAGATTGAGCTGGGTTGTAGGCTAAAGTACCAAGATGATACCTTTGGCTCGAATGTATATGGAAACAACCTGCAGACTACGTCTTCATGTTGTACGTTCAAAAGGTTCAGAGCTAAGTAGAAACTCTTGAGGTGGTCTTCCGCCGAAATGGCTTTCCTAGGATCAAACTTAGGCAAGACCTTTTCCGGATTCTTTGGAAGATTATGGAATGGTCCAGCTAGGTTCAGCGCTCCTCTTGCTCTCCAAGCAGGTACAGCCATGTTTGGATGTGGAGAACCTGGCGGACAATTGTAAGGGGAATTCTGTGGGGTACTCTTGGGAGTGGTAAGTTCTTCGAGGTTTTCTTGGTCTAAATTTTTTTTTGAGTTTTCAAGATCTGCCTTGTTAAGGGTGTCTGAAATTTCTTCCAAAGTCAAATTCACAAGTTCCTCAAAACTTTGAACAAGAATTGAATCTCGGGTATACTGTGGCTCCTTTCTAGGGGTAGTTTTCTTAGGGAGTAAATTTACAGCGTTTAAACCACCTAGCTGCCTAACGTAGGATCTGGTATGTCTTCTCAAATCCTCTATTTCTGTAAAAGGGACAGCGTATAAAGCTTCCTGAGGCTCAGGATCAGAAATGAGGCGTTCTTGATTTCATAATTCAAGGTCTGGGCTGTTTGAAATGCTTTCTTTAAGCGGGTTTTCGGTGTCATCTATGACAGTGGAAGATTTTCCTCTATCAGCCATGCACTTTCGGCCCTCCTTCTAGAGCCAAAAACTGTTGATGCCTCGAATATCGTAGCATCAATCAGAAAGGGATTCTCCCCGAGAGATGATCCCAACTAGATTATCTCCCATTTGGTATAGGGAATCCGTCCGGCTAGCGGTTCCAACAACCGTGGGTTTGGAGTTTAATTCCGATTATACCGGTTATGGCCCGATCCACCTTTCTTTTGGATTTTATGTTTTTTAAATGTGATGCAAGTGCCTAATTTATATCTGATCTAAATGCAAAAACTAAACAGATCTAAGTCTAAAACTGAAATAAATCTACCTATCCTTGCAAGGAACACATTTACAAGATGAGCAATGAGCTGTAACAGGTATCATAAAGAAAGAACAGATAGCCATTGATTCTTACAGGTAAAGCTACAGCAAGATAAAAGATCTTTAGAAGATAGCTTCTAATTTAATGTAAGACGCATCTGTTGCTCATGAAACAGAGAAGCAAAATTATTTAATCCAGATGCAAACTGAAAGAACAGATCTAAATCTAATAAAGAAACACATGAAATAAAACTAATTATCCCTGCAAGGAGCACATTTAGAGGATGAACAATGAGCTGTAACAGATATCTTAAAGAAAGAATGGATAGCCATTAAATCAGAAAGAGAAAGCTACAGCCATGATAAAGATATCAGAAGATAGCTTCTGATTTCATATAAACGCATTCACTGCTCATGAAATGGAGAAATCGTTTACACAAAAATAAGCAAAATCATTTGTTGCAAAGAAATAGTTCAAATGACAAGAAAGATCTCACATTACAGGATGGAAATCACCAGAACAGTCCAATACACATCCATCTTTCGTTCCCATGAAAAACGTCCATCTCCCTGGCTTTTATTAGAAAATTCAATTTTACAGAACCGATACAAGATAGCTCGTACAGGTTTACAAAATTCCTTCCCTGCCAAAAGTCCTTCCTAATCTTTCCTAACTTCTATTTATAGTTACAAATCTGCCCTTTGGGCTGCCACCTAGCATCTTCCACTTGTCATCTACAGAAATTTCTCTCCTATAATAGACAAAATTGTGATTCTCTTTCTTTTACAAAATATTTAACAAAAGAGAATGGACAGCTGTCACATAGCTCACGCTTTATACATTTGAGAGTTTAACAAAATACACATAGCAGAAATGATGTTCTAATATCATGATGTCACTCTTGTGCGTGAGCTTCAGCTGGGAGAGGATCGCCCAAGTCAATTGATGCTACTACTGCTGCCTAGGAAGAAGGGATTGAGCTGGCTGGAATTTCTGCCACTGCTGGGGAAGAGGGAATTGAGCCTACTGTTGCTGTTGGAATGGCTGCTGGGAGAGAATATTTTGGATTTGCTGTTGCTCCTGCTACTGCTGCTCCTTTCTTCTCCTCCTTCGCTATGTAGCTATGCCAAATGCCAGTGTCCCTTATGACTATGTTTGCTGCAGCAGGGAGCAGGATTTTCTGAGAAGTCACATTTTTCCTAAGTTCTGCCCCAATGCCCTGAACTTCCGTTACTGCAGCTTGATGCACTTCTTTAAGCAAGTGGTTGTGGACTGATGACATTCCAATATAATGCTGGAGGTCGTCAATTGCTAGGACATCAATCTTCTTAACATATTCAGTTTGGATGCCTAGTTCTTCCTTTAGTTCAGCCAAGCGTTGTTCCTCATCCGGGAAATCATCGAGGAATTGCGGGAAATTCAATTTGCACCTGTCATGCACTCCCTGGATCCTCTGATACAGACCATTGATCCTATCCCTTGTTCCTTGCACACTGGCTATTAGCCTACTACCACAGTTTCTGCAGAAGTCTAAAAGGGCCACATCTTCATTGAAACCCTCCACAGATTTGAATGGGAGATGTGTGGGGAAACCCCCTTTTCCTTCTCGCCATTTTATCTGGTTCAGGACATTTGCCTTGACACGGGTATGCTTAGCTTTGAGCCTATGGACCTCCGCATTAATTTCTTTTAGCCTGACCACCATGGCCTTGAGCTTGCAAACTTCATTAGTGATTAGCCCCTGAGTCTCATGCGTTTTCCTCAGGATGCTGCAGGACAGCTCATGGAAGGGAGATATGTCCATCGTTCTGCTCTCAGCTTGCTCTAATTGCTCAGCTAATGCCCGCTTGTCTGCTTCCAGCTGGGATGCCTTTTCTTCCGCTTCATTCTTCTCAACTTCCACAATCATCATCTGGAGTGTTAGTTGGTCCTTTTCCTCCTCCAGCTGGGTATACTTGTTTGACAACTCCTTATGCTCGGCGTACAGGCAATTATACTTGTTCACCACAAGATCCCTGTGGGCTTGCTCATTAGCCACAATCTATTGTAGCGTACGAGCTCTCTTCTTTGTCAATACATTTTCTCTAACTATAACCCCTACATTGTCCAGTGATGCTTTTGCTGTTTCTACAGCTGCGGATGCCATAGCAAATGGGTCTTGATCTGTATTCTTCATTATAGTGACCTCTCGGTGGGTAATGATGTCCTCATGGAAGGGACTTTTGATCCTCTCTTCCGATTTGAGGACCATTGCTTTTCTTTTCTTGTCATAAACAAATTCATTCCACCTGGACACCGTATGTTTTCCCGATGGAGTGTACGGGACAATTGGGCGGTCCATAATGTCTATTTCTTCTTCAGCAGGTGGGGTCCGGACTTCCTAAGCTGGATCTATGCCCTTATTTTGGGTACCAGAGCCACCTGCTTGAGATGCGTCTATTTCCATGTCTTGGACACTGGACCCACTTGCTTGGGCATCTTCCCTTGCTTTCAGCTCTTCTTTCGCTTTCCGTTCTGCCTCAGCTTCCTGTTCTCCTTTCCGTAGCCTTTCATCTTCAGCCTCTTTCTGCTGCTGGGCATCCTCAGCCTCTTTCTGCAGCCTTTCATTTTTGGCTTCTTGTTGCATTCTTGCCACTTCAGCTTCCTATTGCAACCTGGCTTCCTCAGCCTCCTGCAGTAACCTTGCTTCCTCTCTTAATCTGAGCTCTTCCTGAGCTTGGGCCTCATCAGCTTCTTTCTCCTTCTACTGACTGGTCTTCTGGATCTTGGTGGAGCTAGAACTTACTCCACTGCCTTGGCGAAAGGTTCGCAGCTCAGCCATGTTGCTGATGCCCCTGAATACCTCTTCCTCGGCATCGGGGTAGTGCGAGTAGATGTCCCTACAATGCTCGGCCACTTTTCCTTTTCTGTCGTTCCTGTGGAAGATCACCTCACCGAAGTGGAAAGCTTTCAGCTCCTGCACAAACTCTTCGGCTGAGGCAACCCCCGAGAACTTGTAAGCACCTATGCAGAAAGGTAGAGGGGGAAAGGAAGCCTTGTGTTGTTTGTGGAGTATTGCTCCAATTCCATCCAGGAAGATTTGTCTTACTGCTTCCTTGAGGACCACATAATCTATGGCATACTACGGCAAAATGTATGGGGGCTTAGTCCCTCCAAACATTCTTAGGTAGGTGCCTTGCTCTGAAAAGTAAAAATCCCCGTAATTCTCAAGGACTTCCACAGCGTTCTCTGACAGGAAGTTGGGCTCCTCCTTGAATAACTTCTCATATAAGGGCATGATGAACCCCTCACAGATGAGTTTGTAGCTAGGTTTGTAATTCTGGGCCCACATCATCTTGAAAGCGGTATAAACCGGGGTGGTGGCCTTATCCCATGTGCACCCCAATTTGGGGAAGTCCACCTTGGCCAAAATACAGTCAATCAGATATGAGGACATGAAAAATTCAGCCTTCTTCAAGGCTAGTCCTTCTCTAGCATCAACTATCATTGAGGCCAAACTATCTGACAGGAGATTGGCCCAGTCAAACACAGTTCCTTTAAATGCCACAAAGTGGATAATAGGGACCCACTGAATCTTGTACACGGTGCCATCTGGCATGCTGAAGATTCTACACAGCATCAAGGCGATCAATCTGAAAGGAGGTCTCAGATTCTGTACGTCATATTCGTCACTACCTTTCTTTCTTAGATGCTTTCCTGCGACCAGCAGCCTTTTGGCCATCTCAACGTTGTCCATTTTTCCCAACCATTCATCAGTCAGAGTTTGCTGGGAGCGGGGAAATTTATAGGCTGTGGCAATGTATGCTGGGTGGAATGAGGCAATGGCTACTTTCCCGCTGTCATTTATCACTCTTCCTTCCGCATCGGCATGCTGGAGTATCCATCTGATTACTTCAGCACAGGGGAATAGTTCAGGGCGGGTAGCAGCTCTGGTTATGCCTGAAGCTTTGATATTTAGATAAATTGGCCCCTCTTCTAACAACATGTCCGGGACATCCTGGTCTCGGATCATTCTGCAAATGTCACCCCAACGGATTTCTGGAGGAACACCGGTGGTGCACCTAGTATCCTGGAGTGAGGTCTCAGTTTTAAGTGGTGCAGGCTTTTTCTCTGTCATCTTAGCCTTCTTCTTACCACCTTTTGGCATTTTGACTTATCCCTGATAGCACCCACATACAAGTCATTATGAAATTGAGCAACATATTGTGAGATTTTAACAAAAGCATTACCCATTTAACCAGGCCAATGAGATATATGAATAAACTGTGAAACTGTATGCTGGGAGCAAATACACTATTCCAAATAAGAAATCTAGATTAAATCCTCTTAATTCTTAAAAGGGACAAGGTTCGGAATGCTCCCGAAAGGGTAGGTGTGTTGCGGAAGCCACTTGCTCTCGGCCCAGCTGCCAGGGGAAAAGGGTGACCTTCGTCACGGTGCTTTTAATGATTAGTGGTGGGCGAGTCTGAGGTCGAAACAAATTTAAAAACTAGACTAGGGATGACCCTCCGTGTTGACACACAGGCGAGGGGTTTTAGCCCAGACGCTATTGTTATTTATGATATTCGACGGGGCATCCTATGGTTGGTTTGAGTTTGAGCGAGGGTGATGGCGCCCGGAGAAAGACTAACGAAAAAGGCTCGGGCGGCCATAGTTTCGGGTTTCGGCTGGCGTAGTTTAAACATTCACGGGGTTTGGTGACTTCGAATGCGAAGAACAACGACGTATGCGGCTTGCAGACTGACGGTCTAACATTTTAAGATTTCTATGTTTTGTATGACGGAACAAATGAAAACTAAGCCGTATTTGACATGCAAAATAGCCTATGACGGGCATTTTGCCCGTTGAAATCCAACCAATGCCTATCGTTTTCAAAAAAAGGACAACCCAATAGCAATTTTACGCGTAGAAGGGACAGATTTAATGGTTAAGATCCTACCTGGCACCGACGAGGATAGCTGACTAAGGTGGCCGTGAACGTGGTCGAGCAAGCTGAGCTGGAACGGTCGCGCGGCGTCCAACAATGGTTTGCCAATCGACAAATAACGATGTGTTGGCTCGTACCCCCCACCGCTTATTTAAATAAGCTGGGCACGTGCGGCATTTAATTTTGGTGGGTGGTGCAATTAAACGCGGTTTAAATATCGGTACGTCGACGTCAAATCAAAAATTCTCGATTCGCGCGCGACCGCCTCCTGCGGGACAAACTTGCGAATCTCATCTGCCGTTGCGGAAGGATATAGTGGAAGCTTCCGCCGTTTCGGGACGCGTTGCGGAAGGAAAACTGAAAACGTTCCGCAAAAGGCTCCCGCATTGCGGAAGGAAAACTGAAAACGTTCCGCAAAAGGCTCCCGCGCCGCGGAAGGAAAACTCAAAGCGTTCCACAAAAGGCTCCCGCGTCACGGAAGGATAACGCGGAGGCTTCTGCTGTTTCGGGAGAGAATGGTGAAGCTCCCCGCCGTTTCGGGAGGAGTTGATGAAAGGCTTCCGCAAAAGGACGTGAATGTTTAATTCTTTCGGCGCCCCTTTTCGGGATGCTATCGCGAAGGCCTCCGAAATTGCGGAGAGCTTTCGCCAATGGCTTCCGCCGTTTCGAAACGAAAAGTTGAAGGCTTCCGCAACATTTCAAAGAAAAAATTCTAAGTTCTTTTCAAAGCTTCGGGGAGATTTTACGAATGGCGCCCGCCGTTTCGAAGGGAAAAACCGCATTCCTCCGCGACTGCGGAAAGTTTTACCGAAAAGCTCCGCCGTTTCGGAAAGAATTACCCAATGGCTGCCGCAACTTTCCAAAGAAAAATTTCTAAGTCTCTTTCGGGAGTTTTATGCGAACGGCTTCCGCAAGTTTCGGGCGGCTTCGTTGAATTCTTCCGCCGTTTCGGGAGGAATTCATCAGAAGCTTCCGAAATTTTTTTTTAACGAAGACTTTCAAATCTTTTCGGGAGGTTTAAACGAATGGTTCCCGCTGTTTCGGGAGGAAAACCCGAATCTCTCCGCAATTTATCGAAATTTTTTTCTAAGTCTTTGTCGGAAAGCTCAGGAGAATGGTTTATGCCGTTTCGGGAGAACAACCCGAATCTCTCCACAATTTATTCAACGAAAGTTTCTAAGTCCTTTTGCGGGAGTTTAAACAAAAGGCTTCCGCCACTGTGGGGTTTTAGCAAATCGTCCCGCGACTTCCAGGGAGACTTCATGAAAAATTTCTGTTGGGAAACAAGATTTTCTGGCAGACTTGGAGTTTTTCATGGCAAGATTTTCTGTTAAGAAACAAAGATAAAAGCTGGGAATGGCCCTTGAGGCAGCCTTTCTAAAAAAATAAAAGGAGGGGCCCCAATATGTACAAAATTTTGGGGGGGATGTTGCTGCAACAACACGCTGCACTATGAAATATTTCATCATCCATCATAATATCTCATTCAGTCGAGCATATATTTCATTCATCATTTTCTCTCAATCAGTAAATCATATCTATCATTCATCATTCTATCTCAATCAGTTGAGCATATGTAACATTCAGTTATCCTATCTCAATCAGTCAAGCATATCTAACATTTAGTTATTCTATCTCAATCAGTCAAGCATATCTAACATTCAATCATTCTATCTCAATCAGTTGATCATACCTAACATTCAGTCATTCTATCTCAATCAGTCGAGCATATCTAACATTCAGTCATCATTTGTTTTGTAAATTTGCAAATCATTAAGCAGAGAATTCATTTATTAAGTAAAGTATCAATTTCTATAACTGTCGTTCATTGTGTCGTTTTTGTTTATCAGTTGTCGTCATGCAAATCATCATGCGTTCTTCAGCCGTTCAAGCATTTTCAATATTCAAGGGACCAATTACTAAAGTTTATTCGGTCGGTTCACTTGGCAAGTGTCCTCAAGTCTATGGTTAGTCAATGTACCGAGGCAGGCATTACACTGTTGAATAACCTGATTCTCATGGGGGATCTGAATATTACCTTGTCGGCCGTGGAAATATGGGGTTGTCACTCAAAAATTGACCAAATGTGCCCATATTTCACTAACATGTTTTCTACTGCAAAACTCATTGGTGTTCATCCTTTACCTTTGCGGCCCACATGGAGGAATGGGCGTTGTGGTGAGAATTCAATTATGAAGCGTTTGGATAGGTCCCTGGTGTCCGAGGGATTATTGGACACTTTGTTTAAATATCATTCATGGGTTGAATTGGTCAGGATATCAGATCACCAACCGATCATATTTTAATTTGAGGTGGACGGTTGTTGGCAGAAGGTTTCCTTAAAATTTAACCATGCTTGGCTCTCAAATCAGTCTTTTATCGATTTGGTGAAATACAAATGGTCAAAGGCATCAATTGAAGGGGGTTTATTTGCAATGGATACCCTGGTTAAAAATTGAAAACATCTTAAAGATGCCATGGTTTGGTGGTCACACACAAAAAAGAAATATTTGAAGATGGACTTAGTTTCCATCAAAGCTTACATAATCGCTCTCTCCAACACTATCTTTAAAGGATATTTTACTTAGGCGGATTGGATTTCCTTGATGGAACTAGAAGGGAGACAAATTCGAACTTTAAAAGTGGAAGAGGAGTCCTCGCATTTGAAAAGCAGGGCAGTATGGATTGAGGTGGGTGACTCAAATACAATTTTTTTTCACAAATTTGTAGAGAACAGAAGGATTATAAATACTGTATGGGAGCTTAGAGACTCTAAGGGTGAGATGAAATATTCACTTGAAGACTTATAGATGGAGGCCACAAATTTTTTTGAAAATATTTATCAAGATCCAAATTCAACATCCTTGTTGGAACAATTCAAAGTCATTAACGAATATCCCAGATTTTTCTTTGAAGAAGAGAGCATTGATAAGTATAAACCGGTGACATCTGAGGAAGTGGACTCAATGGTATTGAAGGGATTTTCCAAATCAAAAATCCTGGGTCCATATGGTTGGAAAATTGAGATATTCTTATTCTTCTTTTATATCATGGGCCAAAACATCTTAGTTGCAGTGGAAGAGTCCCATCTAACTGCTCAGGTTACATGAGCGATAAAATCTACCTTTATTGCACTAATACCCAAAAGCTCTTATCCGATCGACCTTAAAGACTTTAGGATGATATCCCTTTGTAACCTGTTTTACAAGATTATTTCAAATATTATAGCATCCAAGCTTAGAACAATCCTATCTAAGTACATCTCATGTGAACAATTTGGTTTCTTGGATGATAGGAAAATCTTAGACGTAGTTGGACTAGCTCAAGAGACCTTCCACAACATCAAGACAAAGAGGTTAAAATCTATCAACCTTAAATTGGATCTTGCGAAGGCATATAATAGGCTGAACTGGACATTTCTCATATTGATTCTAATTCATATTGGTCTCCCCTGGTAGGTGAGCCAATGGATTATGGCATGCTTCTCCTCAACCAATTTCCTTGTTTTGATCAATGGATCTCCTTCACAATTCTTTTAAGGGCTCGAGGGGCTTAAGGCAGGGGTGCCCACTATCAGCACTACTCTTTCTCCTTGTTATAGAAGGGATCAACAAACTACTGATTAAATCCATATCTTGCGGATCCCTTAAAGGGATTAAAGTTTCCTCAACCTCCTTGGTGACTCATATACTCTTCATGGATGATGTACTTCTCTTTGCGGTGATAGTGTGGCAGAATGGAATTTGCTGCAAAAAATACTATCACTATTTTTCAAAGTATCTGGTATGCATATTAATCAGGATAAATCATACTTTCCGGAACATGATATTGAGGAAGTAGTTAAGAATGAGATTGGTAATTTTCTTCCTTTTAATTTTGGTCCCCTTGAGGATGGTACCAAATATTTGGGGTTTTATATTAAACCAAATAAATATCTTATCAAATATTGGAGGTGGCTGCTAGCAAAATTTGATCACAGTATAAACAATTGCCGTTGACGATGGCTTTCACTGGGGGGCATAATTACTTTATCCAAATCAATCCTTCAAAATTTGGTGGCTTATTGGATCTCATTTTACAAAATTCCTAAATCTATACTCAATGGGATTCGTAGATGTGTCTTCAACTTTATTTGGTTTGTTTGCAAAAGCTTTAGCAACTAAAAGTCTATGGCGGACGCTATTTTCAGATTTGCTTTGGAGCAGAATCACAACAGAAAAGTATCTCAATTTTGTTTTGGTGGAACAATGGTTTAGACAATGCGGAAATTGCCCTAAAGGTGCTTCAAACTACCATGTGATCTTCTCAATTTACTTAAACCAAAAGGATACCATACACTCAATCAGATTGCGATTGGCCCTAAAGGATGGATAAATTATGCTCAATTAGGTCTATATGGCACCATGGGTCGTATTTGGGATCTTTATATTTTGGACATGAAAATAAGTCATGTCAAATTATCAGAAAATCAAGATGTTTTGCAATGGTCATGGAATGTTAATATGGGTCATGTCTCAGCCAAAGAGGCTTATGATTCTTTTTTCTCGGGGGAGCTGTCCTCTCCCAATTGGTGGCATGTGGTTGCTTGGCATTGGAATTCTCCACTAAATATCACTTGTTTCATTTGGTTGTCATTGGAGAATTGTATTCTCACTTGGGATAATTATATTTGGAGGGGAGGTTATGGCCCTAATAAATGCCCGTTGTGCTATGCGGAGGCCGAATCTGTAGACCACATGTTCGTGAGCTGCCCTTTTTCACATGAGGTTTGGGATTTCACTAAAGCTACATTGTTGTCTCATGATATCTAGTAGGTTGGTTCTTTCTCAAATAGTCTAAGACATTGGTGTCCTGAAGATGATAGATGGAAGGACCTCTCATGTTTTATGGCTTGGGAAATCTGGTTATCTAGGAATCAATTACTCTTTGATGGTAAGCCAGCATATGCCCGTCTTGTTAGTAGTAAAGCTATGGACTCCTGTTTTGAATACTTTAAACCTACAGTGGCATCTCCAAAGGTGAATTTGACCTCATTGGGTGGCCCTTCCTTCTTTGATTCTAATTTTCGGGCGTTTTTTGATGGAGCTTCACAATGTAATGCTAGTTAGAGTGGGGTGGGGGCTATTATATGGACAAGCCCTTCTTACTGTTTCAGACTGTGGTTAAATTGTGGACCTGGTTCCAATACAAGGAGCAAACTATTGGCTCTTTGGATCCTCTTATATTTTTCCAAATCCAGAAATATATAGGAAATTCAGATAGGAGGGGACTCAAAAGTGATCATCAACTGGGTGATAAACAAGGCGGTCATTTCTGTTCAAATTTTGCTCTCATGGATGGAAGAGACCTGTCTACTTTTTGGTCATTTCAACCAGATGTCTTTTCAACACATTCAGAGGGATTTTAACTCAGCTGCGGATAGTCTCTCGAAGCAGGATCTGTCTGCTCAGGAAGGACTACTGTTTTGGGAGGCCTGGGAAGATGACCAACTTACCAACCATGGCTCATATCATATATTTTGAACTTTATATACTTATTATTTGCTAGTTTTTTGGCGGCTCTTATCCTTGTTTCTGTGTAGGCACTTAATGAACTTCTTTTCATCTTTCAACATCTTGTTGGAGGCCTACTGGATATACTATCCTTTTTATATCGGCGTATATACTTTTGGATCAACTATCTTTTTTGTTTAATTGGCATATCTTTGTGTTGATTTTGGGCCTGCTCTCCTTCGACCACATTTTGGATACTATTCATATGCTGTGACATGTTTTTTTGCTTTGCGGTTTTGGGCCACTTGCTATCGTGCCCAACCATACTTGTTACCTGCTTCTTGCCTTTTGTTGGCGTTCTGGGCCTACTTGGGGAGGCGGGTTCCTTGTTGTTTTATTCCTAGGATAGTGACTATCCGTGATGTCGTCAGGCCCAATGAGCTTTTTTCTTATTTTGGCACCTGTAGTGATTCTCGGCTTCGTTGTGAAGTGGTATGTTTCCTGTCTTTCGTGACATTATATACTATCTTTTATAATAGTATGGATATTTTTTCTCTTTGAAAAAAAAACTACCTATATCCTCCTCTAGGATTTGTTATGAACTAGCATAGATCCATCTTAAATCGGGATCTATTAAACACCGAGAGGGATTCAATTTTTTGAAATGTATTTTTTTTCTTAATATATAAATTTCAAGATAAATTTACATCTCAAATTTTTTTAATTACTTTTTAATTTTTATGAATAAACATGATCAATCCATTGGATGTAGCTTGAGTGGTTGGGAAGAATGATTTTACCCTCCCCACCCAGAAAGTGTTGATAGTTGTCCACTTGAAAAACATGATCAATGCAAAAATCATTCTCATCTATTTTGAAAAATCCCTAATTTCATATCTAATGGATGACTTAAAACCCTAAACAATTTACCTTTTTGAAAAATCCCTAATTTCTCTAATAGCATGACTTAAAATCCTAAACAATTTACCTTTTTGAAAAATCCCTAATTTCTCTATTGGCATGACTTAAAACCCTAAACAATTGACTTAAAACCCTAAACAATTTACCTTATGATATTGTACCTTATAATACCAAGCTCGCTTCTTAGGTATCCATATAACCACCGATATTCTCTTCAGCGATTTGTTATGAATGAAAAATCACTCTCATCAAAATATTTGTTATGAATGAAAGATCATATCTAATGCGATGACCATGTTCGCCAAGTACTTGGCTTCATCTCTGGGATCTTAGCGTTGGCCCCTGCCGCCGGCGGCGGCGGCGTTGGCATTTGCCCGGATTATTTTGTTAAGATTGTCACGGCTTTCTACAGATATCGCTGGTAACGACAAGTCCACAGGCTACCAAGAAGCAAAGAATACAAACCCCGTTTTAGAACTCTTACTCAATGAATGTGGCCTGTGTCAGTCTGAGCTCTCAACTATCCTTAAAATAAGGCCATCTTTGGTTGCGAGACGATCTACTCATACAGCCCGTCAAGCGGTTCACTTATTGAGGGATTCAGGATTCACAGAACAGCAGGTAAGGAAGGTTATTACCAGAAACCCATCTATTCTTTGTCTCAATGCTGATCGATATTTAAAACCCAAGTTTGAGTTCATGAAAACACTGGGCCTCACTGAACACGACTTCGGAAGTGTCATATCCAATGGATCCAGATTGCTTATTAGCAACCTCGAGAAAACTCTATGTCCCAACATCCAGTATCTTCAAAACCTGTTCGGATCAGAGGTTAATGCTTCCAATGTTTTCAAATCCGCACCTCAAATTCTAGTTAAAAGCAACGGGCCTGAAGTTTGGGAAAAGAAATTGAAGCATTTGACAAGTTTTGGCCTCCTGGAAGATGAGATCAAGGAGCTTGTTAGGAAGCACCCACTTATATTAAATGCTTCCATGGATAAGGTACAGAAGAACATGGACTTTCTCATTCATACTGCAGGGCTTCCTGCAAAGTTTCTTTTGACAGATCCAATTTTAGTGTCTTGTTTCAGCTTGGAGTGTAGGATAAAGCCTCGCCACAAGGTGTTGAGTGCTGTTAGTGAAATGCAACCTTCCAAGCGTCCTCCTAGTGTCATCAATGCGCTTCGTTTAAGCGAGAAGTTCCTCGAAAAATATGTCCACTGCAGTCCTCATGCCAAAAAGTTACTTGAAATTTACCGTGCCCCTCTTCCAAAAGACTAGATATTCGGGTTTCTGTTTTGGTCAGGGTTAGATTGTCTTGTATTGCTCTTATTGATTGAAAGAGATTCAAGTACATTAAGCAAGAAATTATCGGGTTTCTATTCTGGTCAAGGTTAGATTGTCTTGTATTGCTCTTATTGATTGAAAGAGATTCAAGTACATTAAGCAAGAAATTATCGGGTTTCTGTTTTGGTCAGGGTTAGATTGTCTTGTATTGCTCTTATTGATTGAAAGAGATTCAAGTACATTAAGCAAGAAATTATCAGTATGTTTTGATTCAGTGCTATGACTCCTTTAGTTCATATCAGTAATGAGTGCGAATTAGCATATATATAATTTCTTTAGTCCACGTAAGTAATGAGTGAGAATTAGTATATGTAGAAGATAATCACTTTGGATCATGACACAGTCAGTCCAGGCCTGGAATCTTGTTATAGCCAGTTTATTATCACATCATAGTCACAATCAGAAGGATACTAAGTTGTAATACAGTTGCTGAAAAATGCCTCTTGAAATGCATTAGTTAACATATTTTTGAAAGATAAGAAAAAAACTCTCACCAGAGAATCTGTTGTTTGCCAGTGATTTTGCAACAATCATGCATTACTCCCTCCCTTTTAAATGTGACAGGATATATGTGAAATTCTTAGTATGTTTGAATCATGGTTAACTTATGAAACTTATAAAAGTAAATATTCAAATCCCATATGCAAATGTGTCTTTTAACATCTTATATCCTTTCAAGTGATATGATCTGTTTGTATCTATATGCTATATCTATGAAACTGAAGTGGATTTTACAAATATCTTAAATCGTAGACACTTTTGCACATTTTCTCATCGTGATTTCTCAAAGGTCTCTGTGTTTTTCCTTGGGAAAAAGTTTTGTCGCAATGACTTTTATTGCTGTTATCAAAGACCATTCTTAGTAGTAATAGAATGAGATCCACTTCAATCAGGCCTCTTGTTAAATAGAACCCTAGCCACCACTCCAAAACACAACTTCTGATGCATGATTGGCTAGGTGAAAAATCATTAGCACCTTCCCCTGTCTCAATGTGGTTGGGCGCTCTTTTAACCTTGGTCCTACAAACATTCATAAGAAGTCTGTACACCTTTTGTTGCACGGTGCCTCCCAAATGGCCACTTCTTCTGGATGAAACATTACCTATAGTGCAAGAAGCAAAAATAGGTGACTCCCCACACGGAGGAGGGATGGGAGCCATTGTTATTTTTGGTCTTATAGGATTCAAACTATTTGTAGATCCTTTCCTGCTGTTTTCTTCATATAATTTTGAGTTTTCAATGCAACATTTAAGTGAGCTCTGCACACCTGAGAGGACCTGTGGCATAAGTGCTTTTGCCCTTAGGATTTTGGCAAGAAGTATTTTAGGAGCCCAACGGATCAGAATCAGCAGCCTCAGATTTGAAGGACTTGGTAAGGAAGTGGCAATTATTCTTATAACTAGTTCAAATTTGCTACCTTTTGCCCCTTCATCACTTGGTTGCTTTTAGGACCTTATCTCTTCATCACTTGGTTGCTCTTTAGGACCTTATCTCTAAAATGGTGTGAGTTTACAATGAGATTTGCCAATAAAATTTAAATTTTGACCTGTTCAACAATGATCATGCAATTTTCTTGCCAATGCTTTCTTTAAGATTTGGTGTGAGTTTACAATGAGATTTGGCAATAAAATTTAAAGTTTCACCTGTTCAACAATGATCATGCAATTTTTCTCGCCAATGCTTTCTTTAAGATTTTTTCTCTTGGTCTAGTTGAGAAAGATAATGAAGCAAAAGTGGGAGTTTTCATTATAAAAAAGCTCATAGGCTTAAAGTAGGATTGTCAGGGTAAATGCTTGTATGAGAATCTGTGAAAGACCTCTTGAGCCTGAGTTTGTATGTGACCATACGTTCTTTGGAAAGTTTTCCTGTTTATGTATAGTTGAAGAGTCTATTTATCAATAATGTTTGTCGAAGATTTTTGCAATCTTGTTCACTACCTGGTTTCCTAGTTTGTATAAGTACTGTTGCAGTGCTTTAAATTTTTGTTTTGCACGGTTAAATCTACTGTTGTCATGGCTGAATCTACGGCTGTAACAAGTAAATCTGTTGCTGTTATCATAACGTTGTTATTTCGAGAAGATTTTCTGTACTAGAGATCAACATGTTACAGAGATATCAGTTTGTTGATGATAGAGTTGCCTGATTTGGGATTGGCTGTAGGCTTGGATTTTACAGCGTATTCATTTGCATGTTAGTGCAGTCCTTGGGTCCATAACAGTTGGACTCATAACACACGATAACTCATCCATACCATATCTATGAAGTAGACTTGATGGGGATCAAGCACAGATTATCTCCTTTTGATGCTAGGCATGGTACACATGATCGGTGCTATGCATCAAATTCATATCACTTAACCAGGGACACATTTCATGTGTTGTTCCACCTCTACTGTTTGATAAATCTGGGCATGAAGCACGGAATGAGATTGTAAATGTTAGCATTTCATCAACATTAACCATGACAAATGGCTTAACACTAAATTTTGTGTTAATGAAAGTGACTATTTTTTATGACGTTTATTCAATTACTATTGCCAGTCTATTTTATATAACCATGCATTGGGTGGTCACATCCGACAAAGCATTTAGAACTAAGTTGTACTGAAACGGATACGAGAATGGATATAGATATGGGGAGGGAAACAGATACAACAGATTTTCAAAAATGTTAGCAGTGGAGAAACGGTAACGCATGCCCCACCTTCCCCACATGTATATTCATTCAAAAACACCACGAAACATACATAATTCGGATTGCCATTCATCAATTAGATTTAAAGGCAGTAATGGTATTTATAACAATTGAAATTAACAAACTCAACTATTGTGATAGACAGGATTCTTCTATGTCAAGTGCCATAGAGAAGCTAACCTTTGTCAAGCATTTAGAGAAGAACATATCAACTATTTCTAAACATCAATTTCAAACCTTAAAATTACTAATAGGATGAATTAGCATCTAACAAAAGAATACATCAATTGCACCTCTAGAAAAGTGTCAGAATTTGTCATTAAACACAATTTTGGATGTAAGTCTATGACTCAACTAAGATGTATTTGGGTTGGTCCACTGTCTGATAGGACAATAAAAAACTAGGCAAGTGAAAGTTGGTCAACTAATCGATTGGTTCATAAAGAGCTTATTCAGACGATTGTTTAACTCTTTAGGACCGACATGGATTATTAAAGTTACTAAATCACCCATGTTTTAAGGGGATTACTTAAGTACTCAAGTATAAAGAAATGAGCTGATGTGTTAGAACAATATGACAAAAGGTGTGATAACATGCAATATTGCACTCTATGCTACAACACCATCTCTAGACACTACTAGGTTCCCTTGGATATGTTGTTTACTTTTTATGGTTTTTACTGCTAAAATGCTACAACACTATCTCTAGACACTACTAGGTTCCCTTGGATATGTTGTTTACTTTTTATAGTTTTTACTGCTAAAATGCTTCAAATAAGATTAAAATATCACATGCATATCATATGGAGAATCAACATAAAGACACGGGGATGAGAGTGTACTAGCAATGGAGTAAATATGATCTTAAACTGAAAGTTCATACTAATTCAAAAAAGGAAAAGAAAAAAATTGAAGCATGTTGGAAGATTATTGGAAATAATGGTTCAATTAATCCTTCATAAATGCATTATGCTATTTTGCGGGTCTAAAAATGCCACCATATCAATTTTAATGTGCAAGTCGTTTATCGCATATGCAAGTCATTGGGTTTTTGTGCAAAAAAGTTGAGAAAAATGACAAACAATCATTGTACTTCTATACTAGACTGTGAAACCAACACTGATAGTAGACAAGCATTTAATACAATAAAATGTTCATAGATTAGTAATTTTTTTAGCCAAAAGTAGGCCTCTATCATTTTTGGAAAAAATACAATGAAAAGAAAACCATGAGACATAAAAAGTCAATTTACTATTCATCAATTTAGCGTTAGGGTTTAGCTCTTGATTTATAAGCTTTGAAGCTTTATATCTATATGTTTTGACGGTCAATTTTAAGTTAGGATTTTATGGTTTTCCTCTGGGTTTATTTATATGTTGTTTTTCATGTCCAAAAATCACTATTTCTATTGGAAACTTGCCCTATAGCAACTGAAACATTTTAGAAAATTAGTAAATGATTGGAAACTGCTCAAAATATTTCAGAAACGACTGGAAATTGATGGAAATGATTCAAGAAACTATTGGAAACAACATGAAATGACTTGCAAATGTTTCTTTTTTTTGGATACAGATTGGAAACATTTCACTATCGTTTCCAAGTCGTATCTCCTCCGTTTTAGTGTCTGAAATAGGGAATGATGTATCTCCCCCTCTTCCTAGACGTTTCAATATCACACCTTTTGTCATATTTATACTTGAGTGCTTAACTAATACCCTTAAAACATGGTTGATTAAGTCAACTTTGATCATCCAAGTCGGTCCCAAATAGTTAAACAATCTTGTGAATTTAGGCTCTTTATGAGCTAGTGGGTTAGTTGACTGACTTTCGCTTGCCTAGTTGATTGTTAGTGCACCAACCCAAATACACCTTACTTGAGTCATTGACTTACATCCAAAATTGTGTTTAATAACGAATTCCAACACTTTTCTAATGGTGCAATTAGTGGTTAGATGCCAACAATTGGATTTATTCTTTGAGTGATTTTAGGGTTTGAGATCGATGTTTAGAAGTAGTTGACATGTTCTTCTTTAAATGCTTGACAAGAGTTGGCTTATTTATGGTAGCCATAAACTCACCTTGTAGCAGCTGAAACATTTAAAAAAATCATAAAATGGTTGAAACATTTTAGGAAACGGTTGGAAATTAATGGAAACATTTTTGGAACCTGCTGAAAATGGCATGAAATGATTTGTGTTATAGCGCGATTTGCCACACCTTGTGCAACATGCCGTGATGGCCTACCATGTCCCTCTACACACTCATATTACCCCTCTCGCTCAGTTAAACCCCTAAAAAACATATTTTTGTTGATGTACGCGACCTACTAGAACTACAACATGCATATATGCATGTTGCTCCACTATTGCCCACGTACATCGGGTTTCATGCTCAAAATTAAAAATATTTCAGGTTTTCCTTCCCAAGTAATGACCATTTTTATCCTTGGCCTTCCATATGTTGGAAAACGCTCCGATTCGACCCTCCACCTCCTTTGACGGTTATATATTGAGGCATTGTGGAGCATTTGAGGGAGGAGAAATTAGAGAGCAAGGAAACTATGGAGGAATTTTGCTCCATTTCCATTGCCTTGAGTATGCGTCCCTTTGTCCTTGTTGTTGAAGTCTTTTATGTTCATCCCCCAAGCTCTTCCATATCTTGTGAAGAAGGAACCCAATTACTCCTTGAGCTTGTGAGCTTGTCTTTACATGGAGGATTGAAGTGGCGGAGGAACTTAGTTTCTCAGTTTCGACGAGTTGCCTACAGAAGGTTGTCACTATTGACTTTTGTTCATTATATTAATGGAAATACTCTTTTCTCGTCCAAAACATGTTGCAAATGCTCATGCTATTTTCATCGGGGTATATTTGTTTTATATGTTAATGGATGATGCTAGTTTAGATGCTGACAATTATATATATTCCATATGCTCGTATATATTTGTTGTTGAGGACAAGTTGTAGGTAAGGAGCATTGGATTGCAAGTTCAACAGTGGTCTTCTTCGAACATCCGGTTGAGGTAAGAGTTTTCCCTTTGTTGTTGGCATTTTACATTTATATAGCATACTTGAGAATTGAGTTGATTTCTAGTGTCACTTTGTCTGTTGTGGTCTACCCCAAGCCATGGGAAGTTTTTCTCTGTAACAATTTGGAAGTGTTTTGTTTTTTGGATACCATTTGAAAACGTTTTAGTGTTGTTTTTAAGCTTTATCCCCTCCATTTCAGTTTTCGAGTTGGGGAATGGTGTATCCCCCCTCGCCCCCTCTTGCTAGATGTTTCTAATAACTTAGGTCTAGAACCTTTTTTGTTAATGCTATTTAGTATTTACTGTACAAATATACTTGTGATGTTAGTAACTAGAAGGGAGAAAAATGGAAAAATGGAGAGATGGAAATAGAGCCTTAAATTAATTTATGATAACATCAAAATTTCAAGTACCAAGTCATTTAACAACCTGCAACCATCTATAGCTTCTCTTAGTTAAATAGTGTAGTTGGTTTTATATATCTCTTAGAGTGGTTGCTTTTGCTTTTCTCATGTCATTTGTAAATTGTTTGTTTTCTATTAATAGAAGAAATTACAATGTTAATCTTCCAAAGAAAAAGTTTGTTGATAGAAATCAAATATTACATAATTTGTCCAACACATAAAAAAAATGATCCACAATTTCATCAAAGAACCTATAGATCTCCCTAATCCAATATGTTTTCCATCATTAATAACATTTTCCAACCAGATCTAAAAACTGACACTACAACATCATCTATTAGAATTTGTAAAAAACTAGAAATAATCAAGCAACTTCCACCACAACTAGCCATATGTAGATCCTTTTCTAGGAATGTATAGAGAGAATTATGCATGGAAGAACATGCCCCTCTGCTTCTTCCTCAATTTCCATCTTGCGTTCCTGCATCTTTTATGCTTCTTTTGGTAACATAACTGCTTTCATGTTGTGTTCCTTGTATACATGTTGTAATGAGATAAGTTCAAACTGTGCTCTTGCCTCTTTGATTTTGTCCATAATATGAGCTATTGATAAATTTTCCAACCTATAATTACCATTTGTCCATTCTACAATGAGCTTGGAATTGATCATCATCTTAAGACAATTTATACCTCCTTTCACAACATTTAGTATATCCACCAAAGTGCAAACATGTCTGCTCTGTTATTAGTACCAACCCCAACTGTTTCGTTAAAAGCAACAACATGGTTGTGAATGCCTCCTTCTCTAGATGTTCTAGGGATATCTTGACAAGCTTAATCAAAATAGCTCCATGCCTTTCATTTATCAATCTCAGGAATCTTCAAATTTATTTGCCTCCTCTTTGTTGGCCTCCAAATACCTCTATATGCATATATGACCTAATGAACAACTTGCATTGGTAAGATTTCCTTGTTTTGAGATATCATCTCAGTTTTTGCTAACCATATTGCTCATGCCATAATACAAGGAAAATATTTATGGTTGCTCACTGTTCTATCCTTATGCTAGTCTTCAAGGCATTCTAATGCAATGTTCCCTACCCATTTGCCATTTCCATCTATGAGTTTCAGTGCTTCTTCCCGTATTTGTTTAGTATAAAGACATTGCACTAACAAATGATCTTATGGATTCATCTTTCTTTTTGCACAAAATACACCACTTCTATTATTTATCCCATGTCAAGACTTTATTAGATAGATCCAACCATAAGAAAATATTTGCTTTTAATGGACTTTTGAGCTTCCATATTGGTGTCACCATTGTTTTTTCCTCTCAATTTTTCCATGCTAACTTCATAACCTAATTTTGTTGTGTATACTCTTGAGGATTTATTTTTAGACCATATAATATCAACTTTCATTGTACTATGTCTAATTGAACTCCTTTTTAGATTCGATATATACCATCATATTTTAAAGATTTATATAACTTGTGGATTCTTGCTCACCCCATCCATGAGTCTTCTCTAATCCTAACCTTGTCTCCCTTTTGTACCTTCCAAAGTAACCATTTTTTTAATAGAGGAAACGCCTTTACCTAAGGCATTTCATATCATTGATCCTCTTGCAAACCTTCTTACCTCATTTCTTATCCAACCCTCCACTAATCAATGAGCTATGTGCTTTTATGTCTTTGCTTACCCTTAAAATCCTTCTCCCTTCATCATTCTCCATAAATTTTTTGCTACAAGAGCTTGTCCAAACAAATGTATATGCTTTAAATCCCATTCCTTTTCATCTTTAGATTTGTTAAGTTTTTCCACTTTACTAATGGGATCCCTTCCTTTTTTCCTTTTCCAATCCATGAAAAGCAAAAACATTTATTTTCAATTTATCCAACATTCTTTTTGGAATGTAAGCTAAAGAATTCCAATACATTGGAATCCCTTATATTCATTTGTATAGCAAATTCCAGTCCTTTATAATATTGGGTTTAAGAAATAAATCTAAATATTTTAATCCATTATCAAAGATGTAAGTAGAAAATGACATTATTTGTGATCAATGTCTTTCCAAACTATCTTGTAAACCATTAAATAACATTTATGACTTGTGAGTTTTCACTTCCATCCTCATTGCTTTGCAATATAAGTCTAGGATTTCTTTATATCTTTTTGCTTCTCTAATAGAACCTCTTCTAAACAAAATGACATTATCTACAAAGTATAAACAAAACAAAGTCATACTAATTCCCTATTTTAATGCCTTCTAAAGTACCTTCCCTTTTGGCTGATGTAACTATGCTACTAAGACCTTCAACAACTAGTAAAACATAGAATGGTGATAATGGACACCCTTGTCTAAGCATCCTTGAAAGGAAAAAAAACTTAGAAGATGAAACATCTGATAGTTACACTACAAAGGATGATGAGGTTATGCATCCCATTATGCAATTTACAAATTGGATTTTCATCCCAATTTGTATCATTATAATCTTAGGTATAACCAACAAATCTTATCATAAGCCTTATCTAGATCTAGTTTCACCACCATGGCAGGAAGATTTTTTACCTTTGTTTTTTGTCAATGTTCTTGTGTAGTTCCCATTACATCGTGTATTTGCTTATTATGAAGAAACCCAAACTAGTTTTTCTGAGACCACATCAAATAAAATTCTTTTTGGTTTGTTTGCCAAGTTTTTTGTGATAATTTTGTACATTGAGTTACATAAAGAGATTGGCCTATAGTCATGAAAGGACTCTAGAATATTTTTCTTCTGAATCAATGTTCTAAATGTTGAATTTTGAGCACACTACACTTTTTCCAAAGCTCTGAATTCCTTTATCAACCTTATTAATTCTTCCACTAGAAAGTCATAAAATGCTAGATAAAATTCAACTATCCATCCATCCGTTCTCAGATTCTTTTTCCTTTTTACATGATAATAGAATAAATTTAATTTCCTCCTTCATAACCTTTGCTACTAGGTTATCATTCTCCACGTCTTCTACCATCCTTGGAAAGAAAGAAATCACTTTTAGAATTTCAGCTAGATTTGTCCTTTTAAGTTCTTGAAATAAACCTCTTAAATGATTCACACTTGCTTCTGCTATTCATTGAAATTTCTTTCTTTTACTCCCTCCTCATTTTTATCTTCAATATTGTATTGAGATTTCTCTTATGTTTTGCATAATCTTAGAAACAAATTGTATTCTTGTCTCCTAATTTTCCAATCAAGTAACTATACTTTTTAACCTCCGCTTAGCGTCTTCTTGCACCAACATTTTCTTTTTAATCCATTATAATCTCAAGTTTGTTTTTTTCCTCTCCTGTGAAGATAACAATGTTATTATTATTCAATATCAATGTGCTTTGATCTTCAATCTTCGTGAGTTCCTTTTGAGCCTTTTTTCCTATTTCCTTTACCTATTATAATATAGCCCTTTTTACTATTTTTAAGTTTTCTACAAATTGGTACATTCCAATTGCCATGTCCCCATTTTGACCCTATGGCATTAAAATTGTAAATGATGTAAATATCGTTATTAAATCATGGTGAGGAGCTCAAGGCCAAGGCCCCTCCATTGATTTAACGTTTTATGTATCGGCAATTAAAATCGATGCATATGGTTCTTGTGCTAGACACGCACAATAGAAATTAAGACTTCATATAAATATGAATTTTAATGAAATACCCACAACTAGCTATGCAATGCAACAAAGATATGGGGGCATGATTTTTATAAGGAATAGGGAGGGAAATTATTCAAACCCTTGAGCCAATAGCGTTAAGCCAAATTTCATTGAGAGAACCCTTAAACTCTCAACTACCCATTTTGACTTATGCACCCAATCATTTAATTCTTCAAAGAGTTGGTTGAGGTAGTTAATGCCTTGGGAATGGAGAGGTATGGAAACCAATTTCATGCATAGGCAAGCCATCAACCTGGGAAAACATATTTTTGCTTCTTTTGGCAAGAAAACATCCACGAAATGGTTCCCAAAGCCATTCTTCACCCATGGTCTTTGCTCTCTCATGCAGTTTGAGCTAGCTGGGGATTTCTCCACCACGTTTTCCATCTTTTTCCTGCCTTTTCCATAGCTGGGAGCTCGTTTTTGTGTGGCACAATGGTTGGGAGGAAAGGAGTCACGATTTGGGGGTCTATGGAGGTTGTTTCTGTCCCTTGAATGCCCATAAACGTTTTCTAAAAACGAATTTGCTCTCCCAGGGTTGATTTCCCATCTACCATTTTCGTTTTTGGTTGCCCACGTTTTTCTTCATACCCAACACTTATGATTTTGCTGTTATGTGCATCCATGTTTTTGTTTGAACTATAAGTAAGAATTAGGAGTGGAAGTGGACCAGAATTGGCTTGATAAACCTAGTGAGGAAGGTAACCTCTCAAGAAGATCAAAAGGGCTGGATACCCTTCTATGCACACGTTGAGGAACACTAAAATGAAAGGTATGGCCTGAGGGACTGTGTAGTAGTGAAGGGAATACTTCCTTGTGCCAGGTGTGTAGGTATTTTGGGGACCAAGCTAGATAGATCTTGTAGAGGGTGTCCATATCTCTATGGTTGAGCTCACTAGCTTAGCAATTCTTCCTCTCCATTGCCTTAGCAGCCTGATAAACCCAATTGTGGATTGGATTGGCTGCTTTTGGTGTATATTTGGCTATGTGTTAGCATGTTGTTCCCTTTTTCCTTGTAGAGATCATGCCCAGCTCGGGGGTGGCAGTTGTGTTGAGAGATTGATGAGCAGAACTGGCCTATGGTTGGGTGGAATGTTGTCGTTGCATAGCCAGTTGCTCGGGACTACTTTGTTTTAAGATAAGTACTCTCTTGTGTTAACTTTGCAATGTATTTATTTGATAACTATCATGCATATCTTGAATGTATGATAGATGTGTAGTTGAATTTACTTCCGCTGTGTTTTTTACATTTATACATCTGCATATGTATTTTATCTCCGATGAATTTTGTTAGTAATCATGGGGCCAGATGCCCAGTTTTAGCATCACGTTCTCTCCATCGCACTGGTATGATGGGAGGGGACGTTACACCAATTCTTGAGTTACGTTGATATCTTTTCCAGTTTTGAAAGACCAATCTCTTAAAACATTCCTCTTCCAACCAATTAGGTTTGAATTTGAAGGGCTATAGGAATTTATAATGTATTTCTAATTGAATCAAAGTATGGAGGTGATATGATGAGCCCCTTTCACCTACCCAAGATTATTCTTCCCATCTCCTCAAGAATATTTTATGCAACTAACTATCTATCTAGCCATTTAGGAACCTGTTGTTGCTGCAACATCCCCCCCCAAAATTTTATAGCTATTGGGGTCCTCCTTTTTTTTTGGTATAAAGTTTACTTAGGAGCTAAGTTTTCCCTAGAAGGTCTTTTATACTTAGTTTTTTTTAAGAGAAACCATTATTTTTTAGTTTATTGATATTTTCTTCTAAGTCAAAACTCAAGCTTTTCGCTCGCAACGACGGAGGAACTCATCTTTTTCACCCACAATTGAGGAAGAACTCATGAAGTTCGACCGCAATGGGTGCTTCTTTTATCAAGTCTTTTGACCTTGTAATTTTCGGGCAAAATCACCAAGTCCATCCGAAACTTCGGGCGAACTCGGCAAGTCCTCCTGCAACGGTGGACCAACTCAAGAATTCTCGCCGCAATGGCGGAAGGTTCTCGTTATTCTTTTACTAAGGCAGGAAACCACTTTTCGGACAAGCTTGGAAAGTTTCCCTGCAACGGCGGAAGAACTCACCAAGTTCCGCCGCAACGTCGGAACGAATCCCAATCTTTTGTTGCAATGGGTGCGTGTCCCCTTTTTCAAGTCTCGGAGCCAGTGATCGTGGAATCAACCCAGTAAGTGCCCCGCAACTCTGGGCAAACCTGTGGAGCTTTCCCCCAAAGGGAAGATGCTTTATTCAAGTCGCAAAACCTTTCAATACCGGGTGAAACTTACGAGTTCTCACCGCAATAGCAGACAAACTCAGGATCTTTCGCTGAAACAACGGATGGAACTTATGAGTTCTCGCCGCAACATCGGGTGAGTTCATCTTTTCCTTCCGATTTCGGCGGTTACGATTAAATGCCAAATGTGCCGAGGTGACCCCGCCATACGTGCTTTTAACGTCGTTTTAAGGCCTCTACCAACCTATTAATTGCCTGCACGTGTCAACTCTTATTTAAGGGTTTCAGGGAGTTTGTATTGTTTTTATTGGTAGAATTTGTATCAGAGAACGCCACTTTGAAGCTGTTAGACTGCTCCGGCTCAAATCACTCACAACATAGTCAACTTCTGTGAGACCATGATCTTTTACCAGGTAGGTGGTTCTACCACTGTTTTGTTTTACTGCTAATTGTGTCAAACTTTTCTCGGTATCGATATCCCCTTATAAGCTGCATGGCCGGTAGACGTTCTACGTGTGTTGTTATTTTGGCCATTCCCAAGCATATAAATTTTAACCGTAGACCCTCACAGCTTTCCCCTAGTCCCTTGAACTCGTGAAACTTAAACGTCCATTGGCAGCTTTTACCCATCGCGCCACTCGCGCTTTCGTTTGGGGAAATACTGAGCCTGGTCCCTTCTAAAAAACATAGTCTTGAAAAAACTCAGTTAGCGCCACCCCGAACTACTTATCATGGATGGGAGAAGTACAGTTCTGTTGAAACAAAATATTTTTTTCATCTTCATTTGGCAGTATTATATATTATCATGTCGATCCTACGTTTTGAAATTCTTGCGTCTTGCTCCATGTTCTGTACTATTTTTCAATCTTATGTTATTCATGCGTAGTTTCTTGATAGGATTAAGCCAAAATGCTGAAGGGTAGCAGAAAGAGAGCTAAGGTGGTTGAGCCGGAACCAACCGAGCCAAGAGTTGAAACTTTGTTTGAGGATACCAATTCCACCATAGGTGTCCCTCCTGAAGTCAAATGGGCAGATGTTTATCATATGCTTAGAGACCAGGACATCCCAGGAGCACTCTTGGAGGAAAAGCACATCTATCAAAATATCAGAAGCTCTAGTATATACAAAGCCTCCACACGCCCTGAGCTCTTTCCTTGCTCAGAAGTGATTGGGTGGATCCTGGAGCATGCAAATCCGGGAACAAGAGTGTTGTATGACCGCAAAGGAGAGGCGTTCGCCTCGTTCCATCCAGCCTACATTGCAGCAGCCTACAAATTACCGCGTTCTCAGTAGCCACTGAATGATGAATGGCTGGGGCAGATGCACAATTTTGAAATGGCTAAGAAGCTATTAATCGCAGGAAAGCAACTAAGGAAAAGAGATAGTGATGAATATGAAGTTCAAAAACTGAGGGCTCCTTTTCGGATTATTGCCCTTATGTTAAGCAGAATTTTCGGCATGGCTGACGGAACTGTTTATAGGATACAATAGCCCCCCATAATCCATTATGTGGAATTTAAGGGAACTGTCTTTGGTTGGGAAACTATCCTCTCAGATAGTTTGTCATCCACCATAGCCGCAGCCAAAGAAGGACCGGCACTAAAGAAGTCATAATTTTACATGTCTTCATATCTTATCGATTGCATTTTGGAAAAACTCCCTTTCCCCAAGCTAGGTTGTGTTTGGGATCAATCCAACACCTCAGTATATACTGCTTATATGATACTGTGGGCTCAAAATTACAGGATGCATTACAAACTCATCTATGAAGAGTTCATCATACCTCTATATGAGTAAATGTTTAATGAATAACCTAATTGCTTATCAGAGAATGCCATGGCAGTTATGGAAAATTATGGCGATTTCTACTTTTCAGAGCCTTAGTACTTATATCAGAATGTATGGAGGCTCTAAGCCACCATATATATTGCCCAGATATGCCACTGATTACATAGTCTTGAAAGAAGCAGTTAGGCAAGTTTTTCTTGATGAAGTCAGAGGATTTTTGAATAAATTGAAGAAGGATTCATTCCCTCCATTGGCTTTCTATAACGGAGCCTATAAGTTCAGAGGGGTTGCATTAGCCGAGGAGTTCATTCAAGAGCTAAAGGGTTTTCACTTCGAAGAAGCAATTTTTCATAGAAATGACAGGTGGAACAAAGTTGCAGAACATTATAAAGAGTTGTACGCCCACTTTGATTATGCCCATTATTACGATCAGGATGAGGAGGTATATAGGGGAATCAGCAACATGGCTGAGTTGAAATCTGCCGTCACAAAGGTGGAGCTAGTTCTATCTCTACCGCTGTCCAAAATTCCCAAGAAGCCAAGTTGCAGAAAGAAAAGGAAGTAGCAGAAGCTCTAGCTAATGAAGAGCAAAGGCTAAAGGAGGAAGCAGATAGAATCCAGAGAGAAGTTGCTGACAAGTTGCGAAGGGAGCAGGAACAAGCTCTTAAGCTTCAGCAAGAAGAAGTTCTTAAGCTTCAGGAGGTAGAAACTCTTAGGCTACAAGAAGAGGAATCCCAGAGGCTTCGAGATCAAGAGTTAGAAGAGGCAAGATTGAAGCAAGCTGCTAAAGAGCAAGAAGAAGGGAGGCGGTGGAAAATTAGCTAAAGACTGAAGAAGAAGAAAGACGGTGTAAAGCCGAAGAAGAAAATAAGGCCAATAAAGATGCACAAGCTGATGATCCTAATACATAGGACATGGATGTAGGTTCACCCCAAACAGTACAGACCCCGCTCGCTGAAGAGAATGTCCCCATTGAAAATCTCCCATTGATCCCTTTCACCCCATCAAAGGATCACACGGTGTCCTAGTGGAACAGATTTGTATATAACAGAGACATGAAGTCTATTGTTTTGAAGTCAGAGACAAGGATAAAGAGACCTTTTGAGTTGGACATCGTCACCCATCGGGAAAATACGGTTATGCAAAACATGAAGCAAGCTCTTGTGGCTATGGCATCTGTTGTTGTGGCGGTAGCCAAAGCAAGCGAGGAAAATGTAATCGGCATAGTCAATAAGTTCGAGTCAAATAAGAAAAGGGATCGTATGCTGCAGCACATCATGGCCAATGAGCAGTCCTATAGGGAGCTCGTAGTATAGAAATATGATCACCTTCTATCCAATCATAAGGAGTTGTCAGATAAATATCAACACCTGGAAGAGGAAAAAGAACACATGGCAGTCCAAATGATGGTGCTTGAAGCAGAAAAGAACGACTTCGAAGCTAAGGTTGTTCAATTAGAAGATAAGCAGTTGTTGGTTGAGCAGCTAGAACAAGAAAAAAGCAGAGCAATGGATTTGACTCCTTTTCACGAGCAGTCCTGTGATGTGCTTAAGCAAATGCATGAGAAGCAAGAACTGCTTACTGAAGAAGTTTGCAGGCTAAAGGCCATGCTGGACAGAATGAAGGAAATCAACTCTGAAGCTGTTAGGCTAAGAAACAAGTACACACGGGTAAAAGCAGATATTTTAAGGTAGATGGAATGGAGAGACAGAAGTAGAGGCACTAGCTGAGACAGAAGAGCCCTCCGAGATGGCTGCCCTAGCTGAAACAAAGGCGCCACGCCAGAGCTAACTCGATAGTCGTAGCACATCACTTCTTTCCTTTCCTGTTATTGAATCATGTGGTCAAAGGGACAGCTGTCTTTTTGTTTCTGTTATGTAAAGGGTGCCACGAATTACTTTATTTTTGTAAAACATTTAAAACAAAATTAAAAGAATTAAAGAGAGAAGGCAGGTGGCAATCCTGGAGGCTTTTTGTAAACTTATATATAGATGATTAGTGAATAGTAACAAGGAATTTTTGTAGGTGAAAGACTTTTTCTGTCTTGTACGTGAACTATTTCTCTACATGTATAAGGAATTTGATTTTGCCTAACGAAAGCCTGGGATACTACATTTTTTCCTGAAAGATGTGTTGGATGTTTGCTGGATTACTCTTGTATCAGACATACATTACTGTGAGATCTTTCCTTACTGTTGTGAATTATTTCTTTGTAATGAATGATTCTTCTATTTTTTGTGCAAAGATGTCTGTCTCAAATTGAGTAATGGAATGTATTAACAGAATTAAAGCTATCTTTAATATCTTTTATATTCTGCTATGGATGCATCTTTATGATTAAATAGCTATATGTCTGATCTTTAGATGTTTCTTTCAGTCTATTACTCATCTTTAAAGTTTGCTCCTTGCAAGGATAGATTAAATTTGTTTATACAGTCTTAGATTAGCTTAGATTAGTTACCTGCATTTAGCTTAGGGCACTTGCATATCATCTTTAAAATAAAATACATAAACGGTGGATCGGGCCGCAACCGGTGTAAAGAACAGAAATCTTTAAATCTTACGGTAGCCGGAACCGTTAACCGGACGGATTCCCCACACCAAACGGTGAGCGATCTAATTGGGCTTGCTTACTGGAGAGAATCCCTTGTTGATTGATGCTACAATCTCCGAGGCATCAATAGTTTTTGGCGCTAGAAGGAGGGCCACCAGTGCATGGATGATAGAGGAGACTCTTCTTTTAGAGGAGATCCAACTGGACACTCGCTTGGAATAGCAATCCTAGACAATCCAGAGCTTGAAGTAACAAATCAATAAAATCTCAATCCACAGGAAACGTTATACGCTATACCTTTTTCTGAAGTAGCAAACTTAAGAAGACATACCCGTGCTTATGTTAAGCAACTTAGCGGTTTAAACGCGATTCCTTTTCTTCCTAGAAGAAGAGCTCCTAGACGGGAAAGACAATATACACGCGATTCAGTTCTTGTTCAAAGCTTTGAAGAATTAGTAGATTTATCTTTAGAGAAAATCACAGAACCTCTTGGAGAAATCGAACTTGAAGATCCTTTAGATCTTGAAGAACTGTGCACTCCAAAGAATTCTCCACCTAATACTCCACATGATTCTCCACCTAAATCTCCACGAAGAACCATGGCTGTACTTGCATGGAGAGCAAGAGGAGCTTTGAATTTGGCTGGACCTTTTCACAATCTGCCTAAGAACCCTGAGAAAGTTTTTCCTAAATACGATCCTGGTAAAGGTATCTCTGCTGAAGATCACCTAAAGAGATTTTATTTAGCTCTGAGCCTTTTAAATGTGCAGCACGAAGATGTTGTCTGTAGGCTTTTTCCATATACTTTCAAACCGGAAGTTTCTTGCTGGTATTTTAGTTTACAAGCTAGCTCACCATTGAATTGGGAAGAATTTGAAAAATGTTTAAAAAAAAATATGGAAATAAAAAAACTGTAGCTACACTCACGAAAGAGTTGCTGTCCATGAGAATGGAAAAGAAAGAAAAGGTTCAAGAATTCAACCAAAGATTCATCACATTGTTAAATAACTTTAGTGTAGCAACTAGACCAACTGAAGAATCCTTAGTTGAGTATTATACTACAACACTTGACCCTCCAATAGCAATGTTTGTCAAAAGAACCAAGAAAACTACTTTAATAGAGAATTTTGAAGAAGCTAGGAAGGTAGAGGAAGAAGCAGACAACATTGCTAAGCACGCTATAGAAGTGGAAGCAAAAGCAGCAACTACTAAGAAAACCTTGCTGCTCACTAGGAATAAATATGAGCCATCAGCAGATATGGAGAATGTGGTTAAAATGATGCAAAAATTATCCAATAAAATTGTGGATCTTGAAAAAGATAAGGCATCCAACACATCTAGGAATCCTTTCAAACCTTTCTACAAGAAAAGAAATGAAAATGATTAGCCTCATCCACCTTCGAACAAATCTCCTGTTTTGAATTTAAATGAAGTAGGAATGAAACACTTTTGTACCTTTCATCAGGAACCACACTCTGAAAAAAGATGTCCGCAATGGATAAATTCCATGATCTTGGTAATGAACCAAATGTTGGACTCACAGATTCCAAATCAAGACAATCCTCCAGAAGAAAAAACTCTTGAATCAGAGGAGCCTGTTCCAGACACCACTATGGTGCTATGGGACTGGGTGCCTTTAACCGAATTAATGGAAAATGATCCTGAAGAAAGCCAGGTTTCAGCTGTGAACATCAATACTCGTAGTAAAGGTCCGATTGCTGATCCAATCCCAAACTCGACTATGCTCAAGCCTAAAGTCTCCAAAGAAGTTCCTAAAAGACACATCATGGTTAGTCCACCACAACCTAAAGCTAACCACATACCTACCAAACAACCAAATGTTGAAACAATAACTCAGCAACCAAAAGCTATTTCGAGCAAGATGGATAATCAACCAAAAGTCATAGAAGAACATGACATCGGATATGACATAATTGAAGATATAAAGAAGGTAAAAGAAAATGTTTCAACATTCGATATGTGTAGTTTGCCTCAACAATGAAAGAAGTTGTTGCAAACTCTTGAACCCCAATCCAACGCTCCGTTAGCAGATACTCAGGAAGATCCTGAAATTAATGAAGCTAGTATTAGCGAGAAATCTAAATCTCAAACATTGCCTTTCCTTTTAACTTTTGAAATTTTCAATCACATTGTGCATAACTGTTTGGTGGATTCTGGAGAATCCTTGAATGTCATGCCATTGTCAATCTGCAAAAGGATTAATGGGCAGCCAATTCCATCCCCAGGTCAGATTATCCAACTAGATAAAACTGATGTTAAAGTCATTGGAGAAATGAAAGATGTCCTTATTAGATTGTCAGCGGACCCTAGAGTCTGTCAGTTTATCGACATAATGGTAGTTGATATCCCTGAAGCCTATGGTTTGATCTTAAGCAGAGACTGGTCTACAAAACTAAATGGTTACTTTGCAACTGATTGGTCCCATTTATGGTTACCATATCAGAATAGGAAAAATCAGATTAAAGTTTTGAGAGAACCGCACATGAAACAAAATGTAACTCAGCTAGAGGAAAAGAATGAAGCCGTATCCTTTTCGTCTTCAGTTCTGGGGAATTATTTCTTAGAAACCGAGTCGGGTAACTATCAATTTGAAATTTTTAGCCATAAATCAGACGAACAGTCCAATCTCCTTCAATTTTATCGGACTGAGATATTGACTGTAACATAGTTAGCTTAGTTACTGACTTAGATGATAAAGATACTAACTTAGTTAGATCAAATAATATTTTTTGGATTCTATACTTTGATGGTTCCAAAACTCAAGAAGGATCTGGAGCTGGTTTTGTTCTAGTTGATCCTGAAAATAACAAATATTTCTTGTCCTATCGACTAGAGTTCGATTGTACTAACAATGCTGCTGAATATGAAGCTTTAGTTCACGGATTGAAGAAAGCCATCGATTTGAATGTTAAATACCTGAAAGTCTTTGGTGACTCGGAAATAGTCGTCAGGAAGGTAAGAGATACCATTCATTGTCTTTCACCACATTTGAAAGGTTATCAGGTTGAGGTATGGGATTTAATTACACATTTTGATGCTTTTAATATAAAATATGTTCCTAGATTGCAAAATGCTGCAGCTGATTTATTAGTAACTTCCGCTTCCAGGTTGGTGCCTACTAATAATAAATGTTCAGTTGAATTGGTTTTCAGGCCTTCGGTTCCAAACAATATCACAAATCTCAGAGTGTTCGATGATGATGATCAGATCATTAATTTTCTAACAAATGAAAACATGTTCCAAGAAGTTGTTATAGAAGAAGAAAAACATGATTATGATTTGCAAGACAAGGACACAGTCAAAGGAAATTTTATGCCCAAAGGGGTGAGATCACTTGAAGGTTTGTTCGATTTGCAGAGCAAGTTCAAGAAGCCGATGAATGTCAAGACTCACAGCTCTTCTGTGCAGTATGAGTTAGTAAATCTGGGCACCGAGGGTGAACCAAAATATGTTAATCTTAGTAAATGTTGTTCACCGGGTGAGAGAGATAACTTCATTAAGCTTTTTCGGAAATATAAAGATGTTTTTGCATGAAATTATGAAGATCTAAAAACATATGACACCCGCATTATTCAACATGTCATACCAATGAAAGTAGGCGTTAAGCCATTCTAACAGCAGTTGAGAAGAATACATCCCACTCTTGAACCTTTAATTCAAAAGGAATTGAAGAAATTATTAGATGCTAAGATCATTTTCAAAGTCCAGCACTCTGAATGGGTTGCTAACCTAGTTCCCGTAAGAAAGAAATCAGGAGAAATAAGATTATGTGTTGATTTCCGAAATTTGAACAGAGCCTCTGATAAAGATAACTACCCCGTCCCTTCGATGGAACAAATTCTACAGATGGTATCAGGATCGGAACTCTTCTCTCTCCTAGACGGTTTCTCTGGTTACAACCAAGTATTAGTAGCTAAAGAAGACCGTCTTAAGACTACTTTCTGCACTAGGTGGGGAACATTCGCCTACCGAAGAATGTCATTCGGTTTAATAAATGCAGGAGCGACTTTCCAGCGAGCAATGGACATTGCCTTCCGAGGATTGGGCGGTTAGTGTGTTGTAGTCTATCTAGATGATGTGACCGTTTTCTCAAAGAAGAGAGAAGACCATGTTGTTCATTTAAAACATATTTTTGTTCGCTGCCGAAAATATGGTATCTCCTTAAACCCCAAGAAAAGTGTTTTTGTTGTTCTTGAGGGTAAACTCTTGGGTCACATCATTTCAAAAAAAGGAATTTCAATAGATCAAGAAAGAGTGCAAGTTATCAATAAAATTCCCATGCCGCACAACAAAAAATCTATGCAATCATTCATGGGCACTATCAATTTTGTTCGAAGGTTTGTCCCTGATTTGGCACAAACTGTTAAACCTTTGCAACAAATGGTCAAGCAAAGTGTACAGTTCAAATGGACAGACTTGGAAAAGAATGCATTTAAAGATATCAAAGCAATTATAGGTAATGCCCCTTCTCTGAGGAGTCCATATTTTGACAAAGACTTTATTTTGTATAACTTTGCTTCGGATGACTCCCTTGCAGCTGTGCTTACACAAAAGGTAGAATCAAGAGATGAATACCCAATTTCCTTCATGAGCACTGGTCTGCAGGGCACTGAACTGAATTATCCTGGTGTTGATAAACAAGCTTATGCCGTATTCAAAGCAGTAAAATAGTTCAGGCCATATATTCTTAAGAGCAGAACTAAGGTCGTAGTCCCTCATCCGGCTGTCAGATCCCTTTTCGTTCAAAAGGAATTGGGAAAAAGAAGAGGGAATTGGGTCACAGCTCTTCAAGAATATGATTTCGAATTTAAACTGGCTACTATCATTAAAGGTCAGGGCCTATGTAAATTGCTCACTAAACATCCAGTTGATGAAGAACAGAGTTGGAAAAATGAAGCTGAACTAAACATGATTGAGGTATGCCCTATTTTCACAGCTCTCGAATCCTGGTATAGATATCTAGTACACTATTTGCAACAGGGATACTTACCAGAGCATTGGAGCTCCAAGCAAAGAAGGGCACTTCATTTGAAATCAGTAGCTTATCAAATCATTGAACGAGTACTCTTGAGAAAAAATTATGATGGCATCTTTCTTAGATGCTTAGAAAAAGATGATGCAAGTAAGGTAGTCAAAGAATTACACAATGGCCTTGCAGGGGGACATTATTCCGGAGATATGACAGCTCACAAAATATTGAGGGCCAGATACTATTGGCCCACCTTGTTCAAAGATGCTCATGCCTATGCAAGGAGTTGTGATGTATGTCAAAGGAGTGCTGGGAAACTACCCAAAGCAGCTGGACCATTGCAGCCAATGATTATCTCAGAGCCTTTTGAACAATGGGGCATAGTTGTCATTGGAGAAATAAAACCAAATTCTTTTATGAAGCATCGGTATATCCTAATAGCCACAGACTATTTTACAAGATGGACAGAGGCTGTCCCATTGCGCAAAATCAACGAGGATGCAATTATTAATTTCTTAAAAGAGAATATCATAACCAAGCTTGGGGTTCCAATTTCCTTGGTTTTTGATAATGCAATTTATTTTTCATCTTTTAAGATAAATGAATTTTTTTATGAGAGAGGGATTAAGTTACACTATTCAGCCAATTATTATCCCCAAGGAAACGGATTAGCTGAATCTTCGAACAAAAACCTCATTCCGATTCTTAAGAAAACTGTGATTGAAAATCAAAGGAGCTAGCACATAGCTCTCCCAAATTCCTTATGGGCAGATCGGGTTACTCCAAAAAATGCTTTAGGGGTCTCCCTGTATAATAATAATACCCAAATGCTCAATTTATTCCAGCAGGCCATTGGTCATCACCATCTACTAGGGTTACATTCTGCTTGTGACCCGCTCCACTTGACTGACATGAGTTTAAAAGGGATGAGGCTGGGTACTAGTCCCAAGCAATTTTGATGGGTATTACTACACCTCATATTGGACAGGTAAGCAAAGAAATTCTACCCTATGTAACCCATCAGAGGAAGTTTCTTGAAGCATTTCCAAAAACAAATGTATAATTTCAAGCCAATATGAATCTTAGGAATTTTGCACTTTTATAGGTGTTCTACATTTATGTTATATATGAGAATTAAAAAATGCATGTAAGTTGAGATAACACCGATAATTCACAGGATATGCTACTTTGTTGTTTATTCAAGCACATTTATATACCTGCTGAAACTAATGCTTGGATTCTAGAACATGACAATTATAAAGAGAAAATTCTCAAGTATTACGATGAGAAAAAAATACAGATTAAAGCTGGAGGCTCTATCTTTTGCATAGCCTCCTTTACTAAACTATTTAATTTATTATATATCTTGGACTCCACAAATTTTTTTTTGATTATTTGTTGGCAAACCTTAGGGTTAAAATGTGTCTCTCCGCTTTTTTATGTCCCCACATTTTCATTGTGGCTTAGGGGGTCTGCATTGACCAGCTTGGGAGGTCCACACCATCCAGGTTGGGGCATATGTACCTAAGATGTCATATAAAATCCACAATGAAGAAAATTATGTTCAGATTGATTTGTTGCAAAGAGGTCTTTAATACTGGCAGGTTAGGGTACATGAAATTATATAGCAGGTATAGGCATGTTTTTTAATCAATATACTGGAATGAGTTCCAACATATTGAATCCATTCTCCAAAATTCCCTTTTGAAGGAACATGTGAAACTAAGTTTAGATAGTAAATTTTTATGTCCCTAGGATTTGCTCAAATCGTAAATAATGATGGCCAAGAGAATTATGATCTAGGAATTTTAACAGGTATGATGCAATTGTAGTTAGAGAATATTTTTAATTACCATAGTTAAGTGTTTAAATATTTATAGGCCTACTGCATTATTTTTTGCAAGCAAGTTTATAGGCCTCCTGAAACTAATCCATGCAAGGTAACAATTACTATGATTGTAAAGTACAACCAACAAGAACAGAAATCTGCCCTTGCCAAGTACAACCAACAACTCAGAAAATTGCCCCTGTATACTACAACCAACAAACTCATAAATATGCCTTTGTAAGGTACAGTCAACACAACATAAAACTATCCCTTCAAATCTATGTAGGCTGAATTGAAAAGACACCCAGAATAGCAAGGAAGGTGCTCTATCAACAATGATTGGACATACTTCTCTTCTAAGCAATTGTTTGTCACCATTGTGGAAATCAATGGTGACATTGAACCATTATCCTTTAAGGACCATTATAATTATTTTTTTACAATATTAATTGAAATGGAAACAGTCCTTTATGTTGCGTCATTAAAAGATTTTCAAAATGAAAAGCGGTGACAATCTCATAGTGGTTGTCACCATTGATATGTTAATGGAAATATCCTCAATAGTGAGGGTCATTGTAAGGTACTCATCATATGTCATTGGCGACGTACAGTTTTTTGGTGATGGAGGCCCTTAGGTCCATCACCAAAAATTCATATAAATTGGTGAGGGTCACTATTTGTCACTAATAATACTTATTAGTGTCGAACATTGAATGTCACCACACCACCTCTACTTTTGGGGACATAGCCGTTGGTGACATTCACATTTTGGTGTCGTCCTCCTTTTTCACCATCACCGATGCAATTATGGTGACATGTCTCAACCCTCACCAATGATCGGTCATTATCCATCACCATATATGCATCAAATGGTGAGGGTCAAAGTAGGTCCGTCACCAACACTTCATAACGATTGGTGACGGTCACAACCTGGAATAATCATAATTATTGGTGGCGGGCCTTGAATGTCACCACATACCCCCAATTAAGGCGATGGTGCCTTTGGCGACGCTCAAGTTTTGGTGACGTGACCCCTCTTGACCATCACCAAATGAGCTTATGGTGACATTTTTGGACCCTCACCAATGACCTTTTTTCTTTTAGTGCAGGTTGATGATCCTAATACACAGGACATAGATGTAGGTTCATCGCAAATAGTACAGACCCCGCCCACTGAAGAGAATGTTCCCATAGAAAATCTCCCACTGATCCCTTTCACCCCATCAAAGGATCACATGGTGTCCCAGTGGAACAGATTTGTATATAACGGAGATAGGAAGTCTATTGTTTTGAAGTCAGAGACAAGGTTAAAGAGACCTTTTGAGTCGGACATCGTCACCCATCGGGAAACTATGGTTATGCAAAACACGAAGCAAGCTCCTGTGGCTATGGAATCTGTTGTTGTGGCGGAAGCCAAAGCAAGCAAGGAAAATGTAATCAGCATAGTCAATAAGTTTGAGTCAACTAAGAAAAGGGCTTGTATGCTGCAGCACACCGTGGTCAATGAGAAGTCCTATAGGGAGCTCGTAGTAAAGAAATATGATCACCTTCTATCTGATCATAAGGAGTTGTCAGATAAATATCAACACCTGGAAGAGGAAAAATAATACATGGCAGTCCAAACAATGGTGCTTGAAGCAGAAAAGAACGACTCCGAAGCTAAGGTTGTTCAATTAGAAGAAGATAAGCAGTTATTGGTTGAGCAGCTAGAACAAGCAAAAAGCATAGCAATGGATATGACTCCTTTTCACGAGCAGTCCTGTGATGTGCTTAATCAAATGCATGAGAAGCAAGAACTTCTTACTGAAGAAGTTTGTAGGCTAAAGGCCATGCTGGACAGAATGAAGGAAATCAACTCTGAAGCTGTTAGGCTAAGAAACAAGTACACACGGGTAAAAGCAGTTATTTTAAGGCAGATGGAATGGAGAGAAGGGAAAGTGGATTTCCCCAAGCACCTCCCGTTCAAATCTGTAGTTGATTTTAAGGAAGATGTAACCTTCATAGAATTTTGTAGGAACTGTGACGCCAAACTAATCACTGTGATCCACGTGACAATGGGAAAGTGCAATAGTCTTTATCAAAAGATCCGAGAAGTTCATGTAAAATGCATGGTTGCATTTCCCCAGACTCTTGAAGAGTTCCCAAATAAAGAGCAATGCCTGTCTGAATTGAAAGATGAGCTGGAAATTCAAATGGAGTATGTGAGGAGAATTATGTGCTGACCATAGACGATCTTCATCAAAGCATCGTGCTGCCTTCAGTACACACTCAGATGCTTCACGAAATCTGCCAGACAGTAGTAATAGAAATACAAGACATTGAGGCAGAGCTTGACAATCATGTAACCTCGAAGAAAATCCTCCTCCCTTCACCTGCCAATGTTGTTATAAGAGACACTGGTGTTTGGTTTAGCTATATTGCAGAAGAAGATAAGAAGGAAACAACAATGGCATCAATCGACAAAGGCACATCATTTGGAGTAGAGGCACCGACTGAGACAGAAGCGCCCTCCAAGATGGCTGCCCCCAGCTGAAACAGAGGCGCCACCCCAAAGCTAACTCGACAATCGTAGCACATCGCTTCTTTCCTTTCCTGTTATCGAATCATGTGATTAAAGGGACAACTGTCTTTTTGTTTCTGTTATGTAAAGGGTACCATGAATTACTTCATTTTTGTAAAATATTTAAAATAAAATTAAAAGAATTAAAGAGAGAAGACAGGTGGCAGTCCTGGAGGCTTTTTGTAAACTTATATATAGGTGATTATTGAATAGTAACATGGACTTTTTGCAGGTGAAAGAATTTTTCTGTCTTGTACGTGAACTATTTCTCTGCATGTATAAGGAATTCGATTTTTCCTAATGAAATCTTGGAATACTACATTTTTGCTTGAAATATGTGTTGGATGTTTGCTGGATTACTCTTGTATCATACATACATTACTGTGAGATCTTTCCTTACTGTTGTGAATTATTTCTTTGTATGAATGATTCTTCTATTTTCTATGCAAAGATGTCTGTCTCAAATTGAATAATGGAATGTATTAACGGAATTAAAGCTATCTTTAATGTCTTTTATATTCTATTGTGGATGCATCTTTATGATTAAAAAGCTATCTGTCTGGTCTTTAGATGTTTCTTTCAATCTATTACTCATCTTTAAAGTTTGCTCCTTGCAAGGATAGATTAAATTTGTTTATACAGTCTTAGATTAGCTTAGATTAGTTACCTGCATTTAGCTTAGGGAACTTGCATATCATCTTTAAAATAAAATACATAAACGGTGGATCGGGCTGCAACTGGTGTAAAGAACAAAAATCTTTAAATCTTACGGTAGCCAGAACCGTTAACCGGACAGATTCCCCACACCAAACGGTGAGCGATCTAATTGGGCTTGCTTACCGGGAAGAATCCCTTGCTGATTGATGCTACGATCTCCAAGGCATCAACAGGTTTTGGCGCTAGAAGGAGGGCCACCAGTGCATGGCTGATAGAGGAGACTCTTCTTTTAGAGGATATCCAACTGGAAACCCACTTGGAACAACAATCCTAGACAATCCAGAGCTTGAAGTAACACATCAAGAAAATCTCAACCCCAATTCTGAGTTTGAATAGCAGGAAACGCTGTACGCTATACCTTTTGCTGAAGTAGAAAAATTAAGAAGACATACCCGTTCTTATGTTAAGCATCTTGGTGGTTTAAACGCGATTCCTTTTCTTCCTAGACGAGAAAGACAATATACATGCGATTCAGTTCTTGTTCAAAGCTTTGAAGAATTAGTAGATTTATCTTTAGAGGAAATCACAGAACCTCTTGGAGAAATCAAACTTGAAGATCCTTTAGATCTTGAAGAACTGTGCACTCCAAATAATTCTCCACCTAATACTCCACACGATTCTCCACCTAACTCTCCACGAAGAACCATGGCTGTACCTGCATTGAGAGTAAGAGGAGCTTTGGATTTGGCTGGACCTTTTCATAATTTGCCTAAGAACCCTGAGAAAGTTTTGCCTAAATACGATCCTGGTAAAGGTATCTATGCTGAAGATCACCTAAAGAGATTTTATTTAGCTATGTGCCTTTTAAATGTGCAGCACGAAGATGTCGTCTATAGGAACCATTAACTGAATGGATTCCCCCCATCAAACTGTGAGCGATCTAATTGGGCTTGCTTACAGGGGAGAATCCCTTTCTGATTGATGCTACGATCTCCGAGGCATCAACATAACTCCATCCTTTCCACTCCTTAGATTCCTCCATGTTGGAACCAATTGAATGGTTTCCATATCACATAGTCTTAATTCATCAAACATTTAAGAAAAATAATTTTCTAGTGGACCTTGTCTATCACTCTCCCCACAAACTTCTTCATTCTTCAATGTTAAGTTTAGATCTCTTCCTATAGTCACCTTATCCCTTGAGTATAAATCCCTTGCTTTAAAGCTATCCCAAAAAATCATTCTATCATCAGAAGGGCCATACAAATTGATGATGAAGAAAAAATTTCCTTGTTCTCTTTAGACCCTAGGTGTCTTTAAATACCTACAATTTTAGAGAATGAATGCATAAGTTTCATGGATTTATTCGACCCAATGACTAGGCCTCTTGACCTACCTTTTGCATTACTTAAACAAAATAATAAATTTTTAAAACAAGATGATAGATTCCTCCACCTCAAACCCCTCACATGTTGTCTCTTGGATCAAAACTACCTCTAGCTTATAATCTACGAAGCATATTTTAAGGGCTAATTTCTTATGAGCACTGCCTACGCTTCTCACATTCAAGGATATGATTTCATGGTTTCACCTTATTTGAGGAATTCCCTACTATAAGGGAACCCTTTATAGTCCTTTTGTTTGCCTTCATTTATCTCTCTTCTCGCCTTCTTTTTTGCTAGAGACAAATATGATTTCCTTCCTACTAACGGAGGATGCTTGGAATCTATAGTCAAATATATGTCTATCATAGACTCATATTTAATGTTTTCATCCCTTCTTAGAATTAGCTTATAGAGGGATACCTTTCCCCCAATGTCTTCTAATTTTGAGTCATTTTCTTATTTGGATTCTTTACTTGCTAAGGACATCGATTTTGAACAGTGATATGATGAAGGCATATCTAACTAGGGGAGAAACTTATGACAGTTTTCATGTTCCATTGGTTCACTACATTTCTTATTAGGGATTCAAAAAGTTGCCTCTATACCCATAGGGATACCCCAATATATTGCTTCTTTAGTTTTCATATCCTCAAACTTATCCAACTTCTCAAATCACTAAGGAGAGTAAGATATTTTTTGGCTTACCCCTTTTCGGACTCTAGTTTGAGGAACCAATTATGACATCTACTATTGAGTTTATTGTTTCTTCCTCATTTTGCTTGGTTTTTATTCTTGGTACTCCTTCCTCTTTCTTTTATTCAACATGATCCTCTTGGAAAATGGGGTCCACAAACTCCCTTTTTGTTGCAAATATGACTGATGACTTTGATATTTGCTCAAAAACTATTGTCACCCTTTCCTTTTTCCTCCAAACCAACTTGATATTACATTCTATCCACAAATGTCCAATATCTCAACAATTTAAACATCTAGATACATTCCCATGATCTAATGTTTGGAAAAAAATTATTTTCCCCTCACTATCTCCATTTCTTTTGGTAAACCCTCCCTCAAATCCCTTTCTACCAGCGCTTTAACTACTTTTTATCCATTTTATTCTCAAAATATTACTCTACATCTATAAATTTCCCCAAACTTCCTTCCAATGCCTTTAATACTTCCTTATTCCAAAGTTCCATTGGTAGACTCGACATCTTTACCCAAATTAACTACATTTGTAACTCTTTCTTCTTAGGATCAAAGCTTGGCTCCTAATTTTTAATGTCTAGAATATATGCTCCCCAGTTTGCAATAATATTCTCCAGATCTTCTTTTGATTGGAATTCAAATGACAACCAACCTCTAATGAGAATATGAAACATCGGTATATACCCTAGGGTACCATTCGAAGCTTGCTTCATCCATTTGTAAAAGGACCCCTATGTTACTTGTTTTCCATAAGTCAATATGTAATGACTTTTTTTCATTATCCATTCTAAACCATCCATACCCATGTCTTATCCAATCATCAATTTAACTTTATTTCTTCTGGTCCATAATAATCTTCAAATTCCATTTCTTCACATATCCATACTTTGCCTTAGGTTCCTTCCTCCATAAAACTTCAACTCCACCTCTAGTTATTTCATCTATGGATATCTCTCCAAAACCATTACTCTATTCATTCTATCTCTTCTCTGTCCCCCCCAAACTTACAAAATGTGCCTCTTTCCTCCCTTGGTAGTAAAGGATATTGATATTCATGCCTACTTGACATGACCTTACTATTGTCAACTTGAATTTTTAGGTCAGGAAACCTTAAAGGTTCTTTCCCTTTGTCCTCACCTGAGATCCAGTCTTTTTTTCCCTATTAGCATTGATGGTTGGTATTGAAATCTCCTTTGGAATATCAAACTTAGGCTTGTGGTTACCAACTTGTCTAGTGTTAATTTTATATGCTACAAAAGACTAAATTCTAACTTCATGTGCATTTTCACAATAGAATCATATCAAGGATCTCTGAAAGGTACACAATCACAAGGTACACAACAATATATATTGGGAAACCCTCAAGGGGAAGAAAACCCAACAATAAATTCCTCAATATAGATAACCAAATTACAATGCCCAAAAACAAGTCTCACAAATAAGAGAGACAAAAACCAAAACTCTAGAGCCAAGCACAATCCTCCTCCTCCTCCGCAAACTTCCTCTCTCCTCTCATGTGCAATGCTTGAGTGAGTGAATGGTACAAATGAGAGGAATACATTCTTTATTTATACTTACTTTTCACTAGACAATTAACCTAACTAGGTCGGCCTCACTTAACTTAACTGGGACGACCTCTCTAGAAGACTCAAATAATATTTATATTACATTCTTTTTGGTACTAATGACCCGACTTACAATGGAGGTTTTACCTCATGAATTTTACATGACCTTTTACATTAAATACATCTCCCAAAGGAGGAATAATACAAGTAGAATATTCTTCGAAGTTACATTAATTCAACACTCCCCCTTAACAAGAAGGGTATTCTACTGACAACAACAACAATAGGTGTAGCTCTACACAACATAATCAGAAGGAGGAAGGAGGAGGCATCATCAACATCATCTGGAACATTGGTTGGTACATCTATAAATCATTGGAAGTTCTTCAACAACATCAATATCAACAACTGGAACAACTTGCTTTAACATCATCGACATCTACAGCACAGAGCTGGAACATCATCATCTTCAGTACAGAGCTGAAGTATCATCATCTGCAACAAGAATTTGCTGGAACATCAACATCATCTGCTTGAATATCACCATCAACATCATCATCATTGTTAGCAAGAATTTGTTGGAACATCATCATTATTAGTATATGAATATTGGAACAACATCATCAATCATCAGTAAGCCCATTCCAATTAAAGGAAATGACCTTAGTACTTGGAGGGGGTCCAGTGGAAATGGACATGGTTTCCCCTTGCCTAGAACAATCTGAACTGACTAGGAAAACATCAACGGTTTCCAATTCGCTCTCAACTAGAAGACTAGAATGAGACGAATATTTTATCATGGTGACTACTTCAGTCTAAGCATTCTTTCATGAAAGAGTGTGATTGAGTGGAGGTGATATCGACTCAACCACTACAACTTCACTCTTTGAAGAAAGAGTGGGATCGACCAAGGATGGGACTAGATTGACCACTTCATCAACCAATGGGGGGTCAAGGGACAACTTACGATATCCAATCAGAAGGCGTTTTTGAGATACAGTAATTTCTTCCAACAATTGTGAAGCTTCATCCATGCATGGAAAAAGGTAAGTAAGGTGCATGCCCTTGCATAACAAACAAGGATTCTTGACCTTACCTTTCTGACTCTTAACCATAGAGTCACTAGTTGATAGGGTATCGTCAATATGATGTCCATAGGATAATGATATAGGTGGTTTGGAGGCTTTATACCACTCTTTCTAACACTTTGGAAAGACCGGGACAATCCTTGAGAAGGTGATCACCCTTGCAAAGCTTGCAAGGGAACTTGGGTCTATGAGGTGTTTACATAGAATGCGTGCTATTAAAGGAAATTGGTTGATGCTTGGTCTCTTTCTTATCCTTCTTCTTCTTTATCTTCCTTTTATTCTTCTTCTTATCCTCCTGATTATTAACACTACTGCTTTGATCAGGCGAGGAAGAAGAAACAAAAGAAGATGCATCCGACAAAGAAGGGGAAGGATCAGTTTTGGAATGACACTCTCGTGGTGGAGAGTTAACATTTGAAACATTGGGTATAGCTAGAATCACCGGATTGAATAAACATACCGGTAATCCTATGGTTAATCTAGGAAGATTTAAAGTGGAAATAAAGGGAGGACCAATATCTCCAACTGGAGGAAATACAAAAGGTACCCCTTGAAAAGAGGCCTCTTGATTGGTAGTCCCAGAAGAGGTTTCCATATCTAAACTCTCTAAGTCCTTCTAATTGTCATGCACAAGAAATGCTACTCAAACTAAAAGCAAAGGAAAACTTGTGAATAGGAGGGATGTAAAAGCTGGATCCTCACGGGTGTGTCAAGTTGTCACAACTCGTGATATACTATAGGGTCCAATAGTTATACTCGTCCCAATTTTTTAGAGCACTAACCAAGGAGGATTGGGACCATACCCTTGATCATATAACCCATCTACCTAACAATACATGCATAATAATCTCCCCGAGTGCTGTTCTCGGTGTATTGTGATAACAAGACGGTCAAAAGGTTTGCTCAGATGGTTCAGGAATCCTAATGGGGTCTCCCGATATACTCAAGGTACGTGGGAGCGCCAATCCGTAGTGGTGCTGTCTAATGCACAACCGTAGGATATGAGCCTTCCGATATACTACCGAGTACGTGAAGTACCTTTCGAAATACCCAAGCATACGTGAAAGAACGTTCGATATACCAGTTGGTACGTGGAAGAACCGCAAGCCCCTGAGATGCAGTGCAGGAAAATAACGACAGCTTCCACGATTAAAGATGCCGGAACACATCTCTAACCTAACATAGAAGTTGCTAATTTTTTTAACTTAAACTAGCGCTTGATTTTATCTTGTATGGTTAAGTGAATCCATGAAGTGAATACTTGGAATTTAAACAAGATGAAAATTTGATCTATACACTAGTACAAAATGAGAGATAAGTGACCAGGCGACCAAAAATTTGGTCACCGCAACTTTTCCAAGGGATAAATGACCAAAATTGAGAAATTTTAAGTGAGCTGACTAAAAATGACCAATTTAGTCACGGGATAAGAACTAAACTAAAAGTGACCAATTTGGTCACGAGATAAGAACTAAAATAAAAATGACCACATAACAATTGGTCATTTATGTGATCATTTTTAGTTGTGTCATTCCAATAGTGGAAAATTATAATTTTGATAATGAATTTGTACAATTTTACTAAATTTTAACATTAATAGTATACAACTTGGATTATTTTTCAATACATGTCCTCTAAGGGATCATTTCTTTGAGGCCATCCCGATACCTACTGTACTGTTAGATGATAGGAGAATCATTGAGATGCTCATTTAGGGGTTTCTCTACTAATTAGTGCCTTGGGTGTGGTGAGTTGATTATATCTAGATAATACATCATGTCTTGCATATAGTTTATCAAGTGATAGATGAGTTCTTCTACATGTGGTTGAGTTGAGTATTAGATATTTGTCGTCATTCCCTTTTGGAATTGTCATGTCCTGAAGTAGTATCACTCCGTTCAACTTGTTGTACTAGATGTGTTCATATTTTGTTTGAACAAAACCATCGCCGTTTGACCATCTCGACAATCTGTTAAAGTTTCGACAAGTTCATGTAATATTTTGTCATGTTAGCTAAAAATTGTCAATTTCACAACCTCCATTAATTATCCATATGCATTCATTCACCATGGTTCTCTTTGCACTTGAGTTTGAAAATATTTAAAGTCCCCCTGGATCCCTCCCTTACAAGAAATAACTTAATATCCTCCACTTTGAAGAAAAAATAATTCCTCCCTTTTTGTAAAAATCCCTTTGTTCCCATCTCCTTGCAAGATCAAGGACTTAAAATTTGTTACTAATTTGTCGACTCTTGATCTTAGTGTTAGTGCGGATTTGCATTTTGTTTTCCTAACTTGTTCTGATGGTAAGCATGCATAGCAGTAATTTTTCAATAAAAACTACAAAATGTGATTGCTTTTCATATTTATACCTAGTATCTTTATAAACTTACCCAAAAAAATAAAAATAAAAATGCTTGAAAATATATATATATATATATAGTTTTTATATTACAATATATAACTCAACATACAATATATTACTACATACAATTCCTATATATAAAAACATAAAAACTATATTATTAAAACATTTAACATACAAAACATACAAATTAAGCAATATGCAATATAATATAACAATATATAATATAATAATAAAACAATGTATAAATAATAATAACATATTATAACTAAATATTACAATATATGTAATATTAACAAATAAAAAAATGAAAAGCAAAACAAACACGATGAACGGGAATGGATTGACAAAAAAATAAAAAGCAAAACAAACACAATGAAACGAGAATAGATGGACATTAGAGGGAGGGGTATATCAATGAAAAATTTGGTTGGCGTTCTCCTAAATGAGTTGAAGACGCAGAGGTTGAAATTAATTAGAAGCTAAGCATACAAACTGATTGGAGAGAAGCGTTGGAGAATGGATCGTGATTTGCTCATCAAGGTTTTCAATCCTTAACCCAATTTCACCATTTGCAAAATTTTCTTAGGTTTTTCATTTTTTAGTTGAAGAGGGATTTTGTGTTTTACAGGGTTATGGAAAGATGGGTTCGTTTTTTTTAATTATTGGATTATACCATAGAAGAGTTGTTATTTCAGCATTTGTAGAGTTTTCTTAGGGTTTTCATTTTTTGGTTGAAGAGGGTTTTCTCTCATTCCCCAATCCCTTCAATATGCAATTCTATGGGTTCGGCCGTCACCGACATTCGACGACATTGTTGCTGCGAATCCCTTTTATACCCCTTATATTATAACAGGGAGCCCATGAATGCGAGCTATGGGAGACCATTTCATAGGACCGAGGTTTAAAATACCTATCCAGCAGCTTTATATGCAGTATCGATAGAGTGGATACAGCACGCCCCAGCTTCCAAAACGGTAGTGGAAGCCATGCACGCTATTACTGTTTCTCGATACCATCTCCTTTTGGAATGTGCCGTCTACAAAGAGGATTTTCAGTTGGGGGAGTTGGCACGTCAGATGCCATGTCAGCACATGTACCACTCCCACTGCATTCTGCGATGGATGGAATTGCACAGCTCGTGCCCACTCTGCTCAACCAATCCATCCATTCGTGGTGTGTTGTAACTTGCGAGACTAGGTTTCATGATCCTAGGTAGTTTATTCACCTGTAAGCATCACCGGTAATGCAGATTGCTTGCCTGCTGCGCCCTCCCTACCGTCCCTCCTCCCTCCCATCACCTGGTCTGCCGCTGAAGAACTGGTTTAGAAAATAGGAAAACAAGTAAAGAAGTTACTAGCAACAAAAAAAAAACAGAAACTACCAATTTTGGGAATAACATGGGGAATTCATAGGTGGTATGGAGTTCAGTGGATGTTTGGTAGAATATGGATACAGTACAGTAAGCCCTACCATATCTGTATTATGAAAATCCCAAAATAAACCCAAATACTGCTAAAAAATTCCCAAACTAAATGATTTAAAGCAACAAAATTCCATTTAAAAACCTGTAAATATCTGGTTAATTGTCAGATCACAATTTCAAAGAATTTAATTGTTTTTTCTTTATTGATTGTGCGTTCTGAAGCTTAAATTCTGAAATACAAGTGATTTTCCAAGAGATAATACTGGCTGTCTAATGTGTTTCTGGGATGCGTTCTGGGCCATGATCCTTTCATTTTCTTCTGCATTTCACCTCCAGAGTCCAGGCTCCAAATGTAATAAATTCAAGTACTTAGCAGTTCTGTTTAGACTCTAGCTTTCAACAATATTTTAATAGTGAGAAGTAGCGCACAACCACACTGTGTCATGAATCATGATGCTTGCATGGTGTAGCTTTAATTCTCCTATGAATCTTTAATTCTTGTTCTTTCCTTTTATTTCCTGTTCTTCCCAAAAAATTTCTTTGCGTGGAAAGTAGTCCAATAGTGGTTTGTTTACTTATGCAGAGGCATAGGATATCAAGAGCAATGCCACGGTTTAGAAATATCGTGGATGTTGGAAATCTATCCGAGGTAAAATACTGTTTGAGTCTGAGATAACTCTGTGAACATGTTTTTCATTATTTGAGTCTGAGATAACTCTGTGTACATGTTTTTTATCTGTGGGTTACATTGGTGTGGTAAGTTGTTCATCTTTTCTATATCCTCTTCTGACCACACCTCTTTGAAATCTACTCACATTGCTAGTGAATATGGAATATTATGCAGGGAACTCTCATGCAAATATTTGTGCCGCTCTTTTTTAGTTTGTTAATCGAGGCCAAAGGTGACAAGGAGGGGAATGTTGCGAATTCTTGTTTAGAAACCCTTGCTTGTATTGTTGGTCACATAAGATGGGATTCTTACTTTAGTTTATTGATGAGAGCATTTTGACTGATGGATTCCAAGGAAGAGAAATCCATGGTAAAGGACAACTCAGTTATGGCTTCTTTATCCGTTTTTTAAGGGATTTATTATTTAATAGTCACTAAATGATCTATATTGCTTTTTGCGAAAAGACAATTTTTGGATCGTGGATAGGGTGAGGAAGCCCAACAAGCTTGTCACTAGGAAATATATTTTGTTTTAGTTTATCACCCTAAATTTGTTTATTCATAAGCATCATAAGATAAGTTTCATTTTATTGATGGAATGGCTTCAGTTGTAGGACCAAAAAAACATGATCATCAATCTAATATTGGTGAAACAACGATGGATAAGCCGAATATGGAATTAAGAAGGGATGGTGATAACAAAAATATTATCTCCCCCGAAATACAAGAGCGTCTACAAAAGTGTGTGCTACCTAAGATAAATAAGATGATGATATCTCATGCGATTGTGGTTAATATTTCAGTTAGTCGTGCTGCATTGAAGTTATTGAATCTTATGCCTTTAGAAACAATGGAATCAGAGCTTCCTTGCATCATACAACGTATTGCTAATCCGTTGAAAAGTCAGCCTCATTTTGTAAGAGATGAGGCTAGGACTGCCTTAGCTGCATGTGCCAAGGAATTAGGACCAAAATATTTGCAGTTCATTGTAAAAACACTACAGACAACATTGACAAGGGGATATGAATTGCATGTTCTGGGATATACAGTCAATTTCATCCCATCAAAAGTTTCACCTTCCCTGGACATTGGAGATATTGATTATTGTGTGCAACCACTTCTTGAAGTTGCAGAAAATGATATTATGGGAGAAGTTGCTGAAGAAAAGGAAGTTGAAAAAATTGCCTTTAAAATGAAAGAGACAAGGAGTAGCAAATATTTTGAAAGTTTGCAATTAATTGCTCGAAATATTACTTTCTCTACACATGCTAGTACATTGCTGGTACCTGTTAGACACAATCTCCATAGAACACTTGCACCAAAAGAAAAAGTTAAGATTGAGTCCATGCTATGCTATTTAGTAGCCAATCTTCATGTTAATGCGTCATTAAGTCAAACATATTTGTTCATTTTTGTATATGGGTTGATTGAGGATGGTATGGAAGAAGAAAAAATGGTTACGAAGAAAGATTTGTTTAGTAAATCTGGTGTAACATCTTCAAAATCATCAGTCTCATCTAAAAATTCAATGGAGATACATGCTGATCATATGATAGATGCACCCAATAGGTATCTAATTACAGTGTTTGCACTAATACTTCTTGAGAATCATCTGAAAAAAGTCAAAGTAGATAAGAGTGATCAATATTTAATAGCTATGCTAGACCCCTTTATATAACTACTAGGGCATTGTCTGAAATCTAAGTATGAAGGAGTTATATCACATTCTGTGAAATGTCTTGCTTGTCTATGTTGAGATATTGTAACTTCAAAGAATATTATATTTGTACTTTATTATTCCGGAGATGATTCATTCCTCCGTGAAGATCTTATTGTATATCCGGAGATGTTTATTCCTCCGTCGGAATGTGGTAACTTGGGTTATTAGACTTCCCTAGTGGGGGTCGGCCCTGTATGTGTTATGTGGGTCAAAGGGTTATTAGACCACCCTAGAGGGGTCGGCCCAGTCAGTTATAATGGGGTATTTAACCTAATGGTTAAATACGAGCCTACATGTACTTGTGTAAAATACATATCAGAGTAGTGTATAAATAGAGGAGGTGTGTTCCTCATTATACACATTCACTCACTTGAGGATAGCGCACTTGTGGAGGAGAGGTCTGCTATTGTGGAGGAGGAGATCATGTCTCAGGGTTTCATCTTTGTATATTGCTGTTCATCTATATTGAGGAAGCTTTGCTGGGTTTTCTACCCCATGAGGGTTTCCCAGGATAAATCTCTGTCTCTTGTGTTTATGCTGTGCTTGTTGTTTCTTCAGTGATCCTGTATATGCTATTATTGTGAAATGGAATGTAATGCTGCTATTTTTTGTCTTAGCATATTGAATTTTAACATGGTATCATAGCTAACCTGAAGGAAGACAAGGTATGGCACTAAAGACACTTGCTTTACTTACGACAATTTGAAGGTTAGGGTTTTACATAGCAAAAACCAGTCATCGTAGCACTTTCGCTATAAATCCGTTTTGGCAAAGTTTTCGGATCTGAAATTGTTACAGGACGAAGCTAAAATCTCCAGGTACCTTGTGTCCAAAGGACAACCTCTAATTCGTTGTACTTTGTGATTTATGATCTGTACAATATAGGGTTTCTGCCTCTTCCAGATCTGAGTCAAAATCAGGTGACCTTGGGAAAAAGGTCATAACTTGGGCTAGGAAGCTCCAAATAAAATTTAGTGAAAAGTGAAAGGTATTACACAGACCGTACTATCTCAGAAAACTTTTTCAGAGGCCGAAGTTGAACCAGGGACACGTGGCACGCCGTACAAGTTCTCTCTCCTGTATTATCCCATAAACAGGTCACGTTGCGACACTTGGCATAAATCTCTCTCAGAGAATCCAATTGAGGTCAGACCTGTCAGGATGGAAAGATAACAGGCCGAGCTATCTCAAAAAACTTTTTCAGAGGCCTAAGGTCAAAAAGTGACACGTGGCACACCGTACAAGTTCTCTCTCCTGTATTTTCCCAAAACAGGTCACGTTGCGACATTTGGCATAACTCTCTCTCAGAACATCCAATTGAGGTCAGACCTGTCAGGATGGAAAGATAACAGATCAGGCTATCTCAGAAAACTTTTTCAGACCCTGTGGATAAAAAATTTCGGAGTTACACCAGAAACAATCAGGTACATATTTTTGTCAAAACAGAATTATTTTTTGGTACCTTCATTCATGGCTTCCAGAATTTAGGGCTTTGAAGAAAGTTGGAATTTTTGTAATCGGAGACCACGGCTGGATGCTACTCATCAAAATAGAAATTTAGAGACCAAGATCAGAATTTTTGGTTGGGCAGAAGGCCGGGCTTGATTAGACCCTAGTTCGGGACTTTGATCAGAAAAGTGGAAAATTAGGGCTTCTGTAAAAATGAGAATTTTTGAAATCTGTGACCATGGCTGGAAGCTCCTCAGAAAAATAGAAGCTTAGAGATTTGGATCAAACATTTTGATTGGGCAGAAGAGTGGGATTCATCAAACCCCAGTTCAGGGTCACGTCCAGTGAATCCAGACGTTTCAAAGGCAAAATTGAGGAGTGAAACTTTGCAGTTTTCAAATTCTGAATATATCAGTTTGATCAGCTCATCAAGGCGCATATTTCTATCCTTTCGAAAGTTTGAAATTCAAAGTTTGAATTTTTGGGGTTTCTCTGACAAACCCATATCCAGCTCCAGGTCCAGTTCTTGCAAATCAAGTGGATAGGGTTAATCCTAGAAGAAGATGGATTGGTCACCTGCATAAGTGAAGGAGTTCCTGTTTCAGAGGGAGATGAGGCTAAGGCTTTACATAAGGATATTACAAGCGATCTCGACAGGTATGACTCATCGAGGTATGTTTTGAGATTTGTTCATGATTAAGTTTATGGTATGTTTGTCTTCATGTTATTACGGTTAGTACAATCTTGATTTTAGATTTGTTGTATCACCTTAACAAAATTATGAATGCATGATAGAAGATATTCATTGGTTAGGGTGTTGACACTTATGATTGTACTAATGCATTATAATGTTGTGTGAGGTTGATGTTGTCTGCTAACAAGATACAGGTACATCACAAAAGACAAATCAGGCTCCATGACCATGAAAACATGAAGACAAAGACTCATCCATAATCTTTGTTCTACTTACGAGGTATGTATGACTTTGTTATATTATGCTTAACCTATGAGACATGCAGGTTCTAGCTCAGGATCTCTAAATCATTGAAGAGATTGTTTAGGTATGTTGTACATAACCAAGTAGGTATACTAATCCAGGTATGTTTCCCATGAATCTTACCTTGTGTTAGGATCCCTTATATAAGTATAGTTGATATGATTGGTTATGCTTATTCATAAAGTTAGTAATCAAGGGTTTATGCATGATTTAATTAACCAGAAGAGTACTATGATCAAACAAGAATATGCATGAGTAAAAGAAGACTTACTTGAAACCTTGAATACTAATGATCATGACTATACATATTCAAGATTATTTAGAATTAGAATGTTTTGAGAATATACTAATGAATGAATGTTTGTGTATGAGATCATGAGGATGACACTAGTGCACACTTGAGCATGCACAGTGGTACAGAATGAATAGAAGTTCAAAGGACATATAGAAGATCAAGCGGGAGGCAACCACACAAACATAAAAGATAAGTATTTGAGTTGTTATTTGAAATAGTAAATGATATTTCTTGTATGCATATTTGTATTCCTAGAACATATCATGCTGAGTGCAAACATTCATAGAGCATTGAACATTATACTACTAATATGCATATGATTGGTACGTTGGACAAACATTCCATTGTTGCTTGTCTAGAATGAAACCTCTTTGCTGACATGCTGAGAGCTGTGCACACTCTCGATAGTATGTTCTGGTAGAGATGGAAGGCATCTAGATAGCCACTGTATGCATACAGGATATGGGAAAGTGTTGTGCCAAAGTATTGGTCAAGATAGTTGCATAACTATGTAAATGATATCTGTATGCATAATAGGTTATCATGATTTCATTATTATGAAGGATTACTAATCATGTACTTAATTTTGTTTTGTAGGAAAGATCATGAAGAATAATGAACACCGAACAAGTGATGGATGTTCAACAAGAAGATTTACAAATCAAACAAAATATAGAAGGCTTGTGGCTAGAAGATTCTCTTAGAAAGAGGAAGAGAATCATGATGAGATGTTTGCTCCAAGTGGCTAGATAAGACCATTCTCTTAATGGTGCAATGAAAGAAGAAGTGTGAATCAGGTTCTGTATGGGTTCCCAGGATCGATAGTATATTGATGAGAATACATGTGGGGATTGTATCATCCTTGAACACTTGTTCTAAAGTGAGCCGTAGACAGGTGTCTCCGAGAAAGAAAAGGGATTGGATCATCCCTGGACTTTCAGTCCTAAAGAGAGCCGTAGACGTGAGGTCTCCGAGAATGAAGTCCTTAGTGGACAGTTGAGGGGATTGGATCATCCCTGGACTTTCAGTCCTAAAGAGAGCCATAGACGTAAGGTCTCCGAGAATGAAGTCCTTAGTGGACAGTTAAGGGGATTGGATCATCCCTGGACTTTCAGTCCTAAAGAGAGCCGTAGACGTGAGGTCTCCGAGAATGAAGTCCTTAGTGGACAGTTGAGGGGATTGGATCATCCCTGGACTTTCAGTCCTAAAGAGAGCCGTAGACGTAAGGTCTCCGAGAATGAAGTCCTTAGTGGACAGTTAAGGGGATTGGATCATCCCTGGACTTTCAGTCCTAAAGAGAGCCGTAGACGTGAGGTCTCCGAGAATGAAGTCCTTAGTGGACAGTTGAAGGGATTGGATCATCCCTGGACTTTCAGTCCTAAAGAGAGCCGTAGACATGAGGTCTCCGAGAATGAAGTCCTTAGTGGACAGTTGAGGGGATTGGATCATCCCTGGACTTTCAGTCCTAAAGAGAGCCGTAGACGTAAGGTCTCCGAGAAGTGGGGATTGTATCATCCCCGGACCTTGGTCCCTGAATTGATCCGTAGACGTATGGTCTTCGAGAATAAAGTGATGGGGATTGCATCATCCCGGAACCACTAGTTCAAAATGTACGTGAGGACTGCATCGTCCATGAACTAGGTTCAAAATGTACGTGAGGACTGCATCGTCCATGAACTGGGTTCAAAATGTACGTGAGGACTGCATCGTCCATGAAATAGGTTCAAAATGTACGTGAGGACTGCATCGTCCATGAACTGGGTTCAAAATGTACGTGAGGACTGCATCGTCCATGAACTAGGTTCAAAATGTACGTGAGGACTGCATCGTCCATGAATTGGGTTCAAAATGTACGTGAGGACTGCATCGTCCATGAACTGGGTTCAAAATGTACGTGAGGACTGCATCGTCCATGAACTGGGTTCAAAATGTACGTGAGGACTGCATCGTCCATGAACTGGGTTCAAAATGTACGTGAGGACTGCATCGTCCATGAACTGGGTTCAAAATGTACGTGAGGACTGCATCGTCCATGAACTGGGTTCAAAATGTACGTGAGGACTGCATCGTCCATGAACTGGGTTCAAAATGTACGTGAGGACTGCATTGTCCATGAAATGGGTTCAAAATGTACGTGAGGACTGCATCGTCCATGAACTGGGTTCAAAATGTACGTGATGGGATTGCATCGTCCCTAGACATGAGACTTGTCTTAAAGTGATAAGGACTAATCATCCTGTAAGTAGATTGGGATTGCATCGTCCCTAGACATGGTGAGGTGTCTTAAAGTGATAAGGACTAATCCTCCTGTAAGTAGATTGGGATTTCATCGTCCCTAGACATGGTGAAGTGTCTTAAAGTGATAAGGACTAATCATCCTGTAAGTAGATTGGGATTGCATCGTCCCTAGACATGGTGAGGTGTCTTAAAGTGATAAGGACTAATCATCCTGTAAGTAGATTGGGATTGCATCATCCCTAGACATGGTGAGGTGTCTTAAAGTGGTAAGGACTAATCATCCTGTAAGTAGATTGGGATTTCATCGTCCCTAGACATGGTAAGGTGTCTTAAAGTGATAAGGAATAATCATCCTGTAAGTTGATTCGAGATTGCATCATCCTTAGACATGGTGAGGTGTCTTAAAAGGATAAGGATTGATCATCTTGTAAGTTGATCTGGATTGCATCATCCATAGACATGAGAGATGTCTTAAATTGAGAGGGATTGATCATCCCATAAGTGGATCAGGATTGTATCATCCTTGGACCTATGTCCTAAAGTGAGAGGGATTGACCATCCCGTAATTGGATCATGTGTGTTGCAGGGTATGCTGCTGTTGTGTATACTTGTATCAGTGTGGATACTTGTATTGATAGATGTATTAGTGAGAATACATGCTTTTGATGATAGATGTATTAGTGAGAATACATGCTTTTGATGGTAGATGTATTAGTGAGAATACATGCTTTTGATGATAGATGTATTAGTGAGAATACATGCTTTTGATGATATATGTATTAGTAAGAATACATGTTTTGATGATAGATGTATTAGTGAGAATACATGCTTTTGATGATAGATGTATTAGTGAGAATACATGCTTTTGATGATATATGTATTAGTAAGAATACATGTTTTGATGATAGATGTATTGGTGAGAATACATACTTTTGATGATACATGTATTGATTAATGTACTTGTATGGTTGAGGATACTTATGTTGTAGATCGAGATGATCCAGATGCTGTAGATCGAGATGATCCAGATGCTGTAGATCGAGATGATCCAGATGGTGTAGATCGAGATGATCCAGATGCTGTAGATCGTGATGATCCAGATGCTGTAGATCGTGATGATCCAGATGTTGTAGATCGAGATGATCCAGATGGTGTAGATCGAGATGATCCAGATGGTGTAGATCGAGATGATCCAGATGCTGTAGATGAGATGATCCAGATGCTGTAGATCGAGATGATCCAGATGTTATAGATCGAGATGATCCAGATGCTGTAGATCGAGATGATCCAGATGTTGTAGATCGTGATGATCCAGATGCTGTAGATCGAGATGATCCAGATGCTGTAGATCGAGATGATATGACAATGCTGATGATCGTGAGATAACGATGCAGATGATCGTAAGATGACGATGCTAATGATCGTGTGATGACGATGCTGATGATCGTATGATGACGATGCTGATGATCGTGAGATTACGATGCTGATGATCGTGTGATGACGATGTTGATGATCGTGAGATGACGATGTTGATGATCGTGTGATGACGATGTTGATGATAGTGAGATGACGATGTTGTTGATCATGTGATGACGATGCTGATGATCGTGTGATGGCGATGCTGACAATCGTGAGGATTCAGATATTGATGTTGCTGTAGTTGTTTGAGTGCTGCAGAAGATAAAGACTCAGTACTGAAGATGTTGATGTTCCAGTATTGAAGATATTCCAGTAACTGGTTGAGTTACTGATGATGTTGAGAAAGCTTCCAATGATTTATAGATGTATCATGTATGATGTTGATGACTCCTTGCTCGTGCAGATGCTGTTATAATATCCTTCTCGTTAAGGGGGAGTGTTGAGATATTGTAACTTCAAAGAATATTATATTTGTACTTTATTATTTCGGAGATGATTCATTCCTCCGTGAAGATCTTATTGTATATCCGAAGATGTTTATTCCTCCGTCGGAATGTGGTAACTTGGGTTATTAGACTTCCCTAGTGGGGGTCGGCCCTGTATGTGTTATGTGGGTCAAAGGGTTATTAGACCACCCTAGAGGGGTCGGCCCAGTCAGTTATAATGGGGTATTTAACCTAATGGTTAAATACGAGCCTACATGTACTTGTGTAAAATACATATCAGAGTAGTGTATAAATAGAGGAGGTGTGTTTCTCATTATACACATTCACTCACTTGAGGATAGCGCACTTGTGGAGGAGAGGTCTGCTATTGTGGAGGAGGAGATCATGTCTCAGGCTTTCATCTTTGTATATTGCTGGTCATCTATATTGAGGAAGCTTTGCTGGGTTTTCTACCCCATGAGGGTTTCCCAGGATAAATCTCTGTCTCTTGTGTTTATGCTGTGCTTGTTGTTTCTTCAGTGATCCTGTATATGCTATTATTGTGAAATGGAATGTAATGCTGCTATTTTCTGTCTTAGCATATTGATTTTTAACAGTCTATTGAGACTTCCCCTTCCATCTATTGATATTCACAGTAGCAACATTACCTCCTCAGTTTTTAATATGGTTCTGAAATCAGGAAAGAGTGACAGTCCTGTAATGCAATATTATGTTAATTTACTTGTTATGCTTTTGAGACATGCAAACATGACCATATCAAATGATCAATTAAAGTTGCTTCTCCAATGACCACTCTTTATTGATTTAGAGAGTAGCTCAACTACCATTGCACTATCACTTTTGAAGGAAATTGTTAGGAAAAAGCTACTGGTTCCAGATCTATATGATTTGATCACTAGAGTTGGACGCTTCATGGTAACTAGTCAAGCTCTACCCATTTGCCAACAATGTAGTCAAGTTCTTTTACAGTTTCTTCTTGACTACCCTCTTGGTGCCAAGCGATTGCAACAACAATTGGATTTCTTAGTTGCAAATCTTAGGTAAGGTGTTGTTAATTTACTGCCAATATTTCAGTTCTATTATTGTATGTTCAGAAGTTAAATTTAATTTTAATTGCATTTGTTGTAGCTATGAGCATACAAGTGGCAGTGAAGATATACTGGAAATGTTACATGTGATTATTCTGAAATTTCCCAGTAATGTAGTAGATGAGCAGGCATAGACAATTTTCCTACCATTGGTGACTCACCTTGTTGATGATAGTGAAAATCAGGTTCGGGCTATGGTAGGAACAATTTTGAAAGTTTTGATTGGACGTGTCAGTCAGCATCCATTGCAACGGATGCTAGCATTCAACCTTTCTTGGTATACGAGTGAGAAACAATAGCTATGGTGTCCAGCTGCATAGGTATACTTTCTCTATTTTCTCAAAATAATAACCAATGTTTCACATTGGATCATCTGGTAATAATTAATTTGACTCATCATCTTTATTTGTGTGATCTATCCGTGCAATTATGTATGGGTTGTATTAAGTATTTTCCAAATCATCTTATATAATTGAAACTCTTCAATGGTTAGTGGCTCTTTAGGTTGACCAACATCCTATTTAAGTATTGTTAGATATTTTGCTATGATGCTTATTTAGTATTATAGTGCAACTAAATTCAATTACCATCCTTTGTGGCTAACTAGAACCAATGTTGCAATTATTGTTTTGGGGGATATATTGCTGAAGGTCCAGAAATAATCTTAGGAAAAATATTGGAAATTGTCAGAAACTATTGGGAAGGATAAATTTGGATTTGAAAAACTCAGAAAATATTGTAAACATTGGCAACCTGAAAAAATAAGAAAACTCAGAAATATCTGGAGAAATCAGAGATATTTGCAACAATATAGAATGGAGAACCTACATTACTATGTTTTTCTAGTCATAGATACCTGCAAAGAACTAGTTATAGCATTTGTCTCTGACTGAGGAATGTAAATAATGCAAATCCAGCCAAAGCATTTCCCATAATCAAACAGAACCGACAATAGAGTATAGACCTAACATAATTCATTGTAGGTTGGAAAACTAGCAAGGGAATTTAATAGGTGAAAAGACACCCAATGCATCAAGAGTTTGAAATACATAGATGATAGAACAAATTTTCTCCTCTGCAAAAAATCAACATAAAAAGGGAAAAGTTATGTTTATCCTATATATATATATATATATATATATAATAAACAACATGTTAATTAGTGAGATTAATAGTAATCTATTATAGAAAAAGAGAGTCAATCTTTTCAAGTAGGATGGCTATCACAGGAAAGGGACATCCACTATCCACCATAAGACAACATTTCCAAGTACCATGTCTTATTTAGATGTTCTTGACACTGAAAATTCTATACAAATGAAGAAAATATAAGCAACAGTCAAGATACAAAGTGATGACACATTAACCTTCTGTCCTAAACAATTAAAGAAGCTAGCTTATCATGATGGAAATAGTTATCAACAACAAGACTTGGTCCTAGTTCCTATTGAATTTAGTCCAAATATGTATTATATTTTAATCTTTTATTTTATATTTTTCATCTCACCTACCTCGTTGTAAAAATATTTCATAAGTAACTTGGTCAAAGAAGATTACTCTCCATCAATTTTAAACTTCTATATATCCCTGATACATTATAGAGTGCACAACATTTAGAGTTGTGGCAATATTCTTTGCGCTTGCATTTCTCTGTTTGTGTCTTAGAGTTTGCATTGTCATCCAATTGTGTCCTCATATCAGTCAGTATCAGAGCCTGAGATTAGGGATTTTATAAGTTCTACAATTCTAGCTCCATAAAGGTTTTCCCGTGCTCAGAATTCTACTCAAAATCTTATCTTCAAGCAAAATTTGCAGGTTTCTCTAGTGATTTTCAGCTCACAGATGCCTTCCCTACCATTTTAGGGTCATTGACATGATGTAGGTAACACCTTATTCCTCAAGTGTATTACAATATAAAATACACTTAGCTTTGTTATTATTATTGTATTTTATTATTTTATATTGTTATGCTTTTCCTCCGCTTGGGGATGTCAAGAGCAAGTGCTTAAGCATTCAAGCTATGCTTCTTTGACTAAATCATTGATAAATTCAGACCCGAGATCATATCATGTTTCATGGTGTATGTGAAACCCACATATTAAATTGGTTGATATTGAAGATTCTAATTTCCCTGTTGCTACCATCAGAATTTGAATGAACACAACATATCCTGTTTCATGGAACCTTGTGAAATCCACATATTAAATTGGTTGATATTGAAGATTCTAATTTTCATGTTGCTACCATCAGAGTTTGAAAGTTTGAATGAACACAACATACCTTGTTTCACTTTCATGGCACATGTGAAGCCCACATATGAAAATGCTTGATATTGAAGATTTAAATTTTCCTGCTTCCTACCATCAAAGTTTGAATGAGCAAACCTTTAACACCACATGGCATGAACTTATTCCTGCATATAGGATTATGAAGACATCTTTATGGGCTAATTGAGTGATACATGTTGTTAAATGCTAGTAAAAAATGCACAAGAGCAACAACTTAATTCACTAGTTGTAAGATTTGCAGATGTTTATTATCAAGAAACATTGTAGAGACTTCTCATAACTCATCACTTTGAATCTGGGTGCTTTTGATTTAAACAAACAAAGAAAGCTTCCCAATTATTCATTGCAAATCCACTCTAAATTCTAGTATAGAGCATTCTTAATAACTGCAAGGTGCACGACCCATTAACTGAATCATTTTCATTCAACATAAACCAAACAATTATACACCATCTTTATGGAAAATATTATATTTATGTAAATGGAAAATAGGTGCGTGTGGGGTGAGGTGGCATTGGATATATAGCCGAGTGTTGTAGAGTGACAACAATGATTAGAGAAAGTTGATGAGATGAGAATTTGGTGGGAATGATGTTAGGGTTTTTACCTTCTCACAGTGACAAGGCAGCAGTGACAGTATCAGATCCAAAATTTGAATGTTGTTCTATATGTAGAAGTATAAGTTAAAAATTTCAGCTCACTGTAACAGTTTACTACACAGACTTAAAAACCTAATAGCTAGATAACTTTAACTACTATCAAAACTGCAATCTAATCTATACTCAGAAACTGAAACACATCACACTAAAAAAGTATGAACATCGGAAGTGGAACTGACTGTCAAACCTGCTATTGCTTCTTTGCTATATCTTGATTCTTGATTTGGTACCACTTGGAGAAAAAATTGACAATACAACTGCATTCTTGATTTTTGAGAGATTTTGGCAAAAGAAGGTTGTTATTAACATGGCCATTTTTTGTGACTATTGGGTAATCTTTGTTGCTTACCTAGGTATGTGACCCTTTTCCAGAATTTGGCAAGATGGTGTTAACTATTGGAAATTTTATTCTCATATCAATCCATAAGGAATTCTATCTAAGGATTCTAGCTCAATGGTAGAGCACTTGCCTTATAGGCAGGAGGTTGGTAGTTCGATTCCTCCGTGCCCTATTTATATTATGAAACCACTAAAAATAGATAAATGACTAAAAAATGACCAAAATTTGCATATAAACGACCACCAGTACAACATGAGAGATAAGTGACAAAAAAATGACCAAAATATGCATATAAATGACCACTTTTGATTTGGCGATCGTTGGTAGAAAATTAGCGGTCATTTATCACGTGACAAAAAATGTGGTCATAAATTTGGTCATTAATTGTGACAATTAATGACCAAATTAATGACCAAATATACGACCAAATATATGACCACAAGATAAGCTATAAATGACCAAGCTAAATATGACCACATTTTTGGTTGCGTGATATATGACTGCTAATTTGCTACCGGTGGTCACCAACTCAAAAGTGGTAATTTACATGCAGATTTTGGTCGTTTTTTTGGTCACTTATCTTTCATTTTGTACTAGTTATAGAAATTGTATTGATTTGACTCACAAAGTTTAAACGATCCATATTGAGAGAAGCCACATCAATGGCGGGGAAATGATTTTGCGAGGTGAACATGTGCGGGAGATAGACCTCCGAAACCAAAAGTGAATGTTCCGCATTTGATCACAGATCAACGAACGAGAGAAGCCATGAAGTGATCAATGGATTAGATGGTATCTCGCTCGTGTACTTGAGAGGGGGTTAATGGAAAACAAGGACGTGAAATCTCCATCAAATGTACCCTAATTCAATTTAATCCACTGTTGATCTGACCTGTTTCCGATCCGGCGACCCAAAGCAATTGCGGAAAGCCAATTGTGGGACGTAATTGCGGAAGCTGAGAACTGAAATATTAATGAAATCCAGCTCACCACTAGTTTGAAATCCACCCTTCAACGACTGCTTGGAAAAATAATTAGCCGGGTCTTCTAATTTGGAGGTTCTACTAAATTTGGAACCGAACTAATCCTAGAGGAAAGTGGGTTGGATTGGTTTTGCTGATCCATCCTGCATCAAGTGGTATCACATCAGAAAAAGATTATGCATGCACTGAAAGGAGATCAGAACACCAATTTCTCTTGGTTAAAGAAGATTCTGAGCAGAGAGGTAATTAAAGCTGCCACGAAGGAAACATAGGTAAACCAAATTTTGATTTTCAATTTATGTTGAAGGTTGACAACTGTGTGGAGCAGATAAAATAGTTTCCTTCTTCTTGGACAAAGATTAATTATGTATTGCAGGCGTGAAGTGGAAAAGTGAAGATTGAGATTGAGAAGGTTGGTCAAGTAGAAGTATTCAGAGTTGAATCAAATCAAGGATTTATGTTAAAAGAAAATGATAGTTTCAGTTGTGAGTTGGAGTGATTACAGAGAATAGTGGGAGCTGGTGTGCTCTTAAAAGAAGAACTCAGGGTAGATATTGGTCCAAAGGAAATGGATCAAAAGGGAGAATGATAAGATCTTGGTATAGATCTTATAAGAGATTGATTGATGTGTTTATATTAAATCTGGTTTGAGAATATTGCAGATTGAATCCAATGACAAGTTTGATAGTAGCAGACAACTTGAAAGCTATGGCAAAGAACATGTGTGTTCTTGATGACGAGAAGTTTTTGAACTCTTAGAGAGAAGATAAATAAGTGGCAGAACCTAAGGATCCAATAGAGGTTGGACAAGAAGGGGACAAGTTGAATTTTCTTAGAGAGGAAGTGGATATGCAGAAGCCCAAGAGAAGCAAAGGAAGTTTCTTGAGAGTTTCTAGGGGAGAAGGAACCAGAATTTGCTCGAGAGGTTCTAGGGGATAAGGAACCAATAATACCAAAAGGACAAGCTCAAGGAGAGATATCTTGTTGAGGTATCGTTAGAAGGTACGAATACTTGCTAAGAGAAGGATTGGGAGCAGTTCACAAGTGAACAAGATGAAGTTAACAGAGGAATACGAGATAGAGACAATGACTATTGAAAGTCATTGCAGAGGTTCAAAGAGAAGACATAGTAGAAGAAAATATTCCGGGGAAAAACAAATCAAGAGAATGAGTCAAGAGGAGTATGACAGAGAATTAGTTGAAATAGGATTGCAACATATTCATTTAGAGATGCTGCTAAAGAAGGGAAAAAAGAGAAGAGGATGGAACTTGAAGAAGAAACTCAAGTGGCCAGTGATGCAGTTGTTTGAAGAGAAGCTTTGGAGAATCTTAGAAGAAATGGAGCACATAATGGATGCTTTAGAAGAGAAGGATAAAATCATAGAAACTGTTAGGCCATTGATAGAAGAAGGTATTCAATATTGTGAACCAGAACATGGAAATATCCTTGGAGAGGATGACGATGAAGGAAAATATAGACTAACTGAAAGTCTCATGGATTCTTTAAGAAGTGCAGATCAACTTATGGAGGAGATGCCAGTGAGGCCAAATGAGACCAAGAGGTCTTATGTTTTTGAAACTGATGATTTGGTTATGATTACAGGTTTTGTTGCAGATGATAGGTAGTCTTTCGAAACTATATAAAAAATGGATGAAGCCAAATATGATCAAGAAGGTCTCTCAAGTGAGAAAAAGTTTAAAGTGTTGGACCGAAAGGAACTCATTGATGAGTTGCTTAATGGAGGAAAGAAGTCAATTGAAGTTGTTATGAAGATGAAGGAAGAAAAAGAAATGTACAAAGACATTTCCATAGGACAGGAGCAGAATTGCATTCTGATGAAGGAAGAAACTAGACAATAACCTTGGACTGTTAGAGAAATTGAAGGAGAAGGAGAAATGCTTTTCAAAAGCATAACATCATAAATGGTAAAGCATCTTGTAGCTCAGACTATAGGAGAGATACATGTCGGTGAAGACAAAAGGAGGATGCCAAGAAGAATATCAACAGAGACTTCAAAGTCTCATGATTTTGAAACTAATTATTGGTGTTTACTTGCAGGTATTGAAGAAAGTGAAGGAAGACATAAAAATAAATATGTCATAAAAAAGGAAGAGACCATATTGTCTCAAAAGGATGATCAATACCTAGAAGAACTTGGTGTTGTAGAGTTGGCTAATGAAGACAGGGAGAAATTTTCTGATCTCAGAAAGTATGATGAAGAGTTGGAAATGCTAGAATATTGGTTGATCAATCCAAAGATTGATAAATATGATTGCTTAATGGGTACAAGCATAAAGATGCTTAATTATAGCATTGGAGAGAAGGATATAGAAGGTCAAGGAATTGAATTGTCTTGTATTGATATGATTTTGTTACAACAATCAAGTATAAGTTATTGCAAAGAAATGGGTGAATCAACTGATTCTAAGGAACAAATTGGAATACTTTATAGAAGAAATATGATTGCAAATTAGAGTAAAAATCCTAAAGATATAAGAAAAGAGAGGATGCAACAACTAGTGGATAGTAGCAGAGAGCCAAAATACAAGCATAACAAGCAGGTGTACTAGCCAGTGAATAGAATGGACAATGAAATTTAGATGATAAGGATGCTAATGGTGAAGGTGTCTCGGAGAATACATGAGGAGAAAAAGAATATTTACATCAGCAAAGCAGGAAATCAAAGAAACAACAGAACACAAGTGACCAGGGAAGATTGCAAAAGCAAGGCTAGTGCAACATTGCAGCAAAAAGTATGGAAGCCAGGAGAGTTGCAGTCAACAAAAAGACAACAGGACAACCATGAAGCAACTGGAAATATTCAACATAAAGTTTGAGATCCGGGCATATTGAATATTGAATATTATGACCAGGAGGTCATATTTATTTCTTCTCGAGGATTCTGATGCAGGAGCATCCTTCTCTCCATCCAAATCTTATGTTTGGTCAGACCTTAGGGTCTTGACATTTGACCAAGGAGAGGTATTTGATGAAATATTGTAAATAATACCATGTTTTATGTGTGATTCTAGATAGATGATAAGTCGTTAGTTTAGATGAGTCATTGAGTGAGTCATGTAACAAAATCCACATCTAATGGAAGAATTCGATGAAGATCAAAGGATCTCATGAGAAAATCATAGAGATAGGATTGAGATTTTGCTAATCTTAGAAATAGTTGATAAGATGTAGGAGTGTGTTGAGAGGTTTCTAGATCTTAACCATAATTGGTTTCAGAATCCTTTTGTATAAGTTTTTGTAAGCCTACGAGGCATAGAGGAGATGGCCAAACAATGTAAATCAGGCTAGAGGTGTGGCCAAATAATGTAAATCAGGCCAAGTGAGGTGATCATGATTTTATCTAGTTTCTTATGATTGAATGAAGGAAAGATAGTTATTCCGTCTCTGTATCAATGGATGAATTCATGTTTGAATTATGATTAGAGAATAATTCTCTGTATGCTTGAACTGTGATAGGGAAGCAATTGTCTGTGTGTGACTTATGAGATGCCGACAGTCTGAATACTTGTTAAATGTTGGATTAATCTCTGTGTGTAGTAGCCTGAAATTGGGGTTTTAGATAATTGAGTGTTGCAGAAGATGTTTGACTGATCTCTGTGTGTGAGCTCATGAAGTAGTTGACAGGTTGAATACTTGCTGAATGATTGAAGGTCTTTTGTTCTTAAAGGGATAGTTGTTATAGTCTCCTTGTGAACCCTTGAGTCACTGATCACTGGAAGGATCGAGGCTCTATATATATGAATTCATAGAGGTGAAACTATGGAAATGATGATCAGATCCAGCGAAGGAGATCAAGTCCAACAAATTTCAGTTGTATCCTAAGCAAGAGAAGATTGATTGATCAATTCTATGATCAATTAACGCAGAGTCACATAAATTGTATTGGTCCGATTCACAGAGTTTGAACGATCCAGATTGAGAGAAGACACATCAACGACATGGAAAGGATTTCACGAGGTGAACATGTGCGGGAGATAGACCTCTGAAACCCAAAGTGAACGTTCCACATTTGATCATAGATCAACGAACGAGAGAAGTCACGAAGTGATCAACGACTCAGATGACATCTCACTCGTGTACTTGAGAGGGGGTTCATGGAAAACAAGGACACAAAATATCCATCAAATGTACCCTAATTCAATTCAATCCACTGTAGATCTAACTTATTTACGATCCGACGGTCCAAAGCAATTGCGGAAAGGAAATTGTAGAAGGTAATTGCGGAAGGAAATTGCAGGAAGGGAATTGCGGACGATGAGACCCGAAATATTTATGAAATCTAGCTCACCGCTAGTTTGAAATCGTCCCTTCAACGACCGCTTGAAGAAAGACTTAGCCGGGTTTGCTAAGTTGGAGGTTCTACTAAATTTGGAACCAGACTAATCCTAGAGGAAAGTGGGTTGGATTGGTTTTGTTGATCCATCCTACATCATAGGCCTTCTTCTTCATGAAAATAAATGAATAAATGGAGACAATATTGCACTTCATAGTGAAATCAAGCATCCATCAATTGTCCTAGTGTTCACAAATAGTGCACTCGTGGTGCAAGTTTAATGATACTTACCCAAGTCAAAATGAATTGGAATGTATCAAGAGTAATTAGATACCTTTGTTCCATGCCAAAATTTCCCATTTCTATTGCGGGATTTCTTTATCTTCTAACACAAGAAGGTTAGAGATAAGATTTCCGTAGGTGGACCATATTTTCAAGTCTAAATGCATGATATTTAAATCATTGATCTCACACCTTTGATTTAGAAGATGAAATCCCAATAGTGGTCCCTCTTTAGGTTAACCTTCCTTTTTGATGCCATTGCTGATGTGAAATGGTGGAACATTAAATGAAATAGTGAATATGCTAAGTAATGTTATAATTATGTCTAAATATAAAACAAGGATTTACAATAGTGTAATGTTTTTTGTCAAAGTGAACTGTAATGTCCCTTAAATCCGAAAAATAAAAAAATTTAATGGGTTAATAAAATCACTAAGATCTAATGTTCATTTAAAATTAACTTCCACTGTATAATTTTGTTAAGAATGATACTTGTATTCTTGATCTGGATTTCTTCTGTTGATAAACACATGGTGGTTTATTCTCTTACTATGATATTTATGTCATTTATTTGTATGAGGATGATTCTTGTGTACCACACTGGTGTTTATTTTCCTGTTCTGTCTAATTACTTCATACTTGTTTATAAAATGTACGTTGAATTAACGTATAGCCTAGTCTTGTATATGCTATTTTGTTGTGGCTATCTTACCTAGACTCCTATTGTGAAATGAGTAGTTGGATGTAATGCTATCTTGACGAGTGGGTATGGAGGACTCTTATGGTCTTGGGATTTCTTAGTTCATTATGAACTAATACATAATAACTCTTTTGTTGCAGGTACTAAGGCTTAACTAAAAGTGTTTATGAGTGAATCGACCTTGATCAAGGGTTAAGTGTTTTTACTTGGAATCAAAAGTCATTCTTTGCAAATGTGAAGGTTTGTTCACAACAAACAAAGTGCTTTTTGACTATAGAGAGTGGGTGTTAATCTAACCGTTAGTTGGGGTGGTTGCAGGCATTGAATGAGACCACGTGAAGACCCCATGACCAGCCTCCATGCTGGATCAAGGCAAAAGGGTGTTTTTACTATTTCGCAAAACCTCTTTGTATGTCATTTTGGGAGAGGGGAGCGAGCTCCCTGTTCGATGGTTTTTGACAATGGCGTGAACAATATGTTTATGGAATTTACAGGGTCTCCCTTGTTGTGCAGGTATGAATCTCTCCACTATAGCTTGTAGCTCTGTTTGCTTTACATTTGACTAAATCCTTTCCCTTTTTTCTTAATCCCTTGACTTGTTTGTGTGATAGGAAGGTGCAGTGTTGATCAAGGGTTGCAGCTAGAGGAAGAGAAGACCATTAAATCGAAAAATCAGGTAAGCCCAAGTCCATGTGTTCTTCTCCCATGAGTGGTTGTTCTGCGTTTTGAAAATATGGGGGATGTGCTTCTTTTTTTAATGGCTTGCCACTCGGAGTTACAAGGGTTTGATGATAGCTTCTCGGTTTCACCATTTGCTATTTGTAAGTAATTTCGAAGGGAATTGTACTCAGGGTTTTCACAGGGTGTAGAGCGTATGAGCCTGTTGAGGTGTTTGATGAACTTTGTAATTAGGTTGACCATGAGTGAAAACTACCGAGTCTGGAGAAAAGTTCAAACTTATTTCTAGAAATTGAAATTTATACAGTCATTCTCTTTTATGTACTCAGTATTGGTTTAATGTTTTTAGCTGGGTGAATAATGAAGTATTTCGTGGGATTAGGAATGTTGTGTTTAATGTTTTTAATGTATCCTGTATATCCCTGTAGCGAACACTGTTGAGGTAAATTGATTCATATTTATGCTTGCTTTGTTGATTAAGGGTTTAAATCTATGATGGGTCCGATCTGCAGATTAGGTCTTTACTTCTCGAAATTAGTATCTGGGTAGAGCCCTGATGTCGATATCGTTTCTGGAAAATCTATGTTCGGTTTTGTTGCTTTTAATTTATAAAAATTTCACATTGTTTTTATTTTCTGCTTTTTATTGATTTTAATGTTAAGTATTGAGATCTTTAAGCCAATGCTGAAGTGTGGTCACTCCTTCCAATAGATGGTTGGAATGCTTCTCTAAGGGATTCGATCCCAAGCCTGAGTTTGGTTGGTTCTGAATGTTTGATATATGAAATGTCATGATGCCCTATTTAAGCTATTTTGATTGGTTAATGCATACATTATTGAATCTATATTCCAGTTGCTTACATGTTTTACGACTGTAATGGATTTATATTCTTTATGGTTAAACTGTTCTATTGTTTATCATAATGTCTGTTGGATTTGTATGTAGTTATAAAACTTATTGTGGTCTCTAAAGATGCTATTTCAATTAGTTGTTTACTCGTATTATTACATCTATCCTTTTAAACGTTTAAATATTATGTTGGTTGATTATTACTATGGAAAGCGAATCGCTCCACGCCTGTCAGGGTTTTAATAGAACTTAGGGTAAATAAATATTGGTTCCTTTAAATCTTTAGAATAGATATGGAACTATTCGTAGTTTTGTTTGTAGAGTAGAATGCATCTGTTCATCGCAGTGAGCGTGTTCCCAATCCTGTAGGTGTTTTCATGTTCAAAATATTGAATTTTTATTTATGCAATGGCTCTTTAATTATTCAGGTATGGTTGTAAGGTCAAAGGCTTGGTTCTTCCTACACATTTTTCTTTTTAAATAATCCTATTAAGGGAAGTTTGGCTTCCCTCCAACGCTGTGCATTGTGTTAAGGAAGTGAACGTATAAATCCTGGAAACGCTGATAGCGTGGGATTTAACTCCAAGGGATTCGATCCCTAAACTAGAAAATGGTTTATGGGATTCGATTCGTTTCAAATTAACCTAGGGTACTCTATTTTACTAAACAGAGCTCTAGCACGAGTTTTACTTTGCTAGAGTGATCCTTGTTAGAAATCGACTCTGCTCTAAGTCTTTGAAGGTTGTTTCATTATTTAAATTTAAATGTTGTTGTATAAATATTAGGATATACGATTCCTATGTTAATATTCTGTATATGATGTTGATGATGTTTATGCTAATTATTTTTAACGTTGAATAAGATGTTAAAAAAACAAAAGTCATCATAAACTTTATGAGAGGAGTAATCAAAGATTTTCAAATTTCTTGAAGTTTAAAAGTAGAGCTTGGGGTTTAAAGTTTTCGAATAGGTCTGATAATTTTAATTCCTAGTTTGTAAAAATAAAAGAGATCTACCATAAGTTTTAATCTAAACAATAAAACTTTTAAAGGCTAATCTATCTATAAAACTTCTTATGTAAAACCCAGGTACCATGACTAAATAATTCTGTCAATGGTCCAATAGAAATAGAAAATTTAATTAAAGTTCATGAGGACAATTTGTAGCTTTCAATGGAAATTTTAATGAATATACAATTCATCCTGTAAACCTATTCTAGACCAGAAACAAAATATGATATAGAGCAGATGGTAAACCTCTTACCTGAAGTGGTATTGTTTTGCAATAGCTCTATAACCTTGCACACTTCAAACACCAATTAAAAGGAAATACTCTATTTTTTACTTGTAGATTGGTAACCAGATAACCTCAGAATTGCCACGTTCCTCCCAACCTTTGACCTAGAACCATTCCTGGTTCTTAATCGGATCACTCCCGAGTTGGTTCCAATATGTAAGAAGATCTAGAACACCTAAGGATATGGCTGCTAGTAGCTTGAGGTTAATCTTTGTATCTTCTAAGTAAAAGGCTGGGAATTCTCTCCAGTCCCATATAGAAATAATAATCAGATCCTTCTGCCCTCTCCTGGCTCTTGCTTTTATATAGATTTTCTTTGGAATGGGGCAGTTGGTTATCTTGAGTTACATCAATATTTTAATAACTTTCTTGAAAATAACTCTTAGTTTGAATTATATGTAATATATTTACAAGATATTAATTTTTTATAACTAGGAACTTTTTACTAGTTCCTACTTGAGTTTAGAAAATAATTTTAATTTATTTATTTAGTTTATAAAATAATATATATATATATATATATTATTTACTTATATTTATATATATAGACTTTTACTTAGTAATTTTTGTTATCTTTTATTTCTTTTTAATTACCTCTCTCTCTCTCTCACACACACACACACACACACACACACACACATATATTATTCTCATATATGTATGCAGGCTTCACTTAGATCTTTTATCTTTATTTATTTAAAAATAAATTTACATATATGTATATAGACTTATTTAATTTATTCATCATTTATTAACCATGCATCATATAACATAATTTTTTATTGATGCTTCCTTAGTTCAGGTTAATTCTTTTAACAAGGCCTCATGTGGGGTTTGGTCGGTCAACTAGGATAGGTAGCCCTAGATTTCCTTGCATGTTGGATTACCTCGTATTCATGGAAGTATCTTTCGGTCCTTCATGAGAGATAAATAATGATTCAATTAATAATTTGAACAAGTATGATGAATGTTGGTGCTATTCAAAGTCTTTCCAACTCAACACCTTTAATAAAAGTAACCCCTAGTGCTATTCAGAGCTTATGCTCAACGCTCTCAAATGGGCGTTACACTAGTGCAATTCCAGAGCCACTTGCTCAACACTATTACTAGGATGCATTTATAAGATACACCTAGGGATACAATGGCCAAAGATCCGATGGTCCAGAGCTTATAATGCTCAACATCATGTTGGAGTGCTCCATGGCTTATGCCCAACACTAAATCATTTATCTTCTAGGGTTACCTTTGTGCTCTAGAGCTTACGCTCAACACATAGTCTTGTAACCCATGTGTTGCAGGGCTTATGCCCAACACATCATAAAAAGTCAATTAGGTATACCAGAACTTCTGCACAGTACATAATAGTATATTAGGCTTTATACCCAATCACATAATAAACATAAATCAAGTACATCGGAGCTTATGCCCAGTACATAAAAATAATTCGTGTCCATCAAGGTCCATGCCCAATATATATAACAAAAGTAAATCATGTGAATTGGGGCTTGCTCCTAATATATATATCATCAAAATAAATCATGTGCATCGGGGCTTACGTCCAATATATAAAATAATCATAATCAACAAAATTTGGGATATTACATCCCTTCCCTCTTAGAACAACACCGTCCCGGTGTTCCAGGGACTAGAAATGAAATCATGAAATAAGGAGGGGTAAGCCTCCTTCATGGTGGTTTCATTTTCCCATGTGGCCTCATCATGCCCGAAGTGCTTCCTGTTGATGTAATTGTAGCTTCGGAATGTATTTCACCTATGTATATTATAGTCCTATAGAGATGTTATTATTCCTCTATACGGAAGTGTCGTCATTTGTATTGACAAGTGTCGCAAGTGTCGTAACTTGTAGTGATGGGTTATTAGACCACCAAGTGTGGGGTCGGCCCTGATTAGTTTAACGATGGGTTATTAGACTAAGCTAGACAAGTCGGCCCTGCTAGGTTATTGGGAAGGTCAGGTCATGTATAAATAGAGTGCGGGAGGCACTCTATTTGATCATCTCATTATTCACTCCTACATCACTCGGAAAGTGGCGCACTAGTTGAGGAGGAGTAGCTGCTAGGAGAAGACTATCTCTTGTACTTTGGTTGTATCATTGCTCTTTCTATCTCTAAGGAAGTTGTGGTGTTTTTCACCTTTATGGTTTTCCCCAGTGAAACTCTGTGTGTCTATTGTCTCATGTGATTGCTTGGTGTGATTTATATGCATTGCTATGCTTGATATGCTGTACATGTTATTCTCTTAGTAAAGATCCTAGAGTATATTGAATTAATGCTAAAAAATTAACATGGTATCAGAGCTAACCTAAGAAGAAGACATTGTGCAGTGGCAGAAACTAGGGTTTCTTGTTTATTGGGTTTATCTCCATAGATTTTGGAAAGGAAGCAAGGTAGATTGACACTACTCATCAAGGAGAATCTTTCTGTCCAATCAAAATTCAATTCTGGGCACTTTCATTTTTGGCCCTAAAAATTAGGGTTTCCACCAAAATAGGAATTTCTGAAATCTGATGACATAGTTGGAAGCTCCTTGGAAAAATAGAAGTTTAGAGCTTTGGATCGAGATTTTTGGTTGGGTAAAGCTCCGGGAAACTCAAACCCTAATTCAGGGTCCTCCCTAGTGAATCCAGAAGATTGAAAAGCATTTCTGAAGGGTGAAACTTTGAAGTTTTCAATTTCTGAGTATAACAGGCTGATGAGATCATCAAGGCACATATTTCTATCCTTTCAGAAGTTTGAAATTCACATTTTGAATTTTTAGGGTTTCTCTAACAAATCCTAATCTGGCACCAGATCCAGATTTCTACAAATCAAGTGGTAAGACCTAAATCTTTTCTATTTCCATTTGAAGTACTCTTTAAGATGTCTCACCACAACAAGCTTGAGGATAAGCTTGAAGGAGATGATAAGTTCCGAGCATGGAAGTATAGGATTGGGTTAATCCTGGAAGAAAATGAATTGGACACTTACATAAGTTCTGAGGACCATGTCCCAGAGGAAGAAGAGGCTAAGGCCTTGCATAAGAAGAACTTGGTCAAGGAAAAGAGGATCATTGTTGATTCTATCAAAGACGATCTCATACCACATGTGTCATCTCTAAAGACACCCAAGGAGATGTTTGATTCCCTGACCAAGCTATTTGAAGGGAAGAACATAAATTGGAAGATGACTCTGCGGAATCAATTGAAAGGGGTAAAGCTTCAGAATGGAGAGACCATTCAATCTTATTTCTCTAAGGTCTCTCAAATCAAAGAACAACTTGAAGCTGTGGATGAAGTAGTGGACAATGGTGAAGTTGTCATGACCACATTGAATGGCCTACCTAGGTCATGGGACTCCTTCATCCAAGGAATCTATGCAAGGAGGAAGTTGATCTCATTCAGTAGACTATGGGAGGAATGCTCACAAGAAGAAGAAAGGCTTGTGGCCCGAGAAGAAAATATGGGGAATGAAGATCAAGCTCTCACAACACACACCAAGGGAATCAAGTTTAAGAGGGAGAGATATCATAACAAGAATCATTCTCACTCTCATCACAAGAAGAAAGATCTATCTCATGTTCGATGTTTTGATTGCAATGAAGTAGGACACTTTGCTTCGAATTTTCCCAAGAAGAAGAAAGATAACAACAACAAATTCAACAAGAAGAAGAGGTACAACAAGAAGAGGTTTCATGCTCATGTTGCTGAGGATGATGAACCTCCCAAGAAGAAGGCTAGGGCAGAAAGTGATACTTCATCAAGTGAAGATGAATATGTTCTAATCTCTACTCTCACAGGTACTATCTCTCATGGATGTAATGATTGGCTTATTGATAGTGGGGCTTCCAAACACATGATTGGGTTTAAAGAATCTTTTGTAAATCTGTCTAAACATGAGTCACCCCATAAAGTGAAACTTGGGGATGACTATCAATATCCTATCAAGGGAAGTGGTGAAGCCTCCTACAACCTAGACTCTGGGAAGTCATTGAAGATGAAAGATGTACTGTATGTACCTAGGCTAAAAAAGAACCTACTCTCCATATCTGCATTGGAAGCAAAAGGCCTGAGGGTTGCATTTGTAGATGGCCAAGTCCTAATGTGGCCAAAGGGTAAAACTTTAGATGATGCAGTAGTGATTGGAGAGCAAGAGGGATGATAGTACAAATTGAAGGGACAAACTGAACATGCCATGGTACATGAATCCATGGAGCCAAGTGAACTTTGGCATATAAGGCTTTCACATGTGCACTATAGAGCACTACCAATTGTAAGAAAAGTTGTAGAAGGTCTTCCTGAAATCAAGACAAAGAATGAAGGTGTTTGCAAAGGATGTGCGAAAGGAAAGAACATTAAGAAGGCATTTCCAAGCAGTGAAAGCAAAGCAAAAGGAAACTTGGAGATTATCCACTCTAATGTATGTGGTCCGATGTCATCCAGTTCTCTGAGTGGGTATGTATACTATGTCTCTTTCATTGATGATTTCTCTAGGAAGACTTGGGTTTATTTCTTGAAGAACAAAGATGAAGTGTTTGATAAGTTCAAGGAATTCAAAGCCTTGATGGAAAATAAAACTGACAAGAAGATCAAGACATTCAGATCTGACAATGGCAGAGAATCCACTTCAGGTTATTTCAAGAAAATATGCAGTCATTCGGGGATTAAGAGGGAGTTGACTGCTCCCTATAATCCACAACAGAATGGAGTTGCAGAAAGGAAAAACAGAACAGTCATGAAAGCAGCATGGGCAATGCTGCATGACCAGGATCTACCTATGCATCTTTGGGCAGAAGCAGCTAGGACAGCTGTATATGTGCAGAACATAACACCTCACAAGATATTGGACAACAAGACACTAGAAGAGGTCTTCTCTGGTAAGAAACCTAAAGTCATCCATCTCAGAATATTTGGTTGTCCACTATATACACATGTTCCAAAGGAAAAGAGGACAAAGCTAGATCCTTCACGAAAGAAGGGTATATTTGTGGGGTACAGTGAAAGCTCGAAGGCTTACAGAATATACTTTCCAGGGTTCAAGAAGATTGATGTTAGCAGGGATGTAACATTTGATGAGGACTCAGCTTACATCAAATCAAAGAAGGCACCTGTTGAAGATCATGAAGAACCAAAGGAAAACATATTTCAAGACACCACCATGAATGAAGCAATTCCAGAAGCAGATCGTGAAGTTGAAGATCCACAAATACCTGTAGATCCACCCCATGAGAAGAATTCTCACAAGAGGAAGCCTGCATGGGCTAGAGAGCTCATTCAAGGTGCAGAAGATATGGCATTCCAGAAGAAGAACACAGAGAAAGGAAGAGGACTAGATCACATACCGGTTATGTTTCCCTACTCTGTGATATTATGAACAAAGAACCTTCCAGTTATGAAGAAGCAATGGAAAAGAAAGAATGGAAGGATGCCATGGTCAAGGAATACCAGTCGATCATGAAGAATGATGTTTGGGATGTAGTCCCAAGACCTCAAAAGGAAGTCAGTTGTGACTTCCAAATGGATCTACAAGATCAAGCATGCTGCAGATGGTAGCATAGAGAAATACAAAGCGAGATTTGTAGCTCGTGGCTTCTCCCAGAAAGAAGGGATAGACTATGAAGAGACTTTTGCTCCTGTAGCCAGGTACACTTCCATCAGATCGGTACTTGCCCTGGTTGCAGTGATGAAATGGAAGATACACCAGATGGATGTCAAGACAACTTTCTTGAATGGTGTAGTCGAAGAGGAAGTGTATGTGGAGCAGCCACTTGGTTTTGAGACACATGACAAGGGGTCATATGTTTGCAGACTGAAGAAATCCTTGTATGGCTTGAGCAAGCTTCTAGAACTTGGTATGGTAGGATAGAAAACTTTCTATCCTGTTTGGGCTTTACCAAGAGTAAAGCAGATTCCAACCTTTACTACAAGGTTGAGGAAGGCAATCCCGTGATACTACTTTTGTATGTGGATGACCTGTTTGTAACAGGTGAGGATGGGTTGATTGCCGATACAAAGAGGAAGCTTGCTTTCGAGTTCGAGATGAAGGACTTGGGGATGATGCACTATTTTCTAGGTAAGTAGGTGTGGCAGAGTGCAGATGGAATCTTCCTTGGACAAGGGAAGTATGCAATAGAGATCCTGAAGAGGTTCGGGATGATGGAATGCAAGGCCATGGCCACACCTATGGCATCGAAGCTAAAGCTTCTGTGTGATGCTTCATCTAATCCGGTTGATGTCACTGTGTATCGTCAGATGATTGGGTCCTTGATGTACCTGACGAACACTAGACCAGATATTTGCTTTACGGTGAACACATTGAGCCAGTTCTCGACGGATACCAGAGGTGTTCACCTGGTTGCTGTAAAGCATATTCTGAGGTACCTGAAGGGTACAATTGATTATGGGCTCAAGTATGATGCGAATCAAAAGTTTAACATGCAGGGTTATGTTGATTCAGATTGGGCAGGCAGTACTGCACATAGGAAGAGAAAATTTGGGTGCTACTTTAGTATGGGATCAGGTGTGATATCGTGGTTTAGCAGGAAGCAGTCTTGCGTAGCACTGAGTACAGTTGAGGCAGAGTATGTTGCAGCTTGTTCGGTTAGTTGTGAGGCAGTATGGATGAGGAAGCTACTATCTGAGTTATTTGATCTCCTACTGGAGGCTACTGGTATCTTTTGTGACAACCAGAGTTGTGTGAATCTATCTGAGAACCCGATGTTCCATGACAAGTCGAAGCACATTGAGATCAAATATCGCTATATTAGGGATATGGTGCAAAGAGGAGCAGTGAAGCTCCTATATGTTGCGACGGATGAGTAGATTGCAAATGTGCTAATGAAGCCACTAGCCAGAGTGAAGTTCGAGTACTTCAGAGAAGGGCTTGGTGTTCTTCAGATTGATGACACTTCGAGGAAGAAGTGATGGACACATTTGCTGGAGCCATTCCAAGCATGGTGAGAGGAGGATCCTTCCCATGGCTGTGGTTGTAAGTGCCGGATGATGAGCATCGGGACGATGCTCCAGTTACTTCTCTGTATATGCATCAGTTGGATGCTTTGATCAGTTTGATCATGTATTTGTATATGCATCATGTTGGATGGTTGATGTATTTTTATATGCATCATGTTGGATTCTTGATATATTTTTATATGGATCATGTTGGATGCTTGATATGATCAGATGGATCATGTATTTATGTATCAAGTGGATACATTGTATGATCAGGTGGATCATGTATTTTTTGTATATGTATCAGGTGGATGCATTGTATGATTAGGTAGACCATGTACTTATGTATGTATAAGGTGGATGCATTGTATGATCAGGTAGATCATGTACTGATGTATGTATCAGGTGGATGCACTGTATGATTAGGTAGATCATATATGATGATATGCATCAGGTGTATGCATTGTCTGATCAGGATGATCACAGATGATGAGCTTCAGGATGTTGCTCCAGATGATATGCATCAGGATGATGCTATGATGGTGATCAGGATGATCACAGATGATGATCTTCAGGATGTTGCTCCAGATGATATGCATCAGGATGATGCTATGACGATGATCAGGTTGATCATGTGATGATGTACATCGGGATAATGTATGGTGAGTATCGGGTTGATACTCTGTGGTTGTGGACAGGTTGTGTAGGTAGCATAGAAAAGGTCCTTTAAAATCCAAACAGGTAGAGCGGTGTGCTCGTAACATCCTGGGATGCTCTATCGAGATCCAGATAGGTAGAGCGGTGTGCTCATAACATCCTAGGATGCTCTGAGTAGGTTTTACTACAGTTTTGCATAGAAAAGATCCTTTAAAATCCGGACAGGTAGAGCAGTGTGCTCGTAACATCCTAGGATGCTCTATTGAGATATAGACAGGTAGAGCAGTGTGCTCGTAACATCCTGGGATGCTCTGAGTAGGTTTTGCGAAAGTTAACATAGAAAAGATCCTTTAAAATCCAGACAGGTAGAGCGGTGTGCTCGTAACAGCCTGGGATGCTCTATCGAGATCTAGACAGGTAGAGCGGTGTGCTCATAATATCTTGGGATGCTCTGAGTAGGTTTTGTGAAGGTCAACATGTAAAAGATCCTGGGAGATCCGATAGATTGAGAAGTAAGCTCATAATCAGACCTGGGATGCTCTTTCGAGGTTTTGTTGATGAATGTAATCAGTCCCGAGGATTCCACAGTATGGCTAGTGATGATGAAGACCTACAGGTGGTGGGCCTACATCCAGTATGAAAAAGAACTGGCTCTATAGAACTTCCTATGACGAGTAGATTGGAGATTGATTGAGATAGCAGTAGCAATGACGATGATGATGATTCGAGGACGATGATTTGATGACGATGATCTAGAGAAGAAGACTTGTGCTAGCAGATCTGTGTCGAGAAATACCTTCGTAGTTAAGAGGGAGTGTTGATGTAATTGTAACTTCGGAATGTATTTCACCTATGTATATTGTACTCCTATAGAGATGTTATTATTCCTCTATACGGAAGTGTCGTCATTTGTATTGACAAGTGTCGCAAGTGTCATAACTTGCAGTGATGGGTTATTAGACCACCAAGTGTGGGGTCAGCCCTGATTAGTTTAACCATGGGTTATTAGACTGAGTTAGACAAGTTGGCCCTGCTAGGTTATTGGGAAGTTCAGGGCATGTATAAATAGAGTGCGGGAGGCACTCTATTTGATCATCTCATTATTCACTCCTACATCACTTGGAAAGTGGCCCACTAGTTGAGGAGGAGGAGTAGCTGCTAGGAGAAGACTATCTCTTGTACTTTGGGTGTATCATTACTCTTTCTATCTCTGAGGAAGTTGTGGGGTTTTTCACCTTTATGGTTTTCCCCAACGAAACTCCGTGTGTCTATTGTCTCATGTGATTGCTTGGTGTGATTGATATGCATTTCTATGCTTGATATGTTGTACATGTTATTCTCTCAGTAAAGATCCTAGAGTATATTGAATTAATGCTAAAAAATTAAGACTTCCATTGCACTTTTAGTTGGACGATAGTTTGCCTCCTAAAATGTACTTCCCTCTTGTCCAATATGTGAAGGGGATCTGGCATAAACTCCCCTTCTGGTTCTACCTTCTATCTTGACCATAGTAGCCTGATGGTCCACTTGTCGGCCGTTGAGTGCTGCATAGATTCTTGGTGTCCCTGCCATGTTCCCTATTGTTGGGTTTTATTGTAAGTTGTGTAGAACTCCATTGGTTTTATTTGGAAAATATCTGAAGTAGTGGGGCCCTTGGCATTTCCAGCAACTAACTGGTAGTGAGGCATCCTTGGCTCCTCTATTTATTGCTAGTCGGTTGGTATTTGGTGCGGGCACATTTGGCTATGCACCAATTCGGTTGAAATTTATGTTTGGTGGGAAACTATTATTTTGTTTCCGGTATAGTGGTGGCCTAAACCCTGGTCTTCAGTTGTCGGAAAAGGACATGAATCTGCCCCGAATGTTGTTTATGTTATCATCCATTGGTTTCCCATGTTCATAGTAGAGTCTAACTTTACGTAATGTTACGTCTAGAGTCTTGGGCATGTCGAACTCAATTTTCTCTTGAAAATTGGGAGGAAGGCACCCCAAGAAATGATGTATCTTGACCTTTTCATATTTTTTGTATGGCACATAATGTAGCAGATCCAAAAATATGTTGATGAAGGAATCCATGGTTAGGGATCCCATCCTTAGTTCGTGAAATTCCTTTATCTTTTTGTCAAAAAACCTTTCCGACATATAATTTTCTTGGAATAACTTGCTAAAAGTACTCCATCTGATATATTTTAGTTTGTTATTTTTAGTATGCTTTAGATCTCTCCACCACCTTGTTGCCTTTCCGTTTAAGTTATAAATGGACAGCCATTCCTTCATATCATTGGAGTAATTGTGCACTCGGAAATATTTATTCATTCCTAATAGCCACTCTTCAACATTTTCCCCAGTATTCATTTCTCCTTCATAGGTTGGGGATTTGATCTTCTGGAATTCTCCCTATAGACTATCATCACTTTTCCGCCTTTTCTTGCAAGGGGAGGGTGAGCCATCACTAGAATAACTTTTATAGTCCTCTTCCATGAAGTTAGGTGTGTGTTCTTCTCGTCCCTCGTCTTTAGGATTGCTTGACCTTTTTGTATGATGATAGTTTTATTTGGGTTTGTTTGCTGAGTGGGAGGACTGTCTATGGGGTTTACCCCTGTAAAGCTCTGAAGTAAAGCTTCATTTATTGCTTGTTGTCCTCGTCTTTCATTAATGTTGTCATATTTAAAACTCTGTAAATCTACTTGTAAACTCTGTATTGTTTTCATTAAGTCAGAAGTCAGTTCCACCACGAGTTCTTCTTCTCGGGGTGGTGAATTCAAGTTCCCATGTCTACTGTTGTTCTCTTCTGCGTCCATGATTCAGATTGTGTTTTATACCTGAAATGTTCAGTCAATCAGTAAAAGAAAATTATGTTAGTTTTTGTAAAAATCATAAGTATATTCTTGAAATATATTTCTGCAGCGGATGTCCTTTTAAGTTGTGAGCCCAAAGGTCTCTAAGTGTTCAAAACCGGGCTCTGATACCACTTGTAATGTCCCTTAAATCTGAAAAATATTTTTTTTTTAATGGGTTAATAAAATCATTAAGATCTAAGTTTCATTTAAAATTAACTTCAACACTGTATAATTTTTGTAAGAATGATACTTGTAGTCTTGATCTGGATTTATTCTGTTGATAAACAGATGGTGGTTTATTCTCTTACTATGATATTTATGTCATTTATTTGTATGAGGATGATTCTTGTGTACCACACTGGTGTTTATTTTTCTGTTTTGTCTAATTATTTCATACTTGTTTTTAAAATGTACGCTGATTTAAAGTATAGCCTAGTCTTGTATATGCTATTTTTTTGTGGCTATCTTACCTAGACTCCTATTGTGAAATGAGTAGTTCGATGTAATGTTGTCTCGACAAGTGGGTATGGAGGAATCTTATGGTCTTGGGCTTACTTAGTTCATTATGAACTAAGACATAATAAATATTTTGTTGCAGGTACTAAGGCTTATCTAAAAGTGTTTATGAGTGAAGCGACCTTGATAAAGGGTTAAGTGGTTTTACTTGGAAGCCAAAGTCATGCTTTGCAAATGTGAAGGTTTGTTCACAACAAAACAAGTGCTTTTCGACTATAGAGTGTGTGTGTTAATTTAAACGTTAGTGGGGGTGGTTGCAAGCATTGAATGAGATCACGTGAAGACCCCATGACCAGCTTCCACGCTAGCTCAAGGCATAAGGGATTTTTCCTGTTTCAAAAAGTCTCTTTATATGTAATTTTGGGAGAGGGGAGCGAACTCCCCGTTCAGTGGTTTTTGACAATGGCGTGAACAGTATGTTTATGGCGTTTACAAGGTCACCCTTGTTGTGCAGGTATGAATCTCTCCATTATAGCTTGTAGCTCTATTTGCTTTACATTTGACGAAATCATTTCCCTTTTTTTTTTAATCCCTTAACTTGTTTGTGTGACAGGAAGGCGCAGCATTGATCAGGGGTTGCAGCAAGAGGAAGAGAAGACCATTTAAGTGAAAACTCGAGTAAGCCCAAGTCCATGTGTTCTTCTTCCATGAGTGGTTGTTCTGCATTTTGAAAATATGGGGGATGTGCTTCCTATTTTAATGGCTTGCCACTTGGAGTTACAAGGGTTTGATGACAGCCTCTTGATTTCACTATTTTCTATTTGTAAGTAATTTTCGAAGGGAATTGTACTTAGGGTTTTCGTAGGGTGTAGAGCGTATGAGCATGTTGAGGTGTTTGATGAACTTTGTAATTAGGTTGACCGTGAGTGAAAAACTACCGAGCCTGTAGAACACTTAAAACTTATTTCTGGAAATGCAAGTTTATACATTCATTCTCTTTTATGTACTTAGTATTGGTTTAATGTTTTTAGCTAGGTGAATAATGAAGTATTTCGTGGGATTAGGAATGCTGCATTTAAAGTTTTTAATGTATCCTATATATCCCTGTAGCTAACGCTGTCGGGGTAAATTGATTCGTATTTATGCTTGCTATGTTGATTAAGGGTTTAAATCTATGATGGGTCTGTTCTATAGATTAGGTATTTACTTCTTGAAATTAGTACCTAGGCAAAGCCCTGATGTCGATATCGTTTCTGGAAAATCTATGTTCGGTTCTGTTGCTTTCAATTTATAAAAAATTCACATTGTTTTTAGTTTTTGCTTTTTATTGATTTTAATGGTAAGTACTGAGATGTTTAAGCCAACATTGTAGCGTGGTCACTCCTTCCAATAGATGGTTGGAATGCTGCTCTAAGGGATTCGATGCCGAGCCTGAGTTTGGTTGGTTTTGAATGTTTGATAAATGAAATGTCGTGATGCCCTATTTAAGCTATTCTGATTGGTTAATGCGTACATTATTGAATCTATATTCCAGTTGCTTACATGTTTTATGACCGTAATGGATTTATATACTTTATGGTTAAATTGTTCTATTGTTTATCGTAATGTCTATTGGATTTGTATGTAGTTATAAAAATTATCGTGGTCTCTAAAGATACTATTTCGATTAGTTGTTTACTTGTATTATTACATATGTCCTTTTAAATGTTTAAATATTATGTTGGTTGATTGTTACTATGGAAAACGAATCGCTCCATGCTTGTCAGGGTTTTAATAGAACTCAGGGTAAATAAATATTGGTTCCTTTAAATCTTTAGAATAGATCTGGAACTATTCGTAGTTTTGTTTGTAGATTAGAATGCATCTGTTCAATGCAGTGAGCGTGTTCCCAATCCTGTATGTGTTTAATCTAAACAATAAAACTTTTAAAGGCTAATCTATCTATAAAACTTATTATGTAAAACCTAGGTACCATGACTAAATAATTATGTCAATGGTCCAACAGAAATAGAAAATTTAATTAAAGTTCATGAGGACAATTTGCAGCTTTCAATGGAAATTTTAATGACTATACAATTCAACCTGTAAATCTATTCTAGAACATAAACAAAATCTAGTATAGAGTAGAGGGTAAACCTCTTACCTGAAGTGGTGTTGTTTTGTAATAGCTCTATAACCCTACACACTTCAAACACCAATTAATAGGAAATACTCTGTTTCTAACCTGTAGAATGGTAACTAGATAACCTCAGAACTGCCACGTTCCTCCCAACCTTTGACCCAAAACTACTAGATATCCTAGTACTAGTGTTGAGCAAGAGGTTCTGGAATTGCACTAATGTAATGCCCATTTGAGAATGTTGAGCATAAGATCTGAATAGCACTAGGGGTTACTTTACTTAAAGGTGTTGAGTTGGAAAGACTCTGAATACCACCAACATTCATCATACTTTTTCAAATGATTAATTGAATCATTTGAATAAGTATGATCAATGTTGGTGCTATTCAGAGTCTTTCTAACTCAACACATTTAAGTAAAGTAACCCCTAGTGCTATTTAGAGCTTATGCTCAACACGATCAAATGGGCGTTACACTAGTGCAATTCCAGAGCCTCTTGATCAACACTAGTACTAGGATGCATTTGTAAGATACACCTAGGGATACAATGTCCAAACTTTCGGAACTCCAGAGCTTATGCTCAACATCATGTTGGAATGATCTAGGGCTTATGCCCAACACTAAATCATTTATCTGCTAGGGTTACCTATGTGCTCCAGAGCTTACGCTCAACACATAGTCTTGTAACCCATGTGCTCCAGGTCTTATGCCCAACACATTATAAAAAGTCAATCAGGTATACCATAACTTTTGCACAGTACATAACAAAGGTCATCTCAGTATATTAGGGTTTGTACCCAATCACATAATAAACATAAATCAAGTAGATCAGGGCTTATGCCCAGTACATAAAAATAATCCGTGTCCATCAAGGTCCATGCCCAATATATATAACAAAAGTAAATCATGTGCATTGGGGATTATGCCCAATATTTATATCATCAAAATAAATCATGTGCATCGGGGCTTACGCCCAAAATATAAAATAATCATAATCAACAAAATTTGGGATATTACATGGACCTTGAACATGGATTTTCCCTAGATGTAAATGATCCAACTATTGTAGTGTATTTGGAAACCTTGTTATAGCATGGACTATGAGGCAATATGCTTATTGTTGTAGAAGAAGCATATTAGAGTGAGTTTAATGTGGCTTAACATTAGTTCATAGGAATTCATTAATATAATGCATGTGCATGCATATTCCATATTTAGGAGGGTGTAGATCCCAATCTAAGGAGGAATAATGCATGCGGAGTTTGTCTATCTTACAGAGCTTATATCCCTTGATAGGTTGGATGCATGAGTTCATGTACATAGTATACTTAAGTGGGAAATATATTCAAGACAACCTTTAGCCATGCATGATGGGGCATAGGATTTAGGGTTTCACTATGCCACTCAAGGTGCATATTCTACTTCATTCTTTTCCATTTTTACTATTGAAATTCGATTAATAAACTAATCCCATTTCCTACATTTTAATTTACAGGATTTACTCTGTTCTTGTGTGCCTTTGGCCACTTTGAGGGAAGCCTTGTTGCTAATTATTTTTGAAGTTTATATGCAGATTTTTTACGCAGAAAAACAACATACAATGACCTTAGAGACACCTCGTGGATGTAAAAGAACATGCCCTAATAGAGAGGCATTAACAAGTGGCGGGGCTAAATTTCTTGCAATTATCATTCCGTTCAGTTATCTTTAGGTGCATATTTGTGTGATAACAAGTGTATTCATACTTTTGTACTTTGTGACTTAGTAGTCACATTGACCTAGTTGTAGTCATTTGTTGGACATTAATATAATTATTTTATTTTATCTGATCTAACATGCATTTTGTAATGAATGTAAATTTTTATTATTTGAGCTAGCATGTAGAGTAATGTATGTATAAATATATAATGTAAGGTTAGTGGTACGCAGAGTAGTTAATATTTCCCATATGACATGCATTTATATTGTGCATACTCTGTATCTATCTCTCTTACAAATGGGATGAGAGGTTTGCTTGAACACTATTTTTCTATGCAAAAAAATGTCATTGTTCAAAAGCAGAAAATTTTAGGTTTTTGGATCAATAGAGAACTCAGAAATTGCTATTGTAGGTGGAGAAACTTTTTCATTCTAGGTGGAGCGAATTTTTTTGAAGGTTCACTAACAACCACAACAACTCCTACAACAGTTGCTAATCTCACTATCTAGGAATTGAATTATGGGTTGAAAAATCCTAATTTCATACCAGATCATTAAGAATGATAAATTTTGTGTAAAAAATCCTTAAAACACAGTTACCGAGTTGATTTTGGGATGATCCTTGAAGTTTTCCCGGTCGGAAGTTTGATTTCTAGTTGGAAAAATTCAAGCAGGCCATTCCCTAACAACATGCTATAAAACTACATTTTCATAGGCTAAAAACCTCAGCGTATTTAGGACCCAACACCACACTACAAACCCTAGTGCTATTACAAAAATTTCATGGAAATAAAATTGATTTTTGGGGAATATATTATTTCCAAAAGAAAAAATTGCAGAAAAGCAACACTGAAAAATGAGCCCTCAAGGCATGGATCTCACTGAGATCACCAAAATGGAGAGACACCATGACCAAATGATGACAAACCTAGACCGTATTCTCCATATAGTGACCTAACGAAACAATCAACATGCAGTTTTGTTGGGTTCAACTTCCCCTACGACCTAGGATATTGCTAGTTCAAACATCTCTATACTGCCCCATGTGCCAAAGAAATTTAGAAAGCACACAAATAAATGCTACCAGAAAAAAGGCTCCAAACCTCATTACCACAAGAGAAATATGGTTATTAGCCTACAGCAATTGTTCAAATTAAAAGATGCGAACAAGGTGTCTATATTTTGAGCAAAACAAAACTAGAAAAAATATCAAGGTTGAAAATGCATAGCCTGATAAGCAATCTTATGGTTACAATTATGCTAATGTCTCTCATGTCTCCAAACAGTAGTTGTTATCAGATCAACAAGTATTTTTTCCACAAAGAGCATATGGAATAAAAACTAGCAATTGCAATGACATCCCTGCAACATTCACGATTCTTCAAAATACTATTGCAGGTTGGGAGACCAAATAAGAAGATGTCTTTACATCCAACCATCATCATGAATTAGATGTAGTTGCAGCTGATGGTATTATAGCCATTGAGGAAGGTGTATAATTAGAGGTTTCAACATATAAGGGTGACATAGAAATAAAATTAGATGATGATATTATAGCAGCTAGGGATGAACTAGAAGAAACCATATATCATTCCTACCATTGAAAAGATGGAAACTTATAGCAACATCCAAGAAAAGTGAAAGAAGGTACCTTCTATCAAATTGTTTCACATCAAATTCGGAAAATAAAGATGTGGAACGCATCTTCATTTGAAGAATCCATAACTAATTTCAAACTTATAGAAATGAGGCCTCTGCAACATCAATGATCATCAGTGAGGCCTATCGTTATCCATAGTTTTTCCTTCCAATAGCATGCTAATAGAGTTGCTACAACTTATAAAACCCAAGGTGGGGTTGGAACTCAAAACCTATTACACCATCAATCATTCCCAAAACTAAACATTTGGATCCATATAAGAGAATTATGACATGGGTATCCCAAGGTTAAGTTACGAAGGGTGAACACCAATTAGTTCCATTTTGGAATATCATTAGAATAAATTAAGGATTCTATGTTGGCAAATATTATCTATTGTATTTTATGTGAAATTGATTCAGTATTCCAATTAAAAGAAACATAATTGAAGTTACAAACCTGAGAACCGCCCATCTAATGGTCAAATTCCATTGGGTACAGTTTCCTAGTCTAGCGCTAGCATATCTCCTCAACATCGCAGGAGTACAAGTGTTGTTACAGATTGTTCATTGTAGGTGTTGTTACAAGAAATAAATCTTGTAACCATACATTTCGAAAGAGGAATTTAGTAAAATAAGGTAAACTAAGTGGGGTTTGGAACTAGATTAAGATGTCCTCCATCAAACAAGCCTTAAGGACACTACCAAAAGTAAACCAGTTCAACTCCGTACATGTGCATTTCTTCTTGAAAAATAATCTCAAGGCATCCCTAGAAAATCCATTCTATGCATAGCATAAGATCAGGACACTCCAAGATACCAAATCTTATTGAGGCATTTCTTCAAACACTTGGCGCCCATCCTCCATCTATGACACTTTGCATACATTTTCAAAACAAGGTTTCTCAAAAAAATTTCTGCCTCACATCCGCATTAGATCATGGGGGCGTGTACCACTTTTCTTTCTGAGAGCATATTAGAAGACGCAGTTATGGAGGCATAAAAGAAGTCGATGTGGTCAAAAAGGTTGCAGAAGTGGTTTCTTTTTACCATACTGTTTTATTTGCTTTAAATATGACCACACCAATATCGAGCCCTCTGAAATAGAGGACTTACTCTTAAATTTTGCGACCATTGTGGGGTATAGATATCAATCGCTTGCAGGCTTGCGGGTTGTTGGATATACTTTTGGGAGGTTGTTGTTTCCATGGTTTAAAAAAATGGATATCAATCGCTTACCGATGGTGGATCAACCATAACTGGATTTGGCTCATATATTGACTATAAAACCTGAATAGATGTTGCTTCCCATGGAACTGGATTGGTTCCCCGATGTAGCTCACATGTCAAGGTAGATGCATAAATTCATTTATAGATAGAAATCCAGAACCACTATCAATAGAAAAGGTTGTGGAATCCCTGTCCAATTGGCATGAGAATTGAAGTGACCGGTCTGTAAATCAATGGTGGATATGTGCATCATGATCATATCTTGACGCAGTGAAACTATTCTTCGCTGCTGGAAAAACCGCTACTGCAACAGTGAAAATGGATAATATGAAACTAGAGGTTATGCTCCAAATTCTACACCTGGACTAGGTATGCTCGAACTTTGATGTTCACACCTCCTTTAAAAAATAAGGCATGTGTGTTAATGCTTGGGTTAATGGTTCATTGGGCCATCAAATACCTAGTGGCAAAATGCAAATGATCTTAAGTTGTATTTTGTTTGTTGTATATATTTTTCTTGTTTATTTTAACTATATTATAATATAATAATAATAACAATTACATATAAAAGGGGGAGCTAGGGTTACTATGGCAATGGTGGATGGTTTGGTGTAGGCACTCTTGCACGTGGCAGATCCGTTGAAGACTTGTCATTGTCAGGATGATGGCACATTTTTCGAGACGGGGTTCATGATGATGGTGGTTTTATCTATTATTTGGCTGGTAATTTTTTCTTGTAAAACCTGTTTAGTACTACTTTTTCCCTCATTTCTTTATTGGGGTTTTTTCTTTTAACCTGGTATGGAACTAGAAGACGCAGTCGACTACAGTAGTGATTACCTAGCGCATAGGGATATTTGGGCCTCGCCACCTGGCGAGCCTCGGGGTGTGGATGGTTCCGGTCTCACTTGTGGGGGTGGGGGTGTTCGGACCTCTCCCTTGGACTTTGCTTTCAACTAGGTTTACGATGCTGTGGAGGGTTCTATTACACCTCTATCTTTGGGCAGGTCATTGGCTGTTCAGTTTCCGTCTGTATTGGATGGGGTTTTGACGGAGGAAGACCAGGGTTTAAACATATGCGGTTTTTCATGCACCAAAATACCCACTTTCTCACCTGTTGGATCTCCTTCCAACTTTGGTAGCTTACCAAACTTTTTGAACTCTGTTGGAGGAATGTCTGCAGATTTTTCTGTGCCAGGCCCTATTGTGGATGGTGAAGTTTCGGTGCCGGAGGTTAATGTTAATAGGGTTTCTCTATCTACGCCGTCGAAGGGTTTCTTAGCTGATCTCTTGGGCTGAGCTGAACAAAGAGGGTTTCCTAGTCCGTCGGTTGGAAGATATCTTGGTATTTCTGCTCCATGGGTTGGGGTTGTGGAAGGTGGGGAGGCCTGCTTGCGGGAAAAGGTGAGAAGGAAATGGTTAAAGAACACTGTTAAGGCTCCTAACTACTCTTTGGGGGAGGATATCATTTTTCAATAGATTTTAATGATGGTCAAGACTGTATTGGTGGGAAGGGTTTATGGTTGTTTGGTGGCTCTCAAGATGGTCATTCATTGGGCTTCTCAGGCTTGGCTGGGTCATTGTGGATATGTGCCAAGGGTTGTGGAGCTCTCAGGGGGTTGGTATGATTTCCATTTTTCCTCTGAAGAACATGCTCTATGGGTATTGGGATTGAATGGGAGTCTGGTGAATGTTCCTTTGCTTCTCAAACCTTGGAACCCTTTATTTGACGCCAGTCATGAATGTTTGGATACCATACCATTGTGGGTTCATCTGCCGGGACTTCCGCTAAACTACTGGGTTAAGGAACACTTCTATTAGATTGGTAACCCACTGGGGACATATTTGGATGCAGATTTATCCTTTGTTACTACTTCGGTACAGAAGGTTGCTCGAATTTTGGTTAACATCAATGTAAGGGATGGAATGGAAGATGGCATGGATCTCCACTGGGGTCCATATATTTTTCCTCAAACCCTTGACTATGAAAATGTGTCGTTTCGGTGTCGTCACTGTCATGAATATGGCCACCCTATTATTGATTGTCATCTTCCCTTGCGCACATGGAATGGCACTCCCCTATGGCAAAGGAATTCGAAGGCGGACTGTCACATGGATGCTAAGGTCCCGACTCTCAGTGGGGATGAACAGGTTCCAACAGAGTCTCCTGCTCTGTCTACGGGAGGTGATGTTCCTATGGGTGAGGACGATGAAGTCCTGGATTCAGCTTCTTATGTTGCAAAGGATGACGACATATCTTCTACTTTTTTCGGATGAGATCGAAGGTGGAGTCCAGAATTCACTCTTATTGATGGTGGATTTGGATTTGGGCATGTGTTCAGGGAGAACACCACATAAGCGAACAGGGCATAGAAAGAGGGATTGATGCTGGGGACAGGGAACTGGAGGATTAAAGAATTTTATGATGGGGTGATCAGGGAATTCTACCATCGACCCTTTATTGACTGAAGGGATGTTGCACCATTGATGTTGTTTGGCACGGTTCGTTTCCATCAGGGTCAACTTTTTGTGACCGGGGATGTTTCTGTCATGACAGGATCGGGTGGTGATTACTTATAGTTCTTTTGTTTTTTGCATACTATGGCTCGGTTGTGGCCCCACATAGGTCTTGCTCTATCTGTTTTTTTTTGGACGGTCTTCTTAAATGGACATAGTGACTATGTCAGCATACATTTAGCTACCTTATATTATTTTGAAAACTATGGATCCTTACCATATGTATAAAGGAAGTAATAGGGCTTTCTCAGTTTATTTCTACAGTCAGCAAAGACACTCTCAAAGAGTGAAGTTGAAATATGTAATTTTGTACTCAAAAGATTGAAATGAAATTACGCTTTTTTTCCATGGAAAAAAAACAATTACATAGAATATATATATAGTTATATTTGTTTTATAGATTAGTTTTTATATTTACAATTGTGCCTTTGCAAGCGGTCTTCTTTCACAAATTTTGATATTTTAAACAATTTCTGGTAGCAAATAGCCCAACTAATACAATTTTTTTGTGTTTTTAACTATATATAGCATAACTCTACACAAAAGGAGAAAATAAAAAAGTGTACTAATACACATCCCCACACTACACAACAAAATAAAGAAATGACAAATTACTCACAACCCCACAAAAATGCCAACACCATTACCACACCACTTTGCATAAACAACTGCTCCATGGAAAAGAAAAGCATGCACATAAATAAATTTTGTGAAAAACACCAAACGTTTATAACTATGCATGTCATTGCCCATACAAAAATGCATTAAAAAAAAAGAACCCTACATTGCAGCCATTGCTACCTTTCCTTGAGCGATCATATTTAACAAAAAAATTCCCAAAGAAATCTAATAACAGGGAACACAAAAATAGAACGTACCATGTACAGCAAGCTTTATGTCATAGGTGCCCCACCCCATTTGTCTCCATTAGTTTATCTTCCAAGTAAAGCCTGACTATACTCTCATATAGTTATCCTCTCCTTCTATATTCCCTCGAACTTGTAATTTGAAGAAACCACTGAGAAGACACCTTATTCCCTTAGGTTTTCACTTACAAGCAAGATCAAACTACTAGTTGGAAGAAACCAAGAAAGAACACCAAAGGGATATTGCTTCAAAGAGATAAAAGTGGGTGTTAATTTTATACATACTAACCAGTGAGCCTCTACCCCTCTAAGCTGTTATATTAACTTCACATTAATTAGTAATCATTTTAAACCATAATCCCCCATTCTTCCCTTTCTAGTAAGTTAGTTGACGGAACCCGACAATGGAAAATTGCAATTTTGACAATGAATTTTGATAGTTTACTAAATTTTAGCATTGCAGATGGATTCTGAATCCATCTACAATGCTAAAATTGAGTAAATTGTTAAAATTACAATTTTCCATTGTTGAATGACATAGAGAGTCTCTGAACCCATCTACAATGTTACAATTTACTAAGAATCCATCCACATTGCTAAAATTTAGTAAATTGTAAAAATTCATTGTTAAAATTACAATTTTCCATTGTTGAGTGACACAAATTAATCTCTTACTGTAATGTCCCCATTCAAATAAGTGCATATTAAGACAATCCCATCAATCCTACTAGTTTCCTAGGTTGGATGGGCACATGTGGGATGGTAATAAGGAAACTAATAAATGATATTTAGACATTAGAAGGGTTCAAGAATTTAATAAATATGATGAATAAATAAATTCAAGAGAAATTCTAGGTGGCAAGTGGTTTTGGAGACATATGGAGGTGGTGGGACCCACACTAGCTTGATTTTTCATTGACACATGGCATCTCTCTCTTGCCAATTCGAATTCATGGGAAGGTGAACACTCTTGGGTGATTTGGTAAGTCATAACACATGGCATTGAGCATCTTAGGTCGAAATGGGATGGAATAGTAACCTCCATGGGAGAGGAAGAGTCAAATTGGAGACTAGTGGACACATGGGCTAGATTCCCTAGTTTTATGACAACAATAATGAAGCATCTATGACATTTTATGACAAAATCAGACTTGAATTCTTACACCTGACCATTATGACATGTCAGCCCCAAAAATAGGCTCAAGAAGGCGCTCATGGAGTTGGAGGAATCTAAAGAGACTCAAATTCGAATTTGGGAGAAGATGGAAGGTTGGAACTAGGAGACAAGTGGCAAATGAGGAATATTTTCTAAATGGAAAATTATTGAATCTATTGAGAGGATTTTGACCCCTTGAAGGCTAATGTTGGTTATAAAATGTATAAATCAAGTATGAGAATGGCTTTTGATGATTTGAGAAAAATTGCATTTGTGAAGAGAGAGCTAGTGGATGACTAGTTTCTTGCCTTAGCCAATTTCGAGGGTGAAAGATTCCCATCCAAGTTGGTGTTTGGAGAGGCCACTCAGGTCTTTCATGGTGATTTAATGGATTTTTTATTTGTAGGTATCAGCTAAAGGAAGTTTCTTGGTTTGGTTTAGTGCAGCACTTTCTCTCCACCGTTTCCAGTTTTGAAGGCATATTCGTGCTCCTTGAGGGAGGGCGTTTTTGGTGAGCACTTGTGCTTCTTGAGAGAGATTATCATTATATATTTATGATTTTAATAGCTTCATATCCTCTTTTATTAATATCCAGAAAGTCTCAGGTCGAAATACCCACTGGTTGTATGCAAAACTATTGATTAATGAGCAAACAATGTCCATTCCCCCAATGCATTGATGTATGACACTATAACGTTGATTATTTCGAATGGATGGATGATTATCTGATATATTTGTGATAAATATACTGACATGGATGTATTCTACAAGTTTCATGTACTGTACTTGAGCATTTGAAGCATTTTTACTCAGTTTAGTTGTATTGGGAGGTGAAATAGTGCCATTTCCCCAAGGGTCGAATTGGGGGTTTTTGCTGTTGAATGTGAGAGAGTTAGAACAGTAGTAAAAATAATTTAATGGTGCATATGAGACCTTAATCACATACTTAACACATTATATACCTCTGTTCATAAATTTGTGGGAGTTTGGAGGCATTTGGAAGGCCATTTGCAGTGTTACCCGAGGGGGATTTGATGCACAAATTACTAGTCAAAATTACATATATTGATCAGAATACAAATCAAGTTTGCAGCAGTATTTGGAGGGCCATAAAACATCCCTGAACCTTATATTCAAGTCTAAATACCATTCATACACTCCTACAGAAGATTTGGGAGCATTTGGGTTGATTTGGAGGTCAAAACAGTAAAACTAGTCAAAGGTCGAAATTGGGAAAAAAAAGTGGAAAATTGGGCATTTTAATAAAATTTGAAAAAGGGATATTACAAGTGGTATCAGAGCATGTTATTGGCACCTGATGGTCTTAACAAGAAGTCAAAAGAATAATCCACCACCCTTTGAACCAGTAGTTGAAGAGGTTTTGGTTGAAGAAGAGGTAGTAGAAAAAGAGGAGTCTTTCGTTGGAACCATGGGTAGAGAGGAGGATGACAAATTAAAACATAAGGAGGAACTTATTGCAACCTTAGATCCATGTTTCTCTAAACTTTCAGAAAACATGGATAGGATAGGTGATAAATTGTTGCAAGGATTCGAATTGTTGATTAGCCAGCTTCAAAGCAAAGGGATAATAGGAGATAATAGTGGTTCACACTCAGGGGAAAAGATGAAAGGGAATGAGCATATTTTCTCAAGTACAGGACCTCATAATAGACCTGATGAATTTCAAAGCACACAAAGGCCTACTGCACCTAAATGTCTCACACCCAAAGAAGAGCCCAATATTGAATTGGATTACAAGAAACTAGTAAATGATTGGAATGATTTGAATGAAGAGTGTAAAAGAGGTGTACCACTCAGTGACTACATTGATGCTATGAAAAATATTAATAGGAAGGGAGACAATAGGAGTCCATTCCAAAACAAAGAATTAAATAGTGCTATTGGAAAATGTCACTTCCTACTTTTGATGGTTCTTCTCAAAATTCTGCTAACACTTGGGTGCAAAAATTGGATGTATATTTTCAGCTGAATCCTATGTTGGAAGAGGATGCATTAAAAATGGCCATTTTGCATTTGGAAGGAGATGCCAATGAATGGTGGTTTCATGGGCTGAAAACCTTGGGTCATAATTATGTTAAAACATATGGAGAATTTGTTGACAGGGTACTAGAAATATTTGAACAAAAAGATCCAGAATTGCCTTTCAAAGAACTAGCTCAATTGAAGCAAACTAGGTCCCCTACTGAATATATGATGGACTTTCAAAAATTATCAGTCAAGGTGGCTGATGTATCTATGGGAAGATTAGTATTACTGTTCACTGAAGGTTTGGCTGAACCCTTAAGAGGTTTGGTCAAATCCCACAAGCCAACTACATTAAAATATGCAATGAGCTTGACTAGGGATCTCCGAAATGTGCTTCCTAGAACGAGATTTCCTCCTAAGCCTAGCTATAAATTTGAAAAGAAAACTTGGAAAAGGGATGGATATGATAAGAAACCTTGGCAAAGAGAGTCATTTGAGAGGAATAAAAAAGAGGGACTAAACAGGGATGAACTTAGAAAAAAGAAACTATGCTTCACATGCTTCCAACCATGGACACCGGGGCACAAATGTACCAAAGGAAAGGCTCAATACATAGAAGTATTTTCTTATAATGAGGAGTATGATGGGGGAATGGATGAAGATGGACATATTTCAGATCAAGAAGAGGCATATGAGACAGCAGTAGAAGAGGAAAGACAAGAAGAAAATCAGCCTTCACCGGACAAAGCAGAATGGCAGTGCTTTCAGCAGTACCTCGCTATCATACTATCCGATGCAAAGGTGTGGTACAAGGACAAAGAACTTCAGTTTTGGTAGATGGAGGAGCCACTCATAACTTCATTGATGCATAGATGGTAGAGAAAATAAAGATACCTATTGAACCATTTGATGGCTTCACAGTTGTCATTCCCGGTCACAACACAATGCAATGCAAAACATGGGTTCCAAAGATGCAAGTCACCGTAGGTAACTATAACTTTTGTTGATAGTTTTTATGTGGTTGATGTTGCTGATACTAATGTGGTTTTGGGAGTGCATTGGTTGTATTAAATAGGAGAGCATACAGTAAATGATCAAATTCCCGAAATGAAATTCCAAGATTCAAAAGGAGTACAAAGAGTTGTGAGAGGGCAACACACTTATCCAAATCAAGTAGTGACTTGCAATAGCATGAGATCTATATTGAGGCATGGGGATATAGAATGGGATGCTGAATGTCATATTACATCTCCCAAGCCAACTATAAATATTGTCAAACACCCAAAGGAGATAGAGATACTTTTGCAAAAATATGAAAAGGTTTTTAGAGACCTTCCACATGGTAGGCCACCGGATAGGGGGGTTGAGTACAGTATTGTTTTGGAGGAGGGTACTTCACCCATTCAGATACCACCGTATAGACATCCTAAAAGGTTTAGAGATGAGATTGAAAAAGCTATCCAAGAACTCCTAGAGTTGGGGCTCATTAGACCAAGCTCTAGCCCTTATGCTTCTTCAGTAGTGCTAGTGAAGAAAAAAGATGGAACATTGAGAATGTGCATAGATTTTAGAGCCTTGAACAAAAAGACTATAAAGAATAGGTATCCTATTCCTAGGATTGATGAGCTCATGGATGAGCTACATGGGGCCAAATACTTCTCAAAAATTGACCTTAGATCAGGGTATCACCAAATTCGAATGAAAGATGAAGATGTGCAAAAGACCGCTTTTCGATGTCATTTGGCCACTTTGAATTTCTTGTCATGCCTTTTGGGTTAACCAATGCTCCAACCACCTTTCAAGCATGTATGAATAGGATATTTTGCAAGCAACTAAGAAGGTTTGTTTTGGTTTTCTTTGATGATATTCTTATTTATAGTAAAACATGGGAAGAGCATTTGCAACAGTTAGAGATTGTGTTGAAAATCTTGCAAGAAGAGTCCTTATTTGCTAAATTATCAAAATGTGAATTTGGGATGAAAGAACTACTGTATCTTGGGCACATTATTGGGCAAGAAGGAGTGAAGGTACACATGGAAAAAATCAGGGCTATCTTGGAATGGCCATCACCAAATTGAGAGGCTTTATTGGCATATGCACCTACTACAGAAAATTTGTGAAAGGGTTCTCCAAGTTGACTTCTCCACTCACTGATTTGACTAAGAAGGATGCTTTCAAGTGGGATGAAGAGGCTGAAAAGGCCTTCCAAAAAATGAAAGAGGTAATGAGTAGTTGTCCCATACTTGCACTTCCTGATTTTACTAAACCTTTTGTTGTGGAATGTGATGCTTCAGGTGGAGGAATAGGGGCTGTCCTAAAGCAAGGCCAACACCCCATAGCCTTTGAGAGCAGAAAGTTGCAGCCTCATGAAAAAATTTACTCCATCTATGATAAAGAAATGCTGGCTATTATGCATGCATTGGCCAAATTCAGACAATACTTGGTGGGCAGCAAGTTTGTGGTGAAAACTGACCACAATAGTCTAAGACACTTTCTCACCCAAAAAGATCTAAATGAAAGGCAACAAAAGTGGGTAAGCAAGATTCAAGCTTATGATTTTGATATTGAATATGTCAAAGGAAAGAATAATATAGTAGCAGATGCTTTGTCAAGAAGGCCTTCTTTTTCTCTCATGGATATTGCTAAGGATTGGAAAAACATGCTACTAGTTGAATATGTCAAAGACAAATTTGCTTGTGATGTGTTGGATGGAATCAAAGTGGATGATAATTATAGGATTTTGAATGGGCTGATATATTATAAGGGAAGAATTTATTTAGTTCATAACTCCAAGCTCAAGTACCGAATTTTGCAAGAAGCACATGATTCCCCACTAGCGGGCCATCCGGGGATCTTCAAAACTTATAGACAGTTGAGGCAAAGATTTTTTTGGAAGGGGCTGAAGGAAGATGTTCAGAAGTATGTGAATGAATGTAAAGCATGTCAACAAAACAAATCAGAACTTACATGTCCATCCGGCCTATTACAACCATTGCCCATTCCGGAGCAAAAATGGGACAGTATTTCCATGGATTTCATCACCGGATTGCCTAAATCCTTGGGTAAGGATTGTATCTATGTGGTAGTTGATAGGTTGAAAAAATTTGCTCATTTTTTTGCTGTTACATCGTCTTTTAGTGCTGCACAAGTGGCTGATATTTTTTTCAAAGAAATCTTCAGATTGCATGGGCTTCCCAAAAGCATTGTCAGTGATAGAGATAGTAGATTCATGGGTGCTTTTTGGAAAGAAATTTTTAGATTGGTAGGCACTCAATTGACTCCAAGTACCAGCTATCATCCACAAACTGATGGACAAACAGAGAGGGTAAACCAATGGTTGGAAGGATACCTAAGAAACTATGTGGGAGGGTAGCAAAAAGCATGGGCAAAATGGCTACACTTGGGTGAGTTTTGCTACAACACCACTTATCATATGTCAATAGGAATGTCTCCTTTCAAAGCATTATATGGTTATGATGCACTTACATTTTCTGACATTATATTTGGTGATAGTAGAGCCCCAAAGGCTAAAGATTGGGTGGAAGAGAGCCAAGAAATTTTAAAGCTCTTGAAAGACAATTTGCAGGTTGCTCAAAATCAGCAAAAACAATATGATGATAGACATAGAGAAGAGAGAACCTTTCAAGTCAATGATTTAGTATATTTAAGGTTGCAGCCCTATAAACAAACATCTCTCAAAAAGAATGGAGTAGAAAAATTAAAACCAAGGTACTATGGGCCATACAAGGTAGTGCGGAAGGTTGGAGAAGTAGCATATGAACTAGAACTTCCGGAAGGGAGTAAAATCCACAATGTATTTCATGTTTCTTGTCTTAAGAAAGTTCTTGGTCAGCAAATCATCACTTCAGAAATACTTCCTCCTTTGGATGATGAAGGTCAGCTCACACTTGTTCCGGAAAAGATTTTGAAGACACGGGAAAGAAGGTTGAGGAGTAGAATCATCAAAGAATATTTAGTGCAATGGAAGGACTTACCAAATGAAGATGCCACATGGGAAGAGGAGAAGATTTTGCAGCATCCAAATTTGAAATTGCTTGAGGACAAGCAATCTTGGGTGGGGAGGACTGTAATGTCCCCATTCAAATAAGTGCATAGTAAGACAATCCCATCAATCCTACTAATTTCCTAGGTTGGATGGGCACATGTGGGATGGTAATAAGGAAACTAATAAATGATATTTAGACATTAGAAGGGTTCAAGAATTTAATAAATATGATGAATAAATAAATTCAAGAGAAATTCTAGGTGGCAAGTGGTTTTGGAGACATATGGAGGTGGTGGGACCCACACTAGCTTGATTTTTCATTGACACATGGCATCTCTCTCTTGCCAATTCGAATTCATGGGAAGGTGAACACTCTTGGGTGAGTTGGTAAGTCATAACACATGGCATTGAACATCTTAGGTCGAAATGGGATGGAATAGTAACCTCCATGGGAGAGGAAGAGTCAAATTGGAGACTAGTGGACACATGGGCTAGATTCCCTAGTTTTATGACAACAATAATGAAGCATCTATGACATTTTATGACAAAATTCAGACCTGACTTCTTACACCTGACCATTATGACATGTCAGCCCCAAAAATAGGCTCAAGAAGGCGCTCATGGAGTTGGAGGAATCTAAAGAGACTCAAATTCGAATTTGGGAGAAGATGGAGGGTTGGAACTAGGAGATAAGTGGCAAATGAGGAATATTTTCTAAATGGAAAATTATTGAATCTATTGAGAGGATTTCGACCTCTTGAAGGCTAATGTTGGTTATAAAATGTAGAAATCAAGTATGAGAATGGCTTTTGATGATTTGAGAAAAATTGCATTTGTGAAGAGAGAGCTAATGGATGACTAGTTTCTTGCCTTAGCCAATTTCGAGGGTGAAAGATTCCCATCCAAGTTGGTGTTTGGAGAGGCCACTCAGGTCTTTCATGGTGCTTTAATGGAGTTTGTATTTGCAGGTAGCAGCTACAGGAAGTTTCATGGTTTGGTTTAGTGCAGCACTTTCTCTCCACCGTTTCCAGTTTTGAAGGCATATTCGTGCTCCTTGAGGGAGGGCGTTTTTGGTGAGCACTTGTGCTTCTTGAGAGAGATTCTCATTATATATTTATGATTTTAATAGCTTCATATCCTATTTTATTAATATCCAGAAAGTCTCAGGTCGAAATACCCACTGGTTGTATGCAAAACTATTGATTAATGAGCAAACAATGTCCATTCCCCCAATGCATTGATGTATGACACTATAATGTTGATTATTTAGAATGGATGGATGATTCTCTGATATATTTGTGATAAATATACTACCATGGATGTCTTCTACAAGTTTCATGTACTGTACTTGAGCATTTGAAGCATTTTTACTCAGTTTAGTTGTATTGGGAGGTGAAATAGTGCCATTTCCCCAAGGGTTGAATTGGGGGTTTTTGCTGTTGAATGTGAGAGAGTTAGAACAGTAGTAAAAATCAATTAATGGTGCATATGAGACCTTAATCACATACTTAACACATTATATACCTCTGTTCATAAATTTGTGGGAGTTTGGAGGCATTTGGAAGGCCATTTGCAGTGTTACCCGAGGGGGATTTGATGCACAAATTACTAGTCAAAATTACATATATTGATCAGAATACAAATAAAGTTTGTAGAAGTATTTGGAGGGCCATAAAACATCCCTGAACCTTATATTCAAGTCTAAATACCATTCATACACTCCTACAGAAGATCTGGGAGCATTTGGGTTGAAAAAGGGATATTACACTTACCATTTTTTTCTCTTAAGGTCCAATAGACTGAAGTTGATCTTTGTGGAAATCCCTCATCATCATCATCACCATAATCATATAACACTTAAGTTACTTGAAAACTTCTTTTAAGATATCCACTTTGAAGTTCTATTGCTTTTCCGCTCATTCTTCTTTGTTTTACATCACATCATTCAACTTGGTTAAAGGAATTCATTGAACCTTTCCTAATTTTAATTATAAACCATGTTTACTCAATGCCCTTCAAGTGAGAAACTAGGCAAGGAGACTAGCAATGGAGGTATTGGTTCATTAGTCATAATTGTATCAATGTCTACACCACAACTCTTTGAGGTGGGGAAAGAGCGTTTGCAGAGTTAATGAACTTAAAGGGCTCTAAATTCTTTCCCAATTCAACTCAATAGTGGGTTTTTTATTCTTCTTCCCTTCACCTTGAGAGATTCTTTCCTTTAGACATGAATTCGTTTGATGCCCATAGTTGAAATAATCGTTATTAAATGAATATGTTCTTAATCGATAGATGTGTTCAACTACAATTCTCACACTCCAACAAGATTTTATCAAAAAGTATTTTGTTTAGATTAACATAAATGTTATTCTGGAAAAAGAATGTGGATCTCATTTCATTAGTCTATACGTCCAAGGTAATAAACTTACCTAAGGAAATACAATGGCCAAAAGAGACATATATTGCTAGTTTTTAGAGTGAAATTGAGCATTGTTACCCAAGCTGAGAAATTTAACAATAAATTTAAGTGTTGTTTGAAACTAAGCATTCATGAATTCATAAAAATACCGTTTTTTCCCATAAACTAGTATCCATTATTACCATCAACCCATGCTCAATATCACTTAGAAAAAAATATAGTATAAAGAAGCATTTGGTATAGATGTTTCACCACCAAATCCACCACAGAAGATCTCCATTAATAAAAAAAATATGCATCCAAAGACTTTTCCATAATGGCATAATATATTAAACCTATAAATCATAATCTTTTGTTTAAAAAATAATCATCTTTCAACATGTGTTCCAAAGGATTTTCTTTCTACAATGTTACAATTTATTAAATTTTAACACTGCAGATGGGGTCTCTGAATCCATCTGTAGTGTTAAAATTTAGTAAATTGTACAAATTCATTGTCAAATTTGTAATTTTCCATTGTCGAAGTGAGACAACTAAAAATGAACAAATAAATGACCAATTGTTATGTGTTCATTTTTAGTTTATTTCTTATCCCATGACCAAATTGGTCATTTATCTTGGTCATTTTTAGTTTAGTTCTTATCTTGTGACCAAATTGGTCATTTATCTTGGTCATTTTTAGTTAGATCACTTAAAATTTCTTAATTTTGGTCACTTAACCCTTGAAAAAACTGTGGTGACCAAATTTTTTGGTCGCTTGGTCACTTATCTCTCATTTTGTACTAGTGAGTAGATCAATTATGTTGTGAAATTCTAGGCTATGTAGAGGAATCAGAAGGGATATTTCATTTGATCCTCTCTTTTTGTTCTACCATTTGATCTAAACTAAGAAAGTTGTTCTTAGTGGATAGTGAAAACATGGGAATGCTAATGACTACAAGAGAGTATAATAATTGGAATGCATTTGCATTGACAAAAATATAGAGGAACATTATATGGTGGAGTGCATATAAATATGTGTGGGCATATATGATGTTGTCTATTAAATAAGAGTTTTTTTTGTTATATGGAATGAGTATGGCATGATAATTGGTTTGGTTTCTAACTTGTTGTATAACCAAGAATGTTGAGGACATGGTTGAATATGTTGATGATGGATATATCTATGATAGATTTCCTCATGAAAATGATAAGTTGTTATGGAGAAAAAATTCCTATGGCTCTGGGCAGACCACAACAGACAGATGACTACCAGAAATCAAATCAATTCCCAATGCATGCTATATAAATGTAAATGCTAAGATGTGGACTAAAAGACCAACCTTCAACCGGACGTTCGATGTAGATCCCCATTGAGCTTTCAAATCTCTACACTTGAACTTGCAGCTTAGTCTCAACAATAAACACAATCAAGTGCATATAATATATGAAAGATGTTAGCATAATCAATAGCATAGTCCATGATATAATAAGCAAATGTCACCCAATGATATTAAACAACCATTCACAAGATCAATTGGACGAGAAAATGAGTATTTCTATTAATATGAACAAGAAGTACATGATACAACCTCTTGCCGATAACTCATATGAACGAAGAACTAGGTCCCTCCACTTGTGCCTCCACCACTTCAATCCCCCATACAATGGCCAAACTCACGAGTAAAGGAATGAGTCCTTCACAATATATGGAATAGTTTGGTAGGTGAACATAAAAGGTTCACAACAACTAGGATCAATGGATGTAGACTCAAGTTATGGCAAAAATCCAATAGAGTTTTGATGCTCTCTCTTTCTCCTCCTTCCATGCACCATAAGAGCTCAATATATAACCCTCCAAAAGGTAGGTGAAAGGTCGAATCGAGTCGTTTCGAGATACATGGAGGGACAAAGGTCACAATGGCCACTTTTTGGAGTAAAAAGTAGAGTTTTTACTATCATTTACCAAAAAGTCGATGTACGCTGGCTATAATGGAGCAGCATGCGTATACACGAGGTGTAATGAAGTACCTCTCGTATAGGATGAAAAATAGGGAAAAATAGGGTTCAATGGGAACCAAAAGTTCGGTTTTGAGTCTATAAATAGGTAAGGGGAGCCAAAGAGTATAAATGCTCACATAGTGGAAAAATACGCTGTAACATAAGTACAATAAGATGAATGTCAACAGGTTGACGAAGGAATCAAATGAATTTTCATGATGCATTAGTTGATAAGGTAACATCAGAAATGTTAATGGAAACTATCTAAGTATGAAATTTCTCATGCCAATATAACATGTGACCTGAAAGGAATTGGGTAATAATTCCTTCTAATATACTTGATATCTACATTAATATATTTATGATGATGTTTGAATGCATGCATGTGATTAATACCCATGTATGGTATGGGAAATAATGAAATATTTTGGTATGTAAACATTGTCAGAATATTTTGATCCATTCACGAGCTAGTATGTCATGATTGAGTTGGTTAAGAGTAATAATGAAAGTGAATGAGTATTTACACTCATGTTATGATCATATATACCATGTGAAATTGAATCCCATGTGAGATATAAATGCATGATACCATAACGTGTGAAGACTATGCATGACATACATAATCTTCTCCTATGTATGGGGGACAGTGCATTGTCCCCCATACATAGTCTTCTCCTTGATCCCAATCATCTTGATATTCTTCTTCTTCTTCTTGATCATGACCAACTTCATATTCTGGAAAAGTATACTTTACAGGCCATCCTCTTGGATCAAATATAACAACAAAGGACCAACCTGATCTACCTAGTACCTCTAAAAAAAGTACCTACTCACATTGTCTTGGAAGTACATAGGGATTTTTATTTGGCTCATACCTATTAGTATTAATCATGGTAAATCCATTGTCATGATCAATAATTGTCCTTTAATCACCTTGCAACAATAATCTGTACCACCTCATCTTAAAGAGAACCACATTGAAGGATTTAAATTCTATATCCAATATGTATTCCAAATATCCATAGTACTTCAAATCAAATGTGATCGGATGTCTATCACCCCCGTGGGAAATATTAGGAACCTGAAAATTTGCATTTATACCACTATCACATGTTTTCCTCCTGTCATCCAATTATTTGGTGCAATATTTTTTTCCATTGCACAACATAGCCTTATGATGTTTCACTTGCATTCTCAACATGTTAAAAATGAAATGTCAGGATTTGGTAAGTATATGTATAATATAAGTTGTGAGAAGAAAACAATTATGGGATTTGAAATATAAAACCTAAAGTTAGATATTGCTTACATTTCTATATTTTGCACCATATGCTATATTGATTTCCTGTTAGGTTAAATCAGTATCATTATCGAAATAAGATTATCTGATCAACTCTGCCACCCTATTCCATGATAAGGCACCATAAAAAATTTCACATCGTTCTATCCATTTATTCATCCAATCAAGAATATTTGCAGCGTATAAATGAATTTCACCCCACTCTATACTACCTATAACAATTACAAAAAAATATTTAGTTAAACAACCAAGCTACTAACCAATCTACCAGAAGCATTTATGAAAATATTAAATACAATATAAAGTTTTTCCTTTCACTTTTAACCATCTACCTTTCCCCAACAACACCTCCCCTTTAAATTTGCTGGTGGAATTGGAATCCCAAAGGAGAGGCACGTCCATATCACCCACTATTTGGGGTAAGTACTCACTAAAATATACAGTGGATTGATATAGCATGTAGCTTTCAACCATTGAGAGTTCTGGAAATTCTCTTTGTCTAACAAATCCCTTTAATTCCTTCAAGTCGCTCTCCACCAACCACATTGACCTTCCTTCAAGTGCCTCTTCCACTAGGTGTATGAGGTAGTGTTCCTGTGCATTGAAAATGTTGGAGAAAGATACTTTTGCATCTCACACATTAGTTGGGGAATTTATCTTTTCCAATACTTGACATCTTCTTTATGTATCTCTTTAGATGACAACTTCCTACAAGTGCAAATAAATTTGATGTATCTCCCTTAATATAAATAAGGCAAGCAAAGCAAGTATTGACTTTGCAATCAATAATTCAACTACAACTCTATACATACCTCATGTACTTTCCAAGATCATAAATAACCTTCTTTATGTTGTTGTCAAATATATTAGGAAAAGCTAGAGGTAGAACATACTGCAACAAGGACATAATGTATATTCCTAACAAATAAGGTATAAATCATTACATATAATTGAAATAGAGATAACCATTAATTGCTAACATATAATCTATATATCATAAAATAATCGAAATTGAAAAATGTCAAACCTTCATGAATGTATGTCAATCATGCATTTTAGCCCCACCAAAATCTCCTTGCTATGTTAATATATTACTTATGTTTGAAGCAAATCCCATGGGAAATTTTATCTTCCGTACAACCTCTTTTACAACAGTTCTCTCTTGGTATGTTAATAACCATGGAAGATTGGTGAAATTTCCACTACCATGGAAATCCTTCAAATGTTGCAACAAGTTGGATTCTTGAATGTCACTTGTAATTTTTGCATTTTTTTCCTTTTTATTCCTCCCATCTATAATTTTCCACAAGGAATCTGTGACATTCTTTCCAATATGCATTGTGTCAAACAAATGAGCTACTTGTAGGTGCTCATAGTACAGAAACCCACTGAATTTGGGAAGAGTAATTTTTAAAACCCCATGGAATCTGACCGTGACGAGCTATTAAAAGTATCAATGAAAGATTAATATTTTTTAATATTCATGCTAAGTATGGAAATATAAAAACAAATGCAAGTCAACAAGAACGTAGCAGTAACTACAAACAAGTATTGCTTACCATGGATCTTCTTAAATGCCTTTTTCCATAGTTAAGGTGTCATTCTTCATGGTTTTCTTCCACTCTCTTCCTTCCCATTGAAGTCATTTCTTTCAATACTCTGATACCTATGGTCCTTACAAACAAAATGCCTAAAATCATTGTACACCTCCTTTCCTAAACTTCTTCAACGTATAGATATTGTTCTTGGACCATATACAAGACATGCATATTTTCCCTTTGTTTGAATTCCTACAAGTTATGGAATAATAAATTAATATATAGAATTCCATAAATTATAAATGATGCATAGCGATACATGAAAAATTTAATTACCACAAAAATGTGTAAGAGCGGGCGCATCGTGAATTGCCCATGTAAGTATTCCATGGAATTGAATTTTTTTTGCCTATAGGTTTGGAGATGTCATACATACTGATGTCAGACCATAATTTTAAAATTTCATCTATAAGAGGCTCAATATATACATCCATATCTTTAACTTGATGCTTACCTACTAGATATTTGGATAGTAAAATACATACTTAATAAGTTCTCGAGCATGGAATAATGAAAATAAATGGATTCCTTATATTGTGTTAACATTCTTAAAAAAAAGTACATGGAAAAATTGATGCCAACATGATGTTCTCCATTTTAATAGTCATCCATAAAGGAAGGTTATTGTTTATAACAAAAACTGGCCAAACTAAGTAGCTGTTTTTGGGCTCTCCAAATGGATTGACACCATAATCTGCCAATGAGAGTCTAACATTACATGGCTATTCTTTAAAAATTATCCATATTTCCTCAATGTCTATAAATGCAGATCCATCTCTAGGCATTTGCATGACACCATATGCACTTCTGTGTCGTGCATGGTAATCCATAAATTATGTAATGTTTCTACACCTGAACAATCGTTGAAAACGTGGAATTATCGGGATATGGCGAAGAACTTTGCGGGGCACCTTATTTGTTACCTGATTAGTACGATATTTACTAATTCCACATTCAGGGCACTCACTCTTTGATGCATGTTGTCCATAATATATGATATGGTCATCGATACAAGCATCGATTATGCTATACTCCATTCCTATATCTTTCAGGATAACACATTTCTCTATATGTGTGAGGTAAAATATTTGATGGGGGTAGAAGAGTATCACCTAACAATCTAAACAAAAAAATCAATGTAACAATCGTAATTACTACCTAATTTTACATATGACAATGATAAATAATAATAAAAACATCTAATTTCAATTACAAATGTATAAATATTGCATACATGAACAATTATGTCAATGTTGTGTTTGCAATACTATTGATGACCTTCAAGTTGACTAGCAACAAAAGATCAGAGAGAAGACTCATCTTTAAGTCTTTGTACAAGGATTTTTTTCTTTATCAATTATTGGTACATCGTGAATGTTTTCGTAGATATTGTTTGTAGTCGCATGCAACAAAAGAGCATAGAGAAGACTCATCTTTGAGTCTTTGTACAAGGCTTTTTTTCCTTATCAATTACTGGTACATCGTGAATGTTTTCGTAGATATTGTCTGTAGTCGCATTCTCATCCATGGAAACAAATGTCTCATTGATCAACCTATTTATCCCTTCATTCTCAGTAAGGTTTTGTGTCACCACCCTCACCAACTCTATTATGAATTGTAGAAGCGTTGGTGCTCTTGTTTGTGATTATGACAAAATAATTCCAATTAGTATCAAAATGTACATCAATATTAATAGTATTGCAAATAAGAAAAAAATCATTTTTTTGATATGTTACAAGGGGGTGATATTATGTTCCACCTTCCAAGTGCCCCTACTGATAGCAATGATTCCTGGTTGTTTCCCTAAGAACTCTTATTCTTTTGATCCCTAGGCATTGTGTACAAGTACAATAACATTTTCCATCACCAATTTTATCTTAAACATTAAATTCTTGACTCTGATCATTTGCATTACCAGGTTTTCTCATGTAATAGTATGCATAATTGATAGTTGCTTGCATAGTAGCAATTTTTTTGTCTCTACTAGCAAATCACTGGATATGATTGTATGGCATTGTTCTCTATTACAATAAAATACATTATCAAAGTAAGAAGAAATACAAGAAATTCATTAACCAAAATAAAATAAATTTATTGAAGGGATAATCTCATTAATCCACAAACATTTTTACCTAAAATCAGAGTTCTCCCTCCAATACTCTTCCACAAAGTATTCTTGCTGAATTGAACCCCCAAAAAAACCTGAATATGTGTTAAATTTTTCCCAATTGAACCAGAAAAAACCTCCCCCCCAAAAACCTAGATATGTATTAAATTTTGTCCTATTGAACCAACAAAACCTCCCCAAAAAAAGCGTACATATGTTTTAAATTTCACCACTAAGGGAACTTCCCACAAAATCATGCATTATGGGTTCTATGGCCGACTATTTTTCTTGACGCTTTTGAATTTGTAAGAAAGTGTGATTGATGTTACTACATTTTAGGCCGTTCAAAAACTAACTAGTCTTCCCTTGCATCTGATCATTGGCCTTATTATCTTCTCAAAATGGGGTTTAAATTCCATTGGACCCATATCTCCACCTTCATTTACCAAACATATCTTTATCTTGAATGCGACTAATTATTTCACCTGGTGGGCTAAGTTCATACTTTGAAGAATGATAATTGAGCATGTTGTAGTGTCCCTTCAAAAGAATAAATTTTCCCATTTCATATTTTCTCTTGAGATTTTTAGGGACAATGGTGGTTCCTTAATGTCGAAAGAGGCCCTTGGCATGTGTCAACAATATAACATCATTTTTTCAACCTCATCGCCTTACTCTCCTTAGTGGAATGGATTGGATAAGTCATTAAGCAATAATTTGATCCAAATCACCAAGTGAATGATGAGGGAAAATCCTAGGGAGTGGCACTTACATCTGATTCATACTCTATGGGTTGATCGTACCACTGCCAAAGCCATTCAGGGTGAAACCCCTTTCATGCTTGTCTGCAGGAAAGAAGTTGTTATGTCAACCGAGATTGATATTGTGACTTATCACTTAGCCTTCCAAACTGGGGAGTTATATTATATCCCCATTGTACAAAGGTTTAATGGTGTCTTAGTTGTTGAGGAGCAAAGGGAGATTGTACATATGCGAGGGATAATTGTGACAGGGCCAAAAATCCTATTTTTTTGGTGTTGAAATACATCTGTGGCGATATAGCTCCATCATGTCGAGATAATATACAATCTAAACAACTCATATTTATGTTCCCATCAATAAGTTCCAATGATATTGACCCCAAGCTCTAAACCCTTATGATCCGATCACTCTATTGGACTAGGGGGATGCATGGCCTAATTCACTCGGTAAAGTCATTAGAAAGTATTAAGATGGTGAGATGGGTCATAAATTTGTAAAAGATGATATTCGATATTTGGGAATAAGGTAACATTAGAAAATCCAACCAAGGAGGGGGCATTAGTTGAGTAAGGGGTCAAATATGAGGTGTAACTCCCATCCAAGGTGGAAAGAATCCTATAATGGAGGCATCTCACGGGTTGTAACTCCTCAGGCTAAAAATAGAAAATATATGAAAATATATGACATCTATGACAATATATGACATCTATGACAATCTATGACATCTATGGAAATCTATGACAACTATGAAAACCTATGACAGATTCTATGACAATTTATGACAAGTCGGGTCCTAAATTTAGCCAAGGAGGGTGCACGAGGGAAGAGTGGTCCCACAAGGTAGTGGTAACTCCCCTGAATCAAGGGAGGCATCTCTAATTTCAAATTCTAAGGAATATAAATGTATCCATGAGGATAAATAACATTAGGAGGAAGTTAATGTGTCCCCAAAAGAATCATTATCTAATGAAAATAATATTTATTAATATTTTATTGATATTTTTAAGAGAGAAAAATCTGGGAGGGGAAAGGTGAATGAAGAGTTATAAATGAAGGGTGGGGGCTCATGTGAGAGAAATTTTCGCATTTGTAATGTTGAATTGTATAGATATTGTGGCTTTAAATCTTGGGAGATGTTCCCCTTGCATTTTTGACTTGTTTCGATGGTGAAAGATGAATCCACCCTAGCTAGTGTGAGAGAAGAGATCATCCAAATCTATTCATTTTGGCTTCATTGCAAGTGTTGAGAAATATCAACTAGAAATTTTTACTGAGATTCATTGATCAACGTATGTTGTAATTTTTATTTTGGATCTGAATATTCATTTGTATTCCATTATTTCCATTGTGTTGGTTTTCTAGTGTTTCTGGTGTGGAGGGTGCACTTGCTCTCACATAGTGTTAGTTTCCATTGTTTTCAGAGATTGGAGAGAACACTAGTGGATCCCATTTTTATTGAATACATATCCCTTGGGATGGATATCATGAACATATGACTAAGGGAATGATTTGGGAGTAATAGCTATCATTTGGAGCTACTTTCTATTGATTTAGAGCTTGGACCAATGTAGATGGGCCGAGAACGAACTTTTGGCTCTTGTTGTTCCGTGCATTTCTGGGTTATGAGGCATGTTCCATTAGGTTTGTATCATCAATACAATAAGAAACAACCTTTGTTTCACCCAAAAAAGATTCCATATTCCCTAGATATCATCATTTTACTGGATCTACTATATTCAACATCTCTTCTAGTGGAGGGGCGCACCTCTACATTTCTATCTTTGTAATTCTTGGGTTTCGAGCTGCTATATGAGACATTAAACTTTGAATTATGTCTATATCAGTATTTTTAATGCTCCCACCCATTCATGGTAAATATTCATAGTGATTTTATCATATTATGCTCCAATATTGGTGGTGATGGTTGAGATATGCATAGATCTGAATTTGTGGTTGTGCAATCTTTATGTAATGTGTATTAAACTTTCATATCAGTTCCTTGAAGTTGGTTGGTGGGGTATTTAGCTTGATTTGGGAGTGTTAGGGTTGATTTGGAGATGTCACGGGAAATATTTGGGCTGTGTGAAATTCTATGTCACAGCAGATCATAGAGATGAGAATACCTCACGCTGAAAGAATGAGTGGAAAAGGTGAATTACAGTGAAAATTGCATTGAAAAGAGAAGTAAAATTAATCATGCATTGGAATTCAGATGGAAGCACAAATGTGTAAAATATCCTAGGATAATTCGAGTCTCTGTTTATCTAGCATAGGAATTATCACCACTGGAGTGCTCTGGAAGTCCCAAACTCAACTCAACTGAACCAAAACTCAATTAACTAAAGACAAAGTCAGTTAACTGACCAAGGAGGGAGCATTAGTGATTTCTGCATGAAAATTAGGTGAAAAAGGGTGCAATATTAGATCACAATCAATGGTGATCGGAGCTAAAACCCTCAGTAGAGTTCAAGAACTCAGGTGGACTGAACTAGAACACAAAGTTAGCTCCTAAAATGTAGGTAAATGACTCTGGTAGGCCTAAAACATGCATGTAGGGTGGATTGGGTGGATAATGGGTCCTTGATGACATCTGCACACCACTAGGGGGAAATAACATCATCAACTACTAGGAAAAGGTAAATAATGCTAAGTAGGAAAATGATGGAGTATTAATTATCCTAACGCCCACCCTTAATCCAAACATGGACATCCTGGGACCTAGTTACTGAGACCAAAGGTCACCCATACAATCAAATAAATAATAAAAAGAATGATTGTCCATGAAACAAGGAAATGGGGAAAAACCTCATGGGAAAAATACCCCCCCTAAAAAATGAACAACAAGGAACTCAAGCAGCTTTCACATGTGTTAAAACTTGGTAAAAAATTTTGCATTCTCCTCCTCTGTAGGAAAATAATGCAGTATGTTGGTCCTGTTGTGCACTAGTTCCCTGATGTAGTGCATGTGAACCTCAGTCTTCCATCTTGGATCATGGAAAGTCTCTTTGAAGGATTTTAGATCAGACCCCACCATCATGTAGCACCTCTCTGAGAGAAGTGGATCTATATGACATAGTTCAAGGTTTGAAACTTCATACTGAGATCTGGTTCTCCTAATTTCCTATGGATCCCTAGCTACGCTCCCAACAACTTCAAGGAGTTTTTGAGCCCATTTTGGCCTTGGCCATGGATTGGGAGTAGGTGTTGGTTCTGGATATAGATGTGCATGATCTTCATTCTCAAAATCAAGATCTAATTCAAATTGGTCCTCATTAGAAGAGACCTCATCCCGATCTTCATCAGGTGCAAATGGAGTAGGACAATCAATTCTACCTTGATCTTCAACTGGATGTAGAACTTGCAATCGATCTTCATCGAACCTAACACTTCTTTCAATGAAGCATATTTTGGTTGCAATCTCCATTAGCTTGTATGCTTTTGCATCTTCTGCATATCCTAGCAGAATGCATTCGCTACTTTGGGGTTGAAGAGATTTTATTTTGTAAGATGGGATTTTGTCCCATGCCTTGGATCCAAAAACCCTCAAATGAGAGACATCAGGTTTGTGTCCCTTCAATGCTTTGAATGGAGTGACCATTGACATATTTTTGGGATACCCTATTATGAATGTATGTAGAATAGTTCAGTACTTCTTCCCAGAGATATGGTGGAATATTCATTACTTAAAGCAAACATGTATCCATCTCTTTCAATGACCTATTATTACTCTCAGCTACACCATTTTTCTATGGTGTGTATGTGACATAATGCTTCATTTGGATTGTGTCAGAAGCACAAAAATGTTGCAACTCTTTCTTGATGTACTCCCTTCCATTGTCATATCTGAGTGCTTTGATCTTCTTCCCAACAGTGTTTTCAACCAAGGCCTTGAAAACTTTGAAATTCTCAAATACCTCAGACTTATACTTAAGAAAATAGATCCAACATAACCTAGAGTAATCATCTATGAAGCTCAAAATGTATTTGGATCCATTCATAGAAGCTATGGGAATTGGTCATAGACATAGTTGTGTATTAGATCAAGTGTGGAGGAAGATCTCCCTGCCTTTCCAACATCATAATTTCACTCTGTATGCTTCCCTACCAAGAAACCTTTGTAGATCCCTTGAGATAAATTTATGTCCAACAATCCTTCAACCATCTCTTCCTTGTGAAACTGCTGCAATTACTTGAAGTTTAGGTGTCCAAATATTTTATGCCAGATTATGCTTGTCTCATTTGCATGAGTCAAGAGATCACTTTGATGTAAATATACCAAAAAATTTGAGAAATCATATTCCTTTGAGGCATGGTTTTCAAAACCTTTAGCTATTAGCTTCCTCGATGAGATCTCTGTAATCTCAATTGTGTCAGGTCCAAAAACAACTTTCTTCGGTAAACCAGTGTGTGTCATCTAGTAAACAAACAACAAGTTTGTTTCCAAAGAAGGCACATACAGAACATTACTGAAATTTCAATGATTCAGTTGTATTATGTATTTCCCTTCAACAGAGATCTGAGAATCATCTCCCATGTGAATACCAAGACCATCAGTAAGATCTAGAGAAGAAAATGATTCTTTGGAGGAAACCATGTGGTTGGAGGCTCCATAATCAATGAGGAAGGCTTGTGATTGTGAGAATCCAACCTTCAGTGCATGGCATCTCTCGTGATCATCTATCTCACTTCCACAATCAGTCTTCCTTGAGCCTTTTGGGAGGGAAATGTTGTGATGTTCAATAATTTTGGTCATTTTATCTATCTTCTTCTTCATGCAAGATCTCTCTAGGTGGTTTCCTTTCTTGCAATCGGAAAAATTGGTCTTCTCAAACCCCTTTTGCTTATCCTTCTCAGAGTTGGAGGCTCATTCCGATGGATTAGACTTTGGATTCTGCTTGGTCTCAAATTGCTTCTTCTCTTTACCTTTGTTCTTCCCTTTAGCATTCATACATTTTTACTCTCCAACCATAAGAGCATGACTTTTTGAGGCCTTCAAGGCGCCCATCTGAATCAATTTGTCTTGTTCTTGGATGAGATATTCAGCGAATGCATATAAATAAGGAATTTTTCATTTGGGGATTGACAATCTCTCTGAATGGAAGGTAGAAAAAAATATAGAAAACTCTGGACTAAGGTGCTCATCCTTCTTCTCAATGCCACATTGTTTGCATTGCATGACCAAGGATTTGAATTTAGAGAAGAATTTTTGTATGGTTTTGAAACTGTTGGGTTGAAGAGCAATTAACTCATTCTCCAGAATATGGCCCCTCATCTCATATTGCTTGCCGAATAGGGTCTCAAGATTCAACCAAACCTCTCTTGGAGTCTTCAATCCATCAAGGTGGAAGAGAAAATATCTAGAAATATGAATACACATGAAACAAAATGCTTCATGTAATTTGTTTAGATACTTGGCCTTCTCAACAGTTTCCTGAGGTTCGACCTCCTTTCCCATTGTGACCCTATAAATACTTTTGTTGCGCAACACCATATGCATATTATCCCTCCAATCGAGATAATTGAAGGGTGTGAGGATTCTTGGATACAAGGGAGCATTCAAATTCTCCATTGAAACTGTTGGAGTAAATACAAACTGAAAATTGTTGCTACTGCTGCATTGAAAAACCTTCAATATATTACAAAAAACTCTCAATTTTGGAGATAAACTACTACTAAGCACTTCTTTAGGACAATAGGAAATTTTATCTGGATCCTTCACACCTATCTAGAACTCAAAAGATTTATCCAATGAATTCAATGCAATGGCACCAGGATTGTTGTGGAAATCCAAAGGCTTCTGGTGCACTACTGAAATAAAGTTCTCAACCTACGCTCTCAGATCTCCGATACCATGTCTAACAGAGATCAAAGATAAAATTCACACTAAGTGTAATAGAGATCAAAAGAATTGAGCAGGAAAAATAGAGAATGAAAAAATGTGTTACAACACAAGAGAATGAAGAACAGTTGGAAAAAATTACATTACATTATTATTTAGTATAATATGTACATAAATAATACATATCCAAAGGAGAAATTCGTGAGCCTAAAGAGGCAATTGGAATCCACACATGTGACAGGCTTAGTTTGTGTTGAAACCATCTCTCGATAAGATCTAGTGGCCACCGATGATGAATGGCTAGTCAACTGAGGTGGACTGGCACATGTGAGTCATTGGGGATAGAAATTAGGGGATGAGACTCCAAGGAGTCACAATACTGACTTGTAGTGGTCAAAATAGGTGCTCCTAAACTCAGTAGCAGTGAAACTAGGTGTAACAGTCAATTAACTAGGCAATCTAGGGGACAAGGAACCCTAAATCATGGAATTGACTATGCTAACTCCTAAAATCATGCATGTGGTGCCTTTGGACTTCAGTGACGTAACCAATTTTTAGGCGCGAAATTTCTCCAATTGTCTATTTTCCGCGCATTTTTTCAAAAAATATATTCCCTATTTGGTCATTTTTACTCTCTAATATCGCCTATATTTACATAAAATATGTTTCTTTATTGTACTATTCACCAAAATTTACAAAATTTAGTAGTAAATTGTACATTTCATACTTAGCATTCGCCTACCTATCTATATATATGAATTTTTCAACCCAAAATAATCTCCTAGAATACTATACTTAGGTATACTATTAGAATCCTTAAAAAAATACCCAAGGCACTCTGAGTGGATAAGAGGGATAATGATGACCAGACTTAATCTGTAGGGGGCCTAAATCAAGGGCTAGGTGCTACGAGACTCAACTACCAATTCATGGATGCATCTAGTGTTGCATGGAATGCATGCAAAATACAAAATGCATGCAAAACCAAGATGAGATTGTTAGAATATTCCAACACCCCCACTTAATCCTGACTATGTGAGAAAATATTAGAAATAAGGCCGTCATAACTGAGAAAAAAGGTCACCATTTACAAATTTATTAGTCCATTAAGTAGGAAAGAGGGAAAGCCATGTGGGAACAAAACCCCCCCTCAAGATGGACATGAAAGACACCAAAAATTGCTACTCAAAACTCACGTAGGTGTGATGCTTGATTCAATGTTTGGAGGTATCTTCTTCCTGGGAAGAAGTGGATCATGCTCCAAAAACATGTGCTTGTATTCTCCTTCAGTGGATGCAAGAGAATATAGAGGATATCTAAAATTTCTCTTTGAAACAAACTTGATCAGAACAAATCCATGAATATGTAGATCATTCTGGAACTTGAACTCCAAACAAACTGAGGTAGGATCAACTCCAATCAGATCTAATTGCTCTTGAAACTTGAACTTCTGATCAATGGAATTTAAATCAGCTCCAATAATTGATAGATGGTTCCTTGTGATCTCCTTTGAATCAGTAGGGGTGAGATCGAAACCAAAATCATCAAAATATGCCTGACACTTGAACCCAAGCGAATGGTATTGTCGTCCATCTTTAGTGAAACTCTGAGAACATGTGCCAATGATCAAATAGAAGTTCATAGGAATCATCTGATCAAGGATGGTGAATGCATCACCTTCAAACTCCGATTTAACCCCCAAATTCAAAACATTCAGTAGATCATCATTCTGCACACCAGCAGACTCATGTGAAGGAGAGGATTCAAGAACCTCTTCATATTCTAGAGCATGAACTAGCTTATCTTGCTCTGAATTTAGAATATAAAATAGTGAGGAATGGATAATATCTCCAAAAGCATCAGCTTCATTAGTTGTATCACTTTCATCTGCATCATCTACATGGGAAGGGGACAATTTGAAATTGTCTTCAACTTCTAGAGAAACAGAGGAAGGAATGTCTTCAACATGAACTTTATGTGTTGAATCTGCAGCTTCTTCTTCATCTTGAACAACTTCATCATGAGATATACTTGAGGCAAAGACATAATTAGAGATAACACTTGAGGAGGTATCATTGGGCTTGTTCTCCAAATGGTGAGCATGATCCTCTTCCTTCTCCTTTCCAAATTCTCTATCCAAATTGGTCTAGAGATCACTTGGATATTCAATAGTATCAATGACGTAGAGCATACTAGAAGACATAGCAATACACATTGCTCCATAGGATTTGTCACAATCATTTAGCCAATCATTTTCCTCTTCATAGGAAGAAAAATCTCTCCTAAGACCAATACACATATCAAAAAGACCCTGTCTCTTTAGATACGCTATCAACTTTGGTTTCTGCTCATCATAGTTGAATGGAGAGAGAGGAGGAACTGCTTTCAAATTCATGGAAGTTGTTGTAGAATACCTGCACAAAAAAGATATGAAAAACTCTCCCAGAAGATTACTTTTCTCAGCAAAGCTATGATACCATGTGAAATTCTAAGTCATATTAGATCATAGAGCTGAGAATACCTCACAATGAATGAATGAGCAGAAAAGGTGAATTGTAGTGAAAAGAGCAATAAAATTAATCATGCATTGGAACTCAGATGGAAGTAGAAATGTGTAACATTATCCATTAATCAGTATAGTTCACAAATATGTTAAAATAGAGAGAATTTGAATATCATGGGAGAATTCAAGTCTCAGTCTGCCTAGCATAGGAATTGTCACCAATGGAGTGCTCCGTAAGTCCCAAATTCAGCTCAATTGAACCAGAACTCAGTTAACTGAAGACACAGTCAGTTAACTAACCAAGGAGGGTGCATTAGTGAGTTATTCATGAAAATTAGGTGAAAAAGGGTGCAATAGATCACAATCAGTGGTGATCGGAGCTAAAACACTCAGTAGAGTTCAAGAACTCAAGTGGATTGAACTAAAACACGGAGTTAGCTCCTAAAATGTAGGGAACTTACTCCGATGGGCCTAAAAACATGCATGCAAGGTGCATTAGGTAGCTAATGGGTCCTCGATGACATCTTCACACCACTTGGGGGAAATAACCTCATCAACTACTAGGAAAAGGTACATAATTCTAAGTATGACAAGGATGGAGTATTAATTATCCTAACAGGCTGATTAGGAGGTGTTTGGGTCAAGTTGGAAATCAACTAGTCCTTGTGGTAAAATTTGAGCTAGTCATCCTAGATTGAAATTGATGCCTATGGAGATGTTAATGCTTGAACAAAACTGAAATATATACATACTTCTTGTTGTTCGCTGAGTCAAGAAATCCTCCTTTGAATATGGTGACGTGGTGTAATTTTTTAATCCAGGAAACCATGTGTTCATGTAAGAAAGTGGTGAAATTTTTCTTCTTGTTTAAAGGATTGGCCTTTTGATGAGGTGGATGCAATTGGGTAGTTATGGAGGTTGTTCGAATATTATCACCATCATTTTTTATATTTGCATGCATGCATGCATCCAGTCATCATGCATGCATCTGCATGCTACATCCAGTCATCAGTATGGTAGTCTCCCCAGCACCTGAAGCCTATTTCCAGCCCCCTAGAGCCTGTTTATAGCCCTCAGTATCCCTCCTACCTACCTGATGCGCCTTGTTTGCCTCACCTAGATGACATATGCACCTTATCTCACCTACCAGGAGTTTAAAAATCAGTTAGAGCATTGATTGACCATTTCTTTCATTTATTGCTCATTTTAACTACCTGTAGCTCCCAGTTATCTATTTTGGAGTGCCACTTGACCTTCTGAAAACCTCATGCGCCCTCCTTGGAGTCTCCATCCCCTGATTTGTGCTCAAATGGTTCAGTTAGACTTAGTTAGACTCATTTGACTGACTTTTGACTATTTGTGACTACTGCCACTGATTGGATGATGTCTCCAATGCTATCCAAGCTACACACTGAGGAGAATTCGAATGACCTTAGATCCATTCAAATTCACTTGACAGTTATTTTATTGTATTCAGTTTTCACAGTGCTAGCTTACAACTGATGTATGATTATACTGCAGTTTCTCCATTTCTAAGTTAATGAGTGATTATTGATTCATATATTCTTCTTTCTTCTATGCTATTCTTGAGTGAGATTAGTGAGATTTGCTCTAGCTATGTGATCCATCCTGCAGATTATTGCATGTTGTTAGAGATGGATCCAACTATTCGAATTGCAGCACTAGCAGCTGTAGCCATTGCAACAATCGCAACAATTCATTGAGCAACTGTCTTTCATTGAGCACCAGAAGCCTCTGGATTTCCACAACAATTCCTGGTGCAATTGTCTTGAATTCACTAGAGCAATCAAGTGAGTTCTATCCAGGTGTGAAGGATCCAGTCACATGTGCTCATTGTCCTAAGGTAGTGTTCTCTCGATTTGCAGCAAATCTCCATCAACAATTTCATTGGTTTTGCAGTTTTATTCCATCATTCAAATTCATCATCAATTCGACTTCAACAGCTACCTATGGATCTAAAACTCAATTCATTCAATTATTTCGAATGTAATGCCAAGATGGAAATATTCATGAAGTCCAAGAGCCTCTCTAGAGTATTGAATGACACTGCAGTTAAACCCACTGGTGCAGTAGAGAAATCCAAGTACTTGGATAAACTTGATGAAGCAGTAGGACTGCTACTCCTCAGAATTTCTGAATACCTTCATTTTCATGTCATAGATCTAGCAAATCCAAAAGAGGTTTGGGACAATCCCGAATCTCTTCTTGTATAGAAAGATGACTTGAAAGGTCACAAATTGGAAAATGAGCTAGTCTCAATGAGCCCTTGCACCTTCAACTCCATCAATGAGTTTCTTACCAATTTTAAAAATCTGATTTCACAATTGAAGAGATATGGAATAGAGAACAAAGAGAAGCAACTCTTCCTTGCCATACTATCAAAATTGGGCCCTAAATACTCAGTATTTGTCTCCACCTTTCAGTCAGCGAATCTATCCATCCCAAAATGGAAGTTTCCAAGCCTTAATGACTTCATCCAATCTCTCACACAAGAGGAGGAGAAGTTTATTCAAATGGGAATGCTAAAACCCAATATGGATTTAGCGCTTGCAGCTGCCGAGGTGAAGAGAGTGAATGGAAAGGGAAAGAATTTTTTTTTTGACAAGAAGTCGAATGAGAAGAAGCAAAAGGAGGCTCTCTATCAGTCAGAAGGGGCTTCAAATTCCAAGAAGACCAATCATTCTCAAAAGGACAAATCCAAATGTACCTATTGAAATGGAGGATTTCATCCTAAGAGTTCTTGTATGAAGAAGACTATAGACATGATGGCTCAGTTACTTGAAAAGAATAACCTCCCAGTACCTGTATGTTCTAGGAAGAAAGATGTTGAACCTTCTATATCTGAGGACAAGGAGAGATGCCATGCCCTCATGGCAGGTGCAACAAGAGAGTCCTCCTTCATCATAGATTCATGAGCATATAGACATATGTCTTCCTCCAAAGATCTCTTCACTAGATTCGAATGCATAGTTGGCCCTTACATCATGTTGGGGAATGATTCTGAGGCCTCCTATGAGGGGCCCTTGGAAGGATCAAACTTGATCATGGATACTTCTCTGATGTACTCTATGTTCCTACACTTACTACTAATATGCTTTCGGTTTGCCAAATGACCCATACTGGAAATCCCAAGAGGGTGATATTCTCTCCAAATGAGGTCGAAATGCAAGACATGGTTTTAGGAAAAATCATTGTAAAAGGTGTTGCAAACCACAGTTCGAAACTATATGAGTTCTCTCACTTTCTTCCTCTCTCCAAGTAGTCTTCTCTTCACACTCATGCAAATGAAGAGAGTAAACTATGGCATGAAATATTTGGACATCTCAACTACAAGGATTTGCAAGACATGCAAACTCAAAAGGTGGTTGAAGGCCTTCCCAATATCATATTTTCCCAAGGCACCTACAAAGGTTGCTTGAATGGAAAAGATCCATCAAAGAAGATTGAGAAAAAGATGATCCATGAAGAAGTGTGAATGCTAGATCCATATCCACAAGAACCTGAAGATATAGCACCTATCGTTTCAACTCCTATTGCTACATGGGCCACTACCACTCCTGCTTCCACCCATGGGGGCTTCACTCAATAAACCACTATCATAGCACGTTCGTTCATGGCATATGAAACAATACCCCTAATTTCACTAAATATTGGAAAATATTTTCCAAAATCGTTTTTTTTTAACCCCCTCCCAATATGCCTTCCCAATTTAAAAAAAACCCCTATTTTCACTAGATATTGTATGTATCAATTTTTTCATTTACATTTTTTATACCACTTTATATTTATACCTAGTATATTGATATGATACCCCTCTTATGACCCCACATGCATTCTACAATGCACCTTGCTTCTTTTGATGTATATTGTGGATGCACATTACTTCACCCACAATGCAATTACTCAACCACACATCATTATGATTTGCAACATCTAATGGTCTAATGAAGAGATAGGAGATCACTTCTTTTATGTCACTAGAGTCAATGCACATAGCACAACATTTAGATTGCATGTTGCAGTTCCCCAATCGCTGACTAATCCTATTGTGGGCTAGGTATCCAAGCCCCCAAGGTCTATAACAAGCTCTAAGAGGATGACTAAACCTCCCAAGGCCTGTAATAGGAATGAGTGGTTAGGTATTCAAGTCCCCAAGGCCTGTCGAGGGCCTATAACAGGCACTGGAGGCTTAGAGCTTCCCAAGACTATTAGTAACAACTGGTTGAGTGCTATTGGTAACAATTGGCTGTCAATGACCACTGTCTCTCAACTATGATCGACTAGAAACCCTCTTCACCACGAAACCCCTGGCCTCAGGCATGCCTCAAGACACGATCTCCCTGCATACTAGTAAGCCTGAGCCTTGCCTCAACTCGATTTCTCATCCGACCATGATCTCGCCATCTCCATTTGGTGGATATTTGTCAGCCCGCCCATATAAAAAAGACCCCAAAGTATTTTTGTATTGTTACATTAAATAAACAAAACCCAGTGCCCCTTAATATATAAGCAATATAATTTTTAGGTTTTCATGATTATTTAATACCGCAATATGAATGAACGTGATATTATATTGCCTTCTAGTGAAGCCCCCGTGCTTCCACCATTGATCTCCAAGATACGAGAGTAGCATTCTCTCCTACATATCCATTTCTAGCTGAGAGATGCTTTCTTATGATTGGATATGATCCAAAAACATTCTTTGAGGCCTCCCAAGATCCAAGATGGGTAGCAGCTATGGAAGAAGAGTACCAATCTCTTCAAAGAAATGAGACTTGGGAGCTTGTCTCTCTCCCACTTGGGAGGAAGCTTGTTCAATGCAAGTGGATATACATAACAAAGATGGACTCTGATGGAGTCACAAGCAAGTATAATACTAGATTGGTTGCAAGGGGTTTCTCCCAAGTTCACGGGATTGACTATTCTGAGACATTCGCACCTGTTGCTAAGACAGATTCCATCCGTCTTATTCTTGCTCTTGCTTCATCCAAGCACTGGGAAGTGCATCACATGGATGTCAAGAGTGCATTCCTTCATGGATATCTAGAGGAGGAGATCTACATGAAGCAACCCGAGGGGTATATTGATGATCCTTCACTTGTGTGCATATTGAGGAAGTGTTTGTATGGGCTTAAGCAAGCTCCCCTAGCTTGGTATGCCAAGATGGATTCCTTCTTACTTTCACAAGATTTTTCAGAGATGCAAATCAGATTTGAATGTCTACATGAGACATGATGTAACTCCTACTTCTTATTGTTCTTTATGTCGATGATTCGTTGATTACTAGGAGCAATTATTCATGCGTTAGATCTATCAAAACTACTTTGCACAACTCCTTCTCTATGTCATATTTGGGACAGCTAAAGCTGTTTCTTGGTCTTGAAGTCACTCGAAGTGATTCAGGAATCAGAGTTGCAAAGTCCAAATATGCATTGGATTTACTTGACAGATTTCATATGAGCGACTGCAAACCAACAACATTCCCCTTTCTTTCAGGGATCAACCTTGAGGATGGTTCTTCTACACCTTTGGTTGATAGTACTTTGTATCGATAATTGATTGGGAGTCTTTTGTTTCTTACACATACTCGACCTGATCTATCCTATGTAATCAGTGTTGTCTCCAGATACATGCAGGAGCCTCATGAGCTTCATTAGAAGGAAACAAAGAGGATCTTGCATTATGTGCAAGGGAAAAAGACACATGGTCTTTTATATGCAGCTGGGTCTCCTCTGAACCTAGTTGGGTATACTGATTTTGATTGGTCTGGAGATAGCTCATATAGTAAGTCTACATCTGGTTTTGTTTTCATGATTGGATCTGGACCTATCTGTTGGTTGAGAAAAAAGCAGACTGCTTTAGATCTTTCTTCAGCTGAGACCAAGTATAGAGGTGCTGTGAATGTATCCACACAGTGCATCTGGTTGTGAGGCATCTTGTTAGAGTTTGGGATTCGATTCAGCACTCCACCAGTCATCTATTGTGACAATCAGAGTGCCATCAGGATCTCCACAGATCCGGTTCTGAGACAGAGAACCAAACAGATTGAGATACACATGCATTACATTCAAGGATTAGTGCATGACAGTACCATCACACTACTCTACTGTCCTACAGAAGAGCAGACTGCATATATTTTCACCAAGACCTTCACGGTGAATAGGTTCACTTACCTTAGATCTCTTCTTGGGGTGAGTGATTCCATGCTACATTAGCATCCTTCAATCTATTTTGAGGGAGGGATTTATTCCCACTGGGGTTTCCCTCTTTCCTCACTTTATTATTTAGATTGTTGTACGGGGTGACCTTTGGTCTCAATCACCAGGGCCCTACTACTAGATTCTTCTGTTGCTTGCAGGGGGTGTTGGAATATTATCACCATCATTTTTTATGTTTTCATGCATGCATGCATGCATCAAGTCATCATGCATGCATCCAATCATCAGTATGGTGGTCTCCCCAGCACTTGGAGCCTATTTATAGCCCCCTAGAGCATGTCTACAACCCTCAATAGCCCTCCTACCTACCTGATGCACCTTGTTTTCCTCACCTGGATGACATATGCGCCTTATCCCACCTACCAAGAGTTTAAAAATCAGTTAGAGCATTGATTGACCAGTTCTTGCATTTATTGCTCAGTTTAACTGCCTGTAGCTCCCAGTTGTCTATTTTGGAGTGCCACTTGACCTTCTGACAGCCTCATGTTCCCTCCTTGGAGTCTCCATCCCCTGATTTGTGCTCACATGGTTCAGTTAGACTCAGTTCGACTCATTTGACTGACTTTGGACTATTTGTGACTACTGCCACTGATTGAATTATGTCTCCAATGCTACCCAAGCTACACACTAAGGAGAATTTGAATGACCTTAGAACCATTCGAATTCACTTCACAGTTATTGTATTGTATTCAGTTTTCATAGTGCCATCTTCTAGTTGATGTATGATTATACTGTAGTTTCTCCATTTCTGAGTTAATGAGTGATTATTGATTCATCTATTCTTCTTTCTTCTCTACTATTCTTGAGTGAGATTAGTGAGATTTGCTCTAGCTGTGTGATCCATCCTATAGATTATTATAGAGGCTTGGTTATGGGATGGAAAAATAATTCGTAAGGATTAGCTTTGATTCTTCTCCTAGTTGTATTAGTGTTGAAATGGAATTCAAGGAAGTTAAAAGGTTTTTAAAATTACTTAATGTCTATGGGCCCTATTATGAAGGACAAACTTTTTTGGAGAACCTTTCTACCTATGGATTTTTAAGGGGTTCCAATATTGTGTTGGGAGGTGATTTAAATCGTACGGTTTCACTAAGAGAAGTATGGTGGGAGGTATCCAGACAAGATTCTTTAGGATATTTTTTCATTCACTTCTTTGAGAGAATTCAACTTGTGGACCCACTCGAGCCCATTAAATTATCTCCTACTTGGAGAAATGGAAGAAAAGGCAGGCATGAGATTTCCAAGCATTTGGATAAATTTTTGTTGTCATAAGATTTGGTCGAGGAGAATATCTATTTGAAATATTGGATTGGTTCATGAGGGGTTTCAGATCATCTTCTAATTGTTCTTTAGATGGATAAGGGGGAGAAAATAAAGGTTATACCATTTAAATTTAATCATGGATGGATCTTGGAAGAAGACGTCATAAAACTAGTCAAATCAAATTGGAGTCGCCTTTCTTCTTTGAGCGAGACCTCAACAATGATTCAATTCAAGGAAAGTTTGAAAAAAAATCAAACAAGTAATGAAGACTTGAGGGAGTATAATAAAAAACTGACTGAAGAACTACTCTCTATGGAAGAACAAATTAAGGGACTATATTTTGAAGGAAATCTTCTCAGAAGAAGATCTTTCAACTCTTAAAAAGATGGAAGAAAGGAAAAAATATCTACTAGAAAAATAAAAAATTAACTGGAGTTTGAAAAACAAAGTTGTTTGGTTTAAGGAGGGTGATAATAATACAAGATTTTTTCACAATTACGCTAATCATAGAAGATGTACCAATACCATCTAGGAAATTCATGCTTCAAATGGGGGATTAGTGAACTCCTTTGAAGAGAAAGAGATGGAAGGAAAATATTTCTTCATCAACCTTTCCAAAGACCTGAATGGTAGTAACATTTACAAGATCTTGGAAGCTCTAAGATTAATACCGAGCTCTTTAAATAAAGAGATTAATGATTCTTTGGTGGTATATTTCACGAATGATGAAATATTTTTTATGATTTTTATGTTCAAGAAGGGGAGAAGTCTTGGTCCAGATGGAATATCAATGGAGTTTTACTTGGTTCTTTATGATATGTTAAAAGACGATTTGTTGAAAGTTGTTCAAGAATATAAGAGGATGGGAAATTTTATGGATCCTTGAATTCGACTTTAATTTCTCTAGTTCCTTAAAGATATGAACCACTATCCTTTGAATATTTTTAGGTTGATTTCTCTTTGTAATCTAATTTACAAATTGATTTAAAAAATTATTGCTAATAGATTGAAACCAATTATGTTAGGGATCATTTTAGAGGAGCAATACATATTTCTTCAGAATAGATAGATCAATGATGTTGTTTCGATTACAAAAGAAGGCATTCAATCTATTATTACATCAAATATCTCAGTGGAAGTGTTTAAATTGGATTTGGACAAGAACTTTGACAAAGTTATTTGGAGGTTTTTGCACTGGGTTATGCTCCAGAATATGGGAGTTGATCTCTCCATTGTTAACTGGGTCATGGAGTGTTTGGAATTAGTTTCTTTTGTGGTTCTAGTTACTGGTGCACCATCGAATTTCTTCAAATCCTCAAGAGGTTTAAGGAAGGGGCGTCCCTTGTCCCCATTTTTGTTCCTAATGATGGCTAAATATTGAAGTGAAATTGTGAAGGAGGTCTCTCGATCTGCTAGCCTGAAAGGGGGAAAAATATCAAGGTCAATAACCCTCTCTCATTTGTTGTTTGTAGATGACGTGTTGTTGTTTGGTTCAGGAAGCATTCAAGAATTTGTGAAACTCAAGGATATTTTTGTTTTTTATGGGAAGGCTACGAGAATGGAATTAAACCTGCAAAAGTCTTGTTTTTATCTCCACAAAACTCAGGAAGATGTGGTAGCCTACGTAAGGGATGTCCTTCAATTCCTAATGAAGAATTTGGTAGAATGTTTTAAATATATTGGGTTTATCCTAAAACCTAATGAGTATCAAATTGAAAATTGGCTTCAACACAAAAAAATGGTGAAGCTCAAACTTGAGTTTGGGTGAACAAATTTCTTTTGCGAGATGGCATATTAATTCTAATTCAATTGGTGTTGGAGAGCATATCTATGTATTGGCTATCCATAAACAAAATTATATAGTTTATAATGGTAAGATTCCAAAAAAATGTTTTATCTTCTTATGGTTTGGTAGAAAATTGAAGGAAGGGATTCCCTTAGTAAAGTGGTCAAGGTTAGCTCACCCGAAGAATCTAGTGAGGTTAGGGTCTCAAAGACATATTACTCTTGGAAAATTTTTGGCTTGTAAGAATTTATGGCAGATTCTTTTTAATGCATCTCTTTGGGGAAAATGTTTGAAGTATAAATATTTAAAGGATCTATCTATTTTGGATTAGTTTCGTTTGGAGTGAAAGTTGGTAGCGTCTAGTTCTATAGTTTGGAAGGATTTTGTTGAGGCTTTTCCATTAATTGGGAAATGGACTATTTGGAATATTGGGGATGGGAAAAGTTTGGTAATTTGTATGGATCATTTTCTAGGTGCAAATTTTGGGTACATTATGCCAGATGAGCTTATTGATCACCTTCACGACCATGGCATTTTTCACCTTATGGATTCTTGTATTGTTACTAATAGTGGCATGAAGTGGATCAAAGCAATAGATCTAGGACTATAGGATAATTTGAGGTGATTTGGTAGGCCTATGTCCATTCGTTCAAACTTCAATTCATCTTGATCTTAAATTCTTCAGATGTATTAGTTTGGTCCAAAAGTCCAACATTAGGTACTTTCACTACAAGCTTGGTTACATTGTTGCTTCGGAAGATGGTTGGTAGGAAACTAGGTTATGGTGGTGGTCATTAATGTGTAAGTCGATGAGTCCTATTAAGACCAAGCTGGTTCTTTGGATAGCCCTGAGCAACAAATTGCTGACTTGGGACAATGGTATTGAAAGAGGTTGGATAGGGCTGAGCCGCTATGATCTCTGCAAATCTAAGGAATAATCTATTAGTCACATTATGGTGAGTTGTGAGTATGCAAAATCAATATGCACGTTGGCGTCAAAATTTTGTAATGCAAAAGCTCGTTGGGAGTCTTCTTAAATAAATGCATTAAAGAGTGGTGGCTCCCTGTGTAGCTTTCATATTTTAAAGAATTCCCGATCTTTCTGGTTTATGGCTTATGGTGGGAAAGGAACACATCCTTATTTGAGGATCGTATGGTTCCTCAAAGAGTGACATCATTTAAAGCACCCAGAAATTATTTTATGGAGCCTTCTAAGGCCATCCGGCGATGAGGGGTGTAGGTGAAATTATTTTCCACAACTCCCATTCAGTCTCAAAGATCAAAGATTAAATATGTAGCTGGTAGAGCTACTAATGACAAAGTAGAGTTTACATCACTTTGTTTGTTATTACACGTAGCAAGGCTGAAGGGGTGCTCTTGTACTCACGTAATGTGGATTCTAAACTAGTCATTTATTGGGAGCTAAAAAAAAGCAGATGAGTGGATCGGTTTCTCCCATGTTTACAGAGAATTCAATATGGAAGTAGATAATATTTTAAATCAATCTCTACCTCTTCATCCCAATCTTATGATGGTTGAACTTTTTTTCAGATGGGGAGCCTCTAGATGTTATGGAAGTTCTATTTCCTTATGTTGAGGATGTATATCTAGATTTCATTTTTTAGCTTAGGTGTTGTGGAGGAAATTTTATGCTTAAAATTTTGAAAGGTAGTCCTTTTTTATGCAAAAAAAGATAAAGATGGATACTAAGTTTCAATAGATTTTAGAGGGAGGAATTATGAAGATTTTATATCCCAGAGGTTTTTGTACAACAGTGGAAATGCTCGATGTGTATTTTATTTGAAATATATAAATTTTTTTCTTCTGAAAAAAATATGAAATTATTATATGCAAAGAAAATAATTAAAACTTATAAAAATAAATATTATTTTAAAATTAAATTTGATTTCGACACCATTAAATGAAATTTTGTAAAAAACAATTAATTAAAATATATATTAGGTATTATTGCATCATATTCCTTTGAAGTCACTATATAATGCATGCCATAAAAATACAATAATCAATATGTTTTATTAATTATACACACTCGTGTGTTTTTATGATGTATAAACACTGGTGATTATTAATTTAAAATAAGCACCAGTGCTAACAATTGTTCAAAAACACCGTTAATTTAACCAAAAATGTACGATTATATTTATCAGTCCAAAATATTACAGTTCCCATAGTAAAAATAAGCACGGGTTCTTTTATATATTATAGGAACTAGTGATTTCAATATATTATACACACTCGTGCTTTTGATATATTATACACATTGGTTCGTTAAAATTTATGTATGCACCGATGCTTACTATTTACACAAGCACGGAAATCCCTACAATACAAAAGAGAGAAATCGATGCATAACTTTTTGTAATAGCACAGGTGCATACTATTATAATAGAGCACCGATGCTCTAAGATTATATGAGCATTGATGAGACAAAAAACCAAAAATGACATCGATGCTTAGTATTGATACAAGCACCAATGTTTTTTTTTGTTTATATGCACCAATGCTTATATTAATAACATGCACAAGTGTGTGTCTACAATATAATACACACTGGAAAAAAAAAACAAAACAAAAAAACTCCACTAAAACCTCTGCCTGCCCAAGATTTATTTAATTATAATGAACATCCGCAATAACCTTCACTACTAATTGCAAACATTGCACTGGAGGCTTTTCAGAAGTTTTTCCCAATCTTATAACATTAGAAACCTCCATAAACACCTATACTACAAGGTGTTTTCCTTGAAGTGATTAGACCTATATCCACTTTGCTTTATTTTTATATATCTTAAATTGATTTTTATATTCTAACAAATATTTCAAAAAAAATCCCACCTCCAAGGGTATTAAGTCCTATCAGTGTTATATGAACCAATAAGAAAAATAAATGATAAATTAAAAAAAATAGTAAAATATAATTAATAAAACTTTGGATATCTTGCACAAAGTAGGTTTTGTTTTTCCTTTGAACCCTTTTTAAAGCTTCATGTTTTCAAAGGCCCTTACATATTGATATTGTGCGTGTGCGAGAGGTATCATGTGATGGTGACATATGATAAGCATGTCTATGTGTTGCGGGGATCAAGGCTGCCTAAATGATTTGTGGGTGTTTAGCATGGAGGAAGGGGAATGGAAGGCCCTTCTCACCCCGCCTTGCCTCCAAATATCAAATTAGTGCCTAGGGGAGGACTAGGGATTGTCTTAGTGGACAACAAGGTGTGGGTGATGTTCTACTAGGTGTAGAGAAAGTGCATGCAGCGTGAGTGGCGATATTCTTCCATTTATAGAGAGTGCAAGCACTATAGTGCATGTAGTATAGGTGGAGGATGAGGATGCACATCGACTGCACTGTGACAAAGCTTTGCAGACATCGAATGAAGCGTGATCTAATAAAGCTTTGCATATATTGACAATAAAGCTTTACATATATTGACAATGGAGTATGCATACATTAAATGGAGTGTGACTTAATATTAGACCAATATCCATTTTGATTTATTTATATATATTAAATTGACTTAATATTATTACAAATGTTTTAAGAAATTATCCACCTTTAAAAATATTAAATCCTATCAATGTTACATAAACCAATAAAAATGGTTAAAAACTAATAATAATTTAAAAAATAATTAATAAAACATAAATAATAAAACTATAAAACTGTGAATATCTTGTACAGTGTTTTTAATTAATAAGAAATCAAAAGCTATTTAAATTCTGCCCGAAAACAATAGTCCTGCGAAAGAAGGGGCTAATAATAAAAGAATTAAATGGTGCGTATGTCTAAACACATGTAGGACTTCCAAGGTTGGGTTGGTAAGACTTAGGTAAGGCATTTCAATGATCTTGGTAAGACTTGTGTATTTTGTTATCTCTATAATATATTTTATTATTTCAAAAGGAAAAGTGGTAATGTCACTATAGTTGCATTTGAATTTTGGAGATATCTCATTTTTTCTTCAAACCACTCAATTATTATTTAAGTAATGGAACAAATGCATCTTATAAACTCATGAGTAATCAAATTATGCTTATGCTTAATGGTATAAAAGAATTAAAATACACCTTACTAAGATAGGAGTGTATCCTTTTTGTATTTCTGTCTATTAGGCATCTCGGTATGCTTCTATTGTACATATTACTCTCTACTTTTTTGGTGGTTTTTTTATTTATCACACTTATTGGTAGGTCTTGGGTTGAGGTTCAGATTCGTAGCATTTCACATGGTTTTTTAGGTGGTCAGTTAAGCTACTCTGGGAATATCTTGGCATGGGGTTGATGTAGTGCTCATTGGGTAAGACCTTGATTTATTTATTATGCTGGGATCAATGGTGCCTATTACTATGGGCGACTTTCTTTTGATGTTTTCACAATACTTTAATATGAAGTATCGATATTGTTATGTGTTAAAAAAAGTATAAAATCAAATGAAATCGATTTCCTTTTTGGCAATCCAACAAAGCTAATTCATAATAAAATGTGATATTATAAAATGACATAAATGGAAGTAAGTAAGTTTATGGCTATTATTTTATTAGAAAAATAATAGTGTAGTTTAGGTGTACAACATTGTAATACAAACTAAAAGAATGAGTGGAATTTCTACTTTTAAAACAAAATAAAAAACTATATTCCTATTTATTTAAGTTATTTATTCAAAATCAAGGCACCGATGCTATTAGAAAAATTGTCTCCAAACCAACCAAATATTACCAAATATTACATATTCATAATATTAAAAAGTAGGCACATACATAGCATCTTTCATTATCCTAAGCTTTAAGTTTGAGATTTCCAAGGCATGTGCCTTTTTCTTGTCGTTTCTCTTCGTGTTATCTGCAACCAACCTAGCCTCAAGTAGGGAAAGGATCTGACTTAATTGAATGCCACCTTGAGCTTTTAGAAATGCAAGAGGATTCAATTTATATGAAAATTAGAGCTCCTCTTGTGACCCACTATGAACATTAGACATTTGAGAGACCAGAGAGACAACCGAATCAACCTTCAAATCTAGTTCCAGGGCTTTACTTTTCTACAGTTGTATGAAAACCCACATTTCTTCCTTATGATATTTTAGTAAATTTAGTTTAATTTCAATCTCGACAACATATATGTCCCTTTCTTGAATTTCAATTAACAACTTGTTTTCTCCTCGTACCAATGGCACCATTGGAATTCGAAGGCCAATACAATATTTTAGTACTTTGCAACACTATGATCACATCTCATAACACTCCTCTTAACTTCAACTAAGTCTCGCCAAACACATCTACTCTCATGGGCCATGATTATCCAACAATAAGAGGAATCCCAAACATATGTCTATTGGAGATGGCAATGCAAATATTCTCTATATAGGAAAATCATTTCTTCACTAGACCCTTAAATGAATTACAAACACAAACCCTCGAGCTTGTACATCCATTGCAAAGGGAGTCTAATGCAAAAATAGAATTTAGTGCCAATGGTAGCACCAATAAACCACACTCCAAGTTGGGCCATAAACTACATTCATTGTAGAGACAAATCATCATGTCACTAAAATTCCTTGGCATTGAGGATTAGAAGCATCTAGAATTTGCAGGAGTAATGAACCATAAATATCTTCCACAACAAGTTTAAATGCAAGGAATTATCATGAGAGGGGAGAGAAGATAGACACCCTGCTTTTATCTTAGAGTATGCCCATGAATGCATATGCTCATATGTAGTTCCTTATCTTTGTTAGAGTCAACCGAGACTAGTAAACTTAGCATGAATTAACCTAAAAACTAAGATAATATTTTAAGATGGTATTTTATTATGAGATTAGAGAGAGTTTCAAGTCCTTAGGCCTATGGCCCTTACCAAGTAGGAAATCATTATATATTATGTTTTTTTTTCTTTTTCTTTTGAAAGATTAAAATCATCAAATATTGAAATAAAAAAGAAGGGAAGTCATGATGGCAAATTTTGTTATAAAGAAAGCTAATATGGACCTCTAACTTATACACGAGATCTCCAATACCCCCTTAGTGGTAGGACTTGTTTTTTGTTTCATAACCATCTCAACTCCAACATTACCCAAAAGATTTGAATCGATATTGTGAGAGTGCAAGACTTGGGAAAAGTTCAAATGAAATTATATCGTTGTTTTTATATGATAAATTATTCTTCGTATACATAGATTTCAAGACAACGGTTGTTAGGGAGAGAAGCCTACAAATTATTTAATAAGTCCCATTACCATTGGGTTCCTATCCCATGCTTAATGAGAATTCAAAGAACTTTGTGAAGAATCAATTCCTTTGCCTCATTGTTAATTGTGATTCTCAACTCTCATGCAAAGTCTCTTTTCACATTTCTTATAAAAAAACCATAAATAATCCCTTAAACTTACCATCCTTAATCATGATATGCTAAATATAGATCTAACTTTGGTTCTTTTAAAATATAAAAGTAAATTCACTTGCAAATGATTTTATTTTTATTTTTATAGTTAGGATGGTTTTCAAAATATTTATTATTTCTCTCATTATAAGTAACCTTAGTGGTGATATAATTTGAGTTGGATGATTGCAGAAATAACTTTTATCTTCACATTTTATTATGATGTATATTAAATATGAAATAACTATATATATATAGATATATATATATATATTTTTGATTCATACAAATGATAAGATAAATAGTGGTGATATAACTTGAGTTGGATGATTGCGGAAATAACTTCTATCTTCACATTTTATTATGATGTATATTAAACATGAAATAACGATATATATATGATAAGATAAATAGTTATAATGTTAATATTTTTTTAACAAAATCTTTCAATATTTAATAAAAAGATTATAATTAGTAAAATATATCATTAAAATATGTAATACAATAGTTAAAGATTTATAATGCATTATTAACCATTATCCGGTGGTAACATTTTCCTTCTTGAATATTAGAGAATTATCATTTTAGCTTCCCTCTGCACCACTTAGTTTACTATTTGCATTGCAACACACTCTCTAGGATCCTTTACACACCATTGGAAGATGTGCCTAATAATTACACTAGCTTATCCTTGATATATGCATGCAACCAACAACAATGTTATTAACAAAAAATCCACTTCCAAAATTATGTTGTTGAGGAGACAATGTCACTATGATTTAGCTTGAGTTTTTCTTTTCTTTTTTGGGGGCTAAAAACTTCAAAATTTGTATTGGCTTGGCAAAATTCTTAGTGTTGTCAATACTTCCCAACCTCCATTATATGGAAGGTGACCGTATGAAGAGATTTCCCTCCTTACGCTATTGAATTCCATTATGCCTGAATGCTTGCATGGGTTGAAGTCCTTTGTTTCTATATACGAAATGAAGTTTTATTTAATAAGAGAGAATCTTATCAATCATTCTAGTGGTTTGACAACATACTAGTTTGTGTGAGTCTATCCTTAAATAATATTTATAAGTAACATCTATAAGTGCATAAGGTATGGATGACTTCGGGGATGTAATAATAAAATAATAATAAATTAATATTAATTTATTATTATAGTCATGCCCTTTCATGAAAAGGTGCAAGACAAGCTTATTTAAGCCAACCAATTGTATTCATTTTACCATCTTCTACATTATCAAATATACATTTTTACATTATACATTGTTTACCCATTTTTCTCTCTCCATTGGTATCATAGCCCCTCGACTCTCGGCACCAGCCCACCACATTGCATCCCTCCACTGCATCCACCTCCGCCCTACCTTCAACTCCCTCATGCTTCCCTCCATCATCAATGCCATCACCCAATCACCACTGCCATCACCCCATCACCCCACCTCCTCCACTCCCGACTCCCCACTCCCTACACTCACACACCCATATCCCACCACTGCTGCTCTCTCCCACCTCTCCACTGCCTCTCCTGCGCTCCATTCTCCCATCTCGCCACCTCTCCACGACTGCCTACTCCACTTCCCACGCAGCCCCTCACAGCTTCGATCGCTCTCCACCCTCACTCCAACGCTGCATCCATCGCTCTCTCCCGTTTGTGCCTCGTACCAGCCATCCGCCCATGCCTCCCTCCCTCCACCATCCTGCACCACCACCCAACCTCCCTCCCTCCCTCCACCATCCTGCACCACCACCCAACCTCCCTCCCTCCCTCCCTCCACCATCCTGCACCACCACCCAACCTCCCTCCCTCCCTCCACCATTCTGCGCCCACCTCCCAACCTTCCGCCATCCATCTCCCCGTCGCCTGCCTCCTCTCCCACTCGGCCTCCGTGCTGACATCTCCCCTCCTTACTCACACCAACCAGTTCCGCCCTTTCACTCCACCTTCTCCATCACCCGCGTTTGTTTTTATATATTAATACTTTAATATTATTATTAATTAAAAAAAACTATATAATAATAATAATAATTATTATTATAATTAGTTAGAAAAAAAAATCATGGCAGGCTGGCTTCGTACAGCTAATAAAAATAAATCCACGTTTAGCGCCGAGAAGATTCCACCAATCACCAGATCAATGAGTGAATTAAATGCCCGGTTCGATTCAATCAATGACAAGATTAACAAGAACTATGAGGAACTCCAGGCAAAGATCAATCAAACCAGTGACAATTTGGCAGCGACTTGGACACAAATCACATCACAAATAGAGAATACCGTTCTCACTCTACAAGACAACCAAAAGAAAAATGAGGTAGTTTTAAGGGCCATCTTGGAAAGATTACCAGTACCAAAAGATCCCAACTCTCCCAGAACACCAGAGCAACCAGATCCTTTCAACATGCCATCATCATTCTCATATGCACAAGGACGCCAAATACGGGTGAAAGTTGAGCTACCCAAATACGACGGGGACGAACGATAGTGCATAGCATGGATTAACAAAGCCGAGGAATACTTAGACATCCACAATATCCATTACGAAGAGGAGAAAGCTAAATATGCTGCTATGCATCTAGAAGGCAACGCTTACAACTGGTACTTATGGTGGAAGAAAATGCAAGAATATATTCTCACAACTGGGTTAGTTTCAAGAACGACTTCATTAAAAGATTCCAAGGCATTGAAGAAAAATACTTCTTTGCCAAAATCACAAGATTACAACTGAAAAGCAATGTCGATGAGTACACCTGTGAGTGGGAAGCACTCTCAACTAGAGTTCCAGAGTTAACCGATGACCAATGACTACAGACCTACATACACGGCCTAAAACAACACATCCATGATGAACTAGAGTTACATAACATCTCTACCATGGAGGAAGCATGACGTAAAGCCAAGATTATTGAAAGCAAATCTGTTCATACAAATTTCGACTGAGACGACTCCAAAAAGAACCCCCTCCAATCAACATTCACAGGAAATACAAGATATACACCACCTCAACTTAGGGAAGGAACGAAGCCCAGTTTAGAGGCCCAAAGAATAAAGGAAGGGAAATGTAAGTTCTGTGGAGACAAATGGGATCCTAAGCACAGATTCTTACAAAAGAAATTGTATGCCTGTGAAGCAGAGTTGGAAGTCAATAACGATGCTAAGAGTCAGCAAGACTACCCCACATAAATCGAGGACGACACCCCACAAATCTCATTAGCCGCTATTACAGGAATCTCCCAGCCGCAAACATTGAAGCTTAGTGGACATATAAAAAAGAATGATGTCACAATTCTCATCGACTCTGGCAGCACCCATAACTTCATTAATGTCAACCTTGCTAAGATATTTAACCTACTTGTTTTTCCAGTACCTAACATGAAAGTTATGATAGCAGATGGCAAGACGATTGACAACATAGGAAAATGTCACCAAGTCAAGTTACAAATACAAGAGTACAACTTAGAGTCAGATTTCTTTGCGGTACTGCTAGGAGGAGTCGACGTTATATTAGGAATACAATGGTTACAAACCTTGGGTACATACTTCGCAAATCACCAAGAACATTTTATTGAATTCCATGCGTTCGGGAAAACACACAAATTATACGGGTTCCAACCACCTATGACACAGCTGGTTACATCACATTAGATGGAAAAGTTACTTTGGGAGGACACACCAACGTACATACTTCAATGTCAAGAAATGAAGCTTCTAACAAGTAAAGGAGATAGGTACAAACAACCAGAGATACAAAAGCCAATTCAAAAAACATTGCAAGGTGTTTCAAGGGCTACCTATGGAGCTCCCATCAAACAGAAAAATCAAACACATAATCAAAATGGAACCAGGGACAAACCCACCAGTAGCAAACCATACAGGTGTCCACATCAAAGACGATGCGGCTGTTCACATAATCATTGTCGTCAAATAAGCTTTGAGGACAAAGCTTCCCTTAAGGGGAAGGAAATGTAACAATAAAATAATAATAAATTAACATCAATTTATTATTATAGTCATTCCCTTTCATGAAAAGGTGCAAGACAAGCTTATTTAAGCCAACCGATTGTATTCATTTTACCATCTTCTACATTAGCAAATGTACATTTTTACATTATACATTACGTTCTCCATTTTTCACCCATTCTTCTCTCTCCAGGGGACATGTAATATGAGTAGATAACTAGACGACCCCTCTTGTGCATAATCAATACATTCACATTGTGCAGATGGAAACTCACACCTTAGAGACAAGCATGTTCGTGAGGCACGAGAATGCACATGTATTTCCCCCCTCCTTTAACATGCAATCACACATTATTAACTCTCACGTTATCCATTTATGGGACCCTAATGCCCCTCAAGACTATGAATACTAGTTGATGATGTAGAGGTAATGCAATGGACTAGGAATGAGCAATTTCCTTCAAGTGGGATATGCCACGATGGGAGTACTCTTCCCTTTTCACCAAAAAATTACAGAAATTACTATATTTAACTTGCATCACAAGGTGAGCTGGTCATTCTATCTACCTATATGTTTAGGCCTTTGAGGATTTGATAAAAGTCAATTTTTTCGAAGGCTTGGAGGTCATTTAAGATCCTTGATATAATTATCCTTAACACAGGTTCACGAGGAAAGGAGCAAGATACCATATATCTAATTATGTTTAAGGAATCTATAAAGACTAAACGAGTCTTTACTTTTAGTTGTTTATCTATCCTTAATCCCTGGATTAAGGCTAGGAATTCGGCCTAGTTGTGTGTCGTTTTTCATAGAACCCATGCATAGAAAGTTTCTTGATGTCCTTTGGTGTCACCTACCCAAAATTTGAGACTATTTATTTTATTGCAAAAACATTATGTTAAATTATAATTACAAAGTTTTGTAATTATGATCAAATATGGTCAAGGATGATTGTAATGACATATTATTATTATTTAATAAATTAAAACAGGAGACAAACACCAAGGGAACTATTAAATGAGTGTTCACTAACCCACTAGGAGGAATGGAAGCTGTTAGAAGGCATGGGACAGGTGTCGGCATTTGCACTCCACCACTAGTTGTTGGTTATGGGACAACTACCCCTAAAATTGTGGCATTATCCCCTAGGTGGGTGGAACAGAGCTATTAGCTCATTAATGACCAGGTTAACCACTAAAAAGGCCTAGGAAGCCAGAGAAAGGCAATTCGAATTGAGCAGGGAGCTCCATAATTATTTTCTGCATAAATAATTCCTCAAGTGTATCAGGTGATCATTGAGAGATTCGAATAGGGAGGCTAAGTGAATGTGCATTGTGAGTCTACTGAATTTATTCAGAGAAGGAAACCAGAGGTGCTGGTGCAGGTCTCTTTGACTGCTAAGTCTATATGATTGAATGATCTACATTGTTGTTGAAAGTTGATGACCTAAAGCTTCTACATATTCTTCTTCCTAGTGGTTTAGTGAACAGGCTCGGGGGTCCTAAGGCAAGTAATTTGGCTGCCTTCAGGAGTAGGTTGGGTGGAACAGGCTCCTTGGGTTGTTTGTTTCTCCTACATTCATCAGGTTCTCCTGTTCTGTCTTGTTTATTTACAGTTGAATGAATGAATTTGTTTATTTAAATCTCTAACCCTTTTTCTGGTTTGATAATGAAGACTTATTGATTAAATTGTTTAGCTGAACTATATACTCTGTTAAGTTAATATAGGATAGAATAGATCTTTAGTTGAATAAATAAAATTACATAATTATGTATTGTTTCCTAAGTCAACTCAGTAACCCTAAGTTTTCACTGTCAAGTAATTGTAAATATCTATGCTGACTAGAAACAGATTCCATAGACTTCTTATAGTTTTTTGTTATCAAAACATTATTCTATTATTATCATAACATGCAATACAATAACTCTGTAACTTTGGAAACCTAATGAATAAAAATGATCTTAACAGATTCATATTACATTATAGATTACAATTAAATTGTAACTGTAATAACCTTTAAATAATTTATTGATAAATAGAAATCACACAGCAGAAGTATAATCATCATGCACCGAACCAAGTCATGGTTTAGATTCATTAATATCAAATTAAATATTATTTTAACCAACACAGAAATGTTGCAATAAACCCTAAGGGTTTGGCAGCCAAGGCATAAATCAATCCTGCATATGCAGTACTCACCAGAACAAACTTTCAATCTTTTAAAGTATTATAGAATCGTGGCAAGGGTTCTAGTAATCCCGCCCGAAGCTAAAGTTTAAACTTTATCAACGCTGGACAAACCTAAAATTAAAGCAAACTATCAACAACTCTATCAGTTCACGGGCTCGAGTCACACTCACCCATTTTATATCAAAACCATCATAACAATAATCATTCGAGTCACTTTCACTAAAGACCAGGGATAACAAACCCTTTTACTCATTGCATTGCAAACACAATTACAAAATCGAGACTATTGTTTTCATAATACATTTACAATAGCAAAACGAAGCATAAGTATTAAATTTCAAATATGTAAGAGCAATCTTTAAACCCTGTATCTTATTGTTTTCATTCTGAAACCCTGCATTTTATAAATCTGAAGATTCATTCGTATGCCATCCAAGTCTAGGGTTCGAGTGCTTCACTCACCCCGACCAGGTATCGAATCACATTGATTATAACAAAAATAGTATTGATTACTTTAAAAACAACACAGTGAATACAGTATCAAAACCAACATTTATATTATTTGTCAAATGTATTGTTAACCACCGAACGGAAGCAAGCACAGGCTGTACTAATAGAAAGTATGCGAAATGCTCAAATAACCGGTTACAACGAAGGCTTGAAGCCTCGAAACTCAGAACTATACATTATTTTTCCCAGGGATTAAGATCTAATATTAATTTACATGATAGAAGAACATAATCAACTTCCGACGAATCTAGGGCATATGGATGAACCCCAGACTTACCAGGACATTGAAGTCCTCGGTGTTCATCCTCCGCAGTAAGCGTAGCTGAGAGACCACCAAACCCTGCAAGTGTATCATAAAAACCTCAGATTAGATTCGTAATAATAGTAAGAACCAAAACTTACAAGTTTAATTGCTAGCAATGACGGATGTTACCTGTGAATATCAAGTTTTGAATCAATCATTATCGTTGGAAGGCCGAGGTTCAAGATCTATGCACTTCAAGGTTCAGGTTATCACCATTAAAACGAGCCAAGGTCGTGGCATCGAAACCCTGAACAACCACTTTGAAACCCTAAGACCTCGCGGCCTATCGGCCTCACTCCCAAAACCACAACCATAACAATGAATACAAGGGTTTTGGACAAAAGAGAGTTAACACTATCGCTTGTGTGAAATCGCAGTAACCAAGAAGTGTTCACGTGCCTCAAGCCAGGTCGAATGCCACCAGGTATCCCACCCAAGATCGTAGTTAATGCTCATTTATGTCAAAGTGTATGCCAACCCGCACACATTAACGTTAGTTCCATTACATAACCTCGTAACCATACCTTTTACCAGTCGCATATCATTGCATTATATTATTGATACCATATTGATACTATATCATTGCATTATATTATTGATACCATATTGATACTATATCATTGCATTATAATATGGATGCCATATCATGGTAATATAATATTGTTATCATTTTATTAATGATAGGATCGGCATATAGTTTATATTTATATAAGTGTTAGGCTTGTAACCCTAACTCCAAGGTATTTCGAATAGCATTGCATTTATATATAGGTTGATTTAATATTTGAAATGTTATATAGTTTAGGTATTGTTGCAATCGATTATTGTATATCAATATAACCCTAGAATGGTTGTATAGCATTAGAATCCTAACACAAAATGATATGGATTGTAACCTAGATCATAAGCAATTGCATGTTATGGGTAGAATATTTGTAAAGTTCCTTGTACATAGAAGATTATATATGTTAATTATGAATGCTGAATCATTCTTGTCTATTTGTGTAAAATAACAAATGAATATGGTAACAATAATACTTACGATAAGCCTTGATAATGTTAGATTGTTTAGTTTGGAATGAAATAGATAACTTCTATCGTAACTAGTTTAATATGTCAAAATTATCATTGATCGCAGAATTAGAAGCTAAGTTTTAGATAACTTTTATTGTTTGGAAACGCCATGAGAAAAATAATTCAAATTAGTAATATTCATGTCGAAGCTGTCCTATAGAAGTCATAATAAAAGCTAGGATCTCACCCCGAAATAATCTTCAAATAAAATTACTGTTGGTTGAATATATGCTGGTAAACTTTAAATAACTTCAAAGACTGGAATTATCTTTACCTGTAACCTGCGTCAAGTGTAATAACTTTAGCCATGCAGCTCAGTAAGTCTTGGGGTGCCATAGGACCCCTTCATCGTCAGAAGAGACATGAATAGTTAGTACAAATAAATAATCAAACATTAAGCAGCAATCTTAACAAATATTTTATAAGGGAACGTAATCGTATTTCAAAGATTAATAAACAACAGATAGATGAAATTCTATAGTTAGAATAAACAAATCAAATAGTTAATTACTTCCGTATACTTAAATATCATATTTATTGATATTATCAAAATTTTTAAATTTTACGAATTTTTGGGATGTTACATTTGGGGTCAATGAGAACCCCCTCAGAATTTCCAGCCCTTATTATTATTATTTATTACTTTATGCATTTAATTTCATGAATTATTATATCTAATATGGAGCATTGCATTTATATCATGATACATGGCCTAGAATATGAATCTTTTGGGCTGAGGTAGTAACATGGGAATAATTTTAAAGATTATAGATAATAGGGATGTATGGTCTTATCAATCAAGCCATGGATTAGGACCAAAAACTCAGGGATTAGGTTTTGACCATTTCTTTTAGTTCTCATAAGCTATGCATAGGGTCCTAGGCCATGCACAGTAAAACATAGATACATTAAGTGACTTTCTCGCAGCTCCCCTCTTATTATCTATTCCCACCCAACTGGATGTGCTTTAATGCTTGACCGTAAGGGGGAGAAAATGTGGTTCGTAATTACTGATTAATTGATCAATTGTTGGAAATTCACTACGGTTTTCTGCAGGTTCAATGCCTACTTAACAGAAAGAATGCATTGGATGGATGCGCATTGAGAGGGAAGGATGCTTCCAAAGGAGAAAGGCCATGGGGATAGATGACCTATAGTGATCTATGCATCTCTGATCAGGAAACCGTATCCAGGCTACGCGGCTAGATAAACCTTAGAGATTGAATCTTAGAGATTGAATCTTTGGCCAACAAGAAGAATATGGGCCTAATTTCTAAGAGTGGATGCAACTATGGATATAGATCCTAGCTAATTCTTTTAAGTCTCATAAGCTATACATAGTGCCCTAAACCACAACACAATTTCTACACAAGGAAACTTTGGCGTATGAGAGGAATCTGATACAATTTAAAAAATTCAATGCATATGAATCTTGTGGCCCAAACTATGTTTTTTTAATAAAAACTAGGGATTTATGTTTAATACATATATTTAAGTCCTAGCTAGGGATATAATAGGTTTTTGCATGGATCAATATAGGTTTAATGATATCTTAAAGTCCTAATTAAGGGTTTATAAGACTAAACCTTAAGGATTTAATTATTGATTTATCAAGAATAATTAAAGATCTATATGGCATAATTGAGAAAGTATCACTACAACAAAATAGCCCTTTAGGGGCAGTTTTGGCTTGTGGGGGTCTTGGTAAAACCCCCCCTAAATTTTTTTTCAAAACTTTGGAGGCGGTCTTTTAAAACCGCCCCTAAAAGTCATGGAAATTGGACTTTTAGGGGGGATTTCTTTAAAAATGACCCAAAAGTTCTGAAATTTGACTTTTGGGGGCGGTTTTGGGAAACCCCCCCCTAAAAACCCAATTCTCATAACTTTTGGGGGCGGTTTGTCAAAACACCCCCTAAAAATCATGAGAATTGAACTTTAGGAGGCGGTTTTTTTTGGAACCCCCCTTAAAAGTCATTAGAATTGAACTTTTGGAGGCGGTTGTTTGAAAACCCCCCTAAAAGCCCAATTCTCATAACTTTTGGGGGCGGTTTGTCAAAACCCCCCCTAAAATTCATGAGAATTGAACTTTGGTGGGCGGTTTGTTTGGAACCCCCCTTAAAAGTCATGAGAATTGAACTTTTGGAGGCAGTTGTTTGAAAAGTCCCCCTAAAAGCCCAATTCTCACAACTTTTGGGGGTGGTTTGTCAAAACCCCCACTAAAAGTCATGAGAATTGAACTTTTGGGGGCGGTTTTTTTGGAACCCCCCTTAAAACTCATGAGAATTGAACTTTTGGAGGTAGTTTTTTGGCACCCCCATTAAAAGCCATGAGAAATTAGCTTTTGGAGGCGGTTTGTTGGAGCCCTCCCTAAAAGTCTTGAGATATGAGCCCCTTACCCTTAGACGTTATGTTTTGACTTGATAATATGACCCAATCAATGATAACCATTATTGGTCGCATAGAGCTCTAAATGGCCATTTCTTGCTTGTAAGCCAAATATTTCCCACATAGAGATGACGTTATGGACTAGGGCCCCATTTGTGGGCCTCGATCCCTCGAGGAAAATGTATGGCCTAGGACTTTATATGTTTACCCTAGAACATGGACTAGGACATGAGAGCCATCCTTAGTGTTCCAAACTTGAAATGAACACTATATTCTACTTACATGATAAAGATTCCATTTATAGGGTTTGTATGGTGGACATATGCCTATTAATGTCACATGATCCCTAGAGACAAAATGGCCTAAGCTAGTAAGGTTGATGCAAAAGAATTATCCTTACTTACATGGCATATTTGGATGTGTGAGGTATTGATTTTAATTAATGTGTCCTCCCTATTATCCTTACAAAATGGCCTAAGCTAGTAAGGTTGATGCAAAAGAATTATCCTTACTTACATGGCATATTTGGATGTGTGAGGTTTTGAGTTTAATTAATGTGTGATTAATGTGTAAATGGATAGATTTTGCCTTGTATTTGTCCCTTTGCCTTGACACATTAATCACATATTACATTCTTTTACTCCCTAAAATTCCTCACTAGTCATGTCTTCGACAAATGAAGGTCAATGTCCAAACTATGATGATAATCTTAAAAGGTACCATGATGGAATGCCCTCACCGTTTGGCAATTTTTGTTGGTAATTGTAATTGGTATGTCAAATCCACTCCAAGTATCTATTAGGTCCACATAAAGAAACAACAAGACCAATGTAAGAACATCTCTCCATGCTTGAAACAATGCATATCTCCATTGTAGCATTATTTTAAACAATTTGTGAGCCTCCTTGATTTTCCCATTTCATATGCAATCCCAAATCACAACATTCCACGAGACAACATTATTCTCAAGCATGTTATTAAACATTGTTGAGCTTTGTCCATCCTACCATTATGGGCATATTTCATAAGCATCATAGTCCACAAAATGGTGTCTCATTGAAACATTCTATATGCCATGTGATGAGCATATTATAATCAACCCTCCACATCAATTGTTCCAAGTGAAGATGGCATTCTTTGGAAATACATCCACAAATTATCAATGCTCTAAAAGGTCCCAGAGAATCTTATAGCTTGCCACATCCAACCTTTACACTCATCCTTTCTTTTCAAAGAGGGACTTTGTTGTGGCTAGGCCGTATTCTCTAATGATTCAATGTTCCTAATTGGGTAGGACCTTAATCATACTTAAGATTTCCAAACATTAATCTAGAATTTGTCAGGGATCAATGAACCCATATACATTAGTTATATTTCCCTTTACCCTTGAGTCTAAAGTATAAATTGCTAGTCATCTATCAGTAGGTGGTAAGTTGGTTTTCTAGATCCATGTTTATGGGATCCTACATCATTGCCATAACTCTTGAAAATCCTCTCAATCCTCTAGTCGAGAAATCGCATCCTCCCCCTATCATTTTGGTGAATTTATACATGTTATACATTTTGCATTTTGTTTATTGAATAAACACTAAGTCTAGTTTTTCTACTCTTATTTTGTTTTTCAAAATGATTTGTTTCTTAGGTGCATTATTTCCCCTTATGTTCCACAAGATAATTTTCATTTAGAAGGCCTAGGCGTTTGAAGAAATGTCTCCTTAAGTGAGGTTCTTTGTCTTGGGTTAATTAATTGCTCCCTTTTCTCCTTCAAGTTATCATTGACAAGTTTCTCGCCTCATCCCAACTTAGATTTTGTCAACTTTGTGGGATTTGTGTCTATTCATGATCATTTCTTATGGGAACTTAACAATCCGTCAATATTTCTATCCTCCCATTTCCATTTATCATGTGTTAGTGTAGATTCACCAGTTGCTAACTTGAAAGGGAAATTATAAATGTTTTATTATACTGCAAGGATAATAAATCCATGTCCACTTCTTCCACATCCTCCTCCTCCTCTTGCATTCAATTCTAATTTATATATCTTCTTTATGCTCTCTTTTCCTTTTTTAGTATCAAGGTCATTTGCAATATTACTATTTTACCATTGCCACAATCTAATTCCTTATCCTTTGTTGATTCCATTTCTTTGGTGTGGTTTCTATCTTAAATTCATTTAGTTTCATGTATATAGCCTCTTATTTGGTCTCCTAGTTATTTTTTCTTCATCCTCCCCTCCTTGGATATGATTTTTATATGTTGTTTGATTAGTGTGTATTGTATCCTTTGTTATTAATTTCTCTTTAGTTTCATTGTGATCTTGATTGTCTTTTGTATTTATTCCTTGAGATTTATATCCCTCCTTCTCCATCTTCTCATGGTTATTCACCTCATGAGTGAGTTTAATGAAGTAAGGGACCTTGGTTTGGGTTTCTTAGTGGCACCACCTTCCCTTTCCTCTAAACTACTACTCAACGATCATAGTTCCTATTTCCATTCTCCTCCACTTGCACATGTTTAAAATTAAGGGGGTTGTCCCATAGTTAATGGCAATGCTAATTCCATTTTATGTTAGTGAAAAGGGATATCCTCATAGTCTAGATTTTGGACCCATCCATTGTCCATATAGTCTAGATTTTGGATCGTGACTTGAGAAATCCGTCTCCTTCAAAGGTACACTTTTGAACTTTAAGAATCCCTCATCCTAAATGTCACTCTACTACTTCTTGTTGATGGTGGTCATCCCCTTCATCTCGATGGTTTCTTTCCTCCTTTTCCTTTGCTCCCAAGGTATCGAGGATTCTAAAGGATTTGATTGAGAGTTATTCTTTAATTCTAGATATAGGTACCATACTAATTGGAAATTCCATCCCTCATTGAAGGCCAAATTTGGATTCAACCTAAGTCTATCTATAATTCTAGATCACCCTATTGAGTTTTTCCTTGATCCTTTTATCCACATATAATAAGTAAACATTCTTTCCTCCCTACCTACTTAGGTCATCATTGATCATCTTCAATGGTTCCCTACCATCAACAATTTATCATCTACCAAATTTACCAAGCATCACCTATGGCATTTTAGACTTAGAAGTTAGAAGAATGTGCTCAATTTAGATACCCATTTCTCTAGACAATTTGAAAGTGCTCTCCTTTGGCTATCAAAGACTTGGAGCTACTAATTTTAGTAAGATGTTATTTTCATTTTTTCATAAATTTGATCATAATCTAAAAACAAATTTTAATGAAACTCCCCCGTTTTTTTTCTTGAACATGAAATTGTTTTTGTTATTTTGATATTGAGCTAGGTTTTAACACTTGTGAATCTTGACACTTGTTATTTTTAATTGGAAATTAAATTCCTTAATAAAAAAAATATACATATTTTAATTGAAAATTAAATTCTTTAATAAAAAAATTATTATTGAAAGGTAATTTAAAAAAAAACTTGATAGTTGAAGAGTTATTCTTTAGCATAAAAAACTAAACAAAACATAAAAACAAAAATTAGTTGAAAGGGCAGAGATGAAATGAACTAGCCCTTCAATTTTTTCTGCCTCTACCAATTTTCCCCGCAGAGATGAAATGAACTCCGTCATGTTGGTCTGTAGAGTCTCTGTCGCGCTGGTATGGAGCTTTTACAATGGTTTGGTGGAAGGGAGTTGTGGTCGACATAAAGCTTGAGGGGAATCGTCGTTTTGAGAAGGGGAAGGGAAGCAGACACAGAGGGAGGCTGAGGGTATGCAGAGAAGAGACAATGGCCATGGCTTCATTTTATTCCTTGGACTCTTCATGTCTTGTACTTCTTTTGTTGCATCTGTCTTCGGGACTCAATAGTAATAGGTTTTCACTTCTCAACGAGTGATCAATTTGTCCCCTGCACCACTGATATGAAAAAATATTTTCTTGTAGAACCGATCTAAGAGGGCTTGGTGGTATCAAGAATGGTTTCTAAATTTGGTGGTGTATGATCGTCAAACAGTAAGTGGAATGGTTACACTAGAAACATAGAGCAGGGAGACTGGTTGATGACTCTTCTGAGTATTTTTCACAAGCTCTCTGCATGGTGAAAGTTAAATTTACAGAATAAAATTGGTTGGGAGGAGCTATGTTGGGAGACTTACTCGAAAACTGGATAACGCCCAAACACCATCTTGAACCAACTCTTTAATCTTGCCTTGTGTACTTCCAGGAATCAAGTCAAACTCAAACGTTATTGGAAACCCCTTGCACAAGAAGAAAATTGCGTGCCAATAGAAGAATGACGACTCCAAGAGGTAATCAATGCACAATTTGCTTGATCTTCAATATTTTATGTCATGTGTCTTACTGATGTGCTCAAGGAAAGACTTTATTGTATCTATTTCCTTTTAAAAATAAATGAAATATTTTATCCTGGTATCTTTGGAAACCATTTTGATTGATTGGATTTCACACAACCTGGCCCAGCATTGTTTTAACTTTGATTAAGTAAATCTACTTTTCTGCCACCTTCTAGTAAAAGATCCTTCCGCCCATATTTGAACTAGCTCTATGTAATTATTATAATGTTGTTGTAATGCGGTTCCATCACTAATATCGACTAGATTTGTTCTAGGAAAAATGCGCATTCTCTCTCATTCTAGATTTGTAATCACTTTGTTATGATATTTTCACAATGTTATGATCCCGTTCCAACTTCACCACCATTGACATCTCACGTAGGATTGGTGTAGATCAAATTTCCACTCGAACCTTGCATATGGAAACCAAGATCAACCAAAGTATAAGGAATTACTAAGAGCACAAGGATGAGACTCAATTGTCGTCTTAAGAACTAAAGTTGTCTAAGATGCCTCTATAACACCATAGCTATACATGAAAATTCCCTAAATGGATTATAGTCAAATCGATTCTATTCATTTTATGAAGATAATATAAGCTAGTCTAGGTTTAGTATAAGTCTAGTTGAAGATCCCTAATAACACTAATACTAATAATCATGAGTATACAAGAAGTAATAGAGTTCCTAGGGCTAATATAAATAAGATAACACATAAACTATACAAATTCTCATTATTAATACTCTTCCTAATGCTAATAAATACTAAGGAGTCCTAAAGATTCCTAATTTCAAAACCAAGCCTTAATATGTTGCTAAAGCTACTAGAGACCAAATTGCTCATTTTTCTGGCCTTTTGCACACGTCTCTCTATAGTGCCTAATTTCTACACCTACTAGTAATACCACCAACAATATCAACAAAGAAAGCTATGGGATAGTTAAAGCTAATTCACCTTTCATTAATGAGTAATCTAGTTGATCGAGTTCAAGTTCCACATAATTATCAATTCCATATCAAAAGATTATACCCATGAGTATTTCAAATTTATCCTCGTTGAGTGCTTCTTTCCTTTGAAAAAAAAACTTAAATAATTTTTTACCTTACATATGAAACACTAGTTTTTAGCTCACTAGACGACACTCTAATTATCACATTATGTCTTTGTAGTCCCCACTCACATCAATATTTAGATTTTGTATACTCTCCCTTTTGAAGGCGATAAGAGTCACCACTTTTAAAGTAGCGAAGGCATAGTTGTGTGGACATAGGTTTGGATCTTCCCATATGTAATAAATTTTGCACTGTCGATGGGGTTGTGATTTGACCCTTTTGTTCCTGGGCGCCTTTACTGTAAAATTCCCTTTAGAATTGAGAACTGGAAACGGGAGAAGAGCATGGACATGATCTGAGGGAAGGGGTTTGTTTATAAGTGAATATAAAAATCGCATATCAAAGAAGGAAGGGGGAATGACCACTTCCATTGGCACTGGATTTGTAAGAGAATGGGCATCTCGGCATTTTATAGACGGTTATCTGACAAATGTCCCCTGGTTGTGGCCGATGTTGTAGAAGACAAAGCTATTGTGGATGCCACCGATTCCAACCCCAATGGGATCGATTTTGACAACCTTTATTTGGACATAAATGGAATTATCCATCCATGATTCCAAGAGAATAGGTTCTGTATATTCACGCCTTCTCTTTTTACGGATTACTCTTGTTTGACATTAATGAAATTATCCATCCATGCTTACATTAAGAGGATAGGGTCTGTATATTCACGCCTTTACTGTAAAATTTCCTTTAGAATTGAGAACTGGAAACGGGACAAGAGCATGGACATGATATGAGGGAAGGGGTTTTCTTATAAGTGAATATAAAAATCACATATCAAAGAGGGAAGGGGGCACAACCACTTCCATTGGCACTGGATCTGTAAGAGAATGGGTGTATCGACATTTTACAGATGGTTATATGACAGATGTCCCCTGGTTGTGGGGGATGTTGTAGAAGATGAAGCTATTGTGGATGCCACCGAACCCAACCCCAAAGGGATCGATTTTGACAACCTTTATTTGGACATAAATGGAATTATCCATCCATGCTTCCATCAAGAGGATAGGGTCTGTATATTCACGCCTTCTCTTTTTCCAGATTACTCTTGTTTGGCATTAATGGTATTATCAGCAAATATTTGATTGTGTTATTGTTATTGATTTGACTGGGTGTGATTTTTACTATTTGGTTTCCATTATAATTTGTCTTCCACAGTTTTACTTGATACAGGACAATTTATTTGATTGGTTTATGCTTTTATGATCATAGTTACCTAATATAGCTAGCAGTAGATTGGTCAACTACTAGTTCTTTTCTTGCAAATTTGTGTTTCCTTTGTAGAGCGTGTAATGTTTCACCTTCATGATTTTATCCAAAGATGGTAGTGTGTGATTCCCTCGAAGGATGGATTTTCACAACTGGTTATGTTAAAGTAGATTGAAGTGGTGTAAAAAATTGAGTTCTAAATTATTGATCAAATGGCGAGGGGACAAATCCCACATGTCATAACAAAACAAGATGCAAACATGAAATGCTACCCCAAGATGTCTGTAAATATACCCTAATCAAATTTATATATTTTTCCTTGGATTAACCCCAGAAAAGGATTAAAAAAAATAGAATAGGTACACTCCAAATTGACCTCCAATAGGCACATTCGAGCTAATATTTATACCCATTCGTTGCAAGAATTAATTAAATTTGGCTCCAAAGTTTAGTTTATTCATAGGCCACCCCCAAAGTTTATAATTATTTATAGGTCATCCCCAGCCTTGTGCTAGGATAGATCACCTTCTTCACAATCTTAAGACACACTTTTCTCCTGAACTTCTTACCTTTTTAAACTAGATTTATGATGAGGAACTATGCCCAACTACTACAAGTCAAGCCTTGCCTGGAAGGTGACTACATCTATCGAACATTATTTCATGAAGATTATCTATATCATCTTGTTGCTGATGTCACTTCAAATAGACTGCCCATAATTTATTCTTTAGGGCCTTTCAGTTACCAGACCTACTGCTACAAAGATACCAACTTGTTGCTTGATGAAGAAACATGATCCTAAAATGAGGACCTCCAAGATGGTCTACTATAGGCCATAAAATATCCATTCCATTTGTTAATTCCAAGGATGTAGTAATTTGGTATGAAATCTACTGAAAGGAAATCCAATTAATACAAATGTATAAATGGCTTCCAACAACCTAAACATGCCCTTTATCAAGTTCCCTTAAGATCCTTTCTTCATAGGTCTAAAGTATTGTTTTGAAGGTAAAATTGTTCAGAATACACCCAAAAATGTTTTTTCTGTTGTTTAAATTGCTCCAGAACTCTATTTCCAGGCATCCAATGTGATTTGAGATACTCCAAGAAAGCACTATAAAATCTCTCATATCCAAGATATTTGACCCATTCCATGCACCTGTGTACTATTGTTTGCTGCAAAAAGATGCCCTAGAACAGGGCTGCATCACCCCTGCAACAACCTTTATTATACCTATAGATGACGATCTTAGAGTTTCCTTTGGCTTGCTTACAATCCTTAAATGTATGCTTACAGCTGCAATGATCTGAAAATTGCCCATAATACCCTAGGACAATTGTATGTGTTCAAAATGAATTTTACTATTCTTGCCAATGCTTTTTATGTCGTAGTTCCTTTCCTGGAATTAGTGCTTAGTTCTATTGCTTTGCAGAGATACTACCCAACATACTTCTTAATAGCTGTTTAAAATTCCAAAAATGATTGTTTGATGGCCAGACCCACTGCAACAAACCCAAAATTGATTCTTGCCCCTTCTTAATGCTCCATAAGTATGAGAGAGTGTCCAGAACCTCTGTAGCTTGATGATGTGTTCCCAACACTGTTTATTTGATGATGGATTATCATCACCACGATGAGAGCACCCATTACCATCCACGTGCACAGGTCACCCATACAAAATGGGTGGTAACAAAACCCATCATTGTTCTCTTTTACTGGATATTCACTAAGGAGATGTAGTTTACTCTATTTCCAGTTCCATTATGGTTACTTTTGGTTTCACTATTTTAGTTTCTTTGATGAAATATGAAGAAAACCCCCCAATTACACAGGCAGTCAAATGTTTTTCATGCAACCTGGGCTTCAATCATGAGTGTTTCTGCACAACCTCCCTCTCATAATAGTTGAATTTTAGTTTCCTCCCACTGGATTAAATCCTCAAATCAAATTTTAAGGTCTATCCCAACATTGCCATCTATTTAATTTACTTACGAGGATTTGTGAAGCATTTACTATTTTTCTTATTAATAAGGGTTTAAAATGTATCTAAGTACTACAAAAATATCATGTTTTTAAATTAATTCTTGTATTTTGTGACTGTGCATGTCCAACCTTCATTTGAACTGTTAGGGAAGCTTTCTGCAGAAACCAACAAAGTAAGGGGTTCAGAATACACAACCTTCTTCATATAATCAACTAATTATATTTGATGTACATATTTTGAAACCGTTTTCATGCACTAATAAAAAATCATAAGAAAATCCAATTGTTATAAATTTTAGTGATTGTCTCTATGCTCTGCCATATTCATGAGCCAATATCAACATAGTGTAATTTTCCAGCACAGATAGTATTTCTTATGGTCTAGATGTCAATGTTTAAGTAATTTGTTTTCAAAAATTGCATCTTGTATTTCGAGGACAAACAATAAAGAATGTGTAATTACCTCAAGGTGTATACATCATTATGCCAAGCTGTGATTATATAGGCCACTTCTCCCTATATAGGCAAGGAGTGGAAGCATATCTGTCTTATTTCCAATCTCGAGAGAGTTTACATATTTTCTAATAATATTCATATTTATGTTATCCATCGTCTCAAATTGGGTGTTAATGTGAAATGTAGAATAAATTTTCTTTTGGAAAGATTTATATCCTCTTAAGATTTTACAAAATTAATAACATATGTGACAAGTTTAGCACTGTTATTCAATGAACCGGCTGATGCACGGAAACCAACTATGATGTAGTCTCTATGTTCTTAGGGGTGGAGAGGCCCTCATTGGTAACTACACACGTGTCACAATTTTTGTTTGTGTTCATCTCATTTGTCTAAAATTTTCTCCATTTACCTTTTTGCTATCTACCTTTATTTAATTGGGCTAAAATGTTATAAATTTTCTTCCATCTTGATTTGATTTGGTTGAGGCCAGACATTGTATTGATATCACTTGGCAGGAGAGCCATGCATGTAAATGCAAATTGTCCCAGTGAACAATCCATGAAGCTCTTTTTCTTTGTTCAGAATTATTGTTTTTGCATGTTCAACTTCTGCATATATATTTAAGAGAACCAATTGGAGATGCACACTAGTAATTACATATTTTCTCCAAATTAGGTTGTGTTTGTCCAATTTATCTACAATTCTCTCCACCTATTTGTTGTCCAGATTTATTTAATAGCACTGGCTGTGTTATGGGATGTGTTACGGATTTTCTTGCATCTTAATTTAATTTGGTTAAGTCCAGACATTGTTTTGTATTATATCAAGAGCACTCTTTAGGAGAGCTATGCACCCAGGTGGAAAATTGTGCTAGTGGACAACTTCTTGGCTATGAAGTTCTTTACCTTGAATTGGGATGGATGATGAGAGTTTCCATGATTGAATCATTGTGTGTCATTGCTAAAATTATGTCTGATTGGTGCCATTTGTAGGAAAATGAAGAAGCAAATGATAAGGTGCTGGAGATTGAACAAATTTACATGGAGAAAAGAAGACCTATTTACCATAGGCATAGTGAAGTTATAAAAAAGATCTTGGAATTTTGGCTTACCGCAGTAAGTTTTTATGAACCTTAAGTTTGTCTTATATGTGTGTGTTATCATGTTTGTATATATAATATAGATGACTCATGCTTATCTAGTTATTGAGAATTGCATATGAAAAAAGTATGTTTTGTAAACCAAGTATGGAAATGTCATTTAAAATAAACATGGAAAACTTAAAATTATGCAGAATCCTAAAGGCACATATATTATTTTCTAGAATATATTTGTGAATTTACTGACCACTATTTTAAATTTTGTCAAATTTACATGTCTTGTAAATGTGTTCTAAAAAAATTGAAATCCTTAGAACCAAGTTCTTTCAAACTTTATGGAAAAGTGTCAAATATGGTTTTGAGACCAAGCAACTTTTTTATTTTAATGTCTTCTATTATCACTCTATGATTGTCCTATGTTCGCAGTAGGAAATCCCAGAGGTAACCATTTCAAACCAAACTTTAGACTGAAAGCTGGTCTCTTTCAGTCAGAGAGGGATCTCTCTACAAGTCTACTACCTAATGTCACTATGGTAACAGCTTGACAATAAGTTCAATGACCAGATTTGTAAAAGGGAAGGATTTGTGACTTTCAAAGATTGTGGTTGGACAAATAGGAGAAAAATTCCATTGGGAAATGGGGTCAAATTTTGGAATATGATATGAAAACAACTACAACTATGTACTTATGAGGAAACAGAGGAAGAATACGTATATCCTTCAGCAATAAACAGTAATTTAATGGTAGTAGAACAAAGTAGGAAATCCCATTACATTGAAAGCATCAAACAAGATGACTTTTCAATATAACTTTAGAAGAAAGACTTTAAAGGATGATAACTATGAACCGAGCACCAAAAATGGGTGAATTCAAGACCAGTAATAATTAAACACATAACATGCATTCACTGTATGTAAGGAGCATCAATCATGGATAAATTCCATACATCTCATCTCAACTGAATGCAAGAAAGAAATAACAATAATGAAATGATCATAAACAAGATGGCACACATTGAATGAACACACTGTAATGAATCTCTTGTTTCAAAAGTACTACTCCTTTTCATAATTATAACACATACAATAAAAGAGTCTCTCTCAAACTAAAAGTCGAACCTTTTCTTTGTCCTTTTTTATTAAAATATATAGAAAAGTCTTTACATGCTAAGCTCAAGATTCGAGCCTTCCATCTTCTTTATAAAAATAGTAAATAATTACTAAGTTTAATGACTCATGAAAACATATCTCTAACTTATAGGGAGTAGTTATAATGAGATGACATGTGTAAAACTAATCCCTGACTTTTAGGATTTTGTTTTATTTGGATTCCCTTCAGCCATTTGGAAAATGGAATGCATATGTAAATGAAATTTTAATTTCATTTAATAATACTTGTTGACTTGAAGTTGGCTTGATGCTGAATCATCCATATCAGAGTCGAAATTTTACATGTGATCTGAGCTGGAACATAATCGGGAACTTTTTTAGCGTCCCGAGTTCAAATCTAGCCCATGGTGCTACAAATTGCTGAAACTTTATGGAAAATAGGTCATAAATAAACACTCGTAACTTACAAATTGTAACACCTATGTAAAAAATGTGAGAGGCTTTTGTGCATGGGCTCGTTCTTGAAAAAAACCTCTTTCAGTTTTCCAAAATACCTCTCCAGATTCTCGTAATCCATGCCCAAATATAATGACTAAAACAGGAAATTAAAAATATGGAAAAAATGGTTGTAAAGATCAATTTTAATATCCCAAACCATTAAACCTGTGAAGGAACGGAGAGAGGTTTTTGTATATAAAACCATTCTGGATAAAAGCCTCTTTCAGTTTTTGAATATTCATTTCCATTTGGTCGGAAACGGCGTTTTGAAATTGACTGCTAAAACAGTCATTTCCAGAAAATTCCATAATACTTTTCTTGTTTTTCTGTATGTGAGACCTTAGACTAAAAATTTATGTCTTATAGTTGAGCTTGTTGCTGTAGAGATCTGTAGAATCTTAGTTGTCACCATTAGATGCCCTGAAAATAAGTTTGAGGATGATAGCAAGCTCCACTTGACTGTTTTGTGTGAGGACTGTATCTAGGTTTCTATTCATGTGGCCTTAGATGTGGTCAGTGGAGGACACCCAATCCTTGAGCTCGAAAGGAATCTTCTATCCATTCAAGTCTAAAGAGGTTTCCTCTACCAACCACGCATGGTATCCCGAGTGTATCATTGGCCTATGATTCATGATGTTGGTTCCATTAGGTGGATTTGACCAGACAATAGGTGTCTTAAGGTATTATGAATCATGTTCAAAGGAAGAATACCATGCCTTTATCCCTACATAAATAATTGAGGCATCCAAATCCATGAACACTACCTCAAAGTAACATGCATGACTGTGTAGGGGCATTTATGGAACTATGTATCTAGGGCATGTGGCCTTGGGGACTGGGACATGATTAGTGGAGGAAACCTAAACATTGGGATCTAAAGGAATCTTCTAGCCATATAGGGCTAAGTAGGTTTCATCCAAAAACAACACATGGCCTGCTGAGCATGACATTGGCCTATGATTGAGGATGTTGGTGCCACTAGGTGGTTTTTGAGTATTATGTAGGTGTCATAGGGCCTTGGGAATGAAATTCTAGGGAAGACGATCATAAATTTGGCTCGAAAGAAACCATTGAGGCATCCAAATCCATGAGCAATACCTCAAAGCACTACACATTACTTTGCATGGGTATCCATAGTGTTATGTTTATAGTTCTTATGTTCTTGGGGATTTGTACATGGTCAATGGAGGACACATCAAAAGTCCTCCATGTACCATGTACAAAAGTCCTCCATTGACCATGTACAAAAGTCCCCTGAATTTTTAAGGAACTTCATCTGTAATATAGAGGTAATGAAAAGATAGAGAAGAACACCAACCTTTTCATTTTGTTTGCAAGAAATGAGATGATTCTCTTCTCAAGTGCTAGAAACATGAGTTTCTTCATATATATACCCCATACAACCCATATTTTGTTTATATAGAATTTCGAAGAGATTCTAAACTTGCCTCGTTGAATGGAAAAATTAGAAAAACTAGGGTGAATTCATCTCTCATAGGAAGAATATGCAAACTCGGAGAATTCGTATTGAACTGGAATGAGTTTTCATAGTTGCTTCAGTTCACCCTAAAAGCAACAAAAATGAGGTTGTGAGTTAAATCCTCAAAATTAGAGCAAGATAGTCATCCCTGAGATACCATTGTTAATAAAAAGTTCCAAAAAGGGAAAAATTGACAATATATACTAAAGGATTATTAATGCTCCAAACAAATTTGTAATTTATAAACATGTCGAAACCTAATTCACATCCCATGTTTGTGGTGGGTGTGATTTGCAACTTTAGAACATGAAGATTCATAAAAGTGGTGTTGGATAATCCCTCTTTATCTGGACAGAACGTTAGAGGTCCCACCAAGATCTAGTACTTTCACACACTTTCTCTTGCTTACAACAATTTCTCTGGCCATATAAATATCAATTCAGATCTAGTGTAGATTCCTAGCCTCAACATCATGAATTTGAATCAGCATGCACTCTCTTGTACAATTCCTCCTAGCTATTTCAACAATGTGATTCCCTTGGGGTCATTTTCCTTTCCCACAATGCATTGAAACTTGAAAGGTGCCCTTCCTTCTAACCTTATCTCTTGTTCCAATTTGACAGCATTGAACTTGTCTACAAACCATCTATCTGGGTCTCTTCCTGGGCCAATTTGGTCGTTGAAAAATCCAAGATCATTGGGCTTGTCACTAAATTCCTTTTCAAGACCTATTCCTGTGGGTTTGGGGGTCTGAGTTATCTGCATGTGACCAGGTACACTATATCTTCCCTCTCCTTCCTATTCTATAAAGGAGATGCAAGGCACACCACTATGCTAGTTGGTGAGCTTTAGTTGTGAGCTAATGCATTGTCATTTTCTTCCTTACAATTTGAGATAGAATGCACATGCAGTTTTGAGTGATTATGTGTCAGGTGTTTCCTTTCATAATTTCTAGCGATTTCCCTCCAAGGATACCCACCCCTGATTGTTTCTTCCATTTTCTACAATTCCTTCCACACATGCAGGATCAAACTGCCTAGTTGCATTTTTGGCACTCATCTCCTTGTTTGTAACATATCAAAATTATTTTACTCTGAAGAAAAGACAAAAACAAAAGCATCCACAAAACATGCTAAAAACCAAAATGAGGGAAGTATTAATACTCAGTTTGTTTCATCATTAGCATCATCTCTATTTTGTGGCAAAAGTGCTTGTAACCCTTGTCTAGAGCATATGCACTTAGTCACCCATGTCTACACATAATCTATTTGGTTTATTGCATATCCCCTATCCCAGTTGAGTCCATCGCTGTGATTGCTGAGATTTATTTGGTGATATTTCAATTCATGTGCTGAGTGAATATGTGGGAAGAAACATTGTGAATCAGTCATCCTTGTGCACCTTTCCACTACCAAACATGCCTATTTCTAACACTGGGCCGAATTGGAGGGTTAAAAGACAATTCTGGGCATGAACAACCCGATGAAAAGTGATTAACAGCCACCAACAACAGGTTTGGAGGAATGCTGGGTTGAATTTGAGGGTTGAAATGGCATTAAGAAACAATTCTGGGCATGGATATGGACATGAAGAGCAGACTTGGGCACTCCAAAGCCTCAATCCTTCATTGTGGGCACAAATAAGGGTTGTTTTAATCTCCCAATCAGTAGCTTACAACAGTATTATGAATTCTGGGTGCTTTCTCTCCAAAAAAATGGTGTAAACAGAACTAAAAAAGCAGATCTGAGTTAATTTCAGACCCTAAAAACCATGTCTGGGTGTGATTTAAGTCATTCTAGGCAGCTTTATGAGCTCTTTTCATGATGAATTCTCATCTCTTCCAAGTTGAAGTACTTCTGGGCACATATTTAACCCGAAACAACGGTCCTTTTTGAAGTTCTGGGCATAAATAACAACAAACAACCCTAAAACCATGAATTCTGGATAAGTAGCAACAATTCTAGGCATGAAGACAGCCTTAACATCCACTACTGCACCACACAGAGTTTATTTTAGACCCAGCTTTGAAGACAGCCTTAACATCCCCTTGTATTTAATTAAGTTTTCCACAAAATTACTACCAACACAATAGTATCAAGTTTGATCTACAGAAAAAATGTTTCTTTACATCTTAATGCAAGTTTTTCCCTCAGAAACAACTAATTTGTTTTATTTCTGTAATTTGGTGTGATGGCATGAATATGGCTGTGATTGCATACAGATTGAGCATGGTACAAAAAAAAGCAAGAACTTTTTAATAATTATCTGATCTATTTTCTTATCTAATTTAACGTTGAATGTATCATCGTATTAGCCAAGTGCAAGTCCTTTTAATAAAGTGTCAACATCCCCTTGATTATTAGTGGCTTGAGTCTTGACCTAGGCCCCATGTGAATTAAAGTTCGTAAAAATCATCTTGGTCTCGAATAAGTCCCCTACACCAAAGCTCTCAAGGTTGTTGTTTGCAAACTCATGACTTAAATAATTATTATTCGTCAAGCCATAGAAAACAATTCTCACATGTAGGTGACTTGTAGGTGAGTTTAAACCCATTCTTGGGTTGTATCATTTAGTGGTACACTGCTTGTAACCAATGTGTTTGGATGTAGGTTGATATTTGGGTTGTATCATTGAATGGTGTACATTGCATGTAACCAAATCTGTTTGGATGCAGGTTGATTTTTGGGTTGTATCATTGAGTGGTGAATTCTCTCTTCTTTGAATGGGGTAGAAAATAGGCACTGATTGTCTCTCTGGAGTGATACCAATAAATATTGTGCAGTCTTTAGTTACCTTCTTCCTCTATCTAGATTAGAGATGCTTATCTATTTTAGGAGGGAGGCGTTAGGGTTCAAGACATAGATCTTACAAGTACCTCCCCGGAAAATCCTTTTCAAGGAGGTCATTTTGTTCTTTCCTTCTATCCCATCTGTTAGTGGAAACAAGCGGCTGACAAAAACTCAGGTCATTTTGAACACCACATCAGTGAGACCACAAACATTTTCTTGATCTTCGGCAAGCATACTTTCCCTTGTGAGGCTTTTGGGGAGTTCCCATTCTCGATCTCAGCATTAGACCTCATCTTATCTCTAAGCACATGTTAGTTGCTCAGTCCCCACCTTCGAGACACCGATCTGTCATCAACTGATTCTTTTAGTATCTTCAAGTGTTAGAATAGTCTCAATGGATCATTCTCAACTCACTCCAAGGGTTTCACAGTCAGATTTTCTCAGCCTTGGACTTTCTCATGAGGACATTATCAGACAATGTATCGGTTCCTTCTTTGTGGTTAATTGTGTAGCAGGGATGTCTTCATCTTCTTCATCCTTTACTCCCACCTCTATTTCTGATGTAGTTGTTGTGGTTTCCATTTTTTCTAGGATTATGCTTTTGGCTACTTTTCTCATTTAGTTGTTTAGTTTAGTTTATTTTGTACTTTATTTTTTATCTTCTATGAGTTATTGAGTCAGGCTGGCCTATCTTTTTGGTCATTCATGGACATCGATAAAATTATCTTAGCTTATCTAGAGGAGGATCTTCATAATACTATACTCTTCAGGAGGAGGCTACGAGGTTGGAGATGGCAGTGCATAGAGATGAGAATTATATTTCCAAAGGTACTAGTATATGCTTCCATCTTCAGTGGATTCAAGAGGAAGATGAAAGGTCCAAATTCTACTTTGACCTCCTCAAGTGGAAGGTGGTTGTTGACAAGGTCCTTGGTCTTCGTAGGGTCGATAGTTCTCTTGCAAAGAACCCTTCTGAGGTTAGAGGTGTTTTTAATTCTCATTTCAATAGAATTTTGCTCCTTATACTCTAACAGGTGGGGCAATGGCTACTAGAGATACTTGTGGCAAGGTTGTTCTTTGCAAGGCCTCCAATGGTTATTGGGACAAGTTGATAGAGACTTTTCATGTGAGGAGTTGTATGTTACTTTCTTGTCCATGAAGAATGGAAAGTCATCGGACATGGATGGCCTTCCTTGTGAGTTTTACAAGTCCATGTGGTATTCCATTGGTGAGGACTTTTGTTCTACATAAGCATCACAGAGGGTAGTTTTATGAGGATGAGGTTTTCAAATGAACATAGAGATGTCATGGCCTTTTTGGAGAGATTGGGGTTGGAGTTTTGGTCGCTTGTTTTTCGAGTATGACTTCAGGAGTTGTATTTAGTGCTTCCTCAGTGACATCTGTTATCCCTGGTTCTTAATGCAATTTGGGTGTCCACTGATGCCTAAGATTGATGAGTTCATCGGCTTCACAATGTGTGATTTGTTTGGATTTCTTATATGCTGAGGTTTTTTGATTGGTTGATGATCTACTAAGGGATCCCATCTAAGACTTGGCTAGCCAAGAGTGGGCTTTCAGATGGGTTATGTCCAGTTTGCCATCTCTCAAAGCATGTTTTTTGGTATTGTCCATTTTCCAAGCATTGTTGGAGTCACGTTGAGGATCAGTCTTCAGCTCCAATGTTGAAAAATTTGGCATCAGCAAAAAGTCGACAAGGGTCCTGAAAACAACTTCTCAGCAACATCGGTGAAAAAATTGGGAAAAATTGGCAAAAGTCGGCAAACACTAAAAAATACAAAATACATTCATTTTTTTTTCTTCAGAATTTTAAACATATAAGGCAACAATAACATCAAATAAACACATTGGAACATAAATATGGAGAAAGTGCTAATATATAGATGTAGTGGATGCAAATAACTCGGAGCGGTTTGATTTCAATGACTCGGATTGCTAAAAAATACATAAAATTTTACAATTTTAATGAAAAATATATATATTAAAGATTCCAATCTATGATTCCAAACCATTCGAAACAAAATATTATCAAAATGGTACCAAGTGCAATACATATCTAAATCAAAATTGAAAAAACATAATCATCAAAATCATTGTCTATGTTGAGATCATATTCATCAATAGCACCATGTTCCCCCACCTCTAGGCTCTAGACCTTGCCTGTTGATCAAGGATGCCCAATCTCTTGACCCCACTACTTACTCTTATTCTATCTCAGCTTTAATTGTTCTTTGGAAGAGGTTATGATGTTCATTGTATATACCTTTCCACTATTTGCATTATTGTTTGTAAATATAAAAAAAATTCAAAAAAACGTTATCTTGGTGTCATAGACTGTGGTTTCTCTAAACTATATCTCAAATCCAGATCTGACAATGAAATTATTTAGGTAGACATCCTTTTGTTATATTTGTCTTGATTCACTTTCTTACTGAACAATTCTTGTTTTATGTTAATATTATATGGCACCAGTAGATTTTGGCACACTTCATAATATGAATATGAAACATAGTGGTGAAGAGCAAAATCTGAATGTGGGCATTTGTTGTATAAAAAAATTACCTGAGGTGCCAGATGGGGATAGTGTCCATGTTGCCCCTTACAAATTTCAATGTTATTTGATGTTCTGGCCATGGAAACCAGCATGCAGTTGCAGAGCTTCTAAAAAGGTAATTGGTGGTCGCTTTGAAAGAGAGCTACCTATGTTAATTCATTGGACTGACATGGTAGAAGAATCTTGAGAAAGGAGTGGTTGGAATTTGAATTTTTTTTTTAAAGAAGGGTCAGTTTTTCACTTGTTTACTGTGAAGATGTATTCTCTTAATTGTTTTTGGTGTTTACACCAATTGTTAGTTTAGAACACGGAATACAATATGACGTAGTTAAGAGATGCATCAAGCACCGATGGAAACAGTTATTCCTTTTCTTATTTGTTTTTAACCTGAGTTGCAGCATAGGCTCAATATTATGAAATGGTAAGAGTTTGTAACAAACCCATTAATAAGCAATTAGTAGTCAACCATTGGTAGAGTGTTACATGTAAGAGGTTTTGGTAAGTGTCAAGTCATAAATAATTACCTCATTGAAGTTGTTGCTAGGCTCTATGGAAGGGAAGCAGACATACATTAGTACAAACCTAGCAGATTAATTTCAGCCTTCAGGTAGGACAAATCACAGATGACCTACTTCTGGGGCATTTGGAATTGGTATAAAACCAAGAAGCATGGTAGAAAGGTAGATAGTAAACAAATTGATCCACCTAGATTTAAGATGGTTGCTCACTGTTTCCTTAAGATCTGAAATGAAGACTTTGGGAGCCTATTTTTTTTGCCCAGGCTTGGTGATTAAGGTATGATCGTATTCATTACTGCTGCAAGCTCACTTGGACCTTTATTGCATCCCTTATGGCACATTGAAACAAATTATTAGTCTGTTAATCATGATTGTGTGAATGTGGCAGATTTTAGAGAATGAAAACATTCTCCATCAATAATTAACTATTAGCTAAATACCCCATGGAATTACTTCATATCTTTTAATTCTTAGATATCCTCAATATGGGAGCACTAGGACAGATATATTAATAAACCTTTGTTCCTTCTCCAAAAATAGGACAACCCAGAAACATGGGCATCCCTAAAGTGGTTGGCATAGGTTGGCCCAAGACTTTATTTGCATAAGTTGGACCTTTAGAACTTATTGGAATGGCACCCTAAAACATCATTTAATGTTGGGTTCTATTATAATGAGTGCAAGCTGCAAGGAGTCCCTTTCCAAGGCTACAAACGACCTTAATCTCCTCTAAGGTTAGATTGATGATGATAGGATGTTATACCAGCACTGTTGATAGTCATCATCATGCTATTTTCTCTAAACAATCCCCAGGTAAATTCCCTTATTAATCTCAACATCGTTGACTACTTTTCGTGCATCAAAACTACCCCATAGACTGATCATTATCAAACTTTCACTCGAAAATAGTTGTAAAGACCTCAAACGATGATTGTTCTAAAACAAGGTTGGGCTGGCATAAGGGGTAACCACTACTATTTGGCACCTTCCAAAACAATGAGATAACTCCCTCTATTGTGTGAGCATATCTTCAATCTGACTCCTAGAAGATGCGCTCATACCTCATTATGTGTTGTTACAGGACTACTATGAAACTGTAGGCTGCTGATCCAAGTCTGGGTGTTGTAGGTGACCTTACTGTTGAATGGTTAGGGCCCCTATTTAGGTCACATACAGTGCACATAATGTTCTCATACCTGTTGCACATACCCTTTCAGCTACATGCCTAAAAAATGATGCTTTAATGGCTTCCTTGGAGATAATATTGCCACATAACCAACTCCAAATGAATACAAATATGCCCACATATGAAATTTATCCTCACTATAATTTCCCATAACGCCTTCTAGTATGCCCAGATTTAATGTATGGCCATATTCATTACCGTTGGATTGTACGGCGATTGACAATGAAAGGGCCCACTGCTGTCACAAATCAAAATTTCCCATTATGCTCATAAGTGTTGTATCTTATTGTCTCAAGACTATGATCAATAGCACATGTGGACACCCATACAAAAAGGGGGGTAATAGGCCCAAATATGGTAGTAATCCTCGTACAAAATGGTGGTTAATAGGCCCAATCATAAGAATTCTCGTAGAGTGCATTTTGTAAACAAATGCAAATCAGTCTACCATGCAATTTACTCGACATAAAAATGCCATTGAAGACAAGAAGGAAAGCTGAAGATGCATTTGGTTATAGTCTAGTTGGTATACCTGTTGTTCAATGTGCTTACTATGAAGAGGGTGCATAATAAGAGGCTCTTGCAATTTCTTCTACTTGCATATCTTCTCTCTTTTCGATGACAGTTTTTTTACTTTCATCCAAGTATGTTATGCTCCTTGTGATAAGAAGATGATGATTATCAACACCCATGTATTCTCGCCTGTCTTCAACCTTCACTGAATTTTGTAGTTGATTAGCATCTTGTAGGTCATCTCGCAGGTCACTATCTCTTACTTGGTTATTTCTAAGGTCATAGGCCAAGATTTTATTGCTAGCATCATTAAATGAAGCCGTGTTGAGAATGGATTTGCTATCTACAGTCACTTCTTTCTCAAATTCTTTCAACACTGGGGAAGATACCTCCACCGTTTTATCGGGGGTCCCTGCACCTACAAAATACTCCACTACTATCAATTGATCATCTACACTATTATCTTTAATATCTATGTCCAATCTAGCTTCACTAGCTAACTTACCTTCTCCTTCAAAAACACAGGTTTTCACATCTATTTTAGCTTCTTTTTCACCATCATATTTACTCATCTTGGATGCATTTAACCCATCCTCTATCCTCCTTCCAGAAACACAAGTCATTTTTGTTGGTAAAGCAGAAACCATCTCTTTCACTCCTTTTTTTTTAACAAGAACAGGGAAAATAGGTATATTTATAAAGGCTGTGCACAACCATTCATTACAAGTTTTCAACAAAAATTGACAGAGTAGCAAGTGTCTGAAAGTTTAGAGCTAAACATTCTAACTGTCTGCCTGTAAGAGTTCTAAACAGAGCTTTTCTAAAACTGTTCAAAGTAGAGCAGGGATAGACCCTGATAAACTGATTGTTGAGGAATATACAAAAAAACATAGTGTCTTAAACATCAAAAAGAGGAACCTGGACAGAGACTGCTAACTATCCACAGCTTTTAAAATAGACAGAGGCCGCATCCTTCCTTTCCTGCTTTATCTCCTGGTTAAGAGTCAGAATGCCATGGACGCAGCTTCCCTGCGTTTTCCCGGTGATGACAACAATGTCTTCCTGCAAATTATCCACCTTTCCCATTAATTCGAACAAATTTCTCTCCAGGTCGTCAATTCTGGAGTCCTGGCATCCGAGCTGGTTCACGGTGTAGCTTAAATCCTTCGCCATTTCATCATGCTGATCCACACTGGTGCAGACTGCGTTATAGGTGTTTCGCACAGAGAGCTTAACTTCAACCATGGTGTGGCTCAACGCGGCAATGGCCGCCATGATATTCTGCATGGTGCCCGCCCTGAGGTGGATTGACAGACCAGGACGGGAGGATAGAGAGCCCAAGCTGCCAAGAGAGAGCCGGTTCAGCGCACTGGAGAGGGGACGAGCCATTTCGTAGCACAATGAGGGAGAGGCAGATGGCTGATTTATTAGCGGCTCGTGGGAGATGACAGCACCACGAGGGCCCATGTGCCATGCGCGGTGGAGAGGATGGCGTGTGGCAGGGGCATGAGAGACTTCTCCGACGGTGGAAGACGGGGGTAGGGGGACCCTCAAGTCACTAAACCCCTTCAATTCCATAACTTTAACAATTGTGACCATAATCAAATAGATTAGGGTATGAATTGAAACCCCAAGGCACCATTGAGACCCTCCATGTGCCCAATATCTAATAACGTTCCTTTGTTGGCCGCTTCATCCGCTAACTTATTGTTCGCTCGACAGATGTGGAAGAAAGAAGACTGAGAAAAGTGAGGGTTAGCTTTTATTCTTTGCATGTACCTGTAAGCTCTCGATCCTTGAGGGGCAATACCCCTTCTCATTGTTTGAATGACATGCCTAGAATCTCCATAAACTTTGAGGTTGTCAATGCTGAGGGAGGAGATCATATTGAATGAGAGGACGAGAGCAAGCCATTCAGCTTCATTGTTTGTCCTGATTCCTAATCCTCACGAGAAAGTTTCAATTTTATTTCCTCCGGGATCAAATAAGACCCCACCCGCACCTGCCACCCCAGGGTTCCCTTTGGATGCCCCGTTGAAGAAAATACTATAAGAATTCTGCTCTTTCCACCACCTGGAGAAAGCATCAGTTTCCTTCCGGATTTCCCAGTCAGAGTAGGAATGTTTCTTTTTGGACTGAAGGGAGCCTGCTCTTACAAAGACATTGCACCATTGAAACTCAGATAGGGAGAGAGGTTCCTGAGCAGATATGGTGACTCCTTTTGAGGATAGAGACTCAGCTATCATTGAAGTGGCTTTGATGGCTGCTCTGTAGCTATTGGGGTTCCTTCCCTCAAAAAGACTTTTGTTTCTGTGTATCCAAATCTGCCAGCAGATATTCATTGGGACTATATTCCATATTCTTCGCATCGTTTTCTTGTTTTTTCCTGGAAAGGAGCGACCCCAGTGATCACTAAGATCTTTAAAGGATTTTGGAAGAATGGATGTCCTCCATTGATTCCCCAAAACCTGAGCCCAAACGTGCTTAGCAAAGGGACATGCCAGAAAGATATGAAATGAAGTTTCCTCCTCTTGCTTACACAAAGTACATCTTGAAGGTCCTTCTATCCCTCTAACTCTGAGATTTTCTGCCGTTAATAGCTTATTGTGAATCAAAAGCCAGAAGAAGATGCTAATTTTAGGGATACCATCCGGATTCCAGACTTTCCCCCAGTTTTTGAGAACCGGAGTGTTAGAGAATGTGAGTTTATCATAGCCTGCCTTGACAGAATAGACCCCTGCTTTCCCCCAACCCCGTCGGTCTTTTTCTTTTATATTCACAGGAGCTTTTCCATGCAGGGAATTGAGGAAGATTTGGTAGGCGTTCCTGAGATTATCAGGAGGTCTCCATTTCTTCCAACCTTTCCAGTCTCCATTATACTTCCAATCCACTAGATCTATAAGTTTAGTGATGCCCATGTTTTGCAACCAATTACGAATAGAATCTAGACTTCTCCTTTGTCCCAGGGGGATTTCTCCATTGATTCTGTCCATCCAAATATTTATTCTTTTCCCGTTTCCCGGGATCCAATAGAGATCTTCAGTAATCAAAGTCGAGGAAGAGGAGATGAGTCTCCATATTGCCGTTCCCTTTTTTTTATTAGGCTTTTCCAGACATCTTAATCTTGAGCTTCTGGAGTATTTTTTCCTAACTACTTCTTTCCACCATTCTTTCTCTCCAGAGACAATTCTCCAGGCAAGCTTGGCTCCCAATGATTTGCTTACCAACATAGGTTCTCGTATTCCTAGCCCTCCTCTATTTTTCTTTTCTTTGACCACCTTCCAACTGATCAAATGAAATTTTTTATTTTGAATCTTTCCCCCTTGCCACAGGAATTTTCTTATCTCTTTGCTAAATGCATTCTGAATAGAAACCGGGGCTGCCATTATTGCAGAGGTAAAAATGGGCAGAGAAGACAAAATAGATTTAATCAAGGTGACTTTTCCTGCTAGATTCAACCATCGGGTGCCCCACGAATTTATCTTTGATCTGAATTTCTCTAGGATATGCAGCCAAATAGAGGAGGAAGGATATTTAAGGGAGATGGGAGTACCAAGATATTTAAAAGAAGACCAATCAAGACAGGGTTTGAAATTTAAAATAGCAGAGATGAGCCTGATGGTGGCAGGTCGACAGTTCCAAGTGTATAGATTGCATTTGTTATCATTTGTTTTGCCTCCTGAGGCCCTGAGGAAGAGATCCAGGGTAGATTTAAAATGGGCTGCAATTTGGGGTGAGGCACTGCCCAGAAGGATGGTGTCATCAGCAAACTGAGCATGGTTAATGGCTTGGACATTTCGTGCGTAGGTAATACCAAGAAGTGAATCTGAAGCCAGGAGAGAGTTAAGCTTTCTGCTAAGGGAGTCAGCCATTATGACAAAAAGGAAGGGTGAGAGGGGACATCCTTGCCTCAATCCCCGAGAGAGTCGAAAAAAGGAGGTGGGTCTGCCATTTAGAAGAGGAGAGAGCCACGACGCTCCAATGCAGGCTTTCACCCATCTAATAAAGTTTCCATCAAATCCAATTTTTTCCAGAATGAAATAGATGAAATCATGTCTTACTCTATCGAAAGCATTGGCCATGTCAAGCTTAATAGCCATACCTGCATCCTTGTTCATCTGGCTTGAATGAATTGCTTCCTGTACTAATATAATATTGTCATAAATTTGCCTGCCCGGAACAAATCCACCCTGATTAGGTGAGATGATTCTTGGAAGCAGATTCTTGATTCTATTAGCTATGACTTTGGTAATAATTTTGTAAGAGGAGTTGCACAAAGATATGGGTCTGAATCTCCCAATCGAGGTGGCTCTTTTCTCCTTAGGAATTAGAGCTATGAACGAGGTATTGGTGCCTCCTCTAATCTTCTCACGGTTCCTTGTCCAATTTATCATTCTGAGTAGATCTTTTTTCAGCAGATGCCAGCATTTTCTGTAGAAGTGGATGGTGAAGCCATCAGGTCCTGGGGACTTTTCTGGGTGTATAGCCCACACTGCTTTTCTGACTTCCTCTTCCGTTACCAAATCGGCGAGCATACTGTTGTCTTCTGCAGTTATGAGCTTAGGAATGTCCTGGCCCATTATCTCAATTTCCTCGACTGAGGGGTCCCCCTCCTCACTGTAGAGTGTCTCAAAATGGCTTTTGATTTCCCTCTTGATTTCCTCAGTATCCTCAATTTTCGCTCCATCTTCCCTCGTTAGGCTGAAGATGTTGTTTTTCCTGTATCTTTCCTTACATTGTGCATGAAAGAACTTGGTGTTCCTGTCCCCTGACTTTAACCATAAACATCTTGAGCGCAATCTCCATTCCTCCTCATCTCTTCTGGCCGCCTGTCTAATTTGTGCTTCCAAGTCATTTTCTTTTCTCAGAATGTTTTCAGTTATCTGCTCAGTTTCCATTTGATTTTGCAGAGTTTTGAGTTCCTCTTGCAGAGAAGTTATCTCTTCTCCCGATTTCTTAATGTTTTCCTTAGCCCATCTTTTTAAAACAATCTTAGTATTTTTAAGTTTGTTTTCCCAAATAAAACCTGGGGATCCTGGGATAAACTGATTCCAAATAGTTTTGACCTCTTCATAGCAGTCTTCGTTCTCCAGCCATAGCGGATTGTATCTGAAAGGTAGTGGCCCAAGGTTTCTAGGGGAGGAGAAAAAAAGGGCAATAGGACGGTGGTCTGAAGCAGCAGAAGCTAAGATTTTTGAGTCGGGCAGAAGAGGCCTACTCAGGAAGGCGGAGCTGAGAAGGAATCTATCTAGTCTTGCTGCTATATGTCCGGGCCCAATTCTTTTATTATTCCAGGTATAGTTCCCTTGCCTGGGTTTTATATCCACAAGATTCCAAGATGCCTGGAGATCCTCCAAATTCTCTCCAAACTAATCTCTAACCTTCGTGCCTCCTCTACGCTCATTTTCACTTATGGTAACGTTAAAATCTCCAGCTAAAATGCATGGAGAAAGGTTCCTTCCAGTTTGAAGGTCAATGAAGTCTTTCCAAAACTTTTCCTTCAGGCCATGTAGCGTAGGTCCATAGATGTTTCCTACCCAGTATTTTTCATTGCTTGAAATATCCTCTATTTCCGTAAAAATCCAATTTCTATTGCTAAATGAAGAGATGCATTTGAACTTACCTCTGTCCCACCAAGTGAGGAGCCCTCCCGAAGCTCCAGTAGAGTTGACTGCGATGCCTTCTCCTTTGGGCCAGATTTGGTTTAGGGATTTGAGACAGTCTACTTCTTGCATTTTAGTCTCCTGGAGCATGAGGATTGAGGGGGTTTCTATCTTCTTAATTCTTTTGAGTGCTTCTATCTTTTGCTTGCCTCCTAAACCTCTACAATTCCAGGAGACTATCTTCATTATTTTTTGGAGAGGTTAGAACCTGCTTTTTCCTTCTTTTCTTCTGATGTCCCTGTTGCTTGCTTTGAACTGGATAGGATTCTTACATGCTGGTCTAGGCTGGTTTGCTTACCCACCGCTTTCTCGCGAATCGTTTCTTGCTCCCTTACCACTTTATTTAGTTTTCTGCCCTTTTTTGTCTGGGGTTCCATTTCTTCTTCTCTGCTTTCTGAGGTTTCTTCTTGGAATAATTTTGCCTTTGCTCTTGTGACTGAACCGCCCCGAGCTTTAAGTACCTCACTTTCAGGCTCTTCCTGTTGTGATATAGCTGTTGTCTGGATTTCTCCTTCCTCTAGTTGTTTTTCTACTATTTCCTACATTCCTTCTTCCCTTGTTTGAACTGTAGCTTCCTCCGGGGCAATGTCCAGTCCCTGTTCCTGCTCTTCCTCAGTCACTGCAGAAGATAACAGATGGAATTTGTTTGCTTCTCCAGTGCTTTGTTGTTTGCCTACCGTTTCCTTTCTCTTTGGGGTTGCGTGAGGGTGGTGAGCATTTGGAGCTTTCCCACTCTTTTTTCTAACCTCATTCCAATCTCCCTCTTGATTTTCCTCCATTTCCTGCTGCTTTCTCTTAGGGCATAGCTTGGAAAAGTGCCCATATTCGTGACATACCTTGCATTTAAAAGGAATCTGTTTATAATCAACAGATTGCAAATGGTTCCAACCATCCATTGACAAGCTTATAGCTTCTGGGAGCCCTTTTTCAAGATCTACCTCTACGCATATTCGGGCACAGGAAAACATCGGGGGTTTGGGTTCTGATTTGTCGATATATTTCCCCAGCGAGTTACCGATAGCCTTCAAGTCTTCATCGTTCCAGCAGTGCAACGGGAGGTGTGGTAGCTTGACCCAAACTGGTACGGCTGAGGGAATGTCCTTCTCCGGGTCAAACGAGAGGTCCCATTTGTTGATATACATTCCTCTTGGTCCCATAAAATATGGGCCATTCCTGAATATTAAGTCCCTATCCTCCTTTTTTTCAAAATAGAAGACAAAGAATCCCTTGCCACAGAAAATCTGCTGGACTTCTCCTTGTATGAGGGGGCGCCAGTTTTTATTTAGCCACAGCTCGATCGATCTTGGAGAGGGCCATAACCCAGTAAAGTGCCCTACCAATCCTTTTTCAGAGAGCACAAGGGCTTTGCACTTCGAGGCTGTAGATCCCAACTTAACCTCAGGAATGGCGGATTTTTTAACAAATCTTGAATCCGTAGGTCCAGCCGGCTTTGAGGGCTGGGATTGTGCTGCGACCAATGAACGAAAAAGGGCATCGAGGGGTGCCCGTCCCGGGTCGGGGGGAGGATCCATGGTGCCGGTCTGCCCAAATCTGAGGCCTCTTCCGCGAACCAGTAGGTGAACCAGCTAGGGTTTTTTCTGGGATGAGCGCAATCTTATCTTTTTCTTTCACTCCTTCACCCTAAGGAGGAAACCATATTTTTATGTTCCATGTAGAAGGTATAGGTGCACTGGGGTTCATAATACCACTCCTTGCATGTTCATATTGAAAATTGTGCAAGAATATCCTATCTCAGCTGCATTTGTCAAAATTATGGAGAATCAATTTAGATGATTGTGCTTTTATAGTGCTTTTAGTGGCCCTAACTGTAGATCCTTTCCTGCTTCAATGTCTATCCTTCTCACTTTATACAATTTTGATGTAGCTATAATGCGATCTATACAAAAAATGGTTGCTCCTTTGCTGCAATTTTCTTTGTCATTCCCTCCCAAAATCCTGTGTTGCAGTGTCCTTGTAGAGGTTGTCATTTATTTGTAGCAGCAGACACCTAAATGTTGCAAAGTAGTCATCTCCTACATTTATTCAAAGGAAAATTAGAGTTTGGCTTCTACCATGCATTCAAAAAAGTCTGAAAGATCTAGTCCCATTGTTAGGAGATCAACCAGCGCAAGTAGAAAAGTAAAATGAAATATGGCATTTAGACCTTTTTGCAGACCACCTTAATAGATTGTATAATTGTTTTGGATATTCTGTTGCCTTATTATGGAATATTTTTGTGCTTATCAGTGTGTTTTGAAAAATAAATTGGATTTTAAGCATGGTTGTCTTTGGATATTATTGTCTTTTCTTAGAATTACAAATGATGCAATCTAAATGTTCATATTGCTCCTCTCCCCAATTTTGAAAGGGTTCTAGCTCAATGGAAGAGCGCCTGCCTTACAAGCAGGAGGTTGGTGGTTCGATTCCTCCATGCCCTATTGATATTTTTAATAAAATATATTTTATTATGATTTATTATGGCTATAAAGGGGGTTTCAAACTGTCTTTGTATGTTTCTATGAGGTGGGTTCTAAATCACCTTCATATGTCACTACGAGGGGGGTTTGTAACTACCCTCGTAGGTACCTACAAGGGGTGTTTGTAACCGCCCCCAAAGGTTTGTAATAAGGACATTTAGGGGGGGTTCTGAACCGCCCCCATAGGTGTCTATGAGAGGGGTTTAGAACTGCCCCTATAGGGGTCACAAACCGCCCCTATAGGGGTTTCAAACTGCCTCTATAGGCCTCTACGAGAGGGGTTCAAAACTGCCCCTATAAGCCTCTGCGAGGGGGGTTCTAAACTGCCCCTATAGGCCTCTACAAGGGGGGTTTCAAACCCCCCTTATAGGACTATACGAGGGGGGTTCTAAACTGCCCCTATAGGCCTTTACAAGAGGGGCTCCAAACCGCCCCTATAAGACTATATGAGGGGGGTTCACAACTGCCCCTATAGGCCTCTTTGAGGGGGGTTTGAAACTACCCCTATAGTCCTCTAAGAGGGGGGTTCCAAACCGCCCCTGTAGGTTTGTATGAGGGGGCTTATGAGGGGGGTTCATAACCGCCCTCGTAGGTCTCTATGAAGGGGGTTCAAAACCGCCCCCGTAGGTCTCTATGAAGGGGTCTACGAGGGGGGTTTAAAACCGCCTCCGTAGACCTCTACGAGGGGGGTCACAAACTGCCCCCAAAAGTGACTTTTGGGGTAGGTTCCAATCTCGTTAAAAACCACCCTTAAAGGGAAAAACTTTTAACATCGATGCCTTTAGGGGTGGTTTTGCCAAAACCACTCCCAAAGCCAAAACCCCCCCCGTAGGTCACTTTTGGGGACGGAAGACAACCCCCCCTAAAGGCCAAAAATGTAGTAGTGTATATTACTTAATTAAAGATTTGCAAGGCCTAGTTATATCTTTGCGAAAAAACAAGAAAACTACAAAGTGTAATTAGAAATATACATGGATTAATTATCTCTGTAGCCTATTTAATAAGTTTGTGACAAATTGACGATGGTGCTATAGTTTATATAATTGTATTGTTTCATGGTGTGCCTACATTATAGAATGGACAGTTTGAAACTATAATTTGAATATGTTAAACATATACATTAATTGTATTAAAATATATGATTTTAACTATAATTTGGATATGTTAAACATTCATATTTTTTAAAAATTACATAAATTTATAAATATAACTTTACACATTCCAAATCTTAATTGTTTAAGAAAAATATTATGTATTAATTATCTTAACCATATTGAAGTTCTAGAAGTTTATAAATATGATGGTATATATTCGAAATATGTAATTTTGTAGTAATAGTATTGATTATTTTTAAATAAAAATATATATTTTAAATATATGACTCTTTTAAAGTAATAGTATTGATTGTTTTAAAATAAAATTGTGTTTAACATAACATAATTTTAAATATATTTATTATTTTTATAAAAAAAATTGATAATCTTACACACACAAGGGAATTGACAACTGGGGCAGGTCTCGTACCTGCGTGACAGAGGGTTGATTTATGTCCACTACCATTATATCCTTAGGTGCACTACACAACCCGCAAGCACAATGCACGAGTTAATCGAGGTTTGAACTTGTGACCTATTTTCACCCTCTTTTACAATGTGTCGTATCATTTCACTTCTCAACCATTCTATCTGCACTCATGCGAACGATCATATATATATATAAATTTTTTTTTTTATCTTTATATGATAAACTTTAAAAACGTTCTCAATATTTTAAATTGATACCACGCCCATCATCAAAAGACCAAATAGAAACTTTAAAAGATAGAGAAAAGTAAAATGGTAGTTTCACTAAATAAATTCAAAAAGATATAACATTTAGATTAATGATAAAAATATTAGGGGTGGCAGGTGTGGGAGGGATCATCTTTGATTCAAGAGGAAAAATAGTCAACTCCTTTGCATGGGGACTAGGAACTAAAACGAACAATGAAGTTGAATGGTTGTCTCTCCTTCTTGGACTAGAACTAGTTTCGATATTGAAAATTTCAAGACTGATGGTCTTTGGGGATTCCAGGAAGGTAACTCAAAAGCTGAGGCAAGGATATGAAGCAAGATCCTTAAGATGCAAGAGGATTCATGAGCTCATAATTCTTAACAATAAGCTGCTCTCCATCTCTTATTATCACATAATGAGGGAGAACAATGGATTTCCTAATAAGTTAGCAAATTAAGGAACTAGGAACAAACAAGGATTAGTAGTTTATGCCAGCATGGAAATGGTGTGTAATGTGTTCCTTAAAGACAATCCTAGGAAAAAACAATTTGGAGTACAAGTTTATTGTTAGGATATTGGGGCTGATCCCCTCTTCTTCATACCGGGGGATGTGTGGCTTACTGCATGAAGGGTTCGAATCCTCCCTTCTCAAAAGGTCAAATCCTCGAGGAGTTAATAAAAGCTATGTGTCGGTAGTATTTTCTGCATTAACGGGTCAAGCTCGCATAGGTGACATTTATGGTTATTTGATGGCATCTTCAAAGAATATGAAGGAGAATGAATTGAGACAACTTCTTAACCATCCTATGGAGGTGTTGGGGATGATAGGGAATTTGGAGGACAATTCTGAGCAGTGGGAAATTTGCGATACTTTGCAGTCTCTTCCTTTTCGGAATTCGGTCGTTGCCTCCCATTGCTTCTCCCAGGAGCATAGTGAGCAGTCGTTAGCTTTGAAATATTTGATAGAGGACATGGCGGGTTGGTTTGAGGTTTATGCTTTTGTGAAAGGAAGCATGCAGGTATTTAAAAAGAATCTTCGAAGGGTATATGAAGTCATTTGCAAAGCAATGCAGGAAATCGTAGTAGTTTTAGAGGACATCAAATACATCTCAGCTCATATTACCTGTTTGGATTCCAGAATTGAAGACTTTGAAGGAAAAATGATAGAGCTTATGGGTACCATTGACATAATCAAGGAGGAAATCTTAAAGATGTCCAAGATGAACCAGTGCAATCATTTCCAGGAGTCTCCAACTGAAGGGGTTCGCCCAATGGAAGAAGCTTCGGTCTTGCAACTAGTCTATGAATTCTCAAGAAAGAAAGAATAGCATAATGTTTTCCTTACTACATAATGTTTAAATGTTTTTTTGTGTAAACAGTTTGTAAGGGTCTATCCCTCCCACAATATGGCTAGGACAAGAAAGCTTGTTTGGAAATTTGTAAGTTTAACGAAGTCCATGCTTTAGTTATTCCGACACAGGATGTAATAGCATTCAGACTACGGTTTCTTATATATATGGATGGTTGTGCACAACCTTTTTATTACAATTAATGTTTTCAGTTTCTGTTAAAAAAATATTAATGATAAAATATTTACTAAAAAGGAGAATTGGTCAGATTATTAAATAAATTCCCAACGAGGTGGGATCCATTGTTAAAGAGTGAGAAGTTTTTCACCAGTGGGAAAGGTTCAATTCCCATGAGGGCCCAGACATGGGTCACCTTGAGGTAGAGGTTGTATTAAATAATCTCATGACCCACCCATGCACACATAAGTGGATCAAAGTCCACCCCATGTCCTTCAAAATTCAACCTCCAATTAAAAAAAATATATATTAATTAAAAAAATTCTTCAAATTTCCTTTCCAATAACATTTTATTATTATGCATGTGTTATCTATCGACTCACTTTTATTTTAACTTATTCTAATTGATGTCTCACTTCTCTCTATTTTGTAAAGTTCAATTTGATTTCGTTATAATGGGTAGTGTGGTTTCTAACACAATTTAAAGATTAGAATTTTTTATGACTAAATGTGAAATTTACATATTTAAATATTTTAGAACTCTTATAAGTCTTAAATGTGCACTTAATGTTATAACTTTAAGACTTTGTTTACTTTAAAGATTTGAAACATATATATAACCAACACATATACATATATCCTCTGTATATAAGATATTTTTATGAAGAAAATAATATCATTTAATTATAAAATAATGCATAAACTTATATACATTTCTACGGGTATATATATATAAGTCTTGTAAATATTATACCCCATGACGAGTTCCATCTAGAGGCCACCATGCGTTGGGATCATGACGAGGTGTATTAAGGCCTGCACATGTGGGAGGGAAAGTGGCCAATTCCACCACCCTATTAATCATGACCCCAATTGCATCATGATTTTTTTCGGCTCTCTACTCTATTACCTTGTTCAGCTTGTTGTCTGGTTCCAAGTACGAAATTTTGAAGGGTTCATTATGGCGGCTTTCATGGCCACCCATGCCAACTTGTCTCATAATCATAGAGAAGGTTTCATATTGGGAAAGTTGCCAAGGGGAGAGTTGCAAAGGCGGTCTCTCTTTGACTGCTACTCCATCTGGTGGTGTCTCTACATTCTTTCTTCTACAACCACCCTTTCCTCCTTGATCCTCCTCCTTCTCTGTGGAGACATACCTCCTTCGTGAAAAGGATTCTCTTCAACATGCCCAACTATGGTAAGAACCAAGGAAACTAAATGAAAAACTGTGAACGACCCAAAAAGCACCCACATGTCGAGTGCCATGTGATATATGGAAAGATTCGGGCATTTTTATGAGTAGCAAGCTAGTCAACAAGCCAAGAAGCACTCTGTCCGCTTGGAAATGAGACACCAGGATGGGCATCCTAGGCCTTCAGACCAGAAATTAATGAAAGAGCTACAGGATTTGGTGGACGATACGGGCTCCTCCAAAACCCGAGAGACCCATCACACTAGAACCCTACAATTGTACTGGACAGTGAAATCCCTCTTTTGCATGGCGTTTGAGGAATGCATGGCCAAGGTCGCGCATAGAGAGACATCGGGTCCGTCAGTGGAGTCTAGGCTTGTTGTTGTGGAGAATGGAATTACACATTTGGTGCAGAACCAGGTTATGACTGATGAGAACATCAACAACAAGCTTGATGTGCTTATCAAAGGGGTCCAAGGGAAGGAACCTACTCACTCATTGATGCTTCCCAATGACCTTGTGACTGGTCCGATTGCTGCTACACGAGAGGTAAAACAAGAAACCTCAATATCCAATCTCTCGATGGTAATTCTCTTTGATGATGAAGTGAACTAGCAGACTTCGGTCTTATGGGTTTTGTTATGTTTTAAGGCTATGCATCATGTTACGCTAGCTATTAGCATACTTCAGTTTTGAGTACATTTCGGTTTTGATTATGGATACCATAACCCCCAGTCTATGGGGGAATCCTATGGTAGATTAGAGGTTCACACAACTTTTAGCATTCTTCTAGTTACCTTTAATTACTGCATCTATACTCTCATGAACAACAAAACCTATCAGGCCATCAGTCGGTATGCTTTTGATATGTACAGTTATTTTTTTTAGTGTAATATAATACCAAACTTTACAAACAAAAAGTCATATAAATCTTATATTTACAGTTTATGTTATAATTATAGACCTATATTAACATTAACAATTTGAAAAATAATATAAACTACTCATATATATACAACTTTTATAAAAATATTATAAATTAAATACTAAATATCATATATTTCACTTTCTTACATGCATCTTCAAATCAACAATACATAATAATTTTTTCCCAATACCAGAGTTGCTGATTCACCCATTACTCATGTGCCACATTCCATATAAAGTGTCACATTCCATATAAAGGAGAATCTTAAAAACACTGAAGAAAAAAAGCCACATTATCTTCTTCTGTTGAAGGTCTTTGCATATGCAATCAGTATAATGTAATGCCTAAACTTTGACCTGGTTCTGCTAAAGGTGTTTGCATATATGATTAGTATAATGTAATTCCTAAACTTGGGTTATAGCCTTTTTCCCTTGTATTTGAAAAGGGTAAGCTGGTTTCTACCATTCTCTGGATTTGTGATCAGTATAATATAACTCCTAATAAAGAATGTGATCAGAATAATATAACTAAACTTGGGTTATAGGGTTTTTCCCTTGTATTTGGAAAGGGTAAGTCAGTTTGCTATCCATCCAAGGTGCATACATATGTAACTCCCAAACTTGGATTATAAGGGTTTTCTCTTATATTTTGAAAGGGTGAGTCAGTTTGCTGTCCATCAAGGTCCATACATATGGAAGTGGTACATTGACAGATTGCAAGCATATAACTAAAATCACATAAAGAAAGAAGCTCATTTTATGAAATATACCGCAAATGAAACTAAAAAGTTTTATTACTGAGCGCATTTGAAGATCACATCCTGCCAGAGAATTCGACTTAATTATGAGAATTCACCTTCTCCAATTAGACAACTCTGATATATGATCAAAACAATGGAAACAAATAATGGAAAAACCATCTCTTCAAATACTGCCGAGGTCATCAAAACTCCATGCCTGATTTAGACCACACAAATATAAAATAGCACTGGAAAAGTTTCAGACACAGAAGCAAATCTCTAACCTGTTCATGCAGTCCAGTAATGGCAGCCAGAATGTCAAATTTATGACTGAGAAGAAGAAGATAGTAAATGGAGCCATTGGCAAACATACTATAGAGTGCAGAGTTAACAATATCCATGGCACTCCACAGAGATAGATATATTCAAATCCATTGGAGGATTTGTTTATCGTCAACGCTGCACTCAATGATGTGGTTGCCATGGCTAGCAGGAACAGCTTGAAGCTTGGCCATTCTTTGGATACCTGTTAGATTAATAACAAGCGATTCAAATGAATATCCATTTGTAATGGTAGGTTATAGAATGTGGTAGTACTTCTCCACGAGTAGCAGTACAGGAAGTTCATCGGCGTAGTACACACAGAGATGTCACAGCGAAGCAATAGTACAGCTTCATTCCGTTAATAATAATGTTGGTTTTATATATAAAAACATGGGTCCACAGATTTGGTGTTGAATATGCCCATTCCCAACAACTGCTTCAACGTTCAAAGTGACTGTTGCACGTCTCTATGGCGCATGGCCGCGCAAGTCATGGTATTTATTTTTAAAGTTCATTAGTTAATTGTGGACAAACCCAAACCCATCCATTTGGCAGAGGAAGGAATCTAAACGTTTGACAATTTTGTAAGTCTGATTTGGCAAATAGAAAAAAATTTAAATATGGATTTTGTGTCGTTTAAATTATGTTTTTAAAACAATTTTGTAAGTTTGATTTGGCAAAAAGAAAAAATTTTAAATATGGATTTTGGGTTGTTTAAATTATGTTTCTGAATATATAAATGGATTTGGCACCTCAAATATCCGAGTGTATATTAGTTAAGTAAATTTAAATACTATTATTCTAAATCTCAAAGTTTTTTGACTAGATTTTGCTGAAAAATGTTATCTAGAACTAGTGAAATTGTCTAACGTTTAGACTACACGTTTAGGAAAGTACATTTTTTGGGGAAAAGAAATGAATTATTTGGTTTTTGTAAAAAAAAAAAAGATGATCAAAAAGCTTAGAAAGAAGTGTATTTAGGTTTTAGAAAGAAGTGTATCTAGGTCACCACAATTTTGACATGTCAAAAGATTATGAAAGTATGGATTGGAGCAAAGATTGTGGAAGTGCGATCTAATGTGGGTGTATGTAGGGCATTATATGATTTGAACCTTTTTTCTTGGTTTCTATAATCAACGTATACAATTTTTTATTATTTAAATTGTATTTTTTAATACATGAGTAGATTTAGCTCTCTCAAATACTTTTATCACACATGGGCTATGCAATTTCAACAAGTGATATCTCTGCAATTCTTGCAACATGAAATCCTTGCAGGTAGCATGTTTAGACTATTTCAAAAAAATTAACCAAGTAAAGGGTGCTTAGTTTTTAAGTTAATTTTGAAAGTTATTTATGGATGGTTTGGGGAGGAAAACCATGTGGAAAAATTGTATTTATGGGTTAGTCAACAAGTTATTAATGAATTTTGTTTAATTAGTGTGTCTTATTTATATTTGTTTCTGTATATATGTGTGTGGGGGTTATTAATGTCTAGTGAAATCAACTTTGATCTATCAAATTAAGAAGTTTTGAAATTGTGCTTTAATAAAGATGTAGGTAAGATATTTTATGAGAAATTAATTGTCATTTTCAATCTTTTTACTTTCACACAATTAATAATGAATTAAATATTAAATATTTTAAATTTCATCTCTAAAATGTTGCCTTAAGTTTAATACATAAGTTAAATGCTTTAATCTTTATGTATGAAGTCTTGCCTCATATTTAATGCATGAAACATGGAATATTAAATTTCAATTCCTTTGTGAAACACTAGTTGTGAAAGTTTTATATTTTGTTTTATTAGAAATTTGGGCTTTTGCCATGGGCAAAGATTTAATTGGTGTAAGTTGAAATAGGATGTTGTTTTGTCTATTTATTAATTTTTTTAAAATTTAGATGTAAATATTTACACATAAGTTGAAATAGGGTGTTGCTTTGTCTATTTATTAAATTATTAATTTTTTTAATTTGAAAAAGCACCGTTGTAGTGATTACAACATATCTATTTTCTTTGTATTATGTATTAAAATTGGAAAAGAAAAAAACAAAGACAAAAGTAATATAACAACTTCAAAAAATATAATATACTTTTTATTTATATTAATATTGGAAAAAAAAAGTAACATGATTACTTTCTTTTGTTATGTATTAATATTAAAAATGGAAAACAAAACAAAACAAAAAGATATAACAAATCCAATTGTATTTTTTTTGGGTGTTAGATTAAATTGGTATAAGTTAGAGATAAGGTGTTGCTTTGTCTATTTATTAAATCATTAAATTTTTTAATCTGTAATAATATCATATCCATTTTCTCTATATTATGTACTAACATTGGAAAAAGATAAAACAAAGATAAAAGTAATACAACTTTAAAAATATGTGCTATAATTTTTATTAATCCTTATGGTAAGTAGAGACTATTGTTTTCATTTAATTCAATTATTTTATGAATAATATTTAATTTTTTGGCATGTCTAAAGTACAACTATAGTTTTGGTTTTTTATTTTTATTTTTTTATTTATTTAAATTTTTGTAGGAATTTCTTTGAAATTTAATTGGTGTCATACCATGAAAATCAAGATCAACAAAATTGAATAAATTTTTTTTTTCCAAACATTAATGCATGGCAACTTCCCTGTTCTTTTCTGATTTTTCCAATAGTAGTTTCCAATTTTAAATATGTTGATATTCCTGCTTTTTTTCTCATTCCAGTCCCTTTTTTGGCTTAAAGGAAGGAACTTTTTTGCTTTTTTCCATGCATTATGACCATCCAACTAGAATAATACTATCCACAAACTTGGAATTGTCATCTTAGTTGTTTGTATCACACAGTGTTGTCCAGCATAAACTCACTTATTAAGGTTGCAGATATTGTAGACTCAGCTCTTTTGGGTAACATGAAGGTATTCTAAAAATTTTTGATGCAGCTGTTTGGCAAATGGAAAAATTATGTGCTCAAGAGACTTTTATTGATGTACAAGAAAACAATAGAGAATACATGTGAATTATTTTGAGTACACATCTTATTTTTGTGTGCAAATCAAACTATTGAATTGTTGGTGGTGATTACATTTTATGTTGCCAACAATTAGGTCTTGCTATATTCATTATTATCAATATTTATGTTTCTTTTCCTTTTAACAAACTAATGGTTTTTAATTTTTTTCACTCCTGCAGGTTAGGGTTCTTCCATTGGGTGACAAATTTGTTGTTTTATAACTAAATTGATTTTTTTCACTCATCCAGGTTGGGTTTATTCCATTGGGTGACAAATCTGTTGTTTTACGACCATGAAATAATTTGGAGGTATCATCAATAAAGTTGTAATACCCGAGTTGTTAAGCCTCGTACTTATGATATTTTATGTGACCGTGGACTTATGTTCTTTTGCATGTTAATGTGATTGTGGACTTGATCATTGTTTGATGATGTGACATTGGACTTTGACACTATTATTAATATTAATGTTATTTTTGGCATTGTTGTTATCTTTGAATGTTGGCAAAGGAAACTAAAAGAGTATGGGAGACCATGGATCTCACAATGTGAGGGGGAATGGGAGACATCCCTAGAACCTTAGAACTTGTGGTTGGATGAAAGTTGTCCATCCTAGTTCATTGTGTGCCTAGGTAACATTAGTAGTGTTGGTCACCCAAACATTGTACCAAGGAACCTATTTTTTATTTGTATGGACTATGGAGTTACTATTGTACCTTATGTGTACCTTAGTGGGCCCCTCTTTCCTAGTGCACCCTCCTTGGGAGAGATTCTCTCCCATTTATGTGTTTTCTGTCATCTATGATCTCTCTCCCTATATTCTAGGAGTTGTAAGCTAGATTTTAGCTTCCACAAGCTAGAATTTAGCCTCCACCTCCATAGTGCACCCCACTCCTCTATTCATGTATATGCTCCCTATTTATGTGCTTACAGGTCATTTATGATCCTATTGGTCCCACACTCTCACCTCACATGACTAGTGCGCCCTCCTTGATATATTCTTGGCCTCCACTCCTTGGTTTTTGGTAACTCATCCTCATGATGCTAATCCAGGAAAGGGAATCTCCTAACTAAGACACCACTCCACTAATTCGAGTTAAGTCTCCATGATGAAGATTAACCTTACATCTCTCTCTAATTTGATTTGATCCCCTTGGGTTAGATTTGGCCTCCTTGTGTTATAAGTTCATATGCCCTCTCCTTGTTGAAGTTAATCCCGAGCTTTGGATCACTTAACTTGTGCTATCTCACTGTGTTGTGAGTGTGGAAAGTCTTGAGACTATATGGGGATTTTATTGAGACTAGGTGTTTGATGCAGAATCCTTGAGAGGAGTAGTCTGTTGTCCATTTCAGAGAGTTAGTTTGGTGGATTTTCACCACCCGTTGCTTCCATATCATTCTACTAGTCCATTTTCTCGCACATGAAGCCAAGAAATGGGACCGTGACCCCATAGGTAGTGGAGATGGGCATGAAAGTAGTAGTGGGAAGCATTGTGTTTCTTGGAAGAGGTAGTTCTCAAAGTTTCCAGACCGTGTGTGCCTCTACCTGTGGATCTGTGGTCTTAGCTCAAGGGTAACCTGTTCAAGTGAGGAAGGATTGAATGTGTCTATGGCTGGTAGGAAAGTTGTCTTGCTACAACCAACTACCATTAAAGATAACTATTTGTTCATATACGTATTTATGTTATTTGACCATGTTTATGTGCCATGGAGGCTTAAATGAATTCTAGATTTGTTTATGGATTATGTGCTAGGATTTGTATGCATGGTGGATGGCTCTCAATACGTTGCATTACCATAAAAATCCTCTATCCTCTATCGTTTCTCTCCTCCTTCATGGTTTATGAATGTAGCTCTCACTGTGGTGATAGGGGTGCAACCATAGGTTCTTTTTTGCCAATTTATGCTCATTTTTAGGTCATGAGACCTATTCTGTTGCGTTTGGAGCAACGTTTCCATTAGGAAACACCTTTTGCTCCACTATAAAATCTTTGTGAATGACCAAGTTAAGACTATTTTGGCTAGCAGTGTTTTCAACACTGAAGGGAATGCACCTTGTCTTCTGATTAAGAGAACTATTGTTGCTAATATGATTGCAACGTTGCAAATTTGATCATGTTGTTGCAGATCTGATCATGTTATGGTAAATATGATTTGTAATGGTGATTGATGGTTGGAGGGAATGCATGCATTCAATCTAAATTATACTAGTGAAAGTTGGTTGTAGGGGACAACCACGGGATTGATTTTGGAGGTTGTAGTTGGAATCCTGTTCCTTTTCCTTTGCTTTGATTTGCGTGGTTGTGGCTATGTTCTTATTCTATTCTTACTTACTGCTTAACCACTGCTATCAATACACACATCATGGAACTGATAAGTAATCCTCATATGGAAGAAAATTATTATGCGAGCAAACGTTAATTGCAATACTTACTACTCATGTCCATTATAGCTTTACAAACTGATACATATTATCAATTACTTGAATTAATTGCATATTCGTGATCATACTAAAAATTCTAAAGTACCGTCCATTCATTTCACAAAATACAATGTTGATATGTTTAATAAGTATGCACATTTGTGAAATGTCATGTTTAATTTTCATGCACTTCATAAGGATAAGGCTTGTTGGCCTAACCTTAGGCCACTTTATTCCACCGTGTAATATTCAATTTAGCCTTTTTCCTAGACCTCTAGTGCCTTTGGCCTTATTTTGGGGTCAAGGACGCCACAAAAGTTGCTCTCAAATGTGGAACAACTGATATTACTATCCAAGGTAGAAAAAGAAGGTCTATTATCAACTACAAAAAAATTTGGTCTCTCTCTTTCTAAAATTGAAAGCTTGGGCCTTCTTTCAAAATCCGAGGACCTATGTATACTTTTATTAGCTATTGATCCTAACACACCTAGAGCTCTTCTAAATATAGCAATAGCTCTTCTGATTGCAGGGATATTATGTGCCTATTTTGTTCCTAATGAATCAAGTTGGGAAGTAGCATTGCAAGTTGTAGTAGCTCTGTTGTTTGTTGTTGGTGGGCCAACAACATTTGTCGGATCTAATTTGGTGTCAAAGTTGCATAAATCAAGCTAAGAATCAAACTAAGTATTTATTCATAGTCATCATTATTTCTATTTGGGTTTATTGAATTGAATATTCCGAGGTAAGAGGTGTGGTGTGAACCTTTTATAGATCATCCAATTAACTGATTTTATATTTTTTGAATACTTTCATTCTATCAAACAACGGTCTCTGTTCTCATGCATTTCTATTATGTATTGACAAAAAGATTAGAATCAGTTAAATGATTTTTAAACTTTGTTTCTTCTTTCTCCTCCACTACTTTGAATGCAAATTTTTTACCCACAAGTGAATCTATTGGATTGATGTGGGGATACACAAAACTCTGAGTGACCAGAGGAAATTAAAACCTTTGTTGGATATCCTTCGAGGATCAACTTATATGATGTCTTGATTATGCTTTTAAAATAAATGTTATGATAAGTTGAGTATGAATGCAGACCTCCCATTGAAAAAGTGAATGCTTAATAAGCGTGGAATTATGTTTGAACCTTAAGCTTTGCCAGCTCGAAATCAAGATTAAATTAAAATGTGTGTTAAATGTAATTTAATTAATAGTCGCTACTATTATTGGGCTTTCCGAAATACCTTTTTTATCAACTTTAGAGCTACATGCAAGTGAATTGAAAGGCCATAGGAGAGAAGTTGAAAATAATTTTAAGACAAAAGAAAGATGGGAAGGTTTATTATACCTTTTGAAGGCAAGTTATATTGTTATCGTTTCTTAATCAATTTAGTTTGATTTTCAATTAGTTATAAATATTTCAAAAAGTTAATTTAAAGTTTGTAAATATTTTGTAAAATTTAAATATTAAAGTAAATTTTTTTAAATTAAAAATTAATTTTAAAATTTTAAAAATAGAAATTATTATTTTTTGATTGGTTAATATTTATGAAAATATTATTTTTAACCGAATTGTAGAAAATAAAATAATTTATAAAAATAAAAATTAAAAATTTTCTACCATCTACACGCTGTCCTCTAAATTTATTATTAACATTGGAAATGAAATTTTAAGTGTCAAGAATAAATTAACAAATGAAAGTCAATTTAAACTAAAATGTTTTAGTCTTTATGGTTATTAATACCTCCGTATGAGCATAGAAGATATATAAAACTCAATGTGACAATGATGGGATAAGCGTTGGCTTTATGAAGCTAAAATAAATAAATTATATATATTAACTTATGGTTTCCATTGGTAGGGAGAACAATGATAGGGCATCCAAAGTATGCTTGAGGTAATATCGCTCACCGTTATTTCTAGAAGGCACTCTCGACTATCACTTCAAGAATTCTCTCACTATACAAAAAATCAATATGTAAAATTTTATTAAAGTTTATATACTCTAAATATAGCAATATAGCTTAAAATGGGAAAAGAGTTGATACTAAAGTAATTAGTGTAATACCATTGGGTTTATTATACCTGCTGAAGGCCTTGCAGGTATATTGTATTCGATATGCATTGACTCACAATTAGTTTACCGTTGACTAATCTAATTTTTCAATTTATTGCGTAGCCGACGGCGGGCTTATTGGGAATGAGAAATTTATTTAATGCATTCTATCTACGTAGGTCCATGTGTTGGATGGGAGAGGTCTCCATCGCCACCGCCTCTGTCACCCCACTGCCACTACTACCGAGTACCGCCACTACCACTGCCTCTGTCACCCCCACCGCCTCCACTGCCACCACCTTTGTTCCCCTCACAACCTCTTCATAGTCATCGTCATTGCATCTGCATAGTTAGACTGAAGGAAAAATTGGCACCGCACAGCGATCCCAAGCGATGCGCTCAAGGCCAATATGACAACCCTCGGTCCCCTGGGTCTTCCGGTGTTGAGCATCTTATCTTCCTCTTCTCTGTAATTGCTTCCCTAATTTCAAACAAGCATTCGAGCATTTCTGGATCCACGCCGGCGGAGAGCTTTTAGAGAGGTCAGAATATGACAACCCTCGGTCCCGTGGTTCTTCTGGTGTTGAGCATCTTATCTTCCTCTTCTCTGTGATTGCTTCCCTAATTTCAAACAAGCATTTGAGCATTTCTGCATCCACGCCAGCGGAGAGCTGTTAGAGAGGTCAGAATCTGGTTCTACCAGTGTTGAGCAGTTTATCTTCCTCTTCTCGGTAATTGCTTCCTTGATTTCAAACAAGCATTCGAGCATTTCTGCATCCACGCCAGTGGAGAGCTGTTCGAGAGGTCAAAATTCACATGGTATACCTGCACAACCATCACCTTCATCATCTATAAGCTGTAATATTTAGAGATTGCTAACCTATATTACAATGCCTTCATCGCCATTTTTAAGTTGTAAGTTGTTCTCCTTTTTTCTATTACTTACTTGTAAATCACTGGTATTTGTTTCAGGCAAGAAGTCCTGGGGACATGTACCATTAGCTTTTTCCCTTGCCTTCCTATACGTTTAGCATTTACTTAGCACAATTCCTTTCCAGTAACGTACCATACGTTTAGCATTTACTTAGCACAACTCCTTTCCAGTAACGCACTAGATGTAAAAAAGACCTAAAACCTATCCATAAATGCATCCATTGCCTAATCTGACCTAAAACCTATCCATAAATGCATCCATTGCCTAATCTCGAAGAAAATGGAGGAGAGTAGAGAATGTGGATATTCTTTATTGGAGTGACTTCCCCCAGAGAGGATGAAGGAAGAATATGCATCTCTGGGATTAACCCTACACGCATCAATCTCACCTAACTAACCTATCAATCCCAACACTTGGAGTAAAGACAACCCATACACAGGCATATAAGAGGAAAGGCAACCCATACATAGTAGCCTAAAAAACCACCTTACCCACCAGGAAAGATGATCTACTCGGTTAGCTGGGAAAGATATCAATTCATTCTCTTAAAACAGCAACAAAGAAGACACTAACCCATTCAAACAAGGGAACTTATTGGACAAACATTTATTTATTCAATCAAATTTGACTCAGCATCAAATCCAATAATTGGTCGGGTCTCAGTAGCAGCGTATATAGAGACTTCCATAGCAGCGATTCCAGTTTAAGTTGAATCAGCGCCAACGAAGGCATAAGTACATCCAACAACAATAGAATAAGCATCATAAGCATATGAATTGCGTCCCGAATTCATAATTGTGTGTTTCAAATTCAAATTTAAAGTTTCAAAAAACAAAAAATCAGGCGTAGCTTGGCTTACAAAGAATCAAATCAGATTAGATAAGAGGAGAAGATTGAGCATCTCAAAATTCAGATGCAGAGGAAAATATCCACTACACAAAGTCGTACCATAGTGGTCATCCCTTCCACTTTCCAGCAAGAAGAGGCTGATTATCATCAACTAAGAGGACAAAGAACATTTACACTATTGTGCTCTCTTTAGTAACTATTTCATATGAATTTTGTTGCAAAGAAAACTTGGTATAATGGTCATTATAACGATGAGGCGCAGGTAGATATGTTGCAGTTCTTCAACTAAGGAACGACTTGATATTAGATGCACTTGGGAATCAATCAGATGACAGAGTCTGCTATACAGAGATACAATGCACAGTCCAAGTCATGGAACCGTTCAATATTGATTCCCAACTTTGATATTGTTCTATTGTTCTTTCTGTCAGGTTAGCATGACGGAAATTTACCAGCACAACGATCGTCCATTATCAACACATTTTAGTTGTAACACAACGTGTTTGAATAATCTCACATGCCAATCAATGCATCAATCTGAAACACATGTCGGTTGCAACACAACGTGTTTGAATAATCTCACAGGGCCATCAATGCTAGGAAATAGGCAATGCTAATGGACGACCATGTTAATTAATTGGTTTTGCTTATGTTTTAGTACGTGTTAAAAAGTTATGACATATTCCAAAGAAATTTATATTCCCAATGAAATTTCAGAATTTTATTGTTCTATATACATGCAATATTTTTACAGGTTCGAATTCTAAAATTTTAAAAAGTATTAAGGGCATAAAAAATTTCAGAGCAAGTGGTGACTTGGAAGTAAGATGAGGTAATAATATTTTTAGAATGAACAATTCGTCGATATGTGTTTCCATCCGTTCTTTGTGGGCGACTCATCCCCATTCCATTATTATCCATACCCGTTACCATTTATAGTGAGTCGTTCCTCTTAGTTCCCATTCCAACCGGTTAGTTAGCTTTGGAGTTTTAGTTAGTTGGAATTTATTATATTTACATCTACCTCTACTTCTTGTAGTTGGTGCTTTTTCTATTTCATAAAAATATTACAGCATTTATTATTCTATATGCATATAATATTTTTATAAGTAGGACTTGCTACAATTGGCATTGTTAGTCACATAAAACTATTAATTGACACGGAGCCTATGTTCTTTACACCACCCATGTACTTTTTAAATTATAATAACAAATGTCTCATTCAGACTTTTTAAATTATAATAACAAATCTCTCATTGAGATTTAATTCAAATTGAGTCTTGTTTTATTTTTGAATTGTTTTCTTTGACCTTAATAAGCTTGGCTATTGCTTTGAATTTTTCATGTCAATTTTGTTATTCTCATTTTTCAAAAATATTAATTTATATAATAGTTCTAAACTTAATAAACTTAGTAATTGGTTCTTAACTCACGAGTATCAACCAACTCACATCATTAGCAAGAAGGAATACAAACCATTGGCAATATTTAAATAACTAACTTTCAAACCCATCAACTAGCTCAATTAGCCAATGCTTTTACCTACGAGTCCATCCTCGGCAGGTATCCATTGCCATGCAGCCTTGTTTATATAGTCATATTGTTACTCAACATTTTTAAATAAGAAAAAAAAAAGTAAAACTTAATCATAAAACGTCTTACATTAAACTTTTATTATAGATGTGGAAAGTAGGTTATATTGTTGTTGTAGTAGATATAATTAAAGTAAAATAATTTATAAAAGAAAATTGAAAACTTTTTTTTTTCAACCGAAAAAAAAACTCCTTGCTATTCAATTCTGAATCAAAGAAGTTACAATCATTTTGAAAAGCGGGATAAACTAGTAGGAATTGACAGTCTCAAAATTCCAACATCCATCATCGATTTACCAACCAATGAAAGCTAAAATACTAAATATCACTAACATCCAACTAAAACTATGGACAGCTAGAGTCCAAGATCTCAAAGTGCACATGGCAAGATAACTAATTACACAAGCAAAAATAAAGGAAAACTTCATATCCCCGCATCCTCAGTATAGTCGCCACCTATAGTCTTCAATTAAAACTAGGTCTTTGAAACCACGGAGATGGGCCCATCCTTCAGAAAGCTTCAACCCGGATTTGGAGAGTGTATCTGCTTTCCTATTGTAAATACGAGGAATATGAACAAAATGCATCTCCTCAAATTTTTCAATCAAGTCCCGGATATGGCCTTTCCAATGAAGTAGGTGGGGGGTTTGGAGTGTATGTAATCCCTTGAGCCAGTTAATAACAGTAGAAGAATCCCCGGCTAGCTGAAGTGAATGAATATTTTTTTTCCTGCCCAACTCAAGGGCTCCCTAACAAGCCAGCAATCCTGCCCGAGTATTTGTACAAGTGCTGCATCCCAAACACAATTCAAAGTGAACTCCCTGGAGAGACTGTAAGTAAACCCTTACTCCACATAATCCACCCTGTTCTGCACCATCAAAGAAAATAACCAGCAAACACGGAAGGAAAGAAGGGAATCGCAACCCCACTATTTTAGGTTCCTTCCCAGCCACTGGGGCACCACTAGCAAACGACATCACCTACTTTACAGCACCCATGAATGAGAAAACTGTATCACCAAATAGGATAGAGCATCCATACCTCCACAACGCCCAAATGAAAAGAGCTGGAAAGTATATACTTTTCCTGTAAAGCATGTTCCACTGTAATAAGTTCTCTTCCAGGGTATTTGCAACCCAATAGACCACCACCTAAAATCTAGAAGTAACTTCGTCCCAGATTTGAATGGAAATTTAACAAATAAATGATCCACGGTGTTAGCTGCACTGCAACAAAAAGAACAAGCCCTCGGTCCACCACCCCCCCTATGCTAATAATTTTCACCAGTCAATATACAATTCTGTAAAGTCATCTAGATGAAGCATTGTATTTTAACTGGGATCTCCCACTTCCAGACTGCTTTGTGCCACCACTGCTGAGGAGGAAGAATTGCAGAATTTACAATAGAAAGATATTCCCTCAAAGTCTTAATCGCCCCCGAGGAGTTTTGAAAAACCCATGCTAACTCATCGTTATTGGCCTGTAGCTTGATACCGGCATGTTTTAACTCAACAACATAACCGTTCCATACTATAGCATCTGCATCGGTCAAATTTAAATCCTCAGCATCGAGCCAGGATGAGGCCCCATTTGCCTCACCAATTCCTTTCAATGCCTGATTAATAAAATATATACCTTTATAATGAATACTTTGAAGAGTCTGCGCAGGAATGGTGAGCCCACGAGTGGTTCCCAAGATCGGATCGATCCCAATCCTGCATTGGAATCCATTTCCCACTTTCCAAAAAAGCCACCGTTTAAGTAATGGCATAGCTTCTGCCAGTCCGGCCCAGACATTAGAGAAAATCCTGGGTTTAGAGGTGTATCCTCTGATCCACTCAATAACAGGAAGAAGTTTTAGGTATTTGTCTCTAATAATAGAAACCCACAGACCAGTAAAAAAAAGTGCACGCCATAAACTTTTCAAATGTAATGCACTATTAAGCCAGAAAATATTCCTGACCCCCCAACCACCCTGATCCACAGGTAAAGACACTCTCTCCCACACCACCAAATGAAATCTATGCATCTCTGGGACAGACCTCCACAAAAAATTAAAATATAATTTCCTTATCACATGCAGGATAGTCTGAGGCACATTTGCAATGGTAAGCCAATAGATTGGAAAAGTAAGGAGGACCGAGTTTAAAAGAATCAATCTGCCACCAAGAGTGAGTCTTCTAAAAGTCCAGGAAGCCAGTCTTTTCTCTATCTTATGTGTCAGCCACTGCCAATCAGCAATTCGATAATCGTTGGGCTTGAGAAAAGTACCCAGATACTTAAAACCTCGATTTAAATCCTAAGCCTCCAATGGAAAGCAAGTTCTGATCTGATCTAGGCAAACATCTGAAGTATTTAAACAATAAAATCCAGACTTTGGATAGCTGATAAGCATTCCTAAAGCAAAACAGAAAAGGTCCAAAATGGCTTTGAAATAGTTCCATTCTCCAACAGACCCAATACCAAACAGCAAAACATCATCAACAAAGAGAAGACGGGTCACCGAGTGATGTGAAGTGACCTTAATCCCGACCAGATGCCCTTTAGATTTTGCTTGAAGTATAAGTTGGCTCAACCCTTCTATGGTCAGCAAAAATAACAATGTTGATAGGGGACACCCCTGACGCAAACCCCTCGAAGCCTTGAAGAAAGAAGTCGGGATTCCATTAATAAGTACAACAAAATTTGCAGAAGTGACACAACCCATGATCCACTGTGTTTCCCTATAATCCAGACCAGAGTTGAGCAAAAGAAGTCTAAGGAAAGACCAATCCACCATGTCATATGCTTTAACCAGGTCCAATTTCAACACACACGACTGAAGTCCAGACACCTTCGCCGAATGAATGGTCTCCTGATCCACCCCAATCGCATCAAATATTTGACGCTGATGTAAGAAACCAAATTGTTCCTTCGAGATTCCACGAGACAGTCCTTTCTTAATCCTATTTGCAATCGTTTTTGAAATAATCTTGTAGATAAGGTTGCACAGTGAAATAGGACAATAATCTTGAAAGGACAACGGATTCGAAGACTTTGGGATTAATGTAAGTAAAGTGGCATTTACTCCTCCCGAGACCTTCCCACTCCCCTTTGCCTCCTCCACCAACTTCACCAGCTCAGGACCCAAAAGATCAAAAAATTGAAGGAAAAATTCCCTGGACCAACCATCTGGTCTGGGGCTTTTATCCTTCTCCATACTTTTCAGTATCTCTTCCACTTATGCTAAAGTGACAGGGATCCCTATAACCTCATTATCTTCCTCAGAAAAAATTCGAGGCATAACATTCAGAATTTTAAACTGAGCCTCTAAATTGCAAACCACAAGTTTAGTAAATAACTTGGTAAAATACTCAATAGCTTCATTTTCAATTGCAGGTTGAGTGGAGACTTTATCCCCCAAGGAAGTCTGAATGTCCCAAATGGCCTTCTAATTTTGTCTTTGTGCTACATAAGAGTGAAAAAAACTTGTATTCTTGTCCCCACAAGAAATCCATAAAGCTCGCCTCTTGAGCCTCCACAATTCTTCTTCTTTACTAAGCAATGCTGCTTTTTCCACTTCTAATGCTCAAATATGATCCAACATCACTGAGTTAGCAGCTCTAATCAGTTGATCCAGATAGTAATGCTTAAGTTCTCCTTCAATTCTGCAAAGATCAGCCTTAAGGGCCATTTTTTTTTATGAGTCCAAGGATTCACGACCCCTTTTAATGAGCGGAGAAAGTTAGGAAGCCTGTACATAGTAGACCCCAACCCAGTCTTATAATGCTCAACCCAATGTAGCTTAACCAGCTGCACAAAGCTCAAATCATCAGCCCAGATTGGGAAATACTTAAAAGGATAGCAAGAAGAACCACAGTCAGCTCCCATCTTCAAAACAATAGGCATATGATCAGAAATAAGACAATTCTCCACCCACGAACTGCAATAAGCCAATCCAGAATAGAGTGTTTCTTGGACCAAGAAATGATCTAATCTTTTAGCCACCGCATCCTCCCCTTGTCTGCCTTTATTCCAAGTAGGCAAGAATGGGTAGGGAGCCACATCAACAAGCTGATGTGAGTCCACTAAATGTTTATACCAATCAATATTCTTAGCCACCCTAGCCCGGGTTCCCCAAGACTCCCTGGCCGCAAGAGTAAAATTTAAATCCCTAGCCACGATAAGGCCTCCAAGATCCAGTAAGCCACTGGCCTCAATACTAGTCCAAAAATTAAATTTTTCACACACAGGTCCATAACAGTTAAAGATATGTATCGACCTATTTAGCTCTCTACTTCTCCCCACCAGTAAAATGCCACCCCCAGTACAAAAATAAAGAAAGTAAAAAATATTCGGGTTCCAAGCCGAAATTAACCCACCCGACAGTCCAGTAGCATCAATGGAGCAACATACCCAATATGGAAGTAGATTCCAAATCAAAGGCCTCGCCTTATCACCAGCCACCATAGTCTCTTGAAAAAGTACCACATCAGGACGAACAATTTCCAACAATCAACGAAGAGCTAGCCTTCTGGGGGCGCCTCCAACCCCTCTCACATTCAAAGATAAAACCTTCATGGTGTAACAACCATATCGGCCGACAAAGCTCTAAGTGGCCTAAAAAAATTCGAAACCAGTTCCGAAGAACCCAAGTCATTGCCAATGGAAGAAGTAGATCCCGGATCAAATTCCTACAATGCATGCGCTAAATATTTTTTCCTTCTACCCCTTGCTTTTGTCCTCAGAGTTACATTACTAGTATTCAGTACAGGACTCAAAATAGGCTTCGGTGCACCTCTAAAAAGTTTAATAGGGTCACTAAAGAGGCCATCCGAGAAATTTGAAGATGTAGGGAGATCTAAAACAGGGGACACTTCCAGGGGAGTAACAGAGTTAGTAACCCCCAAAGTGAATAGGGTTTCCTGTTCATCCCTAAGTAGTTGTAAATCAGAAAGCAAAGGAGGGGCAGAATGCATAATATGAGTGTCAGTATCCCCAAAATCCGATGATACCACCCTCACTTCCTTCAAAAGCTCTCCTCCGACCTCCTTCCCATCCATAAGAATACTACTAGTAGGATCCAACAGTCCTCCTTCGACCAATAAATCCCTCCCTAATACATCAAGCGAGGAGAGTTCTGAAGCTGACAGTGTATTAATGAAAACTGGGAAAAGGAGTTGAAGTTTCTCCCTAAGGGAAGATGTAACACCAGGTTCAGAAATAGTTAACCCTGTATCTCTGGCACTATCTGGATCTGAAGTAATAACCCCAACAGTTTCCTCACCTGACTCATCAGAGGAAGAAAGTCTACAGACATTCTTAAGGTGACCCGCTTCTCTACAGTTAAAGCAATGAAAGGGAGTCTTCCAATAATCAAGTTTCTGAGGAATAACCCTGTTTCCCTAGCGGATATTAATAGAGTCAGGCAGTCCTAGCTCAACATCAATTTCCGTCAATACCCATGCCGTCCTCTTATCCTCGTGAAATAATATTTGTCCTCAAAATAAATAAACTTCCCAATATGGTTCGCCAGACTAATAAAAACATCTCGAGCCCAAAGTTCCAGTGGGAATCCTTTAAGGAGAACCCAGAAGTGATTTCTCTTTAAAGTCTCAGTTATAGGGTTGAAACCTGAATGCCATTTCTTCAAGCATAAAGAACCCTTCCCAATCATCCAGGTCCTCTCCAAGATCATCTCGGCATGTGCATCTTCAAGAAAGTGGAAAACAATCTACTTATTGATTAGCAAATGAATCCTCAAACAGTATTTTAATATTGGCTTCCACTGGGTAGAGACCCATTCCCAAATCTCCTCCCTATTAGTGTTTACAAAACATAACTTCCCAACCAATGCTCGTGCCGACAGACTAACGACCCTCCCCAGCTGAACATCCTTCCCAAGTGTCATGTCTACAGTATAAGCTCGTTTTTTAAGAGCTTTCAAAGAACGATTATAGCTAACCTTTCATGCTCTGCTCCTAGAATGACCTCACCACCTCTTGGGAGTGCCTCTAGTTCAAATACATTTCTCCCATAATCCTCACCAGAAAAATATTCATTTGAGGAAGAAAAACCACATAGTAGGGAATCCATTTCCTGTTCATGTTGTGCACCACTTATGTCAACGGACAAAACCCTAGAAGCCATATGAATAGTAAAACCCAAACAGTGACAGAAGTTGTCCAGGGAAGGATGGACAATGGGGTCCAATCCCAACCATAAACCCTAATAATAAAATGAAAATGTAAACCCCAAGGGCACTACCAAAGAACAAAGGGTCCCCCGAGTATCCCAAAACGCATATGAGTGTGTGCAGAACAGTATAATACAAAGGGAGAGAGCCAAACAAAAAGTTAAAATCAAGTAACCGAATCCTAGGTTTATTCCAACTTTTTTACAGCGTGGTTGGTACTAAAGTCCTCCTGAAAGAGGACTGGACTCCACAAGGAAACAATGTGTAAAAGGCTAATACTCCACATTGTTACTGAAGAAAAATAAACTTACCTAGACGACTCCATCATACTGAGTCTTCAGTCAGCTCTACATTACATTCTTCATTACAGTCTTACCGTCTGCCTGGTGGTTACTATACTGTTACAGTCTTCAGTCACAAAATAAAAATAAAAATTGATATGGGATGTGCTCGATGTTATATATATATATATTGATGTAATTAATTTCTAGTACCACCATTGTTCAAATAGTCTACATCAATCCCTCACGTATCTTTCAGAGTTAAAGTTTTTGCTGTGTTTGGCCTTAGCCTTTTAAACTTTTTATTGGGAATATTACACACTACAATCTGGTTTCCATGCACACATGAAGATCTCAAGTCCTTAAACTATAACTTAATCTAGTACGTCCCCGACGTGGCTATCTTTCGAAGTTAGAATTTTTTACTGTGTTTGACCTTATTTTTTTAAATTTTTAATGGGAATATTACACACTACAATCTGGTCTCCACGCACACACAACGATAAGATATATACATATCATACCAGTTTCAGAGCAGCTGTGGATTGAACCCGCTCTGATCCTGGAGGAGTCATATACTCTGATCCTACGAAATATATCTCTCTTTCAAGTAATGACATGCTTTCGGTAACTAGACTCTAGATAGAATCAGAGGCTTCATAAGCATTTCCTGGGGAACCAAATTAAATACTTTTATAATTAGCCTTGTGTCAGAGGTGTTAAGGGTTCCTGCCCTGCTAGGATTCATGACTTTATTTAGCGGAGTGAGGTTTCCAATCCTTAAACTATACTTTAATTGTTATATTATGATATATATAAAAAGTGACCAACTTATCCTTCAAAAGTTTGAAATAAAAATTAAAAAAATAAGTTTTGAAATTATAAATAAAAAAACAATTACTTGTGAATTTTTTAATGATTAATTAAAATGTTAATTATATTTAACCTATACACTATCATAAAAAAATCTATTTTTTGATAATTAATTACAAGTTTAAATGTTATAGGTGATTTATTATAGAGATTAATTTATGTTAAAATTAATATTTCTAAACTTATATAAGCATCACATACATATTAATGATTTCCAAATAACTTTAACTTGATTGTGTATTGGAAATATTTTGATGTCTATATTTTTGGATTTGTTGGACAACCTTTTTTTACAATTTTGTTGCATAAATAAAGATAGAAAGTTATAGGATTGTAATTGTACAGCCAAGTATGAGGGAGATCTTGTAAGGTTTGTGGAGTAGCGTTTGTCACCATTAATAAAATGTAATAAAAATATGAGGGAGATCTTGTAATGTTTGGCCATTAATAAATGTTTGTTGAGTATGAGGGAGATGTTGTAAGGTTTATTCCTAACATGTAGGCCATAAAAACTATAAATATAAGAAGTAAAAAAGATAAAGAATATGTGACATAAAGAGTAGAAACATAAGAAATAAAAGAAAGAAGTAAAAAATATATTATAGTAGCCATAAGAAGTAGAAACAAAAGAAGTAGAATAAATACTATAGACAACAAACAAATAGTCTCAAAAAACACAAGATGCGTATTGATTTGATTTATTGCATTGATTTAAACAAATGCATTGTTTTTTTTGTTATTTACATCTGTAAATTGAATTCATCAATTTAATAAAAAATGTTACAAAAAAATATATTATAGGCTACATAAAAAGTAGAAATATAAGAAGTAAAAAATATAAAGAAGTAAATAATATTATAGCTGACATAAAAAGTAGAAATATAAGAAATAAAATAAAGAAGTAAAAAATATATTATAGTAGACATAAGAAGTAGAAACAAAAGAAATAAAAAAATAACTATAGCGGACATAAGAAATAGAAAAAATATAAGAGATTTGAACCTTAATAAAAAACATAGTTACATTGATTTCAACCATGCCTAAAACAAATATTACAAATATAAGAAGTAAAAAAGATAAGTAATAGCTGACATAAGAAGTAGAAACATGGTTGCATTGATTTCAACAATGCTTAAAACAAATATTAGAAATATAAAAAATAGAAACATGGTTGCATTGATTTACAAAAAATTACTATAGGCGACATAAGAAATAGAAAAAATAGAAGGGATTTGAACCTTAATAAAAAAAATGGTTGCATTGATTTCAACAATGAGTAAACGGCCAAAACCGATCCGAAAATCCATACAAAACACATCAAGAAAAACATCAAACATATCAGAGGTTGAGAGAGAGTGAGGATTAGCGGTTTGTTTGTTCATCATTCGACTGCATTTGGCCATGGAAAGCTTTCAGTGGGGGCGGTCACCCTGTTGCAGCACGGAGGTGGCATGCCGCCTCAGATCATTATATCTACAGATTCGACCGGAGATGTGGTAATGGGCACTAGTGGATCCAACGAATTGGAGACCGGGGTTAAAAGGAGAGCGGGTCAGGGGGGGTGCCTCCTGAAAACCCTTACAATTCCTGCCATCCAGGTTATTCTGACAAGATCAGAGAAAGGGTGGAGCTCTGGAATGAGAAAGCTTTGATCGAAAAATTTGTGTAGATTTGGCCCTATGAAAAAGACCTGGTTCAATGGATTAAGAGCAACTGGAACCCTAAAGGTTATTATGACCTGCACCTGGGAGCCAAGGGTTTCTTCACCATTATTTTATTTAATGTGGAAGACAGAGATAGGGTTTTAGAGGGAGGCCCCTATTTATTTTTCTCTGTCGTTCTATATCTCAGGTCATGCAAAGAAATATTTAAACCAGAGACGGAGGATATGAAAGTGGCCCCAGTATGGATCGGGATTTTTTTTCTTCGTTGTGAGTACTGGGATCCGAAAATCCCACATTAGACATTGGGAATACTTTGGGGGAATTTGTGAAGGTAGAAGAGCAAACTAAAGTTCAAAGGTATACTTCCTGTGCTCAGATCTATGTCTATATGGATCTGTCAAAAGATCTACCTGAGGCAATCAGTCTGAACTGGGATGACGAAGAATGGATCTAACCTCTTGATTATGAGCAGTTCCCTTTTAGGTGTTGTCTTTGTCATGAGTACAGTCATTTTGGGAGGAATTTCCCTAAGGAACCTCAAGCTTCTGGCCCCTCCAGTTCCACTCAGGAAGACGAGAAAGATAAGGAGGTATTCACCCAGGTGCATAACAAGAAAAAGAACAGACGGTTGGATTAGTAGAAGAAGGGTAAGGAGAAGGTTGATAAAGGGATTGCTAGCAAAAATCCCTTTCAAATCTTGGAGGAAGCCGGTGAGGACAGCAAGAACGGAGGGGAAGAGAAGAACCTTAAAGGTAAAACCGCTGTGGAGTCGGAGAATGAGTTAGCCCAGGTCATGCCTCCTTTGGATCAAGCAGTGATCATGGAGGAGGATGGTGACGAAGAGATGGAACTAGGCAAAATTGACCTAGACGAGATTGAGAAAGAATGTGACAAAAAGGGGAAGGGCTATGTTTCTCGAAGACAATTGGAACTACTCAAAGAGGAAATTATAAAATCTAAAGCCAGTCAGCAACTGGGTATTTCCTCGGATCGTCACAAAGGAAACAAAAGGAAACCTCCAGAGGAGGAATTGAAAAGAGGTAGAAAGTCTAACAAGAAAAGAATTGCTGAGGTGGGGGTGAAGCTCATAGAATCTGGTCAGTACCCGACAATAAGGGCAACCTTTTTTGAAGTTAACAAGGTTACCCATTGAAGCTCATGCCTTGGAATATCCACGGGTGTAACCATCCGAGGAAGCTAAAGACTCTGGCAAGGAAGATTAAGCAGGAGAAACCTGATGTGCTATTTTTACAAGAAACGAAATGTAATTCAGAAACTATGGAAAAGGTTAGTCAATATATCTGGAAGGGTTGCAAAGTAATGGTGACGGATGCTTCAGGGATGGAAGGTGGTCTTGTTGTTCTATGGCAACCTCATTCAATGCAAATTTCAGATTGGAGAGCCAATAAAATTTTTATCTCTAATTTTTCTATCTTAGGTTTGGGGGTCAAAGGCACCCTGGTTAATATTTAAGGACCAAGTGCCTTTCCCCACAAATAGTCATTTATAAATATTTTGTCATGGTTGGTTGAGCAGGAAGCTACGGCCTCTTGGATAGTTGGAGGTGATTTTAACCTTATTGCCTCTCTCAATGAGAAGAAGGGAGGAAGAAGGGTTGTGGATAGATTTCAAGAAGCTTTTCGACAGCTTTTGGCTCACAACCCTTTTATAGATGTTGAAACTGGAAATGGGTGGCACACGTGGAATAATAATCATGGTGGAATTCACCTTGTCGCCTCTAGAATTGACAGATTCCTGATCACCGAAGACATTGCTCGGGGTACAGGTGAGGTAAATTCCAGTGTGTTGCCGTCAGTGGGCTCTAATCATTGGCCCATCTCCCTGAACTGGGATTGGTCAAACATGACTCTTTATAAGCCTTTTAGGTTTGAGCGATTCTAGCTGGAGCACAAGGACTTCAAAGATTTGGTGGGACACTGGTGGCAGGAGCTGGTCCCCCTTGAAGGTACTGGTATGTTCCAATTTCAGAAAAATATCCAAGCTCTTAAATCCAAGATTCAGACCTGGAACAAAGAATACTTTTGTAACATCTTCCAGGATAAGAAAAAGCTGATTGAGGATTTGGAGCATACTCACCGTAAAGGAATGGCTGAAGGGTGGGATGATGCTTTAAGTGAGTAGGAGCAAAGCTTGCTGGAACCACTTGAAGCTAGGGAAAGATAGGAGGAAATATATTGGAAGCAGAAATCCAAGAACCAATGGCTCTAGGATGGGGAGAAACACACCAAGTTCTTCCACAACGTTGTCGTTCAAAATCGTCACAGATCCAAGATATTCAAAATCCGAAGAAGTGATGGTAGACAGTTGGAGACTAGAGGAGAGATTAAAGACGAACTAGTTAATCACTTTGCTATTGTCTTAAGGGAGGATAGGGTTGATCGAAGTAATGATATCTCTCCAATTAGTCATCTCATCCCCAGACTGGTCACCAGGGACCATAACGAGTTGCTGAGCAAACCTGTCTCTATGCAGGAAGTTGAAGAGGCTATGAACTAGATGGCTTTATGGAAACTCTTGGTCCAGACTATTTTACTACTAATTCCTTCCACTTCTTCAGGGATATGATCAAAGAGGAGGTTCTTGCAACTGTGGAGGAATCACGTAGAATTTGTGGGGTTTTAAGAGCTTTTAATGCTACCTTCCTTTCCCTAATTCCTAAGGAGGAAGGAGTTGATACCCTTGGTAAGTATAGGCCCATATCCCTTTGTAATGTTATTTATAATATCATCACTAAACTGATTGCAAATGAGCTTAAACCTCTACTCCCCATCCTTATCAGTCTGAAGCACTCAGGTTTTGTTGAAGGCAGGAAGATTGTGGATGGTATCATTTTGGTTCAAGAAACTATTCACTCCCTGAAACTCACTAAGAAACTTGGTATGCTTATCAAATTGGATATATCCAAAGCCTATGATAAGCTTAATTGGAAGTATATGCACAACATATTAGAAGCTTTCGAGTTTGACAGGAATTGGGTGAACTGGATTATGAATCTAGTTTCTACCCCCTTTCTCTCTATCTTACTTAATGGCTCTCCTTCCAGACTCTTGCAGGCCTCTCGGGGTATTCACTAAGCGGACCCCCTTTCTCCCTTTCTCTTCATTTTAATGGCTGAAGGGTTGAGTAGGCTTCTGCAGAGCTAGGCTAGTGAAGGAGGGATCAGAGGGCTTCAAATTCATGCCGGTATGGACAAGCAAACGCACCAAGAATTTTTTGATGACACCGTGCTAATGGGGCACCCTTCAGTCCAAGAAGATCGATTCTTCAAAAAATGCTTAAATCTTTTTGTGAAGGCCTCGGGGCTCGAAGCTAATCTGAATAAGTCTCAAGTGTTCTTCTTTAACACTGCGGGAATCACCCAACGTAACATCTTGAGGATTTTTGGTTTTTCTAAAGGTTCTCTTCCCTCTAAATATCTGGGTGTTCCCCTCACGGAAGGTATCATTCGTAATATATCCTGGAAAGACCTGATCGACAGGATCTAGAGAGGGTTGGTCAGTTGGACTCTCAGACCTTGAAATCTTCCGAGTCGTTTGATTCTGGTTAAGTATGGTCTCCAAGCAATGCCTGTCTATCTCTTTTCGATGCTCTTTGTGCCAAAATCAGTCCTAAAGGAAATAAGGGGTATTTAGTGATCTTTTATCTGGGGTGGCAGGGAGGAGAAGTCCAAGTTTTCCTTGGTTAGCTGGGAAAATATTTGTAGACCCAATACTAACGAGGGCATAGGTATCAGAGATCCTGGAATTCTTAGTGAAGTCTATGGGTCCAAAATATGGTGGAGATGGTGCAATTACAAATTGCAACCTTGGGCTCATCTATGGCATGTGAAATATGCCAAGGAAAGACCAATTGAGCATCTGATTCGTTTCAACGAAGTTAGGAATGGATCCCATATCTGGTTAAAATATTTTTTTGGTCGGTCTTTAGTCCAAAACCACAGCTTTTGGGAAGTTTATAATGGTGACTTAGCTAACTTTTGGGATGAATCGTGGAATCAGCTTCCTAAGTTGGGGAATGATCGAAGGTGGCAGAATATTCGGGCCAGAGGGTTGGCAGAAGGAAGAATCAAAGTTTGTGATTATTGGTCGGAGGACCAGATCGATGGGCACAAGAAATGGACAGATCATAGATGGATGGTGGGTTTAGCTAATGATGAGGATCTTCAAGCTTTTAAAACCACCCTCTAGGAGAGTTTTATTCACTTCAAAGAAAATCCTAATAAGATCCGTTGGGGATATAATCAGAAAGGAATTTTTAGCATAAAGGAAGCTTATGACATCAGAATTAACAGTGAAGAAGGGGACAATAGCACTTGGAAGAAGGTCTGGAGGATGAATGCCTGGCCAAAAATTGTTTTCTTTTGTTGGTTGGTTGTATGGAGAAGTATTTTGACTTCTGAAAATCTGAGGAAAAGAGGGATCCATGTTCCTTCTCGGTGTCCCTTATGCCTCCTCTCTAAAGATTCCTCGGGGTACTTGTTGGATAGTTGCTCCTTCATGTCACCGTTATGGGAAAGAGGGGAAATAATCTTCCAGATAAGTAATTGGGTTCGATATCACCTAGACCAATCCATAAAGGAGTGTAACCTTAAATATTTCTGGAATCCGATCATTCTGACCTTGTGGCAGATGTTTCTTGGGATGGTAATGTGGAATGTTTGGAAGGAAAGGAACAATCGTGTTTTTAGGGACAAAAAGATCGAACTAGAAGAGATATGGAGGAGGCTGGTAAACAATATGCAAGAAACAATAAGAAGTATCCCGTGGGGGGACAGTGACAGAGACCTCTCGGAGGGGGATCTTCGCATTGCCATGGGACGAGGTCTAGGCAGTGCTGATCTGGATGGTCTTCACATCAAATCCAAGGTGTGTCGCCCCTTCGGTCTGAATTTTTGGTCCCCTCCTCCACAACAGGTTTTCAAAGTTAATTTCGGTGGTGCTTCTCGTGGCAATCTGGGTGTGGTAGGCTTTGGTGGTGTTTGCAGGAATGCTTCGACTGGTATTATCTTGAAAGTTTTTTTCGGCTACTTAGGCCTTGATTCGAACAATTCTACTGAATTGGAGGGTCTCATTCAGGGCATTCACTTGGTGATCCGCAGAGGGTGGTTCCTGGCCATCCTGGAGGGGGATTCTCATGTGATCATCAACACGGCTAAGAAACTGGCTAGCGGCCAATCCCCGGGAATTGCATAGGTTGGAACATTTGCATTCCCTTGTCACCAGTCACAATGCCATTCTGTTCAACCATGTCAGACACGAGGCTAACAAGGTCGTGGACCTTCTGGAAAACCAAGGTATTGCTGAAGGTGGGGCCCTCACGGTTGGTTCCATGGAGGACTTTTAGCATGACACTTGGGCCATGAATTGCTGCCACCTTGCTTGCACTGACTTTGATACTGGCAGACAGATGGTGGATGGAGCCTCGCCTTCCCACAAGCACGACAGGAGATGGTTAGGAAGGTTTAATGGGGATTCAAATCATCAGGGCATGCCTCATGATGAATGACACATATCCTCATTTCTTCTTTCAAAATGAGTACGAGTGAGTATAAAATCGGGCCAAGGATGAGTGAAAGTTCTACTCCGTATTAGACTCCGGATTTGATAATTAGTTTCGTTTTAATGGTTGTTTACGGGGAGCATATGTCCATGATTGCAAAGCTGTATGAGTTAGAGGATGAGAGAAGCATTACTAGTTTGCCAATTATGACTTCTCTGGATATATATCACCATGCAGCAGAGTGCTTTCCTGGTTATGTTTGTATCTGCGTTCGGGTTTTTATTCTTCGTGTGGTTGGTAAGTTATCTTGGGAGTGCCTCTATGATAGGTTCTCTTTTGTTCATCCGCCAGATAGTTTCAGAGCTAAGGTGATGGCTCCTCAGCATCGTGTTGGTTCTGAGACTGTCTCGGGTTCTGGTTTTGGAGGGCCGAAGGGAAAATCTCATCTTTCTATTAAAATGGGTGGTGAGAAGGGTCGTGTCACCAGGGCCCAATATCGGTCTCAAGAGGCCACTCTGTTCTTTCGCGAGTGCATTCCTTCTCTGGTCCGAGATGATCTAGAGCTCATTGAGAAGCAGTTGTGGGATACGGTCTAGACTATTCGAGTCGAAGACCTTCGCCAGGAGGTTGAAGAGTAGGTGGTCAACCCGGGCACCACTTTTGGTAGAGCGTCAGCCTACGAGCATATGATTATAGTATATTGGGTTATAAAATTTACTAGCCCATGTCACTATGTCTAGCTTCAATAAGAACCAGGGCGATGAGGATCCTGTTCGTTCCTGGAAGGCTCACAATGTTGATTCCCGACTCATGCATCTCAAGATTGATGCAATTGCTAAAAGGTTGGGCCTGTCGTTTTACTATCCGGGGTTGGAGGAGGCCAAGCAGGAAGATCGCAGCACTCGGAGCAAGCAGGATACCGCGTAGAAGAAGCAAAAGGACAAGACTGAGGCTGAGAATGATAAGGGAAAGAAGAAGGAAGCGAATGGAAACGACGATGATGTTGTTTTCTGATTCTAGGTATGCTATGTCTGGGTTTTTTTCATTTACTGATGGCTATTTTTCTTGTTTATTGGCTTTATAGTATGGCTCTAGTTGTTGGCACTCTCAGCTTTCTCTTGGGTAGGATGTATCTAGGTGCGGGGGTTAGCATCGAGGCTAGTCTGGTGATGGGTCTCTTTTGGTTTTAATGAAAATGACTCTGAACTGTAAGTCAAAGTTAGCTCTCTAAGAGCATTTTGTACTTGGTTTCTTTTCAGTAATATAGTTTTTATTTACAAAAAAAACATGATTGACAAAAAAAACAATGAGTAAAACAAATATTAGAAATATAAGAAGTAAAAAAGGTAGAGAATAGCTGACATAAAAATGATTTCAACAATACGTAAAACAAATATTAGAAATACAAGAAGTAAAAAGATAAAGAATATCTGACATAAAAAGTAGAAACATGGTTGCATTGATTTCAACAATGCGTAAAACAAATATTAGAAATATAAGAAGTAGAAACAGGGTTACATTGATTTAAAAAACAATTACTATAGCGGACATAAGATATAAAAAGAATAGAAGGGATTTGAACCTTAATAAAAAAACATCGTTACATTGATTTCAACAATGCGTAAAACAAATATTAGAAATATAAGAAGTAAAAAAGATAAATTTGCATTGATTTGAACAATGCGTAAAACAAATATTACCAATAAAAGAACTAAAAAAGATAAAGGATATCTGACATAAAAAGTAGAAACATGGTTGCATTGATTTCAACAATGTGTAAAACAAATATTAGAAATATAAGAAGTAGAACATGGTTGCATTGATTTCAAAAAAAAATTACTATAGCTAACATAAGAAATATAAAAAATAGAAGAGATTTGAACCTTAATAAAAAAACATGGTTGCATTGATTTCAACAATGCGTAAAACAAATATTAGAAATACAAGAAGTAAAAAAGATAAAGAATAGCTTACATAAAAGTGAGAAACATGGTTGCATTGATTTAAACAATGCGTAAAACAAATATTAGAAATATAAGAAGTAAAAAAGATAAAGAATAGCTGACATAAAAAGTAGAAACATAAGAAATAAAAGAAAGAAGTAAAAAATATATTATAGTAGCCATAAGAAGTAGAAACAAAAGAAGTAAAATAAATACTATAGCCGACATAAAAAATAGAAAAAATAGAAGGAATTTGAGCCTTAATAAAAAAAATGGTTGCATTGATTTCAACAATGCATAAAATATAAAGAAGTAAAAAATAGTATAGTTGACATAAAAAGTAGAAATATAAGAAATAAAATAAAGAAGTAAAAAATATATTATAGTAGACATAAGAATTAAAAACAAAAGAAGTAAAACAAATACTATAACCGACATAAGAAATAGAAAAAATAGAAGGGATTTGAACCTTATGTCTAATCATCTCACTACTTAACAATAGACAACAAACAAATGTTCTTTAAAAACACAAGATATATGTTGATTTGATTAGTTGCATTGATTTCAACAATGCATTGTTTTTGTTTTTTACATGTATGCATTGAATTTATCAATTTAATAAAAAAAAAATGTTCTTCAAAAACAGAAGATGCATATTGATTTGATTCGTTGCATTGATTTCAACAATGTCAGCCATAATAATAGTTAGATTTGATAACTAAATATAATTCCAAGCAAAAAGAGTTTTGAACCTTGGTCTCTAGGTTAACACAAGCCCAATAACCTTACTACTTACCAATAGACCACACACAAATGTTGTTAAATAACACAAGATGCATATTTATTTGATTCGTTGCATTGATTTTAGCAATGCATTGTTTTTTGTTATTTACATTTATACATTGAATTTATCTATTTAATACAAAAACTATTTGCAATGATTTCAACATATTTATTTATTTTTTCTATTTTAGGGTATATTGTGGATCCTCATGATAATATTGCAAATAATGAAGATATTGATGATTAAAAAAGAAAAGTACGACAAATGTATAGAAGAGAAAGAGAAAAAAAAAAACATTAGAGCATATAAAAGAACCTAGAAAACACGACCGTGAACTAAAGAGATCATGAAGAAGTGTTATTTGTGCAAAGGGATTATCAAAAGCATGAATGGCAGATAATTTCAGGGTTATATAGGGTTATATTATTGTTGTCCATTAATAAAGAAGTGGAATGTGAGAAGATGCCAAAGGGAGAAAGAGTGGAATCAAGAAAAAAGGAAGAAGAAATATCAAATTTGATCACATTGTAATATATTTGATCAAATCCCTTGAGGTGCAAACCTTTGCTTTCCTTCACTAAAAAAAAGTGCAAACCTTTGCTTTAACAATTCACTCATTCCTTAATACTTATTACTTACATTAAGATAATCCTCATAATTCTATCTATGTTTTCAACTTAACCTATTCCTTACAATGCTGATCAAACTCTAGTTTTGTGTCATCACCCACGACTGGAACTAGCCTAAATCAAAATCCTAGGCTCTATCAAGCGTTAAGAGGGATCAAATATCCCGAGGTGAAAACCTCTCCTCAAAAATCTCCTTGAGTGCAATACCTGAGAAGAGGTTTGCACCTCGGGAAATTTGATCCCTCTCGACGCTTGATAGAGCCTAGGATTTGGATCTAGGCTGGTGTATGTAACAATTGCCCAAACGCTATTTAACTTGCATCTTTTAGTTGATTCAAAGCATGAATGTTAGGCTTTCTTTGTTCAATTTAGTTTTTAAATTAGCTTTGTTATTGTTTTTATTCTAATTTTTCTTTAGAGGTACGTACTAAGTAACTTTGTTATCCCAATTTTCATGAATTTTGATGTAAAAACTAAACAAATCATTCTTGTAAATAGATGAATGTATTTACCACTGGGCGTAGAATAGATGGTGAATAAGTGTACTGTTAAGGAAGTCCTTGCGAAAGGTCACTTCCAAAAAAAATAGATGAATGTGTTTGATTTAACAAACATGTTTAATGTTGTGTTTAAATATTTATATTTATAAATATAAAATTTTAATTTTGAAATATCTTTAAAGTAAAATCCTATAGAGTAAAATCTTTTTATAATTATTAGGAACGTTAAAAGGTATAATACAAAATCCCACTAATCATTGACCAACAAACCCACTATTATGCATTGACCACTAATGCATTATTTCCCTAACTATTATGGTTGACTATCATGGTTGATTATAGTCAAATATAATAGATTATAGATTAAAGTGGAATATAATTATCCATGATTGATGTCACTAACCCACTAATTTTTAAGTGGCTAACCCATATATCCTTTAACCATTGTCCAACTAACCTCTTATAAAACAAAATAATATATCTTAATAAACAACTTTAGGAGCTTATTACTATTGTTTCAAACTTTTCTTAGGAGGCAAATACCAAGCAGCTTGTGGCTAACCCATACATCCTTAAAACATTGTCCAACCAACCCTTTGTAATGCAAAATAATCTATCTTAACAAAGAAATTTTTGAGCATTTTACTGTTTTTTAAAATTTTTCTTAAGAGGCAGGCACTAAGCAACTTTGTTTCTAGTGTCACTTATTTGGTTAAAGGAATCGGATCCCCAAACTATAGCCTTGACATTTTTCTTTGACTACATATCGGCCATACAAGTGGCTCGCATTTAAAACTGAGGAAAATAATTTACTTTCATTGGTGGATTGTCAAATGATTTAACGAGTATCAATTAGCCATTATGATGGGAATTCATTGTGAAATTGAAGCATTTGATTGCTAAGGGCATTCATTGGGCATCGAAAATCAATTTATCTGCTTAAGATATCATGGCCAATGGCACTTTGATGGATGATGACCTTCATTCATGTTCTCCTACGTCTATCACAGTGGGATAGAATTTTTTCTATATACCTAAAATTTAAAAAGAGGCGTCCTCTCACCAGAGTTTATTTGTGGACCAGAGTTCATAGTCTTTGCTAGAATTCTCCCTGATTTCTATGTTTTTGGTTGTACCCTTTTCACTTGTGCCTCCCCACATTTCTCCTTCCTCTAGGCGAAGGTTCAAGATCTAGGCGTCACATGGAAGTCTTGCTAGACCATTTGGATGCTTAAGCAAAGAGCTCTGAAGGGAAATTCAATGAGTTTGAAGAAATCCTTAAGAGAGATTCGTCACATAGATGGGAATGGTATAATTTGTCAAAATTTAGGTACCGGAGAACAAACCACCAATGCAAGAGACTGTCAAAGTTAAGAGTAAGAAGTGGAATGCATGGACAAGAGAATGGGAAGGGTCTAGAATATAGAAACACAACCACATTCCTTCCTATTTGGCAGAAGAATAACACCATTAATAATTCCACAAATACAAGCTCACCTTTAAATTTAAATGGTGGCATGGCAACATAAAATATTAGTTGAATAGTGAAAACCTATCATCTTTTAGTTTTTAAAATTTATAATTCCTACATTTACTTGCAAATATACTTTTTTTCAAAAAGATTTTTTTTGGCATTTTCTAAACCTAAATTAAAATGCTTACTTTCCTCGAAACGAGCATTTATAAATATAAATAATTTTTTGTTGGATTTGCATTTTTAGTCTCTGCCATAGGAAGAGACTATTGTTTTCATTTATTTTCATGGAATGACATTTACTTTTTGAACATGGCTAAAGTGCAACTATAATTTTTTTTTCTATTTATTTAAATTTCTATATGAATTTATTTGAAATTTGAATGGCTCGATACCATGAAATCAAGATTAAAAAAAATGAACCAATTTTTTTTTTCCAAACATTAATGCACGAAAAATTCCTTTTTTTTCATATTTGCCAATAACAGTTTTCGATTTTAAATATGCTAATATTCCTGCTTTTTTTTCATTCCCTTTTTTGGATTAAAGGCAGGGACTTTTTTTGGTTTGTTTCATGCATTATCGCCATCCAGCCAAAATAATACTATAAAAAATCTTGGAATTGTCATTTGGCCTGGTCGGCCTACATAAGTGCTTAGCGGTTGGGTACAACCATTAAGTGCTATTAAGATGAAAAGTCACAAAACCTGGCTGCAGCATCCGAGGCTATTACGAGCACATAGCTCTACTTGTCAGATCTCCCAGGAGCACATTACATGTGACCATCACAAAACCTGGCTGAAGCATCCCAGGCCGTTACGAGCACACGGCTCTACCTGTCGGATCTCCCAAGAACACATTACATGTGATCTCACCACAAAACCTGGCTGAAGCATCCGAGGCCTTTTTCATCCTGTCCAGATCTCTAGGACTTATTACATGTGACCCATCACAAAACTTGGCTGAAGCATCCCAGGATGTTACGAGCACAAAGCTCTACCTGTCGGATCTCCCAGGAGCACATTACATGTGATCTCACCACAAAACCTGTTTGAAGCATCCCAAGATGTTACGAGCACACAGCTCTACTTGTCGGATCTCTCAGGAGCACATTACATGTGATCCACCACAAAACCTGGCTGAAGCATCCCAGGTTGTTACGAGCACACAGCTCTACCTGTTGGATCTCCCAGGAGCACATTACATGTGGTCCACCACAAAACCTGGCTGAATCATCTGAGGCCTTTTTCATCCTGTCCAGATCTCCCAAGAGAAAATTACATGTGGTCATGGCAAAACCTGGCTGAAGCATCTTAGGCCTTTTTCATCCTGTCCAGATCTCCCAGGAGCAAATTACATGCCATAGGACAAAACCTCGCAAGAGCATCTCAGGATGTTACGGGTACACAACTCTGACCTGAAGATCTCCCAGGGCACAAATTACATGTCCTCCCAGAGCAATGTCTCGAAAGAGCATCCCAAGCTGTTACGGGTACACAAATCCGACCTATAGGATCTCCCAGACATGCTCATTTGCACAACCTGATCCACGGCCACAAAGTATCATCCTGATACTCACCATACATCATCCTGATGTACACATGATCATCCTGATCATCATCACTGCATCATCCTGATGCATGTCATCTGGAGAAGCTCGTCATCCACGATCATTTTGATCATACAATGCATCCACCTGATGCATACCAAGTATCTACCGGATACATATCATCATATACAATGTATCTACCTGATACATACATAGATACATGATGCACACAATGTATCCATCAACATACATGATCTACTTGATCATATCATACCTGATACATATATAGATACATGATCCAAGCATCCAACATGATGCGTACATACATAAATGTAAATAATCCAACTGATCATACAGAGCAGAAACTAGAACATCATCCTGATGCTCATCATCCAGCACTTACATCCATATCCATGTGAAGGATCCTCCTTCCAGCATGCTTGGAATGGCTCCAGCAAATGTGTCCATCACTTCTTCCTCGAAGTGTCATCAATCTGAAGAACACCAAGCCTCTCCCTGAAGTACGCGAACTTCACTCTAGCTAGTGGCTTCGTTAGCACATCTGCAATCTGCTCATCCGTCGCAACATACAGGAGCTTCACTGCTCCTCTCTGCACCATATCCCTGATATAGTGGTATTTGATCTCTATGTGTTTCAACCTGTCGTGGAACACCGGGTTCTCAGACAGCTTCACATAACTCTGGTTGTCACAAAAGATACCAGTAGTCTCCAGTGGGAGATCAAATAACTCTGACAGTAGCTTCCGAAGCCATACTGCCTCACAACTAGCTGAACAGGATGCAACATACTCTACCTCAGCTGTACTCAGTGCTACGCAGGATTTCTTCCTACTAAACCAAGATATCACACCTGATCCCATACTAATGTAGCATCCAGATGTGCTCTTCCTATTTGCAGCACTACCTGCCCAATCTGAATCAACATAACCCTGCAGGTTAAACTTTTGATTCGCTTCATACCTGAGCCCATAATCAATTGTACCCTTCATGTACGTCAAGGACCCTATCATCTGACGATACATCGTGACATCAACCGGATCAGATGGAGCATCACACAGAAGCTTTAGGTTCGATGCCATAGGTGTGGCCATAGCCTTGCAGTCCATCATCCCGAACCTCTTCAAGATCTCTACTGCATACTTCCCTTGTCCAAGGAATATTCCATCTATACTCTGCCACACCTCCATGCCAAAAACAAATAGTGCATCATCCCCAAGTTCTTCAACTCGAACTCGGCAGCAAGCTTCCACTGCATGTCGGCAATCAATCTATCCTTACCTGTTACAAACAGGTCATCCACATAGTAGTATCACTGGATTTCCTTCTTCAACCTTGTAGTAAAATTTGGAATCCGCTTTACTCTTGGTAAAGCCCAAATTGGATAGAAAGATGTCTATCCTACCATACCAAGTTCTGCACATATATGACTCCCTGTCATGTGTCTCAGAACCAAGTGGCTGCACCAAATACACTTGTTTTTCAATTACACTATTCAAGAAAGCTGTCTTGAAATCTATTTGGTGTATCTTCCTTTTCATCACTGCAGCCAGAGCAAGTACTGATCTAATGGAAGTGTATCTGGATACAGGAGCAAAAGTCTCTATGCTACCACCTGTAGCATGCTTGATCTTGTAGATACTCTTGGAAGTCACTACAGACTCCCCTTCAAGTCTTGGGACTGCATCCCAAACATCTTCATGATCGACTGGTACTCCTCGATCATGGCATTCTTCCCAGATCCTGGGAACTTCAATATCTTCAATATTTTCAATAGATAACTTTGTTGCTTGAACAAATGTTGTAGTCCTTCTTTGTAGGTGATGGTATACGATCTTTCCTACACAACAAGTTAAATTGCATGATTAGAAAACATCTCATAGTTTTCAAAACAAATTCTTACACATAAAGAAATATGTCATATAGTCATGCAATTATTTTAGCCAATGCTTCAATACAACATTTATTCATATCCCGTAACTTTCTAGATGCCTTCCAATCTCCACCAGAACATTGTTAAGAGTGTGCACAACTCCCAACATGTCAGCAAAGAGGTTTCGTTCTAGATAAGTAGCAATGGAATGTTGTATAGTTCCATAGGCCACTTACCCATCAAATGCATATTATTAGTATATTGTTCATTAATGCAATCATTCTAATATGCACAATACATATCCTAAGTCTAGGAACATAAGCCGATACATCATTGAACAATTTTATTTAAACAAACAAATATGTAAGAAATGGTAATTAAAATACTTATCTTTGTTTGTTTGTTGGGTGGACTCCCTCTGAGTCTTTGCTTCCTTGCAGGAGCTTCTGAAGTAGCTTCTTCTACACCTTTCTATTGTGGAATGCAGAAGGATGGTCAACTCCCTCTGGATATCTGCATCCTTGCAAAAACTACTGGAGTGAGCTCCATCTTGATCTTTGCTTCCTGGATTACCTGTCCTTGAACCTATATTCATCCTAGGTCCCTATGCATACTTATTAATATCACGATTGTGTTATCCTTGTAATCTCATACATTTATTAGTATATTCTCAATACTATCAAAACACAATAATCTTAAGCATGTATAGTCATGATCATTTCAAACAGAAATAATAAGCATTAGTATTCAAGGTTTCAGGGAAGTCTTCTTTTACTCATGCATATTCTTATTTGATCATAAGACTCTTCTGGTTAGTTAAATCATCAATCAAGATAAGAGATATAATATGCATAAAACCTGTGATTACTCAAACCTATACCTTCCTGATTCTTCTGGTTAGTCATATCATCAATTATGGCAAGAAACATAATATGCATACAACCATGACTATTCAAACCTATGGCTTCATGAATAATCATTACCAACAACACAACGGTATAAGATCCTAACACAAGGTAGGATTCTATCTTGATATAGGAAAAACATACCTGGATTAGCATGCTAGCTAGTTATGTCTAACATACCCGCATAATGTCTTCTGGTTCTCTTCAATGACTTGTGCTAGTAACCTGCATGTCTCATAAGTTATCCATTGTAGGACCAAGTTGTACATACCTTGTAAGTAGATCTTCTAAGCGATCCATGACAGTGGATGAATCTTTGTCCTCATGTCATCATGATCATATGTTCTTGAACCAAAACATGATTTGTCTTTCTTGGTGTACCTTTCATGTTAGCGGACAACATACATCTCATACAACACCATAATGCATTAGTACAATCATAAGTGTCAACACCCTAATGAATGCATTCATAATTTTGTTAAGGTGATACGACAAGTCTAAAATCAAGATTGTTCTAACCGTAATAACATGAAGACAAACATATCATAAACTTAATCATGAACAAATATCGAAACATACCTGGATAAGTCATACCTGTCGAGATTGCTTGTAATATTCTTATGTAAGGCCTTAGCCTCATCTCCCTCTGAAACAGGAACTTCTTCACTTATGCAGGTGACCAATCCATCTTCTTCTAGGATTAACCCAATCCACTTGATTTGCAAGAACTGGATTTGGAGCTGGATTAGGGTTTGTCAGAGAAACCCCAAAAATTCAAACTTTGAATTTCAAACTTTCGAAAGGATAGAAATATGTTCCTTGATGAGCTGATCAAGCTGGTATGTTCAGAATTTGAAAACTGCAAAGTTCCACTCCTCAATTTTGCCTTTGAAACTTCCAGGTTCACTAAACGTGACCCCAAACTAGGGTTTGATGAAGCCCACTCTTCTGCCCAATCTAAAGGTTTGATCCAAATATCTAAGCTTCTATTTTTCTGAGGAGCTTCCAGCCGTGGTCACAGATTTCAAAAATTCCCATTTTTGCAGAAGCCCTAATTTTCCATTTTTTCGATCAATGTATCGAACTAGGGTCTGATCAAGCCCGGTCTTCTGCCCAACCAAAAATTATGATCTTGGTCTCTAAATTTCTATTCTAATGAGTAGCATTCAGCCATAGTCTCCGATTACAAAAATTCCAACTTTCTCCGAAACCCTAGATTCCGGAAGCCATGAATGAAGGTGCTCAAAAATAATTATGTTTTGACATAAATATGTACTTGATTGTTTCTAGTGTAACTCCGAACGTTTTGATCCACGGGGTATGAAACATTTTCCTGAGATAGCCCAACCTGTCATCTTCCCAACCCCACAGTTCTGACCTCAAATGGATTCTCTAAGAGAGAGTTATTCCAAGTGTGGCAACGTGACCTATTTATGGAATAAAACATGAGAGCGAACTTGTACGGCGTTCCACGTGTCACTGGTTCAACCTAGGCCTATGAAAAAGTTTCTTGAGATAGTACAGTCTGTGTACTACCTGTCACTTTTTACGAAATTGCATTTAGAGCTTCCTAGCCCAAGTTATGACCTTTTTTCCAAGGTCACCTGTTTTTGACTCAGATCTAGAAGAGGCAAAAACCCTATATTGTACAAATCATAAATCACAAAGTACAACGAATTAGAGGTTTTCCTTTGGAAACAAGGTACATGGGGCTCTTATATTTGACCTGTAAAGGTTTCAGATCCGAACACTTCCCCAAAATGGATTTATAGCGAAAGTGCTATGATGACTGGTTTTTGCTATATCAAGCCCTAGCATCGTAAGTGCAACAAGTGCCATACATGCCATATCATGCCTTCTTTCAGGCTAGCTATGATACCATGTTAAATTTTTCAGAATTTACTTCAATCTGATCTAGGATCTTAACTAAGAGAACAACATGTATAGAAAATCTAGATCATATCAATCATGGACACAATAATGCAAGCACACAAGAGACACAGAGTTTACATGGGGAAAACCATAAAGGTGAAAAACCCCAATAACTTCCTCAGAGATAGATAGAGCAATGATACAACCAGAATACAAGAGATAGTCTTCTCCTAGCAGCAGAGCCTCCTCCTCCACAAGTGCGCCACTCTCCAAAGTGTGAGTGAGAGAATAGAATATGTAAAATGAGAGAGACACACTCTCTATTTATACACTAACTTGACTTGACCTTTACTCAACTAGGTCGGCCTCAACTTAACCACTTAACATAATGCTGACTAGGCCGACCCACACTAGGGTGGTCTAATAACCCTTTGAACCACATGGCTGACCCCCAATAGGGTGGTCTAATAACCCTTTGACCCACATGACTTATATAGGGCCGATCCCAACAAGGTGGTCTAATAACCCATCAAGCATAAGTTACGACACTTACAATATAAATGACGACACTTCCGTATAGAGGAATAATAACATATCTATAGGAATACAACATATATATATGTGAAATACTGTCACGTCCCCTCCCATCATACCAGCATGATCGAGAGGACGTGGTGCTAAAACCGGGCAATTAGCCCACATTTACTTCTAACTAAGCATTCACACAGTATAAAAATTCATATGGAAATGTAAAATTATAAGAAAACACAGCGGAATTGAATTCATTAGCACATCCATAATACATTCAAGATATTCATCAAAGAAATAATTGCAAGGTTAAAACACAAGAGAATACTTATCTTGACAAAGTAGTCCCAAGCAACTGGATATGCAACTGCAACATTCCACCCAACCATAGGCCAGTTGTGCTTATCAACCTCTTGATACAACTGCCACCCCCGAGCCAGGCATGATCTCTACAAGGAACTAGGGAACAACAGACTCACACATAGTTAAGCATACACCCAAATAAGCCAAGCCAATCTGCAGTTGGGTTTATCAGGCTGCCAGGACATGGAAGGGAAGAATTGCTAAGCTAGTATGCTCAACCACAGAGCTATGGATACCCCTCCCAGATCTATTCAGCTTGGTACTCACAATGCCTACACACCCAACACAAGGAAGTATTCTCTTCACCGCCACACAGTCCCTCAAGCCATACCTTCCTTTCTAGTGTTCTCAGGGTGTGCATAGAAAAGTATCCAAAGCCCTCTTGTTCTTCTTGAGAGGTTACTCCCTCTACTAGGTTTATCAAGCCAATTCTGTCCACTACCAACCCAAGGATTCTTGCTCACAGGTTCAAATCAAAACCAGGATGCACATCACAATAGAACCACACTTATTGGGCATGGTAAAACGTTTTTACAGTGAGATACCCAAAGATGGGGTTTTCATTAGCTTCAAGAAAACGTGGGAAATCCAAAAACAAAATTGGAAGATGGGGAACAAAACTGGGAAGCCAAATCCATTTTTAGAAAAATGTCCATGGACATTCTGGGGCAAAAACGGCGTCCATAATAGTCCCCAAATCGTGGCCCTTCTCTCCCAGCTACTGTATATATAAAAACGAACTCCTAGGCATGGAAAAATGCAGAGAATGGATGAAAAACGTGTAGGGAAAGGCCCAGCTAGCTCCAACTACGTGAGAGATGAAAGACTCCCTGTTCAGAATGGCTTTGGGCACCATTTCATGGGTGTTTTCTTGCCCCAGGAGACAAAACACGATTTTCCAAGTTGATGGCTTGCCCATACCCGAAATTGGCTGCCATACCTCTTCATTCCCAAGGCATTAACTGCCTCAACCAATTCTTGGAAAAATTAAATGATTGGGTCCATAACCCAAAATGGGTAGTTGGTGGTTTATGGGTTTTCTCATTGACACATGGATTAACACCATTGGCTCAAAGGTTTGAATACTCCCCCCCCCTATTCCTTGTAGAATCATGCCCCCATCTCTTTGTTGCATTGCATAGCTAGTTGTGGATATTTTTCATTAAAATTCGTATTTACATGATGTCTTATTTACATCGTTCCCATCTAGCACAAGAACCATAGGCATCTATTTCTTTAATTGCCGATACATAAAACGCTAAATCAATGGTGGGTCCTTGGCCTTGAGCTCCTCACCATGATTAAATAACAATATTTACATCATTTACGATTTAATGTGAAGGGGGTCAAAATGGGGACGTGACATACCCCTCCCCTTACATTAGCACTGTCCTCAGTGCTCATCAAAATTGAACAAAAATGGATATGCCACCCTCATGGCATCCTCCAGCTCCCATGTAGCCTCATCGGGACCATAGTGCTTCCATTGCACCTTTACCTGTCCGATGGCTTGGTTCCAGAGCAATGTTACTTTCTTGTCTAGGATGTGCAATGGATCGGTTTGGAATTCTCCCTCGGGTTCCACCTGGTTCACATCCCAATTAATCACATGGTTAGGATCATGTACATATTTCTTAAGCAAAGAGATATGAAAAAAATTATGAGCTTTAGTGCTAGCAAGAAAGGCAAGTCTATATGCAACTGGCCCTATTCTTTCAAGCACTTCAAATGGTCCGCAATATCTAGGTGATAGCTTGGCACAACTCCCAAGCTTCAAGGAACTCTTCCTTGATCTCACTCTAAGATACACATGATCCCCAACACTGAATTCCCTATGCATTCTATGTTTATCTGCATAGCTTTTGTGTCTATCCTGGGCTGCTTTTAAATTTTGTCGGATCCTTGCAACCTCTTGTTCCATTTCCTTAAGCAATTCTGGCCCAAGTACAATTCGGTTCACTGGATTGTCCCAAGTCACTGGTGTCCTACTTCTTCTGCCATACAAAGCCTCATATGGACTCATTCCCAATGATTCTTGCTGCCCATTGTTATATGCAAATTCTACCAAGTGTAGATAATCTTCCCACTTGGATGGCTTGTCCATTACATACATGCGAAGCATGTCTTCAAGCACCTGATTTACTCTTTCTGTTTTCCCGTTTGTTTGAGGATGGTACGTGGTGCTAAAGTTCAACTGTGTACCCAAATCTGCAAAGAGACCTTTCCAAAAATTGGAAGTGAACTTGGTATCCCTGTCAGAAATTATTGCCTTAGGCAACCCATGTAATCTGAAAATTTCCTTCATGAAAATATTTGCAATGACATCGATATTATGTGTGGACTTAACCGGTATGAAATGTGCTGCCTTTGTTAACTTGTCCACCACAACCATGATGGAATCATGTTGTCTCACAGTCATTGGCAATCCTGTAATAAAATCCATGGATATTATTTCCCATTTCCATTCTGGGATTGGCACTGGGTGCAATAAACCTGCAGGGTGTTGGTGTTCAACCTTCACCTGCTGACATTTCATGCTCTTAGAAATGTATTCAGCAACATCCTTCTTCATGCCTGGCTAGAAATAATATTTTCTTGCTGTAGCAATTGTTTTCTGATATCCTGGGTGACCAGAGTATGGAGCTTTATGGATTTCATCCATAACAATCCTCCTCAAATCTGCTACATTGGAAATATAGGCTCTATTGTTATAGGTAAGAACTCCGTCTTCCTCCAAATGATAACCTTCATACTTCTTGCCAAGGTCTTGCTGCTGCAATTTGCCCTTTATCTGCTCATACACTTCATCCCCAACCATATGGTTAACAATCTGCTGCCGCAAATCTGGTTGGAAAGTACTAAGTGCTGCCACATACATTTCATGTACCTTCCTGCTGAGTGCATCAGCCACCTTGTTTTCTTTCCCTTTTATGTGTTTGATTTCAAAATCAAATTCACACAAAAATTCCAACCATCTAGCTTGCCTAGCATTTAAAGTTGGTTGATCAAACAAGTATTTCAGACCACAATGGTCTGTCCTTAACTCAAATTTTCTTCCCATTAAGTAATGCCTCCACATCTTTAAAGCATGTACTATGGCTGCAAGTTCTATATCATGAGTAGCATAGTTCTTCTCATGCTCCTTCAACTTTCTTGACTCATAGCATATCACGTGGTTGTAGTGCATAAGAAATCCTCCCAGTCCTTGATTGCATGCATCGGTACACACCACAAAGTCTTTTTCCGGGTCTGCAATCTTCAGAATAGGTGCACTTGTAAGAAGATTCTTCAACTGCTGAAAACTTTCCTCACATCTTGGTGACCATTCAAATTTTATCCCCTTCTTTTGCAAAGAAGTGATCGGGTTTGCAACCTTGGAGAATCCTTCGATAAACCTCCTGTAGTAACCAGCAAGGCCCATAAAAGATCTCACATCAGTCACATTCCTTGGAGTTGGCCAATTCATAATGGTTTCAATCTTCTCAGGGTCTACAGATATTCCTTCGCCGGAGATGATGTGACCCAAATAATGAATTCTATCTTTATAAAAGTCACATTTTCTCAACTTGGCATACAGCTTATGCTCCCTTAGTAATTGCATTGTCATTCTCAAATGTTCTTCATACTCTTCTTCATTCTTAGAATAGATGAGAATGTCGTTTAGGAATACAAGAACAAACTTGTCCAAATACTTGCTAAAAACATTATTCATGAGACACATGAATGTAGCTGGTGCATTTGTGAGACCGAATGGTACCACTACAAACTCATAGTGTCCATACCTTGTTCTAAAGGCGGTCTTATGAATATCTTCTTCTTTGATTCTTACCTGATGGTAACCAGACCTCAAGTCAATATTTGAAAATACCTTTGCTCCTCTCATTTGGTCAAAAAGGTCATCAATTCGGGGAAATGGGTATTTGTCCTTTACAGTGACTCTGTTCAACTGCCTGTAGTCAATACATAACTTGAGTGTCTCATCTTTATTTTTCACAAATAGAACAGGTGCTCCCCACGGGGACACACTTGGCCTAATATATTTCTTTTCCAGCAACTCTTGTAATTGCATCTTCAATTCTAGCAATTCCGGTGTACTCATCCTATAGGGTGTTTTAGACACTGGTGTCACTCCTGACACAAGTTCAATTGTAAATTCAATGTCTCTCTTTGGAGGAAGTCCTGGGATCTCATCAGGAAAAACATCCCTGAATTCTTGCAATACATGATAGTCCTCCAATTTAAGAATTTCACTCTCTGCTGCCTCTAAAACGTGGGCTGCATACAATTGACATCCCTTCCTACAGAACTTCTTCAGTTGTATGGCTGAAACCTGTCTGACGGAAGTCACCTTTGGAATGCCTCTTACAACCCTCGGGTTTCCTTCTTCATCCATGCATTCAAATGTCTTATTGTAGCAGTCAAGTTTAACCCTGTGTGCTTTTAACCAATCCATTCCTATGAGAATATCATAAGAACCAAGTGGCAAAACATTCAGATCTGCATAAGTGAATAGCCCATCCATCTCTAATGGACATTTCTCTACTATTTCACTAACTTTTCTCTTGGTTCCAGTGGCTAGTTGAACTAACCATGATTTACTATGCTTTAATTTCTTGAAAGCACAAATCTCAACAATTCTAGGAGTGACATAACTATGAGTAGATCCAGGATCAATCAAAATAGAAATAGATTGCTTAGTAATCTTACCTTCAACTTCAACCACAGTTGATTGATGATCTTCCTGGCGGTCTTCTAGTGCTGCATAGATTCTAGGGATTGTCCTCTCCACTTGACCCACAGTTTCAGCTCCTTGAATGTTCTGAACTTGATTTGCATTCCCATTCCTATGTGGAAAGTTCCTAAGCATGTGGTCTCTTCCACAACCCCAACATTGAAGTGGTTCTCTTGGCTACTTTGGATCTCTTGGCTTGTCTCCCATCATCCTAGTTGGCTTAGTCACAACCTGTGATGGCTGCCTTTGCTGATTCCGGAATTGAGGAGGCTTGAACCCCTTCTTCCTTTGATCAAACTTTTCGTTTTTCCTATCCTTCCATGCCTTATGGAATTCTGGTTTGCTTCTGTTTTGACCAAAGTAATACTTGGCCTTTCTTATGGCCTCCTCGAGAGTTCGAGGTTCATCAAACTCAATTCTATCTTTATATGACTGGGGCAGTCCACTTAGGAAACGCTGAATTTTCACCTTATCATCTCGAATGTACCTGACATACCTCAACAGCTCCAAGAACTTGTTTGCATATTCTTCCATGGTCAATTGTCCCAATCTCATCTCATGGAACTCTTTGATCTTATCATCATATTACCTATCAGAGAGGTACTTCTGCTTGAAGTATTTCTTGAACTGTTTCCACACAATCTTCCTTTCATTGATCTTCTTCACTTTCCTGGTGTGTTCCCACCATATAGATGCTCTTCCATTCAAGTTGAAGATGGCTACCCTTGCCTTCATATTTAGTGGGTAGTCTTGGACTTGGAAATACTTTCTCATCCCAAGAAGCCAAGCCTCAGCTTTTTGACCGAACTTTATCTCTCCATCAAATGTAGGAGGTTTTGCCTTCTTAAATTCCCCATGTGAATTGTTCTTGTAGTGCTTCTTCCTCTTACTCATGCGAGATGAAGAGCTTGAACCCTCAATGGATTCTTCAGAGTCAGATGATTCATTAGAGGAGGTTTCTGGAGTATATGTTCTGTCGGTAGAAACTCTTCTTGGGCTACTGGCCCTCTTGCGGGAATTCCTTCTAGAGCTACTCCCACCCCTTTCTAGATTTGATATCTGATGCCCAGAGTTTATTTGACTTTGGATGTCTGTCAAACTCTGTAGCATGGCTGCATTCAGCTGATTTTGTTCTTCCTGAGCTTTAATCATCCTTTCATTATCTTCCCTACAGCTTTGCAACTCCACCCTGAGGCTTCTCATGGTGGCTGCAATACCTGGAGGAGTCTCTTGATTTCTTCTCCCATTAGATTCTGTTTCAGCATTTTCAACATGTATGTTCTCCCCCATGGCATCTGTCTCAGGCTCATAGGGATCCTGTGCATCATCCATGATGTTGATTTTCTTGGCCCAACCAAGATTCAAAGCTCTTTGACTGTATTATCTAGAGTGCTACCCTGCTGTAACTGTGACTCTGTGAAATGTGTTCATCAACACAATTGTTAGCTACATTATATTCTCAGAATTCACAAATTACTTCATGCACGTGGAAAAATATTACGTTGACAATTTTTCAAATCATAGAATTCTCTTACAACCAACGACATACGAGGAAAAAAACAAAAGGGGGTCAAGGGGGCTTGCCCCCTTGTGGCTTCCCTTCTGCAATTGTGGAACGATTCGCCGAAGTCTTCCGTAGTTGCGGAATGATTCGCCGAAGTCTTCCGCAGTTACAGAACGATTCACCGAAGTCTTCTGCAGTTGCAGAACGATTCACCGAAGTCTTCCGCAGTTGCGGGACGATTCGCCGAAGTCTTCCGCAGTTGCGGGATGATTCTCCGAAGTCTTCCGCAGTTGTGGAACGATTTGCGGAATCCTTCCGCAATTTCAGAAGAGAATTCCTTCCGCAAATTTCGGAAGAGAATTTCTTCCGCAAATTTCGGAACGATTTCCCGAACTCTTCCGCGTTGCGGAACGATTCGTAGAATCTTTCCGCAGTTTCAAGACAACTTCCCGAATTCTTCCCAAAACAAACTTAAACAAAAATTTCAAAAACACTTAAGAAATTTTTTGAAATTTCCCTACTTTTAGTGATGACTGTTGCTCATCAGGAGGTGACTTTACCCCTGCAAACTATCCACTTAGCCCATTTTTTTTCTTTTAGGCCCTATGCTGCTATCTGTGGTGATCAAGAAGGGACCTTCCCAAGTGGTTGTGATTGGATTTGGCCCATAGAGGTCCAATGCTACAACCAGTAGCTCTGATACCATTCTGTCACATCCTCTCCCATCATACCAGCATGATCGAGAGGACGTGGTGCTAAAACCAGGCAATTAGCCCACATTTACTTCTAGCTAAGCATTCACACAGTATAACAATTCATATGGAAATGTAAAATTATAAGAAAACACAGCGGAATTGAGTTCATTAGCACATCCATAATACATTCAAGATATTCATCAAAGAAATAATTGCAAGGTTAAAACACAAGAGAATACTTATCTTGACAAAGTAGTCCCAAGCAACTGGCTATGCAACTGCAACGTTCCACCCAACCATAGGCCAGTTGTGCTTATCAACCTCTTGATACAACTGCCACCCCCGAGCTGGGCATGATCTCTACAAGGAACCAAGGAACAACAGACTCACACATAGCCAAGCATACACCCAGATGAGCCAAGCCAATCCGCAGTTGGGTTTATCGGGCTGCTAGGACATGGAAGGGAAGAATTGCTAAGCTAGTATGCTCAACCATAGAGCTATGGATACTCCTCCCAGATCTATTCAGCTTGGCACTCACAATGCCTACACACCCAACACAAGGAAGTATTCTCTTCACTGCCACACAGTCCCTCAAGCCATACCTTCCTTTCTAGTGTTCTCAGGGTGTGCATAGAAAAGTAACCAAATCCCTCTTGATCTTCTTGAGAGGTTACTCCCTCTACTAGGTTTATTAAGCGAATTCTGTCCACTACTAGCTTAAGGATTCTTGCTCACAGGTTCAAATCAAAACCACGATGCACATCACAATAGAACCACACTTATTGGGCATGGTAAAACATTTTTACAGTGAGATACCCAAAGATGGGTTTTTCATTAGCTTCAAGAAAACATGGGAAACCCAAAAACGAAACTGGAAGATGGGGAACAACACTGGGAAGCCAAATCCGTTTTTAGAAAAACGTCCATGGACATTCTGGGGCAAAAATGGCCTCCATAACAGTCCCCAAATCGTGGTCCTTCTCTCCCAGCTACTGTATATATAAAAACGAACTCCCAGGCATGGAAAAATGCAGAGAATGGATGAAAAACGTGTAGGGAAAGGCCTAGCTAGCTCCAACTACGTGAGAGATGAAAGACTCCCTATTCAGAATGGCTTTGGGCACCATTTCGTGGGTGTTTTCTTGCCCCAGGAGACAAAACATGATTTTCTAGGTTGATGGCTTGCCCATACCCGAAATTGGCTGCCATACCTCTTCATTCCCAAGGCATTAACTGCCTCAACCAATTCTTGGAAGAATTAAATGATTGGGTCCATAACCCAAAATGGGTAGTTGGTGGTTTATGGGTTTTCTCATTGACACATGGATTAACACCATTGGCTCAAAGGTTTGAATAATCCCCCCCCCTATTCCTTGTAGAATCATGCCCCCATCTCTTTGTTGCATTGCATAGCTAGTTGTGGGTGTTTTTCATTAAAATTTGTATTTACATGATGTCTTATTTACATCGTGCCCATCTAGCACAAGAACCATAGACATCTATTTCTTTAATTGCCGATACATAAAATGCTAAATCAATGGTGGGGCCTTGGCCTTGAGCTCCTCACCATGATTAAGTAACAATATTTACATCATTTACGATTTAATGTAAAGGGGGTCAAAATGGGGACGTGACAAATACATTCCGAAGTTACATATACATCAACACTTTGCTACTCATAGCCCTTGTTTTTATTAATATTCGAAAAAAGAAAAAGGAACATGACAACTCCCTTTTGTTATGTTTAATATTAAAAAAGGAAATGAAAACAAAAAGGGACATAACAAACCCCAAATTGTATGTTTTTTTGTGTTAAATAGTGGAAATTTGGAGCAAATTGTTTTTAGTTTAGGGTGAAAATATTAAGCAAAGATCGATATGTACATGTGAAAATATGGTCTTGCTTTGTCCATGGATTAATATATTTAATTTTTTATTATTTGTAATTGTATTTAGAGAGTAAACTGACTGTAACATACCCATTTTCCCTATGTTATGTATTAATATTAATATTGGAAAATGGAAAATAAAACAAAGAGGACATAACAGCTACCGAATTACGTAAATTGTCATTGAGAAATAATAATTATATGGAAGGGTGGTGATTTTTTATTATTAAGATTTTTTTCCCATTTTATATGATTTCATCAATGATTTATAATTGACTTGAGTACATAAGACCTTGTATCTTAATACAACGAAGTGAACTTGGTTGAGTGTTTTATGAGTTCCGATTCTCTAATGGTACAACTTAGTTTGGATTATAGATTCTTATGATAATGATCTTTAACATGTCATCACAACTATATTGATTTCAATACCATGTCTAAAGTATCATATTTCATGAGTGTATAATTTCTTAATATAACCTTCATCAGTTATCATGACCTTCACGTAACTCTCTATCATTATTTTCCCAATATAACCTTCACATAACTCTCAACCCTTCTCCCCTTTACAATGTGAAAATGATAAAAAAAATAAGAATGAGAAAGTATTGAAAATAAGAAAAATATAATATCTCAAGGAATCATCTCCCTAACAATAATTAAAGAGTACCCTCTATATATAAAGCCAGAACTACTAAGTTAACCATCATTAAAAACAAATCATGGAATATTTTCACACATAGGGAAGTGTGGAACATATTATGAAATCTTTTTACACATAGAGAAGTGGGGAACATATGTTCATAGATATCTTAGCAATTATTTTATAAAAAAGACATACCCCATATTAGTGGGGACATAAAAAAAATGTTATATTAGATAGTCATGTCAATAAACAGTATGATGATTCAAAAGTGGTATTTCATGTAGGATATTTTCAAATGATGGACTTATTTAAAATGATTAAATTTTGTGTAATTTATATATGTTGATTTTCTAATATAAGTGAACTCTCACTATATTTAGGTGAACTCTTAACTAACGATGTTCTAACTGACTCGTATGTTGCGAAAAATCTTGAAATATCTATATTGGCAAACTTGATGGTGAATATTTTTCTTAGTTTTTACTGTCGAATTTTATCTAAATTTCATGTTCTCTGAATTTGAATGTTGACATGAACCATGTGACATACCCTGTAAATACATTTGGAACAAATTTCAGATATACAATTGTGGGCCTCTTTAAACTGTGATTATGAACTAATAATGTCAGAATGTTATGAAGTCTAACAACAAAGATTCTAGAATTAATGGATCACTTAGAAAAACAATCAAAACAAGTAATCGTTTTTTAATTAGGGCTTACAAGCCTTATGAGACATGGAAATGATGTTAATTACTTTACATCAAATGCATGACACACCTTTTTTCTTGGGCCAATCGCATTATTATAAACCTCAAGAGGTGAAAGCGAAAGCTCCCAAGCTCTTAATCAACTCATATTTGTTACTGTAAAATTCATTGATGTAATATTAATAAAGTAAAAGGTGATAGATATACTAGAAGTGACTTGTTTGTTCAGTGAGAGCTATCTGAATGTTTCATTTTTTTGAATAAAATTTCAGTAATATTTAACCAATCATCTTACCAATTGACAGTACTCTAAAAGAATCATTTAGTAAAGTGATTAGAAAACGCTACAAACCAGTATAGATCCATGTTAAAGGGGATTTACCAAGCATCGAGAGGGATCAAATCTCTTTGAGGTGCAAACCTTTTCTCAACATTTGTAGTTTAGTAATGCAATGTTTATGGTTTTAATTTATCTAATTTCTGTAGTTTTATATATATGTTGTCATAAATTATTTGAATCTAATTTGAACCGACATTTTATTTTTTATAATATTTTATTATTTTTTAAAAAGGACACGTGCTAGTTCTAGGATGAGCACGGAAGGGTTACACATCCACCCCCTACTGGCCTATAGAATGTGCCTCTTCGGTGCAATGACACAATCATCAAGTAAAATTATTAGCAAAAGTTACAAATGACTTGTTATTTTATATTTTAATTTTAAGAATGCTTCCTTTAAACTTGGTATAGGCATTACGATTGGCCCCCAAATGTTAACAAACATAAGTGCACCTTTCGCATGAGTGAAGTGGCCTTGGAAGGGTGAACCATTAACACAGGAACTTTTGTTTGGTTACCCTTCCCTTACAGGATTCTGTCAAATGATTTCTATTAGACAATTGGCTCATGTTTTGGTTTTAGCATTGATCTAGGAGTTGCTTTCGCCTCCCCACATTGTATTACAATAGTTTTATCTTTCAGTTCTGTTGAACTACTTCCGTGATCATTTGTTGAACATTAATAAAATAATTTCATCTCATCTTAAGTTGTTCAGGACTTGCACCTACCATCAACGGATTTTTTGTGCCTCTGGGGGATTAAACCCTAATGGTTAGCTTTTCATCCCACCATATTTAGTGCTGAACGGTGAACCATTACCCCATTGACATATTTTTGTTAAATTTAATTGTTTTCATGGTGATTTATTGATCTAGAGACACTAAACTGTAATAATATTGTAAATGGCATGATGTTTTGAGACATTGTAGCAACCTTGTATACGGTTCATTAAGCCTTGACTGGGTATTATAAATTAATTTGATTACAATTTCAAATTTAAAATTTGCAAAATGTGTGAATCTTGGTTCTTCTTGTTTTTTGTTTCTATTTCCATATTTTTTTCTTTCAATATTGTTTAAGAGTATAATACATACTAATAATAGCACAACTACTCCATCGACATACTATTAACCGATTTACATAGCATGATATATCTTAGAAATAAGAATGCATTTAACTGTGGCATCATTTGAGCATATAAGCATTTGATAATCAATTCATAATCACAAGGAGAATACCTCCCAAATAAGAATGCATTTAACTATGGAAGCATCTGAGCATATAAGCATTTCATAATCAATTTATAATCACAAGGAGAATACCTCCAATAAAAATCAGATTTGTAGCAAGCTTGCATTGCTCCATGAGTTGCTTCCCGCTTCATTTCCCAAAGGGAACCACGGTTTTACCTCCCATCCAACTAGGGTCCTAGTCGGCTCCCTAGCCCCAGCAAGCCATCCAAATGGCTTCCCAGTCATCCGTTCCCGAGACCCCCAGAGAACAGAGCAATAATGCACTGTGAGCTGTGTATCTTCTAAGGGTTCTTAAACTCATCCAACACTTCCTAGCTTCTTCCATCAAACAAAATCGCCCTCCCCCCCCCCCCAAAAAAAAAAATCTCCACCTCTCCTAACTTCCTTCACAATTTATTTCCCTAGACCTTCCTCCACCACCTCTTAGTGTGAGATTATATTATATATATATTAAAATATTTAAAATGAAAAAGTCAATTATCTTGCTACCTCCTTTATTATAATATTGTAGAGACGGTGCAAGGTAATGATACCCACTTATGACACATTAGTTGCAATGGACTTCCTGAAAAACAAAAATCCGACCATCAAAATGAATTTTTAGAGGTACCTACACAACTTTTTAGAACATGGTGTAAATGTTAAATTTAATTGTTTTCACGGTGATTTATTGATCTAGAGACACTAAACTGTAATAATATTGTAAATGGCTTGATGTTTTGAGACATTGTAGCAACCTTGTATAAGGTTCATTAAGCCTTGACTGGGTATTATAAATTAATTTGATTACAATTTCAAAGTTAAAATTTACAAAATGTGTGAATCTTGAATCTTGGTTCTTCTTGTTTTTTGTTTCTATTTCCATATTTTTTTCTTTCAATATTGTTTAAGAGTATAATACATACTAATAATAGCACAACTACTCCATCGACATACTATTAACAGATTTACATAGCATGATATATCTTAGAAATAAGAATGCATTTAACTATGGCATCATATGAGCATATAAGAATTTATAATCAATTTATAATCACAAGGAGAATACCTCCAAAATAAGAATCCATTTAACTATGGAAGCATCTGAGCATATAAGCATTTCATAATCAATTTATAATCGCAAGGAGAATACCTCCAATAATAAGTTAGATTTGTAGCAAGATTGCATTGCTCCATGAGTTGCTTCCCGCTTCATTTCCCAAAGGGAACCACGGTTTTACCTCCCATCCAACTAGGGTCCTAGCCGGCTCCCTAGCCCTAGGAAGCCATCCAAATGGCTTCCCGGTCATCTGTTCCCGAAACCCCCAAAGAACATAGCAATAATGCACTGTGAGCTGTGTATCTTCTAAGGGTTCTTAAACTCATCCAATACTTCCTAGCTTCTTCCATCAAACAAAATCCCCCCCCCCCAAAAAAAAAAACCTCCACCTCTCCTAACTTCCTTCACAATTTATTTCCCTAGACCTTCCTCCACCGCCTCTTAGTGTGAATTTATATTATATATATATTAAAATATTTAAAATGAAAAAGTCAATTATCTTTCTACCTCCTTTATTATAATATTGTAGAGATGGTGCAAGGTAATGATACCCACTTATGACGTGTTAGTTGCAATGGACTTCCTGAAAAACAAAAATCTAACCATCAAAATGAATTTTTAGAGGTACCTACACAACTTTTTAGAACATGGTGTAAATATGAAACATAGACAATTAGATCACCTTCCAAAATATATAACTTTTATTTATGGAAAATAGGTATAAGTCGTAAAAATGGCGTTCTTCTAATATTGTTATGTTATTTTTTTTCAAAAACATAATGCATATGTTCACGTTAGGATCCGTGTTTGGTATGTAAACTGTACAAATTTGTAAAAACGATTATGTAGGGTTGTAGATAACAGGCAAATCTAGTGCAACACTATTTTTCCAAAATTTTCGAAGCTAATTTTATATATATTTAAAATTAAGGAATTCAAGAAAGCCCTAAAAATACAAGGTTGAGTGTTAGGCCCCACTATCAAGGTCTTAACAAAGTCAAGTTTACTTTTTTTTTAGTACATAGGTCTTTCAATATACTTGTGCGAGTTCTTTTTCGTTTTCAAAATAGGTGAGTCACTCAAAATTTATAGCTGAAATACATGACCTATGTTTTATGTAAATATGACATGATTGTAAAGAAAAATGAATAAAAAATAGAAAATACTAACAAATTTATTATAAAAATAGATATTTGGAATTTGCACAGAGAGTTCTATAAGTGTGTGCAGTTTCATTAGTAGTGGACAAGTGGAGCATATACAAATTCGAGGTTGAATAACATGAAGTTATAGAACATGATGTGTTTTTCTATAATCCAGTCCAAGGCACAAGGTTCGACAATCCGAACCTAGAATCAAACCTGCCAAGTCATTACACACGGTATGGAAAAAGGAAAGCGCGCCACAAAAATTTAAATTTTTCAGTGTGTGCTCCAAGCTAATGCATTTCTCATCAGTGGTGAGGTGCGCGATGGTCATCACCAACAAAGAGAGGCACCTCACCTCTTCTCTACAAAAAGCAGAAACAACAAGCTATCCACCACACACCTGAAACTAATTCAGGTTGACAATGTGGGCTTCGACATATCTTTGAGCATAGACTAGGTGACTCTTTCCTAGAGCTCTAGCTGGGACCTTATGGAACTAGGAAAAGTCCTCACCTCTCCTAGAGACTCCACTGGTGAAATATATGTCCTCCTTAGTGGTTTGGTACTCCTAATTGGGACCAACACAAAACACCTTCTTGTGATGATCTTAGTGTCGGATGAATTGAATCAACAATGTGGTGTTCCCCTTGAGGGATGTGCTAATATAACTTCAGGAGGATGAAAACCATCAAAAGGTCTCTGGTATGGTTAATAATGGGATGAGGGTATAAATCCCTCTCCCTCTCCCTAGCCTCCCACACAAAGTTGTACTAATCAACTTGTGCATGCTACTCCTACCTTGCCTCATGATGCTCAAGTCTCTGTTTCACGTATAACATCAATCAGTCTCATAAATATACATATAAAAGAATTCTATTTACTAGCATCAAATATTAAATGCGATGCACCAATATGACATTAATGCATCATAGGAAGTGCACTAACAATGGTGCACCTAAATAAAAAAGGCACAATGGTAATATATTGTTATATTTATAAAAAAAATCATAACTCCTGGTGCGCCATTACAGACTCACACTGATGCATTCTGGTTACCCCATTGCACCATTGCATAGCGTGTATTCTACGTTTAAATTGTTTAAAATGCAATTATGGTGCACCTAGTGCATGACCATTCAATTATGTTTTTTACATTTTACGGTGAAATTTTAAATGGCGTTTATGATGCATCTAGATCACCTAAGTGCACCATCAACGGTGTGTTGACGTAAACTAGAAGCACCGTAGAATTTTTTTATTTTTATTGTTGATTTAGAGCAGGGTGTACAATGTGCCAATTGCACGTTAGTGCACTGGTGCGGTGCACTGACTTAATTTAGATTCACCGTAATAGTCTATTTTTTCGGTTTAACGGTGCATCTGTTACACTTCAAATTACTGAACATACGGTGTGATGGTGTGCCAAATGAACCATGGATTAAAATAGGATTACAGTGCGCCTAGTTCATGTCAGTGCACCATAGACTAGTGTGCTGACATGCATTAGGGACACCATTAAATTATGTTTTTTCCATTTTATGGTGAAATTTTTAATGGGTTTAAGGTGTGTCTAGATCCCTTAAGTGCACCGTCAATGGTGCATTGACATGAACTAGAAGCATCGTCATTTTTTAATTTTTATTGTATGGTTAGAAGGGGGTGTACAGTGTGCTAAGTACACGTTGGTGCACCGTCGCAGAGCATTGACTTTCTCCAGACGCACCATAATGAATGTTTTTTGGCATTTAATGGTGCTTTAGTTACACATAAAATCATTGAGACTATAGGGCGATGCGATACTGAATGCACCATAGTACATTTTATAATTTTTTAAATTAAATTTTCTCGGTATGGTAGTGCACTAAGAAACTACCGACGCACAGTAGCGCCAATGCTCCTAATACAACATAGTGCACCAACATGACAGTGTGGAACATTTATCTTAGGGCACTGTAGTAAGTTTGGTATGTATTTATTATGTGTTTACAGTACGCTTAAGACATGTTAGCGCACTGGGTAACAATATGATGCATTTTATAATCCACATCGGTTTACAACTACTATTTTTTTTCTAAATTAAGGTTTTCGATGTGCTACAAATGCATAGCGCACCATTCGTGTAGTGTGTTTATTCCGTAAACACACCACTAGCATTGCACCCTATATATTTTACAGGGTGCATTGACTAGCAGTGCGAGCCGAACGGCTCAAACGCATCGCACGACTTTTTTTAATTTGTTTATAAAAATTGGAAAATTAAGTGTTAATTTTAAAAAATAATCAGCTGAAAAATTACATTGTGAGGTAACAATCAATTTACCAGGTCTCTTTTGCATCGGGGAAGCATCGTGGCAATGTATGGAAATTTTGAAATTTTGCCCACCATTTGGAAAAATTCAAAATGCAGTAGCAACGAGCACCATGTCCACATGCAACATGGATGCCAGGGCATCTAATGGGGTGATGTACGACACCGGTGTTGTTGGGATCAAAATCACTATAGAAGGTAAAAATGATTTTTATGGTGCATTATTTTTTTTATAAAACCCTTTTTCGGTGCACCCTAGTCGCAGATGCATTGGGGTGGTTGTTAATAAAAACCACACCACAAGTACAATTTTGAAATAAAATATAACGAGTTGTATTTTTTTGACCTAGCATGGTGCATTTGTTTATATGATGCGCCGGGGTGGTCCATACTATAAAACGCACTGCAAAATAAGTTTGAAATGAAAAATTTAATCCTAATGCAGTCCACCTTATGTAAGGACGCATTGGTACGTTATGTTTATTAATATAAATGAGCTGGCTACAAAAATTTAGTTTTTTTTTGCTTAATGATATTTTTGGTCATGGTGCAAGTACATGATTTTATGGCAGCCCTGATGCATGGTGGTTGTAAATGCATTGGTGGGTTTGTATTAAAGTAACTCACTGGTTGCAAAAATATAGCTTTTTTTCGCTTGATGATATTTTTGGGAATGACACAAAATGATTTATGGAAGCCCCGGTGCATGGTGGTTGTAATCGCATTGGTGCGTTCATGTTGAAGTAACGCACATATTGTGAAAATATAGTTTTTTTTCAATTGATGATATTTTTGGTCATGTGTAACATGATTCATGGCAGCCCCAATTCATGGTGGTTGTAAATGCCTTGATGCATTTGTATTGAAGAATGAAACTGAATAAAAACATATGCTAAAACCTCTGGCTACTCACCTCCTCCAGTGACCTCCACTATAAACATATATTTGGGCTCGTTTGAGAGGAGCATCTGCTATCACCTCCACTAAAAGGTCTTTTCCTTTTAGTGTTACAAAAATGAAATTGTTACATAGATGTTCAGATCATAGAGATTGCATTGACATAGTTCTTGTGACAAATGTAGATTGACATTAATTCATTTGAAGGAAATATTTCAATGCATCTTTTCTATTTGGCATGTTTTTTAAGGAACTATTGTTGCTTTGTGACATTTTCTTATCAAAGTTACAACTTGGAAGCCTTGTATCTTGGCCAATAAAAAAATGGTCAATTTCAATACATGTTCATCATTAATGTTTAAATCAATAGGGAATTAGAAGTTTCAAAGACACTAATGAATCCAAATTACAACATTAAGTTCTTGGGAAAAAAAGTGAATCTAGTCCATTGGTGTTCTTCACAACAAAATTATATTTCTAGGGGAATAATTTCAAATATTTTAGAAGGAGAGGTGGTGCAATATGCACCACTGTATGGCAAAGAATTTGGAGTTTTAATCCAAAAGGTCTCCATCCATTGTGATAAATGTTGTTTACTAGAAGGCTCTCTCCAAAAATGGCCTGCAAACTACATGCTTGACCTTAACGATGCTACTTTCGATGTGATAATATAAAAAAAATGCAAAGGAACCTAATGTCAACTTTTGGAAACCGTTCAAAGCATCTCCTCTTCAAATGGTGTATCCATCTATGGATAATGAATATCGTGCCAATAAAAAAATGTGGCAAAAAGGCATACAATCCTGTAAAATGCCAAATTGGGAGTGTATCTTTTAAAAGGAAGCTTAGCACAATATCTGTAGAAGCATTCGATGAAAGTGCATTCTATGCAAAAATGAGCACTACATTGTATTTCTAATAGGATTTTTTTATCGACATCATATTATCTTTTACCGGTTACCCTACTTCTTATTAAAATGATTATGCAATAGTGTTTAAATATGATTGCACGATAGTGTTTTATAGATTGTGGTTGATTTACTTGTTATCTTACTCTTTATTTTATAGATTTGATATGCACAATTTCATTAAACAAAACAAATTTTTTTATTCATAATATGATTGTCTCTTTTTTTGCATAAATAAAAGATCTAAAATGCTTATTGTGCAGTTGCTTTCTGTAAAGTTACAAGAGAGAAGTGTAATTCTATCGTCAATATAGAGTTGACATATAATATTATAATCAAATAATAAAATGCTAAATAAATAATTATTTTTACAATTTCCACCAACATTTTAAACAAAAGTCAACCATGTCTACCCACATTATCTTTACAATTTCCCATAAAGAAATTCCTCAACTACTTCATTATCTTTGCAATTTCCCATGACAATTTATCCAAATCCAATCCTTACGTTAATAATGTCAACTAAGCACAATGTCAATTTATCATTCACTTAGTGTCTCTTGTTTCGGAGTTCTGTAACTTTCCATTCGAAATACTTTGGATATGTGAATATTGATGTATAACTCGAGTAATAGTGTTTTCCCTAATAAGGAGAAATTGTAGGTGTTTATTAATCACTCAATTTATATTTGTTTTTAATAGTGTAATAAAAGTAAAAGATTATAACAAAGTTATAAATAACGTATTTAAATTGAAATTAATTTACATAGAAATATAATTCAAAATCTATTATTTTAATAGTTATAGAAATTTTAAAATAAAAATAGAAAGATAAAAATGTATATTTAATAAAACAATTGAGGATTTATTAGAACCGTTTGAGGATTTATTTAGGAGCTTTCAAATAAAAAGATAAAATGAATGTCTTTATAATTATAAAAAGATAAAATGAACGTCTTTATAACTATAGGAACTACTTTATTTAGTTTATTGTAATAATTTCAAAATTTATGTAATAAGGTATTGGACATTTCCTAAAACTTTATGGGTTGAAATGATCTTTTATTTTTGTGAGACTACAAGTGTCGAGGATGAAAATTAAACACTTCCTCTTAGATTTCCCTATGTACACCCATATATTATCTCGGTTTCAAAATTGTTGTTACAATAGGAACCTACCCAACCTTCTATCTCATTAAAATTATAATAATTTAGGAACGCTCCTCTCCAAACTTTTTTAGCACAAAAATAAAACTCTAAAGCAAACCAAGTAATTCCTTTATTTTTTTTCTTAACATCCAATAGAAAAAAAATGGTCTAAGTGGGTGTTAACTATCATCATCATCCATAAATATGCATTATTGGTAATAACATACAAGGTGATCCAAGATAATTTCTAGATAATGTATAGTGGCTATTCATCCACAATCGCAAGGCTTTTTCACTAAGTTTTAGTTCTCTTCATTAAAAGAACAAAAAATATGTTTCTAGATAGAATTGAAACAAGTTATGTTTCTAATATGCATTGGTTCATTTATAATACAATCATGACCTAGTTTAAGTCCTTCTTTCAAGCATTCGTGGGTGTTTGCAAGCATTTGAGGGACCTTTTAGATGCAATTGTAGTTTTATGAAACATGCTTCCCCTTTTTAAAATCAAAACACGTTTGCGTTCCTTGATGCTAGCACTAGAGGAGCCTGATCCTGATAAGTCAGTTGACGTGCAGGATGGGAAGACAAAAACATGTAATCTTTTTGTAGTTATAAAACGCACACGTGTTGTGCAATTACAAAAAGTGCACACATTTTGCAGTTACAAAATGTGTGCACATTTTATAAGGCATGTTATATACCCCTACATTTCCATCACTCCATCCCTACATCCCCATCCCTCTATATCTCTCTCCCCTCCTATCCCTCTCTCCTTTCCTCCCCCATTTCTCTATCTATCAATAACTCTCTCTCCCTATACCTCCTTCTCTATCCATCCCTCCCTAACCATCACTATCCCCCTCTCACACTCTCTCTCCCCTATTCCTCTAGCAACACCTAACCCCCATCCATCTCTTGCTCCCTCAAGCCCCTAGCACCCCCCACCTCTCTCTCTCACACACACACACTCTCACTGCCCCTAAACCCCCCATTCTCTCCCTAAACCCACTCATACTCTCCCTACCCATAACCACCCCTTCCACCTCTCTCTATCTCTCATGTACTCCCCTACCCCTAACACCCCCCCCTCTCTCTCTCTCTGTCTCACCTAATACCCCTCCCCCTAACACTTACCGACCCCCCATATCTATATCCCTCTCTTTCTCTCTTCCCCTACCCTATACCCCCCTTCTCTCTAAATACCCTAATGCTCCGTAAACCCCTATGCCCCTCACCCTGATCTTTATCCCTTTCTCTCCCCCAAACCCCTTCCTCCCCCTCACCCCCATGGATTTCTCTCTCTCTCTCTCTCTCTCTCTCTAACACCCCCTATCCCTCTCACACTCTCACTACCCATAACTGCTTTTTGTCTATCCCTAACCCCATCCTACTCTCCCTACCCATAACCACCCCCTCTTTCCCACCTCTCTCTCTCCCTCCTACTACCCCTACCTCCTCTCTCTCTCTGACTCCCCTAATCCCCCTCCCCCTACCACTTATAACCCACCCATCTCTCTCTCTCTCTCTCCCCCCCCCGCCCAATCCCCCTCCCCCTACCACTTATAACCCTCCATCTCTCTCTCTCTCTCTCTCTCTCTCTCTCTCCCCTGATCCCTCCTACCACTTACCACCTCCCCATATCCATCTCTCTATACATCTCATTGCTTGCACCTTATAACCACCTTCTTTCTAACTTCCCCAATCCTTCCTAAACCCCTCCCCCCCTCGACTATGATCCCTATCTCTTTCTCTCCCCCAACCCCCCTCCTCCCCCTAGCCCTGATCACCCACACCCTCCCACCTCACCCCTCTCTCTCTCTCTCTCTCACACACACACACACACACACACACACACACACACACACACCTCTACACCCAGACCTAACCATAACCCCCACCCCTCTCTCTCTCTCTCAACCCCCTAACACTCGATCTTCTCTCTCTCTCTCTCTCTCTCACACACACACACACACACACACACACACACTCCTTCCCCTACCAGTAATGTAATATACCTAATAGTGTATATTACTATTATTAATTGGTAGTTAGGCCAATTAGGCTAAGAGTTGCCTCCTTATTAAAAGGAGATGGCCTTCCACATACTTCTTCCTATAAATTGTAATTTATCTCATTGTAAAAGACATCAATTCAATTACAAAAATATATATATTATCTATTAAGATAATCATCTACGACTTGTGCCTTAGAAGTGGTATCAGAGCTTTAGGCTATTGCTCACACTCAAGCTCTCAGCATTCATCCTCGGCATCTTCATTCCTCTCACTCCCCACTTCACTCTTTCATTCCTCATACTCATTCCTCATACTCCTCTTGCCCTCATACACCCATCACTCCCTTCTAAAAATCCTCTACACCATCTAGCCATTGCACACACTGCGCTCCCTCACAAACGCTGCCTCACGCTCCTACCTTCCCACTTATCTCCCAATCCAACACACCTTTTTCTCCTTCTGCATCACAGTGCACTACAGTCCGGTGTCCTCCATTTCTGCACACTCTCACGTCCAAATATCTCCCAGCACTCTCGCATCCTTCGTTGCGACTCACCACACCCTTTCATGCCTTCTTCCAACCCTTTCTCCACACATCCCATTTCCCTTCATTCCCACTCACAAATCCACCCTCCCTCTTGCCTCCATCCTTCCACACTCCATCTGTGTGCTCCTCCCACGCCACAAAGCTTCACGCCCCGCCTTCTCCTCACACCCTCTCCCTTCCTCCTCATGCCCTCTTCCACGCCCTCCCTTCCCCCAAGGACCACAGCCTCCTCCACCACTCCACGCTCCCTCTTCCTCCCATTGCATGCAATTGAACACACTCTCGCTTTCACGCCCCGCCTGATCCTCACGACCTCTCCCTCGCACCTCACACCTCCCTTCTCCAGCCACCACTCTCCTACACTCCATCGCTCTCCTCCCCATCACTGCTAGCCCGCCTCCTCTCTTCCCTCCATGTAATCCCTCCCTCTCTGCTCCTTCCTGCAGCTCCTCGACTGCCAGCACCCCGCGCAGGCCCCAAGGCCCATGACCTCCTCCACCACTCCACGCTCCCTCTTCCTCCCATTGTGTGCACTTGAACTCACTCCCACCAAGCGCCCTCCACCTGATCTCATAGCCATCTCCCTATCTCAGATCCTCCCCAGGTCATTCACAAACGCTCATGCTCCATTTCTTCCCACGGCCTTCCCGTAAAAACTCCCCACTCCACTGTTATTCACGCTCACACACAACCTCCTTATCGCCCTCCTGCTAACATTCTCCTTCAAAGCTTCCATTTCCATGTCATCCCTCTGATCTCCTCTCCTGCATTCTGCCCTTCTCCCTTCCTGCTCCTCTCCAAACTCTACGTACTCGCTTCGAAAATCCTAAAACCATCAATATGAAAGATCAATATGATATTGACAATCACAGTGTCAATATTAATTGTAAAGAAAATGGCGATGTCGTAGAAGTCAATGAAGTCAATAAAGTCAATGTTAACAACAATTATGAGAGAATTGAAGTTGTACAAGAATGCAAAGATGAAAATAAAAGAGTCAAAGATGACCTTAATCATGATATCGTAGAAGAACGAAACCCAAAAGATGCTGCGACAAATGAAGAGCTGAACATTCTACCAATAGTCGCAACTCAAGATGGGAAGGATCCCAGGGAACAACTAACGACAAACTTGTTAGACAAATAAGTAAGCACATTACTAATAATTGCCTCTCCAGATAAGAAAACCATATCAAAACATGCAAAATTATCAAAGATCCACATAAAATTAGAAGAGCAAAGGAAAATCGTCAAATTAGCAGATCAAAAGAACACCATCAGATTGAAAGCTCAGAAGAATACTCCATATAGTTGTTATGCATTTATCTACAAAATCATACACATGAAAAGGTTTGAATGGAAATGTGACCAATTATTTCAAGAACTGCTAAACCGTGGCACCGTTATTCATGGCAAGAATTCCAGTTGCAAAACACTCATAGAAGATTCGTGGACAAATCTTTTCAGAGCAGGATGAATTGCAATATACCTAATAGTGTATATTACTATTATTAATTAGTAGTTAGTTCAATTAGGCTAAGAGTCACCTCCTTATTAAAAGGATATGACCTTTCACATACTTCTTACTATAAATTGTAATTTATCTCATTGTAAAAGACATCAATTCAATTATAAAAATATATATATATTATCTATTAAGATAATCATGTAAGGCTTGTGCCTTACAACTAATACCCCTTCTCTCTCTCTCTCTCACCCTTACTAATCCCCTCTCTCACTCTCTCACCCCCTACTCTCCCCCTACCTATAACACATCTCCTCTTCCTCCTCCTCCTCTCTCTCTCTCTCACCCTTTCTAACCCCTTCTCTCACTCTCTCTTTACCCTACTCCTCCAACTACACCTAATGCCCAACCCCCTAACACCCCCTCCCTCTCTCACACACTCTCACTACCCCTAACCCCCCCTCTCTCCCTAAGCCCTCCCCCTCTCTCTCCTACCCCGCCTTCGCCTGACCCCCTCCCTTTAACATTTACCACCCCCCATATCTCTCCTTCTCTCCCTCTCACCCACCCCTCTACTCCTCCACCTACCCCTAACTCCCACCCCTCTCTCTCTCTCTCTCTCACACACACACACACACACACCTACTCTCCCTAACCATTACTAAATCCCTCTCTCACTCTCTCACTCTCTCACCCCCTACTCCTACCCCTACCTTTACCCCCCCTCTCTCTCTCTCACCTCTTCCCCCTAACCATTACTAACCCCCTCTCTAACTCTCTCTCTCCCCCCTTCTCCTCCACCTCCACCTAAACCCTACCCCCTTCTCTCTCTCCCCCAAACCCCTAACACCCCCCCTTTCCCTCTAACGCTATCACTACCTATACCCCCTCATACTCTCCCTACCCATAACCAGTACATTTACCCTATCTCTCTGTCTCTGAAACACACACAAACACCCGTACTCCTTCCCCCTACCACTAACCCCCTCATCTCTCTCTCTAACCCTTACCAACCCACTCTCTAACTCTCTCTCCCCCTATTCCTCCCCTTACTTCTAACCCCCCCTACTCCTCCCCTTACCTCTAACCCCCATCCTCCTCTCTCTCTCTCTCTCTCTCTCTCTCTCTTCATTGTAACCATTAGTAACCCCCTCTTTTGCTCTATGTTTCCCCTACTCCTAAACCTACACCTAACCCCCACCTATCCCTCTCTCCCTCAATCCCCTAACACTTATCCTCTCTCTCACACACACTCTCAATACCCTTAAGCCCCCCCTCTCTCCCTAAGCACCCTCTGTTATAGGTCAAATTTGCACTTCTCCGTCTGTGATCACCTTGAGTTGTCAATCACACAAAAGGAGAACTTGGACTGAAGAGCATGATAACCTCAGATGAGACTTTGACCTGACTCACCTTCCTGCAAGCTGAAAAAACCCTAAAAAATATCATATTTTGGTATGGGCACTACTCTTCTTAACCAAACCAGCCCATATGCCCTACTCTGTAAGCTATATAGTAGCGCACACCTCCTGGTATGCGCTACTCTACTTTAGTAAACTAGCGCACAGCAGTGGTAAACGCTAGTTGTTAAACACTGTAGTTGCATGTTGGGTGCTACTCCACTATGAAATAGTCGCGTACATCTCAAAATATGATCAAAAAAATATTAATTTGACGAATTGGGATTAGTTGTAGTTGGTTTCCCAACTTCCCCAAATTCCCCTTCAACCACCTCTCGACCCGAACTGCCTTGTCCTATAAATACAAGGAGGATTGAAGAGAGGGGTTAGACATGAGAGCCATAGAGAGACTCTTCTTATATGAGAAGCTTGTATTGAAGGTGGTTATGCTGGAGGAACTTTGAAGTTAGAGAGGAGGAGGAGCCTAGGATCAGGATACATGAGCATGCTGCAAAGTCAGGTATACTTTGTATTATTCATATGTTTTTGACAATAAAAGGTTGAAACATCTTTCTTGTCCCAAATCAAATGCTTAATGGACTATGTATTTGTTTGGATCAATGTTGGTTAATGCTTGATGTTTGAATTACTTTTCAATTCCATCATTATTATATTGGCCAAGATACGCTAAGAAAGGTCTTTGTGTTGCAAGTTTATTGGATGGGAGATTGAACGGAGGATCGAGCACAAGGTTGGACAAAATCTAGGATCAAACTTCGTTCACAAGGTATGTCCTCAAGGTCTCTAATCTATTTCCTTTTATAAATGCTTTTGTAATGCAATCAGTATGTTTACCTGTCACCCCCTTAAGTTGATAGTCTCTATTTCCTCACTATAGGGTAGTATTTCCCGCTAGCAGACTGGCGACTCCACTGGGGATAGTTTTTTTTTCTGCTCTAGGAAACCCTTCTTGTTGTCTTTCCAGTACTTCTTAATCCTTTTAATCTTCTGAGAAGCCCTGTAGGTTGCCCCTACCTACTTCCCTTTGTTTGACTCAGTCTTTTTACACCTCTATAAAGTTAGTTTTTGACTTTTTAATACCTGTGCGCTACTCTACTGTACATACAGCAGCGCATATGTGCGAGTTTGCCTCGGCACAGTAGCACACACATCCCCAAATGCGCTAGTTTTCCTACTGCACAGTAGGGCACATTCCTGTAGCTCTCTGTTTGAAGTCGGGTTGAGCTTTTTGCCTGTTTGGGTGGGTTTCTAACTTTGTTTTTGGTCTTCTTGACTGGTCTTTGAGGTCTGTAATCCTTCGTTGAGTCTCATTAGCCTCTTTTGAGTCCTTTAGGTCATCTTTTGGTCACTTGTTTACTTTTGAAGTGTTTGGTTCATTTGTGACTCTTTTTGGAGACTATGCATTGTTCCTTAGTGAACACAGTTGCTTATCCATACCCTAGTAGTGTGTTACTGTCCTACAAACCTTTGTGCTTAGCATTTGCTATTTGTTGCAACAATTGTATGCTCTTTAGGTGTTTCATCCTTTGATTTAGAGTTTTGACCCATTTTTGGAGCCTTTGGGGGTGTCTTCCAAAGTTTTTTGAGTCCCGACATTTCTTGACCTCGCTGTCATTTCTAGTATCGAGTGAGTTTGAAGTACTTTAGTTTGCTTCAGCTTTTGAGTCTTTGTGTTAGTAAGGTTGCCTTTAGTTCGCTTTCCTACTTACTACTTGGCTTAGTGTTCTTATTTAGGGTTTGGTGCTTTGGAGCATTCTGCTAAGTTTGATTTCCGGTTATAAGCATCTTTCATCCTTATTTTCTACCCACTTTGCCTCCAAGTTCAAGAGATTTTTCCTTTGAAAAAACTCGTAGGACAAGTCTTTGTCGGATCATTGATTCGATTGTTGTGAACTTTAGAGTCATTTTTCCATACTTGCACATCTTTTGTAGGTCTTACTTGCTTCCGCTTTCAAATTCTTTTTCGTTCACATATAACAGAAAAAGAAAAATAAGTTCGGTAGATTAGAGTAGTGAGACTTATAATCTTTGTAGAGTAGAATAGTTTACTTTGTTCAGAATTTGAAAAGAAAACAAAAAGAAAGCTTTATTTAGGTTTACTTAATCTTCATTTTGGAAAGAATATAAAACAAAAAAATAAATGTCTTCTTGTTGTTGAAAGTTGTTTCATTTCATGCACTTTACTTTCTGTTGCAACCACATCACACAATGCACTGCCCCACTAAGTAAAAAGTAACCTTAAAAATAATCTTAATAAAATCAATTAGAAACAATTTTCTTTCTAGGGATACACAACACCAACTAGTCTAGGCTAGAGTTTCAAGCTTAAAACACCTTAAACTGCTCGAAGCTTGTTTCATTACTCAAAAATCATAGTGCGACTGTCATATAGGTAAACCCATCTGTATCAAATATTCCTGGGAAACTCTACTAAAACCAGAGCTAAGCACGAGGCCGTGGAAGATCGGATTTGTTGAGGATATCCCCTCACTTTTCCCTTCAACCATAAACCAGGGTCGATTCGCGTACAGGGGTCCATCTGGACTTCGGGCTTTGCTACCCTGCCCACGTGTTTTGATCAGGTTGACGACTGTCCCCCCAGGATATTTCGTACTTATGGTAGCCTTAGTATCAGACCTATAGGATCATACATAGGTGACAGCAGGGGATTATAGCTACTGTACCTAGGACAGGCGTGGGAGGAAATCCCTTGCAGGTCTTTGGGAGGGCGGTTGGGTGATTCCAGCGCTTGCACCCTTAGTCATTGTATTGTGGACCCCGGTTAACTGTTCTTCATCCTTCGTTGATCTGTTCTGGGCCCTATCATCCCAGACTCTTCTCCGAAAGGCATCTTGTTTGACTAGTTTGAATACTTAGGAATTTTTAGTGGTGTGCTGTTTGCCCCCTAGTCTTAGTGGCCACTAGGTTTTTACTTAGTTTTATTCTTATATATAATCATGGAAGACCAACAACTTCGTAGGTCTCGAAGGTTGCAAAACCTTCTTCCACTTAGGGTAGAGCCATTACCGCCACCAAGATGATAGAGGACATACTCTAGTGGTCCTTTCGAAACTACTGGTGAAATAGAGGTTCCTGAGGAACCACAACTCGGGACTCCAGATCAACAAAATTTTAATACAGTCGAGATTGAGGATCTCACTTCTGGTGAGTTCAGTACTCCTTTTAATCCTCCTCTGACTAATCTTAACAATCCGCTTCTGTTACCTGTTGGTTTCCAACAACCTGATTATAGTGCATATTTGTTCACACCTGGGCATATTATGACTAACACAGGAGGCGAACAGGGAGTTCCACAGACTCCCACAATAGGTATGAATACAAATACTGTAAATCCTTCCCCCACTGCTACACCGAGTTCGGCACAAACAATTTCTGTTCCGACTCCGTCCTTCAGCTTTAATACCAGTACATTAGGCATGCCGAGCTCAGCAGTTGTGGCATCCGCCTCTACTCCTACTTTTGGACCTATTAGTACAGTGAATCTTGTTCCACCTCCTGCAACTCAACGGTCATATCATATTCCCAGTACTTGGATCTCCACACCCACCGTAGGGCTGAATGCTTCTGCAACCATTCCTATCATGACTACCATGACTGGACCATCCACATCGACTACTACTGGTTTGAATACCTTTGCCGGTTACAATATGAATCAAAGTAATATACCTGCTAGAAACACCCCTTTTTCATTGTTTTCTGGAGTAGGGGGTAACATCCTTAATCAACAATATGGTGGGGCTAACACCTAGCCACAGTGGACGAATATACAGAGCACCAACCCACTTTCGTTTGGGTGGGGGAATTTCAATAACACTTTCACACAACAGTAGATGGCAGGGGGCAACCCCTACCAGCAGATGGCTGGGGGCAATCCCTACCAGCAGATGGTTGGGGGAAACCCCTACCAGCAGTTTACGGGTCAAACTATTGGTGGTTCCCCATTTATGACCCCAACTTATCAAATTCCATCTTATAGACCACGTTTACCATTTCTGGCAACTCTGAATTTGCCAAACCTTTCCAAGTTAACGAATGATCCGGTGTACCATAACGCTACATGGCCACCAGTTCCTACCAAGTTACCTTCAGACATTCCAAAATTCGAAGGCAAAACTGGCGAAGACCCTGGTGATCATGTCACCACTTTCCATTTATGGTGTTCTTCGAACTCGTTGAATTAAGATTCCATTAGGTTGAGACTTTTCCAAAGAACCTTAACCAGTGCTGCATCCAAATGGTACATTGAGTTACCTGCAACTACATTTTTTAATTTTCGGGATCTCGCAACTATTTTTTTGAACCACTTCCAGCTTCCTGTTCGGTATGATGCCAGGACAGATCTTTTGTCTACATTTAGAAAAAATAAGGCCACTCACTTATTTGATCACATTTAGGAGTGGCGAAGATGGAAGAGGCTCATTAAAGCCAACATAACTCCAGAATTTATTCTTGAGTGGTATCTGAAATCACTCCTTCCTTATATTTCTAAGGAAGTAGCTACTTCTGGAGTGTCTACAGAGGAAGAAGCCATATTATGGACCCAGCAGCTAGACCTTGTTTATGCACAATCTGGGTTACTTTACGAGATTATACCAGACGCACCGCGATCAAACACTGATCTTGGTAGACCTAAACCTGGACCACATGCTGATGGCATAGTAGGTTCAGTTGACTCTGCAGCTTTCGAAGCATTGACTAAACAGGTTCATGCCTTATCCGTCAAACAATCGACTGCAGGAGTGACTTCCGTCACAACCTCTCCTTCTACTTATGAATCAACAAACCAGGTTCAGAACAATCAAAAGGGACCTCGGCAGCCCAATAACAAAAAGAAGGGCAAGAAAGGAGAGGGGAACCAGCAAAATCCCAAGAACAAAGAGAATGCCGAGGAGGGTAACAAATAAAAGAAGAAGGTTAAGTTCCCTTGTAAGCTTTGCAAGCAGGATCACCTCACTCACTAATGCCCTCTACTCGAAGAAGCCCAGAAGCTGCTTCAAGAAAAGAAACCTGTCGTACTTAAAGATCCATTTCCTAAGGGGCAGGGTTCAGCTTCTGGCACCTCCAAAGCTGGGGGCACTACTCATGCTTCAGTTGATCAAACTTTCATTAATATGGTTAGTGCGGATGCACTTTTGCAAACGCGAGCAAGAAATTATACCCCGGATGTGCAGAACAAGGATAAAGAGATTCCTGAATCTTCCATTCCTCTCCACATTCCAGTGGATTCATTGCCCAAGATCCCGAAAGGTGTCTTGAAACGGGCCTCACACAATCCCAATTCTCGGGCTGCTTCCGACTAAAATGTGTTTGAAGATCTAGCCCAAACCCCTTATGCTAGGTCCACCTTAAAAGTTTTGCAAAGTTGTCCGTTACAACGAAATGCACTTCTGGAAGCGATTGGAAGTATGGAATCATCCAACATGACTACGTGCTTTGATATGTCTGATATCAAATATCGGTTGCCATACCACGTTTCCCTACAGATTGAAGTGGTCCATGGTCCTATGACCATCAAACGAGCTATCGTAGATGAGGGCGTGTTGACGTGCGTGATGTCCATTTCTAGTTGGAAAGCTTTAGGCTCTCCCGAGCTAGCCCCCTCTAACACACTACTTACTGCCTTCGATGGCAGGAATTTCCATCCACATGGAGTTCTACCATCGTTTGAAATTACACTTGCCAATAAGATAGTTGTTGTAGAGATTGAAGTTCTAGACGCTCCACTTGATTACAATATGTTATTAGGAAGGAGCTGGACATATGCCATGCGAGCCATTGCATCGACAGTTTTCCAAGTTGTTATGTTCCCTCACGAAGGCAAGATCGTCACGGTCGATCAAATTTTGTTCTCTCAGCAAAACAACCAGAATTCATCGGATACCACTATTCCCTTTAGTTGATCAATCTCCCCCAGTAAGAGAGAGTTTAGGAGCAGGGATTTACGGGTCATTAATAGGCACTTTCGACCTACCCTCCCCTGTTCTTTTCATGCGTTCTGATGTAGGTACTTCTACTGAAACTTTCACGGTTGGTCTTAGGACTGATCCATGGATCCTTCCTACTGTATCAGAACCTTCAATGCCTTTAACCATTGCAGAGATAACATACATGGAAGCACAACATGCTGCAATGGAACATATCATGACTCCGCCAGACTCTGCTGAGTCGGATATGGACTATGCTCCTGCATGGTCATTGAATTCTACCCACTCTTTCAACTGTTTAGATATGGTCTTACCGTCTGATGAAGCCATTTTGGAAGCCATGATGGGCCTGGACCAGGCATGGGAACATATGCATCACAGGTCTTACCTGCTTCCAAACTTAGACGGGATAGAGAGAGGAGAATTAGAGTTGAGACCCGGTGGATTTGTTGATTTGTCATTTTTTCCTTCTACTTCAAGAGCTGTTTATGCCGAAGGGAATATGGCTAATATACTGAGAAGAATCCCGATTAACATTTCCACCAAACCCGGGGTCGTGGAAAACTTTTTTATTGGTGCAGAATATTCTCTAGAAGAGATCGCTCTGTATACCAAGCTTTTTAAAGAATTCTGTGACATTTTTTCCTGGTCTTATGAGGAGATGCCAGGTATCGATCCAACCATCATTGAGCATGTCATCACTACACACCCTAATGCAAAACCTGTGAGATAGAAGCTCCGTCCTGTGAATCCTCGAAAAGCGGCCGCCATTAAGGCGAAAGTTGAAAAATTGCTTAGAGCCGGATTTATCTACCTGATTGACATGACGGAATGGGTTTCAAACCCCGTTCCAGTTGATAAAAAGCAAGGTACCATTCGAGTTTGTACTGACTTCCGGGACTTGAATAAAGATTGTACGAAAGATAACTATCCCACACCATTTATCGACCAGATCATAGATGCATGTGCGGGACACGAGATGTTTTCTTTCATGGATGGATTTTCGGGATATAATCAAATCCAAATCAAACCCGAAGATCAACACAAAACAGCTTTCATTTTCCTGTGGGGAACCTTTGCGTACTGGAAGATGCCATTTGGCTTAAAGAATGCTGGAGCTACGTTCCAACGAGCTATGAATTTCGCTTTTCACGATATCAAACACATAGTTGAACCTTACTTGGATGACCTCCTGGCGCGATCTTGAAAGAGATGGGATCATCTAGCTCATTTGAGACTTGTGTTTGAAAGATGCAGACAATATAAGATTCGTTTGAATCCTAATAAGTGCGTATTCTGCATCAAATCAGGACGTTTACAGGGTTTTATTGTATCCAGTCATGGTATAATGGTCGACCCGTTAAAAGTTGAGGCGATTGTAAATCTTCCTCCTCCTCGCACCTCGGGACAACTCCAAAGTCTGCAAGGCATGTCTAACTTCTTGCGATGCTTTATCATAAACTATGCTAAGATCACAAAAGGTTTTATGAGACTGCTTAAACAAGATACCTACTTCATGTGGGATGAGGCTACTCAAGCATCGTTTGAGGCCTTGAAAAAGGCACTACTTTCAGCCCCCTTGTTAAGCCCACCTGATTATGCAAAAGATTTTCTCTTATATTTAGCGGCGTTTGTTTTCACAATTGGCATAGTACTAGTTTAGGAGGACGACACGCTCCAAGAGCATGTCGTTTACTATCTCTCGCGTGCATTGATAGCTCCTGAGATTAAATATTCGCATGTTGAGAAGTTAGCACTAGTTGCGGTCTATGCGGTACAGAGGTTTCGTCACTACATCCTTTTACGAACAACTATTGTGATAACAGAAGTCAATCCTTTTTAGTATGTTCTCACTCGATGCATCATTAGTGGGAAGTATAATAAATGGATTGTAATCTCACAAGAGTTCGATTTGGTCTTTCAATCGGCCAAGTCAAAGAAATCACTAGTGTTCGCTGAGTTAATCTCAGAGTTTCCGAGTGACTTAGAGCATATCGAGGAAGAATCATCATTCCTGGATGAACATATCTTCCTTATTGCCTCCTCTGACCCATGGTACGGGGATATCTTAGTATATCTCCAGACTTTGAGGTGTCCTACCACTTTTTCAAGAGAAGAACGACGCAAACTGAAAAGTCATGTGAAAAACTATCTCATCATCTCTGACACTTTGTATAGACATGGGATAGATTCCATCTTACAACGTTGTTTGACTTTGGAAGAAGCAGAATCAATATTGAATGATGCCCACAATGGAGCTTGTGGGGGTCATCATTTTGGGTTGGCAACAACCCAGAAAATACTACGTGCCGAGTATTTTTCGCCCACAATCTTTAAAGATTCTGTGGAAGCTGTGAAACACTGCCGTCTGTGTCATTTTTTCACCAGGAAAATGAGATCACATCCAGCTCCTCTTCATCCTGTGATTACAGCAGGTCCCTTCACAAAATGGGGGGTTGATTATATGACTTGCAATCTAGTTTCATCTGGAGGACATCAGTATATCATCGTTGCAGCCGACTACTTCACCAAGTGGGCCGATGCAATGCCTACTATCAAGGCAGATGGAGAAAGTGTCGCTTATTTCGTATTTAATCAGATTATTGCAAGGTTCGGCATACCTAAAGAGATTATGACTGATCATGGCAGTCATTTCCAGAATAGCATGATGACCGATTTGTATACAATGTTGGGTTTTTGGAAAGAACATTTGTCTTCATATTATCCACAAGCGAATGGACAAGTTGAAGCAGTTAACAAAACTTTAAAGGTAATACTGCAAAGAATTGTTAATGCTAGTTGAAATAACTGGCACATCATGCTATACCCTGCTCTTTGGGCTTACCGAGCAAATGTAAATACTGCTACCGGGTTCTCTCCCTTCCAACTTGTGCATGGGATAGAAGCAGTCGTTCCGATTGAATGAGAGATTCCTTCATTAAAACTGGCTGTTCAATTACTACAGCATACTTCAGCACTGAAAGAACGTTTGTTGCATTTAGAGCATCTAGATGAACAACACCACGGCGTGCTCACAACAAACGAAGTTCATAAGAAACAAGTCAAAGGACAATATGACAAGTCTGTCAGACCTAGGGTGTTCCTTGAAGGAGATCTTGTTTTACTTTGGGATCAGGACAAGGAACCTCTAGGACCTGGCAAGTTCAAATCCATGTGGCTCGGGCCTTACATAATTCCAAAGTACTAAAGAAGGGTGCTTACAAGCTAGTAGACTACGAGGGTAATAAGCTGCCTAAGCCTTGAAATGGATTCTACCTGAAGAAGTACTACGCTTAGGAAGTTGTGCTTTCTCTTGTAACATAGTTGTATATTTTATAGAGCTAGTCTTTGCTTGTGTTTCCTTAGTTAACCTTATGTGTGTCTTCATTTTGTGTATCAGATGTTGACTGAACATTTCTTAGGATTTGTTGATGGCGCCAGTCACCACACCCGACAGTTGGCTTTAGCAGCTTGGTTCATTTACTCACCAGCTGGCCAACTGGTCTCTTCGAGGGGGGGGGGTTGTTTGGGTCCCACCACGAACAATATGGCTGAATACAGTGCGGTTATAGAACTTCTCCAAGATGATCTTATTCATGGCATTTCACATTTGGAGGTAAGACTTGACTTGCAACTAGTTGTATTTCAGTTAATGGGTGTTTACCAGATTATAGATCTTGTGTTGCTACGACAATTTTTATGAGTTAGATTATTGGAAAGATAGTTTGATTCTATTATATATCAACACATTCCAAGAAATTTAAATGCATTAGCTGATTCATTTGCAAATTATGTTTTAGATTGGCATTTGTATCATACACTTCCATAAATAGCATTTCACACATAAAGTTCAAACACATACACATGTAAATAATCGATACTGTATATATATCCGATACTGTATCAAAAAATATATGAGTTTTGGATCACAAGTCTATCACAAGTCATGTCATAAAGTACAAAACGGGGCTCGGTGGCCTCAAAAATATACATAAAGTATCCATCTCCTATGGAGAAGGAGGGGCCTCATCATCATCTACTGCATCCCGATAACATATGACCAACCTAGCTATCTTTTGCAGCACCCTAAGCCATGCTGGGGGCACCCAAACTACATCTTCCTGCATATCAATAGGTATCTGATCCATGCGGCATGCAGGAACATCATGAGTTAACCGACTCACTTTCCGCTCTATGGTCCCTAACATAGCATCAGCTGCACCAACATCTACTGGCCTCACGAAGATAGTAGGATGTCCCTTGGGATGAACAGGTCCAATATCTGCATTTGACACTTGTTTAGTACTTCAAAACTCATCATAAAAATCAAATACTTGAAAATTTGAAAAAATTAAATAATTCTCAAAATAAAAACATACTAATATCTCCCCACGCACCACCTGGAGGAAGTACCAGCTCTGGATCATGGTGGAAGTCCAATCCAACATACGAAAACTGCTCGAATGTTGGCACCTGTCTCTCCCACCACCCCCAGAAATCATCAGTATGATAACAAAAGTGACTTTCACCACCACCCTAGCGGATAAATATGTCACCCCAATGGCCCAATATTGGCTCACGAGGGTTAGTTGGAGGTAGAGGCATTCCCAAGCTAAGAGCAGGTACCCTCTCAAAGAAGAAGGTACATAGAATGTTGCCATATCCAAAGTTCTTCATACTCCCAGATTTACAACCCGTGAGTTGAAGCTTCATGTTTTCCAATAAACTAGTGCACCCATCGTACACATGACCTTGCAAGCATCTAACACCAATATGCATGGAATTCCTTGGAGCTAAATGTTGTGTGGCACTCCCCGCCATGCGGTTCAACATACTTACAATCAGCCTCAAAGGGAGGCTTTCAATGGTAGAAATTAGGATTTGACTTCCTGATTTCTCAACCCCTGCCACACAGTATGCATTTAAATATTCTTGCACCGACATTTCACCCACATTGTGAGAAGATCCTTTCAAACTTACCGCATCTCCCCTTCTAGAGAGTCCATTAATGAAGTAGATGTCGTCAACAGTAAGGTCCAGGGTTTGTCCTCGGATATCAAATGCATTGGCATCTACATCCCAGTATTGAACGAGTCTTTGAAGCAGTCAATTGAGTGCCCTCATGTTCACGGTTCGGTAAAACTTTAACAAACCACATCTTCGGAGGGCATGGAGAGTGGTTGGGTCTTGCATTGCCACCCTATCCATCTCCTCATGTTCTCTCTCCCTCCAAACAAGTACCATCCTGCCACAAAAATGTCAAATTTTAACATCTCGACACTTTTGTTCTTCATGTTCAGGGGTGTGCGCTACTGTATAAGCCACACAGTCACTCATGGGCGCTACTGTGTAGAAGAAAAGTAGTGCATACCTCCTATTATGCCCTACTATACCTACCACAGAGTAGCGCACATGCCTCTCATGATGTGAACATGGCCTTAAAATTGATTTTTAGCTCAAAAATTGACAAATAAACAATGGAAATGCAAGTTAGGATGAAATAAACTTACTTGGTGGAGGCAAAATGTCGATTGGTTGCTTGAGTTGATCGCCACGAAGGTTTGAAATCCAAGGGTTTGTTCTCAATTTTTTCTTGCCCTACAAAACCAAAATGAAATTTGAGTTTTTATTTTAAAATTACATATATGAATTTGTGTTTAAATTTTTACCCACTTTGGTAAAATCTCTATAGTTGCAAATTCTACCAATTTGTTCTATTTAATCAATTAATAGCTACATATGGTACTATAGTAATTTCACCCAATGGTTCTCATTTTTTCACTAAAATTTCGTAGGATCAATCCTTTAAGACTAATTTTCTTGATGACAGACCTTTTTCATAGTTAAAATTTACATATTATTTAAGAATTTTTGTCGCGATTACTAACATATTTGTTGAAGTCCTAGTTTTGGCAGATCATGAGTCATGATCCTAGAAGCTGTCATTTAAGTCATTTTAAGCTCTTGTTTGGACTATTTAAACCTAAACAAGATCTCCGAGCAAACGTTTCCTCTTCAAGCTTGTTAAAGTAATTGAAGGCTCATCCACTCAAGTATAGAATTACCCCTTTTCCGGGCCTTGGTGGATAAATTACGGAAAAGGTATACTCTAGGTATACTTTTGTATGCACTAGAAGAGTTCTTCTTCCATTGTTTTAAACTTTTTCTGGGGAGGAGACTAACTTTACTAAAAAGGACATTTCAGAGCCTTTCTTTAGGGTTTTCAGGCTCTCTAAACATGAAAACACCAAGCGAGCATTCACCTACTTGGGCTCGATGTGAAATCCACGAGATGGTAAATAGAGGACTGTTTAAGTTTTTCAACTCTATAAACAAGAAAACACTGCCGAGCATAGACCAATCCGGGCTCGATATAAAATCCACGGATAGGTGTAAAGAGGATTGTTTAAGTTTTTCAGACTCTATAAACACGAAAACACCGGTAAGCATTAACCTACTTGGGCTCGATATTAAAATCCACGAGTAGGTGTATGGAGTTATTGTTTAAGTTTTTCAGACTCCTTAAAATTGAAAACATCGGTGAGCATGAACAGATCTCGGCTCGATATTAAAATCCAGAGATTGGTAATATAGAGTAATCTTCTATCTCTTCTTCTAACTCTGTAAACAAAGAAGAAGGTCCTGAGTCTTCCTCCCATGGGATCATTAAAATTTTTACATGGTTGGATCTATTGAGTTTTCATTCTTTCTTGGACTCATTAAAACAACAAAAAAGGTATTCTTTTATCTAAAAAGAATAAGGGATGAGAAAGATGTATCATATATTCAGTGCCAAAGGAAGTTCAGTTAGTTATATCCTTGAACACAGCACCTACTTGAATCTATCATGTCGGTTGGGTTTAGTCTTTGACCTTAGGGTGAACCTGATATTCGAGTTGTTTACTCCCCCAGTTGGTTATTCTTCCAACCATATGGAGGGTCTGCTAATGTCTCCTACATTACAGGCTTATATCGTTTTCCCCATTTTGTTGAAAAATTCCTAAGTCACTTTGTGTCGTGCTCATTGTTCAAGGATATAGCCTGTGTCAGCCATTCTTTAGTTTACCTTGACCTCATGTGTCGGCCATCCTAGTGTCAGTCTTGTTACATACATTATTCCATATCAGCTCATACCAGTTGAGTGTCCCTCGTGTTGGATGATGGAGGATTACTTAAGGCCTCCCTTCCAATGGACTTCTTCCCATCGACATCAACTCATTTTGCTCTGGGAATGAAATTTAGAGTTTCGGTTAGTACCTTGGAGATTGAAGTCACCAGTGGCAATTTTCCTCCCTGTTGAATGATGAGAATACATCAATGTCTCTTATTCGACCGGATCCTCAAGTGTTCGACTCCAAGTCCACTTATTCAAACTTGTCGGATTGTACTAGGTACCTTGGGCCCCATTATCATTATCGGTGGAAGCCCTCGCATTTGTTAATGTTTGACTTTCGGCTCATTTATTCACATGGTTAGGGTTTGTACCTTGGGTTGTTTTGGATGAAGACCTTGGGATGTTGATGACATTACCTCATTATGTTATCACCCAAGTTGTGCAAGACTGAGCCTCACTTATATTTGGCTCTCCATGAGACATAGATCCAGTTTGTTGTTATGGCTATGATCTCTTAGTTTGACATGGATCCATGCTTCTATTTCAAGTGGCCATGCTATATATACATCTCCTCGTTATGTATCGGAGATCATGTTGTATCCCACTGCACATCTATATGACGTTAATAATGTAATTGCTCGCTGACCTTGATCTTTGTTTTAGGTGTTTCTGTGACTTGGTCCTGCGGTTTCTTGCTCCTCCTCTGGCTTTGGATTATAATGTATTTCGGCCATCGTTTCCCTTTGACCTCACATATTAGGGTGCATCTGTTATAGGTCAAATCTGCACTTCTCCGTCCGTGATCACCTTGAGCTGTCTATCACACAAAAGGACAACTTGGATTGAAGAGCATGATAACCTCAGATGAGACTTTGACATGACTCACCTTTCTGCAAGCTGACAAAACCCTAAAAAATATCATATTTTGGTATGGGTGCTACTCTTCTTAAGAAAACCAGCGCATATTCCCTACTCTGTAAGCTATATAGTAGTGCACACCTCCTGGTATGCGCTACTCTACTTGAGTAAACTAGCGCACAACATCAAAAAAGTGGTAAACGCTAGTTGTTAAACACTGTAGTTGCATGTTGGGCACTACTCCACTATGAAATAGTCATGCACATCTTAAATATGATCAAAAAAATATTAATTTGACGAATTGGGATTAGTTGCAGTTGGTTTCCCAACTTCCCCAACTTCCCCTTCAACCACCTCTCAACCTGAACTACCTACCTTGTCCTATAAATACAAGGAGGATTGAAGAGAGGGGTTAGACATGAGAGCCATAGAGAGACTCTTCTTATATGAGAAGCTTGTATTAAAGGTGGTTATGCTGGAAGAACTTTGAATTCAGAGAGGAGCAGGAGCCTAGGATCAGGTTACATGAGCATGCTACAAAGTCAGGTATACTTTGTATTATTCATATGTTTTTGACAATAAAAGGTTGAAACATCTTTCTCATCCCAAATCAAATGCTTAATGGACTATGTATTTGTTTGGATCAATGTTGGTTAATGCTTGATGTTTGAATTACTTTTCAATTCCATCATTATTATATTGGCCAAGATACGCTGAGAAAGGTCTTTGTGTTGCAGGTTTATCGGACGGGAGATCGAGCACAAGGTTGGGCAAAAGCTGGGATCAAACTTCGTTCACAAGGTATGTCCTCAAGGTCTCTAATCTATTTCCCTTTATAAACGCTTTTGTAATGCAATCAGTATGTTTACCTGTCACCCCCTTAAGTTGATAGTGTCTATTTCCTCACTATAGGGTAGTATTTCCCGCCAACACCCTCCTACTCTCCCTATGCATAACCACCCCCTCTCCCTCCCTCCTAGTGGTCCCACCCCTAAACCCCCCTCTCTCTTTGTATGTCTTAATCCCCCTCCCCTACCACTTACCACCCTCTCTCTCTATATATATTTTCCCCCAACCTATACCCCCCCTTCTCTCTAACTACCCTAATCCTCCCTAATCCCCTACCCATCCCCCGACCACAATATCTATCTCTTTCTTCCCCCCAAACTGCCTCTCCCCACCCCGATCTATATCTCTTTTTGTCCCCTAACCCGCCTCCTCCCCCCTAACCCTAATCACACACACCCTCCCCCCCTCACCCCTGGGATCTCTCTCTCTCTCTCTCTCTCTCTCTCTCTCTCTCTCACACACACACACACACCTCTACTCGTATCCCTATACCCCACCCCTCTCTCTCTCCCCCAAGCCCCTAACACCCCCCCTCGTTCTCTCTATCTCTCCCTCAACCCCCATAAATTTTTTGTTTCTCAAACATTTAAAAAAAATTGTTTGTTGCACTACTAGACACCAATCTCTACATGATATAAAAAAACCATTTCATGATCATTGCATTAAGACCTTCAAAAGTTGCACCCACACTTGTCATACTTTTTTCGAGGTTTGATCACTTAGATAATTAAAAAATAAAAATATTGAATTTATTTTAGAAAAATAGTACCGCATTAAAACTATTTCTTCTCTATATGTCTACTAGTTTTTGTAGGTTGATTCCATCATTTAGGCACTCAAAGGATACACCCACAAAGACATATACCTTATCACTTGTCCAAAAAATAAAAAAAGTATCTGTTAGAAAATCTCAAACTTGAGATAGTTATGAACATTTTCAATAGTAAAAAATTATATATTCGGAAGAGTGATTCAATTTCCTACATTTCATATTTTTTACTCAAACCAAGGTTCATTGTGTATGTATCTCAAAATATCCTTGTAAGTTGAGGGATGCCTTTTTTTTTTATTGCATCTAACACGTCAAAATGGACCCTCATTAGCTTTCACCAGCCCTCACATTAGCCTCATTTTAGGTTAAATTGCCTAATATATGTGGGATTTTGTTCAATACATTCATCTCCTTAACCCTAAAAAACTATTTATTTTATTATAATATTTATGCCATAATATGTATTTACGTAGATTTAAAAATTAGTTTCCTAAAAGGAAGCGACATAACATGGAACCAACCCCTATATGATAACCAAAATGCATTTTGCACAATATTCTTTGTTAATGGTCAAATGACGATGTCTTGTAAAAAGAAAAAGACTTCTCCAACTCCAAACAAAAACTAAGGGAAACTCAGAAACCTTCTTTGTGAAAAGACTTGGAATTAAATGACTATTAGGTATGGATCCAATTGAGACTTATGAAAATGACTTAAGTGCACAGTTAAATGATTATTAGGTGGATCCAATTAAGACTTGTGAAAATGACTTAAGTGCTTATATGGTAGCTACTCGTTCGATGATCACAATTAGTCTAGTGCCTTTAACAGTGGAGGAACCACAATGAGTATGATATCTTAGCAAGCAACTACTCTTTCATTATTTCTTAAGCATATAAGCCTTTCTAGAATGAAAAGGGAGACATGAAATAGATTCCTCAAATTAAAAACTGAATTAAGTAGTAAGTTTCTTCAATACATGAACAAAAGCAATTGATAATGATTGATTTATGCCAATATTCAATCTATAGGCTAATTAGAATGCAGTTCAAAAACATTCAAAATAAACACTAAACAAGTAGATTGCTACTTAGCCACTAGTCCATGCCTTCTGTTTAGATAGAAGGAACTAGAAAATGCTCAAAGGCGTTCAAGGAATGCTTGAATTTAAATGCTAATCATTTGCCAAAGCTTTAAAGTTTGTATGTCGATGGTCCATTGGCCTAGTAGTCTTGTAACTTAGAATCTAGACATTGCGAGATAGAGACCACATCAACATCAAGACATGCAATCAATGCTTTTTACCTTGTTTCCAAAATAGAAGTCCTTCCAACAAGTGGACCCATAGCATGGTCGTATTCATGTCATTCGTAATAAGCTATTATCTCAGCATTAGATGCTGAATAGTTAGTCGTGCGTGTTTTGCAGCAACCCTTAGAGGCTTCCATGACACTATGGCTTCAATCATGTCACCTCCTTTGTCCATTGCACTTGCACCTGCAACAACTTATGAGATCTGTAGCAGTCCTCGAATGGTGTTCCATGATGAGGTCGATCATTATAATCACATTTGAAGAGTGCACAAGAGTTACATTCTTTTGGTGTTGTAGTAATTGTGTGCATGAGGTTGTCTTTCTATTGATTCGTGTGTTGTATGCTTATGTGGCTGAAGTTATTATATTGTAATATGTATTGTCATAGCTATATTGTACTTGAAATTTAGGATTGCAAGTAAATGTTCTTAGGATCCTTCGTCTAGCTATAAAATATTCTACAATAAATAAACTTTCATCAGAAGGTTCACCTCCTCTAAATATCATTGCAAGGCAGTATTCCCACCGACACACGTTGCTCGTTAGTTTCCCTATATAAAAATATGTTAGCACATGCAACCAGCAAGAGACCGAGTCCACAACACGTATACATGTTTGGAGTTCACCTGTCGTGTTTCAGTTACCAAGGCAAGTCACTTACCAACTCAAGTTGAAACTACATGCCTTACATCCGGCATACAAATCATAGCGCTCATAAATGAAAAGCATTTATTATTGGTGCAATGATAAATGACATTGTTCCAGAGGAAAATGCATGAATTGCAAAACAATGTGCTTTTGAGGTGTAAAGAGAGATAAGTGATGTAAGGGGACAACGGTGAAGCTCCTACGCAGACACCTACTTGCCAGGAGTTATTGAGACATCCATGGGAACCAAGCCTGCTGAAGGTAACCCCACCAACCATGATCCCACCAAGGAACTCCTAGTTCTACACTTCCAAGAATAAAAATATTCTTGCATCGTGACAAATAAAGGTGGTAGGTCAGTGATCGTGCATGTTACAATTGGCCTATGAGAGCTACGAAGTATAACATTGGCCAGATGGACCAAAGATGGTTGTTATCATTGTTTAATGGTATTAACAAATGGTTGCAGAGATTGTACCTCTCCTCCATGAATATGCAGAGATGAAAGGTGTGGACAACCTTGAGCATATAAACCCCCCCTATCTAGGAGGCAAGACACCACTCTAATAAAGGTCTTCTGTTGTTTGTATACTTTAGGAAATCGTTTGACTCAGAGACATTGGTATGTCAGAGATTCTTATAGCCACTATGATGCAACATTATAAGGCAGTCCTGGGTTGACTTCGCATAAAGGGTGAATTCAGAAAGGGTGACAACCAATTCGGTTTGGGTCGAGTTACCAAGTTCGACGACGAGTTTTAGACATTTGGGAAGTTGTAAAACTTATTAGGAATGCGCTTGTGACCTTTTATGAAGCAAACATGTTTAAGGAGTTGCATACTTTTATGAAGCAGATTTTCTTCAGTGCCATCCTAATATCTAGAGACTTGTAGGTAGACAACAACTTATGCATTCCACGAGAAGTGTTGCAGCTGAAGAATCTCTTGCTCCAAACCAACGTTGTAGCTGAAAAAGGCGATGAGTTCTTGTAATGGACAATGCAGTGTTTAACTCTAACACTGTGTTGAACTATGGCGGTGGAGTGACAAAAGTTTATACATGTGTCTAACATGCCAACAACCACAATAAGACCACATGTAACTTGAATCCAAGATAGCAAACCTTTAACAATCAAGATATGATATCCAAACATATATTGTTGGAGAGGTAATATTATAGTTAGCCTTAACATTAATTCACCTTCCATTGTGTTTCAATATGTTATCCAATTTTCGATATTTTATCCATGGATAAACTTGCCTTCGGATTTCCCCCTCGCCTCGATTTGAGGCCAAATAAGAGGTCCAAGTTTTAGATTAGCCGACAAAACGGTGTTGTAAGAATCCAAGTTAATCACTCGTAAAAAACGATCTCCATATTTAATCCAATGTTTTAAACTTAAGATTGGATCAACTTGGCTTTAGATTTCCCCCTCGCCTCAATTTGAGGCCAAATAAAGCCAAATAAGAGGTCCAAGTTTTTGATTGGCAGAAAAAACGGTGTTGAAAGAATCCAAGTTAATCACTCATAAAAAAAGATCTTTTAAATTCTTGAATAGAAACTTAAGGAAATAAATGTATGAATTACATGAATTCTTGTGCAGACTATTTGAAACGGCGGCAAGCCGATTACAAGAGTCCCTGCCATCCTGAAGGCAAGGACTAATAAGGTTTAACCTTGAGTTGTTAAAGCAAGGCACGGATTAATAAGGTTTAACCTTGAGTTGTTAAAGCAAAAAGTTAGTAGTATCTTAATTAAATTTATTTTAACATCATAACTTTTATAATTTATAATCAATTAAATATTTTGATAAACATGACAAAAATGTATTAGAACTTCTAGGAACAAATTCCTTCACAATTTATTTTATAGCTTAAAACTAATTAAATATTTTGGTATACATGACAAAAATGTATTAGAACTTCTAGGAACAAATTCCTTCACAATTTTTTGAATATAATTTAAAGAGAAGCCACTAACAAACATAATTTAAAATTATATTATTAAAAAACAAAAAATAAGTTTATCCCATTCATTCTCAAAGTGGTGACACATCACAATAGTCAAATAGATATGCAATTCAAACGAGAACAAGCATGGAAAAGAGCAAGAGTGGAAGATAAAAATGCACACGAAATTGAAGGACCGTGAGAACCCTAAAGAAAGAAGTTTTTGTGATTAAGTCGTCCAACTTATGTGACAAAAGATATGTCAGCCCTGCAAATCTGATATTTTCAATTTCATTTCGAACTAACCAGAGAACATTTTACCAATGAAACAGTACAATTTCAGAAAATACATAGGAGAACCATACATTTCATCAGAGAAAACAAACACTGCTATTCATGTCCAAAACACCACAGAAAGGAACAGCGTCTCCATTAAATACCCAACAAAACATTAAAAAGCACTGCAAAAAAGATTCAAACGCAGAACCAAACCCTAATCTGTTCAATACAATCCTGTAACGGCGGCCATAACGTTCAGTCTATGAACGAGAGTAATATATATTTGATGGAGCCAATGACAACAGATTATCGAGAACATATATATATATATATATGTTGCCCGCAATCAATAATGTGTTTGCTTGGGTTGGTTCTGAGTCTGAAACCCACGCCTTTCTAGCAAAAGCTACCATTATGACTGAGTAGGGATTACAGGATATAGCAATATGTCTGAGCAGTATTTGTGTTGCGGGAGATGTTCGTGGACGAGCTTCCGGAGAAGCCAACTCTAAGGGTATGTGTTCTGCCAAGACGGGCGAGCTCTGAAATGGGATCTTAGGAAGCTCGTCCAGGAACATCACAGCAGACGTAGCTGTCTCCTGCAATCCCTACTCAGTCATATTGGCTGCCTTTGCTACAGAACCAAAAGCTCTGATTGAGAAGAAGAAATAAAGAACCAAAATCTGCGATTGAGAAGAAGAAAAAGTTAGTAAAATGGCCATTGGCAAACAGATTCTTGTGTGAAGCTAACGATGTACATACTACATGTCGACCGCTTTTTTTCCTGGCCATTCTCCCTATATTTGGCAAGCAGGTTATCTAGGGACCAGATTGAAATGAATGGCTATAAACGGAAAGGCTTGTACTGCATAGTAGTAGAGTGTACTGCTTTGGAGTAGTACACAAAGTCTATTGGCAGTACACGCAGTACGGATAATAGTTTGCAGTGCAAGCAGAGATATATAACAGTTTTTATTATATATAATTTCATTATTTAAATACATGGATCACATGAAGCGTCTGAGTATGTCAGCATGGGATGGTTGAACATTCAAAGTGCATATTTTTATTACTTTTCTTTTGGCACGGAGGGCATCCGCAACTACAGAGTCATGGCTGTCACCATATCTTAAATTCAATTCAAAGTTACACTACAGACACGTAACATTTATTTTTAGTTAATTTAAGTTTTGAGTAGTCAAATATGGAGTAGTTGTCTTGGATAAGTGTAAAGTTTGCTTACTCCATAAGTTTGTTTAGTTTAATATATATTAGCTACCCCATAACCTTTCCGAACTTTGGTTAGAGTTAATACAAGAAAATAGCCAAGTAACTTCATGAGAGTCGGAGTGACCCCAGCAAGGAATCACTTGATCTCGTTCTATCCAATGATATCTCTATGTCCTGTTAGATAACATTCAAAGTGCATATTTCACGTCTCTATGGCCCATGTCAGGAAAACAATTTCATGATTCATAGTTTAGTTGATATTTAAATAGTCGTTATCAAGAAGTACAATATTGAATTAACGTAGATTAATTTTAACTCTAGATTTATCATGCATCTAGAATGAACAAATACCTTTAGGTGAAAACTCTTTTTTAGAGAGATTCTCATTTTCTAGATTTTGCCTTGCTGGGTATTCTCATTTTCTAGATTTCGCCTTGCTGCGTATTCTCATTTTCTAGTGCCTACTAGTTATTCGTTGTGTATTCTCATTTTTCACAGCCTACCAGTCATTCCGCCATTAGGTTGTATCGTCTTTGCCTACCTATCCACTGTTTAGTTGTATTGGGTAGGATTTTTCAACATTTCTGCAAGATATGCGACAAGGGTTTCACACGCTACACCAATGTTGGGATGCATATCTGTTAGCAGGTGAAACCAAATTCCGGCAATTACCAGCTAGCTCACCCGTCCATTGCCAACTCAGCTTTTCTCTGTCAGTTGGTAGATAGAATGTAGGTGATGTATTAAATGAGCAGAGGCTTCTCGATGAAGCGATCTCTCCCCACCGACCGCAAGTGAAGACTCTAGATGCTTTGAATGTCGGTGTAGGCTTGTTTTTATTTGCATTGTAAAATACAGTCTAGCTATGTGAGCGCTGGTTGAGTCTATGTGGTGTACATAACGCTGAAGTAAATAAAAACTGTGGTTTATGCCCAAAGTCTGAGATTTACAGTGTATGCCTCTGTTCCATACGATTGCATGTTTGTATATTTACTTCGAGATTCTATGTGACATTTTATTCCAGAAATATACTTTGTTCTGAATCTTATTAGTACGCCCATATGCTTGATCCAGAAAAGTACTGTGTGTTTTTTCTAGATTCAATTTGGTTTTCTTTGGACATCAAATCTGCTGTTAGCTCTCATAATTTCACGGGTGCGACATTAAAAGGATTGCTACCAGCAAGTGAAGAGTGCGTAGAGTTCAGAGCTATAGGTGAAGGTTCAGAGATAGAGGTTATTTTTCAGAGACATAGGTTATTTTTCTTAACAACTGGTATCAGAGCAGGTTCTGGAAGCTGCAACATGGAGGTCACTGCCATGAGTGACATGGAGAAACTGAATGGGGCCAATTTTTCTGTATGGAAAGCATAGATGGAGGACATACTAATTCTAAAGGACCAGTGCTTGCCAATTGAGGGAGCAACAAGTAAGCCTTCATCAATGGCATATGAAGAGTGGAACAAGATTGACAGGAAGGCCATTGCCACAATCAGGCAGTACTTACAAAAGAATGTCTACTTCAATGTGGCTAGGGAGAAGACAACAGAGGCTCGATGGAAGAAGCTGCATGATTTGTATGAATAAAACACAAATTCAAACAAAGTTTCTTGATGAAGAAGTTGTATAACCTCAAGATGAAGGAGGGTGCTTCAGTTGCAGAGCACTTAAATGAATTCAACATAATTCCCAGCCAACTTGCCTCCATCAAAATTATCTTGGATGATGAAATCAGAGCCATCCTACTTATGTGCTCCATGCCAGACAACTGGGAGAATTTGATAATAGCCATAAGCACTTCAGCACTTGTAGGGACCTTGAAGTTTGATGTTGTTAGCAGTAGTCTAATGAACGAGGAGTTGCGACGAAAATCAGTGACATAAAACCATGGAGGAGAAGCTCTAAGCCTAACTGGTCGTGGCAGGAAAATGGATCGAGTTAAACATGGGCGTTCAAAATCCAGGGGCAGATCAAAATCAAGAAAAGGAAGACAAACTTGCTTTCATTGTGGAAAACAAGGACACATGAAGAAGGAGTGTTGGTTTTGGAAGAGAGAGCACAAGGAGCAAAAATCGACTAACACAAACCAAAGGTCAGCCAACAGAAATGAAGGTGAGACCACTGCAGTTGTTTCAGATGGTGATGTCTTATTTACTGTTTCAGTAGAAGATGCATGCTTATATACTTATGGTAGTAGCATAGATTGGATCCTTGACTCCAAGGCATTCCACCATCATGTAACTCCATGTAAGAACAATTTTGTTGCATATGAAAGCAGTGATTATGGTAGAGTGCACTTGGGAAACAATCACTACTACAACATTGTTGGAGTGGGAGATGTTCGAATCCAGTCAAAGGATGGACATGATATCTTACAGAAACAAGTCAGGCATGTCCTAGAAATGCGCATGAGCCTGATCTCAGTGGGACAATTGGATGATGAAGGTTGTTCCACAACCTTTGGCAAAAGTGGTTGGAAAATTTGTATAGGGGCACTGGTCATGGCTAAAGGACCCAAGACAGGAACGATGTACACATTAAGAGCAACAACAAGGAAATCGGATGTGGCCGCTGTTGCAAAAGAAGGATCCTCACCAGATTTATGCCATAAGCGCTTGGGTCACATGAGCGAAAAGGGCCTTAAAATTATTGTTCGCCAAAATTTGCTGCTAGGATTGAAATCCTATGAACTTGGCCTTTGTGATCATTGTATATACGGTAGGAAATGTAGAGTTTCATTTATGAGAGGTGGCCATGAAAGAAAAACAAATTTGTTAGAATTGGTACACTTTGATGTGTTTGGGCCACTCAACATTAAATCTCTTGGAGGAGCCTCATACTTTGTTACATTCATAGATGATGTATCTAGGAGGGTTTGGGCCTACCCCATGAAAAGAAAAGACGAGGTATTTGAAACATTTTAGAAATTTCATGTTATAGTTGAAAGAGAAACTAACAAGTTGCTCAAATGTTTAAGGACAAACAATGGTGGAGAGTATTGTTCCAATGCATTCAATGAATATTTTAACAGGTTTGGCATAAAGCATGAGAAGAATGTCCCTCGAACTCCTCAACAGAATGGCACTACAGAAAGGATGAACCGCACCATCATGGAGAAGGTGAGGAGCATGTTGTCAAATTTTGGGTTGGAGAAGCATTTTTGGGTAGAAGCAGTAAGAACATCTTGTTACCTCATCAACCGATCACCTACAATAGCCTTGGATGGTGGCATTCCTGAAGAAGTTTGGACCGGGAAGAAGGTAAACTATTCTCACCTTAAAAATTTTGGATGTGAAGCATTTGTACACATTCCCAAAGAACATAGAAAAGTAAGTTAGATAATAAATCAATGAGATGTGTTTTTCTGGGATATGTAGATAGTGAGTTTGGTTACCGATTATTGGATCTAGTTAACCATAAAGTCATCAGAAGCACAAATGTCATATTTAATGAGTTAGAAATGTATAAGAGACATACAAGTGATATGGAGGTCAAGAAAATTGCTGACAAGCTTGTAGAACAACAAGAAAATATCCCACCATTGCAAGACGAGCAACATGTAGAAAATACTGGACAACAAGTCGACAATTATGGACAACAACAAGAAGGAACTTTGCAGCAACCATTGCAAGAGGTCCAGGTGGAAACATACCACCACGGTTGGTTCGCAGGTCTTCTAGACCTCATAAGACTTCACAAAAGTATCCATCGTCAAACTATGTTTTTCTAACTGACGAAGGTGAACCAAATTGTTTTCAGGAAGCTTGTGATGTTCAGCATAGCAAGGATTGGAAGAAAGCTATGCAGTAAGAAATGGACTCCTTGTTGGAAAATAAAACTTGGGAGTTAGTGAAGCTTCCAAAAGGAAGAAAAGCCCTACAAAATAAGTGGGTAAATAGGATCAAGCAAGAAGGTGAAAGCAAGAAGGAAAGGTACAAGGAAAGGTTGGTGGTGAAAGGATTTGCCGAAAAAGAAGGTATTGACTTCAATGAAATTTTTTCACCTGTTGTTAAAATGTCATCCATTAGAGTTATTCTTGGTCTTGTTGCTGCTTTAGACTTGGAGTGTGAACAGTTAGATGTGAAGATGGCCTTCCTCCATGGAGAAATCGAGGAGGAAATTTATATGGAGCAACCAGAAGGATTCAAAACAAAAGGTAAAGAAAATTTGGTTTGTAGGTTGAAGAAGAGCCTCTATGGGATGAAACAATCACCTCTCCAATGGTATAAGAAGTTTTATTCCTTTATGTTGGAGCATGGTTTTAGGAGATTGGAGGCTGATCATTGTGTTTACATTAAAAATTATGACCAAGAAAAGTTTATTATTTTATGGTTTTATGTGGATGACATGCTAATTGTTGGGCAAGATAAGAGCATGATTAACAGGGTGAAGAAGGATTTGGGAAATCAATTTGCAATGAAGGATTTGGGCCAAGCACAACAAATATTGGGCATGAGGATCATAAGTGACAGAAAGAATAAAAGGTTGTGGTTGTCACAAGAAAAATACATTGAAAAAGTGCTAACAGGTTCAACATGAAGCATGCCAAGCCAGTGGGAACACCACTTGCGGCCCACTTCAAATTGAGCGTTGATTTGTTCCCTTGTAATGACAAGGAGAAGGAGGAAATGAGTAAAATTCCCTATGCTTCAACAGTTGGCAGCTTAATGTATGCCATGATATGTACACGGCCAGACATTGCACATTCAGTGGGAGTAGTGAGAAGATTTCTTGCCAATCTGAGAAAACAACATTGGCAAACAATGAAGTGGATCTTAACGTATCTCAAGGGTACTAGTAATCACTGTTTATGTTTTGGTGAAAATGACATTGTGCTTGAAGGCTTTACAGATGCAGATATGGATGGAGATGTGGACACTAGAAAGTCCACTACTGGTTATGTGTATACATTTGCAGGTCCAGCTGTCTCTTGGGTATCTAGGCTACAAAAGGTAGTAGCTCTCTCCACAACTGAGGTAGAATACATAGCTGCAACAGAGGCTTGCAAAGAGATGTTGTGGATGCAACGATTCCTAGGAGAGCTGGGAATTAAGCAAGACAAGTATGTGTTGCATTGTGACAGTCAAAGTGTCATTCACTTGCCAAAAACCCTAGTATTTCACTCAAGGACCAAGTACATTGATCTGAAGTACCATTAGATCCACTAAGTATTGGAAGAAGGGAATCTATATCTGGAAAAGATTCATACTACCGAGAATCCTGCTGACATGTTGACTAAAAATTTTCCAATAGATAAGCAAGAGCTTTGTAGAAAATTGGTAGGACTGGGGGTAACTTGATGCACGGGTTTGGATGATTAACAAACTCTCCTCTGCCTCCATTTAATTTCAAGTGGGAGAATGTTAGAAGGTGAAACCGAATTTCGGCGATTACCAGCCAGCTCACCCATCCGTTTCCAACTTATCTTTTCTCTGTCAGTTGGAAGATAGAATGTAGGTGATCTATTAAATGAGCAGAGGCTTCTCGATGAAGCAATATCTCCCCACTGACCGCAAGTGAAGACTCTAGATGCTTTGAAAGTCGGTGTAGGCTTGTTTTTATTTGCATTGTAAAATACAGTCCAGCTACGTGAGAGTTGGTTGAGTCTATGTGGTGTACAGAACGCTGAAGCAAATAAAAACTATGTTTTAAGCCCAAAGTCTGAGATTTACAGTGTATGCCTCTGTTCCATACGATTGCATGTCTGTATATTTACTTCTAGATTCTGTGTGACATTTTATTCGAGAAATATGCTCTATTATGAATCTTATTAGTACACCCATATGCTTGATCCAGTAAAGTACTGTGTGTTTTGTCTAGATTGAATTTGGTTTTCTTTGGACATCAGATATACTATTAGCTCTCATAATTTCACAGGTGCGACATCAAAAGGATTGCAGCCAGCAAGTGAAGAGTGCGTAGAGTTCAGAGCTATAGGTGAAGGTTCAGAGATAGAGGTTATTTTTCAGAGACAGAGGTTATTTTTCTTAACAACTGGTATCAGAGCAGGTTTTGGAAGTTGCAGCATGGAGGTCACTGCCATGAGTGACATGGAGAAATTGAAGGGGCCAATTTTGTTCTATGGAAAGCACAGATGGAGGACATACTAATTCTAAAGTACCATTACTTGCCAATTGAGGGAGAAACAAGTAAGCCTTCATCAATGACAGATGAAGAGTGGAACAAGCTTGACAGGAAGGCCATTGCCACAATCAGGAAGTACTTAACAAATAATGTCTACTTCAATGTGGCTGGGGAGAAGACAACAGAGGCTCTATGGAAGAAGCTGCATGATTTGTATGAGAAAAACACAGCTTCAAACAAAGTGTTCTTGATGAAGAAGATGTATAACCTCAATATGAAGAAGGGTGCTTCAGTTGCAGAGCACTTAAATGAATTCAACATAATTTCCAACTAGCTTGCCTCCATCAAAATTATCTTGGATGATGAAATCAAAGCCATCCTACTTATGTGCTCCATGCCAAACAACTGGGATAATTTGATAGTAGCCATAAGCACTTCAGCACCTGCAGGGAAATCAAAGTTTGATGATGTTAGCATCAATCTAATGAACAAGGAGCTGCGACAGAAATCAGTGACAGAAAACCATGGAGGAGAAGCTCTAAGCCTAATTGATCGTGGCAGGAAAATGGATCAACGTAGACATGGGCGTTCAACATCCAGGGGCAGATCAAAATCAAGAAAAGGAAGACTCACTTGCTTTCATTGTGGAAAACAAGGACACATGAAGAAGGAGTGCTGGTTTTGGAAGAGAGAGCAGAAGGAGAAAAAATCGACCAACACAAACCAAAGGTCAGCCAACACAAATGAAGGTGAGACCACTGCAGTTGTGTCATATGGTGATGTCTTATTTACTGTTTCAGTAGAAGATGCATGCTTATATACTTATGGTAGTAGCATAGATTGGATCCTTGACTCTGGGGCATCCCACCATGTAACTCCATGTAAGAACAATTTTGTTGCATATGAACACGTTGATTATGGTAGAGCGCACTTGGGAAACAATCACTACTACAACATTGTTGGAGTGGGAGATGTTCGTATCCAGTCAAAGGATGGACATGAAATCTTACTGAAACAAGTCAGGCATGTCCCAGAAATGCGCATGAGCCTGATCTAAGTTGGACAATTGGACGATGAAGGTTGCTCCACAACCTTTGGCAAAAGTGGTTGGAAAATTTGTAAAGGGGCATTGGTCATGGCTAAAGGACCCAAGACAGGAATGTTGTACACATTAAGAGCAACAACAAGGAAATCAGATGTGGCCGTTGTTGCAAAAGAAGGATGCTCGCCAGATTTATGCCATAAGTGCTTGGGTAACATGAGCGAAAAGGGCCTTAAAATTCTTGTTGGCCAAAATTTGCTTCCAGGATTGAAATCCTATGAACTTGGCCTTTGTGAGCATTATATATATGGTAGGCAGTGTAGAGTTTCATTTATGAGAGGTGGCCATGAAAGAAAAACAAATTTGTTAGAATTAATACACTGTGATGTGTTTGGGCCAGTCAACATTAAATCTCTTGGAGGAGCCTCATACTTTGTTACATTCATAGATGATGTATCTAGGAGGGATTGGGCCTACCCCATGAAAAGAAAAGATGAGGTATTTGAAACATTTCAGAAATTTCATGTTAGCGTTGAAAGAGAAACTAACAAGTTGCTCAAATGTTTAAGGACATACAATTGGGGAGAGTATTGCTCCAATGCATTCAAAGAATATTGTAACAGGTTTGGCATAAAGCATGAGAAGAATGTCCCTCGAACTCCTCAACAGAATGGCACCGCAGAAAGGATGACCCGCACCATCATGGAGAAGGTGAGGATCATGTTGTCAAATTCTGGGTTGGAGAAGCATTTTTTAGCAGAAGCAATAAGAACAGCGTGTTACCTCATCAACCGATCTCCTACAACAGCCTTGGACGGTGGCATTCCTAAAGAAGTTTGGACCGGGAAGAAGGTAAACTATTCTCACCTTAAAATTTTTGGATGTGAAGCATTTGTACACATTCCCAAAGAACATAGAAGTAAGTTAGATAATAAATCAATAAGATGTATTTTTATGGGATATGCGGATAGTGAGTTTGGTTACCAATTATGGGATCCAGTTAACCTTAAAGTCATCAGAAGCAGGGATGTCATATTTAATGAGTTAGAAATGTATAAGAGACATATAGGTGATATGGAGGTCAAGAAAATTACTGACAAGCTTGTAGAACATCAAGAAAATATCCCACCATTGCAAGACGAACAACATGTAGAAAATAGTGGACATCAAGTAGGAAATGATGGACAACAAGTTGACAATTATGGACAACGATAAGAAGGAAGTTTGCAGCAGCCATTGCAATAGGTCCAAGTGGAAAACATACCACCACATTTGGTTCGTAGGTCTTCTAGACCTCATAATCCTTCACAAAAGTATCCACCATCAAACTATGCTTTGCTAACCGATGAAGGTGAACCAAATTGTTTTTAGGAAGCTTGTGATGTTGAGCATAGCAAGGATTGGAAGAAAGCTATGCAGGAAGAAATGGACTCCTTGTTGGAAAATAAAACTTGGGAGTTAGTGAAGCTTCCAAAAGGAAGAAAATCCCTACAAAATAAGTGGGTATACAAGATCAATCAAGAAGGTGAAGGCAAGAAGGAAAGGTACAAGGCAAGGTTGGTGGTGTAAGGATTTGCCCAAAAATAAGGTATTGACTTCAATAAAAAAATTTCACCTGTTTTTGAAATGTCATCCATTAGAGTTATTCTTGGTCTTGTTGTTGCTTTAGACTTGGAGTGTGAACAGTTATATGTGAAGACGACCTTCCTCCATGGAGAACTCGAGGAGGAAATTTATATGGGGAAACCAGAAGGATTCAAAAGAAAAGGTAAAGAAAATTTGGTTTGTAGGTTGAAGAAGAGCCTCTATGGGTTGAAACAAGCACCTCTCCAATGGTATAAGAAGTCCAATTCCTTTAGTTGGAGCATGGTTTTAGGAGATTAGAGGCTGATCATTGTGTTTACATTAAAAATTATGACTAAGAAAAGTTTATTATTTTATTGTTATATGTGGATGACATGCTAATTGTTGGGAAAGATAAGAGCATGATTAATAGGGTGAAGAAGGATTTTGGAAATCAATTTGCAATGAAGGATTTGGGCCAAGCACAACAAATATTGGGCCCTTCTCTTTACGATTGAATTTCTATATATTTACTTCTAGATTATGTGTGACATTTTATTCCAGAAATATGCTCTGTTATGAATCTTATTAGTATGCTCATATGCTTGATCCAGTAAAGTATTGTGTGTTTTGTCTAGATTGAATTTGGTTTTCTTTGGACATCAGATCTGCTATTAGCTCTCATAATTTCACGGGTACGACATCAAAAGGATTGTTTCCAACAAGTGAAGAGTGCATAGAGTTCAGAGCTATAGGTGAAGGCTCAGAGATAGAGGTTATTTTTCTTAACAACATTGGTGCCCTATAATCCTTGTAGAGACTCTAAGTTGATGTATTGCTGTTAATTCAAGAGATGTAGGTGAGTGTCTATGTTTCAGGGTTTTCAAGGATGGAAGCAATAAGACCAAGCAAAAGCACTAGCATGATATACTTATCAACCTCCATTGATTCCATCCTCCACTCACTCTTTCACACAGTGGAGGGAGCAGAGAAATATTTCCACCCTTCATTTCAACTCCTAGAACTTTCCTTACCTATTGCGACATCACGAGTTCCCATCTATATATTAACATAAGGTATCATTGTTCGGGCCCTTTTAGAAGATTTGATATTTAACACAAGTAGAACAAAAGAAGGAAAGAGGAGGATTCTCTTCTCTCTCTCTACCATTTTCGTGACAAAATCTGACCGCTTGGGCTTGTATGTCGAATACCCAGATGTCAATTGGATGGTCATTCACATGACCTTTTTTTAAGCACCCTATATGTCTAATTCTTCCTCAAATTTATGTTCTATGCGTTTAGTCTGGCTGACCACGTGAGCCCTCTACATTAGCAATGTCACTCTGGATCAGTGCAATGTTCCCCTCGAGAGATGCCCTTTCCTTTGCCCAAAATTATTCAATCAAATTTTTTTTTTATTCTTCAGTAGATCCTCTATGATTCAAAATGACCAGAGGAGAATCCATAGTCTATAGTACTAGGGAGGCTTCCTACAATGCCACCATTGGAGATGCATCAGGCCAATTTATCTTATATCATTTCAAATATCAAGATTCAAAATCCTAGGTTTTATGCAGAATGACAATCGATCTAGCAGAAACATAAGCCAAGGGAAAACAATGCACTAGAACTGGAGACTAACAATCCCATGAATTGAATGTATTAATGGAAACCATTCAATGTAATTCTTAAAACAAGAATTGGAGACTAGGGATTTCATGTAGGTGATGTCATGACCATGAGTGGATAAATTAATCTTCTTGGTATGGAAAATCCTTTCTCTTTCTTGTAGTTTAACCCCAGTTTGGGGATTTCATACTCAATGGATCTGCAATATCTTCACTTGTATTTCCTTCGATACAAGGAGAGTAAGGGTGTTTGTTAGGGCCCGTAGATCACAAACCTTCTTTGTCACAAGATACAACACCATCAAAGTATTAATTAAAGCCTAATGGATTTGAAAATAAGTAAGAAGCAGAGCCCAATTTTGAGAAGGACCCCAACCTGGAAAATTGCACAACAACCACAATTCCATTAGAAAATGGTGGTTTTAAAGTGAATTTTCCTGAAGAGGACTTCACAAATACCATTTTTCAAATGGGATCGATAGTCTAGAGGACTTTTCGTCATTCCGAGTAGAAAACTTATTGGGAAATTGTCCTTGACTACACCTAGCAGCTTTCTTGTGAGAAAGCATGCAATCGTTCGAGTTCGATGGGATGTAAAGATTCCTCCTGATTTGTTTAAGGGGATGGAAGATGGAGATGAGGCTAGGTTTACCTTATCTAAATTTCCTTGTATTTTCTTGGAAAAATTCAATGTAGAGAATATCAAGCAAAGGAGATATGTAAAAAACAGTTGTTATTACAGTTGTGTGCAAGCACCTTTGGAAGATCTGATGTTGCCCATCGCGAGGGAGGATGCCAATGAGATTTCTCATATTACAGGCATATGTTTTTCAATGAAAAGGCAGTTGCATTACTTCAAAGTAAAAATAGTGTGTTGAATAAAAATGTGGAGGACATGAGATCTAAGCTTCAATATAAAGGGCTTGGAAATTTGACTAATAATTTGTCCAATTTGGAGGCCAGCTTATGGCATAGTCCCCTTGAATAATTTATTAGGAAGGAGAAACCATGGTAATTGAACTACAATGAAGGTGGCAGGAAGAAAGGTGGTTCACGAGAAGGGAACAAGAATGACCATAATTGCTACAACATGAAGGCACCAAATGCTGGTTTGGGTAAGGTTTTTCCTATCAGTTCAAGGGAACCCTGGTGTTGATGTTCGAGAAGAGCTCAAGAAATCTATTAGGGTGTGTTTCTGGAAGCTTGGTGATAAGTAGATCGTGGATCAAATTGAATTCTATTGTCATATGTGAATTACTGCTAGGTAGAGGCAAACTAAGCCAACTACTTAATATGTCTTTTTTCAGCCCGTGCTTACATAAGTTCTTATAACACACTCTCTAGATCTAGGGTTAGATTTCACTTTAGAAATTTAACTTTCTTGTAGGATATTTTTTGGTGATTGTTTAGTTCACCTTTGACATTACTAGAGCTAGGTCATGTTAGCGTGGAATATATCTAGGGTTAGATTTCACTTTGGAAATTTAACTTTCTTGTAGGATATTTTTTGGTAATTGTTTAGTTCACCTTTGCCATTAATAGAGCTAGGTCAAGTTAGAGTGGGATTCCCTTTGATGTTCTCAAACCTAACGTAGTAATACTCAGGAAACTAGTTAACAAGATTATAGTAGTGTAGCTAGCTTCTATGTTTGCATCTTAGAACATATTTTTTAAGAGATATTATGGTGTAAGGATCTTGATGCCTATAACTATGGGTGCATGCAACACCTACATGTTAAGAGCACACTTTATTTTAGGATTTTTCATGGTTCACACGTTTTGAATCCTATCATTATGAAATCATGTAACACCTGCATTTTAAGAGCTTTGGTGGTGTCATGGTGGTGATGTCTATTATTATGTTGCATGTGCTTTAGAGTTGTTAACCAATAGAATTTTAGCCACTTGATGCCAAGGAAAATATTTGGGTCAGTAGTCAGGTTAAGATCAAGGAAATATTGTTCATAGTAGTTTCCAAGGGAGTAAATTACCTATTCATTTCATGGAAGAAAACACAAAGGGATTGTTTAATCATATAAATCATGTTTATACACTAGGGGAGCAACTTCACAAGACTGAACAACAGGAAGGAAAATTTTGACATAGCATCTTAAACAAGTAAAATGAAGGGAAAAATATGTGAAACAAAATTTGCTTCCTGAATTAGCTTGATTTATTTTGATTGTTTTGTAAGAAAAACAATCTTTAGTTTGATCTCGCAGAGACAACTCAGTCTCTAAATAGCCTTTCACATAGAAGGAAGACCCTCCTTTTGAGATTCTACTAATTCCTTCAATTATGTAAAATAAAAGTAGCTTCAAAAGGCCACCTGCATTTACCACTGATGAAAGGACAAGAGGTGACCATTAGATATTGCATCAAAAATTTATAAAGTCAAAGTATTTAGACTTGAAAAAATTATTTTCTCAATTAGTCAGTCTATAATATTCTTGGGGTGTTAACAACATTATTGTTAAGCAGTTTGAAGTCATTTATAAAGCTACTAACATGTCATCATATTTATAGTTGATTCCATATGCTGGGAAGGAAGTAAATATGGTTACAACAATGCTTTCCAAAGGAGATTTCTTAGGAAAGGATACACTCAGCAAATCCAAAGAGTTACACGAGAGGTATCGAGCCATGGACAATGCTACGGATTTTGACAAGTTCATCAAGGAGAGAGAAAAATAAGCCTTGATTGCATCTGGGCATAAAGCAGTCAACAACCCTCCCTTATTTTGCAGTAGTAGCCTGGATGGTTGTTGGAGTTCTTGACAAGGGAGCCAAAGCTGCTAGTGATTTTGGTAATAGGAATAATGCAGCAAGGAACTAGAATCCAAGTTATATTGCCAATATCCAACATAAAAGTGGTGTTGGCCCTAATGTTTATTTGTGACATAATTAACTTAATGCTGTAAGTTGTTTTTTACAATAAGACTAGGGAATGAGTAACACCTTCGATTGTTGAGAATATTTAGAAGTGTTTTATGTAATCATGATTGTGCAGTTATGTGCCATCAAAGTGGTTGGAAAGTTGGATATTATGGAGAGTATATAATATGTATGAGGTGTAAATAATATGGCATAACTTATATACCACAAATCGTTGGCATGGAGAATCCGTAGATGGCATTAGAATAAGATCCTTCTATATATTATAAATATATTTATATTTGTTTTTGGAATGCAAACCTATGGTCCATTTTTGAGAATTTATGGACATCAAATGTTTGCGTCCTCATCCTATTTTTTCATGATTGGTATTACTTGTGTGAGAGAGCTTTCATTCATGTAGTGAAGTTTGTTTGAGGGTAGAACCATGGTAGTTCCAAATTTCAAGAGAACCATGAATGAAGTGTTTAGTTTAATTTTTTTTTATGAAAAATAAGTAGTTTTGTGTGTGAGATGAGAAATGTATTTATGGGTTTTTGAAATATTGGTTTACAAATATTATGTGTATCCATTTAATATTCCATTTTGTGTGTACTTAGATTTATGAGTCATAATAACAATAATAATTTTTTTTTTATGATTTATCAATGAAGTAAAATTTACGTGAGTAGTATTTTTAAATTTATAAGCCATTAAAAAATAAAAGAAATTGCATGACTAAAGAGCTTACAATGCCATTTGAGAATTGTGTGAATTTGATTGAAGTTACTGTAAAGGCTAAGAAAAAAGTAAACTCATTAGTATGTATGAGTATGTTTAGTATGTATGATTATGTTTAGAAATTTTGAATGTTGAATTTGAATTCTTAAAAAGACATTAAATATATATGTAATAGAAAATATTTGCATCTACATCTCACAACAATCTATTTTTATTTTTGAAGGTATTGTATCACTAGTTTTGTATCTATTTTATGAAAGCTTTTCTCAAAACATATTATTGAGAGAATGATACTAGTGCGGCTTCAAAAGTTCTATAGATTAATTATGTGAGAATATGGTGTTTTATGCTAAAAGGAGCCATAATTTATTGTGAAATTTGTAAATAATCAATGTATTCTTCAACAAAGTGGCATTTAATCTTCAAGGAATCTTGTTAAAATGGTATAACAATGCCTAAATTAATTCACGGGGGTTTCATTTCCTTCTTGAATAAAGGAAATATATGTCATGCTTGTGGTCATTGATGTTAAGTCAAAATCGGCAGTTTGAATGAATCCAATAGAGCTTGTTGAGAAAGTAAGATGTTAAGTCAAAATGGATAGCTTGAATGAAGCCATTAGAGATTGTTGAGAAAGTAAGAGAAGCAACATAAATGAAAGAGTCAACAATTTTGTTTAATAGAGAAATATTTTGCATATTTTTGTTTGACCAAACAATTTAAACATTATCAAAGGGGGTTTGATTGGTTGATTCGTAAAGGTGGTGAGATATTATTTCTATCAAAGTTCAATTCCTTCGAAAAGTGATATGTTTGAGTGCAGATGTAACAATTGTGTGAAGCAATGTTGGCTTTAGATTGATTCAAATGTTTCCACAAACCCCAGTCAAACATGATTTTAAAACAAAAGTGGATCAAAAGTAGCCTTGTCTGCATCATAATTGTCAAGTCCAAACTTCTAAAATCCAAGAACAAGGTCAAGATGGCATAGAGGCTAGGTTTTCTTAGTTGGATTGGAATAGTGTGTTAATGGAGAGAATGAGCCATCTAGTTAAAATGATGACAAATAACGAAGAATCTTTACCATAATATGGGTACGAAAAAGATGATCTGGAGCTTGAGAATCATGAAGGTAGAGGCTAGGTTCTTAGTTAGACTGGAATAGTGTGTTAATGGAGAAAACGAACCATCTAGTTAAATTGATGGAAAACATGGAAGAATTTTTATGTGTATGAAAAAGATGATCTAGAGCATGAGAATCTTGAAGGTAGTAAAGAACTTGAAATCTTGGTTAATAATAGTTATTATTTATTTTATGCATTTTGGCACTTGTTTCAAAAGGAGTAAAGTTTTTTTACCTTTGTCTATGATGGCTACGTAAAGATTGGACATATTTAATTTTTCTGTTATTATTGACAAATTCTAGCAATATAATATTTGACCAGTTCATAACTTTTCAATGTCCAGAATCCATTTTTTATTGCATAAACATATTCAGTGCCCTCAAAACCCCTATCCCAACTCATTTGTGCAATCTCAATACCTTATAATTGCAATTCCAACAATTCTGATTTAATTTTGGGAAAAACTTGTTGGAAAAACAACCGAAAAAAAATCCAACTAATCTTTAGACTAGTTGGTAAATATTGTTATCCTTCCCTTGTGATGAACAAGTTGATTACTTGAAAGTCTGATGATTGGTTTTAACCACTTGAGGTGTACTTTGATATTCAAGGGGACAAAGATGAGCAAAATATATATTTTGCAAGATGGAGGATGATTGGCCATGCATCAACATGGTGGGAAAATGACATGTAGGGCATAAGATGAAAAAATAAACTCTTGCAAATTTCATGGAAGGAGTTTAGGGCATAAAATGACAAAATAAACCCTTTCCAATTTCATGGAAGGAGTTCAAAAAGCTTTGAAAAAATCAATTTTACCCTATCATTGTCGAAAAAACAAACTGATCATATGGCTATATATTTGAGACCAATAAATAGCCCATGTTGTTGGATTCAAGCGAGAGGATAAGTGGGCTGTAATGAAATGTCATGTAAGTTTACATGCTTTCATCAGATGAACCTATTGTATTTCAAGAAGACCTATTGATCCAAGATTATAGTAATGTTGAAATATCAAGGAGATTTACCTGGCTACATCACAAGAGAGGAGATTGTCTTCATGGCATAGACTTTTAATGATATTTGTAAAAAGTTCTTATTTATTGAGGCTTTGGAAAAAAACCTAACACTATCTTTACATGGATACACCACAAGAGAGGTATCGCTCTTTGAGGTCTATACTTTTGATGATATTTGTAAACGGGTCTTATTTATTGAGGCTCAGGACGCAAAAACCTAACATGGCATGGAGAAATGGAAAACCCAAAAGGATAGAAGCAACAACATAAAGGAATAAAACTTCCATTGCTATTTAGTGCAAGGATTATTTGTAAGACTCTTGTAATCATAGTGACATTGATAGTCATACAAAAGCAAAGCGTTGGAAGTTGTATGTAGAACTTTACCCTCGTAATAAGAGGAAGCCAAGGTAGAGAATTTTAGTTGTGTAAACGTCGTCCATCATGTTTATTTAAAACAAATATATATATATATATATATATATAATGTGGTTCACGACATGGATATCAGTACTCCCTACATCCACGAAAAACACCCCCAAAATATGCGAGAGAACATGGGGAAGCCAATCATTTCAATGGGGTAAACCACAAGATCCGGTTACAAAGTCTAACCTAGTGTGGGAGTCAAGTGAGGCCCTAATACAATCTATGCATAGCCACCCAGATATTTGACCCTGAGACTTCCTGCTTGCAAGAGAAACTCTCAACCTCTCAAGCTAACCCACTGGGATTATATATATATATATACAAAGAGATTATTATAACTAACCAATTGTAGATGCATCTTAACTCTGAATCTACTATGGGTATAAAGGGACCAAATCTTTAGAGGTGCAAACATTTTATCATGTTTTTGAAATCTTTGAAAGAATTGTTTAATATAAAAAACATGTAATCATGTCAATTCATATGTTCATATGTTAAAACACATCAATTCATATATTTGTCATATTCACATTCTAAATATTAATAAATAAAAGATCTCATTTTCACCTTACACACCTTGGCCAATTAAAGCAGTAAAGTGGGCCACTTCATTCGACAATATAATTGTATTTCTTTTGTTATGAAGGTATGGCTTACATTTAAAAATACAAGTTATTATCTTCATAATTTTTAGGAACCTTATGGGATTTTCAATAGAAGAAGCAATGTGATATTTTTTATATGAGCTTTTCCACTATGCCTTGCTATGGCTATCAAAGTTGCATTTTACAACCATGTTCTATGTTTGAGGATTTTAACTTTAGAGTCAATTTCACGTTGAGAAATAACTTATCAACTCAATAATACATCCCGTGGAGGACCTATTTTAGATGGCCACCACCTTGAGGACCTACTTTAGGCTTCTTGGTAAGACAAAGCATCGTGTCCACATGGAAAACATACTATACGCCTCTTGAGAAGGTAAAGGTTCCCATTGGTGTGGGCTCACTATTTAAATGTTTGTTTAAAATTGATGAAAGTTCGTCAATGGATGTTGCATCTCAACACAAGTTTTGGTGTGAATAGATTCATTCTCACTTGAAACCCTCATCGATGGACATTACAGGATTTAAATTTGGTTTCCATTTTCATAGATTCAAACTTTGTGAGTTGTTCAATGGAGGTGAGTTTATTTCCAAATAAAATCATTGTGGCTTTTTTGCAAGTTTTGTTTTATTGTTGGCATAGAGGCTTTCATTTTTTTGCGCAATAGTTTGAAAGCTATTTTACCTTTATCAATTAGAATAACACTTTATTAAGTTAAGTTAAAGGAGGAAATGTCTTCTCAAATAAATTAAATATATTCTTGAGAACAACTTACTATTAAATATCTAATATCTATGTCACATTATTAGTTTCTACCAAATTATCATTACTTTATTCTTTCACTTCAACGTTCCTTTGCATCTCCTGGGGCAATTCCTAGTTATAAGAAGTAGGGTAACTAGTCAACGTTTTTTCTAATAAATAATACAATGTCATACAAGTAATACTATGAAAATGTACATATGTTTGTTTATGAAAATTCACATTTCCATTGAGGTTAAACCGACAATCCAACAAAAAATAATTTTGTTTCAAGAAATTTTACTATATTATCCATAAGAAGTAGAATAATGGAACATTTTCCTTTTTTGTTTGATGAAATTGTATGTATCACATTCATATATTATATAATCCATTATGTAGATGTAGTAAAAAATTTATTTGAGATATGAAAATTTACAATTTCAATAGATTTGATAGTGAATTTAATTCTCTATGGGTTCATTCTATGAAATAAAGACATAGCATGTGAGTTCATAGATATTAAAGCATACCTCTAATTTCACTAGATATTAATAAATGTCTCAAAAAGAATTTGTTGAACATTCCTCCAATACACATTTTTAAGTAAAAGAATATCTATTTTCAATGGATATCACAGGTATCCATTTTTTTAAAGGCATTTTAAATATCCCTTTTTATTTTTATGCTTAGTATGGTGGCATGGCACAAATCTTATAACCCCTAGAAATGTTGTAGGGTGAAATTTGAAAGATTAGTCAAAGCAAATATTTCAAGATGTGAACAAGACCCTAGACACAAGTCGACTTCATACATAGTTGTTCCAATCAACTTTATACCACATTCATCGTAACCTCCACATCAATCACTCTGACCAATAGAGGGGAGATTTACGAATTTATGGATTTCTAAATTTATCCCATGGGAGTAACACGAAATTCATAAACCATAAACAAATGTGTGCATATGCATAAGTAAAAACATAGTAGAGATAAAATCTATACACACATACCCACATGCATATACAACATATTCAACACGGGCATAAAATAAAATCATTGCACATTCAAATACAAAGATAATATTTAAATTTAAACAAATAAGATCCAAGCAACTAGTTGTGTAAGAGTGATTTTCCACCCAACAATAGGCACTCTGTCTAGCATATACTCTTTTTGCTGAGAGGCCACCCCTAAGTTGGGCTATGAGGCCATCAAGGTGAACTTAAATCCTACATGCTTCTCTGCCTCAACCCACAACCCATTATTATCTTTATACTGAGCCAAATACTCATACATATATCCGCAAGGATCTCAGTCAACAGTCATATCCTTGGCCCCAATAATACCTACCCCATACAACACCCTCCTGGGCTAAGGCATCCCCTTCAACAATCCATGGTTCTCTTGGGTGATCCATCTAGCCAGGTGCTTCTAGTGTGTGCATATAAGGATTCTAAACTGATATATGTTATTGGAGAACCACCTGTAGCATTAATTCATGGCTTCTCAAGCATGAAAAAGTAGCAAGACTCAATGGGTAAAAGTTCCTAGCTTTCCCAACCTCTAAGCTCACCCACAACCATCTCGTTTTCCCTAAAAAACATAGCCCTGTTTCCAAATTCGAATTTTTAGGTTTACACAATTTGGTAATTGGTAATGGACATCAAAAAGAAGAATTTTGGTTAGTCTTTCCAATTGCTGGTAAAAATATCCATAATGGGAAAATGGACAATAAACTCCCCAAAAAACGAGAGAATGATGGAAAATACAGTTGACGTAACTTTTGAACATGGGATAGAGGACTCTTATAGCAGTCATAGAAGTAGATTCATCGGAATCTTCCATAAGTAGATGAGAATACTTTTCCCACCAACCTCACACGTGCATTCAATGATTGTGTGAAACAGTAAAAAACAAAGTAATTGGATCATTTAAAGAACATGGTAGCAAATGGATGAGTTCTAAGGTTGTCACTTGGAAATATAAGATTTAATGTCCCATAGGCCCCATTTCATCTTCAAATCTAGTGGAATATAGCCCCTTTAGTGGTCTTTACATATTGTACCATTTTATTATTTTTCAACATGATATTTACATAGCATTTTGAATTGGCATGATAATCCAACCAATGAGTCCATAATTAAATATTTACATCACGACTGCCTAGATATTCATTAGTCAGGCCTTGACCTTGAGCTTCGCACTAGGAATCCATACTAACATATTTATATCATTTATATCATTGATTTAATATATTCCATGTCAAAACTAGGGGTATTACAATCCTCTCCCACTTGGAATAACAACGTCCTCAATGTTTTCTCAAAATACTAACAAAATGGATATGCCTCTGTCGGCATCTTCCATCTCCCATGTAGCCTCGTCGGGACCAAAGTGCTTCCTTTGCACCTTTACATGTCCAATGGCTTAGTTCCAGAGCATTGTTACCTTTCCATTGAGGATGCATAGTGGTTATGTTTGGAACTATCCATTAGATTCCACTTGAATCGCATCCCAATCAATTACATCGTTAGGTTCATGTATATATTTCTTAAGCAAAGAAATATGAAAAAAATTATAAGCTCTAGTGTTAGCAAGCAATGCAATTCTATATGAAATTGGCCCTATCCTCTCAAGCACTTCAAATGGCCCACAATATATTGTTGACATCTTGGTACAACTTCCAAGATTCAAGGAACTTTTCCTTAGCCTCACTCTAAGGTAAACATCATCCTTAACATGAAACTCCCTATGAAATCTATTCTTATATGCATAGCTTTTTTGTCTATCTTGGGATTCTTTTCAATTCTTCCTAATTATTTCGACCTCTTGTTCCATTTTCTTGATCAATTATGGCCAAAGAACAATCTTGTTCACTAGATTATCCCAAGCCGCTGGTGTTAGGCATCTTCTTCCATACAAAGATTCAAATGGACTCATTCCCAATTATGCGTGTTTCCCATTGTTATACGCAAACTCTACCAAGTGTAGACACTCTTCCCACTTGGATGGTTTGTTGACCATCACATGCATGTGAAGCATGTCTTTGAGCACCTAATTTACCCTTTATATTTTCCCATATGTTTGTGGATGGTATGTAGTTCTAAAATTCAATTGTGTACCCAAATCCACAAATAAAATTTTCTAGAAATTAGAGGTGGACTTGGTATCCCTATCTGAAATTATTTCCTTAGGAAATCCATGCAATCTGAAAAGTTCCTTCATAAAAATATTTGCAATGGAATCTCTTTTATATGTGGACTTAACTGGTATGAAATGTGATTCCTTTGTTAAATTTTCCAGCACCACCATGGTCAAGTCATGCTATCTCATTGTCATTGGAAACCCTATAATAAAATCCATGGAAATCACTTCCCATTTCCATTCCATAACTGGAAATGGTTGCAATAAACTTGTTGGGCATTGGTGCTCAGCCTTCACTTGATGCCATTTCATACATTTATAAATGTACTCAGCAATATCTTTCTTCATTCCTGGACAAAAATATAGCTTCCTAGCTATAGCAGTTGTTTTCTAGTATCATGGGTGACCTGAATACAACATTTTATGGATTTCATCCATAAAAATTCTCCTCAAACCTACCACATTCGGAATATACAATTTATTTTTATTAGTAAGAAGTCCATCACTTTCCAAATGATAACCTACATACCTCTTTTCTAAATTTTGATGATGTAATTTTTCTTTTATTTGCACATATTGCTCACCTTCAGCAAGAGATTCAATAATATGTTGTCTCAAATATGATTGGCAATTACTAATGGATTCCACATGCATTGCATGCACTTTTCTGTTGAGTGCATGAGCCACTTTAATTTCTTTCCCTTTTATGTGTTTTTATCTCAATATCAGATTCACATAAAAACCCCAACCGGCTAGCTTGCCTAGCATTTAATGTCGACTGCTAATATAAATATTTCAGACCACAATGGGTTGTCCTTGGCTCAAGTTTCTTGTCCATTAAATAATGTCTCCACTTTTTTAATGCATGCACTATGGAAACAATTTATAAATCATGGTTGGCATAATTATTTTCATGCTCTTTTCGGTTCCTTGACTCATAACATACCACATGATTTTCTTGCATGAGAACTCCTTTGATTCCATGTATACATGCATCATTACACACCATGAACTCATTTTTTGGGTATGCAATCCTCATAATTGGGGTACTTGTGAGAAGCTTCTTCAACAACTGGAAGCTTCCTTCACATTTATGTATCCATTATTCCCTTCTTCCGCAAAGAGTTAATGGGGTGTGCAACCTTGGAGAATCCATCAATGACTCTCGTGTAATAACTAGCAAGACCCATAAAATATCTCACATATGTCACATTCTTCAGACTTGGCCAATTCACGATGGCTTCAATCTTTTCAGGATCCATGGATATTCCTTTCTCTGAATAATGTGACCCAAATAATGAATTTCATTTTTATAGAAACCAAGTTTACTTATTTGTGTACAACTGGAAATTTCTTATCACTTGCAAAGCCATTCTCAAATTCTCTTCATATTCTTCTTCATTCTTAGAGTAAGTAAGAATGTCATCTAAAAAAACCAACACAAATTTATCCAAATACTAGCCGAAAATGTTGTTCATGAGGCACCTGAAAGTAGTCGGTGCATTAGTGAGACCAAATGGTACAAGTGTAATCTCATAATTGCCATACTTTGTTCTAAATGATGTCTTCCTCCTTAATTCATACCTAATGGTACCCAGACCTCAAGTCAATCTTTCAGAATAATTTTTCCCCTCTCATTTGATCAAAGAGATCATTGATTCGAGGGAAAGGGTATTTTTTCATCACTATAACTTTGTTTAGATTCCTATAATCAATACATAGCCTCATCATGCCATCTTTATTTTTCACAAATAGCAGAAGTGCTCACCATGGAGAAACACTAGGCCTGATATATTTATTTTTTCACAGCTCTTGCAATTGCATTTTTAGCTCTAGAAATTTTGGTGTACGTATTCTATAATGTGTCTTAGAAATTGGTGTAGCTCCTGGCAAAAGATCAATTGTGAAATCAATGTCCCTCTTTAAAGGGAGTCATGGAACCTCATCGGGGAATACGTCCTTGAATTCTTGCAAGACTTGATAATCCTCCAACTTTGGAACTTCATTTTATGTCATACTCTATACATGGGATGCATACAATTGGAATCCTTTTCTAGAGAACTTCTTCATCTACAAGGCTGAAATTTTTCTAATAGAAATTACCTTTCGATTTCCCCATATTACCATTGGGTTTCCTTCTTCACTAGTGCATTCAAATATCTTGCTATAAAAATCAAGTTTAACTTTGTGCACTTCCAACCAGTCTATTCCAATGAGAACGTCATAGGAACCAAGTGGAAAAGTATTCAGATTTGTCCATGTGAAGAGTCCATTCATTTATTGTTAAATATACAGCACTAGGAGACATTCTCCAAACCAATCTTGTGTTGTCAAGATTGATCCACCCATATAGAGGTGAGCCCTTTGATTTCCTTCCATATAAAGGTTATTCCTCTCATATAGAGGTAATTTATCAAAGTAACGATGTTGTAAAGTCTTGTTGGACAAGGCTCCAAACTTGTGTGTATCAAGTCATGATTATCATGTGAACCTTCTGTATAATGGTATCCATGAGATGGACCTCCCATATAGAGGTGAACCTTTCGTATAAAGGTATCCATGAGATGGACCTCCCATATACAGGTGGAACTTCTATATAAAGGTCATGCTTTACTTAGCATTAATGTTGTGTGATATATTATTAACCATGATCACCAGATTGCTATTAAGTCTCCTTTAGAGATTGACCACCTCTAAAGTGAATTACTTTAGCATATGATCATTTGTTCTGGAATAATATAATATGATCACAACATTCGATAATTATTCTTAGTATAATGTAATGTGATGGATAATTAAAGTTAGAACATATTGACCATGCAGTAAGAGATAAAGAAAGAAAAGATAAATCATAGAGATCAAGAGAATTCAAAATTTCCCATGCAGACACTTCAGATAATTAAAGAGAACTCAAATTAGTAAAGTTTCAATTATAAAGCTTTAGTTAAGTATCAATGCTTCAGTTAAAGTATCAATGCTTTAGTTAAAGAATCCGTTAAAGATATGCCTCAGTTAACTAAAGAACTCAAAGTGGTCACATCAAGTAAATCAATCAACATGATTTCAGTTAACTAAGTGTTAAATAAAAAGGACTAGTCAACTAAAGTATTTACACTTTAGTTAAACTAAAAGACGATACTTCAGTTAAAGAGAAGATCTAGTTAAGTAAGTGTTATTCCATGATGACACTTATAATGACACATGATTTGTGACACTTGCATGTCAACACTTAAGTTAGCCACCTAACTAAGTGGGAAAGCTTTCAGTTAATAGGCGGGTTCATCCTAATTGACAACTTAGTGAGATGAAGAACTTCATGAGAAGTGGGGCGCCCCAATCCATGCAATATCAATATATCCAATTTGAGGGCGAGTTTATCCTGAAGTTAGAATTTAAAAATAGAAGAGAAAAATGTATAAACATGATATACATGATTGTTGAATCCAGTGTGAAGCGAATTCTCTTCTCCATTGAAGGAAAGGCACTTCTTTTTGTGCAAGGTATTGTTCGTTCTTGTTATTGTTGTGCTAGGAACACATCTGATTGATCTCTCTTCTCTATTGCTTCCGTATCTCCACCAAGAAGTTTGGTGATATCTTATCTTCCTAAAGCAATCTGCTATGTTGTAAAAGAAAGCATTCTCTGCTATCCATTATATTATATTGAGAAGAATTGTTGGGGTTTTTGTTCTCATAATTTTGAGGATTTTCCCCGGGGTATATCTTGTGTTATGGTTGTATGAATTTCATGGATTGAACTCTTTCATTGCTTCAAGTATTTGCATCTAAAATAATTAAAGATCAAATATCAACCAAATTTCAACATGGTATCAGAGCTCAGGGCGTGAAGGAGCTCAGTTTTGCATGCCAGCTAGAGCCTACGTTTATCCTGAGAAGCTGAGCACAAGATTTGAAGACTATGGCATCAATCTCTGTACGACCGGAAGACCGTCTTGAGGGCACCTCAAACTTCAACACTTGGAAGGATAGGATTCTCAACATCCTAGAGGAATATGAATTGGATGGCTATGTATCCACTGTGGTGGAGGAGCCTGCATCTAATGCAAGGCACATTAACTTCAAGAAGAATCAAGCTAAGGCTAAACAGATCATCTATGATTTGCTAAAAGATAACTTGATGCCCGTGATCACACTGTTGAAGTCCGCAAAAGAATGTTATGATACATTGACTAATCTATATGAGAAGAAGGCCTCGAGTCAAAAGAGGGCATTGAAGAGTAAGCTCAGAACTTAAAAATGGAGACAGATGAGATAGTTGCCTCCTTCTTCTCCAAGATATCTCGGGTAAGAGATCAACTTGCTAGTATTGGAGTAGTGGTGGATGAAGATGATATTCTCCAAACTGCTATTGATGGTCTCCCATCCTCATGGAAGACATTCTTGGCTGTGGTAAGTGGCCGAGAGGTACAACCTAACTTTGAAAGGTTGTGGCATGAATTCCTCCAAGAGGAGGGGAGAATCCAGAGCAAGTCAGTGTGCATCAAAGAAGAAAATATTTCCCTCAAGGAAATAATGAAGAAAGGAAAGAAACCCTTCTTCCAAAAGAAGTTCTCTCATTCAAAGAAGAAGGAGTTCAACAAAGGCTTTGAAAAGTCAAAATCTAGATTCTTCAATTGCAACAAGAAAGGGCATTTATCAAGAGATTGCATAGCAAAGAAGAAAGGAAATTTTCATGCTTCTACCGCCATAGAAGATGAAATCACTCAAAAGAATGCATCCAAAGAAAAAGATACAAGAATGGAGTATTATCTTGTCTCATCCCTTTCAGGATCCATCATAAAAAATGCAGACACATGGTTGATTGACAGTGGTGCATCAAAACATATGACTGGTTATAAGAGTACCATCACCGATCTAAAAGAGAAAGAATTCACATGCATGGTAGAGTTGGGGAACAACTCAACTTATTCGATCCAAGGAGTTGGATCCACCTCATTCCAACTGAGAACTGGTGATATTCTATATGTGGAGGACATTATATATGTTCCAGGCTTGAAGAAGAAACTCCTCTTAGTTTTAGTTCTTGAATACAAAGGCTTCCGAGTTATCTTCATGGATAACAAAGCACTTTTATGGTCGAAGAACAAAAGCCTAGAATTTGTTGCTGTGATTGGAGTTCGAGAGGGAGGAATCTACAAGGTACCCAGGAAGTACATTCAAGATATGATTCACCACACTATCAGTCCATGTGAGCTATGGAACCGAAGGCTTGGACACCTACACAACAAAGCACTACTACGACTTCAAAAGATGGCAAAGGTATGCCCATATTTGATTTTGAGCATGATAGTGTATGTTGAGGTTGTGCACTTAAGAAGAATGCTAAGAAAAGTTTTTCTAGCAGTTCTACTAGATCTAAAGGAATTTTAGATTTAATACATTCTGATGTATGTGGTCCCATGTCATCCCCCTCCCTGAGTGGCTTCTTATATTATGTATTGTTCATAGATTATTTTTCTAGGAAGTCATGGATTTATTTCATGAAGGCTAAAAGTGAAACTTTTAGAAAATTTAAAGAGTTTAAAGCCCTAGTTGAAAATAAGAAAGAAAAGGACATCCGTGCATTAAGGTCTATTAATGGAGGTGAATTTGATTCACATGCATTTAATGAGCTATGCATTGATGCGGGAATATATAGATAGTTAACAGTACCATACAACCCTCAACAAAATGGGGTTGCCGAAGAAAGAATAGAACCATATGTGAGGATGTAAAATCCATGGTGCATGATCAAGATATGTCTACATCATTATGGGCAAAAGCCACCCATACAGCTGTGTACATCCATAATAGAAGCCCGCATGCCATTCTAGATGAGAAGACACTAGAATAAGTGTTTACCAGTGAGAATCCATACATCTCACACTTGAGGATCTTCAGGAGCCCAATATACATTCATGTACCAAAAGAAAAGAGAACAAATATGGAGCCTTATGGAAAGAAAGGCACCTTTGTGGGTTATAGCAAGTCATCCAAAGCATACTGAATATATGTATCTAGTGAGAGACACATTGAAGTGAACCGAGATGTTACCTTCCATGAGGAAGCTGATTTCAAAAGATCGAAATTGATTCAATGTGATTCAGAGATGGAGGAGTACTCCATAATTGATAGCTACCTTCAGAAACTGGGTTTCTATAAGAGTGAAGCTGTTTGAAAAGGTATTCGGATGATCCACGGTGGTCATTTTCGTAGTCGACGTTTCGAATCCCAAGCTGGATTCATCATCAGGACAGAATATGTTGTAGGAAGTTGCTAATCTGCATAAAAATAGTTAGAGATGCCTTCTCATCTTCTCGTCTTTTCATCTTCTACATCTTCATCTTTTGACATTCAACTTCAACTATGATGTTCTATAAATTCTCCAATTTCTCCTATTTTCCTCTTCGAATTCTAGAAATCATTCAAAAATTATTAATCATTCATACAAGTTCAATAATCGACCAAAATAAAAGTCATTATTGAATTAATGATTATTATTAAAACCTTTATTAAAGAAATAATGCCACTATATAATAATAAAGGTCTAGCTAATTCAATAATGGTTTTAATAATAATCATTAATTCAATAATGACTTTTATTTTGGTCGATTATTGAACTTGTATGAATGATTAATAATTTTTGAATGATTTCTAGAATTCGAAGAGGAAAATGGGAGAAATTGGAGAATTTATAGATCATAGTTGAAGTTGAATGTGAAAAGATGAAGATGTAGAAGATGAAAAGACGAGAAGATGAGAAGGCATCTCTAACTATTTTTATGCAGATTAGCAACTTCCTACAACATATTCTGTCCTGATGATGAATCCAGCTTGGGATTCGAAACGTCGACTACGAAAATGACCACCGTGGATCATCCGAATACCTTTTCAAACACTGCAAACCACGGAAACCTAAAATCCTTAATCACAGACCTGTACGGTAGGAAAACTTGTGATGACATCCAGCTTTTGGAGAGACTCAGAATTAAAATTGTGAAAAAAGTTGCTGATCTAACATTCTTAAAGAGATGCAGAGAAAACGACCTTATTCCCAAATTTGCTACGGTGAATCACCATCTCAGAAATAAGAGAAACAATGCATTATTTACCCGGCTTAGTCTGACCCTGATACGTGGAGAAATCAGACGAGTGAGAGCTGCGTTGGCTGACTGCTCTCGAAAGGCACTTGACCTCCACCTACAGCTATCAAATAAAATTAGATGGGATATCTGGAAAACGATAGATGCTTGTGCTGCCATCGTTGCCGAGAAGGAAGGACGTAATGCTGTAAATAAACAGAACAGAAAATTTGATAACCTTTTAAAAAACAACCGCAGGGAGGAAGTGGAACGTTGCCTGGACCGCAATGACTTACCTTTAGCTGTCAGCAATTGGAAAATGGATGATAGAGCTGCCATCGCAGTAAGGGACGTGGCCACCATCGCAGCAGATAAAAGACGCGTTACCATCGAAGACCTGAACATCGCAGAAGGAGCCGGTGCTGCGGATGAAGGTGAAGGAGGCGCTGAGCAGAACAGTGAGCACAATAGCGAAAATTATGAAAGCCTGGCTCGAAGCTTCGATGGGAACATAACTCAGAACATAGCTCAGAACCAACGTAATAAAGATGGTGACAAGCTGGACCAGAACCTGAACCAGAACCTTAATGACAATAAACTTGTGGTTAATTTGTCCAATATGGAGCTAGACAGAAGCACAATCTGCCTCCTTAAGAAAGGCCTGGGATTTTCCCCAGCCCCCAAACACGTCCCTCTCGATAGCATCATCTGTAGCGTGGAGGACAGCATCCAAACACTTTCCGAAGAAGACAAGGAGGATGTGAGACTAGACTGTGCAATGATCCTGAAAAAAGCCAAGCTCCCAAGAGATAACCTGAGCAAAAATGAGCGTAGAGCCCTCAGAAACCTGAGAAATAATGAAGCGATTGTGGTACTCAAGGCAGATAAAGGAGGAGCCACGGTGGTGATGAACAGAGAGGACTACAACAAGAAGATGATAGAACACCTGGAAACTAGTGGCAGCTATAAAAAGTTACCTGGAAATCCAATTTCTAGGGTTACGAAAGAGGTAAGAAAAGCCATTAAAGAATCTAACATTGAAGAGAGGATTAAAAAACGCCTCATGCCTGGCAACGAGATCACGCCCAGAATTTATGGCTTGCCAAAGATTCACAAAGAAGGGGTTCCTCTTAGACCAATTGTGAATACAATTGGTTCCCCAACCTACCACCTCGCCAAATATGTAGCCAGTTTATTAAGCCCACTAGTGGGGAATACAGACTCGTTTATCAAAGACTCCAAGGATTTCATTAATATCATCAAGGAGGAAAAATTAGACGCACATGACTTACTAATAAGCTTTGATGTTGTGGGTCTATTTACCAAAATTCCCCTCAATGAAGCAGTGCAGGTGTTATTCGAAGTAGCGGATTCAGATACTGCAAAGCTGGCAGAAGTATGCCTCCGATCCACCTTCTTCAGCTTCAGAGGTGAATTCTATGAGCAAACTAGCGGGGTGGCAATGGGGTCCCCTTTGTCACCAATTGTGGCTAACCTCTTTATGGAACACTTCGAAACGAAAGCCCTTCATTCGTTCCCTTTACAACCCGCAAGGTGGAAAAGGTATGTGGACGATACCAATGTGAGATGGCCCCATGGGATAAACGAGCTAAACAAATTTCATGAGCATCTCAACCAACTCTCGGAGGACATTAAGTTCACTATGGATATTGAAGAAGATGGTAGCATCCCCTTCCTCGACGTGCTAATAAAGAAAAATGAAGATGGAACCCTAAGCCATGGTGTCTACAGAAAGAAAACCCACTCAGAAAATTACCTTCACGCTCACTCACACCACCACCCCTCTCAGAAAATTGGGGTAATCAACACCTTGGCTATGAGAGCTTTCCGCATATCTGACAAGGAGCATCTTGAAAAAGAGAAAGACCACTTAACCACCGTCTTCAGTAACCTGGGATACAAGAACAAGGACATCCATAAGGCAATGAAGAAAGCAGAAAACTGGACTCAACACACAAAGGAGAGGAAGACTCGCAAGGCTTTCCTCCCTTACATCCAAGGAGTAACCGACAAAATTGCAAGGGTGTTAAAGAAAAAAGAAGTTTGGACTGCCTTCAAACCTATGGAAACCATTAGACAGAAAATGAGGTCGGTGAAAGACAAGGTTGATTGGCACCAGTATAAGGGGGTGTATAAGGTAAACTGTTCATGTGGAAAGAGCTATATAGGAGAGACAGGACGATCTTTTCAAACTAGATTGAAAGAGCATGGGGCGGACATAAGAAGAGAGAGGGCAAGCACTTCCGCACTTGCAGAGCATTCCCTCAAAACAAAACACCAGGTCTGCTTGGAAAACGCGGAGGTACTCACGGTGGAGGACCATTACTACAAACGAAGGGTGAGAGAGGCCTTGGAAATCATAAAGCACCCGAACAACCTAAATAGAGACGGGGGACTTGAAATAAGCGAGAGATGGCTACCTCTGGTAAACAAGGAAGGTAATGGATAAAACCAGGTATGTTTCTATAACTAGCACTTTCTGTGATGAGTTTCACTAGCCTCCGACTCGTCTTATCCATTTCATCGGTGAGTTTTTATCAAAAAATTTTCATTCAATTATTCATTATATATAATTATTAATAATTGATTATTAGTATGACGGGTTGATTGTGAGACCTTTAGAGTAATAAATACTATATAGTTTTATTTTATTATTGTGATGGTCATTTAATTATACTTTTTAATGATTTTATTATTGAGAATCATAATTAGTTAGCTAATCTAGTATTAAGAATCAATTATTAAATAGTTAGCTAATCTTTAATTGGACCTTTATTGTTTTATAATTGTTTTATTTCATTAATAAAGGTTCTTAATAATCATTTGGACCATTAATAATTATTATTAAATATTTGATTATTATTATGATTGGTTGAGAAATTAAAACTATATAGTTTTATTGTGAAGGTCTTTTAAATTATTTATCAATTATTAATTATCAATTATTAATTAGCTAGACCTTTATTATTATATAGTGGCATTATTTCTTTAATAAAGGTTTTAATAATAATCATTAATTCAATAATGACTTTTATTTTGGTCGATTATTGAACTTGTATGAATGATTAATAATTTTTGAATGATTTCTAGAATTCGAAGAGGAAAATGGGAGAAATTGGAGAATTTATAGAACATCATAGTTGAAGTTGAATGTGAAAAGATGAAGATGTAGAAGATGAAAAGACGAGAAGATGAGAAGGCATCTCTAACTATTTTTATGCAGATTAGCAACTTCCTACAACATATTCTGTCCTGATGATGAATCCAGCTTGGGATTCGAAACGTCGACTACGAAAATGACCACCGTGGATCATCCGAATACCTTTTCAAACACTGCAAACCACGGAAACCTAAAATCCTTAATCAAGAGTGAAGCTGATCCAAATTTGTACTTCAAAGTAGTGAAGACCCAACCATTGATATTGGTTATGTATGTTGATGATTTGTTTCTCACTGGAGAGGAACATATGATTGCTTGGTGCAAGAGGGAGCTCACCTCATAGTTTGAGGTTAAATACTTAGGTCTACTGCACTACTTTCTTGGTCTTGAGATCTTGCAAAGGAAAGATGAAATTTTTCTATCTCAAGGGAAGTACACCGTGGATATATTGTGCAGGTTTGGCATGATAGATTGCAAATCTATGACTACACCGATGGTTTCCAATTTGAGGAAACTTCATGAGTCAAGCTCTAGATCAGATCCAGTAGATCCCACTTTGTATAGACAACTTATAGGGTCTCTAATGTACTTGATACATTCAAGGCCTAATATATGTTATGTTGTGAGCATTCTGAGTCAACTTATGTATAATCCGAGACATAGACGCTGAAAAGCTGCTAAACATGTGCTTAGGTACCTTCGAGGTACAATTTCATATGGACTTAGATATGCCTCCAGTGGAGGATTCATGTTACTTGGTTATACGGACTCAGACTGGGGAGGAAGCATTGTGGATCGCAAGAGCACATACGACTATTGTTATAGCCTATGATCAACTATTATATCTTGGCCTAGTAGGAAGTATGGATCCGTAGCCCAGAGCACTGCCGAAGCATAATCAATAGATGCTAGTGTTTCCTGCCGAGAAGCAGTGTGGATAAGAAATATACTTGCAGGGTTGTTCGGTGAAAAGCTCGAGCCTACCATTATTAGGTGTGACAATTAGAGTTGCATCAAGCTTTTCGAAAACCCAATGTTTCATGACAAGTCGAAGAACATTGAAATGTGTTGATGTATTTGTAACTTCGAAATATATTCACTTGTATATTGTATGTATTACATTTGTACTTTATTGTATCCCCAACGGAGATGTATTATTCCTCCGATTGGAAGTGTCGTCATGTGTACTTGCAAGTGTCGCAAGTTATATTGTCAGTGTCGTAACTTATACTTGATGGGTTATTAGGCCACCTGTTGGGGTTGGCCCTGGATGAGTCATGTGGGTCAAAGGGTTATTAGACCACCCTATTGGGGGTCGGCCCAGTCAGCATTATGTTATGTGGTTAAGTTAGGGCCGACCTAGTTGAGTAAAGGACAAGTGATGTAGTGTATAAATAGAGAGTGTGTCTCTCTCATTTTACACATTCTATTGTTCACTCACTTCGCATTAGTGAGAGAAGAGGAGGATGCTCACAAGTGGAGGAGGAGCATGCTGCTGAAGATATCTATCTCTTGGGTTTGATCATGGTGATCCTTATATTGATGCTTATTCTATCTCTGAGGAAGTTGCGGGGTTTTTCACCTTCTTGGTTTTCCTCGGTGAAATGTTTTGTGTCTCTTGTCTCTTGTCTCTTATGCTTGATATGATGTACATGTTGTTCTTTTAGTTAAGATCCTAGATTAGAATGTATTAAATTATGAAAAAATAACAAAATGAAGTATCACTTCATCCGAGACATGGTCCAAAAAGGTACAGTGAAACTTCAGTACATTTCTATTGATGAGCAAATTGCAGATGTGTTAACAAAGCCTCTTTCAATGACGAAGTTCAGGTACTTTCGAGACAATCTGGTATGGCAGAGAATGCCTCCCTCCCTGAGAGGGAGTGTTAAAAATACAGGATCAGGAGACATTCTCCAAACCAATATTGTGTAGTCAATATTAATCCTCTTGTATAGAGGTGAGCACTTTGATTTCCTTCCGTGTAAAGGTTATTCCTCCCGTGTGGAGATAATTGATCAAAGTAATGATGTTGTAAAGTCTTGTTGGAAAAGTCTTTGAACTTGTGTGTATCAAGTCATGATTATCATGTGAACCTTCTGTATAAAGGTATCCATGAGATTGACCTCCTGTATATAGGTGAACCTTCCGTATAAAGGTATCTATGAGATGGACCTCCCATATAGAGGTGGAACTTCCGTATAAAGGTCATGCTTTACTTAGAATTAATGTTGTGTGATATATTATTAATCATGATCACCATATTTATATAAGTCTCCTTTAGATATTGATCACCTCTAAAGTGAATTACCTTAGCATATGATCATTTGGTCCAGAATAATATAATATGATCACATCATCTGATAATTCTTCTAAGTATAATGTAAGGTGATGGATAATTAAAGTTAGCACATATTGACCATGCAGTAAGAGATAAATACATAAAAGATAAATCATAGAGATCAAGAGAATTCAAAATTTCCCATGCAGACACTTTAGATAATTAAAGAGAACTCGAATTATTAAAGCTTCAATTATAAATATTAAGTTATAAAGCTTCACTTATAAAGCTTCAATTAAGCATTAATGCTTCAGTTAAAGCAACTATTAAAGATATGCCTCAATTAACTAAATAACTCACAGTGGTCACTTCAACTAAATCAATCAGCATGATTTTAGTTAACTAAGTGTTAAATAAAAAGGACTAGTTTGTTGACACAGGGTCTTTCGACAGGGGTTCACTCTGTCGTCAAAAACACCAACAACCCCTTATTCACCGGCCCATAAAGGAATTACCCTTCCAGGAAAGACCTGTAAAGCAGGTGAGGTCTCACCCGAGGCAGATAAGGGTGCTGCAGGAACCAAGCTTCCGTAGTTGTGAAGAAGATATGTGCATGTTAACTAGAGATTACAACATTCACAATGGTCTATTTAACCAAACATTCGCACATTTATCTCAAAGCATATTCAACAGAATATTCGCATTAACAAACAACATATATCAACACAGATCAACAAAAAGTATTTAAATAACCCATCATCGCATAACAACAGAATTCATAACCGAACATCTTCATTCATTAACATCTGTGGAAAAAACCTCACAGGGAACAGTCAACAGAATCCAAAAGGTCGCACTAGTTCTCCAACCTTAGATGCCCTTAGGGTTACAATCTTGTTCTATTTATATGTTTTTCTCCTATTACAATTTGGTCCACATGACTGACTCAACTAATCTAACAACTCTTATATTTCCACAAAACGTGGCGAAAGGTCCTTCTTCCGTGACATGACCCTTTCGCACCTGTCGGCTTCCGCACTTCCTGCGGATCTATCCTGTGCCAACAGGCCCCCAACACAAACTTGTGGCTCGTCTCGATCCACTTTAGCTGGACACTGTTGGTTTCTTGTACTGCTGCTAAAAGTCATCATAGGTAGTCCGGATCTAGTCGACTATCTCTTTGACTGAATCACGGAGCTGTGTACTTTCTGTTACCTGCTGCTGTGTTGGATGGTCACACACCTTCTGTCGGGCCTCCTGCAACTGTTCCTGTACCTGTTTCATTTCTGGAACTATTCTGGCAATGAGGGATTCAACCTTTTCTTGAAGTTCATTCAAATGTGTCGCTCGGTGTTGCTTCCTTTTGTCATCTTTTTCTGCTCGTTGTTTCATAGTATGGATTTCCGCAGTCTTCGTCATCCATATCATTGTGGGCATCGTTTTGAACGATCCTTTAAATGTCTCCAACTGTTCTTTGGCTTCACGATACTCTTTCTTTAGTGCAGCTAGCTGGTCATCATCAACCAATCTATCCCAGATTTTTGTAAGGCTTACTGCCACCTATTGGGTTGCCTATTCCATATCCTGAATCTCCACCACTGCTTCCTCTATCACTGTCTGGCGACTCTGAACTTGTGTGGGTGGAGTGCTGGGTGTAACTCGAGTTTGTAGCTCCACATTTTCCTTCCGGAGTTCAATGACAGCGACTCCTAACATTACCGCCTGGGCTTCCGGGGTAACATCTGGATCTATCTCGGCCTTTTCACATGCCTGCGCAAGTGCTTGTTCTAGCTGCGTCCTTTCCTCGACAACCTTTCTCTGCTAAGTGAGTGCGATAGCCTGCTCCTGGATAACCTTCTCTTTTTCTGCTAGGGTTGCTTCCAACTGATATTTTTCTACGACCACTTGTGCTTTTTCTACGATAGCTGTGGCATGTTTGGACTGAAGGTGTTCTACTTTGATCTAGCTGTGCTGTAGTTGCTTCATATATTCGACCATTTTGTTATGTATTGTGACCTAGTGGTCATGGATCTCTGCGCTTGCTGCCGCTTGGAGACGGTGTAGTGGTCCGAATCTCAATATCCCGGGTTTCGTCTCCTGTCAGGAATGCATGGGTTTCGACCTGGATGATGCATTGCTGGGTGCCTACAGCTACATCAATTCTGGGGTTTGGCTGGTTCTGGTCGATGTCTTTGTGCGGTACCCTGATGTTGATTATTGTGTTTTCCACCGTGTTTAGCAATTCCCCGATATAGTGGAAATTGTCGGCGGAATGCTTCATGACCCGCGCATGTACCACCATCGTTGCAGTCCATTCTATTCTTTGTTTGTCCTTCTTCCCGCTGGAGGTCGAGCTCCGGTTCTGTTGGGGTGTTAGCTGTTGATGGCCCATCGTGACTAGAGTTGACCATTTGATCCTTCGCATCGGTCTCCTATTCTTCCTTTTGGTTCGCAGAAGCCGCTTTGTTCTGGGCCGATTCTTGTCGTCCTATTGTTTGGGCCGCTTCGATGTCCTGCAAATCAGTAGGGACTTTCCATTCCTCCGGCCAATGGGCGATGATGTTATCAAGCTCTGCTTCGTTGAGCTTGTACTGTGTTCTTATCCATTGCTTGGTTGGATCTGTGTGTGCTCGGAGGTAAATGGTGTGCATCTCAATAGATAACTGGGCAATGGACTGATACTTCGTCGCAGCCTGCAGTGTGATCCGCGGTATCATCATTGCGTCCATCTGCATCCTCTCGAGCCAAATGTAGAACTAGATAGCATTCTCCTGCTAGCGCTCCTTATCGGTTGTTTCCCATAAGTTCTGGTACCTTGCACCATCACATACTCGAGGTTCCGCGAGGTCCACCCCTTGGTAGTCGTCTGGTTCCCTCCATGCTTTTAAGGAAATTAGGAGGAGTAACTAAGAATATGTGAAAGGACATCCATTTTCCTGGTCATCATATGCGTCCTCGGTGAGTTCATGCAGCAGGAATTGAGCCCAGTTCAACCTTTCTCCTGCGGCGCATTGTTATGTTGCTGCAATGACCCTTGAATTGCATTGCACCGGTCGGTTTTTCCTTGTTACTTTCACAGCCAGTATTTTTGCTGCGACTTGGACCGCCCGGTTGTTAATGGTGTGGATCAGGTAACCCCGGGAATCCTTCTGTACCTCAGACTTTATAGCCAACTGATCGTCTACTTTCTTATCATTATCCTTTCCCTGGAAAAATTGTGATAGGCCTGCTCCGTCTTGTGGTAGGCCGGTGATTCTGGCAACGAGGTCGACAATAACTGGGATTCTCTCATGCAGCCACAAGGATCGGTCATGGAAGCATGCAAGGAGTTTCTTGACGCATGCGTTGACTTGTGCCAGGCACCCAAAATGTGGTAGAAGGGTGATGCCAAGCAACCTTGATCGTGCCAATCCCTGTGCCCATTCCCTCGGTTCCTTCGTGGTTGGGACACCCACATGGGGGACGTCCTTGTAAGATTCTGCATACTCTTTGAACTTAGGTAGGTCATGGTCAGTGTATTGTAGTCTCTACAACTTGGTGGTAATGTCCCCAATTGTCTTAACCCTTGGAGGTACCGGTGCGACTACAATGGTGTATTTGTCATTTTTGTTAATCTGCAGGGCAGGTGCCCCGGCCCGATGAGGCGGAACGTATTCTGAAAGCATGGGACCGTTGTATCCCTCCTGCACCTCTTCAATAGTGGGGGATCCTGCAGCGCCGTTCTTATTCCGGGTGGATTCCCAGGTGGCTTTTTTTTCTCCCGACCACTATCGGTAGGTTGCGTCGCACTTCTCTTCTTCTTGTGTGAAGTTGACAACATGACTTCGGGCTACTCCTGAACAATTAGTGTAGCCTTTGGTTTTACAGTGCTAGTGCTAGACACATACACTTCCATTCGGCTTCTAAAGTACTTATAGTAACTAGATCTGCTTCCCCGTTTCCCTCTATATAGCAGTTGGCAATATCCATCCGTTCGAAGCCATCATTGTTGATTTTCGTTGGGATTCACCAAATTCGTCGCTTGCACTGGATATTAACTCCTGGTGTCTTGGGCTTGATGCTGTTCAGTATGGTATAAATGTCGCGTTTAGCGTCTTTAATGCTGGAGTGGACTATTACTCGTTGTGGCAGCTTCCATCTTGGGCCTATCATGTCGACTGCTTTTTGTGCTTTATTATGATTCATGTGATACCTCCTTTCCTTATTTATTATTATTATTTAACACTGCGGTAATAGGTGGTGCCGTACTGTCAACACCGTATCGCAGGGTTTGGTCTTCGCGCTGGAGGATGCCGTTTGTGGTCGCAAATTTCTTGCGATCGCATATTCATCTATTTCGAACTCATCCTACGAGGTGTGAATGTATTGTCTCTCTAAGGATCTTGTCGGAAATAAGTCCTAAAATTCATGCCGTAGGTCTGCTATTTTCATAATAATTGATTCATCCCAATGCTTTTCAGCATTCGCGACATTCAGGTTTTCCGTCGATTCAATGGTTACCTTCATAATCTTCAGTGGTTGATTGTACTGGTCGACGGGAAGCTTAGGTTCCGTCCCATCGTTATTATCATTCGGTTTTCCTACGATGTTGTAGTAATTCCTCCTTATTTTGGGTGTCATGGTCCATTGAAGTTCTGATAGCTGCGCTGTCGGTTCTGCCTCAAAAATATTCTTCTTACTTATCTGAATTGCATTATGGATGAAGGGATTCTTATCTGAGAAGGAGAATGTTTGGCTAAAGCCAATTGTTAACTAATCCCAAGAAAGTGTACCGAGTCGCAGCTCCATCGCGACATACCAACTCTGCAATACTTCATCCAATGTATGCACGAAGGCATGCACCCACTCCTGTTTCGGTCGTGCTGCCCATTGGTACTGACAAGCCTTTACATGTTTGTTTGGGTTACCCTGGCCATCATATCTTTGTCCATTCCATGCTTTGGTGTCGTCGAAACATACCTCCAGGAGGCGTCGGCATAGTGGCCAATTTGATATCTTGGATTTATGCGCTACCCACCAGCACGCAGGAGTAGCCTTCAAGGCTTCCTCCAAGGCCAAGAGTCTTTGTGGTTCCGTTACCTTTCCTTCAAATTTTGTTAAGAACGTGCTCAAATTTGGTAACCCTTCGTATGTTGGTAATGCGCATTCCTCAATAGCCACCCAACACACTGACTGTGTAATCCTTGCACATATGCGAAACGATACTTCGTGAAGTTGGTTCTGTCAATTTTCTAGTGCCTCGTCTGAGTCCGAAGATGATGAGCTAGAGTTGCACCATTCCAACTCCCCTTTATCAGTTTGATTGATGTAATCTTTAGAAATATTATATAGGCTATCCCATCCTTCCATATATTCATCTTTGGTGAGCTCTATGTATCGTTGTCCTTCTGCAGGATCTAGTGGTGCAACAACCCTTATTTCTCGATCTTCAAATGACATGATCCGCTTCTTGAAATTGATGATTTCCTGATTTTCCATCACCCAGTCGATTCCCAATAGTGATGGATACGAAAATGTGTTATGTATTATCTCTATGACATTGAAATCGACATATGTTCGAAGTCCTTCGATTTCGACGGGGAGTTGACACACTCGGCCAAGAGGGGTGACCTTACTCTGGTTTGCCAATCACAGTTGTACTGGTGATCATGTCATTTGTGGTTTTCCCATTGTTTCCCATGTTTGTTTTGTCAAAATGTTCACGTCTGACCCTAAATCCAAAATGATGGAGTCGACATCGAACACTTTGATTTGTGCCGACATCCTCATTTCTCTACCCGTCTTCCTTTTCCTATGTTTACGATTAACCCTGGGTTCCTAACTTCCATCCTCCTGTCGATGTAATAACTTGGATATCTCCTCCAATGCCTCCTCATCTCATGCCAACACTAAGCATCTCTCTAGGAAGACTCTTAAGGTAGTGGCCTTTCTCTGTGACTTCGTCCAGTAGAACATCGGTGGCATATCATAGATTTCTTCTTGAAGAAGTATGTTCCTCATCCGTCGCAGCACCTCCTGTTGTGCCTTTAGGAAGGTGTCTTTTTCTGACCCTACATCAAACGTGACATTTTTCTTTACTGCTGGTCGAACTATAGGCTGTGGTCTGTCAACTCCCGTTACTGCTCCTCCTCGCGTTACTATTCCTACTGTCGCGGAGTGTCTCCTATCTTCTGCTGATATTTTCTGTTCCACTGGTTGGTTTTGATTCTGGTTTTGATTCGGCGGGGTCGGCAAGTTCTTAGTTTTCCATTTGGCGATGAGATGTGGGAAATATTCTACCACATGGCCTGATTCAGGAAATCCCTTGCGAAATTTCCTTGTTTACCACAATTATAACATGTAGGAGGTCCTTGGCCCCATCCAGCGGCCCCTACCCTTCCAGCACCACCACCACGTCCTCCCTGAAATCCTCCACTAAATCCTCTGCGTGGCGGTCTGTACTGCACCTGTTGGTACTATGGGTGCTGATACTGTGGTTGTGGATATTGTTGATACAACAACTACTGGTACTGTGGTTGCGGATACTGCGGTGCACCATACTGTAGTTTCCCATACTGTCCCTGGTCAAATTGCAGCGTCTGCATAAATTGCAGTTGGTGCTGGGCATACTGCGGCTGCTGCAGTCCAATTTGTTGCTCTTCTCCTTTTACCAAGCATGCGTCCATGTTTCGTTCTTGCAACAAATCATATGCTCTGCAATCCTTTTCGTCATGCCCCACTGATCAACAGAATTTACAATACAGATTCGTCGGTTTCGACACCATCTTCTGTAAGTATATGGAATCCTCTAGTCGATGCCCCTTGGTATGGAAAATGGAACACCATGGTAGACCTTCTTGGTGAAGGGGGTTCGGTGCCCCTGAATTCAAATACTGCTGAAACACTGAACAGTTGTCCTTATGATGGCCTTCCATCCTACATCCGGTGCACCATACATCTGTGCAGTTATTTTTTCCTTACTTCTTGTCCTCCAATTGGAGAGTCAACATAGCCAGTTGTGATTGAATCTTATCCATTCCAGCCCCAGTCTCTCCAATCGGCGAAGCCTTTAGTTTCATCCTGATTTCTAATGCTTCGGCTTGGTCCGCAACCTTCTGCTGCATCAGTGGTCCTCTAATATGTGGTACCAGCTCGGCGATAAACCACTCTTTATGCTGTAGGTCGTTTATTGGAAAATTGCATTTCGCTATCAGTGTCTTGTATCTCTAATCAAACTCCCATACTGGTTCATTTGGGTATTTCCTAATCTCTTTGATCTCAGTAATTTACTGTGCTTCCGACTTGGGTTTTCTAAATTCCTGAATCATTGCTGCTTTGATTTCTGGCAAGGTTTTCCCTGGAACCTTAGTATATTTTATGAACTAGTCCAGCGCACGTCCCTGAAAGGTCATCGCCAACTGCCCCTTTTTAATGTCTTCATTCTGGACCTCCTTCACGGTCCACACTGCTTCGCATAAAAACCAAAACTGTTCGGGATCCTCGATCTCGATTCCTACAAAACTCGGCATCTTCGTATCATCCGCCATCATGATGTTCCTACTGTTGTTACTTACTGATGCGCTACTTTTCCCACTACACGTGGGGAGTCTCTATGAATTACTTGTGGTGTTTCCTTTAAATTGATAGGTGACGTGCGGGGTCGAAGGTATGTGGTAGCTTACGATCCGCCCTTCTTCTGGGGTATCTTGGTCACCGCCTTCCTCCTCGTAATAAGGGAGCTCTGTCCTCTGTTTCCATGTTGCGTAGTCTTCCCTTCCGGTCCTCTCAAGGGACTCTTCCTCAGTCCTCCTCCACTTATCAGGACGCTGGAATATCATTCCACTTCTCAAGGTGCCACAGTCTTCCTCAACTTCCCTTAGATATTCGTCTTCACTCATGTCCATGTACCTTGCATCTTTCCTAGCAGATCCGTAACCATGCGATACCTACAACCCCTGCACACCGATCTGTCTACTCATCGGAGGTCATTTTCATCATGCCCTTTTCGCACACCAGCATCTTAATCCACAGGTTCAGCGAGAGGATGAACCTGCCCCTTGGTCCCCTAAAAAATAGTCTCTCCACATCGTTGTAAGAACTGCTGGTATCTGCCACAAACTCAATGATGTACCCCTTTAGGATAGTATCGATCCAGAAATCAACAGCCCTTGATACTGTATTGTTGGCTTGCTTTAGCTGTTGAATTAGTTCTTGAGTCCACTGATTTGATCCGATACTCTGGTTGGTATGTCCTCTGAATGTAAACTACATGAATGACTCTTGTAGTATTATTGGGAATTCAGTGAAGAATATCTCATGGATATCCAAGTATATGTGCTTTTGTAGCCAACTTTCTACTATCTCTACCAGGTTCCTCCTTTCTTCTTCCACAAACTCTTATGCTTTTTGACTGAACCACTCTTAGATCTCTGGTTTTGTCGGATGCCACAGCATATCCTCTTCTTTCTTCTCAGTGTCCCGGCAACGGAACCATTTGTTGACACAGGGTCTTTTGATAGGGGTTCACTCTGTCAACAACACCAACAACCCCTTATTCACCAGCCCATAAAGGAGTTACCCTTCCCAGCAACACCTGCAAAGCAGGTGAAGCCTCACTCGAGGCAGATAAGGGTGCTGCAGGAACCAATATTCCACAGTTGTGAAGAAGATATGTGCACGTTAACCAGAGATTACAACATTCACAACAGTCTATTTAACCAAACATTCGCACATTTATCTCAAAGCATATTCAACGGCATATTCGCATTAACAAACAACATATATCAACACAGATCAACAAAAAGTATTTAAATAACCCATGATCGCATAACAATAGAATTCATAACCGAACATCTTCATTCATTAATATCCGCGGAACAAACCTCGCAGGGAACAGTCAACAAAATCCAAAAGGTCGCACTAGTTCTCCAACCTTAGATGCCCTTAGGATTACAATCTTGTTCTATTTATATGTTTTTCTCCTATTACAATTTGGTCCACATGACTGACTCAACTAATCTAACAACTCTTATATTTCCACAAAACGTGGCGAAAGGTCCTTCTTCCACGGCATGACCCTTTCGTACCTGTCAGCTTCCACACTTCCTGCGGATCTATCCTATGCCAACATAGTAAACTAAATTATTTTCACTTTAGTTAAGCTAAAAGACGATACTTCAGTTAAAGAGAAGATCTAGTTAACTAATTGTTATTGCATGATGACACTTATGATGACATGTGATTTGTGACACTTGCATGTCGACACTTAAGTTAGCCACCTAACTAAGTGGGAAAGCTTTCAGTTACGAGGCGAGTTCATCCTAAGTGACAGCTCAGTGAGATGAAGAACTGCAAGAGAAGTGGGGCACACCACTCCATGCAAGATTAATACATCCATTTTGAGGGCGAGTTTATCCTGAAGTTAGAAGTTAAAAATAGAAGATAAAAATGTATAAATATGATATGTAGGATTTTTGAATCCAGTGTGAAGTGAATTCTCTTCTCCATTGAAGGCAAGGCACTTCTCTTTGTGCAAGGTATTGTTCGTGCTAGTTTTATTGTTGTGTTGGGAACACATCCGATTGATCTCTCTTCTCTATTGCTTATGTATCTTCATCAAGAATTTTGGTGATCTATTATATTTTGAAAGCAATCTGCTATGTTGTAAAAGAAATCATTCTCTGCTATCCATTATATTATACTGAGAAGAATTGTTGGGTTTTTTTTTTCTCATAATTTTGAGGATTTTTCCCAGGGTATAGCTTGTGTTATGGTTGTATGAATTTGACGGATTGAATTGTCTCATTGCTTTGAGTATCTGCATCTAAAATAATTAAAGATCAAAGCTCAACCAAATTTCAACATTTATAATGTACATTTCTCCACCATCTCACTAAAGTTTCTCTTGGTTCTAGTGGCTAGTTGAATCAACCATGATTTACTATGCTTTGTTTTCTTAAAAGCACAATTCTCAACAATTTTATGAGTGATATAACTATGAGTAGATCCAGGGTCAATCAAAATAGAAATATATTTCTTAGCAATCTTACCTTTGACCTCAACCACAACTGATTGATGGTCTTCTTGGTGATCCTCTAGCACTGCATAGATTCTAGGGATAGTCCTTTCCACTTGACCCACAGTTTTGGCCTCTTGGATGTTGTAAACTTTCTTGGCACCCCCATTTCAGTGTGGACAATTTCTAAGCGTGTATTCCTCTCCACATCCCCAACATTGAAGTGGCTCTCTTGGATCACTTGGCTTGTTTCCCATCATCCTTGTTGGCTTAGTCACCCCCTGTTCCAGTAGATGCCTCTGATAATTTCTAAAATGAGGTGGCTTGAACCACTTATTTATTTTGTCAAAATTATCATTCTTCTTGTATTTACATGCCCTATGGAATTTTGGCCATCTTTTCGTTTGGTCCTAGCAATACTTATACTTTCTTGTGGTTTCATATAGAGTTTGACATTCATCAAACTCAATTTAGTCCTTGTAGGGATGAGGCAATCTACTAAGAAAACATTGAATTTTGACTTCATCATCTATGATATACTTGACATACCTCAACAACTCCAAGAAATTATTGGCATATTCCTCCATGGTCATTTGGCCCAATCTCAATTCATGGAATTCTTTCATTTTTCATCGTAGTACATATCAGAGAGGTACTTCTACTTGAAGTGCTTCTTCAATTGCTTCCACATAATTCTCCTTTAATTGATATTCTTCACTTTCCAAAGGTGATCCTACCATATAGACTCTCTTCCATTCATATTGAATATGGCCACCCTTGCTTTCATGTTCCCAGTGTAGTCTTGGATTTGGAAATACTTCCTCATCCGAAGAAGCCAAGCCTCAGCTTCTTGACCAATTTTTACTTCACCATCAAATGTAGGAGGTTTGGCCTTCCTAAATTCTCCATGCGAGTTGTTCTTGAAAGTCCTCTTCCTCTTATTCGTATGAGGTGAAGAGATTGAACCTTCAATTGTGTCTTTAGAGTCAGATGACTCACTAGAAGATATTTTTGGTGTATATAATTGATTGTCTCTAGAAATTCTTCTTGAGTTATGGGTTGTCTTGTGAGATTGTCTCCTTGAGATACCCCCACTATTTTATTGATTTTTTGAGTGATGACCAAGATTAATATTCTTACAAAGGTATGTTAAACTTTGGATAATAGTTACATTTGGTTGGTTCTGTTCTTCCTGGACTCTCACCATCCTCTCATTATCTGCTTTGTGACTTTGCAATTCCACTCTTAGGCTCTCATGGTTTCTGATGTTTGGGGGGGTTACTTGATCTATTCGACCATTGGATATGGTCCATGCATTCTCAACATAAATATTTTCTCCCATGACATATGTTTCAGCTGCATAAGGATCTCGTGCATCATCCATGTTGATGGTGTTCTTGATCCAACCAAGACCAAGGATTTCCAATTATTCTAAACTAAATATAACCCTTAACGGTTCCTAGTATAATATTGAATCTACAAAAGTGATCATATAAACATGTTTATTAGCTTCATGACATTCTTAAAAATTCATAGTATTAAATTTCATGCATTCTGGAAACTATCCCCATTGACAATTTTTTCAAATCAAGGTTAAAAGAACTTTTCTGTTCAAATCTCAGAAACATATGATTCCCCATTTGAAATAGGATTATGCACTCTTGCTACCATATAGGTAATATTTATTATCCCTATCTTCATGCTCCATTCTGATCTCATAGATTAAAGTTACAACCTTCCAAAACTATTGATTTCAAGCAATTCTGCACTTTTTCTATAGGTGCAATTAGCTTTGGAGACCAACTTCAACAACATGTAGAAGAAAATATAGCAAGAAATATAAAAACATTCTATCGAGAGATGTTAATAAATGTATCAAGGATCACATATCAACTTTCATGTCTCTGATCCGATGCACTAGTCAATTTCTATAAATTTATGGAATTGACTACTTTTGACTTTTGCACTTTTTCCCTGACTTTGAATTTTTAGCAAAAATGGCTATCTTCCAAACTAAGCATTTTTGAAAAAACTTCTTCTAACCAATTTTTTTTGTTTTTATGAGTAGATACAATGTTGAGTTTAAATTTTTTATTTATTTATTTATTTTTATTTTTTTTTAATTTATTTTTTTTTTAATTTTTTATTTTTTTTTATGGTTTTGACATCTAGGGTCACTTTTACCTCCTATAAGCTTTCCGAAATCCCCAAAAAGTTCTATGGAATAGTGGATTTTGGCCTCCTTTCATACCTTGGATTCACACCTTTGGAAATTTGGCAGAAGATTCCATATTTATCTTCGTGCCTAGTTCACAACCATACCATAGAAATTTCATCCCAAATAGGGTCTTCATCAAGTCTCTGGACACTAATCTTTAAAAGTCACTATTTCAATTTTGTGTCAAATCGAAGTAGAATGGATTCGGTCCTCTCACTAATAGTTCTATGACATTTTTCAATGGCACCCAAACATATAAAGTCTCATTAGATTCCAAGCTAAATTGCTCCTATTATGGCCAAAACAATTTTTTGGCTCCAGACCTTTTTTTTAAACTTTTATGAATCACCATAGTTGGATTGGACCTTCCCTATCAGCCTTGTCATATTTCCATTTCCTCGTGACTACATTGTAACAAACCTTAAAATTAAAATCTAAAGTGGAATCGATGATACACCTGTGGACTTGGCTCATCAAGACTTCTTTTCGCTACACCTACGGACTCTTATCCATTATTCCTGTGGACTTCTCTCCACTGTCGCATGTACAACAACTTCCATTAAAATCCAAAATACATAGATCATTATTCTTTGCTAGAACTATTGTTAGTGCTCAAGACACTTGCATGGATTGTGTTATTTAGCCGAATGTTTTGTTGACCTCCTTGATTGTTTTCCTCTTCTTAAGCTTCCATTTACAAACATAAAAATAAAGTGTAACTGAGTGTATCTACATTGTTGGGAATAATGAAAATTAAAATAGATAATACAGATGAATGGAAATTGAAAAGCGACGCACCATAGAATGAATTGAGTCTTGAATGATACACATTCCTTCAAAAAGATATCTCATGTCATGTTTCAACAATTCTTTTATTGGCTGCACTCCATACTTTGTTTCTTGTAAGTTTTATATGTCGTAACAAATCATATATTTAATATAAATGGTTTTGTTGTTCTATTAATTATAAAAAGAGAGAAGCAAAACATCATAGATACTTACAAATTCCATAATTAATTTTTTATATGCAAATATATACTCATAACCTCTACTTAACCCAATGACAGTCAATTCTTCTAATGGCTCTTCTTTGTATGTTAACAAAAGTTTGAAGATAATAAAAATGAAATGATCTAACTTGTATTTATACCTTTCCAAGTTACTTTTAAAATCACTCTAGGCTAGGTTATCCCTAACTTATTATTATTTTTGTTTTTCACATTTTAGGGGCTTCTTCAATGGGTTGATCACCACTTCATGGCTTCATCAAGGGACTTTTTGACCACTTCATGATTATGTGGACATATCATAATTACTTTAGGGGATTCTTTACACTTCACATGGTCATTTGGACACATCATCATCTCTTTAGGGGCTTATTCACACTTCTCATCATCATGGTCTTGTGGACACATCATTATTGCTTTGGGGGCATCTTCAATGGCTTAAGGTATTGCCCCATTTTTGTACCACTCAAAGTGGGAATGTGGAAGAATCCACATGTTATCTCATCCCATGAGGGCCATGCTTAATAGCTACACCATAAGGGGGACACTTTGTATTTATATACACTTATGTCAAGGCTCCTTTAAGGATCTTCGAGGTTTCTTCAAGAGGACACATCATCACTGCTCTAGGGACTTCTTCAAACAATCTTCCTCTAATATTACCATATCATCATCATCTCTGCCACTTTGACATCAATGACAACATCACTTAAAAATATCATAAGCTCACAATGTAAATAACATAGATCTCTTGACCCTATTGACATCAATGACAACTTATTCCAACATGCGGTGCACTCAATTCCGAACACATCGGTGCTACTTTGTTTAACAACCACACCATGGATAGAAATTAATAATAAAAAATTAATATAATATGTGGTTTTTAATTTCAATTTTTTTTAACCCTAGAGTGGTGCTCCCAAATCTATAAAGCACTGGTTCTTTTAGCTACAACAACCGCACCGACAATGTGAATTAAAAATAAAAAATTGATGTGATAGGTTTTTTTATTTTGATAATTTTTTATTTAACCCTACTGTGATGCTCTAGAAACTTAACCACGCCAATGTTGTTTTGTATCACAATCGCACCAAAGATCAAAATTAAAACTAAAAATTAATATAATTCATGGTTTTTAATTTTGAATTTTTTTAACACTAAAGCAGTGCTTCCGAATGTATACCGCTCTAGTGTATTTATGTACAATAACCAGTGCATTTTAGTTTTTTAAATGCACCGACTAAGAAATTTTAGTTTTTTTCACCTATTGTTGTCCACGGTTGTGCTACGAACATAATAGTAGATTAATAATAAACATAATTAATTGTACGTAAAGAGAGTGGCAATGCTACGAATATAAATGGCATATTAAATAAATAATAATTGTTAATCATTAAGTAGTTCATTATTAATGTGAAGGGACGTAACCATTCACTACGAGCACTCAAGCCATATATAAGGCGAGCTATGTTGTAATATTAAATCATCTTCTTATCTATTCAAATATCAATTTATATATGCCTATTAATGGCTTATCTAATATTCCAAGTGTTTTGGTAATATTTATTGTGTGAACGAATAAAAATATTTGCTTCATTTGGTATCAAATGCTACGAATATAAATGGCATATTAAATAAATAATAATTGTTAATAATTAAGTAGTTCATTATTAATGTGAAGGGACGTAACCATTCACTACGAGCGCTCAAGCCATATATAAGGCGAGCTATGTTGTAATATTAAATCATCTTCTTATCTATTAAAATATCAATATATATATGCCTATTAATGGCTTATCTAATATTCCAGGTGTTCTGATAATATTTATTGTGTGAACGAATAAATATTCGCTTCATTTGGTATCAGAGCCTCGTGCTTGATTCCATCCTTTGGATTTCCCTTGGTTTTTAACCATAAGATTAGGGGTTCCCTAAAAATAGGATCTTGTCCAAAAAAAAAGAAGAGAAAAATTAAAAAGAAAAAGAAAAGAAAAGAAAAGAAAAAGAAAAAAACAAGAAAGAAGAAGTAAAACCGCACATGGTTTTACGAAAGTGCACGTGGTTTTGTGAGAAGTGGGTTTGGTTTTATTCCCTAACAACAAACCAAACGTGAGATTCGAACTTGGGTGGGGAGGTAACAATCATTTCTCCCAACCACCCATTCTACACCATTTTACAAAAATTAAGGGGAAATTAAATTAGAAGAGCACCAACACAAATAATTTTTACAAGAAGAATAATATTGAACATTGTTATTAAAAAAAAAAAAATCAAGGAGGATTCTTTCCAAAATTCAAAAGGGAAGAAGACAAAATCAAGGAAGACTCCCTTATCAAGAAGTCAAGTCAACGAAGACTAATTATTGTCAAAGTCGAGATCATGGAATCTGGTTTGCGATTACAAATAGTGAAATTAGAAGCCAAGTTAAAGCGTTATCGAAGAGACAATGAAGATTTATGCGACATGAATTCAAAACTAGAAGCAATAATTGAAATACATAAGGTGGAAGAAAAGTACAAGGAACAAAAAATTTCCGACCAGAAAAATCGTATAGAAAAATTATTATGTGCTCAAAGTGAGGATTTAAAAGACGAAAACAATTTCAATCAGAGGTTGAAAAATCAAGATATAAATAAAGAAATAAACGATTATGAAGCAGAAATAATACGCTTGAACAAAATCATTAGTGACAAAGATGATGAACTAACGCAGATACGACATAAATTAGAAATTCAAGAATCAGAGGTTGACCAATGTCGACAACAGATAAAAGTTCTTCAACAACAAAATGACGACTCTAAAAAGACACATAAGTCAGATATTGCAAAGAGTAATAAAATACTATCCAACAATTCTGAAGAAATTTTCAGATTAAGAAATCATAACAAGACACTAGTCACAAAAATTAAGAATTTGAAAAATAGTCGGAAGACAGAACAATCTACGAAAGACATTGAAGGAAAACTTCTAGACAAGCAGAAAGAAAATAGCTGCATCAGAAGTCATAAGGAAGATCTTAAGGAACAACTTAAGAAGTCTGAAAATGACAGAAAATCGCAAGTAGAAGTGATTAAGAAGTTTCAAAACGATAACATGCAGTTAGAAAACAAGTTGGAAAAGATACAGAACGAAACCTTAAAAACTCAAGGGACGAAAATAAAACTTCCAACTCAAATCAATACTCAAAATACGACAGTCGCAAAATAAAATGACATTGTGAAAATTCCCTATCGACACCCCAACCATAAAAACTGATATTTTAAAAAGTGGGAAATGTCGAAAGATAATGGTATTAATGTGATCAAAGCTCCTGATGACAGATCAGTAGGGAATCCCAGCAGTTAACAACAAATCAATTTGGGATGGATTGACCCATCCACATATCAGAATTTATGCTCTACACTTAGCAGTTCGTATCGACATGTTTCATCAGCCGCGACATCGCAAAGAACAATGTGACAAAATTATAAGGCTTTGAGGACAAATCCTTTCTAAGAGAGTGGCAATGCTACGAACATAATAGTATATTAATAATAAACATAATTAATTGTACTTAAAGAGAGTGGTAATGATACGAATATAAATGGCATATTAAATAAATAATAATTGTTAATCATTAAGTAGTTCATTATTAATGTGAAGGGATGTAACCATTCACTATGAGCGCTCAAGCCATATATAAGGCGAGCTATGTTGTAATATTAAATCATCTTCTTATCTATTCAAATATCAATATATATATGCCTATTAATGGCTTATCTAACATCTCAGGTGTTCTGGTAATATTTATTGTGTGAACGAATAAATATTCGCTTCAGGTTGCGATGCCACATGATTTATGTCAACACCGGTGCATCCTCGACTTATACACACCAGTGAATTTTAGCTATACAAATGCATCGGTAAAAAAACCATCCACTAAAGCCTCTTCCTGCTCACCTCCACAAGTGACCTCCACTATAAATGAATATTTGGGCTCCTTTTGGAGGAGCATCTGCAAAAACCTCCACTACAAGGTCTTTTCCTTATAGTGATAGTATTCACATCATGGGGTAGACCAAAAATGGATTGGTATTTCCTTCCTAAACCATAGTATTCACATTATGGGATAGTCTAGAGAAGGATAGACCCTCCCTTTTTCAAGATTATCATTTTCTTAGGGGTGGATATTTGTAAAGCATTGGATGATCCTTCCTTGAGCTCATTGTTCATGTCAAGGGAATTTGAGGGAAGGGTTATCCAACCCTTCCTAAATCATTGTATTCACATTAAGGGGGATACCCTAAAAGGGTTGTTGAAACCTTCCTATAGCATAATATTTTCATCCAAGAGGAGCCTATGGAAGGATCAATCAACCCTTCTAGAAGCATAGTATTCACATCAAGGGTGATCATGGAAAAGGGATGCTAACCATTCTTGAAGCATAGTATTTGTCCATATGGTATTCCTAAGTAATTTATGATTGATTCTTCCCTTAGAATATTATTATCATAAAATGGGAGCTCAAGGATATATGGTCACCTAACCCTTCCTTGAGCATAATATTATCATTGAGAGGGATCCCAATGAAGGGTTGGTTGTTGAGAATAGTACTCTTGTTGAGATATGTATCACATGAAAGGGTCAATTGAACCTTCTCTATCATAGTATTTATTTCATGTGGGATCCCATGAAAGGGTCAAATGATCCTTCCCGATTCATAATATTCACATCATGGGAGAGTCTAGAGAAGGGTCAAGTTAACCTTCCTCAAGATTAATATTACATGGGGGGTTTAAGCAAAAGGTGGGTTGAATCTTCCTAAAGGATAGCATTCCCATCGATAGGGATCCCTTGAAAGGTTTCTACGAACCTTCCTAAAGAATAGTCTTCACATCAAGGGTGATCCAAGAGAAGGGGTGACTATACCTTCCTGAAGCATAGTATTTGGGTAGAGGGAAAGCCATAAAAGGTGGTCTGATCCTTCCTCTAGATTTTTATTCTCATCAAGATGGATCCCATGGAGGATTTAGTTGAGGCTTCCTCAATCATAATACTCTTATTGAGGGTTATCTTAGGGATGGTGTTGATTGACCCTCCCTAATGTTAATTTTTTGAGCATTAATTCAATATACTCTAGGATCTTTACTAAGAGAATAACATGTACAGTATATTAATGCATATCAATCATAACAAGCATGTCAATCATCACAAGAAGCAAAGCATAAGAGACAATAGATACACAGAGTTTCCGTGGGGAAAACCCTAAGGTGAAAAACCCCACAACTTCCTTAGAGATAGATAGAGCAATAGTACAACCAAAGTACACAGAGATAGACTCCTCTTAGCAGCTGATCCTCCTCCTCACATGTGCACCACTTTCCAAGTGATCGAAGAGTGAGTTCTGAAGTGATCCAAATAGAGATCGGGAGATCTCTATTTATACTTGTCCTGACTGCCCAATAAACTTATGGGGCCGACTTGTCTAGCTTAGCACAATAACATCATATTACATTAATCCGGGCTGACCCCTTACAAGGTGGTCTAATAACCCATCGGCAAGTTAACACACTTGCGACACTTGTCAATACAAATGACGACACTTCCGTATAGAGGAATAATACATCTCTATAGGAGTACAATAAATATATAAATGAAATACATTTTGAAGTTACATATACATCAACACTCCCTCTTAACTAGGAAGGTATTTCTACACACAGATATGATAGCACAAGTCTTCTTCTCTGGATCATCGTCATCGATGCATTGTCCTCGAATCATCGTCATTGTCACTGCTGCTGCTATCTCAAACAATCTCTGAATATACTCATCATAGGAAGTTCTACAGAGCCAGTCCTTTTTCATACGGGATGTAGGCCCACCACTTGTAGGTCTTCATCATCACTGGCCATACTGTGGAATCCTCAGGACTTATTATGTGCGTCACAAAACCTCGAAAGAGCATCCCAGGATGTTACGGGTACACAAATTCGACCTGTCGGATCTCCCAGGGCACAAATTACATGTGACTGTCACAAAACCTTAAAAGAGTCTCTTAACTAGCAAGAACCCTAAAGAGCATCTGAGGCCTTTTTCATCCTGTCCATATCTCCAGGACTTATTACATGTGACCCCCACCACAAAACCTCGCAAGAGCATCCCAGGATGTTACAGGTACACAACTCCGACCTGAAGGATCTTCTAGGGCACAAATTACATGTAGTCACCACAAAACCTCACAAGAGAATCCCAGGATGTTACGAGTACACAACTCTGACCTGAATGATCTTTCAGGGCACAAATTACATGTGGTCATGGAAAAACCTCGAAAGAGCATCCCAGGATGTTACGGGTACACAACTCCGACCTGAAGGATCTCCTAGGGCGCTATTATATGTCATAGGACAAAACCTCGAAAGAGCATCCCAGGATGTTATGGGTACACAACTCCGACCTGAAGGATCTCCCAGGGCGCTATTACTTGTCCTCCCAGAGAAATGTCTCGAAAGAGCATCCCAGGCTGTTACGGGTACACAATTCCGACCTATAGGATCTCCCAGACATGCTCATCTGCACAACCTGTTCCACGGCCATAGAGTATCATCCTGATACTCACCATACATCATCCTGATGTACACATGATCATCCTGATCATCATCACTCCATCATCTTGATGCATGTCATCTGGAGAAACATCCTGAAGCTCATCAACCATGATCATCCTAATAATACAATGCATCTACCTGATGCATACCAAGTATCTACCTGATACATATCATCATACATGATCCACCTGATCATACAATGTATCCACCTGATACATACATAGATACATGATCCACCTGATCAGACAATGTATCTACCTGATACATATCAATATACATGATCTACCTGATCATACAACGTATCCACCTGATACATATATAGATACATGGTCCAAGCATCCAACATGATGCATATACAAAATACATACAAATGATCCAACTGATCATATTCAGCATCCAACATGAAACATACATACATAAATGATCCAACTGATCATATCCAGCATCCAACATGATGCATATATACGTAAATGATCCAACTGAACATATCTAGCATCAAACATGATGCATACATACATAAATGATCCAACTGATCATACAGAGCAGAAACTAGAACATCATCCTAATGCTCATCATCCAATGCTTACATCCACAGCCATGTTAAGGATCCTCCTTCCAACATGCTTGGAATGGCTTCAACAAATGTCTCCATCACTTCTTCCTCAAAGTGTCATTGATCTGAAGAACACCAAGCCTCTCTCTGAAGTACTCGAACTTCACTCTGGCTAGTGGCTTCGTCAGCACATCTGCAATCTTCTCATCTGTTGCAACATATAGGAGATTCACTGCTCCTCTCTGCACCATATCCCTGATATAGTGGTATTTGATCTCTATGTGTTTCGACCTATCATGGAACACCGGGTTCTCAGAAAGCTTCACACAACTCTGGTTGTTAGAAAAGATACCAGTAGCCTCCAGTGGTAGATCAAATAACTCAGATAGTATCTTCCGTAGACATACTGCCTCACAACTAGCTGAACAGGCTGCAACATACTCTGCCTTGGCTATACTCAGTGCTACGTAGGACTGCTTCCTGCTAAACCAAGAGATCACACCTGATCCCATATTGAAGTAGCACCCAAAGTGCTCTTCCTATCTGCAGCACTACCTGCCCAATCTGAATCAACATAACCCTGTAGGTTAAACTTTTGATTCGCATCATACTTGAGCCCATAGTCAACTGTACCCTTCAGGTACCTTAGAATATGCTTTACAGCAACCAGGTGAACACCTTTGGGATCCGTCAGGAACTAGCTCAATGTGTTCATTGCAAAGCAAATATCTGGTCTCATGTTCATCAGGTACATCAAGGACCCAATCATCTGACGATACACAATGACATGAACCGGCTCAGATGAAGCATCACACAGAAGCTTCAGGTTCGATGCCATAGGTGTGGCCATGGCCTTGCAGTCCATCATCCTGAACCTCTTCAGGATCTCTACTGCATACTTCCCTTGTCCAAGGAATATTCCATCTCCACTCTGCCACACCTCCATACCTAGAAAGTAGTGCATCATCCCCAAGTCCTTCATCTCGAACTCGGCAGCAATATTCCTCTTTGTATAGGCAATCAATCTATCATCTCTTGTTACAAACAGGTCATCCACATATATAAGTAGTGTCACAGGATTGCCTTCCTCCACCTTGTAGTAAAGGTTGGAATCCGCTTTACTCTTGGTAAAGCCCAAATTAGATAGGAAACTGTCCATCCTACCATACCAAGTTCTAGGAGCTTGTTTTAAGCCATACAAGGCTTTCTTCAATCTGCACACGTATGACTCCCTGTCATGTGTTTCAAAGCCAAGTGGTTGTTCCACATGCACTTCCTCTTTAACTACACCATTCAAGAAAACAGTCTTGACATCCATTTGGTGTATCCTCCATTTCATCACTGCAGCCAGAGAAAGTACTGATTTGATGGAAGTGTACCTGGCTACAGGAGAAAAAGTTTCTTCATAATCTATTCCCTCTTTCTGAGAGAAGCCACAAGCTAAGAATCTTGCCTTGTATTTTTCTATGCTGCCATGTGTAGCATGCTTGATCTTGTAAATCCATTTGGAAGTCACAACAGACTTCCCTTCAAGTCTTGGGACAACATCCCAAACATCATTCTTCATTATTGATTGGTATTCCTCGACCATGGCATCCTTCCATTCTTTCTTTTCTGTTGCTTCTTCATAACTGGAAGGTTCTTTGTTCATGATATCACAGAGTAAAGAAACATAGCTGGTATGTGATCTTGTTCTCTTCTTTGCTCTATGTTCTTCTTCTGGAATGCCATATCTTTCTGCATCTTGATTGAATTCCCTAGCCCATGCAGGTTTCCTCTTGTGAGAGTCCTTCTCACAAGGTGGATCTACAGGTTCTTGCAGATCTTCAATTTCAAGATCAACATTTGGAATTGCTTCAGTCATGGTAGTGTCTTGAAATCTAGTTTCCTTAGGTTCTTCATAATCTTCAATAGGTGCCTTCCTTGATTTGATGAATGCTGAGTTTTCATCAAATGTTACATCCCTGCTGACATCAATCTTCTTGAACCCTGGAAAGTATATTCTGTAAGCCTTCGAGCTTTCACTGTAACCCACAAAGATACCATTATTTCCTGAAGGATCCAACTTGGTCCTCTTTTCCTTTGGGACATGTGTATATACTGGACAACCAAATATTCTGAGATGGTTGACCTCAGGTTTCTTACCAGAGAAGACCTCTTCTGGTGTCTTGTTGTCCAATATCTTGTGGGGTGTTCTGTTCTGCACATATACAGTTGTCCTAGCTGCTTCTTCCCATAGATGCGTAGGTAGATCCTGGTCATGCAGCATTGCCCATACTGCTTCCATGATTGTTCTATTCTTTCTTTCTGCAACTCCATTCTGTTGTGGATTGTAAGGAGCAGTCAACTCCCTCTTAATCCTTGAATCACTGCATAGCTTCTTGAAGTCACCTGAAGTGAATTCTCCACCATTGTCGGATCTGAAAGTCTTGATTCTCTTATTAGTTTGGTTCTCCATCAAGGTTTTGAATTCCTTTAACTTATCAAATACTTCATCTTTGTTCTTCAAGAAGTAAACCCAAGTCTTCCTGGAGAATTCATCAATGAAGGAGACATAGTAAACATACTCACTCAGAGAACTAGATGACATCGGACCACATACATCAGAGTGGATGATTTCCAAGATACTTTTAGCCTTGCTTTCACTGCTTGGAAATGCCTTCTTTATGTTCTTTCCTTTTGCACATCCTTTGCAAACACCTTCATGCTTGGTCTTGATTTCAGGAAGACCTTCTACAGCTTTACTCGCAATTGGTAATGCTCTGTAGTGCATATGTGCAAGTCTTCTATGCCAAAGTTCACTTGGCTCCATAGAATCATGCACCATGGCATGTTCAGGTTATCCCTTCAATTTATACAAACCTCCCTCTTACTCTCCAATCACCACTGCATCATCTATGGTCTTTCCCTTTGGCCACATTAGGACTTGGCCATCCACAAATGCAACCCTCATACCTTTTGCATCCAATGCAGATATGGAGAGAAGGTTTTTCTTGAGCCCAGGTGTAACGTCCCCACCCATCATACCAGTGCAATGGAGAGGATCGTGATGCTAAAATTGGGCAATTGGCCCCGATACCTACTAAATAAAACAATCACATATATAGAAAGACAAGCATGCAGATGTACACATCTAAGCAAATACCGCAGAAGTAAATACATAGGTAGAAATACTCATCTTTATTGCAATCGTCCCCAAGCAACTAGCTATGTCGCTGCAACGTTCCACCCAACCGTAGGCTCTTCGACAGCTTATACTGAGTCCGTCCGAAGGCCACCCCCGAGCTGGGCATGATTCTCACAAGGAAATGGAACATTCCAGTTCACACACATCCCATTTACCATTTCATCTCAGCCAAAAACAATCATTGACAGGGTTACACATTTACAACAACGGTGTCCACAAAACAGGGTCTACATTGGCTCTCCCAACTCATGGATTCACCCAAGCGAATTGTGGAATTTCGATTTCAACCCCAGGGAGCAAAACGATTTCTCTCCACCGGTTAGGATCCCTTCCAATGGCCTAAACGACTTCCAGGAAGATCCAAAACGTCCTGCTCTCTTCCCCCACCGGTAACCATCACAAAAACGCCCCTCCCAGCTAAAAGATGAAGGGAAACACAGAAAAACGGGGGAGGAAAACGCCCAGGCAGCTTGAGCTGCGTGAGAGAGCAAGGCCATGGTGAATAATGGCTTAGGCAGCCATTCCGTGGCTCTATTCTTGCCCAAAAAGACCAACACCTTTTCCCATGAAGGGTGGCTTGCCCATACCCGATTTTGGACAGCCATACCTCCCCATTCCCAAGGCAATAACTCCCCCAACCAACTATTGGGAGAAATCAATGGTTGGGTACAAAAGTCAACATGGGTAGTTGAGGGTTTGATGGGTTCCCTCATTGACACTTGGCTTGACTCTATTAGCTCAAGGGTTTGAATGTTTTCCCTCCCAATTCCTTGTGAAATCATGCCCCCATCTCTTTGTTGCATTGCATAGCTAGTTGTGGGTATTTTTATTAAAAATGCATATTACATGATGTTGAAATTCCAATGTGCCTGGCTAGCACGCAAAGCATATGCATCAATAAATCGATGGCGGGGCCTTGGCCTTGAGCTCCTCACCATGATTTCATAACAAATATTACATTATTTATAATGTAAATGCCATGGGGCCAAACTGGGGACATTACATTCCCCTCCCCTTGGAATAACACCGTCCTCGGTGTTTCATCACCTTGGACTATATACCCACTTTACACATGATTCATAATTCACAGATGGTGGCAGGTCTGTCCTGCAATTCGTCTCTTTACTTTGACCTTTCACGATCAAGTCCCCTATCTTCCACAAGTTCCTCCTGCTAGCTTTCGTCTTCCAGCTCTACAGGTGGGCATTGCTCCAGAGCAATCCCTTCCGTTTGTTTATCTTCCAGCTGATCTACAAGTCTGGAATTTCATGGGTGCCATCTTTCTTGTTGTCCCGGCAACTATCTGTGAGACTTATCATGGCAATTCCTGTTAGGACAAGCATAACACAATAGTAAAATTAGTCAATTATTTTCCTAATTGACTCGGAACGTCCATGCTTTACTCACGAGACTTCCACACATTTCATGCTTTCCCACATACACATGAACTCATTCATGTTCATCCTTTCACAAGAAAATGACTATTTTAGCATTCACAATTCATTTCAAGCAATTTAAACACAAATTGTTCTCTTTTATGACATGCACTCAATAGTATTTTGTTTCTGAGATGCATCAGTCAAAAGGAAAGAGAAGAGTAAGAGTTTCCCCCTCTTAGTCTTGTTCCAATCCGGAGCCACACCATCACTTATGGTTCTATGCTCCTTAGCCTCTTTCACTTAAATGTGAATGCTTAACTTGCCCCCTTCTTGGCTATGACACTTAGTGTCTAAGGTCTTGCATATGGATTTCAACTAGGAAACCCTTCCCCATTGTTGCTTACAGAACCTTTGGCTGCTAGGACCCACACAGTTCCACTAGCACCATCTTCCATTACTGCTCATATTGAGCTCTTTTAGGACAGTCATATGTCCACATGCATCCTCCGGATGCTTTCATAGTCTTTGCTTCCAGCAATACCTACACTCAAACATTGGGTTAATTCACATGTTTAGTGTATTTCCATAGAGTTTATCTCCAAATGAGAGTTTAAGAAAACATAATCAAGTCATATACACATGTATATTCATAAGCAAGAGTTGCAACATAACCAAATACTTATCTTTATTGGATGTCTTCACTTTACTCCACAGGATCCTTCTTCGCTTTCCAAGCATTGGATTTCCCGTGGATACAACAATGAATGTTGGGCCAGCACGTAGGCTACTCCACAACCATTCAAATAGGCAATGCCATGCCAGTGCGCCGACTGGTTTTTATCAATTAATTAAGGAATGTTTGGACAGCACGCCAGCTACTCCACAACATCAAGTGGTTAATGTTCCCACCAACTTATTCTCTATATTTTTATAGCTCCAACCAGTTACTCTCTGGCTTTACCAAGCATTTATAGCTCTTTCAGGGTCCTTGCTTCCTGCAACGGCCAAGGTTTCCAACAAAGGAACGACAGTGTATTAGCTCAGTTGTCATAAGACTTGTACCCGAAACCTTCATTATTCCAAACAAGAAATAAATGAGAATGAATACTTATCTGTATTGTGCATTTCCTCGCTACTCCACAGGTTTCCTTCTCTGCTTTACAAGCCTTGGATCACCTGTGGGGTGGATGCTTGGCCAGCACACATGCTGATCCACAACATCATCCGAATAGGCAATGCCAAGCCAGTGCACCGACTGGGTTTATCAGGCATCCCAAAGATCAGTATGCTAAGCCAGTACGCCGACTGGGTTTATCAAGCATTTCAAAACCAGTATGCTAAGCCAGTACGCCGACTGGGTTTATCAAGCATTTCAAAATCAGTATGCTAAGCCAGTACGCCGACTGGGTTTATCAAGCATTTCAAAATCAGTATGCTAAGCCAGTACGCCGACTGGGTTTATCAAGCATTTCAAAATCAGTATGCTAAGCCAGTACGCCGACTGGGTTTATCAAGCATTTCAAAATCAGTATGCTAAGCCAGTACGCCGACTGGGTTTATCAAGCATTCAGTAACCATTTCCAAGCCAGTTCTCCGACTGGGTTTGTCAGGAAATAACACCCTTCACCAATACCTCCACATCATACAAGTAACCAATGCCAAGCCATTACACCGACTGGGTTTATCAGGCATCCAATAACCTTTCGCCACAACTCCCAAATAACCAATGCCAAGCCAGTACGCCGACTGGGTTTATCAGGCATACAACAACCATTCGTCACAACTTCCAAATAACCAATGCCAAGCCAGTACGCCGACTGGGTTTGTCAGGCATACAACAACCATTCGTCGCAACTTCCAAATAACCAATGCCAAGCCAGTACGCCGACTGGGTTTATCAGGCAATATGAACAACATAATATGATTACGTGGCTCCTTCTCTTGTGCAACCAGTGGTTCCCTCCAGGAACTCCATAGGTGACTCACTTGACTGCAGGCTAGCATGGCCCCACAATACCCACTCACACTACACAAGGATGATACCCCTTTCTGCAATACAGCTCCTCGGGCCTATCCATATCTTCTAGTGTCCTTTAGTGTGAGCGTAGAAAGGTTACCACTGCCCATACAGTCCTCTTGAGTACCCTTCTTCACTTTGCCCCTTACGTGCAACACCAAGTTGCATTTGTGTAAGCTGTTAGCACAAGAAGGATAAGCAGGCTCATCAGTATTACTGCCCAAAATTGTAATCATATTTCATATCATTCACTATCAAGTATTGAAACACCAGGAATGCGTCCATTCCCTTAGGGTGTAGTCAATATTGAAAACCCTACCATGACCCAGCACCAGGAAAGGTGTGCACCCCCTTTCTGATGTGCGCCATGTAGGCCCTAATCATACTCAAGCAGTCTGGAACAATAATGAAATAATAAAACATGCTCTGCATATTAAATCTAATAATTTAGACATGCATGTTCTTGTCTAGGGTCACAGAATACTCATTGATTTTGCATATGTGTCTCACATGCCTTCTGGGCATAGCTTTACCATCTCACTTTCATGGTTTACCGTCATGCTGTTTGGTTGAGACAATGGCGTTTCACCCGAAACCCATTTCCAAAGCATGGAATCCTTCCTATCTAGTTTGGCTTCTGCAGACCATCACACATGATCTTCCTGCAATGTGTCATCCTGGCACATTTTATCAAATAGCCAAACAGTCAGCAACATTTAGCAATAAGCTTCAAATATGATTGTTCCATAACCAATCAATAGCATTAATAATTAAATTCAATATGAATTTACAATTCTGTCTACTACAGAAATTGGTTTGCTTAGCAATGAGTCTCTCCTCATATTGTTTGGCCCTTGTAAGTGGTATCACACTGCCCATTATGGTTTCACCCTTGCTACCATACATGAACATCCACCTACAGCATGTCTTCCTGACACAATTCTATATAAGCCAAACAATCATTAGCAGTTATAAGCAACTCTCAAATCTGAAATTTGTAAATCTGTTTTCCTACAGAAATTAGATTTGCAACTATGAGACTATTCTCATAAACTTAAACAGACAATTTTCAGATTTGTTTCATGCATAAATTTCAACCACGAGAACCTTCTCATAACCTTTGGCTTCTGCACATGGTAGAACTCGGTCTTTACTATGGGCTTATCCTCATTGCCATACGCAAGACTTTTCTACCTGAAAACTGAAACCCCAGTCAGCCAAACACGTTGTAAGTATCTATGCATATTATCATTTCATTGCCACAACAGTCACTGAAGTGATCTCAGAATTATAACACTCAATAATTCAAAACACCTTCAGCTGTTAACATTTGAAATGCAGCAAACTATATACACTTCTATATATGCATCATTATCACAATTCATCCATTTATCAATTATCATGGTTGGGCTCTTCATGCATTTACTATTCTGCACTCATAACAGTCCATGAAATGATCCTAGAATTATCATCAATTCATCATTTCATTCATTATTTCTTTTGCAATAACATATGCATCATCCCTATGCATTCATACAATGCATCACAAGATTAATAACATCTCTTAATGCTCATCTACTCAATGCTACCATACATTGTTTCATGAGTACTATGCATTTAAGCATATTATGATCGAAACATGACTACCTCATATAACTTGCATTATCATAATCAGGACCACCAGTCCTTACTTGGTTTGGTTATTAAGCACATAACCAACATACACATGACATGATATAAATTCATATGAATGCATTGAGATTTCTAAGTAGTCATAGGGTGTAAGGATCATTTCCTTCACTTACCCACACCTCACCAAGCTTGGTAGGTTAACAGTCCCAATCAGTATTCAATATCACATGCAAACTATCTCAACATAGCTCAAACATAGTTGAAGGGATCTTACCAAATCCTCTTTCAACATTCATGCAATTTGGCACCAATAATCATTACCTGCATGGCTACCATTAACATCGCCTGATGTTACCTGATCAGTTGGCCTCTTACCAAAGCTGCTCAGTCCTTTTGCCAACTTTATGATCATAGATTTGTTGCACCATCCTTTCTGCATAAGGTTGCTGGCTTCATGCAACAACATCCCCAACATGTTTAGCCATGCTCTTTGTTATCTTTGGTTCTACAACCAATACCAACATCAATAATGATTATCAGCCACAATATTCTCCATTAGTGATTTATTGCATATCCAGACTTCATTATTCTACCAATATGCAATATCCCATTTATGCACAAGCATTTCCATATGCACTATGCAATGTTTGTTAAGGTGCCATTTAGTGCATATACATCTATGTAATCCCTTACATTTTTAACATTTTTATGCCATATGACAATTTCATAATTATAAGTATGATAACAAACTGAGGTTTAAAGAATTCTTCCCTTTTCGATCCCTCCTCGTATCATGGAATTTCTCTTCCATATCATGCAATTGTAGAAATTGCCCACATTGACAACAAAATTTGTTTGTCAAAACAGCCGCTGGCACTCTTCTGCACTAAATAACTATGATATCTGTAGACCTCATTCAAACTCTGGTCCTGCATCATTGTTCCCTGCTGGACAAGCTTTCCAATGCCTGTCTTCATGCTCCATTCCGACATCAGGTGCGGAAACTGCATCCCTTCAAAAATGACAACTTTCACTCCAGTTCTGCACATTTACACAGTTGCATTTTGGTCCCGAATGCCAACTTCAGCCACCTGTGGAAGAAAATCTATGAGGAATCACAAAAACTTATCTATCGGGCGAAGTTCGTCCATATAGCAAGAAATACTCAGCAATTCACGGATCTCAATTCCGATGCACCGTTCATCTTCTATGAATTTCTGGATTTTGCTACTTCTCATTTTTCACATTTTCCCAAAATTCCAAATTTTGGGCCAAAAACGGCTATCTCCCAAACGGTGCATTTCTGGAAAATCTTCGTCTAACGGAAGCTGTCCGTCTTAATGAGAATATGAAATGTCTAGTTCAGTAGAATTTCTGATTCCCACATCTAGGGTCACTTTTACTGCCCACAAGCTTTTCAAAATCTCGAAAAAGTGGCCCGGAACAGTGCTTTTTGGCCTTCTTGCTCACCCCGACTCCACATCCCTTGGAGTTGGGTTCCAAGATTCGGAACTTAACATTGTGCCTGCTTCATGACTGCCTCGTATCAATTTCAGCTTAAACCGGCCTTCTGTCAAGCCTCGGGACTCTGTCCTTCAAAAGTCACTATTATCCATTTTCTGTCAAATCGGAGTGTAATGGGCTACGGGTCTTCACTGGTCTTTTCATTGCCCTCGTCAATGGCCTCCGAGCCCCACAGGAATCATCGCATTCTGAGTCCGGATGCTCCTGCTATCAAAAAATCAAGTTTTAGTCACTTAACTCTCTTTTTTTTTTTTTTTTTTTTTTTTTTTTTTTTTTTTTTTTTTTTTTTTTTTTTTTTTTTTTTTTTTTTTCGGGCCGGTTCAGCGAACGCTTCCGCAATGGCGGGGCGATTCGCTGAATTCTCCCGCAACTGCGGAGCCATTCGGCGAAGGCTTCCGCCGTTTCGGAACGATTCGGCGAAGTCTTCCGCCGTTGCGGAACGATTCGGCGAAGTCTTCCGCCGTTTCGGAACGATTCGGCGAAGTCTTCCGCTGTTTCGGAACGATTCGGCGAAGTCTTCCGCCGTTGCGGAACGATTCGGCGAAGTCTTCCGCCGTTTCGGAACGATTCGGCGAAGTCTTCCGCTGTTTCGGAACGATTCGGCGAAGTCTTCCGCCGTTGCGGAACGATTCGCCGAAGTCTTCCGCAATTTCGGAACGACTCGCCGAACTCTTCCGCGTTGCGGAACGATTCGCGGAATCCTTCCGAAATTTCGGAAGAGAATTCCTTCCGCAATTTCGGAAGAGTATTCCTTCCGAAAAAGTTTCCGTTCGATGCCGACACTTAGAAAATTTTTCACAAAAACGAATTTTTCTCCGCTGTTTCGGAGCGGTTCACTGAATTCTTCCGCTGTTTCGGAGCGGTTCGCGGAATCCTTCCGAAATTTCGGAAGAGAATTGCTTCCGCAATTTCGGAAGAGAATTCCTTCCGCAATTTCGGAAGAGAATTCCTTCCGAAAAACTTCCCTTCGCAAATTTTTCGGAAAAATTCTCGGAACGCTTCCGAAATTTCGGAACGATTCGCCGAATGCTTCCGCTGTTTCGGAAGGCATTCGGGAATTCCTTCCGAAACAGTCTTAAACCAAAAATTTCAAAAACAGTCTTAAAACAACTGACTGTTCATGCTGTTATCCAGGAAATTAACAAACATAACTTATTTCCAGCCATGCTTAACAATAATCAACAGCAACAAAACAACAAAAACAGCTTAAGATGGCAGAGATTGCCCATGCTCCTTTCTCTGTTTCGTAGAATGCCATCAATGCAACTAATGCAAGCAGCTTGCAAAAATCCCCAAACAGTCATGCGATCTTGAGGTTTCTTTAATGCATTTTTGTTCCAAATATAAAATGCATGTACACACACACAATGACTTATATTTCTGTGAAGGGCCCAACAGCCGTAGTGTTGAACCTAGAGCTCTGATACCAAATGTAACGTCCCCACCCATCATACCAGTGCAATGGAGAGGATCGTGATGCTAAAATTGGGCAATTGGCCCCGATACCTACTAAATAAAACAATCACATATATAGAAAGACAAGCATGCAGATGTACACATCTAAGCAAATACCGCAGAAGTAAATACATAGGTAGAAATACTCATCTTTATTGCAATCGTCCCCAAGCAACTAGCTATGTCGCTGCAACGTTCCACCCAACCGTAGGCTCTTCGACAGCTTATACTGAGTCCGTCCGAAGGCCACCCCCGAGCTGGGCATGATTCTCACAAGGAAATGGAACATTCCAGTTCACACACATCCCATTTACCATTTCATCTCAGCCAAAAACAATCATTGACAGGGTTACACATTTACAACAACGGTGTCCACAAAACAGGGTCTACATTGGCTCTCCCAACTCATGGATTCACCCAAGCGAATTGTGGAATTTCGATTTCAACCCCAGGGAGCAAAACGATTTCTCTCCACCGGTTAGGATCCCTTCCAATGGCCTAAACGACTTCCAGGAAGATCCAAAACGTCCTGCTCTCTTCCCCCACCGGTAACCATCACAAAAACGCCCCTCCCAGCTAAAAGATGAAGGGAAACACAGAAAAACGGGGGAGGAAAACGCCCAGGCAGCTTGAGCTGCGTGAGAGAGCAAGGCCATGGTGAATAATGGCTTAGGCAGCCATTTCGTGGCTCTATTCTTGCCCAAAAAGACCAACACCTTTTCCCATGAAGGGTGGCTTGCCCATACCCGATTTTGGACAGCCATACCTCCCCATTCCCAAGGCAATAACTCCCCCAACCAACTATTGGGAGAAATCAATGGTTGGGTACAAAAGTCAACATGGGTAGTTGAGGGTTTGATGGGTTCCCTCATTGACACTTGGCTTGACTCTATTAGCTCAAGGGTTTGAATGTTTTCCCTCCCAATTCCTTGTGAAATCATGCCCCCATCTCTTTGTTGCATTGCATAGCTAGTTGTGGGTATTTTTATTAAAAATGCATATTACATGATGTTGAAATTCCAATGTGCCTGGCTAGCACGCAAAGCATATGCATCAATAAATCGATGGCGGGGCCTTGGCCTTGAGCTCCTCACCATGATTTCATAACAAATATTACATTATTTATAATGTAAATGCCATGGGGCCAAACTGGGGACATTACACCAGGCACATAAAGCACTTCTTTCATCTTCAAAGAATTTCCAGAATCTAGGTTGTAGGAGGCTTCACTACTTCCTTTGATGGGGTATTGATAGTCATCCCCAATTTTCACTTTATGGGGTGATTCATGTTCAGATAGATTTACAAAAGATTCTTTAAACCTAGTCATGTGTTTGGAAGCCCCACTATCAATAAGCCAATCATTACAACCATGAAAAATAGTACCTATGAGAGCAGAGATTAGAACATGTTCTTCTTCGCTTGATGAATCATCATCACTTTCTGCCCTAGCCTTCTTCTTTGGAGGTTCATCATCTTCAGCAGCATGAGCATGGTACCTTATTTTGCTACCCTTCTTCTTCTTCTTGAAGTTGTTGTTGTTGTTGTTGTCCATTTTGTTCTTGGGACATTCTGAAGCAAAGTGACCCTACTCATTGCATGTGAAGCACCTTAGATCCTTCTTATTCTTTTGGTGATAGTGAGTGGATCTCTTCTGCTGAGAGTGCTCCCTTTTAGGCTTGCTTCTTTTGGTGTGAGATGCGAGAGCTTGATATTCGCTTCCCATCTTTTCTTCTCGTGCTACAATCCTTGCTTCTTCTTGAGAGCACTCCTCCCACAATTTACTGAAGGAGATTAACTTGCTTCTTGCACAGATCCCTTGAATAAAGGAATCCCATGACCTAAGTAGGCCATTCAGAGTAGTCATCACAATTTCTCCATTCTCCACCATTTCATCCACAGCTTCAAGTTGTTCCTTGATCTGAGAGACTTTGGAGAAATAAGATTGAATGGTTTCTCCATTCAACATCTTGACCCTTTTCAATTGATTCCGCAGAGTCATCTTCCGATTTATGTTCTTCCCTTCAAATAGCTTGGTCAGGGATTCAAACATAGCCTTGGGCGTCTTTAGAGATGATACATGTGGAATGAGATGGTCTTTGATAGAATCATCAATTATTCTCTTTTCCTTGACCAAGTTCTTCTTATGCAATATCTTAGCCTCTTCATCCTCTGGGATAGGGACCTCTTCTTTTATGTATGAGTCCAACTCATTCTCTTCTAGGATTAACCCAATCCTATACTTCCAGGCTCGGAATTTATCATCCCCTTCAATATTATCCTCAAGGTTGGTGTGGTGAGACATCTTAAAGAGTACTTCAAATGGAAATAGAGAAGATTTAGGTCTTACCACTTGATTTGCTGAAAAATGGATTTGGTCTCGGATTAGGGTTTGTTAGAGAAAACCCAAAAATTCAAAATGTGAATTTCAACTTTCTGAAAGGATAGAAAGATGTGCCTTGATGAGCTGATCAGCCTGGTATACTCAGAATTTGATTTCTGCAAATTTTTACCCTTCAGAAATTCCTTTGAGTCTTTCTGGATTCACTAAGGAGGACCCTGAATTAGGGTTTGAGTTTCCCGGAGTTCTATCCAGCCAAAAATCTCAATCCAAAGCTCTAAACTTCGATTTTTCCAAGGAGCTTCCAGGTGAGTCTTCAAATTCTAGAAATTCCTATTTTTTAGGGCCAAAACTGAAAGTGCTCAGAATTGAATTCTGATTGGACAGATAGATTCTCCTTGATGAGTAGAGTCAATCTAGTATACTGCTTTTCCAAAATCTGTGGAGAGAAACCCAATAAACAAGAAACCCTAGTTTCCGCCACTGCACAATGTCTTCTTCTCAGGTTAGCTCTGATACCATGTTAATTTTAATTCAATATACTCTAGGATATTTACTGAGAGAATAACATGTATAGTAGATCAATGCATATCAATCATAACAAGCATGTCAATCATCACAATAAGCAAAACATAAGAGACAATAGAAACACAGAATTTCCGTGGGGAAAACCTTAAGGTGAAAAACCCCACAACTTCCTCAGAGATAGATAGAGCAATAGTACAACCAAAGTACACAGAGATAGACTCCTCTTAGCAATTGATCCTCTTCCTCACATGTGCGCCACTTTCTGAGTGATGGAAGAGTGAGTTCTGAAGTGATCCAAATAGAGATCGGGAGATCTCTATTTATACTTGTCCTGACTGCCCAATAAACTTATGGGGCCGACTTGTCTAGCTTAGCACAATAACCTCATATTACATTAATCCGGGCCGACCCCTTATAAGGTGGTCTAATAACCCATCGGCAAGCTAACACACTTGCGACACTTGTCAATACAAATGACGAGACTTCCGTATAGAGGAATAATACGTCTCTATAGGATTACAATAAATATAGAAATGAAATACATTCCGAAGTTACATATACATCAACACCTAAATCATAGTATTCATGATGAGAAGAATCTTGAAGAATTATTGGTTAACCCATCCTCAATATTAGTATTTTCGTAAAATGGGAACTTAAGGAAGTATCGACCAACACTTCCTTGAAATTAGTTTTTATGTTGAGGGGGATTCCGAGGAAGGGTCAACCAGTCATCCTAAAGTATATCATTCATGTCTAGGAGGATCCCATGGAAGGGTTGAGCAACCCTTTTCGAAGAATAGTATTCACATCGATGGGGAGCCTAGATATGGTTCAATCAACCCTTAATAAGGCATAGTATTTATTTTGAGTGTGTGGAAGGAGAAGAGATGACTAACAATTACTTAAGCATAATATTTAGCTAGATGTAGAGAAGGGATGAATTGTCCTTCTTCAAGCATATCATTTTCATCAATTGTGAGATAGAGGAAGGTTAATTGAACCTTAATCAATAATTGTATTCTCATTAAGGAGGATCCTATGGAATGATAGGGTTACCCTTCCTTGAGCATAGTATTCTATTTGAGGGGGATCCTTCCAAAATTTTAGTTGATCTTTCCTCCTTCATTGTATTCTCGTCATGGGGAATCCTAATGAATATTTGACTAACCATTTATTTAGCACAATGTTTTCATGTAGGGGAACTCAAGAGAAGGGTTATCCAACCCTTCCTCCAACAAAGTAATTGCATTGATAAGGAGACCTAAGAAATCTCTTCCTATACTATAAATTGAAACATGCATATATTTTATATTTATGATAATGTAATAGTGATTTCAAGAAAAAACACTATAATATAGAAAAGTTGCTCTTGAAGGGAATTTGCAATGATGTTAATATCAATTAGGAATCTTATGCATTGGATATTACATGTATAAGGAGTCTATAGATTGAGTTAGGTATCTTGAACTAGGGATATAAGTTCTTCTCAATCTTTAAATTTGATCTCAAAGGGAATTATTTTGGACAATTTAACATCTAGATATTTTTTGTTACAAATCCTAATGGAAAAATGTTAGAATATATATATATATAGAAACTACTTTTTTAAGGCACGTGTAATGGTGTTACTTTTAGTTACCCATGAAGGCAACCATAAGATGGGAGTCTCTTGTGCATTAAGTATGAAAAATCTTCATTAAATTCAACGATTCGTGCAATTATATAAAAGATGTTCAAAATGAATTATGATGTGTTTTTAGTTGGATAGAATATTTACAAAAGTGGGATGAATATGAAATTGGATTGTTACCCATAGTTAATTTTGTAATTTTTTTTAATACATATATTTGCTAAATCGTACATTTCGAAATGTTTATTTTTTTATTTAAAATATTTTAGTAACGAGTGTTAAATAAACCTAACAAATTGAACTTGTACTAGCTATGCCCAAGAATTAATTTTAAACATTCAAATGAAACCCATTTTAAAAAAAAGAATGTGATGTAACCTCAGAATTAATTTTAAACATTCAAATGAAACCCATTTTTAAAAAAAAATGTGATGTAACCTATCACGTGCTATGCTTTTCATTTGTTTAACTAGTCATAGTTAATACGTTAATGTCTATTTCATACGAAACCTATTAACAATGTCACATTAACCTTTGTAGTATCTTTATGTTGAAGTTAAAATGTAAGAAATCAATGGAATAGATATTATACGTTTTATATTATATTGTGATGAATACAAACATCTAATTGATCTAGGCACTTGCGACCTACATTAGCCAAGATTGCACGTGAATAGGCCAAGTGAATAGTATTGATATGACTTCTTAATTCCTTCAAGTTTCTCTTGGCTAACTTATACTAGCAAATCTCCACCGCGATAATTATTCTGTCCAAAATTATTAGGGTTTTTGAGACTTGTGATTCTTGTGAATTTTTTATACCTTGAAAAATAATTCATTCATCACAATACATATATTGAAGAACTTGAAAAATCTAATAGTCACTATTAAGGGTAGTAGATAAAATAAAAAAATTATATGTTCTTGCTCTTGTCTTGATGCAATATATATATAGACAAATATATTTGTGCTCTAAATGCTTTATGTCATGTAGTTTTGCAAAGAAACACATAACTCAAAGTAAAGATATCAAAGTAAAGATATCAGGGATTATATTCTAATAACTAAAAATCCTAGTAATTTTGCATGGGTAGATCTTTCTCAAAATCAAGAGAAAAACATTTTTGTTTATAAAGTTAAAATTGCTTTGGTTTTATCATTTTCTTAATAAATTGGTTTGGTTTTTTATTTTCTTAATAAATTGCTTATTAAATTTAAAATTGTGCTTTCTATAGATTAAATTACTTTATTCGGTCTTCATTTCTTAAAAGATGAAGGTTTTTTTCTATAGTGTTAATGGTTTCAAACAATTTCTATTCTAATAAATGATTCTAAATCCATCTTAATTTATAAGTATATATTAAGAGTATAATGTAAACACTTTGATGTTTAGTTTGCATTATTGTATATCCATGATAAAATTTTGGATTTATGGAAACTTCTCGTCCTACATCTTCATTGTTGGCATGTCTTAAAGAGAGTATGGATTATGAGGGTCTAACTCTTGCAACTTCAGGATGGAAATATTGAGAGGATTTGAAATCAATATTATTAGGCTTGGAGTTAAAAAAATAATATTATTTAGCCCAAAACAAAATGTTGAATATTTTTTAGTTGATACAGGAGAGAAGGCTAGTTAGATATTTAGGAATGTGAATTATGATGATGTGCATTATATAATACTTCACCTCTTTTAACGATAGGGAAAAATTGAGGAATCACTTTGTATTTAATTTTTTATACTATGTAATAAAACCTTTTTGTTTGAATGTCAACATTAATTCCTTATTAAAGTAAACCATAAACAAAGAAAAATAAAATTATACATGAAAGGATATATTATTGGAAAAATATTTTCCTTATATATGTATTTTTATTTTTAATTTTCTTCCTTAATCTATTTTATCATAATCAAGTCATTTAGAACTTAAGAGTTGTAATTATTTTCCATGGGTGATTGAGCACTCATCATCAATGGTGCAACTAAAAATCACAACATGAAAATAAAAGTTGGAAGCCTTTATAAAAAGTTACTCAACTATAAATGTTTTGCTTAAAAAAAAGAGCTCATCATTTTTTCTCACTATACATTTTAACTTTTGGTTAAAAATGGATATTATGTTGAAATAACAATTAGTAAAAATGGTGAACATGGGATTGGTAAGCACACAATGCAAAGATCACTCTAAAATTCATATTTTTCATTTCCATAACTAATAGGGAATAAACTGAAGCATGATAAATTAAAATGATTACATTGTTTTTGGATGATAAGTGTAGTGTTTTATTTTGAACTTTTGTTTTCTTATTGGTAGGTCATTTTTATACTAATGCCATGATGATTGAATTTTTTTATGATTAAAACAACATATAATTGTGTTATAAAAGTTTCTAAGTTGCTCCAATTAGTGAATATAGGTCAATAGGCACAATGAATACACAATTTGTCTTCCTCATCGAATATTCTTACGGGAAGGTAAATCTATCCCTACAAAATTCAAAGACATCTTATATTCGATGGTGGAATAGGTAGATTAATTTAGAGTCCTTTTTCTACATATTTTTATCTTTAAATTGTTTGAAAAATATATGAAAACATGTGATATGCAGAAGAAGAAATAAGAGTGTAAGGGTAATAAAAAATAAAGACTTTTGTTGGATTTGAATTCAGTGTTCAATAATGACTTTTGAGATATGAAATAAAAGAATTGAGTAATTAGGGAATGGGAAAAGAAGTATAGTTGAGGTTTTGAACCTTGAGGTTTATATTGATTATAACATGGTTACAAATTTGATGAGAACTATGACTTCAAAATGAGAACTCTACTCTTGAAAACCCATACTTTTGTGTAAAAAAAAAATGAAATCATCCCCTAAATTGAAAAATTGTGCTACTAGTAACACCTTTTTATTTTTATTTCCAGGGTTTACATTACAACTTTTCACAACCATGGACTTAAAATCCCATAGTGTTACTAACAACAACCTTAAAAGCAACACTAGAATAAAAAAATGATGCTAGGTTAGTAGCAACCTCTTTTTTTCAAAGATTAAGATTGCAACATTTTTGGAACATGGTCTTAACAACCAATACCATTACAATATGAAATTTTAAATCAACCCATCAATCAAAAGTTGGTGCTACTTTATTTTTGTTTACTTAAATTGCAACATTTTTGAAACATGACCTTATATAATGGTACTATTGCAAACAAAACCACAAAATAAAACTTCAAATTTCCACTGCTTCAAGGTTAATGTAGACGGAGAAAATGACATGGGAAAAGAAGCATAGTTGAGGTTTTGAACCTTAAAGTTCATATTGGATATAACATGGTGACCAATTTGATGATAAATATGACCTCAAAATGAGAACTCTACTCCTGAAAACCCATACTTTTGTGTCAAAAAAAATGAAATCATCCCCCAAATTGAAAAGTGGTGCTACTAGTAACACCTTTTTATTTTTATTTTCAAGGTTTACATTACAACTTTTCACGACCATGGGCTTAAAATCCCATAGTGTTGCTAACAACAACCTTAAAAGCAACACTAGAATAAAAAAATGATGACATGTTAGTAACAACCTCTTTTTTTTTAAGATTAAAATTGCAACATTTTTGGACGCTGGTCTTAACAACCAATACCATTACAATATGAAATTTTAAATTAACCCATGAATCAAAAGTTGGTGCTATTTTATTTTGTTTACTTAAATTGCAACATTTTTTAAAAATGGCCTTATATAATGGTACTATGGCAAACAAAACCACAAAATAAAACTTCA